>OX344849.2:16118002-17597595 GCA_947037095.2 Nycteola revayana | reverse complement strand
ATACCCAATTACAAACATACAAACAATTTTACAGTTCGCGCCAAAAACCGTTTTGTTTATGCCTGTAACGTATTAGGGCCAAAAAATAAATTTACAGACAATGAACATGAAATTCTGTTCTTTGCCTGTACCTACTCTTCATTTGGAACCACCACTTTTTCTAGTCCAATATCTATAAAATCATAAGTAACACAAGGAAAAAGCGACGCTCTAAAGGTCCTATGTCGTAAGTATGAGTAATCGACGGTGTGATCGAAAGATCCGCCTCTTGAATAGCCTTATTCGAAGAATCCATGTCGAAACAATGCTGAAACGATGAGTGCTTAGCCGAAATTGTACTGACGGCTTGTTAGAACCATTGTTGGGTTTTAGTAATATTGAATACGCATGATTGCACTTATATTTTGACGTATAGCACGATATAGCATTGGGTTATGAATACCATGACTGATTTTGTTTTGTTAATACACTTAATTTTTGTGAATAAAAATTGAAAGTTGGAAGTCATATGATTATCAATCTATTGTAACATACGATATTCTACAATTCTAGCCAAGTCAAGAATAATAAAATAAAAATGTTATATTCACGTAAACCTATACAATAAATACTTGTAGTATTTGCAAATAGTCAAAACACATTTTAGGCTTATAAAATAGTAGATTGTTTATCTAGGGAGCAATCAACTATTTTAAAGGCGAGAGTGTTTTTATTTAAAGTATGTCACTCGAACTTAAAATAGTGTTGCTCTCGAGGTGGACACTCTACTTTTTATCACCCTCTATGAGAAAATAAGTAAGTGCAACTTATGAACAAGAATTTATTTACGTACAATGAAGAACCATAAGACATAATAATACTTTCACTTGAGTAAGACGCACTCATTTTTCATAATTCTAAAATCTGAATATGAATCAACTACGAACGAAAGCAGAATGCATTTAATTTCGCGCGTTGTTTATTCTTCATCAACTTTTTTTAAATTTGGCGCGCTCGCAGTTTTTCAGCCAGTCACATATTCAATACATTGTTCCCGCATGGTTTGTGATTCACCTCATTGCTGATTGAAAAATTATTAACAATATCCACATTCCAAATTCAAATCAATTTTGGTTCCTAAGGGATTAATGAGTTATTTTGGTCCCTGTTTACGAGTAATAAACTAGCTCTTTTTGAATAGATGTGATAAAAAATAATTTATATGCTTATTTGGTTTATAATAATAATTTATTAGACATTAGTCAGTAGTTTGTTTATATGAAATATTGAATGAATACATTGAGGATTATTCATTACTCTTATCAACGTAAACTCTACTTTACAGCTCAACGTAAAAAGCGTCATCCCATAAAAACAGCACCCATCCAATACATTTGATCGCGTTATCTATAAAACAGCGAAATCGTGTTCTTAATTAAGACGGGAAGTCAATGATTAATTTATGAAACATCATGGTTCTCACACTTGTACTAGGTTTGTAACTGGATCGCGATCATGTGAATGTCCCACGGCTGCACACCGCTAATAATATTGAACACTATCTTTATAATAATATGATTTTTCCTATTCATTGCCTTTTTGTTACATGCTACAAGAAAACTTCTACAAATTGCCTGTTAACTGGTGTTTTCATAGATTTTATCAATCGGGAAATCATGCAGTTTAGACCTTGTTTTACAAACTTTAGGACAGATATTTTACCGATTTAGATATTGTACAATAAGCTCTTTTTAACTCATAATTAAAAAGAGCCATTAGTCTATAGCCTTTCTTGATACATGGTCTATCTAAAGCTGTAAGATTTTTTAAATCGGGCCGTTAGTTTCTGAGATCAGCGCTTTCAAGCAAACAAACGAACAAACTCTCAGCTTTATATATTACTATAAGATTATATATATATAAGATAAGACTACAATAAACTTAATCTTTAACTAACTCAATCCCTCTAAGTGTAACTAATAGGCATTTTTATTAATATTCAGACTAAAGATGCCATTCACTTTTTTTACGAAAAATGAACACAGTGAGTCACTAACATAATTAATGATCTAATAAAATTGTGAGGTAGAGGCTCAAGGTTTCAGTAACTTAAGTGGAACGAATTAGTCACTGTCATGAGAATCTGATATACTCGCTGTTATAAAATAGGGCTCAATTTCATTTACCCTATATGTACATACATACACACGGCTATTTAATAAAGTTAAGTTAACCATAGTTTTAAAACAGAGTTACAAATGAAGCTACGTTGTTATAATTTGTGATCTTATTCAATGTCCTAAACCTAATTTTAATTCAACCGCTTTTCTGTATATACCATAACAAGCTACTCGCACGCGGTTACAATCCCGTGTACCTCTTGTCATTGTAGAATATTTATAATTAAATTTAGCCTATAGCCTTCCTCGATAAATGGGCTATCTAATCCTGAAAGAATTTTTCAAATTGGACCAAGGATTAGCGTTCAAGCAAACGAACTAAGTCTACAGCGTTATATTTATTAGTATAGATACATAGATAATGAATATTTGCATAATAAATATCACTTATTATTTATAGCAAAAGTTCACTTGATTCACACGCCACCAAAGGCTAATCTAGACGCGTTTAAATTCGGTCGCGTGGGTGGCTTTTTAAGTTTTCCTTAATAGGCAATATTACGTTATTCTGAGAAACGCAAAACTGTGCGGACTTATAAAGCCATCGTTAAGAAAACACATGTGATCTGTGAATCAGTGTAGGCTTTCGGGAGATTAGCTAATTTAACACCCATAAAATTTACATAATCATGTTTTTTGTGTTATTCATTCAATTTTCCGAAAAAGCTGACGGAGGCGTTGGCATTTCCGTTATTACTCGTTTTATTATTTCCTTTAGTTTAATATACATTTTGTATAATTTGTATGAAACTAATTGTAGTTTAATTGATAACCTTTAATTTTTCCATTTTCCTTTACAATACTAAAAGGCTAACCATGAAGAACGTATTTCATGATCTTTTGAGCCCCCCGTTCTTGTCACAGCCAGGTTAAATTTAGTGTGACTCCCCCCTCCCTAGTGTGAAGTCACACGTTTTGCAATTTAATAGCTAAAAATTATTTAATTGAAACCAATTCCGAAATTAGTTTTATCTCCAAATAAATTACTTTTATAATCACTTAACTTCAAATCAAATATTTAAAATGTGAAGTCACGAAACTTAGGACCCCTTCCCACCACTTGTCACATCATATCACACTCTATCGACCCCCTTCATCGCCCTGTACAAATGACGCACTTTATAGATGGCCTTAAGTAATAGTACAGTGAAAAAATAAGAGTTATTTACACGGAGCTATAAGATTTTACGATTTGTTTTAAAACAACTAAGATCGGCTCGTCGGTCAGGAAAACTGACCGCATATTTTACAACCGACATACTTACTGTCTGACTCATTTGTGTGAAAGTTCATTCATATTACAACCAAGGACCTTACTATACAATTTATAAAAGTATTTAATATGTACCATATGTAAGCACCTATAAGAAATCTTCATACTTCATTATGATTTGTAAAGGGTCGTTTATCAAATCTTTGGAACCCTTAACATTTTCGAAGTGTGAGTCATTAAGAGATTGAGATAAAATTCTTTGCATGTGACGCATTACTAATATACAAATAGTTAAGGGAATCTGTAACATATTTTAAACATCTTAAAGATGAAAAGAGATAATATAAATATATTCTCTTTAATTCCTGGTACCTCTGAGAATTTTTCGTTTAACTACAATAATTGTTACTCATAAAATAAATACTAAACCTTTTGTTTATACGTACCATTTAACACATCTGCAAACCACGCTAAAAGCACGTGGAGTGATCTCTAACCAAACAATGTTTTCTCCAAATTTCGTAATTTTTACAATTTCATAAGCTTTACCTTATCACTATAGAAATACAAACAAAAACTTCGGTGCAACGACGCTCTGTTACAAGCAAGACAGAGAGGGAGCAAAGCCCACGTGGGTAAAGTTAACAATAGGTTTATAAAAAACGTAGGTAACTGGGAACTGCGAAGGTACCGCGCCGCCCCCGCCGCCTCTTGTCTCTGTTCAGTCTACACCAAAGCCTTCGACGAACGCGTTTGTGCACTCTACCTTAGCGTTAACAACACCTCTCTAACTAATTAAGGAACTGTCTCGTGTGATTATTTATTACTTAATTAATAGTGATTTGTGGAGTGACATAATTAAACCTCTCATTTATCAACCGTTACTTAGCAGTTGTAAATTAATTTCGGTAACTTTTGTATGCACCTGTCGTGTTCACCTGTGACGTTTTCGCGCCCAAAACTTAAGGTTTCTTTAAGTTGGACTCGTGTGGCAATAATATAGTTTATATTAATAGAAGTTGGACTCCGAATAGGCATATCTCAACGTATTTTACGTGCTGGACAGAATTCTAATGAAAAGTTTCTCAATAGTACGTGTGTCGGTTACTTATTGCCTTACCGGGTTGTTTGCGGCTTATGTATATTTAGTGTGCAGTCTTTGTGTTCGCAACAGGCATGGAGATTGATACTTAAATCTAAATGAGGAACTCAGTGAGTGGATAAGTCAGCTAAGCTAAAGTTAATCGTGTGGTTCGAGCGATGCGGACTAAAGTGGAACGATGATAAAGTTTCGGTATAAGCGCAAGGAGTCGAGCGATGGCGGCAAGAGTGGGACGGCGATACAGAAGCAGAAGATTGAAGGTCTTCGAGACCGAGAACTTCTGCCGCCCAAGGATATGTTGTTGACTGGCTCATTGGCTGGAGTCAGGAATAACACACTGCCAAGATCTCGCCCTTCCTCGGCTGCGAGACGAGAACCCGTCGAGTCGCCACTCAGCCAAACGACAATCTCACTATTTAGAGTAAGTTAATAGCATTTTAACTACGATTTATTGCAGTGGCAATCAGCATTATTTGATAATAATATATTCCACATTTTCGTAAACTTATATGCAACCTATTTACAACAGCTTTATTACAATTTCAAATGGAAGTTTAGCATAATGGCTACCGGCGTTCAAAAGACATCAACGAAATCATTGCAAATGTAATCACGTCGTTACCGCATTTGTTTGTTAATTGAACATGTTTCGATTTATTTATGTATATAAATAACAAATCGGTTAGTTTGTGGAACTCATAGCTCTTATGTATAATTAACTAACATTTAATATTCATGGCAACTCAATGGGGACGTTGCCGCGTGGTTAAGCACGACTGCATATATACATATTGAAATAAGCATTCACTTCATTTTAATCAAAACAATTGGCAACATTTATAATATAAAAAAAAAATAGTTTTCATATTTGTGAAAAAAATAGTCTTTTTCCACAGTACCTACACATAAATGAAATCCTCTAAAACTCAAATTGCTAAAGAAAACCAACATACGCCTTATGCGCAGTTATTCATCGTTGTCAAGCTTATGTGAAGGAATATGAATCAAACTTGACGTTGTAAAATTTTGTAACATTGTCGTTCTAAGAATAATAATGATTAATAAGTCCCTTAGAAAAGCGTAAAGAGAGTAAAACGAATACGAATTTAACATGAAACACTACAGTTACTGAACGAAGGTAAAATATAAGGATGCGTCGCTCGTCTGACCCAGGCTTTTGTACCGATACTTCTAAAGGCAATTTGTCTCAGGAATACATAAAATGCCCAGCTTAAGTAGTATGCGCAACCGTACGCCGTCCTCCGGTGTAACTCGCGTTTAGAATTGACTATTGTTTCCAGCACTTCGTGACAATGCCCAAGATTATAATAATTTATATTGAAACTTGTTTTATATTATATTATTATTTATATTTCAAGCACGCGCAGGCTTCACACAACGATTTATTTTTATTAATATTTAACAGTGGATAGCGCTTAGTTTTATAGTGCTTAAGAAATTAACTTATAAGCATGATGCACCTTTGTAAATACTTGTCTATACTCAATCCTTATAAGCATGAATAAATAAGACATTGAATTTAAAATGCTATAGGAAATCTACGGTTACAAAAAGCGATAGGCATTGTTTTATAAAAAAAACACACACACATATAACAGCTCCTTTTCTGATATTGCCTGCATTTTGTATTATCTATTGAGAAAATTAGACGAATATGGTAGACAGTGAGTACTAGGCGATCAGACATATGGAAGATAGGAATACAATGCAGCATGTCAACATTTTCCAAGATTTCCCGCATTTACTAAGAACATTGTACGCATATGGTAAGTCAATGGTACTAGGCGCACAGATAAGTAAGAAGCAGGGTCAGGGAACACCGCCGTTAACAATAGGCTCGGCAACTCAGTGCCCGGTTCTCACCAAGCTGTGCTACAAACGTCATTATGTATGATGTATGAGTTCCGTGTTCCCTCCAAGTTAATGAAACTGTTAAGTTTTACAGGGTTTATAATGATTCCAATATTGTAAAACGTGTTGAATTAAACGTTTTATAATTGCCAACTAGCAGTAAATTTATATTCAAGTCACTACTTTATTGTTTTGTTTTCATTGCAGATTCTATAAATCACTGTTTCTTCTTGCTATTGCTTTTCGCATTTCTTGCTGTAGCTTTTATAAGCAATTCTTAGCCTGAGAATTGATTAGAAAATGTTGTGTGACTTTATAGTTCTAGCAATGAATACCACAAAATGATACATGCCACTCATTTTATTAATAAAACGGAATCCGGAACTTTGTCCGGAATGAATGAAGGAGCAACGCACAGCCTAAATCGCGGATCGTAGAGACTTGAAACTTGAACTACGCAGGTATCCAATAAGAAAGGATTTTTAGGAAATCCATATCTAAGAGCATGAAAACAAGTTGCAAAGTTTTTATGGAGAAATTGAAATCTACGCAGACGAATTTGCGGGTTACAGCTAGTTAACTTATACATACGACAGTTATTCTAACTTAACTAAACAAAGAAAAAAAATTGTATTCATTTTAGCACAGTACTTAATAAGTCGATTAGTGCTTAAGAATTAATGATGAATAATCATTAATGATAAATGTAATTATTACATTCATATTTCACTCCTATTATGGATGCTTAAAATGAAAAAGGTTATGCAAATAATTCGTTCTTATATCGTAATCTATAATGTAATGCTAAATGTGCATTATAAAATACTAATTTACAACTTTAAAAGGAACTTCGAATTTAACTACGGGTTTATTCATTGCTTTAATAATTCATGTTACAGCATTATGTGAAATGCATCTGTCTGTATCAGTAAGTTTATGTTTTCTTTTAACTTTAAAAAGTTTGAAGTTTTAGGCGTAGGTAAATGGTATATTAGTTTTGATTTACTTCATTTTTATCGCGGGATTATTTAATCGCTTTAGCTAAAATTTGTTTATTATAGAATTAGTAAATGTTAGTCTTAAGCATATTCATTATAATGCTGTATTTTTTGCCTACTCGTTATTATAACGCATAGTACTAGAATTAAATCTTAAATTTCTTCTGAGACATAGTTTCAGGTCTGATAGAATTATTTGTGTACACAAAACATATATTTCTGAGTCGGGGTGAGCTTTATGTGTCCCTTGTGCGAGATTTGTCTAAAAAAAAAACATGTTCCTCTATGGCTACTCTATTTGTATTACGTACTCTTTGCTATCATAATCAGTTACCATTTAGCGCTTATTTTGACTTAAAGGTCCAAGTGACCAGGTCATTAAAAAACAAAAAAAAAAAAATTTAGCGCTTATGTTACCATATGTGTGCAAAGTGACCAACATAACGTATTGAAACATGTTTTTGGAGTTCTTTTAATCAAACTTAAACGTACTTCATAAATTCTATTTTGGCGGCGTTGACCGGGAAACAGGTTTAACTATAATCATGTCTGATAGTATGTCTGTATAAAAAACGATTTAATTATTTTACAAACAAATACTAGTTTTTCTGGACCTAAATTTATGTAAAACATGCTTAACTACTTACTTAGATATAAATTGCCTATATGATATTTTGTTTCAATATTCTTCATATTTCGATAAGTTTTTTTGATTAATTAAAAGATACGTTGCTGTAAAGTAGAGTAAAAGATTACATGTCGTCTGTCCGAAAAAAACCAAAGTTCAAAAAACCTTTTCAAATATTGCAATTACAGAATATAGGTAAGTATATTAGAATCAATATAATATTCTGCAACTGGTTTGATTCGCGTAAAAAAAAATCGAGCCATCGAACACTGAAAGAATTTTCAGTGTTAGATGGTTTCAAATCTGACCAGCAGTTTCTGAGATAAGCGCGATCAAGCAAACAAACAATCTCTTCAGTTTTATATATTGAGAGCAATCTATACTAGATTGCACTTATTCAATATAATATTATCTCTATTTTTTCAAAGCGTGGTTTGAAAATTCTTTTCTACCTTTTTTTATAAAAAGAGTCTAAGGCTGATCCCACATAGGGCGTGCGCGATCCTTAAGCGTGTGTCACATGCGGACGACGACGAGGAACCGCGTACTATCAACGAATTTAAACTTATCCCAACTCATTTTTATATGAAACAGTCTGGCGTCCTATCCGTGAGTATCCTGTTTATAAAGATGTTTAACGGAAGACAGGCGCAAGCTGCGTCCGCTTGCACCGGAAAATGCGCCATTTTATTAATTGTTGTAGTACCTATGCACTCATATTTATCTGGTTAAGTTCGTAGATATAACAATACCAATACCAAAATATGTAGTGCACTATATAGTGCAGTGTATATATATACAGGTATATATATATATATATATATATACTTTTTCTTTAACTAAGTTAGGATACAGAAGTTCGAAAGCAGTTCGATATTTTTTCGGATTGACTTATGCAGTAGGTAGGCTGCGAGGATTTTGATACCAACTTCATGACAACATAAATAAAGTAAGGTGTGTGTGTGTTCGATTGGTGACACATACAAACAACCGGTACTTTTTACTTTGCCAATTATCGGAAATCAACTACAACGTTTCAGAGTAAAACAATATGAACTGTAACGAATATTATTTTAAAATTCAAATTTAATCTATAAAAATTTAGAAAGTTTATGCACGATTTTGTATTTAAAACATACAAATGTAAAATGTTGTTTCCTAATAGTCCACGTAAACCGACAAGTTCTAGTATAGTAACGGTTACGAAATCGTAAAACAGCAAGATATATCTATGTTTAAACGTCAAATCATTTCGTTGGGTCAAGCTTAGGGCTGCCCACGTTAGTATAACATACGTAAGCGCGTATAGATTAATCTTTTTTGCAATACAAAAATATGAACATAAAGTCTTATTTTTGTATCTATTATATACATGTGTAACATTTTTCTGAGGTGGATTATATTTTTCTCTTAACGGAACAAAAACATTGTGTTAAAAACAAGTATATTTATAAGTAATCCTTTGCAATGTTTTATAAAATATATCGTACAATGTAGAGGTGTTATCTGTTTCCCTTTGTACAAACAATGTCCAGTCGAAAAAACGTTGGCAACCCTAGTCACGCCATGCTTGTGACCTATACCTTAACTCGTATTCGTGCCATACTGGTTTTGGTCCAACCTCGTATAGCAGCGCTACTACTAAAAACAATCTTATTTCTCGAACATTACAATTCAAATTTACATAACCGATAGTCGGTCACAACTTTCTTTACGGTCAAGACATTGGAGTCTCCGTATCATTTTTACGAGAAATTGGTCACGGATACGATATAATATGATACTTTTGTGGTGTACCTATGTGAGATGTGGGGTGTTCAAATTAAATGTTTACGCAAATTAGCGTGTGTTCTTTGATTATTTTTTTGTCAACTAATAACTGTTTCGTCTAGTACCTACTTAGGCAATCGATTTCTGCCTGGCAATAATATTTAAATCGTCATCATTTAATCTTTGAATTCATAACAAATTAACAAGCATACATAAAACGAAAAGCATTTCTAATGATTATTTTTCATTTTTACAGGAGCTATTTACACAGTTGCAATGGTCAGCAGAACGTGCGCCAGCTGCCGACAGCCTCCGCCGGGCCCTCGGCGGCGGCGGCGCAAGGTTCCAACTCGGCTGCATGGCTGACGCTAGCGAGTGCTTTGAGCACCTCCTCCTGAGGGTACACGCTCATGTAGCTGCTGGAACTGGCGACAGAAGAGATGACGACGCCTGCAGGGCCCCCCACTGTGTACCCCACCGAAAGTTCGCGATGATGCTGGTTGAACAGTCCGTGTGTGGCGCCTGTCAAGCTACATCTGAACCGTTGCCCTTCACACAGGTAAGATTAACTGTTTTGTAATAAAGTGACTGAAGTGGAAAACGCTTCTAAAGCGTCTTCTAAAGTCTAAAGCGCAAATATTTATTAGTCCGCAATATTTCAACTTTACAACAAAAATCTTTCTTTCAATTCCATAACTTTTTCTTTTTCCGAATTATTTAGGTATTTAAACAATGAATTCGATACAATTTGAGTCTTTTAGAAAGTACGCGTCTTTACAGTTCTTGGTGTTTTTTTATTACAGATGGTGCATTATGTATCCGCTACTGCGTTAACGGCTCAGGCTGCGTTAGGAGAACATGGAGACAGTTTCGGTCTTTTGCTTAGAAAAGCAGGCGGCATGGGCGATATCAGAGACTGCCCTGTAAGTATATCTACTAATTAAAACAAAACTTCCTTGATCTGAAATTTCGCTTATAAATAACAAAAATATTTGCTAATTTATTCCTTCAACAATGGTCTTTTATTTTTTCAGAATGCCTGCGGAGCAAAGATACAAATCTGTAGAACCTTAATGAATCGTCCAGAGGTAGTATCGATCGGAATGGTGTGGGACTCTGAGCGGCCGGCTGCTGAGCACGTGGCTAGCGTGTTCAGTGCGCTGGGCACAGAGCTGCGCCCCACCGACGCCTTCCACGCGTGTGTCGACCGCGCCTGGGCTGCGCGCGCCACTCACCGCCTCGTCGGACTCGTCACCTACTACGGCAAGCACTACTCCACCTTCTTTTTCCATAGTAAGCTCCGCCTCTGGATATACTTCGACGACGCGGACGTCAAAGAAATAGGACCGGAGTGGTCGCACGTCGTCGAGAAGTGCACGCGTGGTCGCTTCCAACCACTGCTGCTTTTGTATGCCGCGATCGACGGTACCCCGTGTGACACGCGTCATGCTCCTAAAGATGTGGTTCCGTTTCCCGCTCCTGAACCACGCAGAGCCGTCACTCCCGCGCCTGAAAGACCCACCAACGGCTATGCCCGCCGCGCCGTCACCCCGGGCCCCGACAATGAGAGCGATTACGTCAGTAGAAAAGCTGTAGAGAACATGCTCGAGGTACAAGCCAGCCGACGTGCACAACTCAATCGCAGCTTAAGCACTGGTTCCGGCTCCGATACACAGGAACGGCCACGGGCTCGAAGGGACTCTGGGAACTGGAGTGGAGACCGTAACAGTGCATCGTCTGCTTCATCATCAACCAATGAAAGCCCATACATGTATCCTCGGGGTCGCGGGGCGGGAAGTGTACCCGGAAGCCCCACAAGGAAAGGTGAACTCTCCAGCGGTGGTTCTTGCGACGCTGGCTACGACTCGTATTCTTTATCGTCAACTGACAGTCTGCCTCTTCAGCAAAATCTACGACATAACTTACAAAATTTACAATTAGCTCAAATACCAGAAATAACCACGCGTGGAGAATGCGAAGCTCTCTGTTTAGAAGCAGACAGACTTTTAGAGAAGTCCCGCAATGCTGAAGATTCTGCAGACTATGAAACCGCTCTTGTATTGTGCGATGCCGCCGCTTCCAAAGCTAGAGTGGCGATGGATGCACCCTATAACAACCGGCACATGGTGACGTTCGCCCGCATGAAACATAACACGTGCGTGATGCGAGCGCGCAGCCTTCAGAGACGAATGGCTGGCATGACACGAGTCACGGAGATCCCTTCTGCCGCTCCCATTAGAAACACAAAAGGCGGTCTTGAAAATTCCCCGACCACAATCGAAATCTATGCCACTTTACCGAAAAAGAAAGGATCTTCAAAGAAATCTCCTAAAACTATTGAAGACGATATCGATACTGTGACCCGGGAACGGCCACCAAGACATAAATCTCGGGATGATGACAAAGTCAGAGAAAAACGTTCCCGTAGTGAGGATAGAAGTCGCGCACGAAAAGAAGTAACTGTCGTGAAGACGGACAAAAAGGAAGAAACCCCAGAAGACAAAAAGGCTAATAAGAAACAACACAAAATTCGTAGAAAGCTGTTGATGGGTGGACTGATCAGAAGGAAAAACAGATCTATGCCAGATCTGACCGAAGGCGCGGATGCAAATAATGATGCTAGTAATAAGGAGAAACGGGTTTCCTCCGTTGATGATACCGAAGTTGGACGAACAGTCGAAGATAAAACCAATCTAAGTGGTTACTTATCCGAAGGACACTTGGAATATTCGGTCCCGAGCGGAACCAATCCGAATCTCGAGAGAAGTAAACTAATGAGGAAGAGCTTCCATGGTAGTGCAGGAAAAATGTTAACTGCTGCAAAAGTACCCCCACCTCCACCACTACGTACAACTTCACAGCTCACCACTTCTCACAATAAATATGGCTACCCCGAACACGCAAAGGGAACCTATCCCCCTGAAATTGAGGAAGACGGAGGATTCTCAGAGCAATATGGAGACGAGCCGCAATCGTTGCCTTTTCTACATTACAGAGACACAGACCAAAATGGCCACTACGATAGGCTAGATACTTCCCCGTCGCAAAACTTCCATACGGTTGTGACAAAGGCAATGATTCATCATGAACAAAGTCCAGTCAAAAGGGATACAATCGATCATATCCCGCCATCACATAACACCATACAAAATTTGACGAATACTTTCGACAACGGCGTGGATGTAGTAGACTGTGCTATGCCAATGCGCAGATCACCACCTATTTTCGAACTGCCGCCCTACCCCAGCCCTATGAACTCTGTCAACCACTCGCGACAACCCAGCGAAGAATTTCCTCCCCCACCGCCAGACTTAACACCCTTACACGATGAACTAGAAAAGATACATATTTCCAATGAAATTTCTATGGAGGAAAAATTAAAAGGAACTCTACTTGCAAGTCTGCAGGAAAAAAGAAATCAAATTTTGAGAAATGAAGAGGCTCAGCAAATAAATCCGGTTAAGAAGATGAATGTTCTCCCGTCTTTATTGAAAGAGT
Source organism: Nycteola revayana (assembly GCA_947037095.2). Taxonomy (NCBI): domain Eukaryota; kingdom Metazoa; phylum Arthropoda; class Insecta; order Lepidoptera; family Nolidae; genus Nycteola; species Nycteola revayana. The sequence continues at coordinate 17,584,355 of OX344849.2, read as the reverse complement.
TACAAGCGAAGCAAGCATTGAAGCGATCAGGTTCTCTAGAAGGACAACTCTCGAGTCCTGCCGAGAACCATATGTTCGAGAATAGTAACAACGTGAGAAATATCGCTTCGAGATTCGAAAACAATTCGCAAAATGTAACCCAAGACGGTGAAAGAACTCATATAGGATTTGTTGGTATGAGTGGAAATAGAGACGTAATCAACTGCTCCGATCAGTCGAATGCCGGACTCAATCGAAGAGCTTCTGCTTCCTCTATTGACTCAAAGCAGATTGAAGAGGAACAATGTGAAAAAGTCAATAATAGTTACGGAGATCGGTCAAAATCGAAAAAGAAATCGGTATCCTTCTGTGACCAAGTAATCCTCGTGTCGACTGCTGAGGACCAAGAAGACGATAGCTACATTCCAAATCCGATATTAGAAAGAGTTCTTAAATCAGCAATGAACAAGCCTGAGTTGACAACGATGCCTCTTCAGTCAGAAAAACCATCTCTACAACGTCAAGACTCGTTTGACAGTCAGTCGTCCCGTTCCACGATATCCTCTCTTTCACAAACTTCATACGTCCCCAATGACAACAACCATGCTGAATACGTTCGGATGCAAAATAATTATCCGACGTATCAGATGGCGCAGAATCGTCTACAACCACAGTACAATGCGCAAAAGAGTAATAATGTTTACGGGTCGAATTCACCCGTACAAACGCAGAGCGCAGTTAATAACAATCAAATATATCAAGCGGTACCCACTAATACACCACAGAATCCTACGAGCCCGATACCCTACAATCAGCCACCAGCAGTCTATTCAAATCACAGTAACGTGAGCCCACCGAACTTTAGCCAAAACCCTGCGAATAGACTGACGCCCACACACAACCAAACCATGACAAAGCACCCCGCCAACTTCCAGAGAGCTGTTCCTAACACCTGTATGCCGGCACAGCCACTACAAGCGATAAGTCAGCCCGTCAACAATGCGTACTACCACAGAGTACCTCCAACATCATGCGCTCCCACCATGCCTAACAGCAACTATCCAGCCACAAGACAATATACCCACAATGTACAAAATAACCATTCGCCTTATCAAAGCGTGCCCACCAACTCTCCAGCTTATCAGAGTTATCACAGCCCACCGACGAGCTACGCGAGCTCAGAATATTCTAGTCGATATCCTCAGGCGAATGGCCCTAGCCATTACACACAGTCTCCGTACCAGCGGGTGCCACCTCCCCACGGTGACCTCCCAGTTGATAACTTCAACACCTATCCGCAGAAAGTGTCCAATAACTACTATGTTGATAATCCATCGAGCCAACCACGGATACCGGACACGAGACATTATGCAAACACACAGCAGCAACGTTCCATGTACAGCCAAAATGTAGATAGTAATGTTAGTAATGAACAAATGGGGCAGTACCAATACTCACAGAATGGGTACAACCCGTACCAGCATATACCAGCACCGAAACAGATGCAGAAGAAATCTGTATCTTTCGAGCCGGGAACCAAAGGAGGCACAGACTCACCAGTACCACCTCAGATGAATGCAAACGCAACGTACGGGGATGGACAGAAGGCGCTGTGCAACTTGTGTCGGAAGAAATCTGTAAACCCTCCAGGTATGTACTGTCCAGATTGCGACTTTTACATGTCGAGGTTCAAACCTCGGTCATAGCATTAAATGAGGAATTATAATACAAATTTATTTTGAAACATTATTAGCTAGTACTCTCGAATTCTATATCCAACCCTTACGGTAGCTAAAATAAAATGAATTAATATGAGAAATTTAAAAGTTATAGGTTTTAAGGCTTGACTGATCTCACATGGGAAAATATTGTACTTTATAAACTGCTATTTTACTTGTAAGTAAGTTTTGTATGATTCTAATATTTGTATATGATAAAAGTGCCTTAAGTAGAATAGGTACATATTTTTTATAAAAAAAAATATGGTTTTGTCTACAAATTACAAAATCAATAAATTATTTCAAATAAGTACTCTTGACTTTTATTTGTATATACTTAATCCTTATAACCTTACCTATATTCAACGATTACTCCAGAGCTCATGCATAACTGACTGGCATAAATGACTTAAAAATATTAAATTGCTGTTGTTTCAATTAATATTGGCGGTATATTATAGCCTGTATAGGTCCTATAACCTGGACCATAATAGGTATATACTAACGCTGTCTGAACGTGTGCCAAATTGCATCCAAATGGAATATTTAAATCACGTATTTCACAGAGATACATACATACATAAGCTCACGCCTGCTTTCCAGCGGGGTAGGCAGAGATATTCACCAATTTTCACAATAAAAACATAAACGATATCATCGAAGTGTTTACTTGCCAAAACTTTTGAATGGTTTGGATGGGGTTTTTTAATAGGATGATCAACGTAAAAATAATTAATTAACTCTTATTGTGTGTCAAATGAGTTTCTGAAAACATGATAATCTTTGTGGATTTGATAATTGTATTAGTAAATATATGATTTATGGTACATACGACGCTCTGTATCAAATGAACGTTATTCCTATTTCATGTTTCCGAAACTGAATTAGATTTGTCGGTGATTTTAACAGCTGATTTGTTTGATTGCTGATTTTTTTAACTATAGAAACCAGGTAATTTTGAACAAAGTCAATATTATGCTGGAAAAATCATCACACACGAAGGAAATATTAATACAATAAGGATTGGGTTAGTAAGAGCTCGGAAATGTATTGTTCAACAAAATATTATAACCTACTGTTTCAAATTTTCGAAACGACGCGACGTTTGCTGACTTCCTAATCTAATATCATACGTAAGTAATAAAAATAAGTAAGTATTATTTATGAGTAAGTAAGTAGGTAACTAAGTAGGATCATTAGTAGCTACTCTAGACAGCCATTGTAAAAAACATTAATATTTGTTGCTTTTTTATCTGTTAAAAGATAACGTTCTTACTTAAAAAAGCCGGAGATACCAACTTACAATAAAAAATGTCATTCGTGTTTTAAGGCACACCCGTTCCAGTGACAACTCTGACAATAAAGCTAGGCTAAGCTAGTACTTGTCTAATTGTGAAAAACATTTTGAAATCGTTCCCATATTTTGTTAATAACAACAAAAATGTTATATGTTATTAAGTCATTATATGAATCGCTAAAACGTAAGTTCTCGCTTAACATGAAAGCGACTTAACCAATTTGGTATTTTTATAGTATATTACTTATTCGTAATTATGGAAATAATACAAACCTTATTTTTGGAGAAAGATTTGGGAAATCAAAGAAAATTTCAGTAGGACGGCCGTTAGGCGACACCGAGGGCTATAATCAAGTCGAGAAAACATTTTCTTACTCGTTTGGAAAACTAAGTAGGTGATTTATTACAAAGGCCTTAAACGAAGCTCTGCAAATTCACCAAGCATAACGGTGAAAAGGTCTCCAGCCTTTTTTAGATACTGCCTTAGCTACCTTTGAAACTAGGCTTAGGCCCCGGACATACTCCGCCGCCTACCGCCCTAGGCTCGGCCTTGGGGAGTGGGGAACATGGGCCCCGCTCCCTTCGAGGCTGACCCATGAGGAGTAGGGACGCCTCTACACTCCGGGCGTCCCTATAATTGGGCAAATGGGCCACTGTAAGTGTGGCCCTGGAGATCCCGCGGTACCATATTGGCCGCGGGTGCCGTCGGGGGGCCGGATTGCTCATGCGTACCCGACCCCCGCCAACGGCGGATCGAAGGAGTGTCCGGGGGGTTTTAGTGGTGTAGGGTCCTCTCCTCGTGGTATGACTTTAGCATACCACGCTATGGAGAGGGCGAGTCCCACATATCCCACCGCCAGCGCGCAAATACGCTGCAACGGTGGTGGGAATACGTCAATGCATTTCCCCCCGGACAAAAAAAAAAAAAAAAAAAAAAAAAAAATGGCCCCGGACATACTGCTAGTTGGTAAGTTGAGATCTCGTCTCAACTTACCAACTAGCAGTACCTAAGTACAGTTAATGCAAGAGACTAATACCACTACCCAGAAACCTCTAACCGACCTGCAAGAGAAGTGTCCGCGAATGGGATGCGATCCACTCCCTGGTTTGTCTAAAGATCGAGAGATCGGGAGAGTGAAAAGAAATGAACCTTCTAATGTCCTCGTAGACCCAAAGTCCGAAAGGTTTGAGAATTGTAAAATAGAGACAGTTCTACTAAACTTGGGACACTCGATCAAGCCATTTAATAAAGCTGGAGCCCTGCTCTAAGTCGTCGTGTCCGGTGAAGAAGCAAAAGCATCGTGCGTGGTATAAAAACACTGCTGAATCTCATATCTAAATAAAAGTAAATAAATAAATAAATTTATGTTGTACGCGGATTATATGAGAATGACTTGATTAATTTAGCTTTTTATTTTGTTTTTCATTATATTATGAAAGATTTATATGAAAGAAATTTCGGAAGTTCCACAGGAAATGTCAATCTTTTTACGGCCGACACTGGGCATGAATAGCTAGAAGACAATTGATTGCGGCGCCACGCTGACATGCGCCATCTATTTATTCGAGTGCCATCTTTTCGAGTTTCGGATATAGTTTACAGCAGAGGTTTTTAAAAACAGATGGCGCTTAAAGCAACGTCTCGAACCCGGTGAACCGAAGAACTTAAATAGTTCAGCCGTATTAGTATAGGTGTCTCTGATATAAATTAAAATATAGGTATATTTCTTTCTATTGTAAACCGCCGGAAAACCGTATTTGGTGTTTAAATGAGTAAATCTTGTACTGCAATCATAAATTTATTCTGCCTGTATTCATTCACAATTTAGCAAACGATCAATTAAAATACCTTCCAACCGCCGCGCCTGATTTAATCTTCAGAGTTCTTCTTCGATATGTATTATTGAGCATATAATTTTAATAAGGCGTTCAAACCAAAACTATGTTACTTTTAAAGTTCGTGGTCAGTGTCACTTGTTCAAATAAACATTACGCTATATTCAAAAAAAGTATACCACAAAACTTGTCCACTCAATTTATTTTCCCAATATAATCTGATCAGGTTTATACACGGCTTTAGGCTTTATACACGTATTTCTAAGAATGCACCGTTTTAATAGTTTATTAGCAATATTTAATTTATTAATGAGATATTTATTTATTTGTTTATTTAGGTTTTGCAGAGTTAAGGTCAAAATACTAAAACTGAGAGGAATATATTAAATTAAAAAGAATAATGTTGCCAGCTAGATAGAAAATATCACATCAAAAATATAGAATAGTTGTTTTCCTATTGATAACTTCTTTCAAATGTCACTTACACTTAATTTATACCGTCCAGCACGAGCGATTGTGATTGGCGCAACCACTCGTGAGCGGCTGTCGCACGCGGCTGTTACGACACGACAATAGTCAGAGTATTGGAATGTACGTGTCCAATATCTGTGGCAGACGCGCGAGAATACGATAGATTGCGTACGGCTGTGATTGGCCATGATGCACGGAAATGAACCTTTAGATAGCAAAAAAATGGCAAATCTTCTCTGAAACTCATTAGACTAATAACTTTTTTCGTCATCAAGATTTATTTATTGTGCACCCAAACAAAAAAAACTTACAACTAACGAAATAAAATCATTGAATAGGTACAGGTATCACAATACTGAATACTATAAAAATACATCGACGGACTTTGTGACTGATTTCGGTGATTTTTCCAACCGATATTTTCCCAAATGTAAGGGAAATATTTTTGGAACCTTACTAAATTTCGTACACGTACGAATAGTGGCAACACAGGTTTGTTGGCAGTTCTTTAATGGCGACCACGGGTGACGGGTCGTTTGTCTGCGAACTGTCAATATTTATTATTTTAGATTTTTTAGTGTAGCTATCGTGTTTACGTAAACATGACGGGGATTTTGCCTACATACCAACGATTTGTAAATGGAGTTCCTGTGCCGTCCATTTCTCGGCGATCGTTTCGCCTACGAGAGAAATATTTGATTGTTTCTGTACTTTTGACATTCGGGATCGTGTGGTTAGGAGCACTGTTCTATTTGCCCGAGTTTAAAAGTTCTAATAGTGTGAACGATAGTGTTTATAATGTATACAAACGCATTCAAAAAGCTGGTCCCGAGTTGTTGATGCCGCCTCCGCTCGCACAAAACGATGTTGGTGACTTCCCAATAGTTGGGATCGCTCATCACGGGGAGGAAGGTGACGATCCTCACATAGTGGAGGATAGAAACCGGCTGAGAGCTAAGATAGAGGAGGACATGGGTATGAAGGTGTTAGAAAGGCCTCAGTTCGACGTGGCTCCGTCGGCGTCGTCGTCGCGGGGGCCTAGCAAAGCTCCTGTTGATGCTATAGAAGAGCCCGCAGCTAAAAACGCGGTGAAAGACGTGTCACCCTCGGGGCCGAAGGCGGAGGCGTCTGAGAATAAGTATGTGGCTGTGGCATTGGCTCCAGGAGCTGATAAAGAACTGCAACATAGACTGGATACCGTCAAACAGGTAAGTCTAAAACCAACCAGCAGTATACTGAACATTAATGTTCCACTTATCGCTTATATCTTAGTCTGGTCACTATAAACTTCTTTAAGCATTGTTAGTATATCAACACCAACTAAATTTTAAAATATGCCTTCTATGTTTAGCAGTTTCTATCATAACCCGTAGAGTAGTCTCAACTGACCAGTCATACAAATCTCTAATTTAAGAATAATAAAATTTCAATTTCAATCTGCTTGTTACCTAAGACAAAGTCTTTGCTGAAACATACAGCATATATTTACAATTTACATAGAATATAACTGTAAAACATAAATTATGGGTTAAACACTGTTATTGCGGAGAAAGTAGCACTTTCTTGTTTAGAAGTAGGTATAATTACATTGACACTGTTAATTGTTAATTACATTTAATACCTAAAACTACCACATACTTATTTACTTACTATATAATAATCCTACTAGTATTATAAATGCAATAGTTTGTATGTATGTTAGTTACTCTTTCATGCAAAAACTACTGAATGGATTTGACTGAAAATTAGCATGCCAAAAGATTATAAGTTATTTTAACATATAGGCTCCAAAATATCACGCTCCGACCCACTGGAGCAGGGTGAGCTGTGTAAAACTGTGGGGCACAGCGAGTAATATTATAATATCTATGCAGTCTCTATCACAAATCAACTGAATAAATATTGAACTATTTACTTTTAGTACATAAACATTTATACCTATTTATTTATTCAATTGAATAAAAATGCATGAAGGAAATGTAGAACATTGTTTTTTTATTCAACAAAAGAAAGTAATGTTTGATTTAATATGTGTTTTATGTAATAATAATGAAAAGCTATTTACATTATTGTTGTAAATATTCTTTTGATTGTTCACTTAAATTAATATACCTAAATGAAACTTGTTTTTATGCCCTGTGTAGTAGCAAAAACCTTTTGGTTAACATTATATAATGTAATGTCTGAAAAAAGCTTTGTTTTTTTATACCAAGATACCAAAAACCAAGATTCCAAATACCAAGGTACCAAATACCAAGATACTAAATACCAACATACCAAGATACCAAATACAATCATATCAAATACCACAACCCATAGTGCAAGCAAACAAAGTTGTTGAGCTAGGTTCGCTTGCTTTTTTTAAAATTGCCTATAGAGGACTGTAGAAAAACACCTCTATAGGCTATTATTAAAAATGCAAGGTGTCATTAAGTATTAGCCTTAGTGTTAGTATTTCAACATTAGCTAATATAATTCCTGTCATAATTAGTCCAGCCTTTGCATTTTTAAAGACATTATATATATCTATAAAGTCTATGATAAAAATATACATACTACAATTAAAAACCATAAAGAAATATATTAACAATAATCAAAGAGTATGAAATAACTATGCTCAATGAGAGTTAATGCTATTTTTCTTTATTAATATCTTTTTCTAATTCTCTTTCAGAAACGAAACAAACATAGTTTTTGACATGTAAAATATACAAAATATTGTTCGCTAACTCCCCAGTAATACAGATATTTATTTCCACAGTGTGCTATACCTTTAAAGAAACCCATCAATTTATGCAACAAATAATAAACAAACCGCGTGGCGCAGCTAGTCTTCAAATAATATAGGTATAGTATATTATTTTAAGGCAAGCTGCGCCACGCGGTTTTAACCGCGTCACTCTGCTCCAGTGGGTCGGAGCGTGATATTTTATAGCCTATATGTTAATCCTGCTTATTAACGATCACCATGCAAACTTTCAGCCAAATCCATTCAATAGTTTTTATATGAAAGAGAAACAAACATCCATCTATCCATACTTACAAACTTTTGTGTTTATCATATTAGTAGGATTTTGTTGAAAAGAATTAAGGATGCTTATACACAATCAAGTAGGCACTTAAGTTAAAACTTTAGTGGCTACTTGATTGTAAGCTAATCTTTATTATTTAATTACCGATTATCAGTACTTGTTGGCAATACAAGATTAATTTTGAGTATTGATATAACTGTTCAGTGTTATCAAAACCAATATTTATACAAAAATATTGATAACTACTTCATTGATAGTGTTCATAAGACTGAATACTTAAGATACCAAATGTGTATTTGATTCATCTCAAGACATCAATATAATTTCCTTAAAAAAATATTTGCGTGATATGGTAATATATTGCAATTAAAGCAAAATCTTAGACTTGTAATTCCTACATTGAGAATTATTTTCTTTTTAAATCAGACTGGGTATCCCATGCATCTGTGAGGGTTCAACTCTTATAGATGCTGTTACCATGGGAATGTTATCTTAACTGTAACTGTACTGTTTGTTAGTTCTGGATAAAATAGTTATATAACAGTAGAATTTTCATAACTAGATCAATAATACCACCAGGATATTACCCGGAAGATCCTAACTCACAAATGTTACCTCTTTCTTTAATACTTGCTTTCCAGATTTTAAATATTGTAATAACAGTTATTCATCTATACTTGTTCACTTAAATTGGACAATCAGAAAAATATCAGAATCCAAATCGTCCTGTAAAGTAGGTTCATACATCAAATTTTTCATTTTTGTGGCAAAGAGGCCTCTACTCCTTTGTTGCCCCGGGGCCTCCGGACTTCTTAATCCGGCCCTGTTCACTTAACCTACTCTTTCAGTTTCTTGTTTGAGTTGTGTAGGTAATATACTAGGATATTAAATAGAAACACATTTTTTTTATGACTCTTTGTTCATAATAATGACAATGTTGGGTAAAATCTACTACCTTCCTAGGTATAATAATAGGCTTTGACACATGATAAAGACCATATCAGCAGTTAGCGTCAGGCAATTCTATTGTCTATTGTATTTTAAAAAGTTTATGTTAGTTATTTGTCATGCCTGAAAATATTCAATGAATTTCAAAATGGAGAAATAAATATAGAATAGAAAGAAATAGTGCAGCGGTCGGCAACCTTTTGGTAGACAAGGGCCACAAAGTGGCAAAATAAACTAAAGGTGCCATACTTGTGACATTAAGGTGCTCACATCACATCGAAAAATTTACAATTTCATCCTCATTTGTTTGTTCTTGGGCAGAGCGGTAAGAAGTCCGAGGGCCGCATGCGGCCGCGGGCCGCGTGTTGCCGACCGCTGAAATAGAGAATTAAAACTGTCTGTCTGATACAGAGATAGACTAGAGCTAGCCCATAGGGAATTAACATAGGCCACCTTTTATAGAAAGAAAGGTTTGTTTAAGGGAACATCAGTACCTATTTATATAACCCATTTTGTATAGAAGTTTGTCTTTAATATTTTTCGCATAATATAGCAGGATTTGGAACCAGCAATAAGTTGTTGAAATCTGTGCCGTACATAATTTATAACAAAAATTTAGAAGTTTACCTACTTATTATAGAAATCATTGTGCAAAGAAAGAAGTTAACAGTTAAAATAACTGTATTATATTGTTTTTGGAAAAGTAGCTGTTCCATAAATTGATTTAAACAAAAAAGTTATAATGAAGATGTTTTGCTTTAAGTACTTATTTAACTCAGTGTACAATTATTTTACAATCTGTGTTACCATGTTTTTGTACGTACTAAAATCAAATCGATATTAGATTAACATCCCACTTCTGAATATATATGATCATTCATATGCAGACATCAATCACTATTTCTGCAAAAATACAAAAAAAAAATCGTAACATTAATGTTACGATTTTAATGGTACTTAATTAATTAAGTATAATTTATAGTAGACGCGGGTCTCAATCGCGGTACAATTTTACGGCAAATCATTATCCTTTTAATAATCCGATTTTTCGTTATACCAGTCGAGGTCACGGATAGACCGTAGAAGAGTCTTAAACGTTAAAAGTTTAAAATCCATGATTAACTAAGTACGGTACTTAGTTAAATAAAACCTTATGACAGGTCAAAAAGTAAGCGCTCCAGTTTATAAAATGATTCACAAAGTAGGTAGGTACTATCTATATTATAATTTGTCATAGATTTAACTTAAAAATAATTCTTAAAATATGATCATTAGCGTATAACAATTCCATACTCCTCAGATCATGTAAATAATACATATTTGCCAATTTGAACTTATGGCTAGATTGTTTGTCTAAAAAAATAATAAAAAATATGGGATGTGTGTGGGCTGAATTCCAGTTGTAAAGAAACACTACCTACTTAATGTTAAATTATAATAAATGGAAAAATCAACAAACAATCTTTTCAGTTTGAGTGAAAGACGAATAACAAGAAATATGACAAGATATTTCACTTAAAGGTAGGAAGCAACAAAAACTGAATAGAGGAAATTTATTAGACACACACTTATAGTTTGATATATACGTGAAGGATAAACTAAGTTGACACAACAAATAAATGTAACTATTTCGTATGAAGTAACCATTTGATATACCTAAACTTGGAAAAATGTAATACCAAAACCGGTCACATGTGCGCCGAAATAGTAAACGTGTGGAGTTCCATGATTTAATTTTCCGTGAGAACTAGGTATGCACAAACTTTATTTTTTTAATTGTGTTTGAATCCGCATTTCGTGTTCTAATTTTGAAAATATTGTCAGCGAATAGGCTAACATATTGTAGGATTTTTTTTTAATCTGTGGATTCTACCTACTTCTAGATATTATAGCGCAATAGTAGACAGAAGCATGTGTCATCTATTTATTTTATTTTCGATTGCCCAAATCTAAAATGTAGGTAGATACCTACATCACGCTTAAAACACCTGACATCTAATAAAGACTAGCTGTTCTGTGGAATTACTCCTGCGTTGTTCCCGTTGCCGTGGGAACTTCGTTTTTTTATAACCGATAACTACATAAGTTTTCAAAATCGGTACAGTAGATTGCCACTAAAACCGCACTATACCTCTTTATTAGTATTGATTGCACTCGTAGATATCGAAAATAGTGCAGAGTTAATTATAGTTGTAAGCCATAATAATAACACGAAGGTCGTATCGTCAAGAAAAAAACACTTTCTTTGTCATTTGATTCCGCATCCTCAGTCAACTAGCCTTGACATGGAAGCTCTACACCTTGAGAAAGTGTAATCAATACCTGCTTGCTTATCTACTATGTAATATCGATAACTGCAGTATCTACAAATATGTTATTATTGAACAGATCATACATAATATTGTTAATCATTTGGAATCATTTCAATTCACATATTTGATAAATAGTTAATCAAAATGACAGATTAAACTTACAAAATAAGAATCAGCAAGCTACAATAACAAGTTAAAATCAATAAACTGTAATCGAATACTGTATACATATTTACTACAATAGTGTTATTTTATGTGTATATTACCTACGTATAACTCTAACCCATCAATTATTCTTTTTTACGGACTTTGTCACGCTCACGAGTCTTTTGATATTTAAACTTGCATGCATATATGCGACCAGGACCTTATTAAATTAATACTACAAGCCTGCGCAAGACGGCGACCCTTGTGAGACTTGGTCTTCGGCTCAGGGTTATCGCTGCCGGGATTAGAAAACTAGGTAAATCTTGTTCGTGAAATTAATGCATAACATTTTTTAATATTTTAATAAAACATGTATTAAAATTTATTTGTATATCGCTAAAATGTTGAAACCAACTAGATAAGTACATAAACATTTATCAGTATCTGTGCCTCGTGGATAATTTTGCGGAACACAAGGTCGTCTGATTATTTCATACACTGTACAGAATATAGCTTAATCACTAGTCTGCCTGTAATCACAATTATGCTGTACACTAATATGCACCGTATGTTAAATGAACCCACCAGACCGTGACTGCCACGAATCCTAGTGTTATAAAGACGATAGATTTAATTGTTTGTTTGTATTGAATAGGCTCAGAAACTAATGAACCTGTTCAGAAAAAACTACTTCACAAAATCCAATAACTGTAGCAAATAACAGGAGCAGCATTTATTTTTATGTTAGATATTAGCAACGTAGATATCTTCGACATTTAAATGTTACTTAAAGTAGAACGACAGGTACCCAAAACTTCCCTTAAAAACTTAAAGTCTAACTCTAAATCTCATCGCTAGCGATGGTGGCGCTCTCTTACTTATTTTGTAGTTTTTAAACCATTTATTGAGCCTGGAGCTCTGCTCACCTTTATGCCCGGTAGCAAAAACTTCGTGGCTAACTACGTATGCCCGTCCGATAAAAAAAAACTTTATTGTTGATAGTAATGCTAAACATATACAATAATAATGTATGCATAGCCTTTTTAATTTGTCACAGATTAAAAAAGATATGATTAGATTTTAAGAATTGAAGCAATAAAATAAAGTTCTTCCATTGTTAAAAATACACTACTTGATTGAAAAGATTGGCGCAGATTGCGTCTAAAATACTATAATAAGCATGTTAAGAAAAAATAAAGAAGAATTCTAATTGCGATACTGCTTTAAAAAACCTTGTTCTAGTCTTTTTAAAGGCTTTGTTTTAAATGACGTCCATACTTACAGGTTAGTGTCCTATCCATATTATGAACCGTTGCATCAGTGCGACGTGAAACATATGCAGAAAAACTTTTTTTATTGTTCTATTTACTAGTTGCTACGAAGCGATATCCATTATTCTAATGGTTATTGTTTTATTTACATACATAAATACACTTATAATAGATCTATGAATGAAAACGTAAGTGGTATCTATGAACTCACTGTTGGCACAATACACACACTCGTAGTTGATTCATCATGAGTATCTATGAGTACGACGGTGTCGTAAGACACGCATGCAGCGTGAAGTCTACTCGGGTTTCTACAATTTGCAACAAAGAGAATTAGTGTACATTTTCCTGTATAATTATTTACCTGTAATTTCCAGCAGTGTTAGATTATATGTCTATAAGGAACCGTACATTCTTCAGTGATAAAAAAGAAGAAGTGTCTACTACAAGGCTTAACGTCCTCTAGATCCTTCCAGCCGTTGCATTATTTAATTGCGCGAATCAGTAACAATGATTCGCACAATATGGTTTCAACATTTTAGCGATATACAAACAAATACATCGCTGCTTTCATTTAATCGTGGCACAAAATAATGTTATGAATGAACACAAATTGTTTTGTAATATCATGTGATTAAGACTCAATATCGTAAAGTTTTACATATGTTTTTGTGTCACTTTCACATGAAAGCAGCGACGAACTTAATGTTTTAATGAATTATTAGCTTTCCGCGCTCGGTTCCATCTGCGTAATTCCCGTTCCCGTTAGGACTTCATATTTTAATGTAGCATAATGCCTTCCTCCGACAAATGGTATGTCATTGAGAATTTTTCAATTCCGACCTCCTTCCTGAGTTCCTGAGATTAGCGCGATCGCACATAGAGTCAAATTTTCGCATTTATAATATTCGTACAGATTATAAAGTATACACGACGCATTATTTATTCTTAACTCGTGTAAGATGCGTGGGATCGGATCTCCAAGAAAGGCCCTTATGAGGAAATGAAACCTTATATTTCGCAGTTGAATATTTTCCTAATATTGTATTCATTAAGAATTTGATGCTATCACTCTTTAACTCGTATACGGAAGACTAGACTAGACTAGAACTAGACTTATACTTCTTAATATGTACCTATATCCCAAAAGCAAAATCATGTAAAAACTGACTGATTTAAAGTCGGAATAAGGGTATATACTGTGAATAAATTTAATAAGTACGTGTACTCAAACTACAAAACTGCGTCGCTCTGTTTATCCATCAGGTGGAAAAGCTAATGGTATTGAGTTAAAACGTGTAAAGATGGGGTGAAAACTGATACGGTTTGATATCATGATAAGGGTGTAGCCATTAGATTTGTGTTAAACTATATCAGACGCTTAAAGGGCGACTTAACTTACATAATGCAGGCAAAAAATAAAAAGATAATCGATTGCATACAATTGTGCTTACCTTACTGAACAACCCGTGACCTCGAGGCTTGAGGCTCGTAGCTCAGTGGCTTTCCTAGTTCTATCTTAGTGTGTGTGAGTGCACTATCATTAGATCTCAACATCCCAACAGCTCTCTAAGAGGATATCTGGTATAATGCCCTCGTAGACCCGATGTCCGAGAGGCCCGCGAACTGTAAAGTAGAGCGACAGTTGCACAAAACTCCCCTAAAGAAACTAAAAGCCATAATCCCTCAGTCTCCCCGTCAGCGACCGCCCTGAGCCGAGGTCCAAGTCCCACAGGGGACGCCCTCTTGCGCAGGTTGCTTAGTTTGTAGTGTTTAAACCTGGTCGCCTTTATGTCCGGTGAAGTAGCAAAAGCCAATTAAATATAAATTAAATATGTCCGTCCGAAAAATAAAACTGGTGTAATAGACTCAAAGCGTAAATGCACAACTTCGCAGAGTATGTAATATCTATCTATACTAATATATAAAGCTGAAAAGTTTGTTTGTTTGCTTGAACGCGCTAATCTCAGGAACTACTGTTCCGATTTGAATAAATATTTCATATAATTTTTTTCGCATCGGACCAGCATCATATAAAATATGCTATATTCGTTATGAATTTGCTACGGGAACGAGAGTTACCGCGGATGCTAGTTTAAGGTAAACTAGAGCCAATAAAGTAAGATTATTCTAAAGGGAGATTCGAGTAGATATCCTCTACTCATTAAATAAACAAATCTTTGCCAGTTCATTGGCCAACAGCTGTGCAGTTAACATGAGTCATCGCCATGTAAGCCCAGCTGTTAGAGCGCAGGAATTTACCTACATAAGTGAAATTCAAGGCTTTCTCGTTAACTTTCCTGATGAGCGGTTTGACACTAATTTCGCCTTGGTCGATGACCGGACGGAGGCGCCAGCTTACATCGCAGTTGCGCGCGCGCATGCGTTACAAGTGAAATCATTTGTTTATACTCGCACTACTCATCTGTTTCGCTTTATTAATACGGAATATATTCATAAGGCGTCCATTCAGTAATGTGGTCTTGCATCAATAATCTCGTTGGTATGTTGAGTACCTACATGCAAATGAACGAAAGGAGAAGAGGTACGTATCAATTGAATAGGTACATTTAATCACAAGTAGCGCATATAAAAATATGAATGAAAGAGTGAAAGTCTTATACCATTTATGTTAGTGAAAGCGATATTAACTATTGTTTTGACTTGTCAATCATAGGTTGTTTATTATACCTAGTAGGTATTACCTACTGCAGTTTAAGATGTACGGAAATGTGTAGGTATAAAAGAGAATTACAAAGTGAAATTTATTATTGTTAAGCCTTTCTAACTTTATTGGATAACAAAGAAAATATAGCGATATCATCATCATCATCATCAGCCTGTATAACGTCCACTGCTGAACATGGGTCTCCTCCCGAGAGGGAGGGTATTTGCCATAGTCACCACGCTTGGCAGGCGGGTTGGTGACCGCAGTATCATGTTGTACCACACAAGGAAATGCTGCTGCCCGTTCCTTGACATACGATTATTATAGATGATTTTATAACAATCGGGACCAACGGCTTAACGTGCTTTCCGAGGCACGGAGGGTAGTCCCTCAACCAACCAGACCCGGAGAGAAATCTTAGAATTGACACAAAGATTTTCTGTCCGGTGTGGGGATCGAACCCACGACCTCCGAGATTCAAGGCGAGCCAAACACCGCTACGCTACGGAGGTTGTCCGCTACGCTACGGAGGTTGTCTGTTGATCATAAAAGAGTACCTTGGTAAATTAATTGAGCTGTATGGTATCACGAAAAATAATATTATGACTTGACTGGTTTATGTTCTGTTTCTAGGTATAAAAACATTGCCAATTTAAAATGAATAACAGCTGAATTAACTTTGTCGTTATATATAATCGTCCTAGGAAACTCGAAGCAGAATCACTAGACGTGTCATTAGAGCACAGAAATTTTCTTACCAGCAACCGTGCTGAGTCGACGTCCAGCACAACAAAAGGAGCTTTTAACAGGCTGCTAATTTTGTAATTTTTTTAATTATTGGATATGGAGCCTTGCTCGCCTTTCTGCCCGGTGGAGTAACAAAAGCCTTCATAGTGATGTGACACATGACCGAGGAACGCACACGTCCATTGTGACCCCATATAGGACATGGCGTATCTCGTGTAGCCTTACTGTAATTGGCGGTATTATTGTTAGGTTAGAGTTTAAATAACAACAAAGAAATCATAAATATTGCTTTAATATCAAAAGGTTACTTTATAAATTTCTGCACCGGTGGTTAAGTGGGTAAACTCGTTTTTCCTGACCTGGTGTTATTGCTTCAATTCCCACCCGGGGACATTTGTTTGTGTCAACAATTATTGTTAGTTGTTCTGCGTGAATTGAGTGTTGATGAACAAACTCACGACACAATTCTAGGAGTCTTAAGAAAATGGAATTATGGAAATATTCATATTTTTTCCATTTAAATGTATATTGATTCCTCACTTCTGCGTTATAACAATATGACTCATATTACTGTATATATATGTTACGGCTAATAGCCTAAGTGCGGCTACACCTAGTTTTAGCCGGCTACAACAACTACCGGTCCAGCCGACCACATGCGGTTAAACTCAGATCAACCTAAATAAGTCCCTGTTCAACTCCATTGGTTTAGGTTTCGGTTTTTTTTTTTAACCACCCCAACTTCTTTTTTGTGATGCATAGGTATTGTTTAATTTAGAGTTGAATAGGGACTTATTGAGACGTTAACCTAAGTTTAACCGCATGTGGTCGGCTAGACCTAGTTGTAGCCAGCTAAAACTAGGTGTAGCCGCACTTCGGCTATTAGCCGTAACATATATATTATGTTGCAAAACTCTTAACCAGTCAAAAGTACTTTTAACCAGCAAACTCAGTCAAAACTAACTAAACATAACCTAACCTAACTTTTGACCTACATTTTTGACTGTTTTTTTTTTATGGTAAAAAGTTTTGACTGCAACATATATCATCATCATCAGCCCGTACAACGTCCACTGCTGAACATGGGCCTCCTCCAAGGGAGGGTTTTGCCATAGTCACCACGCTTGGCAGGCGGGTTGGTGACCGCAGTATTATGTTGTAATACACAGGGAAACGCTGCTGCCTGTTCTCTGGTATACGCTTGTTATAGATGATGTTATAACAATCGGGACCAACGGCTTAACGTGCTTTCCGAGGAACGGAGGGTAGTCTCTCAACCAACCAGACCCGGAAAGAAATCTTAGAAATTACACAAAGATTTCTTGTCCGGCGTGGGGATCGAACCCACGACCTCCGAGACTTAAAGCGAGCCAAATACCGCTACGCTACGGAGGTTTTCAACATAATTATACTTACTAATATTAAAAACGCGAAAGTTTGTTAGTATGGACTTATGGATGTTTGTTACTCTTCACGTAAAAAGTTCTGAACAGATTTCGCTTAAATTTAGCAACAGGATATTTATAAACTTGATTAACATTTATAGGCTACAAAACATCACGTTCCGAACCACTGGAGCAGAGTAAAGCGGGTAAAACCGCGGGGCGCAGTTAGTATAATATAAAACTAGTAACTAGTTGACATATATTATATAAATTACATTAGTATATAATATATACTATAAATACGTATAAAACCATCTATTAAATTATCTGAATCATTCGATAGTCACCAATAGGTACCGATTATAAACTACGATAGATGTCACCATCCGCCCACTTTAATATGCCAAATTTGTATTAATAATATTCTAACTACACAGGAAATATAAGGTGCTTCCAAAATATATGTCATCCCTTTAACAGTAGGTAGTGTAATGTGTAGTTATTACGTAAGTAAAGATGTTTGGGAAATAATATTTTTTCCTTATTTTACGATTTTTTTTACAATAAAATGACATTGAAATACATAAAACTATCGCGATGTGAGGCCCCTCTCACTTTACCATACACAGGAAGGTGCGGCCAGTAAATTTATAATTCGGAAAAGGCTTTAAACTTTAAGTATTTTTATACCAATAATTTTTTGTAAGTGATAAAATAAAAAAAATATTAATTTAAAGAAATGTATTCATTAACGTAATCACTATACGGATATTATCAACTATTATAAGGGATGGCATATACTTTGAAAGCACCTTAAGTAATACTAAATGATAGTTCACGTCATGAGTCATATACCTACAATATGAAATTAAATTTCAATATTCTTAAAGTTGGAAGGCCCTATAATTGACTAATAAAACTTGCACAAAACTCCCCTAAAATACTAAAAGTCATAATCCCACAATCTAATCGCCAGCGACCGCCCTGCGCCGAGGTCCAAGCCTCACAGGGGGCGCCCACTTGCACAGGTTGCTTAATTTGTAGTTTTTAAACATTTTATTAAGGCTGTAGCTCTGCTCGCCTTTATGCCCGTTGAAGTAGCAAAAGCCTCGTGGATACCTACGTAAGTTAATCCGAAAAAAAAAACTAAAGGTTTCGTTTTCTTCAAATCTATTATATCTTCAAATTGCTTTTTGAGCAACGTCAGTTATCTGTGTTTTGGAGCGCAGTGTAGTGTTGCGAATATGGTCTGTCAATTTGACGCCTAGAATACTACACTCAATTGCACCAATTGGAGTCCAAGAGTAACATAAGTTGTATTTAATGCTCAATAATCTCATCATATGTTTATCGAAATTAGTATCAATACCTGCCTTACATCCACACATAAAACATTACGGAATAATTACTTTTGTTTTTAGGTAAGTAAAACTGAATTGATTATTTACGCTTAATATTTATTCAGGTGACAATTTCACAATATGTACCATTACTAATATATTCATATCTTACAATTTTGAGTGCTTTGTAATTTACGTATTGTTGTGTTAATAACTGAGTTCACACCTACAGATTTTTAATTTCATTACTGTAGTATTTATCAACGTTTGAATGTTTGGTATTTAAAACCAATGCTTTGTTATGAATTGACTTTTTGACTAAGTGAGAAATCAGTCAAAAAGTGCGATCTTATGTGAAATCATGCTCTTTGCACCCCGGCTCCCACCTCGCCGTGCTTTTATAAGGCGCACAAACAGCTATTTCAGTCAAACTTAGGAGCTTAGCTACCGCTGTATCTACCCTTTCATGATACAACTTACAAGGCCCCAGGGTAGGTACAAGGGCCCCGAAAGTGAGTGGTAGAGGGCATCTCCTACAAATATTGACATGAGGCCCGTCTAGGACAAAATAAATAGAATAATCTAGATTAAGTATTAAGGCTCTTATTTACTCGTATATTTATATTTACATTTGTAACACACGCTACAATATTCGCATGCAATCTAACGCGGGTGGAACCGCGGGACGCTTCTAGTTCTCTTTTAAATTGAGAACACACGATGCAATATTTGTTTTTCTTTTCGTAACACCTGGCTATTATAAAATGACGCAAATACGTAAGTTTTAATTTCACATTGTGATAACATTAGGTTTGAGTTCAATGTACGAAAATGTATAAGTGGTAAATATGAGCAACGATGCCCTTGTTCTTGAACAAACTTACTGGTTTTTTATCCAAGTAAATATTTTCAGTTGAAATATGTAAGATAGATTTACAATAGCTTAGTTACCGTAGTTATTTATTTATTAACATAATTCTTGTAGAAAATGAATCAGGCTATCATAGTAGCATGAGAAATTTTCTCAAATACTTCCATTTATTTGGTGACGCAGAGACCAGACGAGGTGATAGAAATTTGTATAAAGAATTGATGCCGCGGTGGTAAATATATAATTAAATTAAGTTATTACTAGATATAAATACAGTAGTAGTTATTTGCTACTTTCCAGTATCTTCGCGTATAACATTTGTCTCAATCATTCCACCCATAGATAGTTCAATTCATCTGTGCGGGTGGCGCTGTGTTGGTAGTGGTACGGTTTACGCAACGCGCGCAAAGATGAGTTGATCTAATTGTATTTCGTCACTCTATACAAGTTCCTTTACGTCCACTGCTCTCTTGACATACCTTGACACGTTAGGGTCGTTGAAGCATTGCTATAATCACCACACTTGGCGGGCGGATTGGTGATCGCAGTAAGATCTGATGCTGGCCAACCTTTCGGCGTATGTCCCTAAGTCACCTCTTGCTCCATCCATGAGAATGGGTCTATATTAAACCGGCTATGGCAAAAAATATTTACGTACCAAAAAAATACTAACTGAAATATGAATCTGAACAAACCACATAAATTTGTAAAATGTCTGTAAGAAGCTAGGATAAAATTATTAAGAAAACACGCGGCGTTTATATATAATCAGGTGGAATGTTCCGATTGAGCCCAAGAATGTGCCAACAGTGCATTAATTATACTTATAAATTATAACGATTGTAATCGTTTATTTTTCGCAAATGATTTGCAGAGCTCAGCATTTACTATGTAACATAAAAATAAAACAAATCTAGGACACCTGAGTACGGTTGGACGGAATAAGTGATAGCCAATACCTATATAAAAAGAACATTAGGTTGGGACGGCTAATATCGATAAAATCGACTCTTGTCGTAATTTAATTTTAACAAAAAAAAATTTAATATAATAAAAAATCAGGAAGCCCTCTGGTTTCCGGCTTAGAATGTACCATCCCATGTGTTCCCATGTGTGTCATAAGAGGCTTCTAAGTGACCCACAGCTGGTGGATGGGCAGCATCATCTTTCAGTTCAAGGATAACTCACTATCTTACTGCGATCACCAATCCGCTTGCCAGAAGGGGAAAATAATGGCAATATCGCTCAATGACCGTGGCTTAGCTAAGGTCTGTCAAGACAGGCCCATGTTCAGCAGTGGACGTAATCGGGCTAATAAGTATGCTAGGTAACATTGACATTGAGAATAGAAAAGGTATATATATTTCTTTCTTATCGAACGGGTTATTTTTATTTTCGTAGTAATGTTTATTTCAAACTAGTTTTGACTTTGACACTTAATAGGATTATCGGATATTATTTGATTGTCAAGGTTACAACTATCTCTTTGCCAAATGTTATCGAAATTCGTTTTGTAGTAACCGTACATCATCACAAAACTTTCCCATTTTAATTGCGAGTAAGCATTTACAAAAACGATTTATTGCACTTATCGATACGTTACATATAATCGATATTTTTTCACTCGCCACCTCACATTCCTTAACCGCCATGTGTAAACCCAGTTTACTCAGTATCAGTAACGTATCGGCGCCATAAAGCCGGTAACTAAGTAAGTAAAGTAACGGTATTTTAGCACACCGAATCGGTACCATAAACACCGGTGACCTGACATACATTTACTACAAAAACGGTAGACATCACCGTTCAATGCACATTCAACTAACAACACTTTCTCGTGAAATACGTGTCTAGTAGTAGTAGCGTATTGCCAAGGAATGCGATTTAAAATAATCATTTGCACTTTGTACCGACGCTAAACGTGTCTAGGCTGTTTGTCATACTAGTAATAACAAGAATACTTTTATAAATACTACTTTATTTATTGGTATTTTACGAAAAAGCTGGTACGGATTTGGACGGAACTTGACACACATATTTTCTAACCTAGATGAATAAACATATTATAACATATCGCGATAATTAAAACGCTGCAGGAATCCAATGCGGGCAAAAATATGTACTTAGCTGGAGTAGTTGTTTTATTTTTATGTTAGCTATATTACACAAAAAATATTTAAAAATAATTATGTATTTGGTATCTCGCTTAATCTTTAAGCAAAAAAATGGGAAGAAACAGGTAAAAGCCACATGTATAAAAATTACTTGAGAATTTTCACAGAATATACGTCCTTGAACCAAATTAAAAGAGCCTTTGTTACCATAATGATACATTATTATGTACGTAATATTTTAGTGCTAGTTTTCAAACGTAGTTTCATTAGCGATTGCCTAAAATGACATCTTTGTCGAACATTTATGGAAATTAGATCGTTAGTTTGGTCCTCATGAAAAGTAGGTCGCATTGCTACAGCTTTTGACTTTTCAACACCTAAATATAATATATTTAAAGTTTCCCGTTTACAGATACTTTTATGTTGTATAATTATAATAATTTATAATCATTGTATGAATACTAAAGAAGCAACGAAGATTCAAGATTTTAATCATAGAAAACCATCTTAGATTAAAACGCTACGATTTAAAAGAATTTAATTTGTAGTAGGCGTTTACGAAATCAAGCGACGGTAATATGAAGCGGAAATGTACCCGTTAGTCCCTTTAGGGCCTTTCCTTTAAACCCTTATAAATGTTGAACGTGATT
Organism: Nycteola revayana; assembly: GCA_947037095.2. NCBI lineage: Eukaryota > Metazoa > Arthropoda > Insecta > Lepidoptera > Nolidae > Nycteola > Nycteola revayana. The sequence goes on along the minus strand of OX344849.2, from coordinate 17,561,569 downwards.
CGGTTTGGGGGACTCTTTAGCGTTTTCACTTTAAGCCACAAGACATCCGTTTACAACCCTCAGCGGTTAAGATACTTCCTTAGAAACTCGGAGTCAATGTTCTCTGTATTACAACAAGTATGTAGGTTGGAATTAACAAGGTTGTCGCCTGAGAATATCTAATAAATTCTGTCAGGGACGTGGGAAATCGTTAGCCGGTACTTTGAACTTGGACACTAGGTACCAGTAGACGGAAAGCTAGGTCAGCGTATATCATGTTAATGGAATAATATGTAGATATGATGGAGTAAGTAATTAACTCTTTTTTGTTTTAAAGATTGACTTATTAACCATACATGGGCGGATCACGCGTTCAAGTAACAACTGACAAAACAAGAGTCATTTCAATTATTTAAACTTCATCGCAATGTCAATAAAGTTTAAACAATTGTTTATTATCAATTCGATATCGAAAATTACAAAAAAGTATTTCGTGGACTCTGGTTCATTTATGTGGCATAATTATGTCAACGTGACTTACCACTGAAGACCTAATATCAAAAGCTTCAATCTGAAGCTTGCGACATAATTGAATGGCGCAAAAAAAAGCATCTTAGGCATTTATTAGCTCAGCAAACACAGAGCATTACAACATTGCTTTAATTCGTATAATAACCCTCGCGGCGTCGACAAAGCGTCGATAAGTTAGCGGCAAAACAAACAAAATCTTGTGGAAGAGGAGTTAAGCTTGTTAAGACAGAACCGGGACAATTAGCCGGCCCTCAGTATCGCGGATGTGATAAAAACTGGACTAAGAGCCAATCTTTCACTGTGGCGTCCTGTGGGGATACCATTCTGTCGTTTCTGCCGAAAGATCCATATGTCACTTACGTTGTCAGCTCTGAGCCAAAAAGTAATTTGGGAATATATCAACCTTAGGCCAATATTGGTACCTTTCAACAATTTGGTATTCAGGGCCTTATAAAGTTCGTACATTATTCTTTCTCTGTCACGCATTTAGTTTTTCTCCCTTCATTTTTCTCAAGATGTTTCCGCCAGAATCTCGATTGTCAATGTATGGGAGAAACTGTACGTGCGTGTTATCAAACAAGTAATTTATAGTACAGGTATATACATACACACAAGCTTTTTCTATTTCTTCTTGCGCAACAGTATAATGTAAACATATTTTATTGCTAAATGAACGTACTTATTAGGAGTTAAGCATTTACTACAACCATTAACAAATGATAATTTCTGTGTAGAAATCAGTTAACCCTGACATAATAAACCAGTCGCTACTGAATATATTGCCTAGGATAGTGAGGTTATAGTTGGGTTTATAGGGCTACTAATGAGGGAAAGCTGGGGAAGGCACCATGTAATATATGAACATGCGCTATCTCTTTCATACGAAGCTTAGCTGTAGAAAGTTATACTACGATTATTAACTTAATGAGTTGGTATTTCTTGTACAGTAACTGTCTGGTTTTAATATGATCTAAGTGACAGTTGACATTTTGCAGAATTAAACCACACCGTATACTTCACCTGATCAGGTTGGTTGGTACTTATACAAGCATTAATACTGTATACTATAAGCTTATGCTCGCGACTTTTCAGTGTATATTTTGATTTTTCCATCCTAAGAAATGTTAAAAACATTTTTCACCTCCTTAGGCGGTGATTTAGGGAAATCCTTTCTTCGTGGAAGTCTACGTTTCATCTCCGTGCCATTTTTGACGCAATCCATTTAGCGAATTAAGCTGTGTGTTGATAGATCATTCAGGTATCATTCAGGTACTTAATTTGTATGAACATAACCGTTCATACAAATTAAGTACCTATAATTCGATATATTTAGTTTCCCGACCCTTAGTTTGCAAAGAACTTTCAGATACCTTCGACCGATTTCCAATGTCCAGGAGTCCGAGAGGCCCGCGAACTGTAACATAGAGCGACAGTTGCACAAAACTCCCTTAAACAACTTAAAGTGACTATCCCTCAATATCTCTGTCAGCGACCGCCCTGAGCCGAGGTTCAGTCCCACAGGGGACGTCCTCTTCCGCAGGTTGCTTAGTTTGTAGTTTTTAAATAATTGAATAAGGCTGGAGCTCTGCTCGCTTTTATGCCCGGTGAAAATGCAAAAGCCTCGTGGCTAACTACATAAATAGCCGTCCGAAAAAAAACTTTATCATGTTGCGATGAATAAACAATAATCTGATAATGTTTAAGATTCGGAGTGAAGTTGTCATAATTATTCGTTTCTTCAACGTTTTATTATGGTTGTTAGTTTTTATAATGGTATTATGTTATTGTAACACGATATCGCAGTAACATTCTCTTGATCAATGAAACGAGAGTCACGAAATCATTCGCCGCTTGAAATATTAAAGTAAAAAATATCTTCATGATACCTACAAGATATCTGTTTGGGTTTATTATTTTTAAATGGCATGGAATTGAGGAAAACGCGATGTATAAAAATTTCGTTATTATGTTATCCACGCAAGAAATCAAAAATGGCTGTGCTTAATTGTTTTTCTTATATTTTGTTGGCGTCAGTACTGAGTTAGTTTCGAAATAAAAAGCAAAAGACCAATCAGAATAACAATTTAAAGTTCACTGGTTAGTTTAATATTACAAACAAAATTAAATTCTATTCTAATTTTGACAGGAAAAAAGAGAGGATAATATACCTCTGTATTTGTAACTCGATGGTTGTCAGTAAAAAAAATACTTCATTATACTTATTAATTTATAAATACCTCGCAGCGGCCCTCTTTAGTGCGGCACGTTCACCGAGTGCTGGTTTTTATTTTGCACAGCAAGTAAGCATTGTCATTCAACGGGGTAATGCTGCCAGCATTCTGGGAACCTTGCGAAGTAGAATAGATTCAGAATAGTAGTATTTATAAGTTAGTTTTATTTTAAATTAGCTACTTTTAGTTGTATATTATGTGCTTATAAATAATTATTGCTTTGAATAATTTGAATATTTACTTGAGGACACTTCAACAATTTTTATAACTTTTCTATAGATATAACAAAAATACAACAAACCATTTTCTAAATTCGCTAATCATTCACTAAGACTTAAAACATATTTTTTATATACAACGGTTGAAAATTGTTAAAGAAACTAAGGCTCCTGATGCAGAATCGATAACTTTATATTTCCTAGCCACATGCATGTAACACCAACATCCCGAACTATTCGGCCCCATCTGGATATATCCGAATTTCGTTAACTGAGCTCGAAGTTGTATAGTTACTTTTAACATATACATTTTATGTTTCTAGAATACTACGATGGTTTAAGAAACTTGGTAAAAGAGATAGTGTCGGTTCGGCGTCCGCTAGCTCTGGGAGTGATACTGAGACGCGTAAAACACAGTTCAATATTAAACAATCTATAGAAGTCCAGAAAATATTGACAACTAGCTGATTCAACAGACATGGTCCTGTCTTAACTAAAAATTTATATTAAATTGAACTTTTTATATTATGCGTGATAGATCTGAAGTAACCGTAACGTACACTAGCATTCTGACAATGTTGTGTCAAACGCCATAAGATTACATTAATAAAGTTGATATTATCAAAAGTGCTAAAAACGTTTAATATAGTGGTTAAGTATTATTAAATTTTCATTTAAATTTTTGCGTAATTTTCTAAATCTTTTCTTTCATAAAAACCTAGTCTGCCTATAACAAACACAACAAAAAGAACTAGCGAAATCAGTCCAACCGTTCACGCGTAATGCCGTGACCAAGGGAAATAGGGATTAACTTTTAGGGTTCAGTAGCCAAATGGCAAAATACGGAACCCTTATGGATTCGTCATGTCTGTCTGTATTGTTTGCACCAGAGACACTTCTAAAGTGGTAAAATATGTGTCCCCCCCCGTAACTTGTAAAATAAGAGAACGATAAAACTAAAAAAATATATGATGTACATTACCATGCAAATAATAAATCGTAAACCGCAATTTACCTTTCATTCAATAAACTCAAATATAAAAATAAAACATTTTATTTCATAAACATACGCTTTTTTTATTGTTGATATCGAAAATAGGTAGGCACTTGAAACTGGTACGGAGCCCTTCGTGCGCGAGTCCGACGCGCACTTGGCCGGTTTTTTATTTTTATGTTGATTGATCCGCGCTGAGTGGCATTCTAGATGTCATAGACCGAGTTAGACCGCCACCGACCTCATTGGGCGGGCACTTCATAATAGATATTAAAAATTGAGCATCATCTTTCATTACGTCAGTTTTTTTTTTCAGTCAAACATTTGTGTATTCAGCCACGACTCTTGCTACTTCACCGAGCTATGCTAGTTCATTTGAAACCAAATCATGTTTTTCTGAGATGTTTTTCTGTTTTCTTCTGTTGTAAAAAGTAGTGTAGGTTACTCCAGTACCTTGAACCGCCTGCGCAGTCCATGGTGAATTTGTTGAAAAAGAGCTTTATCGTCCGTGACCTTAGTGTTACGTGTGGTCCTCAAAGTAAACTATAGCAACTCATACCCTATCTTTGGTTTTCTTGTCTCGTATTGCTGCAGTCGTAATCCCTGGCTCGTTTATCTCATTTTACGAGTATTTGGGGTTGGCGTCGGTAATCCACGTAATTAATTTGTTCTTTTCCTTCATTCGTCTCTATTAGCGAATATCGTTGTTCACTCTTCTTTAAGCCGTATTTGTATTCCCTACGTAATTTAATTGGGCTCGTAGCATCAATTATGATAATTCTTCTTTCATCCACACCAATGACCCATGATATTCGTTTAGGTTAACGTATGTTATTTAATAAAAATCTAACATTTAATATGTTCACGGAATTGAGATTTTATTCTTATCATAAAAATATTTTCAAGTATTGGAGGATATTTCAATCGGTAAAATTACCGCTAGGTAACTGCTTAAACAATTTATGCATGGACATAAAATTCTCCAAAATGCAGAACCGTTATCCTAACAGATGGGTATATTATGCACGAATATTCAATCAATATTGTAAAGTTGGTATATCTGCTCGGTACAACTTCAAATGTTATTTAAAATACCAAACGTAGCTTAAATATCCTTGTAACAGTTATCTAATAAAACTTTCTAAGGTATAAAAGACGATTTTCGTTGTTAAATCTGGCAATAAAGCTGCAATTGAGAGTAACAAGCAATTTAAACGTTTGCTTGGCAGTTAAAACGCGATTATGTAGTGTAACAGCGTACGAACAATGGAACTCGGACAACGAAATTTGCAGATGTTGAGGCTATCATTACACTAGAGCACACAAAGCATCTTGACCGTGTCGGCTGGATTCTAATGCCGACTAATGTGATTGATGACTATTTCCTAGTGGTATGATGGTATGCTACTTTGCTGTGGTCGGAAGTTCGATCACGAAAAGTGATAATAGATTATTCTCTGAGTTGTGACATATTAATAGTAGTTCTAACAAATAAATTTCGCACGGCCGCCGCCGCCTTATATTTGTATGAGTTTGTTTCCCGAGATCGTCGTCGCGCCGCGGTTGCCGTACCAGTGCGGCCCCTTAGGCTTATATCAGGTAATTAAATAAGTTCTAGATATGCATTTAGGAACCACAGCACTTCACAGCAGCAATAAAATTCTTAGTTATCGGTATAAAACAAGAATACCGCTCTTAATAAAATGCAACATAGAAATAACATGGAGCCAGACGTACAGACTTACGGTATGAAATTATTCTTATTTTCCGCTACAATAAACGCAGTTAAATGAAGTCACGGTAACGGCTAGGTCATACAAAGCTCAGGAAATAACTGTACTTTAGCGTCTGAGAATGTACTTAAGCGCCATAGAACCGAGTCGAGACAAGACATTATGCGCAAACTGTGTACACTATTACTTAAATTAGGCACTATAATGACGTCATACATTTTTCCGGTGGCTTAAACGATGTAACCGCTTAAATTAGTTGCCAGTGATCTTATGAAAGGCTCCGGTCCGTCCTAATGCGCGGCGCAATTAGTACACAGGATGTCCCAGAACACTTTTATTGCGTTTAATACGTTCGCCAAACAGTCGCCGACGGGTTTTCATCACACTAGAGAGCCCGATATTGCCTCATAAAAATGTTAATTTTAGTGACGGTAGCTCGTCTTTCAACACACGTTATTACTCAGCCTATTGTCTTTGTCGTTGTATACATCTGTTTTTTTGTGAGCATGGATGTTCTACGTGTGGTTTTGAGTCCATTGCGGAATGGATTCGGAACGTCTCTGATTTATTTTTGTGAACTTTGAGCGGAAGTCAAGTGTTGTAAAAACAACGTGTAGGTGGTTTAGTGCCATAATTATCGTAGTCTTGATAACGTATATAGCGATGATGAATTATTTTTTTAGCACTCATGTCTCGTTATGGTGCAAAACAATTGGAAGTTAAATTGAGGATAAAGTTGAGCGTGGAACTTTAGACAGAAATACGCTTGTGCGATACCACTACATATACACAGAAATCATATTTCGCATTTCTGGCACTTGCAGATGTTAGTTATATCTATCTATATATCTTGTGAAATTATTTTGTAAATGGACACAGAAGAAGTAGGTACCTACCTAATTAAACTAAACTAATATACCATAATAATTTACTAATATATTTAATATTAATAATAATAATAATTTACTAATATATTTAATAGACCTGAAGAGTTTGTTTGCTTGAACTCGTTAATCTCAGGAACTACGGGTCCGATTTGAAAAATTCAAATATAGATAGAAATATATCGAGCAAGGCTATAGGCATTTAATTATGAATGAAGTTCCTACGGGAACAAGAGTTACGCGGCTGAAACCAAGCGCGGGAAGCTACTATATTTATATAGCGTCTTTCTAAAAAAATCTCTAACATCGCAGATTTTTCTTAAGCATAATCTGGTAGAAATTTCCCTTGTATGTCTATCTAATTCAATGAATCAGTTTTGTTAAGTAAACTTCAATCAGTGAAAGCAATTACTTTTGTTAGTTCAATGATTAAACAATGGAATCGAAGAAAGAACAATATCTAAAGCCTTACAAAGTCGCGCTACGCCAAAGTAATGAGCGTCTTCCGTTCGTAACCACAAGCCAGTTGGTCCCGTCTTTATCCAACTGCATTCGGTTGCTTATTCTTGATCCGTGTCAATGAACTGAGACAGATTTTAAGGAAATAAAACCGAATGTTAAATACTTTGTATTAAAATTTCGTGGATAAGAAAAAGACCCCTTAGGTCAGACCTCCGCTCTCGCCTGAATACTTTTTACGTTTGTGCAAGTTATACTCCTAAAATACATCTAGGAGTCAATTTGATAACTGAGGTTGATTCTGTCAAATGTCCCCAACTAAAAATGCTCCTAATATTTATTTTTTTAATTCGATATTACTGTATGGTAGCTTCCTTCATCCGGGTTGGTATTAAATCCAAATACGATTTCGCATCGGAGACTTAGTGTATTACAGATGAAAATATTTTATTTGTATTATTCCTCGTATGCACCAAGTACATTATTATATCTATAGGTATTATTAAAAATTTAACATTCGCCAATGTGACCTACCAAAGTAATATTATTTAATAACTTAGTCGTGTCTTAGTTATTATTCGTTGGTAACGTGAACACAATATTATTATATGCAGATTGTGAATCAGGTTTTCCGTGATGTCGTACGATGGATTGCATAATCAGTACCCGTATAGTTTTATGCACTCCTAGTACCTCTTTTCGTAATTACAGTAGAAATAAGTGAAAGTGTTGGTAGTTTAGATGTTGAATGTTTCCTACATGTTTTTGTTCCATTATAGTTTTTCTGGATACATTCACTGAGAGTTGTGGACGTAAAGCGTGATGTAATGGCCCGTGAAAAGAAAGCCGACACTTCGTTTTTTCTTAAGCAGGGCCTCCGAGACTAATGTCTGCTGTTCGTTACGCATCAAAATTACGTAGACTGATGTTTATAAACACGTATCATTACGTTTAGGACAAAAGAAAGCATCGTCTAAAACGAGTTTTGACCTTTAATACATAAATAGATCCATTTAATACCAGTTTAGCCGAAATTCATGGTCAACAGCTACGGCAAACAGACATACAAAATAAAAATATAAATATATATGTATCAGTGAAAGTTACGATATAAAAAAACTTATCTACCGGAAATAATGTATATAAATTTCAAAAGTTTTTTTTTTTTTAATTTCCTTGCGAATGTGAAACATGCTTAAAATCTTATTACAGTAGTAATTGATCAAACATATTGTGGTACGACTTTATCCTTATGGTGTTTCGCCTTCATTGTTATATTTATATAATATTGTATGTGTTTGTTGAATATGAAGGCAGAGAAGTTCTAACAGCACCTGCCTAACACCACTTACCAAATAATGTAAAAAAACAAAAAATCTATAAATAAATAAATAAAAATCATTTTTATTTACGTAAACCAATTACAGGCACTTGTAAATAGACAAAAATTAATTGGAAAAATCTCTTATCATTAGTCTTAAATTACATTTGTTATTTATATGTACCCATTATTTATAATAAATTTTATTATTATAATTTATGTTTATATTGTAATAAGCGACGAAAAATGCTTGTTCTGTTTATATATCTATCTATATTTGTTTACTATCCTAAATAACAATTACGTACATACGTGGTGTTTCTAACACCACGTATGTAAGTAATTCAATGACGATATAGTTATATTTATGTAATAATATACAGTAGGCCCCCGGTAATCCGACAAACGTTTTGCATGGCAGCGTCGAACTATCAAATTTGTCGGAATATAGAGCTTCCTAAGACCCCCTATAGTTTTTATTTTTTTTACAAAAAAGTACCTTATAATCCGACAAATTACAGATCCAATGATAATATGCTATATGTTATACATTCTCAGAAGTACAAATCATACTTCATTATGGATGTTGAATTTAGTAAATTGAACAACATAGCAGAGAGATAACTTTTATTATAATAAAATTAATGTCATTAATGCTATAGAACTTACAAAAAATATTATTTTTTTAGGAAATAATTGTATAACAAATGCACATATTAAAATAATTAATTAATTAAGGGGCCTAATTACCGGGGGCCCACTGTAGATGTATCGATTGTATTTTAAATATTAAAGACTGCCTATGGCTGACTTCATATCGTCGCTACTATTCACTACGATATAAATGTAGCAATGCTAGAGCTCAGAAGTATATGGTCGGAAGAACCATTATGCGTCAGAAACATTAGTCGTATGTGCCTTTACCGTACCGTAAACTGGTACTTACAACCAAATATTTATAAAGATAATAGTATATTAAAATTTGACCTTATGTTTCTGAGGTCTAGAATTATTAGCGCTACACGATTAAGGGGTAAGGATGTCGACCGATTTACTTCAATAGGTACAGTAGAGATTAACTTAATCTGACATAAATATTACAAGCTGAATAGGGCTGTCGATTGCCGTTAAAAAGGCGATTACGGAATATTACAAAAAAATAAATATTTTCAAATCATATTGATATAAATGTTTCCTGATTGCTCTAGAAAGATGTTCCGTGTCCAGAACTATTCTTTAACCCATGTCACTCGTATATTAAATTCAGAAGTTTTTATGTGAAAATGAAATGTTTCCTTTAAAAAAAAATCAATTGAAAAATGTTGGCAACTAGAATAGCTTATTCCCATTTTTGATGATAACCCGCTTCATTCGCATATCTTTAGTGCCCGTGTGAATTAGTCCATAAAAATCCCCGTCGTGATTGCTATTGTCAATTGTCATCTTTATGCGAATCATTTGCCTACATAGATGGATATGGATAGATGGCAACCCTGAGCGTATCCTGTGGAATATGCTGTTGTTCCGTTATGATGTTGGTCTGATGTGCGATAATGTGGCCAGGGTCGGTGGGGGGTCGTAATGACGCGACTCAATCACTCGCCTGACAAGACCACCCGACTCATTATTATAGTACTTGCTTATCCTGTAGATTATGTGTTCAAAAGGGCAATACACTTACGTAACCTTTTTGACCTTACAGAAAGGCATTTGTAATTGTCACCACGCTTGGAATGCGAGGTGGTGACCGTAGTTTTATGTTGTAACGCCAAGTATAACGCTGTTGTCCATTCTCTGGTATACGATTGTTATGGATGATGTTATAAAAATGCTTAACGTACTATACGAGGCATCGAGATATATCCCTCAACCAACCAGACCTGGAAAGAAATCTAAGATTAAACAAAGATTTCATTTCCGGTGTGACGATTGAACCCACGATCTCCGAGACTGAAAGCGAGCTAATACCGCTACGCAACGAAAGTACTCAAGCTCCTTTGTTTATCTTACACTTATTCACCATCACTCTTACTGATTTTCATGTCACATAAGTGAAGCCATAAATCTGTACCTACTTATTTTGATCAAGTGTTGTAATCCTTGGAAGACTTCGTTTATTTCTCTGTATTGCAGTGAGTTCAGTGAGGTGTTCTATAATCCCTAGCTTTAACAAAAATGCAACGAGAAATAAAAGGAAAGTATATTTTTAGCTGATTGAAAAGCCGAAACTTGGGCCCGTCTACGCGACGTCTCGAATCGTCTATTGTTTTCAGAAAGTACAAATGTACAATCAAAAGTACTGTACATTGTACATTTTTAATGTAGGAAGTCGAAATTTATTAAGATGTGGTTCTATTCATAAATTTGAATAGTGCGTAGACAGGGTTTGACTTTGCTTGTATTTTTTTAAAAGATGTCGCATTTTCTTTACCATTTCATTAAGCACTAGATGCATTAGCGAAAACAAACAAACTCTTCAGCTTTATAATATATTAGTGTAGATTAACTTCCGGCGCGGTTTCGTCCGCATTTGAACTTTATAATAAAATGTAGCTTTCTATCAAAATGGGCTTTTTAACACTGAAAGATTTTTTCTAATCGATCGAGTAGTTCCCGAAATTAGCGCGATCAAGCTAACAAACCAACTCGTCAGCTTTATATATTATTAAAGATTTAAATAATTTCAGTTGTAAATGTTGCATTAAGTATGTTATTTCAGAAAAAAAATCTTTAAATGACAATCGTACTTTAAACATATTTTTTTTCTAATGAAATATTATCTAATGATTTATTATCATACCGTTGCGATTACAATTGTGCACAAATTTATAAATTGATTATATTATGAAGGTTATAAAATTAATAAATAACTGTCGTATTGTTATCCGTTGATTAGAGTTCACGACATTGATTAACGGTATGTCAATACGAAAACCAGATTTTCTAATTATGTGTATCAGTGCCAACTAAATAATTGGACATCATCATCATCATCATCATCAGCCCGTATAACGTCCACTGCAGAACATGGGCCTCCTCTCGAGGGAGGGTATTTGCCATAGTCACCACGCTTGGCAGGCGGATTGGTGACCGCAGTGTTGTGTTGTAATACACAGGGGAAACGCTGCTGCCCATTTCCTGGTTCGTTTGTTATAGATGATGTTATAACAATCGGGACCAACGGCTTAACGTGCTTTCCGAGGCACGGAGGGTAGTCCCTCAACCAACCAGACCCGGAAAGAAATCTTAGAATTTACACAAAGATTTCTTGTCCGGTGTGGGAATCGAACCCACGACCTCCGAGATTTAAAGCGAGCCAATTACCGCTACGCTACGGAGGTTGAATAAATAATTGGACATAATGTCGTATATTTGAATAGATTGTTACTGAGAGTCCAGTGAACTGTAGATCGAAGATGAACTTTCGAGAAATATATTTTGAATATAATAATTCTGGGGGTTAAATTTTAATGTTGACAGATTTCGTATGCATTATTTTTGCAAAGCTTACTAGCAGAGTTTTTGCACACTAGGTACTTAGTATTCTTGTTAGGCCCTCGTGCTAAGCTAAAATATTTGTGTTTAAAGTCGTAGCGCAATGGGTGGGGATCGAACCGGCGGCGACTACATGATCGCAAGTCCGACTCCCTAGATTTTTTAAAAATCTGACAATTTATAAATCAGGTCTTAATTATAAAATAATTAAGGAAAGTCGTTGGTAGCCGATGTATATGTTAACGGAAATGTATGTAATCCGTCATTGTATACAATTCCTAGGAAATGTATGTAATTCCTAAAATCGCCCGGAAATGTGTGAAATAAATTATATTAGACATATTTCCTAGGAAATCTATACATTTCCTAAATAGCAATCGGAAATATCAATGGGTAGGTTTAGGTTATTTTTTTTTATAACCACCCGAAACCTCGTTTATCAACTGTTTAACAACTTCTGGTAACAGTGATTTTCCGATAAATGCACCTTAAAAGTTAATAGATACCTAGTTGATTTTTGAAGGTTTAATTGGTAAGATAACATTAATCATATTTTACGGTATGATTGTTACCTATTTGTATTAATAAAAAATATTATTCTCGTTGAAGCAACATGTTTTATTACAGAAAGCATTCTTTTTATACATTTCCTGATACGATATTGGAATTATATACAATTCCTAGGAAATACATACACTTCACAGGAAATGTGTGTATTAAGGAATCTTTGAAACATTATTTTACACATTTCCTAAGTAGGCTCGGAAGGGTATATATTTCCTAGGAATTGTGTACAATTCCTAGATTTCATACATATCAGGTAACATAAACAATAAATCGCTTTTCATAAAGACAATGCCTTAATAATAATTAAGTGTTCGGTCCTACACTATATCAATATTTGAATTCAGATTCATATGGTCGGTCGGAATGAAATGCCACAAATGACATACGTCACGAAATATTCAGGTATATTTATATTGAAAAGTTACAGTTTTATGTGATTTTTTTTGATAAGCGACGCTGTAATTCTGTATTTTGGCGCCCTGGGACTTCGGTCGTAATGAAAAAATACTATGGGGATATTACAAGATTGCAGAACAAAGTAAAATAGATGAAAAGTGTAAATACATCGTACAAGTTCTATAAAAATCTCTTTTATTATTACTTAACTAGCGATCCGCTCTGGTTTCGCACGGATGCAATGCTGATGTATTTTACATATGAACCTTCCGTTTTGAATCAGACTATATATTAAATAAACCGCATCAAAATCCGTTGCGTATTTGTAAAGATCTAAGCATACATAGCGACACACAGATAGCGGGATGCGACTGCTGATAGATTTTATATAAAGTTTTCTTACCCAGCGCGGGTATCAAACCCACGGCTTTTTGAGACTTATACCGCTAGTTCACTGAGGTAGTCTATTTTTTTTTTATTTAATCCTTTTCAATATTCTCTTAATATTCGATATTAAATAAGGTCGACGTAGTCAGTTTAGTTGCTTGCATATTACATTAAAATTTAACTACGTATCCTGTGTTAGTTTAACATGCTCATGGCTGGGTTTAATAACTAATTAGTAATGCTAACTGGTGTACAAACATATCGCGTGGGTTTAACGCTTACAGTACTAGTTAGTGTTTGGGTTATATAGATACGACCAGTAAATTTTCACTAGACTTCCATTTTATCCGTGTAGTTCTCGTTGCGTTGGGAATCCTACTAATATTTAAAAAAGCGAAAGTTTGTATGGATGGTCTTCACTTTCACGAAAAAAACTATTGAATAAGAAACAGATTTGGATGAAATTCGTCGCGGGGATACTTTACAAACCACCACGCTACGACCCACTGGAGTAGAGTAGTAGTCCAATGCGGGTATAACCGTGGGGCAGCTAGTGTCGTAATTAAATATGGCTTTAGTTACTCCTGAAAAAGTGAAAAAGTCTTTCACTATTACAAAACCTATAGTCTAAAACAGAGAAGAATTTAATTTTTTTTCTCTTTCTATTGATCTAATATTAATACAAAAAGTAAATAGCGATACTTTCAACAAGTTTTATTGGCTTTCTTATAAATTTCCTGGTAGATCTAAAACGAATGGAAGTCCTTTTAAAATTGCGTTCTATTTGGTGAATCGATACAACTTTGCGTCTTATTTATAGGAAGCGTCATATTATTGCTTGCGGCATGACTTCTACTATAGAGCTTAGAGGTTGTGTCCTGTTTCTTTTACTTTTGACATATCAACATTTGGTCATAAGTGCCAATTTACCTACTGTAAAGGCCCATGCGACGAATGCTTCTGATGTATAATGGCACATCCGACCTTATGCTTCTGAGCTCTAAATATATTCTTTAAAATACAAACATATGGTTTTCCAGCGAGATTTCGACGTCTCCATACAAACTTTCTCGGGGTGTATTTTCGAAAATCCTTTCTTGGCGCTAGCTAGACTGCCCCTTAGTTTAACTGTGACTCAGGATTCTAAAGAGAAGTTTTAAGGCTCTGATAGATTTCGCAGTATTTATTTAAAAATCTGTGTAAAATTCGGCTGTGAACGGTTTTTGCTTTTAATATATTTCGTAGATAAGTTGCTGACGTTTATAGTGGTATTGCGATACTGTAAAATACTGCCAAATGTATCCGTTGAATGCTCAAAAACCAGCGATAACTTGCTGCTCGATTTGTCTTCTTGAAAAATGAGTTTACAATAAAATACCACAACTGCAGTATCCAATACCTACCAACTGTACTGCAGTTACATTTTTAACTTCACGGCGTTGAATTAATTTGAAGTCATATTCAGATTGTTAGATTTGGAACCGCAAGATGACACTGATTTTGGCATCAAATTCATCTTTTAAGAGGATTAGCCTTCTGCGCAGTACATATTTTTGTAAACCAGTTTGTACGCAAATACAGGTATACTCTCTATATTTGTTTTCTGAAAATACGGTGGGATGGTTTTACATGTCCGGTAAGAGACCACGCGTTGACCGCTTAGCGTGCTTTCCGAAGAACGGGAATCACCACCAACTTCATGACTGGTTTATTACTTAAAATGTTCTCGAAAGAAATAATTCTGGTATGACAATTTTTTGCCCGACCTGGAACCTCACTAGTTACCATCAAACATATTACCGCTAAAACAACGAGGCAGTTAAAACATGACATTAATGTCACTATCATGACATGACACTAAACTAGTACCCAGAAAAAAAAACAGGATTCCAGCAAGGCAGAAAGCAATGTATACCCGTTCCTGTAGAACCGTTACAATTAAATATTGCCTTCCTCAGTAAATAGGCTGTCTAATACTGAAATCATTTTTCAATTCGGATCTGTCTACCTAGATTTGCGCATTCAAGCAAACAAACAAACTCTGCAATTTTATACCTGTATATTTGTACAGACCCAACTTTTAAAACATCCCATTTACTTAGAATACATCGCGTTAGATTTATAGGAAATTCGTAAATCTTAAAGCGACGGTTAAAGTATCGAGTTTACCTTATCTGAGTCGTTTGTCCTCGAGGAAACTCTTTAGCGATACGAGTCTAGCGCTAGGTTCGGCTATGGAGACAACTTTATGAGCAAATCAGCGCGATACTCGCTTTAATGTATGTTAGGTGTTATGTGCATTAAATGTGGTTGGATGGTCATACATTAACCAATATTAACATACGTAAATATTGGTTAATGTATGACTTTAAATGGCTTGAGATATCATATTAATGTCTTAGTTCTAAAACAATTTGGTCTGGTATTGGGAGTTACATTTAGAGCATTATAATTAATCGATATCTACTCATATATAAAACTGAAGAGTTTGTTTGTTTGCTTGAATATGTTAATCTTAGGAACTGCAGGCCCGATTTGAAAAAATATTTTTAGTGTTAGGTAGCCCATTTTTTGAGTAAGGCTACATTTAATTATGAAGTTTCCACAGGAACGGGAGTTACATGGGTGATACCGCGCGCGGGAACCTCGTGATGTAATAAATGTGTAGATTTATTAAATTACACTTTAAGCTATTTAAAGAATCGATTTGTTTATTTGTTTGTTCTTTCGTTTCTATTTACCAAGTCTATGAAGCGTGTTGTGCTGTTGAATCTTTAGCTTGATGTTAGTTCATGAGGGTACTTATATTGATAAAATAAGATTATATGCACACTGGTTGGTACCAGTAGTCTTATTGTCGTAGCATATGACGATATTCATAAAGTCAAAACAGCATGTAATTGTAAGCTCCTTAGATTTTGCTTTATTTAACTCATTTTAAAATATTTTAAAAATGTTAATTTCGTCAAACGCAATAAGTGTTAAGTATTTAATGACGCTGAAATTACATATCTTATGCGAAATGACGGTATTGTTCCGAAAACACGAAAGAAAACAATTAAGATTGTATCTTTGTTCCGAGCCTGGCGTTATTCACACGATATTACTATTTCTAGAACTTACGATTAGCATTGGCTAGTGTATGACAATTGCTTACGTAAATAGACAATTAGATAATGCGTATAGTTTTTAAAGGATTTTTATATTATATGCTAATTATCTAGCAACCAATTGTTAAGGACTTCCTCAGATAACTACTGAGTTATCAGAATAATTAAGTTAAGACCATCAATGAAATCATATGGACTCTTCGAGATTAAAATTACTTACATGGTCTTCTTGGCTTATGTCGACTTTAATTTTAAGGGACCGCAAAGCAGCTAGCTAAAGTTCTTTCCTGTTTAATTCCTTGAAACCTTTAAAAAATATTCCAGTTTTACCGTATTAACTTTGAATTATTTTTGTTCCAGGTAATTAAGTGGATAAATCGTCTCGCAGTGTTCTGAAAGTTTGCAAGTCTCCACAGCTGCGCACTTAATTCGTTTTTATACTCTCTCCTCTCTTAACTGCGTTATTGTGGCAATTCCCGATTTCCGTCGTTCCGGCAATATTTTCGTGTGTTCCCTTTTACGAGCGACATAAAAAACTGCTCGGAGCACGCTTGTCCTTGTGTACTCGGAAAGGTACGTACAGAAATGTAAAGAAAGGGTCGGTGAAGGCCAATTTTCCCTGAATTATGGATCTCAAAGAGCCTAATTGTTTGGACCATTTTCTGAATAGAAAGAATCACTCGGTTGGGAACCGCGAACGATTACTTCTAATGCAGTGATACGCGGAGGGTGTCAGAGACGCTTGCAAAGCTGTCCACATAAATAACTGCGAGCTTACGAATTCACCCGCCCGCCTCCATAATATTAAGAAAACTTTGAACGGAATTGATCACTAAACGTAACACTCTAATGGCGTGTAGATTATAATGGTCAGTTTTAATGGCCTGCTCAATTTTCTAAGGAATCCCTTTGTATTTGAGAAAGTAATTTAATCGTCCTCTTCAATTAAATAAAGAGAATACAGAAAGAGGAAGTTGCGAAATTCCTTCCTTAGAGCGTATTGCGGTACTAAATCGGCGTGCAGAGATAAAACGTTGCGGAGTATACAAATACGCAATTGATTCGGAGGAGTGACCATGCGGTGAGTCGAGATCATAAATTGGCCAGTGGAGATCTGTGAGGCATAAATCGACGATTGTTCTGTCAACGTGTGGGCGCCGCCGCCGGCACCTCGGACGATATACCGTGCACATATCACTCAGTTCCATCTTGAATTAAGCATATTATTTAGATGAAGACGAAAATTTATTTTAAACCGAATTCATCTGAAGGTCACGTTTAGTAAATATTCGGTGTTTTTTTTTGAAGTCCTGCACTTTAAATTAGTGTATTTTTCTGGCTATATTTTTAGTGTATCTTTTTGTTAGCCTAAATAAAAAACCTAGTTAGAAATAAAGTCACTAATTATACTTAATCTATGAATACGTTTTGTTCCTATTCTTACAGTAGCATTTTATACGATATCAACTAAACGTTATTAATTGATATCCTAATTTTCTCTTTTATATAATAAAAGTTATTCTATATTGAATCTATGTGTCTCAAGATATGAGGGTGTCTAGTAAAATGAATATAGCTTCTTATAACATCCGTACTCATGATCTGTTAGGGAAAGTATCTTTATCGGAAAACCATTCAAGCATATAGTGTATTTTATTACGCAAATCTTCGTGTCTGGGTATTACGTTTTACGTACCTGTAGATATAAGATTGCGAAATTGAATTCCTAGTCGAGTGAGATAACAAAGAGAATTTTTCGGATGGACGTACGTGGTTTGCGACAAAGGCTGTTACTACGTCATCGGGCATAGAGGCTCCGGGCTTCTTAAATGGTTTAATAACTATAAACTAAGCAACCTGCACCAGAGGGCGGCTGGCGCGGCGGGTGACCACTAAAAACGACAAACACTTGCGTCTTATTCTTCTATTTTTATTTATAATCTTATAAAGGTCTTAAGTTTGTGATATCGTAGCCGATATTGAAAATTATTTTACCAATAGAAATCTATACCTATTATTTGCGGGTATCAAGCTATATTTTTAGATGAGGTCCCCAAAATACAGAAAGCGAGATCGACGAATTGTACAATGACGAATCGACGAATTACATGTTTTGTAGGTATTTAGTTACAGTCAAATAATTATGTTTCAATGCATAATTCATACTAATAATAAAATGTCATTAACATGAAGTGAAAGTAACTGTTTAATATGGTTTTAGGTATGTATGTATTAGACACACTTCACACACATACATTATACACGTTTCGACTAGCTTACCTAATAAATAACATAACAAATAAATTATAATTAATACTACAAGTTCCAAGCAATTTATACCTTTTTATAGTTGTCAATTAAAACAACAATTAACAAACATACCTAGTTGTTAATTTAACTTCGCTGTCAAGTCATATTTAGTTTCTGAAACTCATGAATTAAGAAAAGGTTCACGTACATCCCAAAATACTTTTATCGTTGGATCATGGACGGAAATTTTAATGTTAAATCAAATTAATCATGTTTTCAGAAAAAAATGACACCTAATAAAAGTTTTGACAGATGATTGGTTGATAATTTACAAGTTGATCATGGATCCATAAACTGGGTGTTTCAAGTTCAAGTCACTTTATGAACGTTCATTGTTTGAACATGATAATAAAAATAATCAGGATCATGAATTGCATACAAAATGTCGTAATTGTTATTATCAAAAGCATAATGTTTTACTCACAATATGTCACGGTACGGTGTTCAATTATTTGCGATACCATACCTTGTTGAACTGTAATAATAAACTTCCTTTCAGTAGGTAAAAACCTTATCAGAAATGATTGACTTTAGTTCGTTTTATGACATATACACGTGTAAGTCATGGTGAGTTCGCATTGAAACCTTTTTCAAACAAGGCAAGAGAGTATAAAGGGCTTGGCTGTTCACACCTTTGGCACTACGTAACTGCTCAGGTGTGCCGCTTGATCGTCCGCCAATAAAATGCCAATAACATAAATGAGTGCTAGACCTTTCTGTTCCGCCGGGTTTTTTCAGTTAGAAACCATTACGCATTACCACATCCGTCAATAAAACTAGGGTTTGACTGAATAAAATACCGTGTGGTTTCCGCCTTAGAATAGACTGCCCCATATACTTGATGGATGGACAGCAGCATCTGTCAGCTCTACGATATCATCAGCTAGCGATATCATCTATCAGCTGCCATCTTTCTGCGGCAAATACGGCAATTTCCCTCAACGACCCTGGCTTGCCTAAGTCTGTTCAGAAGAAGGCCCATGTTCAGCAGTGGACGTAAACAAGCTGATAACGTAAATTAAAAACAAAATTACAGTTGATGCAATTGTCGCACAATGTACGCGAAAATATTAAACACTAACTATATTTTATCTACATGACATCCAGCTGTAATAGTCCGAGAGCTGGCACCAATTTTTGAGTAGGTATTTGAGGCAAGGTGAAAACTTTTCACATACTTCTACTATACCCCAACACGAAACTGCAGACCTGGCTGGTGAGTAGGGGTGCTAACTTGTACACTAACTTTTATTTTATTTTAATCTTTTTCAAAACTATATGCTTCAAGGCAAAGGCATTACCTTTTAAAATTTCAAGTTGTCTCAAATACATTTTTATATTTGAGGCATGCAAAATACTTTTGCATGCGTCTGGACAAAAAATTAGGGGCATTAGCCCCGATACTCACCAGCCATGACTGCAGTTCCGTGTTGAGGTATAATAGGAGAGATATGTGACAAGTTTTCAGCCTTCCTCAAATAGCTACCCAAAATTTGGTACCAGCTCTCCTACTATAAACGGTACCATAATATTAACTGATGTATTAGGATGCGACACATCGCTTGAATAGAGTGCGACCCACGGAAATGTACCTTTATGCACAATTATTTTTGACGGGCATGATAGAAACCCATGTTATCATAGACGATAATGTTGAGCTGGCATTAATGCCATCTTTAGAGTTTGTTATAGTTTTATTCCTGTATAGGTTAATGATAATATGTTTAAAGCGTTTAAGTTTTATATTCCAAATGCTAGAGGCATCGGACTTGCTGTGATGTGATCGCCGATCGCCTCCTATTGCACTACTGACGTGAACCCACTTGTAACACAAGCATTTTTGCTTAGCACGAGGGATTAACAGTGTGCAAAAACTGCTTGTAATCATACAAAAAAAGTCAAAATGACATCAAACCTGATTTAGGGTAGCCTATTCTTACAAACTAGATTATCTCGTAATACAAGGTACTAAAGCACATTTAGCCATGTACTTTTATCATAGCCTCGAAGAAAACTATTTTTTTAAAGTTATGCTACGTTTTGATAGTAAAAATGATGGAAAATCGTCGGGCCAATAATAATTAGCAACGCCTAAAAATCACGGTGTATAATCTCACAAAGATAAAGCTGCATATCAATATAACCACTATTCAATTAACTTATTAAAATGATGACCCACCCCACTGCCCTCGAGCTATTTGTCATTAAAACCGTCATTCCCAGCTAGAGGCAATAATAAAATTTCTCGCCGTCAAAACGTCTCGAGAAGTTTAATATACTCACGATACAAAGATTCTACATATTTGCCTAATGCTATTTACTCTCAGGCACAGCAAATAAGCAAACACATGCCCGGGAGCTTGGCGACCTACTTGACGAAACTGTAATATTTCCTAATATTACTTACAATGTCACGTATTTATTTAGGTAAGTACCAAGAATCGCCAAGTTTAATATCCTAAGTAATAACAGAAATTGCTGGAATGGATGAAGTGCTTATAAATTATATGGGCTTGTATTATGTTCTAGCTTCCCGCGCGCGGTTTCACCCGCGTAACTTTCGTTCTCATCAGAACTTCATAATTAAATATAGACTATAGCTTTCCCCGATAAATGGGCTATCTAACACTGAAAGTATTTTTCAAATCGGACCAGTAGTTCCTAAGGTGAACGCGTTCCAACAAACAAATAAACACTCTTCAGCTTTATATATTAGTACTAGCTTCCCGCGCGCGGTTTCACCCGCGTTAATTCCGTTCTCATAGGAACGTCATAATTCAATATAACTTATAGCGTTTCTAAATAGATGGGCTATCTAACACTAGAGGGATTTTTCAAATCGGACCCGTAGTTCCTGAGATTAGCGCGTTCGAACAAACAAACTCTTCAGCTCTCTGATGATGTTATCTACTGTTAAATTGATAGCATATATTTTGAAAAGACCTTTTTATGAACACTACTACCTTTTCTTTTAAGTTAATGGCATATACCGCATATATACGTATTATGAAAATACCTTATATATATATATATATATATGAACACAACATCTACCTTCCAGTGTCGTATGAGTTTACAATAATGCCTTTTCCTTTTCGTCACACGTCATACAGTCTTTATTCAAGTGCCTATCATACAGATGTAGGTACGCTGGAGCAAGGTCAAAACAAATTCGTTTACGTTTCATATTCATGTTCCGAGCCCGTCATCTAAGAGCCTCCTAAACTAAGTTTGTCACAAGATCGATGCCAGAAACGCTACATGTATTGAAAATGTAGCCTTAGTGGTATATCCGGTAAGTTTTTGTATTTCAAACTTTGGATATTTGAAACCTAATAAATGTTGTTCTATATCTTAAAAATGTTTATCAGCTTAGAGTTAAAAATACTGTAATGTGTTATAATAAAAAAAAATACCCATTTGCCTTAAGGTCTTTTGTAAATGCTTTTAAATTATTAATTGTATGCTTGCATTTGGGTAGCCTACTGAAAACCAGCGCTAGATGTTTGACTAGTCAATGCGGAGGTGGCGAATTTTTTATCGCATCGTCTTAATCTCATCTCGATCTTGTGTGTTGTGGTGCTGAAATAAATGTGTTATCTTTCTTTAGAACTTTTTCGGCAGAACATGCAAGGCGTCTCATTGTTTTGTACATTTACATGTTATATTTAATATCTTGTGTGTTGTGCTGAATTAAATGTATTTTCTTTCTTTCTTTCTTTCTTTCTTTCTTTAGAAAACAAATAAATTGGAATAGTTTCTCCGTTTAATTTCAATCGTTGCGCTGTATAATATTTTATTATATGAAATTGGATTCCTTGCTCAAAATAATGTATCAGCCAGCTTTCGTAGAATAACCAGCAAAGCAGTTACAGTTTAGTTTTATTTTTTTATGTAGCTAAATTGAAGCTTGGTATTCAAATTGACGTGTAGTAGTGAAGTAGGAATGCTGGTGAATGTTTCTTACATATGAAATGCAGTAGCAACCCCTAGATATGTTCTATATATAAAACTGTTAACAAATATTGTTAGAGAGGCTCTCTACCACACCCTTCCGGGGCCCTTGAAGGACGGGGCTGCGTATCATTGATACGGCAGTAGCAGCTACGCTCCAAATCAAATGGCATAAGCTTGTGGATCAACTAGTTGATTTATAAAATTACATAATAATAACTATGCGAAATATGTATAATCAGTTTTTACAGCAAATCATGGAAATGTATTAAAGATAATTGGTGGCTAAACGTATGTAAAAAGAAATTCAAGATCCTTCGTGGTAAAATTTAAAATCTTCTTTCTTAATCGGTACAAAATGTTCGATATTTACCTTTGTGCTTAATTATAAAAAATAAATATATTATCTTCAATCCATAACTCGAAATCTTCGCTATAATTTCTTGGGGTAGAACCGCTTTTTTGTCATATTTGATATCTAAATCTACATACCCTTCAAACTACTATCATTTGGGCTCGTAAATGATGTATTGAGAATCGTGATAAGGGTTGAGGCACATACATGCACGGTAACGATTCGAGCATTGAACGTAACGTTCTAAGAAAACCCCGATCTCGTTACGCGATAGTTGTCCAGCACCCTCGGGCCCTTCCAAAACTTATCATGGGAGATACCGTAGGACGGTTGGTACCTCCGTGCGATGAATTAATTTACCTCCTACCATTATACCAACTGCCTAGATTGCAATATAGATATTAACTTTAAATATCTCCTTTGAATTTCGGTTTTCAATGCATCATAACTTTATTATTAATGTTTCTGAAACTTAACGCCGCTGTTTTGTTCTCCATTTATTATTGAATATACCCTTATATTAAATTAACGTGAAAGCTCAGTAAGCTATTCAATATGGATAGTAATGATAGCGGTGATTTATGATTTCTGTCTCTATTCTACGTGAAATGTAGTTTAGTTTCGTAAATTTATGATGACATCACAACAAAGAGACATTCGGGGACTCAATAAATTGTGGACATTCTGGGTTTATTGATCTATCTTGGCCATTGATTTTATGTTGAAGTTAGAACATTGAGGTGTTATCTATTATTATACTTATAGGTCTGTCGAAATGTGTTCGGTATTTGGGATTCGTCGTGTGCTATATGGCAGGACGCAGTAAAACCTAAAAACAGTTATAGGAATTACTCATATTTCCTTTTAAGTTCTTTGTTACTGATATTTTCACCATCATTTCTAAATGATTGCGCAGTTTATGAAGACAAGGACAAAATCGTTATTAACACTCGGATACTGAAACCTGAAAACTTTTCAATTAAATTTAAATATTCTTTATTCATATAATTACATATTTATAAACCATGTTCTTATGATGGGTCCTCTTTTTTACTACCACGTTATGGACGTGGCAACTCTGTGAAGAACGGGCAAGAAACTCAGAGGAATCTATTTTATAAAAATATGTGTGCTTCATTTTTTTTATGAAGCCAGTATTGTTCTACCGCTACTCACTCCCGAGCAGTTTTGATATTTACATTAGCAGCAATTTTATAATAATCTTTTTTATACAGCCTTTATCTCTAATATCTTTAATAATATAATTATTAGGAAATTTGTTATAAAAACGTATACATTGCCCCATAAAAGAGTTGCTAATTTTGTCGAACATAATAAAACAAGATTATGCTTATTTCTATTATTATAGTGTTGCTTATTTATACTGTAATGCGACTGTTTTATATTTGTCTACGTTTCCATATTTTTATTTATAAATTTTGGAATTCACTTCTCATTGTTTATTAACCAAGTATACGAACTAAAGTAATTTGTTTGAATTCAATAAATTAAAGCTGACGAAAATTGTTGGTAAAATGATACTTATAGAATTTAACTTTTCAAAAGTGGGAAATTTATGTTGGTTCGTCACGAACTATGCGGAAAATGCGAATGGCGGAACGTTGCGGTAACACTTTGATAAAATCTAAATGTTACTTAATGCATTATTGTTACTGTTATAATGAAACGGTAAAACTCAGTCTCTGTGCGGTGAAAGGGGAAGATACTCGTAAATGAATTGTGTAGATATATAATGAAATGTGTGATAGCTGAGTGGTAAAGCATAGACCATACAAGACCTTCTAGAGGTGTCGTACGTAAGAGGCGAATAAGCATGACTAAACGTGAGTGACACTCACCATCTTAACATACACCTCCTCTTTAGAGACCATGGTGGGCAGGGTCGGATATTGCCATAATGACTAGACGCAGTAAGATAGGAAGTAACCTTAAGCTGACAGATCCTGCTGCCCATTTATCAGGTGTATGCCTAAGTCGCTTTTGACGACATACATGGAGAAACATAGGGTAGTGTATTCTAAATCGGAAACCACCTTTTTATTTGCGTACTTAAACTAATTATTACGCGGATAAAGCTGCGGACACAAATAGTTGTTACCGAGTAATATTTCATTGTTACGCCAACTATTACATCATATTGCGTGGTTTACTTCTGTTTGTACTTTATTGTTATAATATAACCACATGCTTAACAATATGTGTGGCTTTTTGATATGGATGTTGTACATTGGCGTGTGGTCGTGTACATTAAGCTCGTTGATGGATGCGGTCCATCGGCTGTTTGTCATCGCGGTGGATAGCCAGCAGTGTATACAATATGTGTGGAATTCACTTTTTCTTCGGCGTGGGTTTATAACTTTATATCTATATTATGTATAATTATTATGCTTTTTGTATTTCGATACATTATATCATAGTCATGAAAGTGTAAAAAATACATAGTTTTTTGTTTGTTTTAAGCATATAGGTACATAATAATATATCATGTATGTTCCTAAATGGTTATGCATTTTTATTAACATTTCGATATTAAGTATATTTATATGTGTTTTCTTTTGTTATTGAAGTTAAGTTAATATATATGTTACGGCTAAAGGTAGGTGTGAACATAAACTTAAGATTATCCGGCTAAACTTAGGTTTATCTTCGAGAAGCAGCTAAAGTTCGATAACATGTTAGTTTGCGTCGTGATATTCTATTCATTAAATTTTCATTAAATTAAACAATACCTATGCACGGCAAAAAGGTGTTGGGGTGGTTAAAAAAAAAACCTAAACCTAAACCAATGGAGTTGAACAGTGACTTATAGAGGTTGATCTAAGTTTAACCGCATGTGGTCGGCTAGACCTAGGTTTAGCCGGCTAATCTTAAGTTTATGTTCACACCTAACTTTAGCCGTAACATATACAATATCAAATTAAACTTGTTCAGAACGTGTTATTAGGTATATCATTTTTATAAAAGAACAAATAATACTTTTCTATATAATTCAGTTTCTACTCTTGGGAACTGGTTCTTTAATTTTCATTTTAGTCTATTTCGGAATCTTTATTTAATTATAATTAAATGGAAAGAAATGAAAACTTTGACACCTGAGAAATATGTTTAAAAAACCATTTCAAGAATTGCAAAAACTATTTCCACCCGAGTATTGTACAAGTATTTGTCATCCGTGTTCATAAGACGCATATCGCAAACCAACGTTCGAATTGATTACCATGCATGCTACATAAAACATTAACCCCATGTCGCGATCCGTCGTGTCTTCTTTATCACATTATCTCTATGGAGCGAGCTTCAACTCCGCATTTCTAATTCCCTTTATCTTTTCGGCATTCGGCGCATTAAAAAGCTGATTCGCTCTCGTTATGGAGGGACTGAACGGGCGGACTGAAGACGTTTGATTTTTGTAGGGCTTTTTAAACGGTAGCGTTGGTAAATAAATCAAATTTGTTAGCAAAAGGTGAGTCTGCACGGAACAATCAATCTTCTTGCATGTTGTCGAGGTTGTATCGTATGTACTCCTGTGTGCGTCCGTCACAGGTGCGTGAGTGTCAGTTGGGTCGGACGTTTTTGCTCTTATATCCGTCGATTCGTTTCATTGTTTCGCCAACCGACATGTTCCCTCTTGTTATTCGGCGCACGTTACAATACAAGAATTCAATTTTGATTTTGTATTGCACAAAATTCGTATGCAAGAGACATATTGCAATTAGCAAAAGCTAATCATCTTAACAACTTGCAGCATAGCACTCGAATGCTTTATGAAAAAGATCCTCTCAGTATTGGGTTCACAGTAATCGCTTGTGACCATTCATTAGACCGTATCACGTTCAAAAGCCATTCAATGTTTACACAAAAGACGAACATCAAATGTGGTGAACTCAGGTGGTACTGAATAGAAGCATTGATACACTGCATTGGGGCTTAAATATATAAATCTCTCACGTAGCTACTACCATTGAACAGTATACAGTGTGACATGATGGCCTTAAGGCCTACGCAAACTTGCAAGTTATAAGATATTCTGTTTACATTCAGGATGTAACAAGCCACATCCGACTTAATACCCCAATTGAAAGCAAATTAAATACATCAATCAAAAGCAATAAGTTGAAACATTGCGTATATGGGAGGCTAAAAATATAAAATGTACTTTGGCTCTAAAAGCCGCCTTCCTTCTTATAATATTGCTCTTAATATTGATTGATTTAAGATTAAATCGTATTCAACAAGACTGATGGTTGTAATGCTAACGACCGCAACGCCTCAGAGACTTTAGGGATTATAGAAAATTAGATTTCACATTGTTTGACTGGAGACTTACTCTCAACCTAGTCACAAAATTTTATACCTCCACCCGCAAACATTTACGAACCGTCGTAAAACTGATGTCCCGAAACATTGAAGGTAGAAATGAAGCAGGTTTATGTAATCTCTCTTTATATAAATCATTATGGTTTTACGATCACTGTCATGTGACAATTACCTGGTTCGGCAATTTCAATTTGAGTATAATCAACAAGACAAATCTTTTGTTTAATAAAGTACCTACTGTCTCTTCAGGGGATCGGGAATCAATACTCACAAGAAATAAAATAATAAATAAATAAGTAATATAACCAGACCGTTGTTTCAATCAATGCGAGAGGTGCGGCGCGATATTTCTATGATTATTGCACTCGTGCAGTGGATGTGTTCATATCTCAATTAATGAGCGGGTGGCGACCGGCGGCGGCGCCGACAGCCTGCGGGATGAGTACATATTGCTCGGCACAGCTCCGCAGCGCCATTCTCCGCCGATTGAATTCTTGGCAAACACCCGCGCCGTCATCCCCTATTCTACCCGTCGCTACCGAACAATTTTTAACATAAACGGGAACATTAATCGTTTCTTTATCCTCGACGTCTCCTGAGCACCTTTCAACGAAGATTAATATTAAAAGTTTTTTGTAAGATTTTCATGAGATAAACTGTTGCGGAAGTTCCGCTTTATTGTTGTGCGAGTCAGACAGACGCGGCAGCTAACTTTATTGACCATCGCTAAGTTAGCCTCCAAAGTACGCCACTTTGAGTAAGTTTAACTCGGTAAAAGCTATGGCCCGGAAAGCCCCTTTTTTCTCCTTTTATTGCTAAAGTTCTTTCATACGTGTCTTGCGAACTTAAAAATGGTCTTTTTAATGTTTATTTAGCGCCTCTACTTCGAAGTTGCGTACTTTAATTTTGGAAGTAGGTAAGTGGGTAGGTTATATAGTAATGTTACTAACATTTATTGTGTACAGACTTTATCGACGTCTACTTTCACAATTAGTCTGTTAAGATATTCATAATATTTTCCACTGCTTTTCAAAACCAAGCACTTTGCATGGCATTTCAAAGTGTTATTAACAAAAACTTTCATGTGTAGATTTAGACGTTGTTACGTCCGCATTATGTTTTTGTAGAGGCACTTGAGAGCGCTTAAACGTTCCCAGTCGAGTCTGCATTCGTTGGCGGAGTGCCTGTTTTCACGAATTGTTGGTCGGGGACGAACCTAGCGACTGCAAAGGCATTTGTTTGTACCTCGACATTACATTGCGCCTGTCCTGCACACTGAACATTGCACACCAACTGGGGATTATTTATCTAAATTTAGAACTGTTAATGTCACTTGCAGCACGCTATTCACATGCGATATCTTTTGTGTGGCGCCAGCAATTGTTTCACTTCACGTAGCCTACTTTTAATTGCTGATATGTGCTAAATATGACCTGGTACTTTGTAATAAGTTGATGGTGCACATTATTTGTGCAACCGAGTTTATATTTAGCAGCTGTATTGTGATTGTAATGATTATGAATCATAATAAATGACGAGATTTGACTGTGCTGTTGATAATAATATATTAAGCACCTGATTTATTATTTTATATGCTTAAAGTGCATCGTTGGATTCTCGTTAAAATAACATAAGACCTACCTCAGGAAAGTTGTGACAGTTTTTATTTGACCTTAATGTATTTAATAATTATGAAAATATCAAACTTACAATCCTTAAACATCTGGCAAAATAACACTTATTTTGCTTCTTTTTTTAATACTAATCGCTTAATGTTATAAGAATAAAGTATTAAATCAAATACCAGATTTGATTTAATACTTTATTCTTATAACAATACCACATCAATTGCGCTAATCGATCAGAAATGTAGTACATACTATGGTTTATATTCAATATACACGCATTTACAACATTTCTTCAGTCTTGAAATTACTCTAACGGTTTTTTTTTAATTTGTTTTTTTTTATTAAATCCTCGACTAGCCTGTCTCCTTCAGGGAAATCAAGTGCTTCGACGTTATTGATTTTGTCTACATTCTCGCATTGAAATGAGAATCGACCACGAGAGTATTATTCAGCCAACTCTGGAGGCTTTTCTCTTCACTTCTACTTAGTTCTTACTTACGACTATTCAGGGACTTAGAAAAATGTTTAACACTTTGCTCTTTCGTCTACTTCTTCCTTCAGTGAAGAATCGAGGACTAAGCTTAATTTTTACATCGGAATTCTTAGCTCACGACTTAGCTTGCCTCTGAGAAATATTAATATTAAAATGCCAATGTACGTAGAAAGTTATTTTCTTTAATATTAAACTGTGTGAAATTTTATGATTAAATATCTTTGTTACTCTTGGACAATATAGCATTCTAATATATACTAATATTAAAGAAGAAAGATTTTATTGATTGTTTGTATTGAATAGGCTCCGAAACTATTGGACCAATTTGAAGAATACTTTCACGTTAGAAACCGGATGACATAAGCTATATTTAATTATGAAGTTCCCACGGCGACGGGAGTTACGCGGGTGAGACCGCGAGCGAGAAGCTAGTGGTGGAATAAAATTAGTAAATTCTTTTCAGAACCTTTTGAGTTTATTCGTAACAAAGATAATTACAATTACTCGTGGAAACCTTGTCTTAAAATATTCGCTAGGTACTCACAAATATAATATGGCTTTTTAACAGTATAAGAATTTTCAGAATCGGTGATGTAGATTCAAAGATTACTCTCTGTAGGGACCTAGCCGATTATTAGGATTAAATTATATTAATTGTCAGACATAATTTAGCTATTTTTTATATTAAAATATAAGGTGCTCCCAAAATATATGCCATCCCTTTAGCGCTAGATCGTATCATGTGTATATATAACAGGTTAGTAAAGATTTTTTCCATAATTATTTATTTCTTGAAAAAGCTAGTTATTTAATTAAAGCAAACAATTTATTTAGTAAAATAATACATACAATTTCACAGAATTTCTTCACAAACGTAATCGCTGCACGTGATAAAGGGATGGCATATATTTTGGAAGCACCTTACATATCTACGACCATTGCATTCAAATCAAATATACATCACAATGGCCATACCCAGTTGTATACTACGTTCGGAGTTTAAAGATATTCCGCCAGTGTCGCAATTGAGTCCCGTGGTAATAGTTACAGTACGTGCCCGTATGCAACGCTCCAGGCCTAACAAACGTATCTGTTTAAGGTACAACCAGAACTCTGCCAAACTACTCATTAGTGGTGTTTCACTGTACTGCAAAGTTTGTCTGCTAATGTTACTCTATAAGTTTAGGAATAGACTAGCGACCCGCGCCGGCTTCGCACGGGTGCAATGTTGATGTTGTGTACACAATTACACATAACTCTTCCTCTTGAATCAATCTATCTATGAAAAAATACCGCATCAGTTCCGTTGTGTAGTTTTAAAGATCTAAGCATACATACAGACAGATTTTGAATTTATACGTAACAAACATACGTGCAAATAATACAAATCTTTCCTCTATATATATATGTAATATGTAAAATCAAACCTGAAGGCTCACTTTAGACCATTAAGACAGGACTCACTAGTTTCCGACAAAAATATGTCATGAAGGCAGACAGTATTCCTTGCGTCGCTTTACACTGTTCAGATCTCTTACGTATGTGTTAACATTCAGTTATCCATGTTATCGTTATTATGTACCATGTAACACCATTAGCTAGCGTAAGCGTCGCGTCGCACTTCAAAGTGACATCGTTACAGAACGAGTTCTTATTCAATTTGCATTTTCGTCGCAAACTGCTGATAGGCAAAATCTATGAAAAAGAAGGCATCATTCGCAGTACATCAAGGGAACGCTGACAACGACACGTTCTAATAGAAAATTTTCATATTCATAAGGACGTAGAAAATTTGCATATAAAACGAGCAACTTCGTCTCCCCCCACCCCGCCGGGTCGAGCACCCTGCTTTCCATTCTCTCTCCTTGTAAGAAGTCAGGGAGATTTTAGTTTACATTTAACAAGTCTTCGAGAGATTCTATTATGTAAGCTGTAATTTGCACATGATTTGTTCGAGTGGAAGCGCGTTTACACAAATAAACTTCCAGGTGAAAATGGTAATGCAATGGTAATACTGCTGTTTGCAGGTTCAAACTCTGCGAACAATTTATTTTACGTCACACTTGTGGTTCAAAAACAAACCGAGTAGGATTGCGAAAGCACCGGAAAATGCGAAAAATTCAATTGGTAGAATGAAAGCGTTGAAAATTGTGTACCAGCCATCCGAAACCCATAAATCCTTTTATTGTGCTTAGTGTTTCGGACACTTTTGGCTCACTTTTAAGTACCTACTCTAACAAGGTTTGTGGTTAATCCGATAATATTTTTGAAGAAAATATATTTTATCAAGGTGAAAAGAAAAACACAATTTTGCCACCTCGCTGCTAAACTTTGATTACTTAATTCGAACTTGAAATTCATACTTCAAAGAAAATATAAGATTTTCGCAATGAAATGTTTCAAATTATTATCAGATAGAAGTTGTTGCTAGGTGTTCGTTCATAGTAATAAAGTTGTTATGAAAGAAATTAAGAAAATGAGACAAGTCAACATTATTTTCATTATAAAGTTTTACAGTTGTCTATCTGATCTGATATGCATTAAAATCTTCTTGAATTATCTACTATTTCGTAGCGAAAATCATTAAATCGGTGTATTTGAATTCATATATTAACGCCTCTTTCCCATTGGGGTAAGCAGAGACCACTTCTTTCCACTTACTACGATCTTGACATATCACTTTCGTATATCACTTTTACATTCATTAGACCCTGACGCTTTATGTAATAACCGCTAACATCTAGTATTTCGTATTTACATTATTATTTTATGATCGCAATAATCAATGCAAATGGCATTGTACTAGTGGATATTCAATGTTGTTTCGAACAACGGCAATCGTTTGATTTTATCGCACATCCAATTGTAATGATTGCTTCAATTTTTTCCCCTGTATTTTATACAAACGGTCACACAGATAAAACAGTGAACCGTGACCGCGGACAGTGGAATGTCAGCCTGGGTTGGCAGACTGGCACACTTGGATTGAAACTGAAATGAATTGTTTGCATATTCAACTCCGCAACAGGATTATATGCGGTTTGCTCTCGATCCACCGTAAATTGGATCTCGAATGAGATGTCTTTTTCCCAATCGTTGGCGATACTCGTCCATTTTGGTTTATTCCGGTTGGATCCCCTGATCTGATCCCCTGCCGATTATTATTATGTTTTAATTCCTGATTGATCCACCGTAAACTTTGTCATTCCGGTCTGATCCCCTTAGTCTTTTTGTCAGGCAAGTACAGTCAATAGAAAAACAGTTGTTGATGTAAAAATATTTGTTTTATTTTAAAGTAATCACAGATAATCAGACTTATCGACTTTCTGCTTGGACAAACCTTAATAATTATAAAAGATTTTGACCAACTTAATTAACTACATAACAAAAACAGGTCTTAAAATTACAACTGAAAAGCATCACAGACAATCAGAAATTTGATCTGTTTATATCGACAGACCATAAAAAATAAAGTTTTTGACAATTATAATTAAATAACTAAAATAATATTACGATATAAAATCATCACAGACAATCGACATTGGCTCTTTTGATTTGGACAGATAACAAAAACATAACCTGAAGTTCTGGAACTTCAGGTTATGTTAAATAAAATTTAGAGTAAAGCTAAATTAAATTATTTATATATTATAAAGAGTCAAATGAAAGACGTTATGTTTTTCATTTAACTCTTATATTTAATTTTTGACACAAATAAAATAAAAATAATCAAATAAAATAATTGACTAGATTGATCGAATAACTAATAACGTAATATTCTCCTTTAATTTGGACAACTTTCTTATAGTCTAAATTTTTCCAGACAGTGACCGACTGTAATTTTCCCAGTGAGAAGTTGATTAGTTACATGTTGGTACCACTTATCGGTTACAATTTCTTTTGTTAGCCGTCGTTTTGGGTTTTTGAGATATTTGCAAAAAACTAAACCCCCCTTTTTTTTTAGTAAATTGTTAATAACTATTGCAATTTTTGCAAGCGGAACTTCATTTTTTTCTAAAATCATCTAGATGCCATTCCAAATCGAATGAAACCTCAATCATAATTTTCGGAGACTGCTGAAAAAAGTTGACCAAAAAGGCACTTGTTGACTGGACTATTTCTCAAAGTCAACAAAACTTCACTCGTCACTGTCACTGATTGGCTACTTCGGAATCGTTGGCCGAGCGAAATCAATGTACCTAACACAATGCACGCCCATATTTTTTCAGGTAAAAATTTTAAAACATGTTTAAACCGGTTGCGGTTGGCTTGGCCAAAACGTTTCCATTGCAATGTGTGTTGTTACTAACTGTACCAAAAATCTGTTAATAGATAACTAGGGTATCCAACCGGAATAAAATATTTAAATTTATTTTTGATACCCTGCACGGTGGATCAGACCGGCATAGTAAATATTATAAAACAAAATGGATCCCCTAGGGTATCAAATACGGGGTATCCAACCGGAATAATTCTCCATTTTTGCCGACTGTGACAGCCAATGAATCGATACCTTTGCTTTGAATTGCGATTTTTAATTTAGCGGTTTCCAAGAACATTTTGTGCGGCGTAATGTTATTAGTACCGCAGGAATTTACATTTCTTGTTACCCTACTCTTGGCTTATTACGTTGTATTTCAAATTGATAGAAAATAATTGGAGATATTTTAAAAGCTTTGCTGAGTATTTAGAGGCAATTTAAAAGTTTATCTTTGAGTTAGTTTCGAATATTATGCCGGTTATTATAATAGGGAATCATTATCTTGAATGGAAATAGTAATTAGGGTACTTAATCTGTTCGAATATTCAATTCATTTTATACGATAATGAAAGTTTTCATTTGATATTAGCCGGATAATGTCTGTTAATTTTGTTCAGGTATGAAGAAAATTAACAGACATTAGTCGCCAATTTGTTTTATGACTAGGTTTTGATTGTAGTCCGTGTGGAATAGTTACTTCTCATGTCTCTTCTCAAGGTCTTGTCTATATATATATACCAAACTAGTTTCCCGCGCGGGGTTTCACCCGCGTGTCTCCCGTACCCGTGGGAACCTTATGATGTAATATATCCTTCCTCGATAAATGGGCTATCTATCACTGAAAGATGTTGCAAATCGGACCAGTAGTTGCTGAGATTAGATTTATAAGCTTTACTAATTTATGAAATCGATTTAGTTGTTAGGCGTAGACAGTAGACAGAGTTTTCTTTTTCGCATTTATAATAATAGTATGGAAGAGTGTGTAAGCAGTATTATGATATAAAACTATCTATTCCATGATTCTTAATTCCGATGGCCGGGTTGTCGGACGTTGCTGGAAACAGGAAATAGAAATGTGGCTTTATTACCTACTTATAAATTATATCTTTCTCTTGGTGGCACACTATACCGGCAGTGGAAAATGAAGCAGCGATAATTTAGCAAATTAGGCTCTAAAAGTCGAAAAATGTGGCATCGTCATAGTAACGTGATATTTTTATGTTACCTTAGCAACCAACAATTAACTTATTTATCGCTGACGCTTATTTACGTTACAGGCGGTGTTTCGTTTTCTCGTGCCTTTGTGAATCACTATACAGAAAAAAGAGAAGAACTATCCATAGATAGCCCAAACTTATGAGTATGATGAAAAAAAAAATAGTTTCATTTCTAAGTATGGAGAACCCCCAAAATATTTTGTTTTTTTTTTATATTTTTGTGTGAAATCTTAATACGGTTCACAGAATATATCTACTTAGCAAGTTTCAACAGTATAGTTCTTATAGTTTTGGAAAAAAGTGGCTGTGACAAACGGACGGATAGACAGACAGACTAGACATGACGAATCCATAAGGGTTCCGTTTTTTGCAATTTGGCTACGGAACCCTAAAAACATTTCTATCCATGAAATATACATACATTAACGCTTCTTTTGCATAGGGGGATACAGAGACCACTTACCTCCGCTTGCTACCATCTTGACATACAATAACATCTACATATTTATTTTTGTTAGGAATGCCATACTGCTTACCGCCTGTAAGGATTGAATACCCAATTTTTTACTCCGGTACTCCCGGTACAATACGTCAATACGCATTGCCTATTTGAATGGACAGGAAAGACAATAATAACAAATACAAAAAAATATTTATAATAATGCATACATTTAAGTTATTTGGAATGACTAGATATTATATTCCATGACTGTCATTGTAATTATATTTTGCCGATAACGTATACTTAGTTAGGTGCTGTGTGTAACCATTCATTCAAAGTATGTAGACTGAATGACACAATACCATATTTACATAACTAAAATCGACATTGTAGATAAATCCATGTATAACTAAATATATAAATACTCTGTCAAATATGTTGAAAGATGGCTCCTCTGTCAGTAAATAAGCTCGTTCCGACGACGGTAAATTTGATATTAAAATATTTCTCATCTCAAATTCCGTAGTATTAATATTTTAGACGGTATACTTTTACATGCTAATAGTTACAATATCATGCTTTGTTTTATTTTATTTTATTACTAGCTGACCCGACAGACGTTGTCCTGCCACCCTAACGCATACAAAAAAAAGCATTGAAATCGGTCCAGCTGTTTTATGAATCTAAACCATCCAGGGCGCCACCCTAACGCATACAAAAGAAATCATTCAAATCGGTCCAGGCGTTTTGTGAATCTAAACCATCCAAGGCGCCACCCTAACGCATACAAAAGAAATCATTCAAATCGGTCCAGTCGTTTTGTGAATCTAAACCATCCAAGGCGCCACCCTAACGCATACAAAAAAATACATTCAAATCGTTCCAGCCGTTTTCGATTCTATAAAGGACATACAAACGAACAAACATTCATTTTTATATTTTACTAGGTATTTTCTATTTGGCAATGTGTTTCTCTACTTGATTGTTACTAAGTACCTATCAACCGATTCTATATCAAATTGCTTTAAAATATCAAAGCTATAAAATAACTTACGTTGTGCTTGAATTTAAACTACTGTAAAATAGAAGTTGATTAAACTTGATTTTTCCTGTAATTTTTTATTCAGCGGTCATTCGAGTAGACCGGGAATAGATTTTTCATGGGTTTACTTAGAACTTGAAGGCTAAATTGAATTGAAAATTTAAAAATAATTGATAAAAACCATCAGTAACGTTAAATTATTTATTAAATCGTTAATGTTATGCGGGAGAATTGAAATATATGGAACAGAATATCTTTTTAATTAATTACCTTGCTTAGAAGGATATAATTCCCAGCAATTACGGGCCGTGAATGGTTCAACGGAATGATCCTTCTCCAAGCTTGGCTGTCAGATAAAGAGCCAAATAAATAAATATATATTTTTTATTATCTGTCGACGTTGAAACGAATACGCGCGAGGTCGTGTGAAAATCTTATTGCCTAACAACAACAATGCGCCTCGTGACCGCCGATGCGATTTTGTCTACCGATTAAACACTGACATAAATTCCCTTGTATTTATTATATCGATACGAAAGTGGAATCTAGCCGCTGAACCATAATTTATGTAACGACCGAGCAATACGCCGTATGATTATCTTACACTTGAAAATCAAACGCTCTCGTTTACGACATTGCTAACGTCTATAACAAACTTCCATGTTATGGATACAGATTTGTTATTGCTACAGTCACAAGCTGCAAATGAAGCAATTAGCGACTGCTTAGTAAATAAATAAACAAAATGGGACTCGCTTCGTAATTGCATTCAGTCTTCAGAGAGAAATTTCAGTGAGTACTTGGTGCTCAATAGCGCACACTCGAGTCGGGCCGGCCGCCCTCGTCCCCGCTGAATGGATAATGTACGTGCTCAATGCTAACTTAGCCAATCTCTGCCTCGTCTGTGGCTCAT
The DNA here is from genome assembly GCA_947037095.2 of Nycteola revayana. Classification (NCBI taxonomy): domain Eukaryota; kingdom Metazoa; phylum Arthropoda; class Insecta; order Lepidoptera; family Nolidae; genus Nycteola; species Nycteola revayana. The sequence goes on along the minus strand of OX344849.2, from coordinate 17,524,311 downwards.
CATTAGCCGCGTACCCACCTAGCGCACAGGCTCGCGCGGCATCCTCGCGAGCCAAACGCTCGGCTGGTGTGGACGTGCCTCGGCCTGCCTCGGGCGCGCGTTTGCTCGACCGAGCACGGCTCGGCCCCGAGCCATCTGTTGTCGGTAAACTTGACGCGCTCAAAGGTGCCTCAGTGTGCGCTGTGCATTAGGTGGGGACGGTTATGTTTTGGCTCGCGCGCGAAGCTACTACAAGTTTTGTCTCTTTGTAATTTTGATATCATGGGCAGTCAGGAGGAGTCCATTCGCTTAATACAACTGTACAGCACGTACAATGCGCTTTGGGACCCCAAAGATCCAAAATATTTAAATAAAAATCAGCGGGAAGACAGTTGGCGGCAAATATCTGCTCAAATTAATATGCCTGTCAAGGAAGTGAAAAACAAAATGGTGTCCTTGTGTGGTTCTTATCGTCGAGAGAAAAGCAGGGAGAAAAAAAGTCGCATAACAGGTTCAGGTATGCATTTTTATACTTAAAAATATGAACTTACAAATTATTTGATAAAATAATTACTTATTATATACGAATGATTAAATTGAAGAAAATTTATTTATACAATAAAATATTTTAAATTATGGAAATATAAATTTTATTTTTGTTCTGTTTCAGGCGCTTCAGATGTTTATAATTCGAAGTGGTTTGGATATCCTTATTTTCATTTTCTTAAGGATAAAAATGAAACTGGTGACACTCAGGAAACGATGCCGAATGTAAGAATTTTTAACTATGCATAATGATTTTGAAATGGTATAGAACCATTAGTTATAAAATGTTCTGCCAAGTGCAACCGTATTTCTTTTGCGTTATTACAACTACGCCTTGGAACCGCTGCAATTGGTGCGAATGTAACTTCATTTATTTCATTTCTCCATTGGCCAGGAATCAGTGCGCCATCAAGTTCCCTGTCAAACAATTCCGGTGAAATAAGATTAGTTGAAGTATTTTTTCGGATGTAGTTGTACAAATAAACAGCTGCTAAGACGACCTTTGTTGCCTTATTTGGCTCTAGTAAGATAGGTTTTCTAAAAACGCGAAATATGGCACTTAATATACCAAACGCATTCTCAACGACACGTCTAGCTCGGCTAAGGCGATAATTAAATATTCTTTCTTTAGAACCATTTTCTGGGTTGCCCTCAAATGGTTTCATGGTATATTCGTTGAGTGCAAATGCTTTATCGGACAAAATAAAATAAGGAACTTTTGTTACATATGGTATTTCCAATATCTTCTCTTTAGGCAAGTTCAATTCTTTCAGTTCTAGCTTTTTATACAACGTTGTGTTTTTAAAAACACCACCATCAGAGATTCGCCCTTTGCTACCAACATTTACATACAAAAAATTGTAGCTAGCATCAACTAATCCAAAAAGCACGATGCTTGGAAATTGTTTGTAATTATCATAATCAGTGCCACTGTTAATCGGTGCCTGCAACATAACATGTTTTCCATCCATCGCTCCAATAGCGTGGGGAAAATTCCATTTATTTTCAAATTCTTTTGATATAGAAAGCCACTCTTCTTCTGTAGATGGGATCTGTAAAAAAAAAATAGAGTACATAAAAAAATATCGCTACTAAGCTACTTGAAGGTTTTAAATACTACGGACGTTAAACTTTAGCTTCAACATAATCAATGAGATTAAACGTAGGGTCCTGCCACATTATATACATATTCACACTGCACCACAAATTGATCTTTTAATTAAAATTATGTTTTCAGGAGGCAATACCGGAATCTTCACACACTTCTGACGTAGAGAGACACACAGAGACTGAAAACGCTCCGACCAAGACGCAATTGCCGGAGGCTAGCACCGAGAAAGCGCCACCACAACAACAAGACCTAACCTCGGATGCTAGCATGCCTTCACCATCAGAACCTGCTCGTAAAAAAAAACGACATAATCCGAAGAAAACGCAGCCACAGGAAGAATCGGCAGATATCATGCTCGCAGAAGCCCTTGAATACTTGCAAAAGTCTACGACCGACATCAATGATCCATACTCTTCATTTGGAAGACACATAGCCAACGAGCTAAGAAAATATGATTCGCACACATTAGCGTATGTTAAGAACGCTATCAATAATATAATTTTTGAAGCCGATTTAGGGAAATACACACAACAACAAATTAATACAGGATACTATACACAGCAGTACACTAATTCCTCTACAATGGACTCATCTGGCACTTCATCATCAGCATCACATACCGCTACGTCTTCTCATGCCATTACACAATCACCTAATGCCAATGTTGGATTCGAAACTATCACTGAATTGTAATTAAAATAAACAACTGATTTTTAAATTTGTCAAATTATTTTTATTTACCTTTACATAATCCCTTAAGGCTTCAATAATAGCGTCACAAACTTCTGGAACTATTCTTGAGATACTCTGCTTCGATACTCGAAATAAATATTGCAAGCTGCTATAAGAATCTCCGGTTGCTAAAAATCTTAAAGTTATTAAAACTCGTTCTTTCACAGTGATTGCTTCTCTATATTTTGTATCGCACTTTTTGATTTTATCAGACAACAATGAGCACAAATTTTCGAACTCTTGTACGGACATTCTTGTAAAATTATGTACAGTCTGATCATATACTAAATCTCCAAATAATCTATTTCCATATTGGTGGCGACGCTCATAAATTTTTCTAATCCAGAAGCGTCTAGGTTTTTTCTTGATACGTGACTGTTTTCGTTTCTTTAAACAATAACCAGCTAGGAAAATAGCAGCAGCTGAAAATACACGACTGTCCATTACGAATACTCGCGGACTTATGATGGCTCAGCCTGCCTCGCGAGGCGGCCTCGTGTAATTGAACAAATCTACTGAGGCTGCCGCGGGAGCCATCGCTCGCGATCCGGACACCGAGGCTGCCGCGCGAGCCTGTGCGCTAGGTGGGTACGCGGCTAATAGCTATCGCCTGCAACACCTATGGAATAATTATCAAATGTGCATTTTAAGTCATCTCTTTCATAACATAACAGGTAATAAAAACAAACCCGTCACTCAGACGTATTTCGCCCATTTGATATGTATCGATCATGATATGTGAGCGTCTGCTATTCGAAATATTTAGTTGCAAAAACTGCACGCACGTCCTGCCAAAAACATATCAAGTGGACATTTTAGCTTGTTCACAATGCTATCTTACATGCCACAGCCTTTGTCGCGTTTTGGACGTGCAATTAGTTTCTTATATTTACTCTTAAAGAATTGTGTATAATCTTTGTTTTATGGTCCGGTCCGGTCTGTACGTATACCTCTGTTCCGAGAAAATGTTACATTTTTAAAATGTCTGCGACTAAATAAGTTATGAACGTGTAGGCAGTCGCTACAGTGAAGCGATCGTGTCGAAGGAAAGAGCCCCTACATGACGTAAATCAGCAATTTTGTTGAGTATCGTAGAGCCGGCGTTAACTTAGCTCCCCGACTTTGAAATTACATTTCGTCTCGAGAAAAGCTTGTAACTTTGTGGTCTTTTCTCTTCCTAAGGCTTTGTCTTGAAGAAAACATTAATACAAGTTTGAAAAGCTGGGCTTTTAACCAGATTTGATATGGTACTCCGCACTGTTTTATTGTGTCGCTAATGTTTTATTTCTTGGTAGCCGCCTTTGGGCGTGTCTTAATTTGTTGTCATGTCACAAAGAGCCTTTTATAATCTTATTTTTGTACATTTATAAAGTTCCATCACAAGTTGTAAAAGAAACAGATACTCTCCACCGGGTTTTAACCGACAGCCTACCTTAAAAATAGTGATATCACAACGATGAAATTTTAAAGTTTCATTGAGTATTGTAATGCTAGATTTATAATAGTGGAACTTAAACAAAATAACAGTATAGTCGGAATTATTATTTTACTCAAAAGCCTACAAAAGTATCGAAAAGTTTTAGCTTTTTCTCTCATAGAAGATAGTTTAGGCGATTACGAGGGTTCAGGGTGCGGTGGTCAACAAATTCAACAAAACCACAAAGTTTCTATCCTCGCCCGCATCGGAAACCCGACATAGTCTATTTACTTTATTACTTTCGTCAACTATATAGTTATACTCCATTCAACTACAATATATCATACAATGTTTGTATGATCTGCGAATACATCTGTGTCAACATTACTACACAACAAATATTTTGATTATGAAGAGTTGAATGAAGTAATTACAGCGAGCAAAGAAATAACAAAAGCACGTTTAATATGCATTACTTATGCGCGGTTTTTTATGTGAATATACATAAACCGAGCGTAAGTAAACAGTTTTACTTGAAAACATTTAAGGCGATGTTGTTGGTTGGATTTGTTGTGTATTTCTAAATATTACAGCACATATTCTCCACTGTGTAACCCCGCTGGGAAAATTATGTTATAATGCTAAGGCATTATAACATAATTTTTCAGGAGATTGAAGATGTAGACGTGTATTTGCATCAATAGACATTTTTAGAGAAATGCTATAGTTTTTTTTATCCCACTTCACGTCTACTTTGAATTTGACAACACAAATATTTAATATCAGAACTATTAATTTAACTTCATTTAGTACCCTCACGACTGGTTTAAAACCGGGCGTTAATGTGATGAAATTTTAAGTATTCAATGTGCAATGTGCATAGAGTAAAGTTTGAAGTCAAGTTGAATGGGGCCTTTAGAAGTCGCCGTCGCTTAGTATTCGAATAAAGAGATTTCTTTGAAGTTGGTTCGTTCAGTGGTCGCTAGGCGTAGTGCACACTGCAGCCACCGGCGCCATCACGCCGAATATTAAGGCGAGACGTGCTCCACGCTATGTTCGGGTTCCTTTCATGCATCCCCAACTTATCTGTCGCGTTCGATACAATCTAAATTGCTTTACACGTGACGTGGAAATATTTTGGCTGCATAACTATTACTAGTCGAAGTTTAGAAATATGTAGTTATTTATTTAGTTAGTGGTTTTCAGAGACACAACTCATTATTTATTTATTTTATTTATTTTTATTTAAACTTTAGCACACAATGTAACATGCCAAGGTGGACTTAATGCCATAGGCATTATCTACCAGTCGACCTTAGGGTAGTGCAGAGACGATGTGGTACTAAGTAAAGGATCAAAATATATTTTTTATCACATCTATTCAAAAAGAGCTAGTTTATTCCTCGTAAACAGGGACCAAAATAGCTCATTAATCCCTAGGGACCAAAATTGATTTGAATTTGGAATGTGGAGATCTATAATATAAAAATGAATCGCAAAATGTGTTGCTAAGCGCATAACTCTACAAAGCCTGGACTAATTTGGCCAATTCTTTTTTTTTAATGTTCGTGGAAGTTCAAGGATGGTTTTTACGGCGAGAAAAATTCGAATAATTGCCTGTAAACCCCTTAAAACAGCCTTTTTCTTTTTCCCATACAAACGTTTTCTAACTAAAATGTAGAGAATTTGAGCTTTATTTTGTTAATTAAAAACATGAATTTTTTTGCCAAGATATTTTAGGGTAGGGGTAGTGTAGGGTAGGGGTAGGAGTACCGCATAAACGAAGTCTCTACGGCCCAGTTTATTTTATACAAATGTTTAGGTCTTTTATGTATCGATTGAGGCAGTACGAAGTCTGCCGGGTCAGCTAGTTGTTAATAATTTTTCAATCAGCAAAGAGGTGAATCACAAACCATGCGGGAACAATGTATTGAATATGTGACTGGCTGAAAAATTGCCAGCGCGCCAAATTTAAAAAAAGTTGATGAAAAATAAACAACGTGCGAAATTAAATGCATTCTGCTTTCGTTCGTAGTTGATTCATATTATTATTCAGATTTTGGAATTATAAAAAATGAGTGCGTCTTCCTCAAGTGAAAGTATTATTATGTCTTATGGTTATTCATTGTACGTAAATAAATTCTTGTTCATAAGTTGCACTTACTTATTTTCTCATAGAGGGTGATAAAAAGTAGAGTGTCTACCTCGGGAGCAACACTATTTTAAGCTCGAGTGACATACTTTTAATCCCTCGCTCCGCTCTGGATTAAAAAAAACACTCGCTTTTAAAATAGTTGTTTGCTCCCTAGATAAACAATCTACTATTACTTACCACATAATATGTACGTAAGTTTGCAGTTGTGGGTCCAATAATAATTGTTGTCCCCAGTTTAACTTTATATTAAAGTTTAAACTTAGCGTACCCCGATAAAGTTATTTCTTGAGGAATAAGGAATTTATCGCTATTAGACATGGCACGTGAATAAAAAGTAAGATTTTTGCGTCCATACAAGTTGGCGCAACCCGCCCTTTCCATGTCGCAGTGCTATTGCGGAGTCGTCGGGGGCTCGCTCGTTAGGGACTGTCCACTAGGATAAATCGAGTTTTCTCTACCGCCTACTGCGACTGTCGTTCGCTTTAACTCACACACGAACTGAAACTATATTCTCTTTACACGGTTTCTTTGTACTTACATCCACATTTACGGCTCACAAAAATAAATGGCGAAGACTTCTTGCTTTCCACAGTAACTTGTTATTTTATATCCTTGCGATTTATTCACTAAAAATAAACGTTTGTTTGTAGATTTTATAACAAGAAGGAAAATTTGAGAAATATCGTGTTTATTACATATTTCTACGAATTATATTACAGGTGTTATTACGTAAGTACATGTGCCTTTGAAGGGAACGTGCGTGTCAAACGTAAGAAATTCGGCTAACAACCTTGTAATGTGAAAATTTAAGCATCGTGCTACATTTTTATGGCTTTCGCCTACCGAAAGCGTGACAGTGTACCATAATAATACACGCTTCCCTTACAGGCCAATGTATACTGTCTTTACTTACTTAGCAATTGTAGTAAAATGGCTATAACAATAACATAGATAAAACTCATGATATAAAGTAGGATCGTGAAAGCCGAGCCATGCTCGACGGGCCCTCAAAACTTCGCCAATATCTAGTGTTCCAGTCTTTTCGTGATTTTCACTCCTTACAGACAGATCTTATCAAGACATTTGTACTTTATCTTTAGCTCGATGGTTCTGGGTGGGCTTTACATAGTTGAGTTGGATTTTTAAAACATAACTACTTTATTTCTTTGTTGTTAAGATATGTTATCTGCGATACTTACTCTTACGGTGTTGTGCAATTGTGTCATTATCTCTATGTTAGGGTACACAATTGGCAAAGATGTACTAAAATTATTTACTCTTCATTAAAATCGAGTTCACAAAATATAGTTCATGTGTCTATATTGTGCCATCTGACTTTTGTACATCAACAATACAAAATAATGAATACTCTTTAACTTTATGTCCCAGTTTAAAAAAATAAACAAGCAGTCCACCATGATATTTCGCTCAAAATGAAACATCGTTCTCAGTTCCATTTATTATAAAAAAATATATACGCCAACGAAATCTCATTTAACTACAGTCTTTCGCACAGTTTTTTGCGAAACAAGGCTTCAGTTATTTCGCCTTAATTAGTACGCTGTTTGTACTAAAAACAATACAAATGACTCATTACATTTTTCACTGGGCCGTGATTAAAGTTGGTGGAATGTGGTGTTGTATATGCGAAATGCAAATATATTTTGTGCGAATGCGACCGCGCGCACGGAGCTCCGTCGGTGCTCGTAAATTTGGAGATTCCCGCGGTGTGTACCGTCCTTAACAATGCGCCTATATTATTGCAATGCACAATAAAAATGATGTCGTAAACGCTTTAATTGCATATGTAAATTACGACCAGGTAGGTACGTGGCTTTATAATTATATAAATGTCATCGATCTTGTTCGAAAGCTCTATTCTTTCCGGTTTTATAATCATAGCCCTTAAATTAATAATACAAAATCAAAACACAGTTCTAGAGCTTAGAAGCATAAGGTCGGATGTGTCATTATACGTCAGAAACATTTATCGTAAGCTCAAAGTAAGGCACTTACGGCATTACGTACAAGTATACATATTATTAATAATAAATTTGGATGATCGGTAGGGTTCCACCGTAGCCTAATTGGCTAAGGCATTGGGGGCTTTACCCAAAGATGCAGGTTTGAATCCTGCAGGTGGTCGAATTTTATTAATCTCAATTTTGAAATATAGTATAAGGTAATCTTTCCCATAAAGAGTTCAAAATATTTAATAATGTGAAAACGGGCGGTTACATCGTTTAATATTTTATACCAAATGTAACTTTGGAGATATTTATCGAAGTAATGCGAATCATTACCGATAGATGGCACTACCGTCCCCGTTAGAGACGTGTTACAAAGAGATTAATAAATTTGGATGATCGGTAGGGTTCCACCGTAGCCTAATTGGCTAAGGCATTGGGGGCTTTACCCAAAGATGCAGGTTCGAATCCTGCCGGTGGTCGAATTTTATTCATCTCAATTTTGAAATAAAGTATACATATGCTTTTTAGATCGCACTATGATTTATATTAAGACAATGTATAAATACAAAAATAAATTACTATTTAATTAAATATAAATTAGTCTGCAGCTTCTATTAGTAATTTCTGTGTTGAGCTGTTTACATTTTTATCATACTGCATAATGTGTTATTAGGTGTGTTTTGATAGATCAGTCAAAAATTACAATGAATCGTCTAAATATATGAACGCGCATAATTCGAGAACGACTGAAACAATTTGGTTGACTTTGAGTTCAAGGCTTATATAAAAGAAAATGTTTGAAAAATCCATGGGAAATTACATTTTTATTTATTACTGCCAACGACGAGCACCTATAGCTACCTACATCTAGGATATATATCTAAAAGTACCTAACTAAAGTACAGTGACCTGTAACCATCATCGTATCTAAATGAACAAATCAATTAACACATTTGTTGGTGCAATTACCACATAAGAACATCGCCTTACCATGTTTAAACTGTTTAGTCACACTCAGTTGGGTAATAAAGCGCAACGAAAATGCAGCGCTGTAGCGAATTTTATAATAAAATGTGGAAAGAATATTGAATATGCAAAAGACGCGCTGGATCGTAATTTAAAAGTGCAAATAATGTAACACTTTGTAAATGTTAATATGGACTAGGATAGGACTATGATTTGTATAAGGTTCGAAAATGTATGCCATCCTTTTAACAGGAGATAAGTTTCACTAGATATTACCTAAGTAAAGTTTATTTTTTTTCTATTTAAAGATATTTTTCTTAAAATAAACTCGTAGTAGGTATATCATGAAGTTAGACGAAAATTTATGCCATCCTTTTAACAGGAGATAAGTTTCACATCTAGATATTACCTAAGTAAAGTTTGTTTTTTTTTCTATTTAAAAATATTTTTCTTAAAATAAACTCGTAGTAGGTATATCATGAAGTTAGACGAAAATGTATGCCATCCTTTTAACAGGAGATAAGTTTCACATCTAGATATTACCTAAGTAAAGTTTTTTTTTTTTTTCTATTTAAAAATATTTTTCTTAAAATGAACTCGTAGTAGGTATATCATGAAGTTAGACGAAAATTTATGCCATCCTTTTAACAGGAGATAAGTTTCACATCTAGATATTACCTAAGTAAAGTTTTTTTTTTTCTATTTAAAAATATTTTTCTTAAAATAAACTCGTAGTAGGTATATCATGAAGTTAGTTTCGTTCCCCTATTTCGCTTGTTGGTATTATGTTATTTAATGTAGGAAATTTGGTAAAAATTATGAGTAAACTCATATTATCAAAATACATTTATGACACTGTTTAATGTTAAAAGTTACAAAATTGTGAGTGACCTGTCTAGCTACAACCTGATGACAGACAGACAGCGAAGTCTTAGTAATAGGGTCTCGTTTTTACCCCTCGGGTATGGAAACCTAAAAATTGCAAATAAAAAAAGTTACAAGGGTCGATTCGTAAAAATAATGATGATTTTTTAATTATATTTCAGTTCTAGAACAATTTAATCTTACGCTTGTTCAAATGATCCGAGCTATCTCATGTGGACACGATTAAGCGAGATAGAAGAACATTATCGTTACTAATCCGATTAGATTGTTGTCAATGTTAAGACGATAAACTACACAAAAGATATTTTTGCCTCTTTGCAGATAACAAAAATTAACTGATGAAATTTAGTTAAGTTTAACCGTCATTTTTGTTTCCGGACGGACATTATGTAGTTTGCCGGCAACCTTTTGCTACTTCACCGGGCAAAATGTTATTGTCATAACCAGGTATCGGAATAGGTAGAGGCTTTAAGTATGTAATGACGTCACTTTTATAGTAAAATCATAACGTGGCCATGCCTAGTATTGTCTTCGATACCGGTATTTATATACATTTTGAAATTGAAAATACTACGTGGTATATTTTATGTCCTTATTAGCATAATGATTAATATAAACATATTGTATTATAAAAACAATTACAGGTTTGGAATTAATTAATTTAATTTGGATTTCCAACAAAGAATGCACCTTACATGCTAAAGATCTTAATTATAAAATAAATCAGAAGCACAAGCTTCTCCTGTTACAAGATGATAACACTAATACTATGGTATAGGTATTAAGTAAAAATATTTTTTTTATAAACGTTACTGTTATATGAAATCTTGTTAACGTAACTTTTTTACACAGAGGTAACAAACAATATTGTAAGACCATATTTAATTTGCGTTTGTTTTGCCGATATTTTTACAGGCTTCGTTTATGGATTAATATTTTGGCTATAAAACAGGGTTTCTTAAACTTTTAGAAGTCACGGATCACTTTCACAATTTATAAAATTCTATGGACCCCTGAAAATTACTACTTAGTTAATGAGAAGGGTGCTGCTGTTTGGCCTCAATGAGAACGAATAAATTGTGGGATTGTCTTCGACAAGACTGACGTACTGCGGACCCCTGATATACATGCTACGGACCCCCAAGGGGTCCGTGGACCCCACTTTAAGAAACCCTGCTATTAGAGTTGGGCCGACTAGCCGCCGACTAGTCGGGAAAGCCGACTATTCGGCATCGTTTGTAGTCGGCGACTATTCGGCAAAATATGCCGATTATGATCGGCGCATAACAAATGAGATTAAACAAATAATTCGTACTTGTTTTATAATTTCTAAACATTACTTAGAGTAGTTATCTAAAGTTACAGTCTTTACAATATAGGAACGTATTAATCAGTAAGTAATTTAGCTCAGCAGCCGCGCGATGACTAAGCCGAGTGTTGACGAAAAAGCTCAAACACCTTCGACAAGTAGGTATTAGTGTAATCGGCATTTTGAAAACCGATTAGTCGGCTAGTCGGTTAGTCGGCAAATACTATAGTCGGCCCATCTCTACCTGCTATACAACATCATGCTACGATCCACAGGAGCAGCGTAGCCGTCATATGGGGCGCAGCTAATATTCTTAATTATAACATTAAATTTAGAACTTCATCATTAAATATAACCTGTGTTACTCCTGCCTGGATAAAGTAACTTATGAAAGGTTAATTTTTTTTTAATTATTCCTATACTTTCGCAGAATATTTAATGGAAACAATCAAATCTTTCCACTTGATAATATTACTCATAATTATATTATATATTACTCTTAATAGACTCATAATTATAATACAAGTATGGTCAAACTAAAGTCAAGTCAGTTTAAATAACTTTTGTATAGCTAAATTTACTTCTAAAATAAACTCTTATCTTATAGCGCTTCTAATAAATAAAATATTTGGCTAAAGGTGCATTCTCGAATCGCTCAGATAGAGACGGCTGCCGTGCAGTTTAAGGCTTTCGACGGCTTAACGGCTCCAAATGAAAGTTTACACAGGAGATAAAACTCGACTGCACTTTAACTAGTCTACGGAATACTAAAGATTGCCTTCTGCTATTTTACGCTCCATAAGGCAGGATGTTTCATCGCGATGTTTAAGAGAGTAAATCAGGCTTGGGATAAGTAAATTTATAGATAATTACAGTATGAACTTAAAATACGAAAATGAAAATTAAATACTTGCCTAAAAATTTACTAACCAACTATCAAAACTATTGTTGGTGAATGAGTCCAGTACGACAACCTCCATAGCGTAGTGGTATTTAGCTCGCTTTAAATTTTTTTCCGGGTCAATTAGTACTAAAAGACAGTTAAACGAATTTAAGCTTTAAAATTGAATGACATCAAATTTAAAAACGTTAGTCCTTTAAGGATAAATGTAGATATACTGCTATATATAGCAGACATATTCACTACTTACACCAACAAAGACTAAAATTAGACTCGTAAAGCACTTAAATGCACTTAGATTATATTTATCTTCCATATTGCTTTTGCACTATGCATTTTTAGTGGTTTAAAAAGTTAATACAAATATTAAATGCTCGTAGTTGGTGGTCTCACAAGATGAAGCTCCTTACACTTAACTATAACATAATAATAAAGGTAACTTATTTTTTATTTGCATTCTCTTCTCCTGTGCGGGACCACCCAGGTCCACGTAGTATGGGTATGTTAGAATACCATTCCCGTTTTTGCGTAGCACGCTAGTCGTGTCGAAGGACGGGCCTACCCATGACAACCGCCTTCAAACCACCGATTTTGTGAGAGCACCAGCCCGGCTAGCATAGGCAGCACGACTCGAGTCTACTCTACGGAGGCCGACCAATCACATTGCAAAAAGTGTCACGTGACATTGCGTTTCTGCAATGTGATTGGTCGGCCTCCGTAGAGTAGACTCGTGTCGCGCTGCCTATGCTAGCCGGGCAGGTATTGGTTTGCACTGATCTGGTGCCTTCTAGTACCACGAGCACTCCTGGAATTCACAACTCGGAAGTCCAACAAAAGAGATACCTACGTAAAATTGTATTACATTCGTGTAGTGGGACTGTGGGACTTGGACCTCGGTTCAGGGCGGTGGCCGACGAAGGGATTGAAGGATTATGACTTGTAATTTTTAAGGGGAGTTTTGTGCAACTGTCGTACTACGTTACAGTTCGCGGGCCTCTCGGAAGAAGGGTCTACGAGGGCATCGGAAAGTTCATTGCAAACTAAGAGTCGGATTACAATTTTCCAACTGTATGTTTTATCAATAAAAAAAAACATTTTTTTTTTTTTAATTTACAAAAAATTAAAATAAGAACTAACTGCGCTTTGCGGTGTTTATTACATTACACTGCGGACTGCCACTGCACCTACTCAAGTGTGCCATATTTTTTGATATAACATATATCAACATTTTAGCCTTTTTTGTATGTTATACACAAAAGGCTAAAATTTTGCTCAATCTGTGCTCTATCTATAAATCTATATGTACGAACATAAGGCTGTCTGTTCACGAAATATGGCTTCGTAATAAAATGTGATGGATTAAATAAAAGAATTTGGAACGTTGGCGTCGCCGTATGACGCGACATATCAAACTAAATCATGCGTGCTTCACAGAAATTCACTCCCTTTCAAAAATAAATAACATGAAATTTAGCGCAATTCTCACGTAATCGAGTGTATATTATTATGTGTATGTACAGTCAGTAAAAGAGATAGGTTTACGCCCCGTAAAATGCATTTTAAATTTATATGTACACGTTTATGAGAAGACTTAACTAATTATGTATATTTGAACTCAGCTAGCAGCGAACGCTTTGCGCATAAAGAATTACCGGCTGTTGTACTGACAAAAACATATTTATTTACATTATTACATATTGACGGTGTAAACCAATCTCTTTTGTTGACTGTACATATTATGATTGCGATGCAGATTGAAGATAAAGGTTCGTTGGCTTACCGCTTTGGTTTCCCTGTTAGTAAACTTGCACGTTCATCAGATTCTTACCGAGTTAGTTCCCAAGTGGAAGTCCTGTGTGCGAATAAAGTTGGTCTCAAACTTCGTCCGCGTATTTTTATATTTCTCCATATACCTATACTAAGCTGTGGATCGTTTTCAATTCAATTTCAATTTAATCCGTTCAGTCTTTTGAGCTGTGTAACTGTGTAATAGATCATCGTCGTACACATATCCATGTTCAATAATAGCATCAATACCAATGAATGAATGAATGAAAAATAACAATGTTTTTATACTTCGGTTTATGTAAGTACTAGCTGCCTCGCGCGGATTTACCCCCATTAATCCCGATCCCGTAAGAAATTCGTCTTAAAATACACACAAATACACATTATTAAAATTTCTAATAGTAAAGGAATTATTTTATATAAAGTCCGGCTTGACTCACGTGTGTAGTTTTTGGCGATTTCTCAACCACGGTTTCGGCTCCAACCGAGAGCCTTCTTCAAGGAGCGAGCTGTTTGCGCCTCGGCGTCGCGCGGGTCACCGTGGCGCAAACAGCTCGCTCCTTGAAGAAGGCTCACGAAAGTTAGTAAAGGAATTTTCAACATCAGTTAAGTAGATCCAGAGATTACCCCTTTACAAACAGTCTAACTCACAATCTTTACCTCTTTATAATAATATGTAGAATTTAAAAGAAGTAACTAAAAAAATTTTAAAACATAATGCATGTTTACGTTACGAGCTTTGTTTACTAATGGCGTCTTCGTCTGTTTGGCAGTAATTTACTGATGCGCAGGTGTTGCGGCGAACCCACAGTAAAAATAAAAGAAAGACATTTCAGGAAACGACCACTTTTACTCGAATGTAAATAAGACACTCGGAACTTAAGTACTTTAAGTTCACCGTATAAATGTGAATAGTATTTTATCAAGTTGCCTGGAATTGTGAAAATGACCTTGTCAGTAGGTATAAACTTACTTTCCGCGAGTAATAACTGCGCACTACGTTTCTCATGGCGCTTCGTCAGATTATGATACATATAATCTTATGGGTAGTGGTGTAAAGTTTAAAAGCTATCTGTTAAATATGCGCCAAGCTTAACCCAGATCCGTACCTATAGTAGTTTTCGGGTATCTGTCTAAACAATTCATTCACACATCATCATCAGCCCGTATATCGCTCACTGCTGAACAAGGACCTATTCCCGAGGAAGGGTTTTGCCATAGTAGCTACTCTTAACAGATGGATTGGTACCTTCCGATGCCCTCGTAGACCCGAAGTGCGAGAGGCCCGCGAACTGTAAAGTAGAGCGACAGTTGTACAAAACCCCCTA
The DNA here is from genome assembly GCA_947037095.2 of Nycteola revayana. Classification (NCBI taxonomy): domain Eukaryota; kingdom Metazoa; phylum Arthropoda; class Insecta; order Lepidoptera; family Nolidae; genus Nycteola; species Nycteola revayana. The sequence goes on along the minus strand of OX344849.2, from coordinate 17,509,224 downwards.
AAATACTAAAAGTCATAATCCCTCAATCTCATCGCCAGCCAACGCCCTGAGCCGAGGTCCAAGCCCCACAGGGGGCGCCCTCTTGCGCAGGTTGCTTAGTTTGTAGTTTTTAAACCATTTATTAAGGCTGGAGCTCTGCTCGCCTTAATGCCCGGTGAAGAAGCAAAAGCCTCGTGGCTAAGTACGTAAGTCCTTCCGAAAAAAAAGACCACAGTATTGATTTTGTTTTTAAAAATTTTTACAATTGTGTCCAACGGCTTAACGTACTATCCCAGCCGCGGCGGCTACTCCTTCTACCAACGGATAATCTCATAGACCCGAAGTCCGACAGGTGCGAGAATGTAACGTAGAGCGCACAGTGCACAGTTGCTCAAAACTTACCTCAAAAAAACTAATAGTCATAATCTCTTAAGATCACCCTGAGCCGAGATAGTTTTTAAATCTATACTTATATATAAAGCTGAAGGGTTTGTTTGTTTGTTTGCATGACGCAATAATCTCAGGAACTACTAGTCCAATTAGAAAAAAACTTTCAGTGTTAGATAGCCCATTAATCGAGAAAGGCTAGCCTATATTCATTTTTGGAATTCCTACGGGAATAGGAGTTACGCGGATGAATGAAAACTAGTCATTTGATAAGGCTGGAGCTCGAGGCTGGAGCTCGCCGAAGTAGCAAAAGCCTAGTGGCAGAATACATGAATGGCTGATTAAAAAAATATTTGGTTTCTATAATTGGAGCACGATGAACCGGCATAAATGTATGTGTATATGTATCCATTGTGTCTAAAACCGAGTATATAGTCTGATAGTACATTATTTGTGTGAATTGTCTGCATTGAAGTATAAACGAGTATCGGTCTATTGAACGGTGTACAGTGCAGCGCAAAAGCGGAAACGCGCCGGTGTTTGCGATCCGACTCTACACACGAACTTCCGCCTATGCAGTACTGAACAAATAGAGCAGTACAGGTGAATACATAAACGGTACACATTATTATAGCCCTGTGGATCACTTCATTGCTTACGTGCTACCATTTATAAATTTAAATGAACGCAATATTATATAGTACTAAACTATGGCTCGTTTATGTACCGCGTTCAGTATTTTGGACCACATTTAACGACATAAAGGGAGGAAATGTATTGAGAATTTGACAGTTTATCAGTTGAATAACCAATTATGCAATTACGTTAGATCAAAGCTACACCTCTACAACAGTAATTTACGTCCTATTTCTGTGTATGCAGCCCAGCCCGTAATTTTGCTGAAAATATCATGACAATTGTAAATTGGTTGAACCGTACTTGCGTTTGCGTCATAAGTAATGCTTTATCACTACATAGTATAACACAAAGTGGCTGCCGTTGTCTGTCTGTACCTATGTATGCTTAGATCTTTACAACTACTTTAATACTTGAATTCGTTTTTTTAATAGATAGAATGATTCAAGAGGAATGTTTATATGTATAAAACATCTGCATTACAACCCGTGTCAAGCCGGGACGGGTCGCTAGTTGATATATAAGACAAAGACAAAGGCTTATAATTTTAAATATCTAACCATGCATTTACTTATTATGTAGAATAAAAAAAACTTCCCAATAATTACAACTCAAAATATGTTATGTGTCAAATTGAAGTAACCAGGTAATTGAAGTAATTTTATCAGTACTACCTATTGTGTTTTATTTAAATAACAGGTTGAAATAATAATGTTACGAGAATGTTAAATATTTAGTTGTTAATTTACTGTGTAGCTACTACATTGTAGTTAACAGAACAATACTACGGTAACTACGCAGTGCTACGTTAATTTGGAAGTCTTGCTTCAGTGCTACGTTAACAAGAGGTACTCGTACGTAGTGATAGATTACTAGATAACTACGCCATTTTGAGTGATTCGTTAAAGAACTACGAAGTGCTAACTACGTTAACAGCGTATTACTTGTGAGAGATAGCGGTTTCTCCTACGTTACTTCTACTTCGTTAACTTCATACTTAAATATAGCCTATGTTACTCCTGGATAGGTTTCCATCTCCAAAATTTAGCAACCAGGACAAGACGTGCGAACACCCCGGATTTTAAAGCTTATAACCCTAAAATGTTTTAAACTTGTACGTGTGTCGCGGGTAGCCTAAATGTAAAGGTGTCTTTACTTTTTTAAACCCGGACTACAAATGAAGTCAGGCCCGGGCACTCCCCGGACGCACTTTTAAACTAGGACAAATCCAGGGAAACTCGGACGGAATCTTCTAATGGTGAAATATTTTTTTTTTCAAATGGTACCAGTCGATCCTGAGATTAGCGCGTTCAAGCAAACAAACAAACTCTTCAGCTTTGTTATTTAGTAAAGATGTTAAACAACAAACACAGTTAATGTACACAAAATATTAAGCTGATCTAAAATTACTGACAAGTGTTACGAAGGGACTGTGGAGTTCTTGGTCGAGAGTCTTCAATTAATTTTGATTTCGTACGACGTTTTTTTATCTTAAAGGTTCACAAACCGTTATCGTTGAAATGCTTGTGAAGTAGCTTTCTCATTGAGGTAGAGCCGGCCGGAAATGAGCGGAAAGGAACCAAGCGATTCGCAGCTGTTGTGCATTATTATAATACCTATAATAATAAAAGCTGCGAATCGCTTGGATACAGTTTAAAAAACTGGTCAAGGGCGAGTCGGACTCGCGCACGAAGGTTTCCGTACCATTTTGCGTCTACCTGTTATTGATATCGAGCAAAAAAACAAAAAGTTTGTTGTGGAAGTCCCCCTCAAATATTTATTTTATTTTATTTTTAGTATTTGTGATTATAGCGACAATAGAAATACACAATCTGTGAAAATTTCAACTGTCTAGCTATTGCGGTTCTTGAGATACAGCCTGGTGACAGACAGCGAAGTTTTAGTAATAGGGTCTCGTTTTTACCGTTTGGGTTCGGAACCCTAAAGAGCTGAGATAAATTGATAATAATACATTGTTATTATTGTTAATATAATTATAAATGTGCAGTTAATGTTTCATATGCATGTTTTTAATTCAATACTAACAGTATATCCAGAGTAAAATTAATAATAACAATAAATTACATTTGAATATAATTGTATTTAATAATGGGATACCCGTTGTAATATCATCATAAATATATAGCCTATTTTATGCTTTTGGATATCGTAGTTTTTCAGTATCTTAATATGTTTAAATCGGTCTCATAGTTTTCGGAATTTTAACTTTCAAAACATATATACAAATATATGTATGATATATCAAAAAAACATAAAAAGCGAAAAATTCATCGCAATTAATTAAAGAAACCTATTTAAATTCACTTTAAGGATTGAATTAAATGCATATCATTTCATATCCATACATATTTACGCTTTTGATCGCAATTCAATCTCATTTCCTCTTCGATCATTTTCTCATCAATAAATCGCATCTGTTTTATAGCTAAAGACAGCATGATGCATAAAATATAGCTTCTTTAAAAATCCAATTTTTCCAATTTCAGTCAGATTAAGGTCTCGATTTTATAGGCAACGATGAGCAGTAAAATTTATGTGGCGAAAATAAAAACGACTGAGCGCATAGTATTAAATTTCGATATTAGGTACTTTAAGAGTGCGTTTAAAGCTAGCCCAATGGCTAGGACGTCGGACTTGCCATCATGTGGTCGCCGGTTGGATCCCCACCCATTGCACTACCGACGTGAACCCACTCGTAAAACAAGCATTTTAGCTTAGCACGAGGGGTTAAAAAGAATACTAGTGCGCTCGCTGCTTGTAATCTAAAAAAATATAGGTGTTTTAAATTAGCATAGTTATACGAATAAACAACATTTAAAGCTATCAATATGAAGGGATAAATATATGAAATTTCCAAGGATCATTTCCGGTCAAAAACATTACATGCTAAAGGTGGCTCGATAGAAATAAATCCCAAATGTAATGTACGCGTCACACCTCTAATTTCTAATGATTTTGTTTTATAATGAACATACTCGTAGCCTGGAACTAATGTTGTCTATGTAACTTTGATGACGATATGACATATTATGGACTAAACCATTGATATTGTCCAGGCATATTCATATCGATGGGTTTTGAGAGCATTTATACAGAAAATATCTTGTCGTATTTCTGAATTCTCAGTCCGCGAATCCTATATCATCCCGACCCATGTTCCGCGAACGTCTTAAATCTGAAGTTTTGCTAGCTTAGTAGGTAGGTACGTGAGTGACTTAAGTGAAGTTTTATTTGCCTTAAACATCATAAAATATTTGAAGTTAACTCATGGTACCTACTGTCTAATATAAATCATTTTCTGGCCAGACTCAAGTTACATTCTCCCTTCTTTAGACACGTTTGTTTTATCACAGCCAATTAACAAAAATAGCAAACGAATCTCTCCCAACAGATGTTGATAAACGATTTCTTGTCTTTCTAGCTATTTATTCACTAAAAGCTTTAAGTGCTACTTGTTTTATCTTTTGTTCCCTCTAACATTTCGAGTAGGTGTATAAATGCTGAGGCAGTGGAAATATTTCCTGGCACACCTGCCGGTTCACACGTTAACTACTCACGTAGTATAAATGCCCTCCAGTCACTATTTCTATTTCTTATACGCTGCTGAAACATTTTCTTTGTATTTATTGGTGTTTTATTTTCATACCGGTTTATGTTACTTAGCAATTGAGGTGTTTTATCTTATGTCTGAGTCAGATGGTTGTTCGTTTTGTCTGTATTAAAAATAAAGAGTTTCAATTTAATAAAGACTATTGCCAAATATTTAAAACCTATTTATTAATTTATTAGTTCTTTATTTTACACATGAAAGACGATTTTATATAAAATAACCTTTAAATATGATGTACAAATGGCGAGCTTAAGTGTGGCTTAACTCATTTATAAGTTTTCTTCCAGCAAACCATATTCAGAGTGAAAATTAGATAAACGGGCAAGAGGCAAAACCGCCTTCAAATTGTTAAGGAAATGTTTTATTTGTTACTATCTAACACTTAGGAAGTCGTCAGTTATACGTTAATAGATGCTGAATTAAAAAGTAAAAGCTTGTACAATATTGGAATTGCAAAAAACTAACATTTTACATGAAGTAGGTCCCTATAAAATATTATAAGTATACGAACAACAAAGTAAACATAAACAATAGATGTGACCGATTTTTATATACATGCTATAGTTATGTAAAACATGATTCCAACTTGCAACTTTTATGATTTAGTGTACCGAAGCAAAGAGGCGCGGTGACCTGCCACGTCGACGACGTGATAATGATAAATGTGGGCTAACCTAACCTCTATCAAAAATGTTTTCCAATCCCGACCCTACCCTGCTCGTGAATCAAAAAAAGGATTTTTATTGTTTCAGTAATAATATTAATTCAATATGTGATCCCAACATTTTTCAGCAATTCTTTTGCGGCCACGCTCTGTTACGATTATTAATTGGTCGTGCCACGTCATACTTTTTAATATTTTTGTGTCTGACTAATGATTTTAGGCCCTTGTCACGTCACGGGTCGGGCGGTGAAGGTTACAAATCTTTCGGTTAGAAATACCTACTATCATAATGGGTGTATAACGCGAGCGAGCTCAAGGGCCCGACGTTATTGGATATCGCTTACAAGGGTGTATAATGTACAAGTTCGACGGTTAGACAGGCGTCTACGATCGCTCGTTTTATCCTCCTGAAAGGCAGTTAAGTTACAAAGGCCCCACTTGTGAGTACACTTTGTCTGAGATACAAAAACTGTCTCCTTTTCCGTCAAATAAATAGCTGTGGTCCATTAAAGGCTCGGCGGTGACGAGCGCACGCGACGCGCTGTAACGTGCTCTGCAAATCGAATTACAGCCACGACCCCATTATGCAAAGTTTCCATTAACGAAAAATTCACATTGCGCTTACTTTATCCATCACGATCAACCATAGCCCTTCACTGATTTGAGTCTTCCTTACTAATATTATAAATGCGAATATCTGTCTGTCGGCCTTTCACGCCAAAACTACTGAACCGATTTAAATTAAATGCAATACACAGATAGTGTATAACCTGAGATAGGATACAGGCTACTTTTAATAGCGGAAAAAGGGTTTTAGGGGGTTGAAAGGGGGGGATGAATATTGTATGGAAATATCGTCATTTTTAGAGGTAGAAGCTTAGAACGTATTATAAGTGCGAATTATCCTACTCAAAGTCACTATTCAACGCTGGATGAAGTCGCGGGCACGCCTAGTAGTTTATATAAGCAAAAATAATTCAAGTGTACTGTATGTATTGTAAGATACCTGTAGATTTGGCTTTAATCCGAATAGACTATTATTAGTTATAGTTCAAGCGCCATAGCTATTATGTCGCTTAATAATTACGGTTTACTAATTGCTTTTAGGGCACACATACCTTGCCGTAATTGTGTACATCTATGTTTGTATGTAACAGACAAACAAACATAACGTTCAATCCATATATAAGATGACTGCTAAGTGCTAATTGATATGCCTTAGAAATTATTTAAAGTTTTTAGAATATACAATTCTGAAATTTGGCTGACCGTTACACTGTGTAAACGGTTATCAAGGCGTGTTTTAAAAGCCTAGCTGCACTTAAAAATAATAATCCCTATTTTCCTTGGTCACGGCATCACGCGTAAACGGCTGAAGCGATTTCGCTAAAATTTTTTTTGTTTTGTTATTTTAATGAAAGTTATTATGAAAGAACAAATAAGAAAATTATGCGGAAAATTTGAAAATTTAAGAATACTTAACCAGCTAATTAAATTTTCTAATGTAACTTTAGCGCTTTTGAAAATTTAAACGTTTTTAATGTAATCTTTTGGTATTTGATATAACATTGACAGAATGCGTGCTGCTCTTAGTGCACATCACGGTTAGTTCAGAGCTATCAGTCATTGTTTTAGTTAAGACAGGACAACGTCTGTCGGGTCAGCTTATATAATATAAATGTCACAGGACGAACGTATGGACTATGTAGTCTGTAGATTTGTAACAACAAGTACATGTACCTACATAAATTATTAATCTATCTATCTAAAAAGTCATCATCATCATCAGCCCGTACAACGTCTACTGCTGAACATGGCATGAACATATTTGCCATAGTCACCACGCTTGGCAGGCGGGTAGGTGACCGCAGTAATATGGTGTACGACACAAAGGAACGTTGCTGCTATACGATTATTATAGATGATGTTATAACAATCGGGACAAAAGGCTTAACGCAGTTTCTGAGGCACGGGGGATCGTCCCTCAGCCAACCACTCCCGGATAGAAATCTTAGAATTTAAACAAAGATTTCCTGTCCAGTGCGGGGATCGAACCCTCGACCTCCGAGATTTTGAGCCAAATTCCGCTACGCTACGGAGGTTCTATATCTATCTAATTTTCGTATTCTTATCATACGGTTGATCAATATGATAGAAAGTTGATTTTAATCGGTGCATTACATTTTCCTGGTTCTAATTTTATGGTGTGTTAGTCGCATTCAGGGTTTTCAAGCGGACATCAACAATTGTGGAGACGATGTGAAATAAAACCAACGTGTGTATTTGTTGGCGCCTGAAAGTGAAATAGAGTAACGCAGTCAGGGACGGGCGGCCATCGATCAATGACAGCCCTTCAATTTGACACGTCGAATCGTAGGGCGGAGCGGCTTGTTATCTATATCTATACAAATAAATGAAATTGAAGTATTTATAGGTTAAATTATTTAATTAATCAGCCTACTAATATTATAAACGCGAAATTTGTAAGTATGGATGGATGGATGTTTGTTGCTCTTTCAAGCCAAAACTACTGAACGGAATTGCCTAAAATCTTGCTCTGAAATTATACGCTGAATTGAAATACTACAAAAGATCACTCTCCGACTCACTGGAGCAGAGTAACGCGAGTAAAACCGCGGGGAGAACCTAGTCGTATATACAACTAAAGGTAGCTAATTTAAAATAAAACTATTTTTAGAAAATAATTCTATTCTAAATCTATTCTACTTCGCAAGGTTCCCAGAATGCTGGCAGCATTACCCCGTTGAATGGCAATGCTTACCTACTGTGCAAAGTAAAAACCAGCACTGGGATACACCAGTATTTAATATTTATTTTAAATTATTTAACCTTATAACAAAAACAATTAAAATTGTTGTTTTAGTGTCTGTTTGTTACAGCTAATTTCAGTTACGAAACGACTGGACCAACTTTCATTGGTTTTTTCTGTCACTTCGCTTGTTTGTCCGTAACTCCGTATACCTACTTACTATGCAAAAGGTTTCTTTTTATAAGATTGCTAGCAGACTTTTGCAGTCTACTAGTACTCTTGTTAACCCCTCGTACTAAGTTAAAATGCTTGTGTTACGAGTGGGTTCTCGTCGGATGTGCAATGAACCGGCGATATCAAGATCCGAAGAAGTCCGAGGCCAATGGCTCGCATTGGGCTAGGGCCGCTTATTTATTATATCGATATTTTTTTATATATATTATATTTATAACGTTTTTTATCATCATCATCATATTCAACAGCCCGTTGACGTCCACTGCTGAACATGGGCTCACTCTTAACACACCTTGGCAAGCCAGGATCGTAGAGGGATATTGCCATAATCACCACGCTTGGCAGACGGATTGGTGATCGCAGTAAGAAGTAAACCTTGAGCTAATAGATGCTGCTGCCCATCCATCAGCCACGTGTCCCTTAGTCGCCTTTTACGACACCCATGGGAGGACATGGGGTGGTCTATTCTAAGCCGGAAACCACACGGCACGTTTTTTATATATGATCTTATTTATTGATATTTTTTTTAGTTGTGTTTTTGTTTTTAGTTCCCTAATATACATTCATATTCTACATTTAGTAAAAATCTGTTGTTATTTTTCCAATATCAACAGACACTTCAATTTTATTTACTTGTCTATAGATTCCTTGTTAGTCTATGTAACAAGTAAGTCTCAATGCCAATGTTTACATCTTACGGCTTACATAAGGATGCATTATATTGCTCATGAACATTTTCTCAAATGCGTCTTAGGTCAAAATGCCCGAGGCATTATCCATTACTATTTATAATTAGAGTCCGTTTAAGAGCTTCGCCGGCATAAATTGGATAATAATTGATAGCTTCGATTTCCGCGTACCTAGTTGTTAGTTAATAAATTAGCTACAGACACTATCCTGTACAAGCCCGGACAAGAAAGTATTGTGTGAATTCTAAGATTTCTTTCCGGGTCTGGTTGGTTGAGGGACTACCGTTTGTGCCTCGGGAAGCACGTTAAGCCGTTGGTCCCGATTGTTATAACATCATCCATAACAAGCGTATATCACGGAACGGGCAGCAGCGATTCTCTGTGTATTACAACATAATATTGCGGTCGCCCACCTGCCTGCCAAGCGTGGTGACTGTGGCAAAACCCCTCGGGAGGAGCCCATGTTTAGCAGTGGACGTTGTACGGGCTGATGAAGATGATGACTACCCTGTAGCCTAGCGGTAGGTATAAGTTTCGTAGGAACTTCATAATTGAATAAACCACATAGCCTTCCTCGATAAATAGTCTATCTAACACTGAAATATTTTTTCAAATCGGAGTTCCTACAAACAAACTCCAGACAAACAAAATCGTCAGCTTTATGTATTAGTATAGAAGTTCCCGAGCCGTACCAAAAACAACATCGTAGCGAGAGAAAAAAATCCATGCCATCTTAATACATATTATTTTTATCAAATTATTTTCTCTTAACTATTAGAAAGACAAAAAGAAATGGAAAAGCTTAAATGAAATCGGTCAAGCTGTTTTTCTATTAATACTTTAGATTGAATTAAAGCCCTCATAGCCTCTCTCGACTTAATAATGGCCTTATATTATGAACGTTAAGCTGTACTAACCTATTCTTAATTCTTACTTAAATTTGTGCAGGTTTAAGGAAAGATACCTGCAATGCGTATTCTGTATAAATGAATTAGCCTAACATCGTAGGTATATACTCATCGATGTTAAAACTCACGCAACCTATTTTACCTCTAACAAGAAAAGATAAAGGTTTAAATTTCAAAAAGTCTTAGAAGTGCAAGTGTCCATTAGAACTGTCGAAGTAAATCAAATCAAATCAAATCAAATATGGAGAACATTTTGCCTATTTACATCCCATATCAACCAAAACATTAGATGTGGCATCACTAATGGAAACCTTTATAAGAACAGCCGTGATAAAATAAAGCCTTGGTTGCTGTATTCCTAGATGACTTAGCTTCTTTAAGCGTTTTCGAGTTTATGCATTACAAATAAAATCGGATTAAATCTTTTGGTACCAAAGCAGAATCACGTCAATATGCCGTAGTTATTAAATTATTCTACAATTAAAGATCTCTCCAAACATCCTTCTGTTATTCAAATACCTAGGACGTCTGTGACTATTATTTAGATATAAAATCAATTGTTATTTACTTTCTATAAAGAAATCGAGACAAATTATTCAGAACTGATTTCTACTTTAAAAAGAGGACCGGTTCAGAGCGCACTAACGTTGGAGTATATTTTTCTCGTTTTGCAAACAACGTGAATTCTAAAATAAAGGTCAGAGCATCAAATCAGCAATTCAGTTTAAACGCGACAACTACAAGCTCTTTGATAACTTGTACAAAGAGGCTCTTCGCCATCTAAAAGATGTAAATAAGGCCCTAACATTTATAAAGGCAGATGATTCTATGAAAATATAAAGATACCTAAATATTGATTTAAAATCTCCTCATCACAATCTAAGCAAATAGTACGATAATATAAATAAAGAGAATATTGATGAAACAGAAGTCGTACTCGCAGAAATTGTAGCTGAACATTTATTGACAAATGAGGTAAACTGCGGTGGAAGTGGCTTTTCGGGATAAAGGTTTAGTGGCGTTACGGGCAGCAGTTAAAGTGATAGTTCGGTGGGCCACACTGCAATAAGTCAGCTTGAAGATGTGTGGAGGAAGAGGTGTTATGGTGTCTGTGCCGGCTATAACAGTAAATCTGGAGGAGGCTGGGATTTACGCCGGCCCGTGGAGTACCGCCTCAGCCGCGCCCGTACTTAATTACCGCCCGTTGAGATTAGTTCGCGCTGAGACATATTACTCCACTATACTACCGTTTTCCACATTCGTCTAGTTTTTTATTGTCATCCACTATGTATGTAGACTAGCTGATTTTATTTTGATTTGTCTAGAAGCGGTTTAGTTTTTTGTATAATTTTTTTTCGCTAGCTGAAGATAAGAGATAAATTGAATTTTAGAGCAGAATTGTGGTTTAAAAATATTTTCTTTTTATGGAAACGAAATATTTTATTATTATTTGCTCATATATGATTTTTTTTTATATTTAGCTTAATATTTAAATCCATCTATTAGGCAAATCTACTGAATATTATTAAATAGGCTTACTGGAAATGTGACGTATTCCTATTAAGATGTTATGATGAGATCAAAAGCACCGATGGCTCAGTGGTTCGATTTCTACGTCCGGGTATTCTTTGTGTAACACATAATACCAGATTTATTTCTCTAGAGGACACTATGGAACACTATGGCCATAAATGTCTCCTGTGTTGGACTAAAATATATTTTTATCGTTCAATCAGTAAAATATTCGAATCTGCACAATCTTCAAAAAGGGACTTTCATTTATTTTTCTGCTGACACAAATTGTTTGAGATCATTAATACATCTCTTAATCTCGGTTGTCCCTAAGTCCTACATTTGTCTTTAATATTAAGCTGCTGAATTATTTCTTACATTAACTCAAATGATTTCATTAATGTTAATAAAATGGATTCAATAGTAGATGTGCCAAAAGATTCATCAAAATATTCTATCCTATATTTTATGCTAATTCTGTGCATCGTTAACCAATGTAATTATAATTATTAAATAAGAAGAAAACTGACCTTCCTGCTTGGTTTCATTCGGCAAAAATAGCCTGTGTCAATAGCTGAGGTCCAAGTCCCACTTGGACCTCGGCACCTTCTTGCGCAGGTTGTTTTGTATGTTTTAAATTATTTAATGAGTTTGGAACCTAGTTCGTCCGTTGTTCGATGAATAAGCAAAAGGTTAGGCTAACTACATTAAAAAAATCTATGTCAATATCTCGCAAATCAAATTGCTTCCTACTTAATGTAATATTTAAATTGATAAAACTTTTTTATAATATTATTTGTCTCAATTGTTTCTTTTACTGAATTTCTCTTAAGCATCGTAATATCTACCTAATTCTACCCAAATTCCAAAATGTTACATTTTTTTTATATATATCGTATAGCCTGGGAGGGTAAAGTTCACGGTAATAATTGTGAAACATGAGTTTAGGTCTACTTTTCTTTCTCGGAGCACCTGTTACACTTTATGGATTAATGAAAATATTCGCCAGTTTTTATGTTTCTTAAAAATACTAATGGTCGCCAAGTTGTCGAAATTAGACCATAATTTAAAAATATATTACCAGTGCAGAACACGCATTCTCTGTATAAACGTATCAGTGTGCGAAATTTCATTTCGCGCAATTTTCAGAAAAAGTGATTTAAAAATGTTGCTTCTCGTATATTAATACATATATAGATAATATTCAATTATTGATTTATACCCGGTAAGGTAACAATAGCCTCGTGGGTGTCTGTCTGTAAAAATGGATTAGTCACTATCTGGACACACGAGACTGGGCATGAGTGTGTCGAGTTGGTGAAACTCGGAATTAGGATCACTTATTTTCGTCATCTGGACATACCGATATTTATATGTGTGTCCACTTAGTGAAACTTAAATTTAAGCTTTTTTAATAGTAATTATTTCTTAAAACTCTAAATGATTTACAAATCTCAAACCACTTCGACAAAAATGTTTATTAAAAGTTGTTGAAATTCAAGTTTACGTTTATTTTTTAAATCAGTGATAGTCCAGAGGGATTTTCCACCGATTAAATTATGACATGTAGGTTATTACTAGTACTATATTATTTGCGATAACACGTAGTTCAAATTCGTTAGTAATTATCTGGAATGTGATACAAACACAAATTGTTATTGGTATCTGAAAGAATCGTCAACATCTCGATTGTGATGTGAGTGACCGGACATCAATCTGCCGCGCGGCCTCGACCCGTGCGCACACGCGGAATATTTCAGCTAATTTCTGTACTAATTCTAAATTAAATTACCTAATCTCAAATAACGAAAAATAAAGTTTGTGCGTTATAATTGTAAAATTCTCGGTGCGTCTGTGTAAAATAATAAAAAAATATAAAGAACGAAATTTGAAAATAAAAATCGGCGGAGTGATTTTTGTCAATTGCGCACGCAAGCACCGTGACGATGCGCGCGATCATTCGCCTCGCACTTATAGGAGTGTTGTTCACAATCACTATGGTACTTCTGGTCAGAGTGTCGGATGTCGATTCAGGAGTGCGACAGGACAGAAGCAGACGTTTTCCTCGCCAATTGTCTTTGATCCAAGAAAACCTGTCACCTGCCCCAGATTCGGTGATTGTACGGTCAGGATTCGTGGAAATGACAGTCCCAAAAACAATTGAAGATATGCTCACTTATGCAGATAAACGGGCATATATTATAAAGGTGCCGAATTAACTTATATTTTTGAAATTAAGATAAATAAATATAGACCACCGGCAGGATTCGAATCTGCATTTTAGGTATAGTCCCTAATGCCTTAACCATTCGGCCATGGTGGAACCCAACCGGTCGTCGAAATTTATCAATTTTTTTTTAACACGTTTCTGAGACTTAGATTAATTTTATGTTATTTTTTGATGGTTTGTTAGAATTTAATTATTAATAACAGTTTGTTACGGTATAAATAATTGTTCTATTTGTATTGTCTTGCAAAGAGTAATAGTCTACCTACGTTATAAGTAGTATCATAATGTATTTTCACATATATATGCAATTTATTTCTTTGTATGTTTCACTAATATTGATATATAATCACAAATGCAGACTTGGTTAATGATCTGCATATTCTCCAACTGCAAACAACTTCGACAGTTAATCAATTTAAATTTTTCATCTCACTAAGCTCTGTTTAAAGTGTAATTGGTTAAGTCGTTCAGTTTTTCCAAGTCACTGGGGACTCGAAGTTTCCCGGTTCCTAATAATAATTAATGGCCTCGACGAAAGTCCGATATCCTTTCATTAGTGTCCCGTCTCCGCCTGGAGCGGCCGAGATTAAAACTTGTTCAAAATGAGAGCTTTACGAGCACTCGTTTTGAAAAGACCTCTTTTACGACACGCCTTTGAAATGTGGTTTCAGTTTCAAGAAAAAATATTTGCTCATATGATCCAGAAAAAGTTTTATGACGAAAACGTTTTGATGAAACTTTTCAATTTTTAATTTGAGGTGGAAGAGGAGATTTGGCTCAACTCCGTCATGTTCTGGCCTGTCGGAGATCGTTAATTGCCATGATAATATTGTCTATCAATTTTACAAAAATATAAGTCTCAATTAGTTCGTATTTAACAACACAGTCTTTCCCAAAATAATCCAATCCATTATTATCATAAATTAGCAAGCCATTATTATGGAAATCTTTTCAGTTTCATATATTAGTATAAATTAGTAGGTATGTATTTCTCGATAAATGAGCTATTTAACACTGAAATATTTTTTCTTTAAACTTATCATAAAACAGTTCTCGGAAATAAATAAATTATCAGAATTCGAATCATTTTTCTAACAGTTTATTATTTTTTTACAGATGATGGTCCACGCGTGGAATAACTACAAGTTGTACGCTTGGGGCAAGAACGAGTTGAAGCCTATATCGAAACGAGCCCACTTGTCCAGCGTTTTCGGCGCCGGTGACCTGGGCGCCACCATCGTTGACGGCCTAGACACCCTATACCTCATGGGTCTACACGAAGAGTTCCGAGAAGGCCGCGAGTGGGTCGCCGAACATTTACATATTAATGAAATCGTAAGTTAAACAAAGAGCTACTCACCACCATCTAATTAAGAAGTCAACCAGTCACGTCACTCGTACACTGGAGTATTCATGGAATGGGGAAATATTTAAATTTGACTGAATACTTAACTTCTTAACGTTGTACAACGGCACAGATATTAAAATTTAAGAGGGGAATTGAAGTGGCTTTATGGAAAATTATCGATTGTAAATAATGAAGGATGAAATATTTTGGTAAGGATGTTTTGATTTCAATTGCTATGCGATCCATAGATATATGTAAGTAAGGAGTTAGTTTAAAAAATAAACGGGCCATAGACAAATTTTACTTTTAAAATGCTGTAGATTGAAAAGAAGTAGAAATGTTGTGAAATGTACTTATATGTATTTTATTATGAACTTGCTGATGCCCGCGACTTGTCCGCGTGGTGTTTGTTATTCCTTCGGTTTGTTTAGTATTACTTACAAACAGACAGAGAGAAAAAAAAATAAAAAAAATCTGGATGTGTTCTATTTTACTTCTAACATCTCGCAACAAGTGTAGCAAAAGCCTCGGGGCTACTTACATAATGTCCACCCGAAACAAAAACTATTATTTCTTTGCTTTCTACAACTAATCTACCTGCAGAGCATGGTGATTCTATACTATATATCTATAGTCACCACGCTCTGCAGGTAGATGGCATGGCCTATGCCATGCCACCTGTCTAGAATTGGAACTCTTAGAGATAAATGCCGATTGTTATGTACTGGTATTTTTATTTATATATATTTATTTAAAAAGGCGCTGGTTTCCGAAGAACTATTGTGATGTAGGTATATTTTTGATAGTAAAAAACTGACAGTATAAATCAAATAAAAATGTTCTAAAAAATAGGTTCGATCCGTAACACCGATGAATATCATGAGCGGTTTCACAGCGGTTTCGTACAAACAAGAATACAAACAATATCTCTTGTACGTAATTGTTAAATTAGCCGCAATCAAACTAGTCTATGTATAGCATGCTTCACTGGACTGATCTGAAAGCGCATCAATCTAGATAATAGAGGCCAAGGGAAGCAACGCTACAGCACTTCAATTGTATGTAGGACACATTTTATACATGATTTAGATAAACAGGTTAGTGAGGAAATGTGTTTAATGTTTGTTTGTTTATCTATGGACGAGAGGCCTTATTGTGTAAGGGTTTATCGGTCGCAAAGGTTACGCAATGGCGTGATTCGATTTAAATAACAATTCGCACGTTGTAATGGAACGGTTATTGTGTTCAATGCTATAGGTTATGTCTAGGGTTGCCACCTTCTTTTTTGGTTTAAATAGTACCTTTCAAAAAAAGTTATGGGAAATTCAGGAAAAAAAAAATAGTACACATTTATTTTTCATCATTATTTATTTTTCCATGTGTATTTGTTATTACTCGTTGCTTTGGCCATTAAGATATGTTTACCTTTAAATAATTATAAGATTATGTTTGATCTATATTAAAATAAATCAACAATTCATTTTTTTCATATGCCGTGTTGCTCAACACAGTAACGTGTGTACAAAATTTAAAAAAAGGGGTAAAAAAGTTGCCTAAAATATAGTACGGGTGGCAACCCTAGTTATGTCGAATGTAATTTAATAATACTAATAGCACGTACCTACGTCATTTTTGGTGATTTTGATATTTTGTTTACATTTGCGAGAGACTAAAGACACGTTGTTTCAGACAATTACAAACACACGTGGCTCAATAAAAACTCTAAAATGCTCGCTTTCGAAGGTCGTGGGCCCACGCCAGACAAGAAATCCTTATGTTTACTAAGATTCCTTTCTTGGTCTGGTAGTTGTAGGGACTACCTTCCGTGCGTCGGAAAGCACGCATATAACGATTGTTTTATAGAAATCGTGCAAGGTTGGCATCATCCCGATATCAAAAAGTGTCCTGTGTTCACTGTGTTCTATTTTTTTCATTAGACTTTACTCTAGATTAGAATCGAATCATCCAAAATTACAACATTATAATTATATTCCAAATTACCTACTAAAAATAAAAAGAGCTCAGATGCATAAGGTTGGATGTGCCATTCTACGTCAGAAACATTCGTCGTATGTGCCTTTATCGTGAACTGGCACTAGCAACAAATTGCTTCTGCATTATAATAGACATTAACAGTAAAAAGTATTGACAACCTACGTAGCGTAGCGGTATTTGGCTCGCGTTAAATTTCGGAGGTCGTGGGTTCAATCCCCACGCCGGACAAGAAATCTTTATGTAAATTCTCAGATTTCTTTCCGGGTCTGGTTGGTTGAGGGACTACCCTCCGTGCCTCGGAAAGCACGTTAAACCGTTGGTCCTGATTGTTATAACATCATCTATCATAATCGTATACCAAGGAACGGGCAGCAGCGTTTCCTTGTGTGTTACAACATAATACTGCGGTCACCAACCCGACTGCGATTATGATGATGATGATGAAAAAGTATTGTGTGGTCGCCCACTGTTCGAAATACGACCTTAATTAAAAGAATATAAGCATACTGCACTCCTTCTCTATATAAACTATAATTAAGTAAGTAAAAGGGGTACAAAATTTTTGCTTCACATATTATATAGATTCTAATTACCTTTCTATACTATAATCGCGTAAGTTGCTGAATATACGACTAGCTTATTTAGCAACGCAGTCAATACGTTGCTAGCCTGTCTTCCGGCACAGACCCCAAGGGATGGCCACTGGCGTTCGCAAGGCGACTTAGCAAATATTTCCTTAGTTGCTACTTATTACCCTCAGGAGACAAGAACCTCCACTCAACCGACCCATAAACTAAGTTAAATGTATTTTTTTTATGTCCACCCGCGATAATATTGGGATGAAATAGAATTATTTGGACTTTTTAGTTTCTTTGGAAGTCGTAAATATAAGTTATTGGTGACGTTCCAACTTTGAGTGTTGGATGGCATCATTGTGTATTTTTGTAACTAGAAATAATGTACTCCGGGTATTATTATTTAGGTCGCCAAATTGGACTTCATTGGTGACGACCCAGGTGCCGTTCGGCTCGTAATTTCAGGCTGATCATACAAAAGCGTAGGATCACAGCGTTATTAATTGTACCTACTACTAGCATCCTGAGGTCTCATTGACAGAGACGCAAGGCATCGTGCATATATGGCCATGTATGTAGAATGCACCGGGACAGTTGGACTAGAACATGACTGCACTCGTCGCCGAGGTCGTCCACATAAGCGTTGGCGTAATGACCTAGACTGCCTCCTGCAGCATTGGCCACATCATGCTATTGAAAAGGATGCTTGGAAGGAATTGAAAGAGACCTTTGCCCAGTAGTAGGAAAAAAGGCATCACGTGTGGCTTTAGGTGGAATAGCGTTGTATGTGTGCGAAGCGATTTTACTAGCGTTCGTTCTTTTTTACAAATACTACTAAAATAGTTCTACTATTTCAACACCACTCTCCACATCTCGTATCCTAACAACTGCGCGTGAAATAAAAATAGCCGCTTCATGTCGCCGTACAGTCACCGGAAAAGACGTTCGCGTAGCCGCGTGACGCCCCAAGTCTCCGCAAATGAAGCCTACCAACGCTACGCTTCACCAAGCAGTTAAGCGTAACTGATGGGTACATCCAATTGATTGGAACGTTTAGTAAAAGACAGAGCCTTAGTTAGTAGTAAGTTACTATACTACTAACTGGACTCTACTACTAACTAAAGTGGAGTTACTCCCCCAGCCTCTTAATCTTCTTTTTTTTCCTAGGACTCCGATCTCTCCGTGTTCGAGACGACGATTCGGTTCGTGGGTGGCTTACTATCGTGCTACGCGCTGACTGGTGACACCATGTTCCGTGACAAGGCAGCGGAGGTCGCTGATGCCTTGCTGCCGGCCTTCGACACTCCCACTGGACTTCCGTACGCGCTGATCAACCCCTCTACAAAGGTAAGGAGAATTTGTATAATTTTATGATGTTATGCAAGCAAAGCTCCTACAAAAGTCTACACTCGTGGCTCAGTGGTTAAGGTATTAATTATTTACATCAGACCGGAGCAATAACGTATGTGAGCCTTTGTAGTTCATAATATAAAAAAGTCGATGTTATCAAGAGGCCATCCATAAAGTACGTCAAAAGAATTTCATGATTTTTTGTGTTTAATACTTTACATATCAATCTCAGAAAATCTTTTATGTGAATGACAGGAATGGCACTTACGCTATACCCAACTGTTTACTACCAGTGTTTTATTAATGTGATAATTTGGCAGTACTTAATAAATAAACAAAACCGGCCAAGTGCGAGTCGGACTCGCGTAAAAAGGGTTCCGTGCCATTTTCAAGTGCCTACCTGTTATTGACATCAAGCAAAGGCAAAAAAAAAAGATTTTAGTATGGGAACTTAAAAAAAAATTGTGTTATAGCGGCAATAGAAATAGATAGATAAACTCTTTATTGTACACTAATAAAACAAGAACACATACAACTTGGAAACAAGAACTGAATTGGTGGCCTTATCACATCATCTGTGAAAATTTCCTGCCTAGCTATCGCGGCTCTACAAATACACCCTGGTGACAGACAGACAGACAGCGAAGTCTTATTAATAGGGTCCCGTTGTAACCCTTCGGGTACGGAACCGTAATAAAAACCATGGGACTTCGCTCTTAAATGTATCTAATACAAAGCAAACTGGAATAAGCGTTCAACCGTACGTTCACACCGTACATTAGAAGAAATAGGTTGAAGCAGACACGCAAGTGACAAAACATTACAGGGGCTTAATTCTGCTAATTTAATTAAAATTACACACAATCACCACTTCATTGTGGTTTCATAACGACTGTGACATATTTGGTATTTAGCTAAAACATAAATAAAATATTGTACATAATAATGCTAGTTATGTCTTAATAACCACGGGAGCAAAGAAGAACATATTATGGAATAACTGTAAAGAAGATATAGCAAGATTTTTTTTTCTAAAAGTTTAATAGCAGAGTTTTTGCAGCCTAATATTCTTGTTACCCCTCGTGCTAAGCTAAAATGCTTGAGTTATGAGTGGGTTCACGTCGGTAGTGCAATGGGCGGGGATTGAACCATCGACCACAAGATCACAAGTCCGACGCTCCCTAGCCATTGGGCTTCGGCTGCTTTAAATTAATTTAATGAAATTACAATAGTTATTTGTCATCGGAAAGAAACAACAATAGTTTGACACTACCAAAATACATAATGCCTAAAAACTGCCTAGTTAAGGCATTATATATTTTGACTTCATTACGATTTCCTAGAAGAGTTTTGAAATTAGTAGAATTGGAGCCCGGATGGCGTGATCGCTTGTAAGGTTGCGTTATTGTTTTGTCTAATTAAAGATACGGTATAGGTCAGTAATTAATTTAAAATTATGTTTTTGTGCATTTTATGTTTCCTTTCCATTGTTTATATCTCAAATAATTCATAGTCGTAAAACTAACAATAATATCGATATACATTTTCTTAAGACATTCAATACAGAAATTTGATTACTAACCTAGTCATTATATTAGTACCTTGTTTGATACTATCAACAGTTAAAGGTGTGGCATATATTTTAGAAGCACCTTATACAGTAGAGCGTTGAGTATCCGAATTTATTGCGAAATATAGATGCTCGGAAACCATATTTTCAAACGTTTCGCACATTTCTGTTCATGGTACAGGTAAATAAAAAAAACAAGACAGGCATTTAAAATATTTTTTCATTTGTAATAAAATAGGTAATATGTATGCACACATACTAGGTTTTATTTAAATGAATAGAGATCGCTGAGGTGAATATGTCACCGGAAAATAATACCAATCGTAAGTTGATCAACATTTGTGCCACTCATATTGTTAAATTTAGGTGCCAGTTTCAGTTAATGCGCATAATTATGATATTATTTACTTATTATGACACTTGACCTAACCTAACCATTCTAGAGTATGCAACTAGTGCTTTTAACAAAACAAAAAAAACTTCAACTTCAATAAGTACTGGTTGAACTCCATTGGTTGTTAGGTAGGTAGGTTCAGGTTGTTTTTTTTAATCACCCGAAACATCGTTTTTTTATCAACTAATTAGGAAGTTGATCAACTTTAGTCAACTTCAATTCTTATTATTTTCCTTACCTACTATAGAGACTGAGAGACAAACTACGCCCGCGCCGTGTGTCGGGTGATCGACGTTTCGATAATCGAGGCTTCACTGTACCCTTGTATTTGTTTCATATTTTCTATTATATTTGTAGATAAGTTGAACCGATTCCCGATATTTTTTAACTGCTTGAAACCGCGGCGGCGAAGGCCGATTGTTAATTCTGCAGTCATTTTGAAAAAGGGAACAACATTTTTTTTTTTTTATATACTAAACATATAACAAGATTCTTCAGCGGTGGCTCTGTGGTTACGGCAGTGGCTTCTAACACCTGGTTTTATGGGTCCAATTCCCACCCGGTACAATTTTATTTGTGTAAACCATGAATAGATGTTCGACGCACAAAGGCCCACTCAGGAGGCTAACTAAGTGCGGAAATCCTTTTGCCTAAATAACTAACTAGATGTTCCTAGTCTGGGTGAGTTATGTGTCCGTGAATTACGTGTTTATAAATTCCCCCACGACACAAAGATATATATAATATTATAAATGCGAAGGTTTGTATGCGTGTTTCTTACTCTTTCACGCGCGAAAACTACTGAATGGATTTGGCTGAAAATTTGCTCGCGGATAGTTTACAAGCTCGATTCACACATAGGCTACAAAATATCACGCTCCTACCCACTGGTGCAGAGTGACGCGGATGAAACCGCGGGGCACAGCTAGTATAATAATTATATGCCTTTGCCTTGCTGATTCCAAATGGAGGTATATAATTCGATTTCGAAAACAAAAAATGTTAATTTTGCCGTCAAAATTAAAAAGGGTATTTCTAATTTTGACTGCAGAATTAACATCAATACCTTTTATTAATTATTACTAACACCAATATTATTAATAATTTTATGGTAATTTTAATAATATTCCTTTGTTTCTCAGGCAAGCCGTCAGTACCACTGGGCCGGACCGAACAGCATCCTATCAGAACTGGGCACCCTGCATCTGGAGTTCACTTACCTCAGTGACGTCACGGGCCGTGATAGTAAGCACTTTTATCTTGATTAGAATTTTTGTTTAGTCTGCCTTAAAACAATAATGACAAGCTATTTTGTTATTTATTTGAGATTAACGGTTACACACTATATACATACTTACAACTAGTACAAAAATAAATTTTGAATAAATGGGAACTTACGCCGACATCCATGAAAATTCACGAAATACATGTGAAAATGTGACAAACTTGGCCCTATTAATTACTGTAACATTTTATCCCTACGTAGTATAAAACAAAGTCGCTTGCCGCTGTCTGTCCGTCCCTATGTATGCTTAGACCTTTAAAACTACGCAACAGATTTTGATGCGGTTATTTTAATAGATCGAGTGATTCTAGAGGAAGGTTTATATTATGATACATCAGCATTGCACCCGTGCGAAGCCGGGGCGGGTCGGTAGTAATAAACATAATGTTTAAATATAATGACATAGTTGGATAATTTTACAATGATAACAAAAACTGCCTGTGCGGTTTCCGGCTTAGAATAGACCAACCCGTATCCTTCCATGGGTGTTGTAAAAGGCGACTAAGGGACATATGGCTGATGGATGGGCAGCAGCATCTATCAGCTCAAGGTTTACATCTTACTGCGATCACCAATCCGTCTGCCAAGCGTGGTGATTATGGCAATATACCTTAACGATCCTAGTTTGCCAAGGTCTGTTAAAAGGAGGCCCATTTTCAGCAGTTGCTGGGCTGTTGATGAACAAAAACCAACAACCTAAGTAATGATGACGAATCAGTATAGAATGATGCTTCATAAAATATAATAACATGACGTTCCTCGGAAAACACGACACACGTCCCGATTGTTATAACATCATCTGAAATAACTGAAATAAAAAAAGCGGCTGTAGCCCAATGGCTAGGGCGTAAGACTCATGATCTTCAGGCCGCCGGTTCGAACCCCACCCATTGCACAACCGACGTGAACCCACTCGTAACACAAGCGTTTTAGCTTAGCACGAGGGGTTAACAAGAATACTAGTAGACTGCAAAACTCTGCTTGTAATCTATTTATAATCTTTAAAAATAAATAAAAAAATGACGTACGAATCATATCAAGGAACGGGCAGCAGCGTTTCCTTTTGTGGTACAACATAACACTGCGGTCACCAATCCGCCGGCCATGCGTGGTGACTTTGGCAAATACCATCCCTCTAGAGGAGGCCCATGTTTAGCTGTGGACGTTATACGGGTTGATGATGATGATATATTAGGTACATAGGTATTAGGTATGTAACGTTAATATCTAATGGTTAAGATAATCACTGTGGTTTACCTGTTACTATATACCTATATGGCTCAGTAAAGACGACTCGTGGTATTAACTGCACTTGTAATATGGGCACTAATTACATCTCATTCATCATACGTACATCCGTCTCTCATTTTCTGTCCTTCGTTGCGGTTTGTGAACGAAATTAAGGAATTGATAGCTTGTACTGGAAGATTAATGATTAGTACAGGCTGTTTTTATCTTATACTAATATAGAAAGCTGAAGAGTTTGTTTGCTTGAACGCGCTAATCTCAGAAACTACTGGTCCGATTTGAACAGTTCTTTCGGTGTTGGATAGCCTATTTATCCAGGAAGGCTATATGCTAGTTTATTATGAAGTTCCCACGGGAAAGGGAGCTACGCGGGTGAAACCGTGTGAATACCTTTAATCTGTCCCTCAGGGGTAGACAGTGAGAACTTTTTGTAATCATATAGACAACTGGATTGAACGATAGAATATTAGTATGAAAAATCTGTTCAAATTCAAACGTGAATCACTGCTTACATTATACCTTTCATACATTTTTCCAACAATAGAACAAACAAATTGATGTATTAAAACAAAAACTTAGTACCCCTTTTTAGGCGTGTTACATTTCGCACACTTATCTTATACTAATATATAAAGCTGAAGAGTTTGTTTGTTTGCTTGAACGCGCTAATCA
This sequence comes from Nycteola revayana, assembly GCA_947037095.2. NCBI lineage: Eukaryota > Metazoa > Arthropoda > Insecta > Lepidoptera > Nolidae > Nycteola > Nycteola revayana. Next base: position 17,485,147 of record OX344849.2, on the reverse strand, counting down.
CAGGAATTACTGGACCGATTTGCAAAATAAATTTAGTTTCAGATAGCCTATTTATCGAGGAAGGCTATACCTAGACTATATTTAATTATGAAGATCTTATGGGAACGGGAGTTACGCGGGTGAAACCGCGTTTGGGAAGCTTGTAGTTTAGATAGTGTTTTTTTTTTTCGGACGGACATACGTCTTAACTTGGTCGAATTTCTTTGATTACGAATGGCGACCACTTTTTTTAAAATTAATTTGTCACTAACTCCGTATCCATAGTAATGTAACCCATATTATATACATTTAAAAGCATTACATTATGTAATGAACGATCGCGCCATCAGCCTGTATATAATATTACACCGGTCTGTTTATGTCTGATGATGGATTACGGGCATTATCTCAGATGTATCGCATTTCATGTTACTTCGCTTTTAGTAAAGTATTGGTCGGTAAATTTTAAAAAAATAATTTGGTTTATGATTATTTTGATTTCGTTTTATTTGTAACTACATTATTTTATACTATATGTGTTCTACAGAGATCCAAGTCCCACAGAGCCACTTGCGCAGGTTGCTTAGTTTGCAGTATGTAAATCATTTATCGAGGCAGGAGCTCTGCTCGTCTTTATGCCCGGTGAAGTAGCAAAAGCCTCCTGAATATCTATATAATGTACATCCAAAAAAAAAATCTGTAGAGATTTTTTTTTAAAGAAACTGGCGCTGGAGTTACAATTGCATGGATCGTCTATCATGACTCAGATTGTCGCGTCGCAAGAATTTATTGTAATTATTATAATTATTTATGGTATGCGGCCAGCGATTGTTATATAAATGGAGTGTAGGTACCAGTATCAAAACATGGTACCTACTTGCTGTTTCCTCCAACTTCTTCCACGTAGATTTCTATTTAACCATTTCATTAGGGATGGATTTTTTAAAAATCCTCTATTGGATGTCTGCCTTATACTCCTTGAGTTTGTAGTGTTTGCTAATATTTACCGTAAATATTTATCTTTGGTACATCTGTAATTTTATATGCTATTGAAAAAGTATGTTTTTTTTTTGGATGGACTTACGTAGGTACCCACGGGGCCGGGCATCAAGACGAGCAGAGCTCCAGCCTTAATAAATGGTTTAAAAACTACCAACTAAGCAACCTGCGCAAGAGGGCGCCCCCTGTGGGGCTTGAACCTCGGCTCAGGGCGGTCGCTGGCGATGAGATTGAGGGATTATGACTTTTAGTATTTTAGGGGAGTTTTGTGCAACTTTCGCTCTATTTTACAGTTCGCGTGCCTCTCGGACTTCGAAAAAGTATATGCTTAGTTCCATTGTACTACCAAAAATTAATAGTTTCGCTGAGTAGTTTCGCCGACTACAAATCAAGGCATAGATATTAATGAATTGTTTTTGTAACATCTACATACCGTACATACGTTGCGAGGCAGAAAACTACACTCAATAGCATTCTGTTATGTATAGCAAATTTACACAATCTTCTATTAGGTATATGGAGACTGCAAATATTCTCGATATGTTTTGAGTCATTCGTGGGTATTATATAGACCACTCATTACGGGATTCAAAGCATCTTCAAAGGAAATTTCTAGTTGGACAACCTCCAATGGCGTAGCGGTATTTGGCTCGCTTTAAATCTCGGAGGTCGTGGGTTCGATCTCCACTCCGGACAGGAAATCTTTGTGTAAATGCTAAAATTTCTTTCCCTTTGTGGTTGGTTGATGGACTACCCTCCGTGCCTCAGAAAGCACGTTAAGCCGTTGGTCCCGATTATTATAACATCATCTATAATAATCGTATAATATCAAGGAACCCGTTTCCTTGTGTGGCACAACATAATACTGTGGTCACCAACCCGCCTGCCAAGCGTGGTGACTATGGCAAATACCCTCCCTCAGGGCCCCGAGTCTACCATCGTAATGGCGTATCCATGAACTGTCAATTACAGTTCAATGGTCTGTTTTTTCCCATTTGGTAATCTACTCATCCAAATGACTTCATAATGGTGTCACTATGACGCCACGATGACATTAGCGTAGATGAATATAATAACAAATTATACATTTATAAGTTTTGAAATCGCCTAAATAAATATTACAATCTCCCTAACCATCTTCCCTGCTACTTCTGTTGACGGCCTTTTTCTGCGGTAGCAACACCGACTGCCATTCCAGCACCGACACCATAGTGAGATTAGTTGATTACCGTTTTTGGCATAATGATATCATGATGGCACAAAGGTGGCACAATACTTAAAAAATAGCAGACTCGGCCCCTTGGAGAAGGCCCATATTCAGCAATGGCCGTTATACGGGCTGATGATGATTACTATTCTATTTTGTTCAATCACAACTTGTTTTGCTATCTTCTATAATGTCCATTCATCATCAGCCCGTATAACGTTCACTCCTGAACTTGGGCCTCCTCCCTAGGGAGGGTATTTACCATAGTCACCACGCTTGGCAGGCGGGTTGGTGACCGCAGTATTATGTTGTACCACACAAGGGCACGCTGCTGCCCATTCCTAGCTATACGATTATTATAGATGATGTCATAATAATCGGGACCAACGGCTTAACGTGCTCTCCGAGGCACGGAGGGGAGTCCCTCAAACAACCAGACCCGGACAGAAATCTTAGGATTTACACAAAGATAATCTGTCCGGTGTGGGAATCGAACCCACGACCTCCGGGATATAAAGCGAGCCAAATACCGCTATGTTACGGAGGTTACCATTGTTTATATTTAACACTTGTATTTACGAAGTAGACTATGGCAACAACTTTTTTCGAACATGAAACGCGTACAGTTGTGATGCGCCGAAATGAACCTTAAGTCAACGTAGGTAATATTGGGAGGTAAACCCCCCCTCTCTCCCCCCAATCGTTACCGCATACCCGTAGTATTGATGCCCATCTCGAACAGTTGTGAACAACAATATTTCGATATTAATTAATTTGCAGTGTCGATTTTAGTTAGTATTCGGTTTATATCGAAGAACGTTAAAGGAAATAATGTATTCTTGTTATGAATGGAACTGAATGTTTGAGCAGATTTATTTATTTATTGGATTCCAGGCAAATGGGCTATCACTTCCAAGCGAAAGTACTAATTAGTAGTACTAATACTAGTACTGATATGTCTTATAATAATTTGTGATTGGAGAAGGTGGTCGATTTGCGGTACTTGCGATACGTTATAAAAGGCTATTCGTGGTCTTGAACACCTCCCCATTCCCCCGTAAGATTAAAAATCTGTTTTTATATTTTTTTGATGCTGGTGTTGTAGTTAGATTAAGACATGTCCACATTAACATCAATTTTTGCGATCATAATAACATTACTTGCTCCCATCAGTGGTTATAATAGTCCGAGATCCATAGAGACCTATCTTCATTCATATATTTCACTGCGATTTTTTATTATAGTAAAATACTATAATAAAAAATCGCTATACAAAATAAATATCACACTTACTGTAATCAACACTATTTAACCAACAATAATCTCGTCCTCTTCTAGTGTTGCCTAGGCTATAGATGTTTAGTTCATCTACACTAATATTATAAAGAGGAAAGATTTGTACCTATTTTTGTATGTTTGTATGTTTGTAATGAATAGGCTCAAAAAGTACTGGGCCGATTTAAAAAATTCTTTCACCAATAGAATGCTACATTTTTCCAATTTGATATAGGCTACATTTCATTTTGAAAAAAATTAGGGATCCTTGGTAAAATTTGAACAATGTAACCGAAGGTGTAGAAAAATGAGTCTTAAAATGTCTTTCGTCGAATGCGCTGCCTAAACTATTAGCGATATAGCAAAATAATGTACAACAATATTGAAGAACATCATAATGTCTACATAGGGTAGGGGTAGGGTAGGGGTAGGGGTAAGGTAGGGGTAGGGTAGGGTTAGGGTATGGGTAGGGTAGGGCAGGGGTAGGGTATAAAAGTCCACCCGTGCGAAGCCGGGGCGGGCCGCTAGTATTTTTATAAAATTAAAACTTTCCTAAAAAATAAGACTTTAATTATTTTGTTAATAAAGCTTATAATTTATAAATTATAACTTTGTCAACTTGTTATTTCTATTATATATGAGCCGATATTGGAAAATATATTAATGAGTGATTTTTGTTCAGTCTACAGGCAGAAGGTGAGCCGTATCCGAGAAGTTTTGAACAATATCGAGAAGCCCGGTGACTTGTACCCGAACTTTATCAACCCGAGAACTGGCCAGTGGGGACAGAGTGAGTACACATTTCTTTTCCAGTCAGACATAATAAGTAGTTAGCCATGACGCTTTAGGTATCTACTACACCAGGCAAATTAGCGAGGACAATTATGCTTGATAGCATGAGAATTTCCTCGGGGGTTGTTTTAAATATCTATATGGATGTTGTGGCGTCCAAACAGAATTTCCGTGTTTTAAGAAGCTTTTGCCATACTTACTACGTTTGATTTGTTTTGTGTTTTGTTTCAAGTTTAATAATAAAACCCAGTCATTTAAGTGGAGGTGAGTATTTTATGGTCTATCTTTGGTTAAGGTCAATTAACTAATTTCTTAATTATCATTGCATGGAGTACGAGTACTACCTTTTCCCGGTGTAATCCGACAGAAATATAACACAACATCTGATTACTTTATAATCTCTATACTTTACGTAATTTAAAGTTCGTGAAATCTATTTAAGTAACTCAGTTGATTTCGTATTTGTGTGTAACTCAATACCGACGCTATTTACTTCGTACAATAATAAATACTACAACATAATACATTTCCCCAGAAACGATCTGATGTGTAAAAGACGGCTGCCCATTCAAGACTTTGCCTCCGTGAAATTACTCAGACGGTACCGTTAGCAAAGAAATCCTTTCAAACAACATGAAACACGTACAAATGTGAAACCCCAATAATGTTCTTGAAATACGAACTTGGAACTTTTTATTTTATCCGACATGGTGAAATAAAACATGGTCTAAAGTTAAGCTTAATGGATATTTTAGTAGGTTTTAGTTATTTTATTTACTGGACTTATGAGTTTTATGTCACGATTTTAAGGATAGTTATTATGTTTGTGTTTTAACCGAGTGGTCAGTGTGATAGCTATTTTAGGTAAATATAAGAAAGCTGTTCTGAAATAAGATTGCTGTTCTTCCCTCCACACAGTCCACACCACCCCATTGTCGTTTTTGTGGGGCCACATAATAAATAGCACAAGGCTGGGCTTGCTAAGTTTTTTTTTATTATTATTATTTAAATAATTCAGATGACATTAATATTTAGTTGACGCGCCAGATTCTTACAATTTAAGTAGTTCAAACAGTTACACAACCCCCTTTAAACCATTAAAACAAAATGTATGTACTTGTTGTGATAGCGTTACAAGAGATATATTTTGTTTATTTTTGAATATTACAATGCTATTTGAAACATACTAACTGTACTCTTTAAATTGGTCCAATAAAACCATTTTCTGCTAACTGTACTAAGAACATTGATCAATTTGCGCGCTTACTCGGAATCCAGCTCACACCACTGTGTAATAACTAAATACAATTGTATTGTCGTTGCGTCCGGCCATGTTGAATATTCCAGTGCTAAATCCACCAGCATAAACGCCAAGCGAATTAAGGATTTATATCGATCGATTTTCAGCTTATTGCTTTTAGATTATGCGTTTGCTCGGTAGCGTAGTGTAAAATTTTAATAGGGAAGAAAATGCATATGGACCATTGGCCTATGTGCCTCAGATTGGCATCGAGGTAAATTTATCTAGCTTTATAAATAAAACTATCTCAATATAATAACAGTATATAATAGGTACTAGATACATTTTTTTTCGGACGGACATATATGCCTTTAGCCACGAGGCTTTTGCTACTTTACCGGGCATAAAGGCGAGCTGAGCTCCAGCTTGGATAAATGGTTTATAAACTAAGGCGTCCCCTGTGGGACTTGGACCTCGGCTCAGGGCGGTCGCTGGCGGGCTGAGGGATTATGGCTTTAAGTTTTTTAATACAATTAAACAATTACATGTTTATAATAATAAAATTTTGTTTTATTTTTATATAACTAACGAAGATTTTTCTTAATTTAGTTTCGCGTTACTTGAAGTAAATAAATTAGTGTTACTGTTTTTTATATTGGTCCATAAGTACAAAATTCTCCAAACGATTAAAAGCCATAATTTCTTTATTACCCCCTACGACCCCCCGAGGGGTTGGGGGTGGTCTTAAATCCCCACAGTGGGCGACCTATTGAGCAGGTTTTTAAACCAAGGCTGGAGCCTTGCACACCATGTTTGCCCGTTTTAGTAGCTAACTAACTATATATATATCCGTCACAAAATAATTTATTTATCAATAAAGTATCAATTTATCCAGGATAATGTTATGTCCTCAACTTTCTCACCGCGTAGTCAACCGATTAGATGTCAAATGTCCCCGGAATTGGAGCAAATATAAGTAGCTTATCCAGCCGGTCGTGTTTCCGTCTGCGAAACCTCTGATTAGATTAGGTCAATTGATGTAATCTATCAGGCGTAGTTCACAAACTGGACGCTATCCATCAAGGTACTCCCGAATTCGGAAGATTCATTGGTTCGTAATCTGAACTCGTTTAGACGCTTGTCTCAATTGAATTTTGATTTAGTCTTAAGAAAGTTTACGCTTTCAAAGATGATATTTTAAATTTTATAGACACAAGTGCTAAAACGTACACTTAAATTAATAATAATAAGTAAGTATTAATTTAAGTACATACAACGTAATTTAAGTATAAAAACGTACACTTAAATGAATACTTATTCTATGTTTTTTTATTATTATTTTTGTAACGAACAATATTACAATACGTTTTTGTATTAGATTAGATTAGATTAGATTTTTATTTTGCAAATATGGGTAATACATAATAGTTCTTAAAATTACATTTAGCTCAGCCATATTTTACCAATCGGCATGCAAACACTTGAAATTATTTATATCATTATTGTTACACTTATTTAGACAAATTTTACTATTATAAAATTCTTAAATAATCAACTTAATTTAAAATATATTTTTGTATTAAAAGGAAAATATAAATTAGGAGCATTAGATTATATTATATCATGTTATTACTATTACGAATATCATACCATTATCATTAAGTACATCATTTAACATGCTATTACTATTACAAATATCATTATTACAATTACAAAATCAAAATGTCAGAAATCAAAATGTCAAAGATCAAAATGTCAAAAATAAAAAATGTAATACATCAAAGTTTCAAAAAAATCAGGATGTCACTAATTAACAAATATTTTCTCCGATAAGAACTCAGTTACACTGTAGTACGTTTTATCTACCAAAAATTTACGCGATCTACTCTTAAATTGTGCTGTATTTAAAGCTTTCCAACTACTCGGTAATTTATTGTAAATAATGGGGGCCATGTAAGAAACGCTCTTACGCATTAAGGTGGTTCGACATGATACTTGACCTAATTTGCTGTTGTCACGCCTATTCCTTGGGAATACATCAGCCAGGCGCTCAAAACGAGATGGATTTTGCTTGACAAACATAGCTACTTCGAAAATATAAATACAGGGAAGTGTCAAGATTTTATGTAACTTAAAATAAGGCGCGCAACTGTCTGTCGATTTAAGTTTTAACAATGATCGGAGACATCTTTTTTGGGCCTTAAAAGCTATATCGCGATCAGTTGAGTTCCCCCAGAAAATGATACCGTAGCGCAAGTGCGATTCAACTATTCCGTAGTAAGCCGTAAGAAGTGTTTTGACATCGACTATGGAGGATAATCTATATAACACATATGCGGATGAACTCAATTTTTTACACAATCTGTCTATATGTGCTTTCCAATTTAAGTTGCAATCTATTTGCAACCCTAAAAATTTGGTATCCCCTGCTTCCTCAATTTTGTCATTTTTGTAATGGATGTTGAGATTAGTTCCGCCGGGAGTACGCTGTCTGAAGTGAATTATTTTTGTCTTACTTAAATTAATATTTAAATTATTTTCGTCTAGCCATTTAATTAGTGCGTCAAGAGAATTATTTATGTCATTTTCATATGTATTTGTACTTTTACATGGGATTGTTATAGTGCTATCATCTGCAAACATAGTAATAGGATATTCAAGGGACATGGGCATATCATTAACATAAGTTATAAATAAAAACGGGCCTATCACGGTTCCTTGTGGTACACCGTATGAAATTTTACGTTCTCGAGACCTAATAATGTCTTCGTGTTTGGTAACTATGTTAATGTTGCTAACTTCAGTAATTTGTGTTCTGTTTTCCAGATAAGATTTTATAAGTTCGAGCACGTTACCCCGAATGCCATAGACTTCTAATTTATTAAGTAATGTATTATAATGCACATAATCAAAAGCCTGGGTCATATCGCAAAATATAGCGCATATGGGGGATCGTTTATCCATGCTACTCATAATAGGATTCAAAAAGTCATAAATTGCCATATTGATGGTTCTGTGCTGTCTGAATCCTTTTTGTTCTTCACAAAGTATATTATATTTTTCCATATAATTATATAATTCCCTGCAAATATATTTCTCAAAGATCTTCGAAATAACCGGTATGAGCGAAATAGGTCTATAATATTCCATCAACTCCTTATCTTCCTTCTTAAATAAGGGTTTTATTATAGATGTTTTTAAAGCATCTGGATATTTACCCGTACAAATAATAAGGTTCAGTATGTGGCTTAAATGTTCGCTTATCACGGTTGAGACAGACTTCAGTATCTTTGTGGAGATTCCATCAAAACCAACACTGTTAGTATTTTTTAGCGACATTATTATTTTATTCAAATCGTGTGGTGTGCTGGGTGCCATAAACATTGAGTTATGTTTCATGGACGCGATGCATGTTTTCGGCTTACAGTCAATATCTAGTTTCGGACGTATTTTGTCAATGAAAAAGTCATTAAAAGCACTAGCGATATCATAAGGTTTGAATAAGATTTGATTACCAACTTTAAGTTTCTCAATTCGTTGTTTAGGGATATTGTATTTTGTCTGATTAATTACCTGCCATGTAGTCTTTGATTTATTTTTTGATTGCTGTATTTTGTGGTTATTTTGAGCTCGTTGTGTCAAGTTAATTATTTTATTATATAGTCTAGAATAGGTAGTGAATTTATTTTTGTTTTTATGGTTGGGTTTCAACCTGGATCGCCACAAAAGTTCTCTTTTTTTTCTACTGCATAATTTAACGCCACGTGAAAGCCATTTTGGTTTGTTGATTAGGTTTATTTTTATTTCTTTATACGGAAAACATAACTCGTAAAATAGCTTGAATATGTCGATAAATTCATTATAAGCTACGTTGGGATCGTCAGTTAAATATATCTCCGAAAATTTGAGACTGCTTATGCTATTTTTAAATTTCTCTATATTATCGTTACTGTAATCTCTTCTAGTTATATACCAGGATTTGATATTATATACATTGGGAACTGGACATTGCAGTATCTGTGCTGTATGATCCGATAAAGCAAACTCAAGTACATCTGTCTCACAACCCTTCTTAAAATTATGCGCAAAATTATCTATACATGTCCCACTAGCCATTCGAGTTGGCTGTTTAAGAGCAAGTTTCAAATTGTGACCTAGTAGTAGATACTCAAGTGCAACTGAATTATTACTCGGTTTTAAGATATCAATATTAAAATCGCCTGCAATTACAACATTCTTTGAATGCCTGTTAGATATATATATTACAGTATTAATAATTATGACAACATGAATTTAAATCTGGAATATACCAATAAAATGTATTATTTAACAGAAAAACGTATTCATCACTTACGTATTCACTATAATGAATATTTCTAATTAAATGGTTGGCATATAGTTTGTAAGCATCTTATCTGAATATCAAATTATTAAAAAAATCATTAGGTCCTTTTATAGTTGGATATCAAATTATTAAAAAAATCATAAGGTCCTTTTATAGTTAGTATTTCAGTTTTAGGTTTAAATCCAAATATTTACTGTTGGTTTTTTAAAGTTAATCGTAAAAATATCTTTCCCAAAAATACATTTATACAATACAAAATAATTAAGTAAATATGAAATAGTATTCTTGCTCTTTTCATAAGGAAACGATTGCTCGTAAAGTTGATTTAGCTCTCAGATTGAGCAAAACATTAGATTAAATGTGTCTGTGCCTGTCAAGGCAAAGAAGCTTATTCGGCAAGGTCGTCCCTTCACTAGCAGTGATCGACTCAGATACCTAATGGTAATTGAATCGCGTAATAAGTGTACTATAATTCTCTAACAACAGCTATGTATAGGCCTCATACCAATTAAAAAGTCAAGACGGACCGATGTCAAACACTGCACGGCACAAATTGTTTCTATGATTTTTACAGTACCCCATGTTATGAAAATAACGTAGAACTTTGATTTGTACGCAGTTTCATGACACCCAATTGTTTTTGTTAACAAATAATAAAGTTCGTTATGACATCAAACTCGTAACGCTGAGATAGAATGATATATCGACCGAAAAAGTAAGGCATAGTTTTGGTATGCGTTTGTGCGTAAGCTGTGTATGTATGTACACGCCAAGGCCGAGTTTTACCGGCTTCAGTGTGTTACTCGTAGCGCTCCGAATATATTTTTTCTTTGGTAAATTGTATTTTTTGGAATTAAAAGAAAGAAGCATTCAAGTTCAAAGTCAATATATACTTCTAGTATTATAAAGATTGGATTGTTTGCTTTGAAAAGGCTCCAAAACTATAAGTTCTATTTGAAAAGTGTTTTCACCTTTAGAAAGCTACTTTATCTAGGAGTAATCTTTATGGCAACTTAAGTACTTAATTCACGGACATATCTGTGGTTCATATTAATGATTATCCCGGGTGGGAATCAAACCGAATTGTGTTATTTCTTAGAACTAATCTCTATACTTGCTTGCTTTGCTATACCTACTTCGAAATATGCGTATTCGATTCGCTTGTTGTTATATCTATATATTAATACAAGAAGCAAAAACTTGGTAGGTAACTTTGTAGCAGAGCATAATGCTAATATTTTTTTAAATTATGTTTCAACCCCTTTTTTTGTTGTCCGGGGGAAATGCATTTACGCATTCTGACCGCCGCTGCAGCGTATTCGCGCGCATAGCATGGTATGCTAACTCATACCACGAGGAGAGGACCCTATACCACTAAAACCCCCCGGGCATCCTTCATCCTTCGATCCGCCGTTGGCAGGGGCCGGGTACGCGTAAGCGTTTCGACCCTCCGGCCGGATTTCAACTAGGAATGTCGATTCTTTCCAAAAAAGATCGATTTTTAAATCGATTCGAATCGTGACCTAATGAATCGATCCACAAAAAAATCGAGGCCAAAAAGATCGATTTCTGAAAAATCGATCTTTTCTTCAAGTTTTTGTTTATAATGTTAAATTAAATTATTTTTTTGTAAATAAATCTATTTTATTAAAAACATGACACATATTATAATTTAACGATCTCTTATCAGTAAAATCAGGTGATTCGATGATAAAAAATATTTTTATTACCATATCAAAAGATCAGATCTGGTATAAAATAAGACATTTATTTTTTTATGTATTGGTTTACAAAGTTAAGAAAATAGATAGTGTAGCTTATAGTTCCCAATGCTTAATTTCTAAACTTTTTAAAAACAACAGTCTGTCATAAAATCGAATGTCGATTTTTAAGGGTGAAATATCGATTCACTGAATCGATTCAGTACTACATATCGATTTAAAAAATCGATCTTTTTGGCTCCAAAAATCGATTCTTCGATTAATCGATCTCAGATCGACATCCCTAATTTCAACCCCTGGGCGACCACTAGTATTTATGAAAACATAAACGGGCTGTGGATAAAGTTTAAGTATATTCTTTTATTTCCAGGGCACATGTCTTTAGGCGCTCTTGGCGACTCTTTCTACGAGTATCTCTTGAAGGCGTGGCTGGTCTCCGGCGGAGGGGACGAGAACGCCCGCGTCATGTTCGACACAGCTATGCAAGCAGCCCTGGACAAAATGCTCAGGGTATCACCATCGGGGCTTGCGTACTTGGCGGAATTGAAGTATGGAAGGATCATTGAAGAGAAGATGGACCACTTGTCTTGTTTCGCAGGTTGGTAATGTAGTTTTGATTGCTTATTTTGAAGAATTGGTTCAGTAGGGAACTTTCATAATTTCATCCAATATCCAAGAAGACATATTTCGCTGGTCTGAAAAGCAAAACTATTGAAGTCTTTAACCCTGATACTCCTGAAACTAAATAACATTTCAGAACTTTGTTTAGATTAAAAAAACTACCAAAATATTGAAAAAAATGCTATTCCGCTGGTAAAATTTAAATACTATAGGTGTTATAACAGCCAGTAGGAGAAAGCTCTGCTATCACTAATTTGTATGGAAAAGGTATAATTAGAAAAAAGTTATTTAAATGAAGTATCACATATTTCGGAGTAAATGGGTTAAAAATAGGTTAAGGAAACATGATTGTTGGTTAAACTGTGTTGATTATGCTGATGAACTGAAACCGCTCGGGTTTCAGTTCATTAAATACTCTCGGGTCATTCATTTGCTTGCATCAGGCTTATACGGAGTTATTTGTTAAACACCAACAACCTCTTAAGAGGACATTGTACTCATCATTATGAACGATAAATCTAAAATCGCAAAAAAAATTAGCTGTTCCCTAGATTTATGTTCGTTTAACTCGTAAAAATCCAGGGAACAGCTGATTTTTTTTCGTGATTTCAGGTTTTGTCTCATAGTAAAACTCCTCGCGAATTGCGGACATGGGTATAGGTTACTAACCCTTAATAAGAACCAGCTTAACAAATTCTGGCGTTGATTAAATTGGATGACAATGCTCGCGTGATCTTCTACATACATGCCAGCCGCCTCGAACAAATTGTTCGCTTGCAAATACCGCGTTTGGGACTGGCTTATATGGTTGCTTAATTATTCCTATAATCTTATCTAGGACATAGGTATTTCACCAATGTGAGAATATACATAATAAAATATCCCGACATTAACATAACTTATTATGAGTTACGAAGTTGGGAAAGTTTTAACCGGTAGTTTCAGGTGAGACTCTTCTTTCCCACTACAGAATGGGTCTGCACAGCATGTCTTATTCTTCCACTCTACTCTATCAGCCGCCATCTTAATATTCCCGCCGTTCACACACATATCCTTTTTGCGCAATCCATCCAAACCTTTTTGGGACTGCCTTCTTTTTCCTTCTTTCTTAGATTCTTCCCCTACCTTTTAATCCATCCACATTCATGCTCATAACTTTTCTAGTAACCTGACCGTCTACCCTTCTCATACCACGCCTACATATGACTTCTGATTACTCTCATCTCGTTCTTCCAGGAGGCATGTTCGCGCTAGCCTCAACGACTCTAGAAAACTCATTGTCTGAACGCTACATGGACGTCGCTCACAAGCTCACTAACACCTGCCACGAGAGTTACGCGCGATCGGAGACCAAACTCGGCCCTGAAGCCTTCAGGTTTGTTGGTTACTTTATTACTGGTATTAAAGACTGTAATATATAAATAAAACTGTAATATAAAATAAGCTGTGAGTTCTCATGAGAAAAAATGTTCAATAAAAATATATATCAAAGTGACAGGTAAAAAAAGCAAAAACAGGTATAAAGGTGCATCCTTGCACAACTGTTAAATGATATTAATACGAATATTATATTTAATCCAATGGCGTTGTTGTATAGAAACAACGCCATTGGATACAACGCGTAGGTCCCGTGGGTACTTGGTCTTAAAATATAGCACATGATACTCACAAGTAATGTTTTTCTATAAGTAAAATTATTTTCGAATTCGGTTCTTTTTTTTCCGGATGGACTTACGTAGTTAGCCACGAGGCTTTTGCTACTTCACCGGGGCTAAATCGGTTTAATAGCTCAAGAGATTACCAGAACTTCACAAACTTTGCCTGTTTATAATCTATATATATATAAAACAAAGACGGGTTTGTTACAACACCTATAACTCTCTAACCTCTAACTTAGGGTAGGGGTAGGGTAGGGTTAGGGTAGGGGTAGGGTAGGGCAGGGGTAGGGTATAAAAGTCCACCCGTGCGAAGCCGGGGCGGGCCGCTAGTTGAATATAAAAATTAGATTGATACATTTGAACTGATCAATAATTTAGTGCTGTTATACCAGACAGGTGCCGAGAAAATACTTAAAATAAGCAAAAATAAAATATTGCTACTGTGTACAAAAATTGTTATGACTATTTTTTGCCATCATTATCAGATTGAAACCCATGTTCTAAACTCTGGTGTACTCTTGATGGTACTGTTGCCATAGTCACCAAGTTTGGCATTGGATTGGTGGAGGCAGTATTATCTTTTATGTCAACATAAAATCTCAGTCAAACACCATCTACTAGCTTGTATTCAATGGAAGAGCTAACTGGTTCAAGTCCCTCTCCAAAAGCCTTCCTGCTTTGTTTCTGAAGAAAAATTATAAAGACAAAATCGTAGTTTTCAGCTATTAATAACATACTGTAACATAATATTTTGTTGTGTATTTCCAGGTTCACCGGTGCCGTAGAAGCCCGTGCCCAGAAGAGCAACGAGAAAGTATACCTGCTGCGACCGGAGACCTTCGAGAGCTACTTCATCATGTGGAGACTCACCAAGCAGCAGCGGTACCGCGACTGGGGATGGGAGGGAGTTAAGGTAAAAACGTTTTAAAAATACAACCGTGTGAGTTTGTATAACGTATTTAAGTCCAAAATATTTATTTCTTTTAAAATGAATTTCTAGCTAGTTGACATTAAAACTGTGACGATATTAACAGAAGACACTGGTTCCTTTCTTAAAGTTTTAAACTAGCATAGGAATTAGAGTATGTACTGCTATTTATATGTTACAGTCAAACCTTATAATCGGTCAAAACCATTTTTGACTGTTTTAATTAATAATTTGTATGGATTTTGGATCTGGCACTTCGCCGGCCGCTGCCGCGGCATTGTATGTGAGCCAATATGGGCCGTCAAAACTACTTTTGCCCGCTTTTTACAGTCAAAGGTGGTTTTGACCGATTATAAGTTTTGACTGTAACATGTACATTTACTTACGGCAATAAAGATTATTGTATTATATGTCGCATCTTCTAGTTATTAATAAATATGCCTATTTTATGTTCTTGCAAAAACTGCTCGTATTTGTAAAAACAAATAGTAATAGAAATATGTAATAAAAATTACATATTTCTATTACAATACTATGTACTTAATTTTTAAACACTCATGTTTGCAGGCGCTGGAGAAGCACTGCCGCGTAGAGGGCGGGTACACCGGGCTCGTGAACGTGTACCACCACGAGCCGCAGGGAGACGACGTGCAGCAGAGCTTCTTCCTGGCAGAGACCCTCAAGGTAACACTCTCCACATCATCAGCCTTTATAACTACCACTGCTGAACATGGACCTCCCACGAAGGGTACCTATAGTCATAGTCACCACGCTTGGCAGACGGATTGGTGATCGCAGTTTTATGTGCAGCATATACATAAATATATGATCAAATTTCTGATTATATTTGTGACAAAAATGCTTGGGATTAAATCGCTCTAATCTCAATGTAAAATAAAGTTTATTGTAATTAGGTCAATGAAATATTGTGATAAGTATAAATTATTTAAAAAAAAAGAGGGTTCTACTGAGGTTTTTTGGCAGTGTTTCTCAGTAGTCGCCACGTCACACACTGCACGGTAGGGAAAAAATATGACGATTCCAAACAAATTTAACAATTTTTACGGAATAAATGGATTTTGAATTTGAATTTGATAAATGCTGCTGTAAATACAGCCTATGTTAGTCCTGAGTAACGCAGCTAAAAGAATTTTCACAATCGGATCTGTAGTGTCAGAGATGGATTCCCGCGCGCGGTTTCACCAGCTGTAGCCGTTCCCGTAGGAACTTCATAATTAAATATCGCCTATAGACTTCCTCGATAAATGAGCTATCTAACACTGAAAGAATTTTTCAAATCGGACCAGTAGTTCCTGAGATTATTGCGGTCAAGCAAACAAACACTTCAACTTTATATATTAGCATTTAGATTACCAAGAACAGTTAATCTCGTCAAATTTAACATCTCGTCACTCTATGCTGCTGCAGTATTTAACTAGAGATTTTTGATTTAATGATAGCTTTACGTGCTTTTCGGGGCACGGAGGGAAAGACCCTCAACCAACTAGACCCGGAGCGAAATCTTAGATTTTACATAAAGATCGAACTCACGACCTCCGAGACCTATACCGCTACGCCACGGAGGCTGTAATATCTTACTTTAACTTTTTTTTTGTTATTGTATTTGCGATCGGTACTGAGACCGTAATCGAATTTGTTGTGCGCCGCCCCTACCAATCAAATCTTAATGTAACTTTAAACTTAAACTTTTTTATTGCAGTACTTGTATCTCCTGTTCGCCGACGACTCGCTGCTGCCCCTCGACGAATGGGTGTTCAACACGGAGGCCCATCCCTTCCCCATCAAGGGCAAGAACCCGTTGTACCGCGAAGCAACCAAGCCAGTACCCGCTGACCCTAAGGATGACAACAGTATATAAATAACAGCACTTTGAATATGCTTTAGAAACAATTTGTATTGATATAAGTTTAAATTTGGAATGGAAACAAAAATGTCAGGTAACATTTGATCCAGTTGGATTTCTTTAGCTTTAACACACGAATGCGACGCGTTCCCGCTCGTCCTCCCGACCCTTAGTTTGCAAAGAACCATCCGATGCCCTCTTAGACCCGAAGTCCGAGAGGCCCTCGAACTGTTTAGTAGAGCGACAGTTGCACAAAAACCCCTAAAATACTAAAAGTCATAATCCCTGTAATCACATCGCCAGCGACCGCCCTGAGCCGAGGTCCCCACAGGGGGTGCCCTCTTGCGCATGTTGCTTAGTTTGTAGTTTTAAATCATTTATTAAGCCTGAAGCTCTGCTCGCCTTTATTCCCGGTAAAGTAGCAAAAGCCTCGGGGCAAATTGCGGAAGTCATTCCGAAAAATAAAAATAAAACCTCTCGTACTAACAAATTATATCGCTGTGTCGATGAGGACTTTATAAACAATTCTGGTGGCTTTGACGGCCTGGTCACGTGACCAAGGTAATGGCAGCTTTTATAGATAGCCACGAGGCTTTTGCTCCTCCAATGGGAATACGTATTGGCTGTATTGATTCAAATATAGCCGCAAAATCATTTTTGTTTCCATGACTTTTTTTAACTGCCCTCAGTACTAACTCCATATTTAAATAACGAATCGTTAATTCTAGAATATTTTTGAATTGTTACGGTTTTGGAGTAGAATTACAGTTATAAACGGTACGCTTATACTGTTTGTGATTTATGTTGTGTATGCTTCGGCTTTATCTTGGATAGTATGATGGTTCTAAGATGAGAGATGAGAGGAGATATGATTTAAAAATCCTATCTTATACTTCCTGGTTGAAGGTCCAAGTCTTAAGTCTAAAGATATGTGGCGTATGGTTTTTAATTCAATCATAAAACAACTATTTAAAAATCCTTTTCAGTCCTTGGTTATTAGATATGTTTTAATAATTCTTATATGAGATGAATGTTTAAATGGCGTCTCATGTCTTTGAATGTTAAGTAAATGACACGCTTAAAAAAATAGACTCAATGCGGAAACGGATATACCATTCTTACACGTTAGTAAATTAACTTATTTAATATTTTATATGTAATTTATGAATTTTAGCAATTTATTCAATTAAACTTCAGTTACAAAATAATCAATGAAACATTAGTTGAACTTATAAAAATGTTTTTAAAATAACGATATTAGAACGTATATGTCAATATTTAAACGTCAAAAAATAGTGTTGCCACTAAAAATATCTCCCAAATTAGTAGTAAATTGTCTTATTTATTTTAAGCGCACGCTGGCAATATTGATCTATATATGTATAATCGAATGTTGTTAAATAATATAGCAATACGTTTATAATGACTATGACGTCTCACGAGTTTCGGTTGTTATACGAAACAGACAGAAATTACTTCAATTTGGAATTAACAGTACGTTTTTAAACGTAAGTCATTGTAAACAGTTCTGACAAATATCAATATTTAATTTTTGAATAATTAAACTAAATGTAACATTCTTAAACTTAACGAAATTAATCAAACATACTTATGATGTTATAACTTATACATCTGTTTATGTAATTAACTCGTACATAGTGAAGTTATATAGAATAACGTAGGAAATTCATTAAATCATTAATAACATATAACAGTACATAGTTAAAGCAGAGGCGGATTATCTATAAGGCAAACTAGGCACGTACCTAGGGCCGCGAAGGTACTAAGGGGGGCCAGGCGGAATACACGCTGGTACAGCAACTGTAGTTGAGGCTACTACATGTCGGAATAAAGAAATGTCAGCCAAATTGGAGTAACCTCCACCACAATTGTAGTCACGACAAATACAGTGATCAAATTTTCACTATTACCTACTAGTTCAGGGATGGCGAACCAATGGCACATAACGCCAACTACAGTGATTAAATTTTCACTAGTACCTACTACTGCAGGGATGGCAAACCAATGGCACGCGTGCTATTCAGCACCCGACACAATATTTTGGGCATGCAACTATGAAGTATAGTTAATATATCCAAGATCGATCGACGTCCACTGATGACCATGGGCCTCCACCTGAGGGAAGGGTTTTCCTTTATTATGTTCTAATACATAAGGAACCGCGGTTTTAACGTTGCAGTTTTCCGAAGCATGGAGGGCAGTGTTTCAACCAACCAGACCCAGAAAGAAATCTTAGAATTTACACAAAGATTTCTTGTCCGGCGTGGGAATCGAAAACACGACCTGTTAGACTTATACCGCTTCGCCACAGAGGTCCTAGTAACTACGAAGTCACAATTTTTTGATGACACGTCTGTAGTTTCACAAAACATTTCTTCAGAAAAATGGCACGTCCATGCATAAAGGTTTGCCATCCCTGTTCTAGTTGTTTATAAAATAGGGGCCCGATGCGTTGCTTGTCTATGGCCCTCTCCACGTTTAATCCGCCTCTGTGTGAAAGGCATACAATATATTGTTGACGGCTAAGATAAATGATTGGTCTCGCGCGCTTAAGTAGATACAGTGTCAGCTTAAAACCTATAATATTGAGTTGCCCCATTTACGGAACAATCTCTGTAAATGGGGCAACTCAATATTGTAGTGTGTACAAGTCTCTGTACCGATGGTATGTGATACCGATGTCCTTCTTATTTCTTGTAGTGTTATTTTTACACAATTTTACTAAGACATTTTAAACAGGCATGTTACTTCGATTGTAACCAAAATTAAATTAAACTGTCGTATTCCTCGCACAGAGCGTCACTGGTTGGATTTGTGCCGCATTTGTACAAATACGACGGCGGTATCTTGTCGAGCGCGCGAAACCAATCATTTATTTAAGATCGTCGGTAAAAGGCTAATTGAGGTAAGCGACATAATGAGCGATATTGAAATATATACTTTATGTTTTCTTCATAAGGTATATAATTCTATGTCACTTGAATCATTTATATAGAAATCGCGGATCCTAAATTTTATGTCGCGATTTATTAATTAAAGTAAGGTCAATTAAACGAAATAACTAATTGATGTATTTCTATCGCATTTATTCACATGATAAAGTAAAAGACATGTATATATCTACGGGCAAAAAGTGTATTGTTCTAAGTGACATTTTATATTACTAGATTCCCGCGCGCGGTTTCACCCGCGTAACCTCCGTTCCCGTCGGAACTTCATAATTAAATATACCCTATAGCCTTTTTTTCTTTTCTTTTGTTCGGGGGTAACTGCATTTACGCATTCCCACCGCCGCTGCAGCGTATTCGCGCGCTTGCGGTGGGATATGTGGGACTCGCCCTCTCCATAGGGTGGCAAGCTAAACTCATACCACGAGGAGAGGACCCTACACCACTAAAACCGCCCGGACACCCCTTCAACCCGCCGTTGGCGGGGGCCGGGTACGCATAAGCAATCCGGCCTCCCGCCTATAACCTTCCTCGGTAAATAGGATATCTAATATGTACTGTAAGATTTTTTCAAATCGGACCTTTAGTTCCTGAGATTAGCGCGTTCAAGCAAAGAAACTAACTCTTCAGCTTTATATATTACAGTGTCGCTTAGAACAATTAATTATCCTTTAATCCTCGATATATATTTTTTATTGAAAATTCAATTATTTAGTGATATTCGAGAGTTTTTCTGATCTGATCGCCATTTTGATATAGCATTGATAATCTTGAGTTATGACTGTCACGGATTATTGTGTCAGTCGCTTTTATTGAAATTTGATTCTTAGTACAGTTAACTTAAAGGTGAATTTTGAAAGACCGCACATATACTTTTTTGTTGAAGTATGTATACCCCAAATAAAACCATTCCACATATATGTTTCATGGCATTTTAATAGACAAATGTGGATTTAATTTAAACTGAGGAGTTCTTGCTCAAGTCAATTATTTGAGAAGTTGACATTCACTGTGTATGTAGATATGCATATCTGTATGTTGAACGATTGCAAATATCCATGATCTCAATCCCTTTACACCTAGTTTCGTACTAGTTTATATTAATATTTCCTGCAGTAGGGAACCCCTCCCCCCCGCGACACAGGGGTCTCATTCTACCGACACAATCCACCACGACTTAGAACAACTATCATTAGTTCACAAAAATAATTGTCTAGGCTGGGAATCGAACCCACAACACCAGGTCTCAGAAACAACAACTGTAACCACTGAGGCGCCCGGTGCAGTCGAAATATTTAAGTCTCATTTTTATATAAAAAAAGTTTTACCATGTATAAAAATAATATTTATAATGTACGTATTATTTTATAAATTATACACAAAAGTTAAAAAAGTCGGAGAAATGTATCAGACAAAGTATATAAGCGGCTGTAGCCCAATGGCTAGGACTAGGACTTGTGATCTTGAGGTCGCCGGTTCGAACCACACCCATTGCACTACCGACGTGGACCTCGTTACACACGAGGGGTTAACAAGAATACTAGTAGACTGCAAAACTCTGCTAGTAATCTTTAAAAAAAAGATAATCCGTCAAAGATGTTGGTACTATCTACTACTGCTAATACACTATACACATGTATAATAAACCTACATTAATGGCATTTAAATATATATTCCCTGATTAAATCACCAAGGACTGTGTATATACTTTTAAAAATATTATTTTATTATACTTTTTCTCCAAAATATATATTTTAACGTCACTCGATTGAGATTAAATTTTAACAAAGGTATTAAAAAAAGATCTGATTTACAAAAAGCTCGGTAATAGAAACCAATCTATTTATTGCGGGCATTATGATGTAACTAGCACAAATGCTTTGTTTTTAATTAAACAAGCCTTGACTTAGGGTCCACTTGAGTTTTGATTCAAAGTCTTGGCTCAGTTTTAAACATGTATGCTTAAATATTTAAACATTTTCAACATTCTTACCTGTTTAATGTTTATATTTATTATCCGACTAATATCATTCGCAATATATACCAAAAATATGTTGAGATAACTCAACATATTTTTAGCCATAGACATAGCATAGCCACAAGAGATCTAAATAAAAATAATGCTATTTATTAAAGTGATCTGAAGTGAGTGAGCTCAATAACATATTATTTATTCTGTAGCGCCATCTATTGCCGCCGCACGTAAAACCATACAGACACTGGCAGCGCCATCTAGTGTTTACAAAACAAACTGCCCAAATCATGCAATAGAAGTTCGCACATCAATTCAACAAATATTGAGCACTAGCAATTGGCCTCGTCTGCTCGGCAAAGATCTTTATTCTGTGAAGGAAAATCCATTCGTCCACAATTGGTAACCTCGACATGTGCGGCTACAGTTCCTTGTCAAATTTACTTGATAAATTTTACAAGCTTTTTTATTATTATTTAAAAATAAATAATACGCTTAGTCGGGTGGTAAACGTAGACATTAAAAAGCGATCGCAATTTGCAAGTATCTGATGAAAAATATTTATTATATAATTCTAGCTCATAAATAGTACACTTATTTCCTTATTTATTGAAATATATTACTTTACTTATTTTTATTATATTTATTAGTCTCGATTCGTTTCAGATCTCGTATTTATTAATTTCAAATACATATATTTTATATACCATATGATTTTATCATAATAACTTCATTTAATAAACAATTACATATCTGTGAATGTAGCTCTAATAAAATATTTATGTAGTGAAATGAGGAGCATATTATAACCATGTATGATATTAGTAGTCTTGAGTCATTTTTAGCCAGGCTGTGATCACATAGTGATTATAATATTTTCAACTCTGTTTGCATGAAAATAAAGTTCAAAATCAATTAAATCAAACCATACCCAAGCCTGGCTATTGATTAACGAGGACGTTTTAATTATTGTACGCTGCAATTTATTAATAAAACAAGTGACAGATGGTTTCATATAATGTTAAGTATATAATCACAGTTTATACAAAGCTTTGCGCGTATAACATCTTGAACGAATCTCCCAACTAAATATTCGATAAATAAAAAAAGGAACATCGATTAAACCGGCTAACACTTGGATTATCGTTGCAATCATCTAAGTGAATTGAGTTTAGTTTGACAACTGTACACTATTGACAGCCCTAGGAAAGTGTGATATGTAATTACACATGTACGGTTTAGTCTTAAACTTAATAGAAAGCTCCGATCTAAAAGTTTATTATGTGACGTTCGGAGACTCGGTGCAAAATATTAAACGCGATCTCAAACGCTTTATATAATAGAACAATAATTTGAGTAATTTCATCAATTTTGTGATTTAATATACGAAGTTGCATAGTATATTTATTTTAATTTTCTGCACCTGTTAATAAAGCATCAACACAAATATTGTTCATTATTATTATTAATTTATTGGTCAAATTATGTTTATTTGTAATAAACACACAAAGGTAACCCACTAAATATTGTATCACTCACTGACTTAGATGATGTAGTTAAAATAATTGTAAATTGTGTATATAATAGTCATAGTATATAACATAATATATTAGTTTTAGGTTTCCGTGTGTAGTTTTTAATTGTTATTTTTTAAATTAAGAGTTGTGACGTGCGTCTGTTGATGTACATATTTATGTTTTTAATATTTATGTAATGATATTTTATACTGCCATGTTGCGTGGTTGATGCAGCGGTTGTCAACAATATAGGAATATTATAATATGTAACGCGATGACCCGCTAAGATAAATGTAGCTAGAAAATGTATCTTAGTAATTTACAATTGCCCTTGTTATATTTCTTCTGTGGTATATTCTTGGGTAATTTGGTTCGTGACACTGTTGATTATACTATGGGTGATGATAAAATACTATGATAAAGACAAATTGTATTTGTTTCTATCTTTCGTCGCTGGTTTTATTATCGATAGTGTTACCAACTAACTTATCATACTATGAATGTGTATATATATATCCCTTGACTGTTGGGGCCCAATTTCCTAATGCTCAACATGTTTTAAAATTCCCTTCTCTCTTGTTAGGATGATTCTAGATAAAAACTTAATCTAAAATGTTTGATTATTCATTTATGTTTTCGCTTAGAGAAAAATATAGTGGAATATGATAATTTTATTTGATGTAATACATATCCGAAAATTATACTATCATTAATATTATTATTGATTTCTTGCTTCATTCCTTATTCTTACTTATTTATTGATTAAATAAATGTGTTAAATTATGTTCAATGTCCATTTTAACAATTTGAAAATACTAACATGGACTATTACCTGTAATAAAGATACTTTAAAGAAATCTTTTGATCATTTTATGCTGACCCTTCTATATACTATTGTTAGTAACACAGTATAATGTCTGGAAAGTATTCTAGCTTTCCATTTAAACTCTATTTATACAGCTGCAAGGTATATAATGAAAGATAATTATCGTTCATATTTTATAATCTTTATCTCGTTATTATATGATTAAGTATTAAATGCGAATGGGATTATGATCTATGGACTTTGATAATTCTTTTTTTTTATGTTGTGTGCGTTAAACCCTTTTTACATGGTCGCGTAGATTTTGTACGGACGCACAATTATAGTCGTGTCGTGTAATTTAGTCTTGATACGACCGTGTATTAGAGTATTTAAAAATTGTACTACTTGATTGTAAATTGAGTGAGGAATTACCAGGGGATTGTGACGAAAAGTAAAGTACAGTGACATATCTCCTTATATAATGCTAACTAATACTTTTTTTAAATAATTTTAAATATTTGAATATTATTTAAATTGTTTTTTATAATTAATATTCATATATTTATGAGTCGCACGATAATAAATACTTACGTTGAGAAATTCAGTTTTATAGTTTTGACATTTTTTTAATTATTAAAATAAATAATCATTCAAAATAAGGTTTCGTTTTATCAAAAATAACTTTAAATATGTTGTTTCATAAAAAATACAAATACACCGTGATTTTTAGTCAGTACTAATACGCGGCAAAATGATTTATTTTCGTAGCAGAACTGCTCTATTTATATACTTTTTCAATTGCAATTTATATGTAAAATTGCTTCGAACGTGTGTTACCGTTTGTACGACCAAGATTATACTTTAACTATAGGTAATTACGTATAATGTATTTTTTTAAAATTTTAATGATTTGTTTCGATAGTAAAACTGCTGGTAATTCATCGTGCTAATTATAAGCAACAAATAAAACATGATGGTGTAAAAAACTATTTACTTGGCAATTGTCATTGTATTAGGGAGATATGTAAATGTAAACTGTGGGTAGGTTGTGTGTATTTGTATGTATGGGCAAGTTGAGACCACGCCAGGTTGTATGTAGTGTATGTATGTACCGCCTGTTATGGTTATGTATGTATGAAGTTGTAGTATCAGTAAATAAAATAATAATGTACATTTTCGTTTATTTAATAAAAAATGTTTATAAACATCATGAAGTTGGTTTTGTTTTACCTCGTTTTTTCTAGAGTTTGTTGACACGTTTACACGGAATATATTCAAGAGCGTATTGACGGACAAAGTTACTCGATTGACAGTTTAATTACCGAACATAAACCATATTAATGGCCCTATGCTAAGGCCCCATGTTCATTAATTCGTTTTAGAAGTAGAACAAGCATTTTTAATGTCAATACAATCCTAACAGAGTAAAGCGTTTTTTTTTCTTATGGACTTACGTAGGTAGTCACGAGGCTTTTTGCTACTTTACCGGGCATATAGGCAAGCAGAGCTCCAGCCTTAATTGTGTAAAGCTTAGACGAGAGACATTGACAAGACATTAAAACAAAAAAAATACCTATAACTGAACATAAGTCAACTATTGTATTGCCTTTTACATTAGCAAATGCGTGGGCCAGATTACCATGGGAAAATAGTATCGTAGTCAAATCGACCCATTGGGATTTTATTTAATTAAAATGAAAACATAAGGGTGCGAAATAAAACTTAAATATCAAAATACGTGTACTTTATTATTTGACCTATTTTACACCTATAAAAAATTACAAAAGAAAAATTGCGTGATTGTATAAACTATCTAATAAAAGTGCCGTGTTTGGCCTGGATTGAATATTTATAATTATATCGTCCATACCAATACTCATTTGCATTTGCAAAGAGGTATTAGATAGAACAAACATGTTCTAGCTAATACTTCTTTGTAAATTTAAGGTATCGGTGGCATTTCATTCTCGATTCATTATCGATTCGTGGATTCGTAATTTAAATTCATATTTACATTAATGATTTTACAATAGAATTTATTCTACAGTAACGACATTTATTCCTTAATGTTACCATATATTTTGCAAAAAATAGTAATTGTACATAGTAGTAAATAATTTATTCTATTGTAAAATCATTAATGTAAATATGAATTTAAATTACGAATCCACGATTTTGTTATTTAAGTTTTATTTCGCACCATTATGTTTTCATTTTAATTAAATAAAATCCCAATGGGTCGATTTGACTACGATACTATTTTCCCACGGTAATCTGGCCCACGCATTCGGCCCAGTTATCCACTACTCTTTCTACTCCGTGTAATATGGGCCGCGGACCAGAGGCCAGTTTCCCCCTACGCCTAGCAAATTAATCTTTTAATTTTACAGTTTAGAAATGGCATGGTACCGTAAAACGCTGCAACTTTGCCAACTAAGCCCAAGTTTGCCTATTTCGTTTAAATTAAGATATTTCGCGTTTTCTTGGTTTTTTTGAATTTTTTACCATTTGGTAATGACTTTACATTATTTGGGCATCATATTTTTATTGTTTTGTAATGGTAACTTCATTGTTACTCTGTCAGTTGTGCGACAAACACCGGTGCAAGTAGGTGAAAATTTCTAGTGTCATATAACTTTTGAAGTTTTAGCTAAAGAAAAGGTGTTTTCGTGCAGCTATTAAATCCCAGGGTAAGAAAATACTATCTACTTTCCGTATTGCTTGATATTTTTATTAAAAGGACACGATTTCATTAAAATAACTTAGCAGGCAATGTTATGCACTGTTTTGAGATCTTGAGTGACACAACTTTGCCTGGGTCTAGGGTTGACACTAGTTGGATTTTAATAATGATATATTTTTAGACATGTACATGTCATATTTGCATGAAATTTACACATCTTAGAAACCGGTCAAATCGAAACGCAAGAGTGATTTTGTATTTAAGTAAGTCTTAATTCTATTGCAGTTATATGAAAAAATGCCGAATAATACACGAAGCAGGAGAAAACCAGGAGCTCGATGCTAAACCATTTGGTCGCCCTACAGAGTTGACAACTGAGGAAGAAGCCCACATCGCAGATATAGTGAATATTACAGCAGAATTTGGTTGTCCTCATACGCTTTTAGACTTGCCCATTATAGTTTACAACTAAGTACTGAGTTAAGTCTTAGTTTTTACTAATAATTATGAGTCAGTATTGCTAAAAAAAACATTAAATTTGTGATTTTTGCTCATAAGTAGCATTTGGTTTTATTTTTTTTAAAAGTGAATAAAATTTTAACAAAATAATCCATATTATTTTTTGGACAACCCTAGAGTCATCAACATTTTTGTATGAAAAGTTTGTGGTACCTGCTACAACATTGCCTATCAGCAGTAAAAACATATACATTACCTTCAGGGTAATGATATAACTGACCGGGACAAGCACGGTGTCTCATGTACACGGAAAAAAAAATACTAAAAAGATCAACAATATATTTATTGAGATATCCTTCTAGGCAAAGTTGTGTTTTTTACCTACAACTTTGCCTACGACTTTGAGTGCTTGTAATTTTGAAAAAAGACATGATTTGAATAGATTTGAGTTCTACCTGGCAAGGCATAAGGTTTGTTTTCCATCTGAAAGTCTTTAGAAGCCGTAATAATAAATAGGTTCAGAGATACGAACAAAAAACGTCAAAATCCAGGCAAAGTTACAGCATTTTACGGTAGTTGTTATGTTATGTTTGTAAACCTCAACATTTTGCTATAATATAATGAACCGTAATTACAATAACAGAATCTCTGGATTACTGACTAATTTCTATTAGGTAAGTAATTTAAAATATATAAAGCATGATAGGACTGTTTTGGCGGACTGATGTAACAATTAACGCACTTACTGCCCTACTAAAATTGTTAGGTAACAAAGTATAGGTGTACTAAGTATTCATCATTATCATCATCAGCCCGTATAACGTCCACTGCTGAACATGGGCCTCCTCCCGGGGAGGGTATTTGCCATCACCACGCTTAGCAGGCGGGTTGGTGACCGCAGTATAATGTTGTACCACACAAGGAAACGCCCGTTCCTTGATATAAGATTATTATAGATTATATTATAACAATCGGGACTAACGGCTTAACGTGCCTTCCGAGGCACGGAGGATTGTCCCTTAACCAACCAGATCCGGAAAGAAATCTTAGAATTTACATGAAGATTTCCTGTCCGGTGTGGGAGTCGAGCCCACGTCTTCCAAGATTTAAAGCGAGCCAAATACCGCTATGCAACGGAGGCTGTTGCAAATACGTAAAACTGTTAAAACTACTCGTATATTTAAGTAGTAGATGCCGCCTTCACGAATATCTACAACACAGAACGCGTAAACTAAGGTCAAAATCTACATTTTATAGGTGTGATAATATTTGGAGCTTACGGTTTATGGCCTACTGTCACATATACCTACATAAGTACCTAATATCAGATGTATAAAATGGAATCACTAAACGCTCATTACAACGAATTACCTTATCAGCTGTCAACATCCTACTAATATTATAAACGCGAAAGATTGTAAGCATGGATGGATGGATGGTTTTTTTTTCCGGACGGTCATAATATGTACTTAGCCCCGAGGTTTTTGCTACTTCACCGGGCATAAAGGCGAGCAGAGCTCCAGCCTAGATAAATGGTTTAAACACAACAAACTAAGCAACGTGCGCAAGAGGGCGTCCCCTGTGGGACTTGGACCTCGGCTCATGGCAGTCGCTGACGGGGAGATTGAGGGATTATGTCTTTTAGTTTTGTGCAACTGTCGCTCTACTTTACAGTTCGCGGGCCTCTCGAACTTCGGGTCTACGAGGGCATCGGAAGAATGGATGGATGGTACACTGAAATTTTTGCACCGGGATAGGTAGTTGCGCTGGATTAACGTATAGGCTAGAAAAAACATCACGCTCCGACCCACTGGAGCAGAGTATCACGGGTAAAACCGCGGGGCGCCGCTAGTTTTAAATAATTGTCAAATGAGCACCTGGCGCGGGCGTAGCGGTTTAAAGCTCATCTTAATTATTGGAGGTCGTGAATTAGATTACCATGGCCCCGTAGATTCGTCGTGGGATTCCCGTTCCGGACAAAACAGCTTTGAGTAAAATCCAAGATATCTTTCTGGGTTTGGTTGGTTGAAGGTCTACCCTCCGTGCCTCAGAAAAGCACGTAAAGCCGTTGATCCCGATTGTCGTAACATCATCTATGACAAGTGTATGCTACTGGAAGTTCATGTTTCATAAATTGAGTTTTTGACTGCAAGATTAACGCTGTTGTTATCAGCTATGTTGTTATTATTGACTTGAGAAATTTTGTGTCATATACCTTACTTATTCATATAAAAAGGTAGACATGAAAACACTATTTAGGCACAAGACGACTGTAGATTAAACTTTTAGAGCGCCTTCACACTAGCGTTTGTCCAGCGTAGGCGTTCGAAACGTATGCGCAGCGCAGACGCCGCGACTACGCACCGCAGGCGTCGCGTTGTTGCGGCGTTTCCTCTGAAGTCATTCATGAACGCTGCGCTAACGCGGTGTAGACGTCAAGGGCCGCGGGTGGCGGGGAGAGGTCGAATGTGTACAGGATTGTATTTGACTCATGCGTCGCGCACCTGCGGCGTCTGCGCTGCGTATACGTTTATCGAACGCCTACGCTGGACAAACGCTAGTGTGAAGGCACAAACAAATTAACACAAGCATAAAATAAGCTGACCTGCAAAACAGAGCGCACATTTGGTATTGGCCTTTTCATGAGCTGGTTTGCCACACCTTGTCTACCTACTACACGAAGCTATTGTCGCGTGTATGACTGTCGTGTCTATTTGGGTCTTGTATCCCCGACCTCCATGTCTGATTTTCTTTTTAAAGATATGATTGATATTTTTTCTGACTGATGTATGATGTATGTACCTACATTTAGTCGTTTTGTCAAATAACGTGTTAAGTATATACAGGGCCGGATTTAAGGGAGGGCTTCCAGGACAGCTGCCCGGGGCCTCCACAATAGAGGGGCCCCCACAATAGAGGTTTAAATTTTTTCAAATAATCTCTACAACTTTTTTGTTTTTTTTCTGGGTTATAGAATTATGATAAATGTAATAGTTCTTAAATATTGTAAAAACGGTTATTCATCTATACTTGTTCACTTAAATTAGACAATCAGTTAAATATCAGAATTCGAATCGTCCAGAAAAGTATGTACCTACATACTTCAAATTTTCTACACATTTAGAGGGAAACTAATTTGTGGACCAGGGGGGCTCTTCTTCCTTGTTGCCCTGGGGCCTCCGGACTTCTAAATCCGGCCCTGAGTATAAACTCTTATACTGTGAGTACCTTCAGATAACGCCTTTTGAGGCCAGTGGAGGTCTTTAAATCAATTTGGAATCTATACCTACTTATATATAAAGTTGATGAGTTCGTTTGCGTGAAAGCGCGAATTACCGCCGGGCCAATATGAAAAAAAAATGTAGATAGGTGTTGGATAGCCCAGTTATTGATGAAGGTTTCCTATAAGCTATATTTAATTATGAAATAACTCCCATTCCTACCGGGAATGGGAGTTACGCAGGTAAAACCACGCGCGGGTAGCTAGTAGATAGATAAAGTACTACAAATTATAAATGAATCCTTAACTAAGACTTTCAACTCTTATTGCAAATATATTCTACCAGCTGCGCCCCGCGGGTTTACCCGCGTTACTCTGCTCCAGTGGGTCGGAGTGTGATGTTTTGTAGCCTATATGTTAATCCAGCGTATAACCTATCCCGGTGCAAAACTTCAGCCAATTCCGTTCAGTAGTTTTGGCGTGGAAAAGTAACAAACATCCATCCACCCATCCATACTTACAAACTTTCGCGTTTATAATACCTATTAGTAGGATTAAACTTTCTAAGAAAATGCTTTATACCTACTTTATAGTCTTATCGCCCTGGGGAGTGGGGGGGGGGTGATGTTAACAACTTTCAGTGCACCGGGAACTGCTCCTCGAAACGCACTGGTGATGTGTGGAGCAGCCAGGTTTTAAAGGGTAGACCCTCTTCTCATAGTATGCTGCGGTGGGAATGATGCCTACTCCTTAAACTCCCTAATTTTAAGTGAATCAGAAAATCGTTAACAATTTTCTCAGAGACAAGTTAGTTTTCATATAACCCAAAACGGTTAAGCACTTCATTACCCCTGTAGGTACCATCACAGCGATGCTACGGTCTATAAAAGGGGCGGCTAAAGGTAACGATACGATATAGCAGGTAAATGTCGGCCATCTTTGTCCTCGGGCTAACATTTATGCGGCCATCCAATTAGAGACGCCTGTTTGTTGAGAGACCTTGGGACGCTCATGAATTCCTGGTAGCTGGGTATTTTTGGATTAGCGATTTATTAGTGAATTTAATTCTAACAAAGTCAATCCCAATGTTGATAGTATTATACTCGATAAGTTCAAAAATTATCGATTATTTTGCACGACAATGGAATGCAGATCATAGTATTCACTTATTTAAGTTTTCTGTAAAAAAAAAACAAAGCTTTTATTATAAACTAGCTGATGCCTGCGACTTTGTCTGTGTGGTGTTTGTTATTCATTAGATTTTTTAACTATCCCACGGGAACTCATTAATTTTCTGTGATTCTGTCAACATTTTAAATGTGTAAAGTGTTGACGTAGGTTTTAGGTACCGCTTTGCAATACAGTAAAAGCTCTCTATTCGCGGGGTATACGTTCCGTAAATATACCGCGAATACAGAAACCGTGAATATGGAATGGTAATTTATATGGGATTATAGGGGATACGTTCCTAGGAGACAGTAGATGGATCAATTTTCATTAAAAAATGTCACGTTTCCAGTGTTTGTTCCACATGCACTGGAAACGTGACTTTCCAAAGCGTAAATGATCAAAGCATATCTATTTCCACTTAAAGCTGTAATACAGATATTTTTCGTGTCGAAACACTTATTTTTAGTCGACATTATAAAGCACAGTACATCTAATATGTGGCAGCATTAAACAAAAACTTAAGGCGTAGTCGTAATATCACTATAATCTTCATTTCTTAGTCCAATTACCGACACGTTTATAAAGGAACCCGAATCCTTTCTATTAATATATGTATGTATGTAGTGATGTACCGATTAGTTCCGCGAATATGGGATTTTTTTGCCGCGAATACAGGAATTCGGTCGCAATTTTTTAATCCGCGAATAGTGAAAACGCGGATGAAGGAAGCGCGAATAAGGAGCTTTTACTGTATTTCATTTAAATCGGTCAACATCCTTCGATTTCCCAACAGTTTCGGACATAAGCCCGTACAAACAGACAGAGAAACAAAAAAAACTGTAAGTATGTGTTCTATTTTACTTCTAATGAAATAATGAATTTTTATTCAGCACTTAGGTATTTACATACACTTGTACTTGTCAGAATTACAATGTAAGAAGAAAAAACTATAACTAACAGATAATTCTTACTCTATAAAATATCCGACTAGGTAACTAACAGTAGTAGGTAGGCAATTGCAAATCTACAGACTGCAAAGTCCGTCCGTCAGTCCTGTGACATTTTTGCGATAAACCAATTATTATTATTATAAGAAGAAATTAAAACCGCATCCAAATTGCAAGTGGTCACACTATATCTAAGTGGCACACACCTGAAGGCACCCTTATGGGGTTTAGGACCACGACCCAGGGTGCCACTACAGGCGCTCAATCACAGGGCAGGGATAGGGGCTCAACGCGGTCCTCGCCGGCAAAAATCCTACCCTAGCTAACCAGCAACCTTTCACTAGCTACCTAAGTTGTGTTTTAGTCTCTTCTTTTGTTTTTTTTGTTTTAACAAGCTTGTTAACAATCTCATTGAATACATTGCAATTATACCATGTGCGCTGATGTACGCTCTGAAACGATTTTATCAGTATAGGCGAAGTATTTACTAGATTTCCTCAAGCAAAAGAAAAACAACCTCTTGCACACGAAAACGGAGGAAACATCCACGCACATTTTTAAGGAACAAACAACACTAGGTAAATCTCTCGTCATAGAGGACACAAAATCTACCACCTCAAATAAATCCATCAGCAAAACGAACAGCCAATGCAAGCAGCATCCGTTCACGAGTATGACATGTGAGCACACAGCCATCGCCTCCCTCGCCATATTAGAAGGGAAGGAAGGAGGCAACCCGGCTCACATCGCCACCGCAAGTATCTAATGACAAACAAAGGGAGCATGACGAACTCACTGACAGTAGCATTTGTGGAGTCAATAATAATAAAAAATATCTACACTTTAATTCAGCATAGCATGTTCCGATACAAGTGAGTTTATATAAATTAAAATATGTAACCATTTTATGAATACTTTTAAAAATACAATTATAACAGATAGGTACTTATTGTGAGAATGACTTTGTTTTATTGCTTGCACCATGCAGTTTTATCATTGATTGTTAATAACCCTTTTTCATTAGGGTATTCTTAACCTCAATTTTAAATTTATTAAGAGGTAAATCATGCACATATTCTGGGATCTTATTGTACATGCGCACTCTAAGCCCCACAAAAGAAGAATGAACTCGCTGTTAACGGTGGTATTCAGCACACAATTTATGTTTATTTCTAGTATTTATTGTGTGCAAAGCACTTCTCTTTTGATATAATTATATTTAAATTATGTCTAACAGGCATTATATTTTCATAAATGTATTGAGAAGCTACCGTTAGTCTGTGGATCTGGCACTTAGCTGATAAATAGATCTCATTGCCTGTTTTTGTAAAATAAAGATGTTTTGAATATCGGCAGATTTTCCCCAAAGTAGAATTCCATAAGAAAGAATGCTATGGAAATAACTTTTTTTTTTCTATGTCATTCAACATCAGACATTCAACCTCTACAGTTTTATTATATTATAGAAAAGATTATAAAAAAGCACAAGAAAATCTTATACACCAAACTTGGCTATCATCTTAAAAGTCATCATCACGCGGTCCACCTGCCAGCGACAGCCCTGAGCCGGGATTCAACTTCAGGGCGCTCCCTGAAGTTGAATCCCGGCTCAGGGCTGTCGCTTACCTATATGCTACATGCTTATGAGGCAGCTCCATTAAATTTGGCTGGACACTTGCTCGCTTTGTGAAGTAAAAGCTTATTAAAACACATATCCGCCCTTTAAAAAATGATATGATAAAGATAAACAATTTTATATTGTCATCATTTATCATAATCATTTGCCCGATAACGTCCACCGCTGAACATAGACATCTCGGAAGGAGGCATACTCCCGAGAGAGGTTTTTTGCCGTAGTCATCACGTTTGGCAGGCGGCGGCTGGTGATTGCAGTATAATGCAGTAACAGACACAGAGAAAGGCTTCTGCCCGTCCCATTGTATAGCATTTTTATAGATGATGACGTTATAACAGCACAACAGCATAACGTGCTTGCCGAGGCACGCAGAGTTCCTCACCCAACCAGGCCGGAAAAGAAATCTTAGGTGTTACCCAAAGATTAGTTGTTTGGCGTCGGGATCGATCCCCCGACCTCCGAGATTTGTCTCGCGAGACTTATAGCACTACGCCACGGAGGTAGTACCACGGACCATCACCCAATTACAAAATCAGACTTTTTCAGCGGGTGGCATAAGTCCTATTCTTTCTACCGGATCTCCATAATAATATATTTTTTTTGGCCGGATTCTTGGAGATTAATTTTAATTTTAGACCTTTAAGGCATCTAACTATACCTAATGTGTACATTTGTCATTAATCGCTCGACAGACGGACAGACTGATTAAAAATTCTTATAACAATGTTTTTAGCTACTTAAGTAATACTTTTGTTAGATTTAGTCTTATACAGTATAATTTTGACAAGTACAAGTGTATGTAAATACCTAAGAGCTGAATAAATTTCATTATTTCAATATAGTATAAGATAATATAGATAGCTACAGAATATGACAACCTCCGGAGCGTAGCGGTATTTGGCCCGCTTTAGATCTCGGAGGTCGTGGGTTTAATCCCCACGCTGTACAAGAAATGTTTGCGCAAATTCTAAAATTTATTTTCGGGTCTGGATGGTTGACGGACTACCCTCCGCGCCTTTAAGCACATTAAGCCGTTTATCCCAATTGTTATAACATCATCTATAATAATCGTATACCAGGAAACGGGCAGCAGCGTTTCTTTGCGTTTCTTGAAAGAATATAAATTCCTTCAAAGACATTAATTAATGTTTAACAATAGCAATTATTATGAGTAATAATTACAACAACAGCTCTGCAAAGAGCCTATATTTCATGGGAACTAATCTATTAACAAAAGCCCATTAATCTGTTACAATCTAGAACTAGATATAAAAGTCGTACCCCCATAAAATCTAGGCACGCTCAGAGATTGACACTTTTGTAGGCATGAATATTGTTCCAATCAGTGAAGACAATTTTCTTTATGGTTGTGGGGCGCTCCCTGTCCCCATTTTGTACCACCATAGCCAGGGTGGTGGGGTTGTGTCGGCCTTACGGGATTGCGGAATACTGAAATAGTTGAACGAGTGGCAATCTACCGAACGTACCTTTTCGGACAACGCGAGTTACACTGAACTTTCAGTCTCATATTTTACTAACTTTTTTACTAACTTCTTATTAAATAATCATTTAATTTATGTACTTATTTTATCTTATGAACAAGTTGTATTTATTTTGCCTATAAGCATTAGTTACATTGCATTTATTTAGATAATCCTTTGACATTGCAGTGGCGATAAGCCGCGGGAATTTATGTCTGATATGAACATAATTTGTATGGATTTATTTTGAGTTATTACCGGTTACAAGTTGTAGCAGCGATGTCGAGCGGCAAAAGTTTTCAGTTTGTGGTCGCAGTCCTTATAATCTCAGGTAAGATCTTTTATGGACAACCTACGAATTTGACTCAAGTTATACTAAAAAACTTATAGTAACTTTTTATGTGAGATTAAATCTATATATTTGTAATTAAAAATGAATTGTTAAATGTATAACTTGAGTACGAAATTACCAATTAGCCTGATTATTTTTTTATTGTGTTTGTAATAATAAGGAAAAGGTTTCTATGAAATAAAATTCTTGGAAAACCACGGGAAATGTCAGTTAAGAAGTACGTAGATATATAACTAATAGTAACAATAGTCCCTTTTTTATTTTAACGTATGGCGAGGGTTCCAGCTTAGTAAACGCTTAACCTGTAAGTCACAATACTAACTTTCACCTGGATCGCCTTGATCATTTCACGTGGCTTTATGATATTTTTTTTACATAACTATCGGTCGTGGAAACTTGTAATAGATATTCTACGAATAAGATTTTTTCGTGTATTCAACAAGAGGCCGTAGCTTAATGGCTGGGGCATCGGACTTGTAATTGTACTCGCCGGTTCGATCCCCACCTATTGCACTACCGATGTGAAATCACTTATACCACAAGCAGTTTAGCTTAGCACGAGAGGTTAACAAGAATACTAGTAGACTTAAAGTTGCAAGTGTCTTATTTTTTTCTGACAAATTTATACATCATGTTTATTAATATTGTACATAAATTTACTTTATTTCCATTTAGCTTTGGTAGAAACTCTATCAGTGCTCTTCCTGGGAAGTAAAATGCATTGAGTTAGTGTAAACATTATCAATTTGAGTACCTATTATTAAATAGTCACATAGACGCATTTTGAAATGTGCGTTTTACCAACCATCAGTTCTCAGGTACGCGAACACTAATAAATTCATGCCTCTTTTGACAGTAAAAATTCAATACTCGCATAATATCAACCTAATAACATTGCGATAAGGTTCAAAGAATTTGGCAACTATCAATTTGGAAAGTAAATCCTACAAACAGCATAAACTGCGGAGCTTAGCTTGACAATTTCTCAATAACTCAAAGAATTCAAAATTCTTGTTATGTTCTACAATACTGTGATTTAGCATAGTTACGTACCTACATTAATTAATCAATATCACGCCGATAAAGTTGGCACATTAAATCTTGAAAATATTTTGTTTTATTCATATACTTTTGAATATATAAATAGAAAAAGAAATAAAAATCTTCATTCGTAACTGGTTACCAAAAATAGTTACAAACCTGGAATAATTACTATTGATTGGTAACTAGTAACGAGAAAACGAAATAAAAATCTTCTTTCGTAGCTGGTTCACAAAAAATGGTTACAATGATGGACCAAAGGTCTCAATATGGCATTGCAACTTATATAATTTTTAAATATTTTTATTTTACCTAGATAATAGTTGATTTTCCTGGCTCCAACCTGATACCATTTATTTGTACATTGGTTTCAAATTCCGGAAACGACCGTCTCCCCTCGCCACCCCTCGATTGCAAAGATCTTTCCTATGGTCTTGCAGACCCGAAGTCCGAGAGAGACAGTTGCACGAAATTTAAAAAAAAACGAAAAAAGTCATCTTTCTTAAATAAAGATGAGCTGTCGTTGAGGATTTGCAGAAAAATAGTCTAAAACAATTCGTCTAAAACAATTCGACTAATACAATTCGACTAAAAAACAATTCGACTATTAACAAGTCGTCTAATACAATTCGACTAGTAACAACTCATCAAAAACAATTCGCCGAAAAACTATTTAAATTCTGTAACACATCGTAAGAGATAAAAACGGCGTGAGACGAAAGAGTGGATTAGCTTAGTTCTAATCCAGACAGTAGTCTCAGTTTATTATACTGATGTTAAATTTAATTGGTTGCATATTAGAAAATCAAAACTTTCCTGAGCAAATTTCAAAAGAACAACGTACAACTCAACAAAGTTTAAAATAACGATGGTCATTTGATCAAAAGTTCAGCTGACCAAAGTCTGGAATCTGGCACTTCGCCGGCCGCGGCCGCGGCACGACACAATTGTTTTAGTCGAATTTTTAATAGTCGAATTGTTTTTTAGTCGAATTGTTTTATTCGAATTGTTTTAGACGAATTGTTTTAGACGAATTTTCCGTAGACGGCCGTTGAGCCGAGGGCCAAGTCCCACAGAGGGCTTGCGCAGGTTGCTTAGTTTGACATTTTTTCACAATTTATTTAGGCTGAAGCTCTGCTCGTCTTTATACCCGGTGAAGTAGCAAAATGCTACTGGCTAACGAGATAATGTCCGTCCGTCCGAAAAAAATAAAATGTTTTCAAATTGAATAACATTGGGTATAGGGAAATTGATCAAATAGTTATAGTTATCATACTAACATTATAAACGCGAAAGTTTGTAAGTATGGATGAATGTTTGTTACTCTTTCACGTAAAAACTACTGAACGGAATTGGCTGAAATTTTGCACCGGGATAGCTTATACGCTGGATTAACATATAGGCTACAAAAAATCACGCTCCGACCCATTGGAGCAGAGTTACGCGGGTAAAACCGCGGGGCGCAGCTAGTTATAATAAAATCAATATTAACTTGTCTTACGCTAGGAAAGCAAATATCAATTAACAT
This sequence comes from Nycteola revayana, assembly GCA_947037095.2. Taxonomy (NCBI): domain Eukaryota; kingdom Metazoa; phylum Arthropoda; class Insecta; order Lepidoptera; family Nolidae; genus Nycteola; species Nycteola revayana. The sequence goes on along the minus strand of OX344849.2, from coordinate 17,446,738 downwards.
AAAAGAAAGAGATGTACTGCAAACTTATAACTGTTAAAGTATGGTTTGAAAAAGTTTAATAAAGCCTTTTCCGAACAAAACAGTAACTAAATATATAAAAATACCGCCAAGTCGTACCGTTTACATTGTGCATAATTGCTTAAGCACCATCTGTTCTATCAGAATTTTCTATAATTTTCATTTGTCTATAGTAAAATTGTTCGAAAAATTCGTAACGGAAGTGACGCGTGTCAGACGCGCTCTAGCTTTTGGGTCACTTCCGGAGACAACTTCCGATGTGTGTCAAGCTTAAGTTTCACCCTAAATTAAGGACTTTAGATAAAATATCTTCATTTACGATATTGTTCTATACACATTTGCATTGTGTAAACTGAGTTTTATTTAACACTAGCTCCCCGCACTCGGTTTTACCCGCGTAGCTCCCGTTCTCGTGGCAACTTCATAATTAAAAGGCTTATTACTCCTAGAAAACGTAGCATACTAATGGCGAAAGAATTTTTGAAATTGGTCCAATAATTTCGGATCCAAATGAGCAATGCCAACAAACAATGAATTTTCCCTCCTTATTATTATCATATAAAAAATCACTCATAAGTTAAATGTAAATAAATAGCCAACTATATAACACATTTCTAGTAACATTTGTATGCTTTGTTTTTTATGGCTCTAGTTCTACCTTTTTAATTAAAAGTCTTTTCTTACTGCTTTGGATCTTGAATGATTGTTCTTTTTTATTAGGGTTCCGTAGCCAAATGCCAAAAAACGGAACCCTTATAGATTCGTCATGTCTGTCTGTCTGTCTGTCTGTCTGTCTGTCCGTCCGTATGTCACAGCCACTTTTTTCCGAAACTATAAGAACTATAATGTTGAAACTTGGCAAGTTGATGTATATTCTGAACCGCATTATGATTTTCACACAAAATTAGAAAAAAAACAAAAAAATTTGGGGTTCCCCATACTTAGAACTGAAACTCAAAAAAAATTTTTTCATCGAACCCGTACGTGTACATCTATGGATAGGTCTTCAAAAATGATATTGAAGTTTCTTATATCATTATTTTCTAAACTGAATAGTTTTCGCGAGAGACACTTCCAAAGTGGTAAAATGTGTGTCCCCCCCCCCTGTAACTTCTAAAATAAGAGAATGATAAAACTAAAAAAAATATATGATGTACATAACCATGCAAACTTCCACCGAAAATTGGTTTGAACGAGATCAAGTAAGTAGTTTTTTTTTAATACGTCATAAGCCGTAAACCGCAGTTTACCTTTCATTCATTCAACATCGATCAAAGTTACAACGAACTACAAGAACTTTTATACTATGTTACTTGTTGTATTCTTGATATCAAAAATAGGTACGCACTTGTACGGAACCCTTCGTGCGAGAGTCCGACTCGCACTTGGCCGGTTTTTTTTTACATAACTCTCTTACGGATTCAGTGTTCATACTTTTAGTTAACTTATGTTTTGTTTTGTTATTATAAAAAAATCCTATTAGCTTAAATTTAATCGTAAAAGAATAATTATTGTTTATTATTATATATGTATATCAAACATGAGCACAATTATATCACTAACACATTTTGTATACACATTTTCATATATAAGAGACAGATTATATCCCCTCAAAGTAAAATCATCTTAATTATATCTATAAATGCGTGCGTAGTCCGAGTCACTGCTTCAAAATAAATAAACAATATTAAACCGTCCGCATAGTATCCTACGATCTCAACATATCCTTACAAAATGAGCCTGAGCGCTACAAAAAAGGAATAAGTATCATCTTGAGTTTTTCTCACGATCCCAAGTGAGCGGTGCATCCCAGGGATTAAAAAGAGACAAAACAGGGATCCCGGGAGCGAGCGTGAGAAATACGGGATGCTAACGGATCCGGATTATTAGGAGAACATGAAACGCAACGCGTATCATTGTAGAAACATTAACAGCGAAAGTGGCGGGAATTCTTGAAAGTTGTAAGATAAGGATGAATGAACACTTGATGAGTTATTACATTAGTACGTAGTAGTTGTAGGACAAGCTTTTATCTTTACAATTGTATTTACCAAGCTGTGTAATGGTTGTTTTCTGATTGGTGTTCGTGGTTGAAAAGGCTGTGTAAAAACAATTTAAGATATTTTTCCTGGATGTTTAATTGTTTAATTAATGTTTTTTTAAATGTTTAAATTTCTGTATGATTAACTGTTTAATGTAATTTAAAAATGTAATAAACTTTTATTACATAAACTTCATCCTTGGACGGCCAGTTTTTTTTTTTAATTTTCCAAGTAGCTACTTAAAGAATGGGACAGCTTATAAAAATTGTACGTTTGTTTAAATAAGTACTTATTTTACAATCAAATTATACCTACAAAGTTGAGAAGTGTTTCAAAGCACGAATATCAACATCATTTTGATTCCCAAAGGTCAGTTTTCCAATAAACCCACTCATAATCCATGGTCATAGTCAAGCTACGATTGGAAATAATATCATTCTTTTTATAGCTGCCGCTAAAAGTTACCAGCGAGGGGTAGGCGCGGCGGCACTCCCTGACATTTGCTAGACCATAAAAAGAAATATCTACCAGGGTAGCATAGTATGGGCGCCGTTTCGCAAAGGCCTCGCCGCGCCCTATAACTCGTTCTGCTCCAGCGGCGCCCTACTAACCTGTTTTGTTTTAGTAGATTTATCATTTTAACACAGATAGGTAGGTCGCTTAATTTTAGTAATTACATTCTGTTTAGTGTTAATATTTGTAATGACTATGTAAGTAACCTATTAATGACGAGCAATAGAAAAAAAAAGACATAGGATATTAAAATTGTTGTAGATATATTGAGAAAGACTCGTAGGAAGCTAGAATAGGGTCCGGTCGTCCTCGCAAGGCGAGGTGAGCGACGCGTTCTATGCTTCAGACGCGATCCCAACACCGACTATCATGTTGTTATGACAATGTTAAATAAACTAATGTTTGTTATTATCATTGTAGGTATTTGACTTAATATAAGTAGGTAAGATCGATCCGTCTACACTATCAATAAACGTTTTCATTTCCATTTTCAAATTTGCAAAGTTCTTTAATATGAAAATATTACATCGTTTTTTCATTTTATTTTATAGCCCGTATTCAAGTCTTCTAGGACTTTAATACTTCGTACAATCGCAGTTGGATATCGACATTTAAGTTCTGACACCATATAAGTAATTTATTATTGTATATTTAAACTATATAATAATATAGTAGCCAATACTATATAATAATATAGTATTGGCTGGTAATACATAAGTACCTAGCTGATTGAAATTAAGAATGTAACGTTGGAATTCCGATCATGAGATCGCCATTTTGGTCTCCACAAATGGCACTACCGACGTGAACCCATTCGTGACACAAGCATTTTGGCTTAGCTCGAGGGGTTAACAAGAATACCAAATCTCTACCAGAAATCTTCATAAAAACAATAGAAGGCACTGAACTATGAATCCATCCATCCAAAATTTAAGTGCTTTGTCTGTGTAGCATTCTCCATCTATCCCGTTGTAGAGCCATTTCAAAATCTCTTTTTTTAAGTTTACTGACCAACTTTAAGAAAAATTACAAGTGGACTGTTATAAAGAACTATGAATAAGATGCTTAAATTCAAATTCAAAATTCATTCATTCCGTAAAAATGGTTACATTTTTTTGGACTACTGACTACTGCCAAAAAAACTCGGTAGAACCCTCTTTTATCACCCACCTAAATAATATTAGAGAACTATCTGTTAATCAATTTGAAGCCATTGTTAAAGCTAAATTATGTAAAAAGGCATATTATAAAATATCAGACTATTTAAATGACAGAATGGGTTGGGAGTAACCTGTTCTGGAATGACACTGCTGCTGAACAATATTGTAAAAGTAAAGATAAAGTGATTATTTAAAAAAAGAGTTCTCTGAGTTTCTTGCCAGTTCTTCTCAGAGTTGTCACGTCTTGAACTGGTGGTAGGAGAAGAAATGGACGCATCATAATAACGTGACTTCATTTTTATGAATTGTATCTATAGATATGAATAAAGAAATATTGACTTTGACTTTTTATTAATAATAATATTTTACAATATTTTAATTAACCTAAGTTGCTACAAAATTCTTTTACATTTGAATTGGAGCGAATTAATCCTCAGCATTTTTGTGACAAAGATAATCAGAAATTTTATAATAAGCCCTTTTATTATTGCTACACAATTTAGCTTTAATAATACATAGCCCCATTAAACTCATTTATAGATAATATAAATATATTATTGGGAAGTTTGTCATAGAAGCATATACATTGCCCCATAAAAGAATTAATAATTTAGCGGAGACGGCTAGCATAGACCACAAGATTATACTTATATCTAGTATTTATACTATTTTTGTCGCTTTTTTGTTGTTGTTCGCAACGGTTAGAATATTTATCTCTTTAAATATTTTTTTAAAGCTATTTTGGGGACCTATTTTGTAAATAGCCCTCACGGCTCTCTTTTGCAATATTACAACATTAAAATGCTGTTAATGTCCATTAATATATTTATTTCTAAGGAACTAGTGATTAGATATAAGTGACATAACCCTCTACTACGCTATCGGGGTCACTGGCGACCCTGAGTCCGAGGGCATGAGGGCCGGGTGACAAATGATGTCTATTGTCTTACTTTATTACAGAAGGGTTACGACCCACCCCGACCCATAAAATACCCTAGTTTGCGATTAATTAAATCTAGCTAGGTTAATTTGACGATGTTTGCTGTGGATGTTTGTATCAAAAGTGATTTTACCTTTTGCCCCAGTTAGCTTTTGAAAGAAAATAAATTTAAATTGTTTGGGTTATTTAGTGCGCAAATTTTACCTACAGAAAGGTTTAAAAAAATAAAAATAGCCGTGTTTTTTTTGTTATGCTTCGAACAAAATAATTAAAATGCGCACACCCATGGCGAACGGTAGCGCTGAGCTGGCTGATACACGCGCGCGCGTCCGTGCGCCCGCGCTCTCTCTCCCCCGCCCTTTCCCGCGCTATTACCCCTTTCACTCCCGTGCATAGGGTGAGCGTGGTATTTAAAAATTTCGGTGGATAAACAATAACTAATAAATAGTTAGCAAAAAAATTACATATGATTTTTTTTCGTGGAATGTGTTCTATTAACGATACTGATTACATGGAAAAAATATGCGCACTGTCTCCGAAGTAACCCTGTATACGCAAATAATATACAAAATAACTTAAAATAAATCTCTCGAATCTAAATTACCTATTTATTTACTTTACCTGATAAATACAATTATATTTACGATGGTCAATATATGACATAATTCTATCATTAGATTGAAGAAAATCAAAAACATTCAACGATTTTATGATGGTTGTTTTATTACTTTAAGATATATAAAACCGAGTAAAAACTATAATTTCAAGAAAATTTAAAAGGTTTTTGGTAATTTGACATAGTGAGACAAACCAACATGAATAATAAAAACTTATATTAATTATTATTCAGCAGCTCACCAGCAAGCAATAACGTCAAAAATTCGACAGTGAAAATTTGCAAATAGTCGCATAACGTCAACAAATGTCGCGTTACCATAGTAATTGGTGGGTAGTTGTCAACTATAGCTACAATTTCCACTTCAAAAAGCCCATATTCGCTGACCAAATGAAATTTTTTACAGTGTTTTGGTTTTAAAATTTAAATATAGGTACAAGGTTAAAAATATATGTAAAATAAAAATAAGCATAAGTAGTAGATGTTATTATGCTAAGTATTTTTCAACATTTTATTTTTAATTTTAGCAACCAGTTAGTCAGGTTGTCCTTCGACATAGGCCAGAGGCCCCCCCTAGTTTTTTCCACTCGTCTTTGTCTCGAGCAAGTCTTCGCCATCCTTTTGGTAGATCATTTTATTCTTCTCATATTTTTATTTGTCGTCCTTTGTTTCTTTTCCCATTTCTAGGATACCATTCCATTTGTCAACCATAGCTACAATTTATATTGTTAAGTTGCTTTGAATTGAATTTCGCTGTCGTATATTTAACCAATTATTTATAATATACTTTATTTTATTCAATAACTACAGACACTGACTACCGATTTATATTCTAGAAAATTGAAGATGAAGGCATATTATAAATAATATTCCTAAAAATACCTTTTCGTTTATTATTTTTTTAAGAAAATTGAGTTTTTTTAAATTAAAACGCACTAGAATTACGTCCCTGTATTGCGAGCAACTTTTAAAACATAATTTACGGACAAAAATCGCACCCAGGTTCCAGACAAAGAACAACTATGTTATGACAATTAGTAATCTAGGGTGGGAATCGAACCCAGAACAATATAGGCACAATTACCCGTGTTGTCAGTTATTCCTTTTTTTTTCGGACGGACTTTTGTAGTTAACACTAAGGCTTTTGCTACTTCACCGGGCATAAAGGCGAGCAGAGCTCCAGCCTAGATTAAATCATAGGCCTCAGGAGTAACTCCCGTAACTACTAAGCTATCGGTGCTGTCACTAAAAAAATAAAAATAATTCTATAACACATACAAGGGCATATTTTAAAAGTTTTTCTAACCCTCCCTAGTTTTATAACATATTACAAAAATGTTCCGACCTATCGTCAAAGATAATGTCAGCCGCACCCGCTGCGGCAATTTTACTATCCTACACCATAAAATTATGGTCTTTATGGTAATATAGCTCATTATACTAACGTGGTAATGATAGCTATAATATGGATAGAAGTGTATATGTGAAGCATTCACGCTTGTTAAGGAGTGAGGTAGACAGGACTTGGAATTATACATTAACTAGCTTCCCGCGCGCGGTTTCACCCGCGTAACTTCCGTTCCCGTGGGAAATTCATAATAAAATATAGCCTATGTTCTTTCTCAGGCTCTAGACTATATGTGTACCAAATTTCATTTAAATCGCTTCAGTAGTTAAGGCGTGATTGCGTAACAGACAAACAGACAGACAGACAGAGTTACTTTCACATTTATAATATTAGTAAGGATTGCATTTTGCGTATTTTTAACTAGCTTCCCGCGCACGGTTTTACCCGCATAACTCCCTTCCCCGTTGGATCTTCATAATGAACTATAGCCGTTAGCCTATAGCCTTCCTCGATAAGTTAGCTATTTTACACTAAAATATGTTTTTTAAATCGAAGCTGTTGTTATGTAGTTCTTGACATTAGCGCGTTCTAAAAACAACGGACGAACTGTTCAGTTTTATTAATTAGTATTAACTCTCCTTCCCGTAAGAACTTCATAATTAAATATAGCCTTATAGCCAACCTCAATAAATGGGCTATTTAACACTGTTTTTTTTCAGTTGTTTCTCAGATTTGTGCTTGCAAGCTAACAAACAAACTCTTCAGCTTTTATTAGAATAAGATTCCAACGAATCTTATATATATAAAAGAAAGTCGTGTTTGTTACAACACTTATAACTCGAGAACGGCTGGACCGATTGCCATGGTTTTTGATTTGTTGGATTTGTTTCCGTCCCGAATAGCAGAATACATTTTAAAAACAAAAGAAAGTCGTGTTAGTAACACTATTTATAACTCAAGAATGGCTGAACCGATTTGGCTGAAAATTGGTAGGGAGGTAGCTAAGAACTGGGTGAAGGACATAGGACTTTTGGGTAGGGGTAGGGTAGGGGTAGGGTAGGGGTATGGTAGGGGTAGGGTAGGGGTAGGGTAGGGTAGGGGTAGGGTAGGGTAGGGGTAGGGTAGGGTAGGGGTAGGGTAGGGTAGGGGTAGGGTAGGGTAGGTGTAGGGTAGGGTAGGGGTAGGGTAGGGGTATGGTAGGGGTAAGGTAGGGGTAGGGTAGGGTAGGGGTAGGGTAGGGTAGGTGTAGGGTAGGGGTAGGGTAGGGGTAGGGTAGGGTAGGGGTAGGGGTAGGGTAGGGGTAGGGTAGGAGTAGGGTAGGGTTAGGGTAGGGGTAGGGTAGGGCAGGGGTAGGGTATAAAAGTCCACCCGTGCGAAGCCGGGGCGGGCCGCTAATGATATAAATAAATGAACCTATTTCAAAACCATTACTCGAGATGAAATGTCACTTTATCCTTATGAAACACACTAGATTCCCGCGCGCGGTTTCACCCGCGTTACTCTCGTCTTCCTCGTGCTATATAATACTGAAATATTTTTTCAATTCGTCGGACCAGTAGTGCCAGAAATTAGCACGTTCGAGCAAACAAACATACTCTTCATCTTTATACATCTACAAGCTTCCTGCAAGTGGTTTTACCTGCGCAACTCCTATTCCCGTAGGAACTTTATAATATATAATAATATATATATATATATAATATAATATTTAGGGACAATTTCACACAGATCATCCTAGCCCCAAACTAAGCAAAGCATGTACTATGGGTACCGGGCGACGATATACATACTTATATAGATAGATAAATACTTAAATACATAGAAAACATCCATGACTCAGAAACAAATATTCGTGCTCATCACACAAATATTTGCACTTACCGGGATTCGAACCCAGGACCACCAGCTTCGTAGGCAGGAGCACTACCAACTAGGCAGTCAATTGAGGCAGACTTCGTACTGCCTCAATTGATAAATAAAAGACCTAAACATTTGTATAAAATAAACTGGCCCGGAGAGACTTTGTTTATGCGGTGTCCTACATCTACCCCTACACTACCCCTACCCTACCCCTACCATACCCCTACCCTACCCCTACCCTACCCCTAACCTACCTCTACCCTACCCCTACCATACCCCTACCCTTACCCTACCCCTCTACCCTAACCCTACCCTACCCCTACCCAACTCCTAATCTACCCCTACACTACCCCTACCCTAACCCTACCCTACCCCTAACCTACCTCTACCCTACCCCTACCCTACCCCTACCCTACCCCTACCCTACCCCTACCCCTACCCTACCTCTACCATACTCCTACTTTTCGGTAGGGGTAGGCCTACCCTACCCCTACCCCACACCAACCCTATCCTACCCCTACCCCAACCTTACCCTAAAAATTTTGCCAAAAAAAATCAAAAAAAATAATTAACAAAATAAAGCTCAAATTGACTCTACGTTTTAGTTAGAATACGTTTATATGGGAAAAAGAAAAAGGCTGTTTTTAAGGATTTTCCGGCAATTATTTGAATTTTTCTCGCTGTAAAAACCATCCTCGTACTTCAAGGAATATTTTAAAAAAAGAATTAGCGAAATCGGTCCAACCGTTCTCGAGTTTTGCGCTTAGCAACACATTCAGCGACTCATTTTTATATTATAGATATCGCGTATAGCCTTCCTCGATAAATGAGCTAGCTAGCACTGAGAGTTTCGGACCAGTTGCTCTTGAAATTAACAAAAAAACTCTTCAGTTTTATATAAGTGTATAGATTGTCGGTTCGAGAGGCGACTGAGTCATTTTTTTTTTCTTTTTGCTGAAAGGTTGCATATTAAATTTCAATAAAACCCGATATTTTAATTTCGGAACAATTAATACTTAAAATAATTCATAAAAATGAAATATATATCTCATTATTGGTAGCAGATAGATGTATAACTCCATTGACCTCAATTCATTATCACCAGTTATCTTCAATAATGAAATAATAGCTTTTTCCAAATGTGCAAAGAATTTAGGTGTCCTTATAGATTGCAATCTCTCTTGGAGCAATCAAGTTGCAGAGTTAAGCGGGAGGTTGTACTGTTCATTTCAGTCCCTTAACCCTTTCAGACAAAAGTCACCCTCGCTCAATCGCTTCTACTTCCTTTCTTAGACTACGCTGATGTTTGCTTCTTAGATGCAACGGAAGAACTTTTGAATAAACTCGAACGCCTTCAGAATCTGTGTATCCGCTTCATTTTCGGCCTCCGAAAGTATGACCATGTGTCAGAGTTTCTGTTGCAGTTGAAGTGGCTGCCTATTCGACGGCGCGGCGTCGGGACTGTCATATCTTGTCTCTTCTGTTCTCTATCCTTCATGATCCCAATGCCCCTTAATATCTTCGCGGACGCTTTGATTTTGTTAATACCTAGAGACAAAACCTGTTGTACTGCCACTTCTCTGTTTTTAAAAAAACCCTCCCCATGTCTCTAGCTAATATGACCACTCTTTCACTGTCCGTGCAGTGCGTTTATGGAATTCACTTCCACATCCTTTACGCGCTTGCCAGTCTCTTGATGCTTTGAAAAAAAGAACAAGGGAGTACTTTTTCTCTCAGTAATTTATTATGTAATATGGATATATAAGTTAGTAGGTATATTGACTTGACTGCACCGGTGGCTCAGTGGTTACGATAGTTGCCTCTGAGACCTGGTGTTCTGGGTTCGATTCCCACCCGGGACAATTATTTGTGTGAACCACAAATAGTTGTTCTGAGTCTGGGTGTTCTTTGTGTCCGTGAAATGTATGTCGTAGTGTGTGTAGTCCCCCGCGACACAGGGATTTATTTCCCTAGTGCGGGAGTTGTCTTTTTATGGAAGAGAAAAAAAAAAGAGCATAAATGTAGTTTATTATAAATAGCAGGCATATTTATTAGTATGTAGTTGTATATGTAACTATTAGTGTGTATGTTTATAGATATGTATTTACCAATTTGGTAACAATTATATTAAATCTGTTGTACACTTGCTATACACTCATTATCACGTATGTCTTTCCTAAAGGTTTGCTGGAAGAGAATTCATAGGTAATTGAATTAAGCTCGCCTTTGTACATGTTGTTTCAAATCACTCTAGAATTTAGCAGAATGCTTATTAATATAGAACATCAATCTCTTATTAATAATATAACCAAGTTATTTAATATTAGGAAAGAAAATGAACAATGAACTTAAGTTAACCGGCAGGAAAATTAGACAAGTAACTTGCCAAAGCTGTCGCGTTGACAGCAGATATTATTCCATATTTTTACAGATTAATTGCAAAATGTCAATTAATGCTGCGTTGCCATTGCAATTGGCGGCTAATTGTCAACTTTAGCTACAATAGGCATGAGGCAAGACTTTGAAATCCTCTTGCGCAACGTGGGTAGTCATTTTCTAAGTACGAAAAACACAATATTTCGATAATAAATTTAAATTTAACGAAGTTTAAGCCATATTTCTATTAAATTTTAAATAGCGCGCGAAAAAAGGCCTCAAGTGTCATGGCGACGGCTATGACGTCACGCTATTGTAAAAAATGTAATTGAGTCCGCCAAACCTAACGTAGTGGTTAAATTCTCTTTGAAGGTTACAATATCGTGACGTCATGCGCCGTGATTGGTGTTTCAGTCAAAATTGCCGATTGCAGTATTTTAATCTTTTATTTTATTAAAAATCTCATTAATCTCAAGGTTATATATAAAAATAAATAAGTGTAATAATTTCTTTTTATATGTACTTTCCCCTAAAAACATTAAATCTTTAATTTTTTGATACTGTCGTCACGCCTATTCATGTTGTTGGTGGCTGTAAAAAATGTCGCGTAAACTACCTGAAAAAAAAATTGGGTTGCTATGACATTGCAGTTTTTGCGATTAATCTGCAAAATGTCGAATCTTTTTACACTACGTATTTTAATTCATTTTCAAAATAAAAATACACGATATTAGAAGTTCTAACTACTTCGTTAATAATTTGAATCGTTCTTCATAATATTATATTCTTCGTATAATTTTTAAATATGGAATCATATTATTGAAATATTGACATGATCCCTTTCATGTTTTGTACCTATTCTTAGTTATTCAACAGTTTTCTAATGATCTTGCAGCTATAAAATATAATGATGCATCTAATAAACACAAAACGTTTTTATCACAAATATGATACGCGCTACGTTCTCAATAAAATATAATTTGTTTTAAAATCACACGAGACACATCGAGTTTGTTATTGTAAACCCGTGCATTAATATTAAAATGTCTATTTAAAAATATAATGGAGCGCGCGTGTAGCCGGCAACGACGCTGTCAGTCGAGTGCAATGACACCGCTGTTTTCAATGTGCATCGCGGTGAATGCACTCGGTGCAACGATCACCGCCTCAGCCCGCTGTGCGCCTGGTGCCGTGGCCGCGCAACTCAGCCCACCACGCTGGCCACTTGGCAACCAGGCAGACAAACAGACACGACCATGGCATACATACCGCCACTGACCACTCGACTCGGCCACTCAGTCGCGTGGCTGTCCTACTTGTAATCATTTTAATTACAAGATAGCTTTAATACTATGTTGTTATCATGTTTTAAATGTAGGTACAGCGCCTTCTGTGAGCTGACTTGGTTTGATGAATTTATAAAAATAAAATGTATGCACATAATCAATTTTGACTATAACATTAAATTTATATTTTTTACTTAACTCGTAATTACCGATAGGTAACCATAACAAATTAACTTATAACAATATTATCTCTAAGAAAAAACATAGGTACATATTTAAATACATTATTATTAAGTAGGTAAGTACGTACTCGTACCAACACGGACAAGCGCAATGTAAACATTAACTTGTTACACCAACAACAAAATAAACAAACTTATCTTTCACTTTGAAAACTTCCTGCAGTTTATGATGTACTAGTAAGTGGGCTACACCGTTTCCATAACAACACCCACGCGCGCGCATTTCCCCGCCTACCGAGGGATGAAATCCATTCACGCCTCTTTTAACTTCTCGCGTTTGATGCTACCCTGGTAGTAGTAGATTGCGAGCTTTCAGGAAGGGTAATAGCGCGCAGTTTGTGGCGCATACTTGTCATAGCAGAACACAAGCCCTTTCGCTTCTTCCCCGCACTCGAGGTATAACAAAGTCCTCCGTGCCCTTGTCCCTTATCGTTGAACATCCTTACAGAATATGTTGTCCTGTTACTTCTTCGATCTAATTACGCATATCATTATGTCACTTCATTCCTTTTTTTGTATGACGTGTGAAGATCGCTTTGAGTCATGTTTTATTTTGTTGGCCAAGACGTGTTGACTCAGATTGCATTATTATTAAATATGTTAAATTTTACCTGATTTTTTAATCATAACAGAAGGTAAACGTTAGGTACAAGTACTATTAATGTTTTTTATTCATGATTGACACTGTATTATTTTGTGTTGAAACTATGTTATAATATATTTAAATAAGTGATATAATCGACAAGTTTTAGTTGTGTAGAAATTAAACGGCTACAAATTTAACTTTCTAAAGTTTCCGACCACTTCAATTGTACGCTGTATCAGAGTTTATTTTACATTTTTGCGCATGCGCGGTGTTGGCTCCAGCCCCAATTGCATCCCTTTCCCTTTTACCTGCTCCCGAACCAATATACCGTACTCTATAGCTTCGAACACGTATTAATGGGATATCGATTTCTGGTCATAGTACCTCCTGCTCAGATCTGATGCCTTGGTGCTTTCCGAACGGTTCGACATTATCGGCAATCGCCGATACATTTCCAATAGCTGGAGACTATCGACAATCGGTACAAGGAACGCTCTTAACTAACTGAACATTTAATTTATTGATTAATGTATTTATTTTTAATAAATCAATTATTTTATTTATTAAAAATAACTTTCTTTATAACACGTTGGAATAAAAGTGTGTTTTTAAAATTTTAAAGCGTATATACACATTTGCTTTTAATTAGTAAATCTTTAATGTTATGCAAATATCCCGTGTGTGCCCTTCCTTTGAAAGTTACTCACACATAGAAGGCTCTATCCCGATTGCTATTGATTTTTCAGCGCCTAGAAACCTTTACTTCCTTCACTTCCTGCTGCCCTAGCAATTGCTGAAGGAACTTCCGGTTTGATTCCGTCCACATCCGGATTCTTGTCCGGAAGTTTGTGGGAAAAACGCTTTTCATGAATTTATAACTAAACAGAATACATTTGAATGAGGAAGTAAGGAGTCATAAGGGCTTATGTTTCCTTATTTGGTTTTGGACAAAAAGTAAGCATGTTTGGTGTAATAAAATATTAATAATACAAATAAATAATAAAGTATTTGTGTAAAGAAGATATATAATTTAGAAAACGCAACAGTGGCGTCCATTTTGATTGCCGCGAGACGGATCCGCCGCAACACCGCGCACAAGTGTACTAGGCTCACAGAACATTGCTGGAGTTCTATCGGATTTCGTAGGCATTTGTCGAAGCTCCGAAAATACCTACAGCGTTTGTTGTAGTAGTTGCGCTGCTATTTTGGGATAAGGGAATATTGTTAGTAGGTATTAGGTTCATATTAATTTATGATTATAATATAACAAAAAAAAAGTATTACATAGATACCAGAAATAACTAGCAGAACAGGAACTTATTGAATAAAAACGTAACAAAACGTAAAGTGTTGCCGAGTTATTTTGTAACTTTTTTGCGTTCCTATTATTTTAATCAAATACAATTTTCATTAGTGCATTGATCCATAAAAAAAAAGTCTTTATAAAACTCTACACCCACTTAGATTCCGTTTTCAGGGCAACCTCTTCTTAATGCCAATGACACTCACAAAAATAATGTAATTAGGTACTTAAATAATAAATTTAGTTAATATTTTCATATAGGTAGTTTTACAATATTTTTGTTGTTATAATCTGTCAGAGCAGAGCTTACCTTTCGACGAAGACCGATCCTCACTTCCTACGAGTCTTTCTCTATCTGCCTACAGCTACGTAGATGATTAAAATTTTCATAACATATTGTTCCGTCATCCAATACGCGGTGTACTTGAAAAGTAATTGTTGCAACACCTCATTTCTCCAACACCAATCAATTATTTTAAGTTCGCTGTCAAATCAAATTTAAGTAAAAAAAGACATGTTGCGACCCCAAATAAATTGGGATAAGGGCAGGAGAATGAATGATGTCAAATCAAATTCAGTTTCAGAAACATTTCAAGGCAGATAACCTAAAAACTGTTTCTGAAACAGATCCTTTCGGAACAGATCACGCTGGCCCATATCGCAGGTGCAGGTGCAGCTGCTCCCTACTATGTTGACGAGTTATGTGAACATGAATGTATGGAACAGCTGATTTTTTTTCGCGATTACAGGGTTGGTGCCATAGTAAAAGTTGTTTGTTATCATGAGCACAATCATGTGTTTAGGTATCGGTCACTAATTACCAGTCACCCTATATTTCTTTTATTTTTTTATAAGTTTACTAGCAGAGTTTTACAGCTAAAATGCTTGTGTTATGAGTGGGTTCACGTCGTTAGTGCAATGGGTGGGGTTCGAACCGGCGACCTCAAGATCACCAGTCCGACGTACTAACCATTAGGCTACGGCATACATTATAAGCAAAATTAAGCAATAGGTATTCACAAAGTCAAAACAGTGAATGTTTTGACTTTGTGAATAATTACTTACTAGTAATCATGTGCTGCTTCCACTATACATGAAGATCTGTAATCAGGAGGGTAATTAATTAACTTTCGATGCCCTTAGAGTAACGTAGAGCCACAGTTGTACAAAACTCCCCAAAAAAACTAAAATCTATCCTAATATTAGAAAGAGGAAAAGTTTGTATTTTTGTATGTTTGTTCGAAACAAACACAAAAACTACTGAACGGATTCTGATAATTCTTTCACCATTAGAATGCTACATTATCCGTGAGTAACATCCTACTATCCTACTATATTATAAACGCGAAAAGTTTGTAAGTATGGATGGATGTTTGTGACTCATTCACGCCAAAACTACTGAACGGAATTAGCTGTAATTTTGCACCGGGATAGGTTATACGCTGGATTAACATATAGGCTACAAAACATCACGCTCCGACCCACTGAAGCAAAGTGACGCGGGTAAAACCGCGGGGCGCAGCTAGTAGGCTATAAAGGTCCACACATGCGAAGCCGAGGCGGGCCGCTAGTACTTAATAAAGTAGGTAATTAAAAATTGACATAAAGATTTCCTGTCCGGCGGCGTGGCGATCGAACCCACAACCTCCGAGGTTTAAAGCGAGCCAACCGCTATTCTACAGAGGTTGACTCTACGCAGTGAATATTTGATGGTAAAATATAATAGTAGCATTCAAGAGTTAATATTAATGAAAATAGTATTTATTTTAATGTAAAATCAATCAGGTCTTCTGTCTAATGACTGTATCTGTAAGAAGGAACATCATTCAATATAATAGTCAATTTAAATTACGAAAATCTATTAACATAAAGAATTAAAAAAGAAAATATATAAAATCTGAGGATTTCGCAACAAGTAGATGCTACTTGAAGAAGAACATGATTTGAGGTAGTATGGTAGCATATTTTTATTCTTATTTTAAATAACACTCATTTATTCGTATTGAATAAGTAATACGCTTTCACTTTAAAACCCCCTTACCTTTTAATTCGAAACAACCCAATTTGAAAAAATAACAGTTTATGTAATCGTAATAAATATTTTAATGAATTTTATATTAGAATTATAACTAATTTTATAATGAAAAGTTGTGTAGAGACTGCTATGCTCATAACAACACATGAGATACCAACACTGCGATTGTTTTAGATTACAGCTGTCTAAAACTTGCTTTACAAAAGAAAAAAAATATATAAGTATGTGGATTTCATCAATCAATATATCGCACTCTTAAAACATAAGTGGCACTATACAAAAAATTACATTTTTTAGTTAAGTATACAGTCAAAACGCATAAAACGAAACGCGCCTAATGCAAAGACCCCGGTAGTTCTAATGCGCCAAATTCTGTTATTTTGATAATACTTTTATCTAGATTTAAACAGATTTGTTAATTATGAATATGTGTGGTAATTTTGACCGAAAACTGTGAGCATGTGCCAAATAAATATAATTCTTTGTTATTTTAGTAGTTACATTGTTTTATTTCTCTCTTTTTTATCATTACAATGTAGGTAAAATAACAATTTAGAGGTCATTAAGCAAAAAGTTTTGAATAACTAGAAAACTATAACCGACAATGCAAAACTTTTTTTTGAAATGCTTCTCCATTGATAAATAATCAATGATTTTATTGTATCCCACTGGATACTGAAACAGCGTTAGTTAAACTGTTATTTTAAGCCGATCGCAAAGCTTTATTTCTATTTTTTTAGTTCCATATCACCCATTCAATTCTTTAAAAATCTTAAAACGGCCATACTGTAAAATTAACATTTTCGTTTAGTGCCATTTATGTTCTAAGGGTGCGATATAACAAAGTCGCTCCCCGCTGTCTGTCTGTCTCTTACCTAGGTATGCTGAATTCTTTAAAACTACGCAACGGATTTTGATGCGGTTATTTTTAATCGATAGAGTGACTCAAATGGAAGGTTTATATGTATAATACATCAGCATTGCACCCGTGCGAAGATGGGGCAGGTCGTTAGTTGAATTAAAAAAAAACCATCTTATCACAATGGTGTACTTGTATTTTTGTTTCTTTAAATATTTTGCTAATTAACTAACTGACTAATTTATTTTGTTTGTATGTAATCATATTACCTATTATGTGCTTAGGTCAGCACTGATTTACAGCAACCTATATGTTAAATCGTTGGAACATTACTAGAAAAGTATTTTATATATGTAGATGTAGATATTAACATTTCGGCTCTTCTTGCGGCTTGTGATTTTGGCTACCATACGTGGTCTACCTATTTTTTTTATGGTTACCACACAAAGTGTGTTGGTATTTTATGTATTATGTTCATTTCTATTCAACTTTTTATAGAGAAATAGTCAATAAACCGTGCTGACTCTACTTTTTTGCAGCTGTGAACTTTTTGGCCCATTTTACAAAAAATATTAAGAGTGGAAGAGTCTCTAATTTCGTAGACTTATAGTTTATTTAGTATACTTATATTTTTTAATTATACATAAAAAATAACACTAGGCGACCATTATTAGTTTAGTAGTTAGAGTATTACTTAATTAATATCATATGACTCAGAATGTCAAAATACTATAAGTAATAATAATCATAAATTTTGTTATTCATAAACACACACAAACATAACTTAAAATGCGATAAGTATGTTTATAAATAAATTTGTACGATGAATAACATAACCATTTAACTAAACTATTGTCATTATCACTGCACTTCGCTCTCGTACCTACACTTGTACAAACAAATCTTGCATCTCTTTCTCTTGAAGAAACAAAAAAGAGTACAAAACTGTCTGCAGCCCGTTAAAAGGGTCTTGGGAACATGCGTAACTTCTTGCGTAACTCTGCGTCTTCTCATTGGTCGGTCTTGCTCCGCCCCGTGCGTAGTAAACCCAGCGATAAAATTCGACAGGCCCTTGGTCGGCCCTTTACAACTCCTTGCCGTTTGTGCGTTCCTAGTATTCTGAGTTATATTATAAATAATTTAAAGGGCTCCCCAATATTATTATATTGACAACAAACAACTGAATTACTTTTAATGTAAAAGATAAATGTTTATTATATGCAGATAATGGGTAATATTGCGTCGTTGCTGAACATTTTCTCTTTGTTGGATATTTTTATGACTGCACACTGACAAACGCTTCATAAAATAAAAGAATATGTAATTAACAGTAATTAATTATGTAAATTGCTACTGGAAGGGCTTCGTAGTGCCTCGAAGGTGTAAATGACAGAAGGGATTCTTGTAACAAGAAATAATGGGCATGTCACTCCCAATGACTTTGTGTACTAGGAACTCATAAATCGTTAAGAGCTCCCTTGAAGGGCTCTACCTTCGTGTAGGTTTATTGTACATTTGTCAGCCGCAAGAGAAAAAGAAAAGTTAGTTGAAAGTTGCTCAGTGCGTGCGCGAGCGTTACAAAAACTTATGTTTATTTATTTCTGATGAAAAAATTAGTTTTTTATATTTTTGAAGACATATTTACCAATTATTAATATATAACCAATGTCGTTATTTGAAATCCAATGTGTCAGTATATTAATCTACCTTTGATACTTACATCCAACTAACTAGGGCAGATAGTCTGACTGGAAATGATTGCGTAATTATCGTACGTAGGCAACGTGAAATTATATTTACGGACAAATTAATTAACAAAGAGCCAACGCGAAGCTATAATTACTTATTTTATTAATAAGGTATTCAAATAGTCCCACTGGTAAAAATAAACATAGAACTATTTAATATATTTTGTCAAAGTGACTCCCAACATTTCTTAATACCTATTTTAATAACTAATTTCCCAATCTTGAACATCTTAAATTGCGTTCTCGTATCGAAAAGAAAATAGTTCCCATTCCAGAAATGTTCTTGAAATTATTCGGGCCAAGATGGCCTCACTTGAATCCCAATGACTAGGCGAGCAGAAGAACAAAGCGGTTTTGGAATGTCGACCGCGTGTTTGGCAAAAGTTCAGCCCTACAAAAATGTACTGGGTAAAGTTTTAGGAACTGTTCTAGTTAAACTTTTTTCATGGATTTTCTTCTACTACTACTACTATTTAATTCGTTTTTTAATGCTATAAATATTTGCTAGAGTTTAGGTAATTACATATAGGTATTTCGAGTCCTTGATGAAAATTTTATTTACATTAAATTTTAACCAAGTTTAGGGATTTTTTTATGATTCTGATTGCTATTTAAATTTGAAACATAAAAGCCGTTGGTGCTTTTTCCTGATTTACTTATATTAAATAATAATTTGCTTTGGTAAGCTAGGTATCTTATTTTCCGAAAGCAAAAGTTTAAGGGAATGCCTAATGCTTCGGACTTGTGAGCTTGAGGTCGCCGGTTCGAACCCCACCCATTGCACTACCGACTACCGACGTGAACCCACTCGTATTACAAGCATTTTAGCTTAGCACTAGGGGTTAACAAGAATACAAGTAGACAGCAAAACTCTGCTAGTAATCTTTTAAAAATCTATAAAAACATTTAAAAAAATTAAGCTAAACCAGTTTCTTATAGTAATTTGCGCTGTAGGTAAACAAAAACTAGTTGAGCAAATTTTACTGTTGTTCCGAAGTGTGAAAGATTCTTCATACTACGCATGTATGTAAGTAACATGACATATTGCATGTGACGTCATTCGATCTCCTATAGATACAATACAAGCATATAAGCATAGTATATCATAGTATACAAGACAAACTAATCGATACGACCTTACGTCACACACGCCAACATACACACGGCTCACCCTCACCCCAACCGTGCGACGCACATTTCCACACCCCTTTTGCGATGCTTCCACACACGCGCACCTCATGTGAGTTTAACCTCCTTGTTTCGTCTACTCTCCTGGTACTAATAGCCCACATGTGCAACCCTTTCTGACACGTGGCCGTGCGTGACCCACACACTGTTAAAAGCTAAACATATGAACTCAATTTTGATATCACCTGTTTGAGATGTTTCATTTACTCGCATGTGAAAAGTCATTTAGCTGTAAGTACATTTGTTAGTCATATGTGATTTGTGATAAAGCTAGTTTGAGTGAGGAAAACATGACAAAACTTGTAATTATTTTATTAATTAAATTTTAAATAATGTTTATAACCTATGTAAAGTAATACGATTATGACAGGCGTTTAGGAACACATGTACATATTATTATATTATTCACAATTAAGACATGAGTACGCGTGTTGTATGTATGTGACACACAACCGTCATATTAGCGGGAGCGACACAACACGCGTATCAAAAGTGTCGTTGGAAATGAAGCGAAACAAACACAAGCGCGGTTGAATGTCGGTCGCTTGCCGCACACGCCCCGTGACGCAGTGACATGCGTCAACACTGACTGCTGCACCAGAGCCGCAGCGGACCAAGGAGGTGCATTGCCCTTCTTAACCACACCAACCAGTATATTCAGATCTACCGTTAAACGTACACTGGCCTCTCACAATCTTGTGTAGTTCGGGTCTAACCGGGGGAACAGGAAGAGGAGTAGATCAATTTATTTTGGTTAGTAGATAGTATACTACTAAAACTCGATCTCTGTCTTTCACATTGTTGGCGTGGTAACTGTGTGCAGCTATTTACGGTTCTGGTGTGTTTGCCTACACAAATAGGTTTTTACTAGTTTTTCTCATCATCTTACAAAATATTTTCTTTATGTAGTGGTAGAGTTCGGATATGTGATGTGCAAAGTATAGGTATGACTGCTATGACTTACATTATCAATCTGTATAGATTAGTATTAATATTATGAAGAGGAAATATTTGTATTTTTTGTAATGAATAAACTCAAAAACTACTGTGCCGAATTTCAAATATTCTTATGCCTCTATCAGTTTGAAAGAAAGAAGAAACAAAATATATTTATTAAACACATAAGTAAACAAAAAAAAGCAAAACAATAATAATGGGGTACATAATTAATACAAATTACAATATAATATAATATTGGGAAACAAAGAAAAACAAGTAAAAAAATATAAGGAATAAAAAAATAGAGCACATACAATTAAATAAATTTACATTAAAATAGATATTACAAAATAGATAACCAACATAAATAAATATCGACAAACGATAGTAAAAAGTACAGAATATGAGTCCACTCACATTCTGTACCTTTCAATAGTTATAAAAAGAAGTATGAAAGGGGGTAGTCATCAGAGGTTTGATTTTTGATTAACATCGTATGAAGCGCGTGGCGTTGTCCGGAGCATAAATAAAGGAAAAATAAGGTTGGAGTGTAGCCTTAGGGGCGCTATGGAAAAAAGGCTTAGAAAATTTTCCAAATTTTTTTTTTCGAAACTGTCTTTTTTTTTCAGAATCATGATAACCTTGACCAGAGAAACCATTTAGCCTCTGAGAACCATGGCCTTCCGACGCACCGTTTCCGAGTTATGAGCTTTCAAAGTTTTCATATTTTTTACAAATACGTCTGTATTTCCAAAACGGTAGCTCAAATCATTAGTAGGTAGTATTTTACGATTGGTGAAATGAGCTAAAATAAGCAACTCATTGAGCGTCCTAACATTATGCTCTACCTCTCTTTCTCACATTTTTTTACTATCTCTTCATATATTCTATACTATAATATAATAAAAGAAAAGATTTGTATATTTGTGTGTATGTTTGTAATTAATAAACTCAAAAACTGCTGTGCCGATTTCAAAAATTCTTTCACCATTGGAAAGCTACATTCACTCTGAGTGATAAAGGCTATATTTAATAATAATAATAATAAAGTACCTAATAAAATAACCTTATCATCTATCAATACAATTCAATTTATGTAAAGGCTAAGACAAATGTATCACACGTAAATATCTGAATACTTGACTCCCATCCATCCATGGAAGCCATCGTTCCTCGGTACAATTTGCCGAGTGTGTATAAGCCACTAACAGCTGGAAGTTTGATAATAAGTACAAACAGTACTGAGAGATTTAAGAAAATAAAATAAAAACTAGTTAAAACTTAAACATGTGATGAGGTGAATATGGTGTGTTGTGTGTCTATCTGTGTGTGTGTTTTTAATCATGAAGTTCCCACGGGAACGGGAGTTCAGCGGGTGAAACCGCGCGCGGGAAGCTAGTGTTTATCATAAACACAATTTTACTTTCAACTTAATAATATGAATTTAACCACGAGGCTTTTACTACTTTATCAGGTATACAGGTGAGCAGCTTTATTAATGGTTTAAAAACTATAAACTAAGCCTGCTGCTCAAGAAGGCGCCCTGTGATACTTGGGGATTGAGGAATTATGAATAAGGTTTTTAGGAGAGCTTTGTGTAATTGTCGCTCTACTTTACAGTTCGCAGGTATTTTGAACTTCAGGTCTACAAGGGCATCGGAATATTCCATAAACCACCAAAAACCTACCGACCTAGGTATAGATTTTTGTAGCGCTAAGTTAAAAAAATGCTACCATTTTATTTGTGTCAATGATAAATTACCTCCTTAAATATAAATGCCGAAAAATTGTTTTTAATTGATAAGTTTCCATAGTTTTAAGTAAATTAATCATCATTTATACAAAAATTAATTAATCTTAAATCTTTGTTTATTTTATATATAGAAATAGTTTCGTAAAATTGGGTATACCTACCTAGGTAAAACCCTTGTATTTTCATACTTTTCAATATGTCCACTTTATGAACTGTATTTAATTAATTTGTGGTAGGTACTTAGTTTTAGAAGTAGTTATTTTTATAAACAATTACGGTCTGTTATTAAAGATTATTTGGTTCATTTAGAACGACAGAAAGTTAGTCCATATATAAACTTTCTGTGTTGGGTACATAACCGTAAATGAAGAAAACCTTGATAAAAAAAGATTGTCTCGGTAATATTGGGTATCTTTTCACCCTTTTCACTATGTGCGATTTATGAAGACTACATTGTATACCTTCTCATATGCAATAGGAACCTATTACCCGCGCTCAATATCAGCCAACCTTCTTGCATCTACGTGCGCCTAGTAAATGATTCATTTCAAACGCGAACGGGTTACGGAAGCAGTCAATCCATTGGCTAGACTATTTTGAATTTACGTATAATTTTTATAAGAATTCGATTTTTGAAAAGGACAGCTTTTATTCATACTGATATTGTATTTTTAAGTTATTTTGTCTAAAGTTATTTCTATTACAGTGTTTTGATATCAATATGTCTTTAATAGTTAACTATATCATAAAATATGTATGTTGCAACTGCGATAGATAAAATTAAATTATCTCAATACAGAATCGAAATCGATGTGAAACGAAGTGAGTAACGATCATAAAAAAAAAGTATGAGCTTAAGGAAACTAATCATTTGGCTAAGTAAATTTCTATCAATATACTAAATACGTTTTAAAGTATAAATATAATTATTATTTTACTCAACTGCCCTCTTGTAAATTTAACACACAGTGACGTCGCGTCAGCAACTTGCAGTAGATAGTACGCTGACAGTTAACGTCATAGGTTGGAATTACTCCTATGGCTGCATGTTGTCCTGGTAGAAAGCTGACGTCATGAGAAGGGTTAATAAATACACTTCTTATTTACTACTTTCTTTTACTTTATATTGGTTTGGTAAGTAATTTACTGAGTTTTTAAGAACTTATGACAAATAATGAGCAATAGAGAGTAAATTTTTGTGCCTTATTGTTATTAGCGTATATAGTAGCTTGGGGCAAATCTTGGGGTAAAACGGTTTAGTTAAAATAATTAAAAAAGTAATCGTAATTTTGTTTTTTACTGTTTTTTTTTATTTGAATTAAAAACTACATATTCTACTCGGCAAAGATTCAGAACTTGAAAGAACGGAATTACCCCAAGATACCTTTTTATAGTTATCGCAAGTAAGTTTATGTCAAAAAAAGCATCATATAAAATGTTAAAAACAACAATTTTATTGTTTTATTGTGCCTCGGGTAAAATACAAGTTTTAAAAGAGACTAAAAATGTATTATCAAATATCAGGTTACTAATAACTCTACATCAATTTTTTTTTATCGTGTTAACATATAAGAGATCCACTGATAATTATAATCTAAAGGAACTATCCGCAGGTGAGATAAAAGGAACTGATTGATAAGGCCTTTTTAATGTCTGAGATAAAGAGTGAGCTTCGATGTGCTTTTTATTTTATGACAATTTTGTCTTATTTTGTGGAGAACTTATATACTTATATTTTAAATAAAATACACTTACTTATTTGTTTGAACCTGAGTTACAATAATTGTTCAAAAATAAAGGAAAATATATATATAGTAGGTACAATGATCCGCTATTACATTTTTGGTTGTAAAATCTAGATTAAATTCTGCAATTTATAGGAAAATGCGTATCTATATTCACAGTACCGTAATAGTAACAAAAAGAGTTTCACTTTTCCCGCCAACGCACATTCATGAGCCACGGGACAAGTATCATGCACATTGATTTTTTTGTCATGTCTGTTGTAACCACGCACACACCTTGACTTGTACACCAACATTTCAATGTAGTAAGCGCCCCGCCTACACAGCACCCCACACAATGTTACTGCGTCCTTTCGGAAGCTGTTATCTCCTTGCAACCCATATTATCCTGGTAGAAAAAGGGGGCAAACCATTGTTCTTACGCACACGCATTTTTTCAACATTCCATTTATTTACGATTATTATTATTCGGAGTGAGAGCTGAAGAGAGAGAGTATATATGTTCGGTTGTACACGCAAATAAAGAAAAGTATAACAGTATCTTGCTATATCTCACAGGAATCAACGAAGTAGTAAGAAAATGCGTGGGACTCGTGACTCATTGGTAATACAGATTCATTTATGGTTTTAAATACATAGTTACATCCAATAATATAGGTATATAAAAAGTTTAAGCACGCACACAATCAGAAAAATATACAGAATTTAAGGAAATGTTGGAATTTTGGCTCTCTGCTACGTTTATGAACTCCTAATGACTGAGATGTGAAAGTCGTCTGTATTGACTTTTTTTTTGTTTTCGATGTTTTTAGTCTACATGCTGCGCGCTTGAAAGCGTATGAGAGTGAGCTGGGCGTTAGGTGTCGATTGCTTTTTCGTCACATATATTTAAACTATTGTCTATGTCTACCTATAGATTAAGTTATATTATTTTAAATTAATGCTCTGTGTAAGTATTTACAATTACAACGAAAAATATTTGAATTAGGCATAACAAAATGTTCTTTGGTTATTGTTTATTGTATTTGGTATGACAGGGTATGACATTGAAAAAGTTAACTTCAACTTGAAAATGTCCTAAAATTGATACCCCAAAATATACCTTAAGCTTATAAACATAAGTACCTACTTACTAAAAAAACCTGTTTAGGGAATATAGTTTTTAATTTAAAAAACTTCTTAATGGCTTTTTTACGAAAGTCGTTCTTTCTCTTGCTCTAAAAAGAGGATTTGTGCCTTCATAAATTTGATTTTTAGGGAATAAGACAACTCCTTTATTAATTATATTCTTTTTTAATGATATGCCATTATATTATAGTCGTTATTCCTGGTAAAATTGTATATTCTTATGCTTTATTTTACGTATTTGCTGTTAGTTTGTAATTGATGTAGATTGCACGTTAAAAAAGTTAGGTATAGTTCTGTCATTGTGTGTCTCTTGGCAAATTATCACGAATAAAATTCAAATAAATATAGCACAATAATAAAGATCACAAAATAACACATGACTTTCTCATGTCAGCTCTTAGGCTAATTAAGTAAGCGTTTTTTACAAATACCACTGTTATTTTGTGAGGCAGTAAGAACAGTGTTTCTCCCAATTCTGCAGTTGCTCAAAAGGAGTAGCATTTTGAAAAAGTAAGAAAATATAGGTACCTATGTAGGGATAGGATAACGAAATAAAAAAAATGAAAATTAACCACCGATATGGCAGATTAAGATGGCGAACGATAACCCTTTTAAAAACTTCGAAATTAAACAAAATAAATTAAACTTTTTTTTTATTAAAGTAGTTAGTTTGTGTAGGTATGTCTGTAACAATAAATGAAAAAATGAACTTGATCAATTGTGTTAAAAACCATATTATTTTTTTATCTTTAAACTTAAACCAATGAGTAGTAGTGAACGTGTTGTTTATCGCTCATTGACGCAATGTGCATTATCAAGGAATTACGTAGTTAAGTGAACGGCCGCTGCACCGACTGCGATCGGCGGCAACGCGGCGGTCGTTGCCTTTTATCCTTGAGTATCCTTGCTCAGGACGACGCGTCACTTAATACCTCTCACGTCTTATGCCAGCCTAGTAACTCGCAGGATATTTCGTCCCTTTGGGATATGCGGACCATCCTTAAGGGACGCATGTTTGCGATTAAACATGGCCAGGCGTTATTTAGTTACATACCAAAAGTCCAAGTAAAGATATGATTGGTTTAGAGCTCGCTTGAGTTCGGGAGCTGATGTCCTCCTACATTATTTAAAGAAATATTATGTACAAGCGCTTGGAGGTAAATATACAAAAAATACTGTTTATCTCAGATTAATAAATGTGTTACTAAGCAAGGAATAACTGTAACAGGATTTTTAATACAGGACGCACGAACGTTTTTTTCATAAAATAACACATTTGAATTATAATATAGTTGGAGTATTAAAGAAACTAAAAGGATTTCGTATTACATTTTATATAAACGCGGTACCTGTTTGGGTGGTTACAGAAAGAACTCCTCAACGTTATGCATCCCTAGGATCCCGCGACGTCATTTTAGCCATTTCGGTGTAACAAATTACATCCTCCTGTTTGTTTATACATATATTTAGTTCCCCATCCCCTATCGATCTAACGAAAGGGAAAGGACAAAATATCTCTTTACGCGTTCTGATGTCCTGTTAGTTGTTGACGTCATTCCAATAGAATCCACATCCCTTGGGTACCCCTAGCACGTTGACCTTTTGGAGTTTGCGCAGCAGAGGATTGACTCATCTTATAAATTACATATATCTCGCTGAACAAAATGTTCGCTATGTGTTTTAACTGAATTCTAGTAGTTATGCAGCTAGATTGTCACACAAATATGTATCAAATGGCATCAGTAATACCTTATTTCATTAATTTTCTACAATTAAAGTATAATCGCCAAGAAAAATCTTAACATAAAACTTTTTTGCAAGAGATTACTTACAACTTTCTCTTGAAAGTTCCCGGGCCTCAATTGAATATAGCTACGTAAGTTCGTAGTATACGATACTATGGAAGGGGGAAGGCACGCCCCCAACAATAAAAGGATGCCAATACGGGAACAAAGCGCAAGCGAGAGGGGTAGTGTGCGCCCTGCAGTGTCTTTCTCGCACCCGTGAGCTTTCGAAAGCTCGCGGTCCCTTCGATCTCTTTACCTCATCTGGTCTCCTGGTATATTCCCGCGCTACAAACGCCACTGTCGCTAGCCGCTTTCTCCTTCTGATAAACTTTTTTAATTCTCTGCCGTTGAAAGGGACACAATACAATGTATTCCTTTCAACGCCGATCGATATATAAAGCTTCGTAACATATTTTATTTCTAACTAGCTTCCCGCGCGCGGTTTCACCCGCGTAACTCCCGTTCCCGTGGGAACTTCATAATTAAATATAGCCTATGTCACTTAGGGTGAATGTAGCTTTCCAATGGTGAAATAATTTTTGAAATCGGCATAGTAGTTTTTGAGTTTATTCGTTACAAGCATACAAATCTTTCCCCTTTATAATATTAAGTATAGATATAGATAATATAGGACTGCGACAGTAGTGTCTTTAGCTGCCCAAGCTGGCAAATAAAGACATGCTTCAATGGAAAGCTATGACATGTATTTTATAGGGTTTGGTGATGTCGCGCGCTCATAATATTAGTGCGATACTTACGTAATAGGTAGCTGGATAAAACATTTAATATTTACCATGAAATTAATCCGATATCATTAAGAACATTCTAGTTTTATAGATAAGTAGGCAAAAAAAAAATTAGCAATGGAATAATGGAAGTTTATTCAAAGTGCTTTTCTATCTTTTTTGCAGTACTTTTTACGTTACTTAAGTTGCTAAATATATAGTACTAGCTTTCCGCGCGCGGTTTCACCCGCGTAACTCCCGTTCCCATAAAAACTTTATAATAAAATATAGCCTCGATAAATGGGCTATCTAACATTGAAAGAATTTTTCAAATCGGACCAGTAGTTGCTGAGATTAGCGCGTTCAAGCAAACAAACTCTTCAGCTTTATCTATTACGGCAAATAACTCTTTATTAGGTACCAATTCCTTGCGTTTTTATACTCGTGATAATTTCTCAACGAAATGTCCGATTGGAATAAAACAAAAAGTATTTTACTTCTACATAAATACCCTTAATAACATTATGCTTAATTTGGATAAGGATTAATATAACGATATACATTTAACGTAGTTTCTTTCTTCAGACGATTTAATATTTTTTTATAAACATAAAAGCGGTTATTGTGACTAAACTATGATAGTTAGATATATGCTCTCGCGGACTTTTTTGTAGATCTTAATAAGACCTACAAACCCGTAGTACATCATTTTGTTCTATTGTCAATAGTTTTTGCAGCGCACGCATAAATAGGTTTTCGCTTTTACACCTTGGGTTACAAAAACGCAATTTTCTTACAGATCCCCAACTTTTTTGAAAATAAAATATAGCCTATAACCTTCCTCGATAAATGGACTATCCAACACTGAAAGAATTTTTTAAATCGGACCAGTAGTCCCTGAGATTAGCGCGTTCAAACAAACAAACAAACAAACAAACAAACAAACAAACAAACAAACAAACAAACTCTGCAGCTTTATAATATTAGTATAGATTTTAGGGAAATTCAGGACCAAAAATAATACACATTTATTTTAAAAAAAACACGTTTATTTAATCAAGGTTAAACACCTTTAAAATAATTATAAGAGTCTGAGCATGTTAGATCCATACAGTGCGGGATTAAGAGTCGCTCGACATGCTTTTTTTTTACTAGGTTTTATAAACTTTGTTTCACCTAGAACTGATATTTCAATGTGAATTTTCCAGATAAATAAGCTATTATCGAATCTTGTTCTTTCGTTTTACTTATAGAAATAATAAGGACTCTTTTTACTAATATAATTCTTATAATATTACAAAAAGTATATTAAGTAAGGATAATGAAAACGGTAATATGCATCTTATGCTAATGTTATGATAGGCGCATGCTATATCTTTGTAGGGTTTTGTACCTGAAGGGTAAAAACAGGACCCTATTACTACGACTTCGCTGTCTGTCTGTCCGTCTGTATGTCAGACACACACATAGTTGAAATTTTCACAAATGATGTATTTCTGTTGCCGCTGTAACAACAAAAAAACTCAAAATAAAAAAAATATTAAAGGGGGGCCCCCATACAAAAAAAGGTCATAATATAGTGTTTACCTTGTCAATGGTAGATATGGAACCCTTCGTGCGCAAGTCCGACTCGCACATTGCCGGTTTTTTAAATTATTCTCAAAATAACAATACCCAATATTTTGATATATCTATGTAATTATATTTATATAGATAAGTTATTTAATAAATAAATAAGTATCTCTGTTATTGCAGCATGTCATGGTGCCCGCATGGTCCAGCAGTCGGGGCCGACTACCACGATGGCAGCACCACCAATGACCCCATCGATGGTGCAGTCGCCAGTGCCTCTCACCATCATCCAGGACCCTCCGACGGACTCCGCTCCTCCCGTATGCTCTGATACTACAGATATCAACATTCCTATGGGCAGGCTACGGAGTGCGATGAGGAACTCTGCCTACACTCAGATGAATGCGTTCTTTGATGCCTTCATAGTATTTTATACGGATGAACATTTGGTAAGAGGTTTTTACAAGAGTTATTTATAGTTATTTTCCGATAATGGGCATGAAGACTAACAAAATCTATTTTATCCGTCAGTTAGATTACCAAAAAGTATTGGACACGTATATTTTTTTCGTTCCTCAAACAAAAAAATGAAGAAGTTACAGCGCGTCGAAATTTCTTGTGACGTCACTTCTAGGTACAATTTTACCTAATAGTGACGTCGCAAGCTGTCCTCTGTTGAACTTTATAGTTTGTTTTTGCTCTGTATCTTTGTCAATTTCTATTGGCTTACTATAAGCCAACTAGTTAAACGTTAAGCGATGGTAGTTCAATCAACAGATTGACTTAGGCATTTAATTTAATGTCGGCGTTTAACTAACGGGCTAGCCATCCAATTAAATGGCTGATTTAACTATGGCCGCGATATATATATCGAATGTTTTCCGCAGAGTGAAGAACCTATAGCATTCGAACGTCGCCTAGAGTACATCAGTGCATGGGACGGCGCCGGTACTGGCGTGGTACTAGCTGATGGCGGTGCGGCGCTCTGGGTACCTTCTGGTGACGTCATGAGAGCTCGCATGACAGTCTCCTGCGCATGGCTCGTACTGGACGGAGATGATCCTAGCCAACCGACGGTGGCTGAGTGGATATCGGTACATATATAGTTTATTCCGCCGGGTCTTCTCAGTATGGGCGTATCGGATCCGGTGCTGCCATCGGACGGACGCGCTTTAAGGCTACCATTAAAGCGCGTCCTGAAATACAGAAAAGACCGGGGGCCTGGGGCCTGAAATAGGCTCCAGTCCACCACTGATGGTCCTTAGAAACTCTGTAACCATGAGGCACAAATAATTTCTTGATGGTAAATAAACGTTGTATATAAAAAAATATATACTCATGGTCCTATTAAATAATGTGAAATGTTTTAACAGAATATAGCTTCCCGCACCAAAATAAAGTATTTTCTTCGTTTTACTATATCTAGTGGTCACAAAGTGGTCGAAATAAGACTATAATTTAAAAAAAAGCATTCTACCCTCCTTCTCTATACAAAATATTAAGTGTGTGAAATTTCATACTCCTCCGTCTACGTAATTTTATTAAAATGGGGTGCAACGTTTTTGCTTCACGTATTAATATAGATAGTGTCTCTCGTATTTTAATGTTTATATTTTTACACCCCAGGAAAGACTTTCTCGCAGCGGTCGGGTCGGTGGAGACGCACGACTCACTTCAGTGAACGAATGGCACGCCCTATCCACCACTCTGCAGCGGGAGGGCCTACAGTTGGTACACATACCCACCATGATAGATCAGCTCTGGAATGAGGAGCCTGACGCAGAACGAAGGCGGCCAGACGCACCGAAAACCGTCGCTAAGAACTATGAATTGGAATTTGCAGGTTTGTTCGATACATTAAATACTTTTTAAACCGCTCCAGTGGCTCAGGAGTTATTGCATCTGACATCTTCTTTTTGTTTTGTTTTCCGGGGGGAAATGCATTTACGCATTCCCACCGCCGCTGCAGCGAATTTGCTCACTGACGGTGGGATATGTAGGACTCGCCCTCTCCATAGCGTGGTATGCTAAACTCATACCACGAGGAGAGGACCCTACACCACTAAAACCTCCCGGACACTCCTTCGATCCGCCGTTGGCGGGGGCCGCCGCGGGTACGCATGAGCAATCCGACCAGTTGCATCTGATACCTGATGTTCTGGGTTTGATTCCCACCCTGGAAAATTATATCACTTAGGTACCGATGTTTACGTGCGGTAAAGCAACAATGAGTACATTTAATTACACATTGCGTATTACGGCAAATACGTGGATAGATTGACGCTAAAATGGTTAATGCAAAATTTTGGTTTCTTTCTAACTGGGAAAAGCTTTACCAATATCAAGAAATGCAAGAAAGAAGTAATCAAATGTAAATGATTAATTATTCGATTTATAATAGGTAGTCGGAATCGCGCATGTATGGTACCGTAGCGTAATATGAAAACAACTAAATAGGTATTCTGTGAATATTTCAAGCGTCTACCTGTTGTCGTTATTAACATCGAGCAAAACAACTGCATAAAATCACGTTTTATGTATGAGAACCCTATGAAATATATCTAGACCTCAAAAGCATAAAGACGTATATACTGTTATCTTCAGAAGCATATGGTCGTAAGTGCCAGTTTACGGTAAAAGCACATAACGACGAATGTTTCTGATGTATAATGGCATAATAAGGTCATAATTTACACCACATACCGCGTCTAGCAGTTTGTACCGCTTGCAAACTGTTTAAAGTAGATTCACTCGACGGGCCACCGGGGCACCGTGGTTCATTCGTAATCGCAACTTACATTCTGATCTCCAACTGCCTTCTATCAAACAGTGGATGAAAAAGGCGTCGCAAAGCTTCTTCGAATCCGCGACACAACACCCAAACCCGTTGGTTGTTGCAGCATCCGACTATAGGTCTTTGCCCACAAAGCGTCGTAAACAACGTCGGCCTCGGGGCGTCCTCGATGACCCGGACGACGAGATAACAATCTACCAACTAGCAGTAAAAAGACTGCAAGAAACTAGCACCACTACACAGAGACCACTCTATCGGACCCGTCGGAGAAGAGTGCACCCGCGAACGCGACGCGTCCCCCCTCGTCCTCCCGACCCTTAGTTTGGAAAGAACCATCCGATGCCCTCGTAGACCTGAAGTCCTAGACGACCGAGAACTGTAAAGTAGAGCGACAGTTGCACAAAACCCCCTAAAATACTAAAAGTCATAATCCCTGAATCTCATCGCCAGCGACCGTCCTGAACCGAGGTCCTAGCCCTACATGGGGCGCCCTCTTGCACAGTTTGCTTAGTTTGTAGTTTTTAAACCATTTATTAAAGCTGGAGCTCGGCTCGCCTTTATGCCCGGTGAAGTAGCAAAAGCCTAGTGGCTAACTACGTAAAAGATTCCGAAAAAAAGAAAAATAAAGGATAATGGCATATCCGATCTTATGCTTCTGAGCTCTAGATATATATTTTATCCTAATTTATTGTGTGTGCAGTTGCACATGTGACAACTAAAATAGTACATCATCTTTGAAAACAGTCTTGATAGCTCTAGCAAATACCTACTGATATTAAGCTCTGTCTACAGTTGAAATTTTCATAGACGATTAGTGATTGACAGTCACGTTATGGAATAATTTGCGTTTTTAACTCTTTGGGTACGAACTCTAACAACCTTATTTCCCTCATACAGGAGCAAATTGGCGCGATAAAGTGACATCTGTCCGCAACGAACTGAAGGCAGTAGGAGCCGACGCTATGATCATCACCGCGCTGGACGAGGTAGCCTGGCTCCTGAACGTGCGGGGAAGAGACCTGCCGTACGCGCCACTGTTGAAAGCCTTCGTCATCGTCAGCATGAGAGATGTCCGCCTATTTGTACCGCCAGGGAAACTGTCAGTTTACGTCAGAGATGCGCTGGCTGTGACGATTAATTGCTTCACCAACAATTGTACGAGGTGATTAGTAGTATTATTCGTCTTCTTCTTCTTCAACAGCGGTTACGTCTACTGCTGAATATGGGCCTCCTCTTGCCTTGGCAAGGCAGGGAGGCATATTGTCATAATACCACGCTTGGCAGGCAGTTTGATGATCACAGTAAGATGGTAGGTAACCTTGAGTTGACACCCATGGGCAGACATGATGTGCTCTATTGTCAACCGGAAACCACACGGTATTATTTGTATATAGCTAATTACAATTTGACACAGAAATTCCCCGAGTAAAAGTGTTTTTAAAAATAAAAAATAAAAATGTTGTTGGTAGAAAATTCTTTATTTACGACTTAATTGTACATAGGTATATACTTAATACATATATGTGCAACTAAAAGTACCTAGTTTAAATTAAACCTAGTTAGTCCCAGGAAGTAATAAGTTACTATTTTGTAAATTAATAACTGATCCGTCAGCACCCCATTTAAGATATTTTGTAATGAAATCCATACCTCTTAATTGTGGTTTGCATTGAATTTAAAATGTAGTACAATATTTATTTTCAGTGTCTCATTTATATAATTTACGTTCACACTTTCTCCTAGGGTAAGCGAATACACGACCATCTACTCGGAACTCCGTCGCATTCCCGACACCAAGGTCCTGATTCCCGCTGCAGGGACCTTCCAACGAGGAGCTTCAGCTGCCATCGCTCAGAGCGTGGCACCAGCCAAGCGTGTGTTCTTGCTGTCCCCGATCATCTACTTGAAGGCGCAGAAGAATATCGCAGAGGTGAAAGGAATGAGAAAGGCACATTTGAGAGATGCTGTCGCGATGTGTACGCTTTTGAGCTATATCGAGGTATGGTATTTTTTAACAAACTCATTTACTACAATCTTTACCCACTCGTAACAACTCACATTTCAGCTTAGCACGGGGGATTAACAAGACTCTGAGGTCTGATCAACAGTGGGTCACAGTAAGACCTCGAAACATACAAACTATGCAAAGGACTCGTTTATTTATAGAATACATTTTAGTGTAAGTAGTGTTATGAAATTAAATATTACTCTCTTCTACATAAACTATTAAATAAAATATTATCTATACTAATATTATAAAGAGGAAAACTTTGTTTGTTTGTTTGGTTGTAATGAATAGGCTCAAAAAGTACTGGTCCGATTTCAAAAATTCTTTCACCATTCGAAAGCCACATTATCCATGAGTAACATAGGCTAAATTTTATTTTGGAAAAAAATAGGGTTCCGTAAGATATTTGGGTTTTTCGGACACAAGGTGTAAAAAATCAACCAGAAAAGTTACTTATTTTGCGTACGCTGCCTAAACTATAAAAGATAGAACCATAAAATGTTCTAATTAATTGTAGATCTTATAAATTTCTACAAAAAAGTCCGCAACATACTATACCTATCTATGTCGAGTGAGGCACAACAACCATTTTTTTATTTAGAAATCTTGATTTTTTTTTAGACTACATTTATACGCGTTTATTTTACTCATGCTATTAGTCCTTATCAAAATAAATTAGTTCATCACTGAGTACAGTTTATGTAGATAATATTTGGTCCTTAAATGATTAAAATTGGACATTTGGTTTTAAAAATATGGCGAAATTAAAATATTACGATTTCTGCTAAATTCATGGACACCGTCACTAACATCGAGGACGCAGTGCACTACCCCCAGGAATTTTTAAATTCTCTGAACCCCGCTGGGCTATCACCTCATGAGCAGCTGGTGAATTAGCTCATATACCAAGAATACCCATGATCCCTACTGATTTGCCTATACCCTTCAAAAGGCTCAAATTTCCAGTAAAATTTCTTTCGCACTAACGATAATCAAATCCCAGGGCCAACATTCAAATTAATAGGAATTGATTTACGCAAAGAATATTTTACGCATGGGCAACTTTACGTTGCCATATCACGGGTCGGGGCTCCCGACCATCAGTATATTTTGTTACCTGAAAATAATTTAACGTCAAATGTTGTTTATAGAGAAGCTCTACAATAATCGCTTTAGTTATCTAACCTTAAACAACGGGTTGCACTCCGGGACTGCCGGCAGAAGTGAAAACTTAGTATTAATTACATTTAAATATTTTCATCATTAACAACTTTAACATCCACAGAAAGACAATCTGTGCAGCCTGCGGATAATGACTGCGTCGTCGATGTTTGTGTCGGTGTCTGTGAATTGACCTGGGATTCATTTTGCTGACCGTGTCTTTCCTGGGTGGGCTTTTTGCAGCGGTAACCGACATCCGCACGGAACCGCGGGCGACCGCTATCACTACATCACTACATATTATAAAACAAAGTCCCCGGCCGCGTCTGTCTGGCTGTCTGTCTGTTCGCGATAAACTCAAAAACTACTACATGGATTTTCATGCGGTTGTTACCAATCGATAGAACGATTCTTCCGGAAGGTTTACGTATATGATTTGTTTAGTTTATGTGTACTTTTGACTAATATATATTGATATTTGTCAGAGGTGTCGGAAAAAATTAAGCCATTTGGGAGCTTTCAACGAAAACGCTGCCTAAACCCTATGAGATATAACAAAACAATGTATGGCGGAAATATTCTTCCGTTTTAGATCTACAAAAACGTCTGCAATAGCATATGTCTATCTTTCAAGGTTAACTTGCTATATCCATTATATCTTTTAGAAAAATGATCATTTCTAATGCGGTAATTGTAAAGCTAATCAGACGGATTCAGTATTTATCCTTATCATTTTAAATGAGTTAATATTCTTAAGCATTTCATGCAGATTATTTGACCCCTACACAATATACTTTAAATGAATAACTTAGAAGTTATCGCAAAATAACAGCGCATGTTTTCGCAGCGCAGCAAGTGACGTAGGCCGAATGCGATTATGCGCGCTCGATCCTTAAGAATTATAAGGCAAATTTTTGGTTTGTGTTCGTTGTAACTATGATGGATATCTATCCATAATAGTTACAACGAACACAAAACAAAAAAAAAGGTATTCAAGTATCTACTTGAATACCTATTTATTTAGTGTTTGTTGTATTGTTAGTCCTGAAGAGTATAGGTCGGTATTTCATACGATAAAAGTATACCCACCTACTTATTTCACTGAGTTTTAGTAGGTACCCATATTAATTTGTTTCTGTTTGTTTTGACAAAATTTCGCCCGTTTGTTAGAGGTTTAAAGACATTCTGTAGTATAAGTATCAGTATTGTACCCGTGCGAAGCCGGGGCGGGTCGCTAGTGTATTATAATTCTATAGTGACGGGGTCGCAAGAGTTTTTACCTAACTTTTTGGCTTTTTCGACATAATTATGTTTGA
Organism: Nycteola revayana; assembly: GCA_947037095.2. Classification (NCBI taxonomy): domain Eukaryota; kingdom Metazoa; phylum Arthropoda; class Insecta; order Lepidoptera; family Nolidae; genus Nycteola; species Nycteola revayana. The sequence continues at coordinate 17,409,690 of OX344849.2, read as the reverse complement.
GAAACCATGATCAATACTTATTGTTATTGAACACAGAACAAGGCAGGCAACAGCGAGCTATCAGTAGAACACACAGTGGACATAACCCGGGAGACTCTAGCGGGTTACCTGGGACCCTCGATGAAGACGCGCGTCGCGTACGCCGGTAACGCAGCGGAGCCCGAGTACCGCGCCACCAAACAGACCAATAAAATGATCTATAAGAACGCCACGCTGGTAATACAGTCTGGAGGGCAATATGATGGTAATTTCATAATATTGAACTACTTACTTTATTTAGTTAATAGCTTCCCGGGCGCGTTTCCACCCGCATAACTGCCGTTCCCGTAAGAACTTTATAATTAAATACAGCCTATATATAGCCTTCCTTGATAAATGGGCTTTCTAATCCCACAGCGGGCGCCGTCATGCGCAGGTTGCTTAGTTTGTAGTTTTTAAACCATTTGGTTAAGGTTGGAGCTCTGCTCGCCTTTATGCCAGGTGAAGTAGCAAAAGCCTACTAGACTACCTACGTATGTCCATCCGCAAAAAAGACTACCTAACACTGGAAGAATTTTTCAAATCGCACTAGTAGTTCCCGAGATTAGCGCGTTCAATGAAACTTCTTAACTAATGGTCAAATTAGAAAAAATATTTTAGTGTTACATAGCCCATTTATTGAGGTCAATGGCTATATTTTATTATGAAGTCCTCACGGGAACGGGAAATAAGCGTGTTAAATCACGCGCGGGAAGCTATTATATTTTAAATTTACACGCCTAATTGATTGAGCTTTTCAAGATGAGCACCTGGCTAACCTCTTAACGGTCAGTAGGTAAGTTTCAAAATTATTGGACTTTATAACAATCCAACAGAGTTCAAAATATGATGGGTTTTATCAAGGCCGGATTTAAGGGAGGGCATCCAGGGTAACTACCCGAGGGCCTCCACAATAGAGGGGCCCCCACAATAGAGATATAAAATCTTTCAAATTCTGACGAATAAACTCTACAACTTTTCTTTTATTTAATTTCGGTAGAATCATGATTAATGTCATCGTTCTTAAATATTGTAATAACAGTTATTCATCAATACTTGTTCACTTCAATTAGACAATCAGTAAAATATCAGAAGTCAAATCATCCTGAAAAGTAAGTAGGTACATAGTTCAAATTTTCTACACTCATCTCCTTTGTTGACCCGGGGCCTTCGGACTTCTAATTCCCTCTGCCCGTAACAGGTTAAATTTTTTTAAACGTCTTCCCCAGAGGGCACTACGATAGTAACTCGCACGGTCCACTACGGCACCCCCTCGCGCGAACTAACTCGAGCCTACACGACGGTCCTACGGTCTCTAGCAGCTCTCTCGTCATTATGGATGCCTGTTACTTTACCTGCCGCTCATGCTGATCCTGTAGCGAGAGGTCCGCTATGGAGGGCGAAACAAGACTACCCTCATCCTACTGGACATGGGGTTGGGGCCGCTTTGGGGCGGAGAGAAGGTGATTATTTAAAAATACTATTGATGTGTGCAGTTTTTAAGGTTAAGGGGAGTTACAGGCGATTCTGTTGTAAGACTGAACGGTAAAGCCTTAGATTGGTGATTGGCGAGACGGGATTTATCAAGGGCACATTGAGCCACAAGCCTCCCTCGGGAGGAGGTCTATGTTCAGCAGTTGACGTTACACGCGCTAATGATGTGCTCTCTACATTCAGCATATCAGAAATTCATTATATGAATTCTAGATCCTCTCTTTAAACCTCACTTTAAACCTGACAACCTCGTAGCGTAGCGGGATTTACCTCGCTTTCAATCTCGTGGGTTCGATCCCCACGCCGGACAGGAAATCTTTGTGTAAATTCTAAGATTTCTTTCCGGGTCTGGTTGGTAAAGGGACTATCCTCCGTGCCTCGGAAAGCACGTTAAGCCGTTGGTCCCGATTGTTATAACATCATCTATAATAATCGTATATCGAGGAACGCGCAGCAGCGTTTCCTTGTGTGGTACAACATATTACTGTGGTCACCAACTCGCCTGCCAAGCGTCGTGACTATGGCAAATACCCTCCCTCGGGAGGAGGCCCATGTTTAGCAGTGGACGTTATACGGGCTGATGATGATGATGATGACTTTAAACTAGTTTAAACCTTTCATATTGGTACATTCTATTGAATTCCAGATCCAGTTGTAATCGATTACCGGCAAGATACTAATCTACATACATTCCGCGAAGGGTATTTCATTACTGTCGGTAAGTATTAAAATATCTACTACTACTAGAAACAATTTGTTTTAGGTACAGAGACAACCAAAGAGAAAGGTACCTACTGTAAAAATAAATATAAATAAATATTTGTGTAAATAAAAAAATCTGTCCTAACACTTAATCCATTTTACTAAATAGTTTTAAACTAAGTGTAGGTATAGTGTGCGAGATCCCAACGTGCGGTATTCACTTTCAAGAACTAGTATTTGTGTGTATAAAATTTCAAATAACTCAGAAATCATATAAAATTTCAAATAACTCAGAAATCATATAGATAGGTAGATAAACTCTTTATTGTTCACTATTGAGGATAGAACTAGGGTTGCCACCTTTGTTTTTATTTTTAATAGTACCTACTTATAACAAAAAATATAGTACTTTTTGTACTCTATTATTTATTTATAACATACAGTACATTTGTCTGAAATAAAGTAGGATCTATATAATAGTACGAGTGGCAACCCTAGATAGAACACAGAAAACTTATAAACTGAAGGCTATACAGGGTTGGTAGGTACAATTGGCCGCCTTATCACAAAATCAAAGAAAGGAGTTTGAGAATTACATAATTTAAAAAAAACTTTAGAGGTCTGTACATTAAAAAAAATACGCTAAAAAGCGAGTCAGGGGAGTGTTAGAAGTAAAATAACACATCCAAATATTTTTTTGTTTCTTTGTCGTTTGTACGGGATAATCTCCGAAACTGTTGAACCGATTTAAATGAAATTTTGCATGGGGTTAATGTACCCCAAGCAAAATTTCATTTAAATCATCATCCCCGGTCAACATTTTAAATACTTTTAATCGCTGAAAATTCGAGTACCCGTGGGATAGTTAAAACCGAAGGAATAGCAAATACCACGTGGACAAAGTCAGCATCAGCTAGTATATAAATAATAATAGAGAAAATTTAGCTTAGGGCACAACATGATAAGATAAAATTTGTTGCTTTTGATCTCACCTACAACAACCTAACAGGAAAAGGTATTTCGCATTTACACAGTGCTGGATTAAGCTAGCGCGGGGCCTGTAGCAAATTCTGTCTGGAGGCCCCTCTTAGTAATGACTCAGAGTCGCTCAACGAGCTTTTTTTTTAGGCCTGTTTGGCCATCTTTTTTGAAGCACCATGATTCGGATCCATAGGATTATTTATTGGATCCAATTTCTTGCTTGCAATTATCTTGGTGTGCGGGGCCCCCGAACCCAAATCGCTGGGCCCGTAGCATTTGCTACTCTTGCTATATGGCTAATCCGGCACTGCATTTACAGCCCTGTATTGGTTTAACACTTACCTCAGAAAGAGTGTAAAGTAAGTGCAAGGAGTTCATTATAAACATTCCGTTATTCAAATTTCAGAACCCGGGTGGTATGAGCCAGGAAAATACGGAGTACGATTGGGAAACATATTTGAGGTGATAGCGAAACACAACAGTTACCTAGGGTTCCAGGAGGCTACTCTGATACCCTTCGAAATGAAACTGATTGACGTGTCCTTACTCACCGAATACGAGGTAATTAACAATTAGTCTGTACTGCGACCAAGAACCCGCCTGCCAAGCGTGGTGACAATGGCAAAAGCCCTCTCTCGGGAGGAGGCCCTTGTTCAGCAATGGACGTTATACGGGCTGATTATGATGAAAGATACATAAATTTAAAACAAGCTGAAGTGAGTAAAATTTATCAAACAATAAAAAGAAACTCAAGGTCAAACGTCAAAAAAATGGGTTTAAAAAAAGCTTTTGGTCTAATTTGACCGGACTACATTCTTTTTTAACACGCTTTTATTAGCTTGGGTTGTATGTAACGGAATCTTTGAACTTAATTTTCACCAGTTTCCAGAAGTCTGATTAATTTGAAACTTTGCATACGTATCGAGGACCGATGACAATGCAATAATTTGATAACAGTTTCCCATTATCCTTAAAAAAAATAATAATAATAGTTTAAAAAAACTAAAAAATCACGCTTTTATAGCTAACCGAAATAAAAAATAGAAAATAATTTTCACCTCAAAATAAAATTATAATAAAGTTTAAGTTATTAACAGAATTATTCAATTCAGAGTTAAAAGCGTGGGGTGCTTGATAAAGCAAATGTCACAATCATTCTATAGGCAACTATCTATGAGAGGAGAGTTATGAAAAGTGGTAAAATGCACCCCACGCTTTTTAAACTTAAACTTTATTATAATTTTATTTTTAAGGTGAAAATTATTTTCTATTTTTTAGTTCGGTTAGCTATAAAAGCGTGTTTGTTTAGTTTTTTTAAACTATTATTTATGTGGTACAACCTAAAATCTTTTAATATGCCCCTGAAATTCCACACAACCTGTGTCGTAACTTGTTTTCCTTGTGAACATGTGTAGTTAATTTGACATTTGCCACTTCAATGGTCATAAAAGCAACCATTGCTCCAAATCCAAAATTCTTTAAAAATATTAATTAAACAACCTGCGCAAGTGATCACTGTAAGCTTGAACTTCGGCTCAAGTTGGTAACAAGCGGGAGGATTACGGATTTTTGGCCCTCGGATCTACAAGGGCATCGGAAGGCTTAATGCAAATGAAGGTTTGGGAGGGATCTATAGTCATACTTCAACCGTAAAACATAGAAATTCATCGTTTATCCTGACTATTTTTTTATTTTTAGATCAACTGGTTGAACAGCTACAATCAAAGGATACGAAGAGAAGTGGGCCCCGAACTGATTACCCGCGGTCTGACAGACGTGTTTTATTGGATGCGAAATAAGACTGCGCCTATTGAATTACCTTCTAAAGCCAATAAACTGCTCAGTAACTCCGCTGACTCGTTTAAGCAGACAAAAGAAATTACTATAATAATCATCAGTTTGTTGTCGCTTTGTCTTCTATAAATTAAATAAATTCAATTTGAATAAAAATAAACTAATTATAAGTCCCACAGAGCATCAACGACTAAATCTGAAGAAATATATCGTTTTGATTAAAATAAATTAATCACAGTGACCTACAGTGACAACAATATCCATTTTTACCCGACTGCGCGACGCAAAGGAGTAAAAAGAAGAAAATAAAATATATTCTAATAATGGAACATTACAACTGAACAGTCGGGATCCATTATTCGATAGCCAATCTAATCATTCAATAATATATTATAGAATTCTAGACCACAGGACATGTAAGAGCTAGTTCTTTTCGGTTGTTTTTATTATGTACATAGTTTGGTTCACTTTTTACGCAGTCAGGTTTTTTTTATTGCATTTCTCGTCGATGTGTTCTGGCTTAGTAGGTATTATATTAATGTACTATACATAATAATCAGTCAATAGTTATAACAACTTTTTTAACTTCCTACCTAAAATAACCTATAAGTTATATTTATTAAACGAACAGCGAGATGCATTCCTTATCTTGTTATAGATACCTATAATAGGCGTGACGACAGTATCAAAAAATTAAAGATTTAATGTTTTTAGGGGAAAGTACATATAAAAAGAAATTATTGCACTTATTTATGTTTATATATAACCTTGAGATTAATGTGATTTTTAATAAAATAAAAGATTAAAATACTGCAATCGGCCATTTTGACTGAAACACCAATCACGGCGCATGACGTCACGATATTGTAACCATCAAAGAGAATTTAACCACTACGTTAGGTTTGGCGGACTCAATGACATTTTTTACAATAGCGTGACGTCATAGCCGACGCCATGACACTTGAGGCCTTTTTTCGCGCGCTATTTAAAATTTAATAGAAATATGGCTTAAACTTCGTTAAATTTAAATTTATTACCGAAATATTGTGTTTTTCGTACTTAGAAAATGACTACCCACGTTGCGCAAGAGGATTTCAAAATCTTGCCTCATGCCTATTCAATTTCATGTAAAGTGACTTTATACTATTTATAATCAAAAATACTTTTATAAATTTGTTGTATCCATATAGGATGGGCTATTATGGTAACTTAATACCGTATTTTTAAAATAGATGATTAGCAATGTAGTGGATAATATATTGTTGTGGAAAATAAAATGTATTGGAAAGCTACTAAAGGACATTTTTATAACATTAGTCGTTTAGGTTCTTGTTTGATATTTTGGTAAAAGATAATGAATTGACTTGATTTGTTATTTGATTGATTATAATTGATTGATTATTTAGTAAAGAGCTCGATCATTTTGGTATATTGATCGGTGGCTTATTTAGAAGTCTTTTTTTTATTCTGATGGACAATTTCGTAGTTGGCATGAAAAAAAAGAAGCGGCCTTATTTAATGGCTTCAAGTGTAGTTCTCAAAACTATTCATAATTGGAGGAATATCCAGTGTTCTTGAATCTGAACGTCTGATACGTAGCATTGCATAGTGGCTAGGGCTGAAATCACAATGCAATGGAAATCACAATCGGCAGAACTACATGCGGACACGCTCGATAAACCTGAAAGTCTTTCAGCCTAAGTATGTTATCCAAAATGGTGCCTTATTTACATTCAACTTTTTGTAAGCAATATAATTATGTGCTATGAGGATATTAATGTTTGTAATGCATACTGTGTGTTTGTATTAGTAATCACCTATTAGGTATATCCATATATTTTTTTTATTTAGTATACAATATGCGAAATAGTCAAAAATGTTCAAAAAGTGAAAACTATAGGTTACTTCTTAACCTCTCCTAATTGTTCATGTTTCAGTAGGTACGTTTTCCTCAGTTTACATTTATTGTTATAAATGTTATTATTAAATTTTAAGTAAACGTAAACGTAAAGTAACTTTGTGGCGCTAAAGTAAAGATTAGCTGGTTCAGAGGCTTTCCTTTCCAGTTTAACTTACCCATAAGGCCATAGCCATGAACTCTGGGTCCTTTTTTTTTTGTCATACCACGAGGAGAGGACCCTACACCACTAAAACCTCCCGGACACTCCTTCGATCCGCCGTTGGCGGGGGTCGGGTACGCATGAGCAATCCGGCCCCCCGACGGCACCCGCGGCCAATATGGTACCGCGGGATCGCCAGGGCCACACTTACAGAGGACCATTTGCCCAATTATAGGGACGCCCGGAGTGTAGAGGCGTCCCTACTCCTCATGGGTCAGCCTCGAAGGGAGCGGGGCCCATGTTCCCCACTCCCCAAGGCCGAGCCTAGGGCGGTAGGCGGCGGGTTTCGGCCCGCCGCCGACGGCCAACACGCCGTCTGCGAAGCGGGTGGGCAGAGGGATCTACTTCCCTCTCCCGCTCCGCGGCCTCCTTCTGTGACATAACTTGTCTACAGAAGGAGGCAACCGCCTCCCACGACCTCTCGCTTTGAACCATCTTCGAAATGATGGTCGGCAGCGAGAGGTCGTCTCCCACCACGCCAACGAGCTCCTCCCGCTCGTTGGCCCACAATGAACTCTGGGTCCTGCGGAGCGGCAGCGACGCGGACATTGTTTAAAAAAGACAAACGAGCGATGCGCGCCCGTAACAAAAATCTCGGGCTGCCATTGCCTTGCCAGTCACCGAGTTCGTAGTCTAAGTGCGCTGGTCTTCGGACACGAAGTTATCAAGATACGGAGCAGAAGGAACCGTGAGAGCGAGAAAAGTAATAAGTATAGGTATAACACGACAACAAGCAACAGGCTATTGCCGCTGACTTTGTGACTTGTCTGTTTCGCCGCTCCTTAATCCACTTACTTCGTGTCCGAAGACTTATGGACTATTATTATTCACGACCAAAGAACCTTGATGCAAGCCTGACTTTCCTCCTAAAAGGTCGAGGCAACAATGCTACTTACATAAAAATGTGTTTATAAATCTAATAGTTTTAGTATAGGAATTAACTATTAACTACTGGTTTAGCCTTAAATATGAATACTAATAGTTATTTAAATATATTATGTCAAGCACCGAGTGCCTTATTGAAACTGTAGTGTGTAAATTTGCTTTAAAATAATGTATCTCTTTAATGAATATGAATGTGTTAGAATTATAAATATTGTGTGTATTTAATATTGAAGCTTGTTTGTACATAAACTCGGATGAGAGTTTTATATTATAGTACATGGTGACAGAATCATTGATGTTAATATAACTAATTAGTTTAATTAAGTTATAAATATTCAATGTTTCATATTTATAAAAAGCTTTCATTTAGCTTGCAATGTTCGTATGTTTTTTGGAGTTGGAGAACTGAATTTTCGAGCGATAATGCTGAATTTCTGCATACACGATTTGGATGACAATGCTTTTTTAGCGAAATTACCTAAATTAATTGAAATTCTTTGTTAAAGATTTTTTGATTTATATAAGTACTATCCCAAGTGTACTTATTCAGTAACAAATAAGGTAGATAAACTTGTAGAAACGAATTATAATTATTGACGTCATTACGTACCTAATGTTAATGAAAAGTTGAAATTTCTTCTTTTTCATAATTGTTCTCTTCCAGGTTCAGTTTCTTATTCTTTAGAATGAGAAACAGAATGTAATTAGATAGCGAAGTAAACATCTTATATGTCACTTAATTTTTAACATCGACTTTCGTGAAACTGGCTGCGATTACGTATCTATAGTGATCTACCACAGCAATAAGAAAACTGCGCTTTGTTCATTGCAACATTCGTTTTGTGGAGAATACAAACCACTCGCGCGTCTCGTCGGATTGTACGCAGATTATGTTGATTGCTGATCGCTAAGGATACGTTATGAAGTGCCGGCAGTAATGACTAACCTATTAATAATATTATACATAGATAGATGTTATATGCTTATTAATGTAGATGTGATGTGAACAACAATATAACGATGTTGCCTCACTGTCGTCAATACATATCATAATCATAACTATTTATATTATTATAACATTGCAATAAATAAAACTTATTATGAATTTAATAAACTTTTTATTCACATTGGTCCGTGTTAGTTGAATCACCCATACATATGCTCTTATATACTATTGCACATTACTTGAAAAAAAATAAAAAGTATTAAGTTAACGAAATATATACTTACACCGTATAATGTTATTGTTTATTTTCGTTTAGCAGAATGATTTTTGTTTTATTGAAACGCAAACATGACATATATAACAGTTCAAAATTGCATATAAAATCCTCTTGTATGAACTACTACCGTAAGCTCATTTTGCTCTTAAAGTATAAGATTTACATACTTTAGTTTGTATGTTCGATGTTCGAGTGATCGCTCTGTGACGATTAAGACATCATTTATGAACACGTGGTGAGGCGGGCGTGGCGTTGAGCGGTGCGGCACGCACTGTCTTTAACAATCTGTTTACGTCCACTGCTGAACATGGTACTTCTCCTTAGCAAGGCAGCATTATTGAAGGATATTGCCATAATCATCATGCTCGCAGGCAGAAAGGTGATCGCAGTAAGATGGTAAATAAATTTGAACTGAAAGATGCTGCCCTTACGACACCCCTGGGAAGACGTGGATTGGTTTATTCTGCACCAGAAACCGCACGGCCCGCTCTAAATATACATATGGCGTTGTAGAAGTGCGTTTACAGAGAAGTGATTTTAATTCCATTAAGAATTTAGATTTCGCGCCGCCTAACGCCACGCGTGACGCCTCGCATCCTTAAACGAGGGCTAGGTGGGAGCTTAAAACAATCCTATCTTATATTTCGATAATACTGCTAATAGTAAATATCACTAACATTTCACGGTGTATAAACCAAGAAAACAATGATTTTGAAAGAAATAAAATTATTAATAACATTACATTTGCTATACGAAATTCTACCTAGAGCAGTTGCATTAGAGATTAATTTAGCACGATTAATTGTGTTGCAATACAGCAGTGATGTAGTACGGCTATACCAGAAATTATGAGATAAAAAATCGTTAGAGGCACTATCGGAACACACAGTTTTAATTTACACAAAGTTTATTATACATTTTAGGTCCAAATTTGCAGTAATAAGTTTAGGTAAAAAATTTGCAAAATAAGAGTCAAAATGACCATTTGCATTCACAATAAATAAATAAAATACATACTAAAATATACAAAATATGTTCGGTAATTATAAATAACAATTTTGCGTATCACTAGGATACATCCCTTATTCGGATATATTTCTGACCAATCACAAAATCACAATACGGTAAGCCTCAAGCACACATTTCAATAATAGAACATGGCACGATCAACATCACAATGTGCTACAAATAAACAAAACAAGGTGCTGTCAAACAATCACATGTGTTCTAAATATAGTTTTAAATACAATACCATATAAATAGTTTCGTGTTATTTATATTACAATAAATATATCGTTGCTTAAATACAAAAGAGCCACAAATGGAAAGGAAATGAAATGCAAAAATAGTCTCAATGCTGGCACAATTCATTTGTTTTTTATTTGTGGCTGTATAGCTTTTAAGCAACGATATATTACACCAGCTTCCCGCGTGTGGTTTCACCCACGTAACGCCCGTTCCCGTAGGAACATCATTATTGAATATAGCCTACCTCGATAAATGGGCTATCGAACACTGATTCTTTTTTCAATTCGGACCAGTAATTTCTGCTATTAGACACGTTTAAGAAAACAGACTCTTCAGCTTTATAATATTAGTATAGATATGTTTGTAAGTCGCTAGATCTACCTTCAAAATGAAACCGAATACACATTATCAATTTTAGTTAAGCTTCAGTCTTCAGGCTGCGTTTCATTAATATATCACATATAAATATATATGTACTAACCTTAGATTAAACCAAAATAAAGGAAGATACGGCACGTCCTTATTCGTCAACTGAAAACGGTCATGATGCACAACTACATACACAGCTGTGATTCTTTATAACGTTGTACGGTATTGAAAGACAGAGACAAACCGATTTGTTTTGAATAGGTATAGCGTGAGTGAGACAAGCGGTACTAATGTCGGTACGTCAAATTGACATCAGACTGAAAGAGCGTCAGCAGCGCAAAATGGCGATCAAAACATTAAATAAATAACTGAAATTTTATGTAATTTTGAGTGTAAATTTTAATGTTATTATAAGTGAAATATGATTCCATGAGATTTTTTTTTCTTATTGAATTATTTTTACTACATATAAAAGCACAAGAAGACGTTTTGGTAACCTTTATCCCACTTAAAACAATCTTTTTGCAAAACATGTTGGCTTGTGTTACTCGGCCGATTGCGACTAAGTGCAATTAGGCGACGGGGAACTGCTTTATGCGGTCGACGCGAGTCACCTGTCGTCCGCTATTTTAGCTTAATCTAAGATACTAACTACTAATAAGTATAGAAAGAGTATGTATATAAGCCGGGCCAGTTATTAATAGAATGACGGTAATCTTTCTATCTCGTTCGTGTATAGTCATTTACAAATGCGGTGCAAGCGAGATACCAACATATCATTGGAACTTTTATTTTGGCATAGCTTAAGCAAGAAATATAGATAAATTTCATCATTTATTGTATACATGTTTTTCTGCTAAAGAAACCAGAAGAAAATCATAAGACATTTACTACAATCTAGTTAGCAGATGTTTTTAAACAATTAATTCGACATACTAGTTATATCACCAAAATAAAATAAAATTTGAACAATATTAACTTAACCTTTTACACTATTCATAGTGTCAACATAACGAACCACATCACATGACGCTCACTTAAGCCATATATGGCGTCATATACCGTCAAAGATTTACAAATTATAATAAAACGGTCACTATTGGGGCCTTAGGAAAGTGCGGCGAAGTGGGGAACGGGGAAGGCAAGATTATGACGTAATCGTTGCTGGTGGACTGTAGGAATGGAACGGTCGATACTCCCCCCCGTCTCGCCCCGCGTTTCCTAAGGCGCCGAATAGCGGTTACGTTCAACCTACTTGTTACTCATACTTCAATCATCAGTTAATAAATTATAGGTAATAAAGATTCAGTCTAATAAATCTATTTTGTCCGTCAGTTAGATTACCAAAAAATATTGCACACGTATTTTTTAATAATAACAAAGTTGAGAAGGGGGTTGTGACTTCACTACTAGGTAAAATTGTACCTAGAAGTGACGTCATATGAAATTTTAACGCGCTGCAGTTACGTAATTTTCGGTTTGCGGAACGAAAAAAAAAAAAACAAAAGTGGTTTAAAAAGTGTGTGTATGTTTTTTGGTAATCTAACTGACGAACCAAATATACTTTTTTAGTCTTCATCCATATTGTATATGATCAATAAAATTACTTTAACTCAACATTCGTAAGTCTTACCCACATTACATAAGGCAAAGTCACATTTATGACACACTACACCGACTTAAAGCCGAATTCACATTATCACTATATCTTTGAATAATACTTTATAGAAATATGGGGTGAATAGAAACAGATAAGCGACACAGCTAACAAGCTTTGGTATCGTTAAGACCATTATTATATTTTGAACTCAAACACCTTGTAATAAGGGACAAAATCAATCCCTAAAAAGTTAATACATTTAAATAAATTAAGTAAAAATATGTCATCATTTAAATATAGGCATTTGTAAGCTAGATGACTTAATTCCTAGTGTTCAATAATTAAGTAATAAGTTGAAAAAGTTTTTTATCTGTTCCTATTCACCCCGAAATCCAATTGCACTTATTTACAGAGTATATAACACAGCCAAAATTTTTTGTTCAAAATCATGATAAGATCGAAAAATTTGAATAAATACTAATATTATAATAAGGAATAGACGTATTTTAATGTTTCGACCGTAAGCTGTCAATATATTATATGTGCTTTCATGTCAATTAAACAGGAGCCTATAAAGTATAAATAATATTTATAAACCCAAAATCCAACTTAATTTTAATTTGAAAATTGTTTAATGTTAGTAATAAGAAAATATTCAAATTATTTTCCTTTAGGGATGTAGGTAAGTTTAAGGTATTTCAACCCTAAACAATAGTAGGTTTATGAGTATATACTTGAATATTTTATTATATAAAAATAATAGTAACATAGTGTTTTTTTAATTATAGTTTTTTTTTAACTTTTGAGAATTAAGTTAATTTGTTTTATTTAAAATTGCCTATATTAAAAAAAAAGCTATATTTTGGTAAAAATTGTGTTTATACTAATTTATCCTCAGACAAAATTTATCAAATATACATTATAATAGAATTCAAATAAGCTGTTAAAAAAATCCTCGGAAAATTTCAATCAAATAAATTAAATTGGCTCTTAGGTGATATTTGGCAGCATACGGTCAAATTGTTATATATAGTTATCTGTTCATAAAATATATTTAATAATAAATTAAAATCAGTTATTAATATGGAGATCTTATGAAGACCCCGAACAAATAACTTCGATGTGTACATACCTATTATTATACACTTTTTTACTCCCAATAAAGACACCCAGTGCATACAACTTACAATTAGTAATCAATAACAAACATAATATTTTCCATTTTAATAAGGTGTTGCCAAAATATATGCTATCCTTTTAACAGTATAATTACGTTAGTGAAGAAATTTCTTTATTTTACCAAATGTTTATCTTATGTAAACTAGCTTCCCGCTCGCGTTTTACCCGCATAGCTCCCGTTCCCGTGGGAACTTTATAATAAAATATAGCCTATAGTCTTCCACGATAAATGGCCTATCAGATACAAAAATCCGGACTGCTGGTCAAATTTAAAATAAATAATACAAACGCCAATACAATGAGCATCTCGGACTTATATTATGTGATTTATGTATTGAGTCCACTCCCCCCTCCTCCTTTTCATGCCGGACCGGGATGCGGCCAACTAAGCTAGTATTAAGGGACGACTTTATTCAATATAAACAATTATTTGAAAAATAAATTTTTGGTTTCACAGAAATTTCTTTACACGGTCAGCATATATTTTGGCAGTACCTTATTATTTTCCCGTCTGTACACCAATTGTAGTACTAACAATTATTTATTATGAATAAAATATCTGAATTAATATAATAAATGCTTACTACGTGAACAAAAGCGTTGGCGGTGACTGCATAAGTTACAATATATCAATAATGTTTATATCCTATTCATCTTCTCAAGTCTACCAGTTCTACGGGCGCTGATTCGTCGACGCGTATGTGTGTTACCGTCTGAAACAATAATATTATAAATTATTATTATTATTAAATTTTGATATTTATGTTAGTGAATTATAAATACCCCAAAAGTTTATAATTGACGTGCATCGCGGCCGATCGCATTTAATATGTATGTTACACTCGACTGTCAGGTTATGAGAATGTATAAACTCACTTTCGAGGACTGCGACAGACGCTTTTTTTTCGGTTGGACTTGCGTAGGTAGCCACGAGGCTTTTGCTACTTCACCGGGCATAAAGGCGAGCAGAGCTCCAGCCTTAATAAATGGCTTAAAAACTACAAATTAAGCAACATGCGTCAGAGGGCGCACGCTGTGGGACTTAGACCTCGGCTCAGGGCGGTCGCTGGCGATGAGATCGAGGGATCATGTCTTTTACTGTTTTAGGGGAGTATTGTGCAACTGTCGCTATTTCAGCAGCCCATATCCCAGCAGTTCGCGGGCCTCTCGGTCTTCAGGTCTACGAGGGCATTGGATGGTTCGTTGTAAACTAAGGGTCAGGAGGACGAGGGGGGATGCGACAGACGCGCGAGGATATCGACAGCCGTAGACTTCTGACTATTGTCGCATCACCTACGCGCCTGTCAGTGGCATACGATTAATCGCGTAACGCTGCGATCGGTAGCGATGCACGGAAATGAATCATTAGTTATAAAAGAGATTAAGGGCCTATGCACACTACGTCTTTTTTACGCGCCGTCGACGCACGTTTTAGAAACGCGCGTCGATGGCGCGCTTTTATCCTACAGAGCAGTTTGTTGTCGTTTGTATCGATACACACGCGCGTTAGCAATTTGGTGGCTTTTGCATCGCGTCTGTATTGATACACACGCGCGTTTGTATCGATTCATAAGCGTGCAGGTGTGCAAAGGTCTGCTGGCTGCGTCTGACTCGCGTGCGTATCGCGTCTGTATCGCTACAGACGCGCGTCGACGGCGCGTAAAAAAGACGTAGTGTGCATAGGCTCTAATAGAGTTTGAAGACCGGTTGGGCGTCTCCGTGACTGAATGGTGTGAAAGAGCTCAATTATTATTAGTTTATAGCTTACGTTAAACTTTGTAAGTATTTGATGACATGACACATAAATAGGTATGAAAACATGATTAAAAGGACATAGTTTTTTATCATTAGTTATTCCCGAAAAACATAAAAGTAAAGAAATATTATTAGGAGTTAATATATTTTTGGTGCTTGTAAGGAAACATATAACAGTTGTTTCATTTTTAATAAAACGTCAGAACGAGCGAGAGTATGTTACAATATTTTTCAACGACTTGTCTAAGTTTCAATTTTTCTTAAATATAAATATAAAAACAAATTTAGTATAAGCTTCGATAATACAAACTATACTCACATGAAACAAGGGTGGATCATTGGGGTGAGGGTGAAACCCGGTTTGTCGACAGTTGGTTATGAACTGCATACCGTAGTCCGGTGTCAACGCGAAGTAGCCCGTCCTGTAACATTCATCAAATTAGTAAGTACTAGCGGCCCGCCCCGGCTTCGCACGGGTGGACTTTTATACCCTACCCCTGCCCTACCCTAACCCTACCCCTACCCTAACCCTACCCCTACCCCTACCCTACCCTACCCCTACCTTACCCCTACAGACGTGCACGCCCCACTCCTGTATTTCAGTGCCCCCTCCACCCCGCCCGCCGCGATGCCCGGCGCGCTTTTCAGACAGCATCGCAAACAACGGCCACGGCGCTATGGCGGTTTTGTTTACTGTTTGAATTTTTTAATTCGTAATATCTTTTGAATGGAAAGTCCAATTTAAATAATTTAAAAACTATTTTATAGGTAGTTAAATGGTCTTGACCATAAAATAATTTATTTGGATAAGGATTAATATAAACACATAAATAGCATGGTTTGAATTTGGTTAGCATTTTCATTAATGTTTAAAATGAAAAAAGTTGTTGTAGTGACATAAATACAATAGTTGGACATATGCTACCGCGGAGTTTTTTGTAGACATTATGATGTTCTTCAATATTGTTGTACATTACTTTGTTCTATCGCTAATAGTTTCGGCAGCGCATTCGACGAAAGACATTTTAAGACTCATTTTTCTACACCTTCGGTTACATTGTTCAAATTTTACCAAGGATCCCTAATTTTTTTCAAAATGAAATTTAGCCTATGTCAAATTGGAAAAATGTAGCATTCTATTGGTGAAAGAATTTTTTAAATCGGCCCAGTACTTTTTCATCATCATCATCATCAGTCCGTATAACGTCCACTGCTGAACTTGGGCCTCCTCCCGAGGGAGGGTATTGCCATAGTCACCACGCTTAGTAGGCTGGTTGCTGACCGCAGTATTATGTTGTAACACACAAGGAAACGCTGCTACCCGCTCCTTGATATACGATTATTATAGATGATGTTAAAACAATTGGGAACAACAGCTTAACGTGCTTTCCGAGACACGGAGGGCTCCCTCAACCAATCAGACCCGGAAAGAAATCTTAGAATTTACACAAAGATTTCTTGTCCGGTGTGGGGATCGAACCCACGACCTCCGAGATTAAAGCGAGCCAATTACCGCTACGCTACGGAGGTTGTCTTTCAATATTAGATAGCTCATTTATCGAGGAACGCTATAGGCTATATTTTATTATGCCGTGTGGTTTCCTGCTATGCCGTGTGGTTTCCGGCTTAGAATAGACCACCCCATGTCTTCCCATGGGTGTCGTAAAAGGCGAATAAGGGACATATGGCTGATGGATGGGCAGCAGCATCTATTAGCTCAAGGTTTACATCTTACTGCGATCACCAATCCGTCTGCCAAGCGTGGTGATTATGGCAATATCCCTCTCCGATCCTGGCTTGCCAAGGTCTGTTAAGATTAGGCCCATGTTCAGCAGTGGAGATAAACGGGCAGTTGATGATATTTTATTATGAAGTTCCCACAAGAAAGGGTGCTTTAATACCGTTTACTTAAAATCAATTTGACCAAAGTTGTGTATTGTTTCTAATAGTAAACATGTTTTTTTATTAGTTGATTATTTTAACAAATTAAAAAGAAACTTACTCATTATACTTGGGTGCGCACACAATAGCAATCGCTTCTGGCATCATGAGTTGGTACGAACACTGCGTATGTAGATCTACGGACGACAGGAACGCGGTCTGGGTAGGATGTGTCTGAAATAATGAGTTATTACAAGCGGCCGTCAGACTTGCGAACATGTGCTCGTAGGCGCGATCCCCACCCATTGGACTACCGAAGTGAACCCACTCGTAACACAAGCATTTTAGCTTAGCACGAGGGGTTAACAAGAATACGGATATGGAGGGGGTAGACAAAATTACATTACTATCGAGCAATCGCTTTGGTAGCGGAGGGAGTGGGTTCTCTGAGTGAGTGGGGTCGATCCCGTCGCTGAACAAGAAATCTTTGTGTAAATTCTAAGATTATTTTCGGGTCTCGTCGATGGAATACTTTTGGTTGGTAGGTAATATATAAATACCGTATTTATGTGTGGTGATCCGGTTAAATAAAATACTCCAACTCACGGTACTGCTATATATTGATAAGTCCACACACGTTATACACCAAGCAGTCAGAAGGCACAAAAGGGTAGAAAGCACAAGCACAAGATATATTTAAATAGGTCCAGCAAATATAGTTCGGAAAATAGAAGTTACAAGCATAGAACGGAAATGATTAAGCACAATATATAAGCTGTCGGTAGATTGACACAATCAGTAAGGCAAGCGACATAAGCTTCGCGTCGTAGTCAAGTAATAACTGGTGGTTATTAATTATTTGTAGCGCGTGCGACGGTTCGCACATAAGCCGTTAGGTTGGGAGCGCTGTCGATAGTGCTGCGGTTAATGTCGATAATCACATATCGATATATTTGGTAACTCAACCAACTTATAAATGTTTATTAATAAAATAAATAAAATGTAATATAATAGTGTGTAGTAGTGTTAAGGTATTAATGTAAATAATTGTAAAATAGGTATAAAATGTTATAAATAAATATTTTTGTGTATAAGTTGATTTAATGTAAATAAATAAATAATATTGTATAAATAAATAAAAACTGTGGTAATGTCGCCACATCACCCCCCTCCAGAGACCGTCAAGGGCGATAGAAGTCTGTAAATTTAACTCGCCTCCCAGAACGTGTTGTGTAACTTGGCGGCACTACTGGTGAGGGTTCCTCCACCTGGTCAGATAGAATGAAGGCAGGCTTCAGTCGGTCAATGGACACTGTCACTTGATTGTTTTTGACAAGTATTTTAAATGCCTTGTCCCCTCGTGTAATAACCTTATATGGCCCAGAATAAGCAGGCTGGAGAGCACCTCGCAATGCGTCTTCACGGAGGAAAACGTGGCCGCAAGTTTCTAGCTCTTTATAAACAAACACCTTGGGATTGCAGTGGCGGGAAGCTGGTACCGGTCGCAGTTTCTCGGCGAAATTTCTGAGCCTTGCAGTAAATTCAGCTGTGTCTACTGTACCGTTGACCGTTGGCTCAAAAAATTCTCCGGGTAACCTTAGCGGCTCCCCGTACAGTAGTTCCGCAGAAGAGGCTTGGAGGTCTTCCTTAAAGGCAGATCTTATGCCTAATAAGACCCATGGCAAAGATTCCGTCCACCTATCATTCGCGTGGCAGACGATTGCGGCTTTCAGCTGACGGTGAAACCGTTCAACCAGACCATTGCATGCCGGATGGTAAGCTGTCGTCCGCTTATGTTCGAATCCGGCTATTTTCGACAGACATTGAAACAAACCCGATTCGAACTGACGACCACGGTCGGTAACAATATCTGTCGGACAACCGAACCGAGATATCCAAATGGACAGCAAAGCCTTGGCCACAGTTTCCGCTGTAATATCTTGTATTGGTACTGCCTCTGGCCACCGTGTAAATCTATCCACGGCCGTTAAGCAGTACCGATAACCTTGGGAAAGTGGGAGAGGACCCACCAGGTCAATATGGATCTGCTTAAACCGAGCACGCGTTAAGTTATAAGTGCCGAGAGGAGAAGTCACGTGACGGTTAACTTTCGTCCTCTGACACGGTATACAAGCACGCGCCCAGCCCCTACAGTCTTTTCGAATGCCCGGCCATACAAACCGCTCGGCTATCAACTTGGCCGACGCATTGGCACCAGGGTGGCTAAAAGAATGCAAGCTATCAAATATTTGCTTGCGAAGTGTTTTGGGTACATATGGCCTGGAAGCTGAAGTACTGACGTCGCAGTACAGGGGAATTCGACTTCCAGGGACATTAAATTTTTTAAGCTGCAGGGAAGAACCTTCGCTCAAAAGCTTACAGAGTTCTGAGTCAGAAGCCTGAGCTTGAGCTATTTTTTCGAGGTCTACGGGATCTGCAAGCTCTTCAATTCGCGACAAGGTATCTGCAACCACATTATCCTTACCAGAAATGTGGCGGATGTCTGTCGTGAATTGGGAAATAAAATCTAAGTGCCTATACTGCCTAGGCGAACAGTTGTTCTTCCTTTCGTTGAAGGCAAAACTTATAGGCTTATGGTCAGTATAGACAATGAAATGGCGAGCTTCTAGCATGTGCCTAAAATATTTAACGGCCTCATAAATTGCTAGAAGCTCCCTATCGTATGGTGAGTATTTCACCTGTGAAGGGCTCAATTTCCTTGAAAAGAAAGCTAAGGGCTGCCACGCATCATCCTTGAATTGCTGCAGGACCGCTCCGATAGCCTTGTCGGAGGCGTCGGTAACAACTGCAAGCTTAGCGGTGCAGTCCGGATGAGCTAGTAGAGCGGCGTTGATCAGGCTTTCTTTGCAAGCTTCGAAAGCAACTAGTGTGTCGCCTGTCAAGGAAATTGGGTGTGAGCCTTTGACGGAGCCTGTTAGTAAGAAGTGAAGTGGGGCTTGAATTTCAGCTGCGTGAGGAAGAAACCTCCTATAAAAATTAACCATGCCTAGGAAACCTCTTAACTGGCGAATGTTAGTTGGTGGGGGAAAATCCTTGATCGCTTGAACTTTGGCATCAAGTGGCTTAGTACCGCTCTCGGTGATCCGGTATCCTAGGAACGTTACCTCCTCCATACCGAAAACGCATTTTGATGTGTTCACCAACATGCCATATGCCTTCAGCCTGTTGAAGACCTGACGTAAGTGATCCTCGTGCTCCTCAGGGCTTCTAGAAAACACGAGAAAATCGTCCAGGTAACAATATACAAAGTCTAATCCCCTCGTTATTTCGTCCACAAACCGCTGAAAGGTTTGGCCAGCATTCCTAAGACCAAATGTCATAAATGGGAACTCAAATAACCCAAACGGGGTTGTGATGGCGGTCTTAGGAATGTCCTCGGGGCTGACAGGTATCTGATTATATGCTTTCTCTAAATCAAGCGTGCTGAAGACTTTACATCCAGCTATACTATGGGTAAAGTCATGAATATGCTTAATCGGATACCTGTCAGGCACAGTACGGGCATTTAGCTTACGGTAATCACCGCAAGGACGCCAGCCGTTGTTTTTCTTTGGCGCTAAGTGTAGCGGTGACGCCCACGGGCTCTCAGAAGGTCTAGCTGTACCAAGGGTTAGCATAGACTGGAATTCCTTTTGAGCAATCTTGAGCTTGTCCGGTGCTAAACGACGAGGTGAAGAGGAAACTGGAGGGCCTGGTGTCGTGCGTATGTGGTGTACTGTTTTGTGCGGTGTGCAGTGTGGCTTACCAGCTGGTCGAGTAATTTCCGGAAACTCGCTGAGAACTTTATGATACCGAGTGTCACCAGTCACGACTTTAACAGAAGAAATGCTTTTACAATTAGCTACAACAGCAATAGTAGATATAGAAGTCAAATTATCAATAAGGCGCTTATTACGACAATCAACTACAAGATTATAAAAGTTTAAAAAATCTACACCTATTATAGGCTTAGTTACATCGGCTACAATGAAACGCCATTGAAAGGTTCTGCGTAAACCAAAATCTAGATCTAAATTTATACAACCATATGTAGCTATGCTAGAACCATTAGCCGCACACAAACTATAGTCCGTACGAGCACGACGATCATGAAGCGCTGACCGTGGGAACACGCAGAGGTCGCTCCCTGTGTCGACCAGGAACTGCGTCTTCGAAGATCGGTCAGTAACAAACAGGCGACCAGAAGCGGGCAAAGGGCAATCGTCAGTCGCCATTACCGACCGCCCTTGGAGTTTTCCGCCTTGTAGTCGCAGGGCTGGATACACTTGTTGGCCTTGTCTCCGAACTTGTTGTGGTACCAACAATTGGAGAACTTTTTGTAGTTCGATAGAGATCGCTGCCTCGAACTGCTGCGAGTGTTTCTGGTGAAACGGGAGCGTGAACGGCTGTTCTGAGTTGACATCTGCTGGAACTGTCGACGAAGCTCAGCTATCTCCCTAATTAGTTCGTTCAGACCCGAGCTAGGGACAGCGTCGCTAACAACGGCGACCTTCGGAGTTGTTGTAGCCAGGTCGTTCACTCTATCGGCTAAGTCAGCAAGTTCCTCGAGAGAAGCTGCCTCTGGTTGACCTGCGAGCACCGTCTGGATGCCATACGGTAGGCGACTAACCCATATCGTCCTCAGAAAATCGTCAGGAACGTTTGAGCCTGCCAGGCTTTTTAAGTGACGAAGAAATTGTGATGGCTTGCGGTCGCCAAGCTCCTCATGCATCAACAACTGTTTGATTTTCTTCTCATTAGAAGCGGTGAGGCGCTTGATTAGCTCAGTCTTCAGCTTTTCATACTTGTTAGCGGCAGGCGGGCTAATAATTATATCCTTTATCTCTCTAGAGTGGTGATTATCCAGATGTCCGATGACATAATTAAATTTAGTGACATCACTAGTTATTCCAGCTATACTGAATTGACCCTCGACCTGCGCAAACCAAATCTCCGGCTCTTCCGCCCAAAACGGGGGCACTCGTACACCGACTTTAAAAACATTGCTGGGGTTTATCGACATCCGCCCATCACTAGTGCTAGGTGGCGGTAACTTTGCCACGCCTTGTGCGTCTTTAAACATATCCCCTTCCATTGTTCTTCACGGGGTCACCAATTTGGTAGGTAGGTAATATATAAATACCGTATTTATGTGTGGTGATCCGGTTAAATAAAATACTCCAACTCACGGTACTGCTATATATTGATAAGTCCACACACGTTATACACCAAGCAGTCAGAAGGCACAAAAGGGTAGAAAGCACAAGCACAAGATATATTTAAATAGGTCCAGCAAATATAGTTCGGAAAATAGAAGTTACAAGCATAGAACGGAAATGATTAAGCACAATATATAAGCTGTCGGTAGATTGACACAATCAGTAAGGCAAGCGACATAAGCTTCGCGTCGTAGTCAAGTAATAACTGGTGGTTATTAATTATTTGTAGCGCGTGCGACGGTTCGCACATAAGCCGTTAGGTTGGGAGCGCTGTCGATAGTGCTGCGGTTAATGTCGATAATCACATATCGATATATTTGGTAACTCAACCAACTTATAAATGTTTATTAATAAAATAAATAAAATGTAATATAATAGTGTGTAGTAGTGTTAAGGTATTAATGTAAATAATTGTAAAATAGGTATAAAATGTTATAAATAAATATTTTTGTGTATAAGTTGATTTAATGTAAATAAATAAATAATATTGTATAAATAAATAAAAACTGTGGTAATGTCGCCACAACTTTCCATACCTCGGAAAGCACGTAAAGCTGTTGGTCCCGATTGTTTTAACATCATCTATAACAATCGTATACCAGGGAACGGGCGGCGGCGTTTCCTTGTGTTATTACAACGTAATACTGCTCGATATTGCGACCCGGTATTTTTTATGGCACTTTTTTCTCGGACGGTCATGTTTAGTAAGCCACGAGACTTGCTACTTCACCCAACATGAAGGCGAGCAGAGCCTTAATATATGGTTTAATACTACAAACTAAGCAATCTGCGTCCCCTGTGGAACTTGGACCTTGGCTCAGGGCGGTCACTGGAGGGGAGAGGCCTCTCGGACTTCGGGTCTATGAAGACATCGGAAGGTTATTTGGAAACTTAGGGTCGGAAGGGCTTTGATGGCCCGGTTATGCGTGTGATAACCCGGCAAATGGCAAAAGCTGTGCTATTGAATAAAATCATTGTATAGATAGTGACATTAATCACAAGTGCAAGCACGTATCGAGTACAGATGAGTTGAACTATCTGTGGGCATCTAAACGTTAGAAAGCAATACACTCACATGGATCCATCCTAGTGTGATGAGGTTGTGTTGGTCCTGGTAGTGGAATATTTCCTCCTCATTGTTAGTGCTGCAGGAGTCAGCTGTGCCCGTCTGCTTCGGGACCACTACGTGAGTGATCTTCAGCTGGTCTCTCTCCTGAAAACGTTATAATCTTTATATTATATCATCTATACGCAGTTATTCTTGTTGGTTAATTATATTACTGTTGATATATCGCGAGGTTTTACGGTTCAGATTAGACCATCCCATGTCTACCCATGGTATCGTAAGAGGCAACTAAGCTCATCCGCTCAAGGTTAGTTACCGTCTTAATGCGTCTGTTAAGAAGACGCCCATGTTCAGCATTGGCAAAGAATGTAGAGCGATTAACGATCAGTTACTACATCCGATTCATAACGATATATTAAAACATCTATAGGTAGTGAGGGTGAAAGATCCGTACCTGTAGTCCTTGGTGAAAGGGAATTAAAGTCTTTCCTCACTTTACTATATTTATAATTCACACACAGATATTAATATGCACGATACAAGTGTCAATATCACATATATAACAACAATCAGAATGAGAATTATTTCGAGTTAATTGCTTTAATTTAGAAATGTCAATACTCGCGTCAAGACCAAATCGGAAGACACACACATGACATGTTCCTTTTGATAGATAAAATTATTAATTAGAATATCGGGCACATTAAAATCTATTCACATGATACGACACGATATTTATATCTGACGGATACGATAAAATGTAAATATGTTACGTAATTATTCGAAATGAGAAATCTACTAAATATGTATATAAATATAATAGTAATGTATATAATAGTGTGTGAATCAATTGTAAATAAATATTAAATAGAAATAAATATTACGTGTACGTGTTACATAATTATAAATGTAAATATTTTACATAGCTAAATTAACAAGTATATAATTATGCAGCCCACACATCCTTACTAATATTATAAACGCAAAAGTTTGTGAGTATGGATGGATGAATGGATGGATGTTTGTTACTCTTTCACTCAAAAACTACTAAATGGATTTGGCTGAGACTTTGCAAGGGGATAGTTAATAAGCTCGATTAACATATCATCATCAACAGCCCGTTTACGTCCACTGCTGAACATGGGCCTCCTCTTAAGTGACCTTGGAAAGCCAGAATCGTACAGGGATATTGCCATAATCACCACGCTTGGCAGACGGATTGGTGATCGCAGTAAGATGTAAATCTTGAGTTAATAGATGCTGCTGCCCATCCATCAGCGATCAGTCCCTTAGTCGCCTTTTACGACACCCATGGGAAGACATGGGGTGGTCTATTCTAAGCCGGAAACCACACGGCACGGATAAACATATAGGATACATAACAAAAATTGTAGAGAAAGTAAGCAAAGTAACGCGGGTAAAACCGCGGGTAAAACCGCGGGGCGCAGCTAGTAAGATCATACAATTATTATTTTTTACAAATACCGTCATATCAAGGATGCTACAATAGAAAATGTACTAAGCAAAATGAGCTCTAGTGGCTTAAACCGCACGTTAATATAACGTACGAACTGCCGGCCTTAACACAGATTCAAAGTAATTAAAAAAAATTATACACAGATCGATTTCCGTCATGGCTAATTTCCTTAAAGATGGGCCGTCGTAGCCGAAAACGGTCCGGAGAGCTTCCAATCCAAGTATGAGAAACTTAGGTGTTCGTTCACACTAGCGTCACTGTTCACTCATGTTGCGTTTGTGTACACTATGAACAGTTAATTCAACCTAAAAAAAACCTTGTGTAAAGTTTACTTTGCACACACAGCGCTGCGCGCACAGATGAGTAGAACTATCTGTATAACTGTTTTAAGCGGCCGTAGCCCAATAGCTCGGGGCGTCGTTCTTGTAATCTTGTGGTCACCGGTTCAATCCCCACCCATTGCACTACCGACGTGAACCCACTCGTAACACAAGCATTTTAGCTTAGCACGAGGGATTAACAAGAATACTAGTAGACTGGAAAACTCTACTAGTAATCTTTTTATTTTAAACAAAAGAACTTTCAGTTACTTATATACATACCAGTATGCCCGCTAATATGCCGCACGTCTCAACATTCCGCGCTGTATTGTTGGCGGCGAGGCGCAGGAACTTAGACATGAGAGTACCGGCCACCAGGACCGTGCGCAGGCGATGACTGCCGTATAGAGTGTCCACGCTTGCTCTGTGATATAGAAAATATGATATTTTTACAAGCTGCTGTTTAAAATTGAAATCGAGTAATAGTCAGATATGTTACAAATTCTATTCATTCATTTCGTACTTAATTACAAGACAATAGAGTTCAAAATGTTGTGGGAACAATATTGACATGGCCAGTGTTACCACCCGGTAACAGAATGGGTTAAATTTTGCAACTAAGGTTGAAAATATCTATGACCGCTGCCACAGCACGCTCGCTTCGCTCGCTCGGCTCGTGCGTTGTGGTCACAGTTCTAACCTAACCTACAGAAATTGGAATCCTGGTGTTTTTTTTAACCTTCGACCTAAGAGCATCTCGTTTCTGGCATTTTATGTGAGCCAACTACTTTTGCCTGATTTTTGCAGTCAAAAGTGGTTTTGACCGATTATAAGTTTTGACTGTAACATGTACATATTTGGATTTGGAATGTTTCATTGTGGAAAGACTACTGTAGCGCCATCTAGAACTCTCAAATACAAAAAAATGGAATGGCTGAATGGATTTGGAAAATATTTTTTTTGGAGGAACATCACCAAAATTTCCACTACGCTATTTCTCAACCACAATGGCGTAGCGATAAAAATCTCGCAGGTCATGGGTTCGATCCCCAAGACGGAGAAGAAAGTTTTGTCTAAAATCGAAGATTTCTTTCCGAGGTTGATTGAGGGATATTCTCCGTGCCTCGGAAAATACGTTAAATCAACAATCAACTTACGCATGGGGTCTCGACGGCGGTATAAGCGGGGGAACAGGCTGGTAGTGATGGGTTGGAGCCCGAGGTGTCTCCGCTGCGAAGTCATCAGGGTATAGCACGCCGTCCACAGGTGGCGCTGATGGCGATATAGCCCATTGATCCTGTGATATTATAGGGGATAATAATGCAATGTAGTACCACTAGAGGCGCCCCGATCACAATACATATCTATATCTCAGCAGCATAATATCGGATGCGCCATTACGCGTCAGAAACATTCGTTGTATGTGCCTTTATCGTTTTAACTGGCACTTACGACCAAATGCTTCTCAACTATAAAGTACATTCATCCGAATGATTCTGAGGTCTAGATATATTAATACTTTCACATATTTTTAGGTTATGCACTGTTTTACTGGTTTCAGTTATCAATTTAATTTGTTTTTTTGAAATAATGTCATGTTATTTTTTGGATGATCGTTTTTAGGCCTATAATGTTCAAATGTCCATATGATACAATTTTAACTTCACATGTTAACTAAGAAATTAAATTATAATTAACACAAATAACTAGAAAATTATCTGTGTTTATTTATATGAATTAATTGTCTGTGTTGGTGGCGCCATCTACGCAACACTACACACTTTGCGTTTTATGTCCTATGTTTTTATTTTTATGTATTATTTATCTAATATTCAAATTAACTTGTGACATGTTAGACTTTAATTAGATTTTATTTTATACTCATGCTAAAGTCTATCCAAATGTATAATATTTAAATCAATATCTAAATAGGTACACTTTTAAACTAAATTTGGTCTGCAACATAATAATATTATCTTAAATGTAGCTGTACTATTAAATTTGTGAATCCAGCTTATACATATATATGATACAAATCATAATGACTGTTACATACATTGGATAGCAGGTGTGGTGTAGTTTTATGTCCATCTTTTTTGTTCTCATCAGCTTGTAGACGTTCAGCCAACTTGGCATCATCTCTTTCTTGTTTCTTTCTTTCATCTTCAGCTTTGCGTCTCTTTTCCTGACAAATTATAAAATGTGTATATGTATGTATGTGTAAATATATACTCCTTCAAGAAAATATCATAAAACTAGCTGACCCGACCGACATCATCCTGTCTTGACTATGAATATTGAATATGAACCCTACCCTACCCCTACACTACCTCTACCGTACCCCTACGCTACCTCCACCCTGCCCCTAAACAGCAATTCATTTTTATATATATAGATTAAACTACATTAAGGTTTTGTTCCTCTTTAACCTTTTTTTTTTAATCTTACTTAAGATATTTTGTTTTAGATTTTAGATAATATGCTAATGCAATTAATTACACAGGTCTGCAATGGTTTTCCCCTTTCAGTTTTGATGAGCGATTTGGATAGATTTTGGGGCGCTGATTACGGGAAAAATATTAAAAAAATTCCATCACGTCAGGATTTTTAGTTATAGATCATCCTTTTTTTTGCCTAAATTACTTAAGCCTTCATAGTAATTT
Organism: Nycteola revayana; assembly: GCA_947037095.2. Classification (NCBI taxonomy): domain Eukaryota; kingdom Metazoa; phylum Arthropoda; class Insecta; order Lepidoptera; family Nolidae; genus Nycteola; species Nycteola revayana. The sequence continues at coordinate 17,381,696 of OX344849.2, read as the reverse complement.
ATTAATTATTTTATTTTAATCGTATCTTATTGAACAAAAAACACACTAAATGGTTGAAGTAGACATTAATGAATGAGTTCTCATAAATGTAGTTAAACATAACTTTTAATTAAGTATGTGATATACCCTTATTATCAAAAAAACTAGTGGATTTTTAGGTCATTTGCTAAAGACCTCATTTCTTGTAGGCTAAATGCTTTTTTTATAGAAATTAACTTAAATCGTTAGAAGACAGTTAATGAGGGTAGATTAATATTATTTTGAATAAATAGCACCATCACTATTTTTTTAAAAGTCAGTACTTCTGTGCAATTCGTAACGCTTACTTGAAAAATGTCATCGCGAAAGTCTTTAAACTCTCCGGACAATTTTTGCTACATTTGTGGGCAATTTATGCTGAGAAAACAGCAGCATAACATAACCGAATTTATAAGGAACGTTTATAATATGTATTTTGGCCTATCAATCGCCAATCAAGATAAACAGTGGGTCCCACATAGTTGAATTAGAAGCCTGGAAATCTTTTAAGGAAGTAGTGAGGCATTTTCTAGGAAACCATAAAAGTCCAAATTATGAGGAAATTGTAAAGAAAATGATTGAAAATTGCGGCAAAATGGGATGTTCGATGAGCATTAAACTTCACTTCCTTAATTCGCATTTGGACTACTTTCCTGATAACTTGGGAGCTGTAAGTGAAGAGCAAGGCGAAAGATTTCACCAAGACTTGAAGGAGATGGAACGTCGCTATCAGGGAAAGTGGAATAAAGTAATGATGGCAGACTTCTGTTGGCTATTAAAGCGTGATGATCCAAGTCGGAATTTCAAGCGAAAATCTCACAATCGGAGCTTCGGTGAAAAAAAAGCAAGATACCATAAAAGTATTTAATATTTTTAATTTATTTATTACTGTCCCTTCAATGTATTTTTAATGTTTTAAGTTTAGTAATATAATTGTTACTTCATTGTAATAAAAAAAAACTTTGTAAAGTTGGCCTTTTTTTCCGATTTCACATAAAAGGATTTTTCAAAAAAACTGAGGGTGATAGGACAAATCCAAGTACATATTCGTAATCAGCGCACCAAAATACCTCAAGATCAGCAATCAAATCCAAAAGGGGAAAATAAGAGTTCAAATTTGCAGACCTGTGTTATTATGGTAGATCTATTAAGGGGTGATAATAAGATAAATATAATATGTTTACTCAAAACTTAAGTATTTCCTTATATTAGACAAAGATAGGATTGCCATCTCCTAAATTTGGTAAACAGGACAAGACGCATGAAAACCCCGTTTTTTTTATTAAGTAAGACTTTAAACTTTTAAAACAGGACTACAAGAGTCTGGCCCACACAATAAACTAGGATAAATCTGGGGAAACCCAGACAGATAGCAACCTTAGTCATTGATAAAATTTAATTTAAACAGTACCTAGAGTAATAGGCATTCTTTCCTATCAAGGCAGCTTCAAATCATACCACTGCCTGCTAAATTTATTAATATCATTTCTTTGTGTCAAACATTGCCTTGTAATTTAAAAAGTTTAATAAAGCATTTTATTAAGGAAATGTACATATAATTATATTATTTTTTTTTATTTAAAAAAGTTTAAAATTTATATGTAATATTAACAACAAAATAATACCAACCTCATTCTCTTTATATGCAATGTGTTCTTTGACATATTGTTCTAATAACTTTTGTTTTAGTTTTTCTGCTTTTGGCATTACCTCCTTTAACTTGGCTTGGTTATCTGCCTTCAGTTGAGCCGGGACAGTGGCATATTCTGGATGCTTACGGATTTTTTCCAGAAACAATGTCATGAACTTCATATAGAGTATATATGCATTTTCAAGGCTGCCTTCTCCTAGGTAAACATTAGCCATTCTTACCATCTCTAAGCCAGACCTGTAATATCTGTAAAAACAAATAATTTTGTTTTACTATAACTGCAAGAGTCATAATATCACTTGTTAGAGACCACTCTATCTGACACACCAGAGTAGAGTGCGCCCGTAAACCCGACGCTTCCCCCTCATCCTCCTGATCATAAGTTTACATAAAACCTTCCGATGCAACCTGAAGTCAATTTTTTCATTTCTATTTCAGATTTTGCTATAATAAATGCAATTTATTAATAATAAAATTATTTCATTTATTATATCATGACATAGATACCCACAATAAACAAACAGTTAACAATAACACTATGCGGTTATGGGTAAAGAAAAGTTTTATAAGTTTAATTATGTATAAATTATTATTAATACTTATCATCTAAATTTATTTATGATGTAAATATTATGAAAGCAATGAGCCTTTTTAATGTATGAATCATAGTTCAATTAATAACTAATTTTCGTGGAAAAACCGTTCTTTAACTACACTGTTACCTTCTTGGAGGAACATTAGGGTCCACTTCTACCATAGCCCCATAGTTAGCCAGTTGTTTGACCCTGGCAGGGGCTTCTAAAGAAGCTAAATCCACTGTTGGTTTGTTACGTTTTTCATCCATATTTTTGTCGTATATTTAATATTTTAGATGATCACAAAGTTACTGTAGGGGGTAGAATCTATAACAGTAACGGCACTTGATGAATTTTGTCTCGATATAATATAAAATTTAAATATAAATCGTAAAGTCCCAAATTCTCAACAAAATGCTGCTGTCAAACATAATGTAACTGTCATTGTGAAATATGCTAGGACATATTACGTACCTACCTTTGCTTTACATTTAAAGGATTTGGTTGTATTTGCTCTTTGAGCCTACATGTAGCTAACATTAAAAAGATTTCAGATTTTTTTCATATATACTATGAATATTATTAGATATTTCTTGTCTAACTTTGTTAAGTCCTAAAAAACTACGTTGTTTTAAGAACCGCCATCCACAATAAGTACTATTAGACAAATTACTAGTCCATTGAAATGTTACAATTTTGGGAGCTATATTGCATTTATTGGAGGACACAATTTTATTTTTGGGACTTGTGTCCATAGAAACTTTAGCCCTAAGTTTGTGGGGTTGCCGCCCTTGGGCCGCCATCTTGGAAAAAGGGGTGCAATCACCTTTTTCGCAATATCTCGGAAACGCGATATGCGTCCTCTAATAAATGTAAAACTCATGTACCTAACATTTCAATGGACTATACTTACATACTATTTAATAAATTAATTATTAAAATATAGTAAAACCAAACGACCATTGATTTCACCATTCATAAATTTATTAAAATTAAATACATAAACACAAAGAACAACACCAAAAAATTGAAGTCCAAAACGATAAAGAAAATAAAATACAATATATCGAACAAATCTGGCGTAGACATCGGTGACAATTTTGAGAACAAATATATAATTTAGGACAATGCCTATACATACATGGCCTTTTGGTCATAAACGTATCATTACAGCCGATAGCGGAATCATCCTCGCAGCTTTCAAAACAGTCCTTAAAATAGTTTTTAGTGTTACCTGATATTTTGTTGCAGAGATTGAAGATAGCTGGTTTATTCTTGCTTTTTCTTTTTGTATTAGATTTTCTCTTATTTTCATTTGCTCCTTTACTCATATGTATGTATCTCCTGTTTTCATTATTTATCTGCTTTTTACATAAACATTTTTTATTTCTTCTATGCATCTTTATTTTCAGTCTGTCCAATAAAATTTGTTCTTTTATATTTTTGTACTTTTCCTTCTCAATTTCTCTTTTCATCTTGGCACTGAGTTTCTTCGACTTAATATTTTCATCAATTTGTATTTTATTCAGTTTGTATTTTTCCTTATCAATTTTTCTTTTTTCCTTGGTTTTTGCTTTGTCAGACTTATTACATTTTACCCTTTCAGTTTTATTTTTATTAATAAATGTTTTTTGTGTTTTTGCTTTGCTAAGGTTATTATATGAAACTGGAGAAGAATACCTTTTGTTTTTAAAATCGTGAAAATGGTCGCATTTACATTCAATCGGAAACGGATAAGTTGACTGTTGACATGGTAAAGAATTATCATGACGAGGTTTGCCTGCGTCTAATGTACATGACCATTTTCGGTTTTCTAATGGTGGCGATAGACGACGATCACCTTTTGGCAATTGATTGCGTAGATGGTTATATGGTAAGTTTTGGTGATTGTCTTTTAAAGATGGTCGAGGACTTTGATTATATGGCAAATTGCGGTTATTAGTTGGTATAGATCGAAGGTGACCTCTATCTAAAAGAGTTGATAGATATTTACTCCTCGCTGGTATTTGATAATAAGGCTGGCACCTCTGTTCATCACTTGGACTTGATATACAACAGCACCTTAGCTTAGGACATGAATTTGTATGGAACAATGGTCCTTGACGCCTTCGTCTACCACACCGTGGGCACACAGCATGACCGTATTCCTTATGGACTAGTGGGCAAGATTTAGTATCGAAGCAGTGAGGAATTGCTTTACTTAACTTTATATATCTTTTGTTTAAAGATCTTCGCTTAGATGGACAATAAGTCCTATGCGGGCAAGGCTGTGAAAAAAAAAACTTTTGAAATAATACAAAACAATCACGGGTAAGGGCTTACTTCATCGGTAGCAATTCAAGCTACTTATACCACGAAAGCTAGTATCACAAATGCATAACATTACTTATTTGAATATTGCAAAGTAGTAAAATTGAAGCACTGTTATACTGCATGCCAATAGATGAGTTGAGATTTACCTTAAGGTGGATTACAGGTTCACAAGTATTATATTTTTTTGGTAACGGCAAATTGTTTATCGGTGGACATCCCCGTTTATAAGACATTCCTGTTAAGTTTTCTATTTTGCCTGATAATGTTCTTCCAAGTGGTCTATGATGCACAGTAGCCTTATTGGGACACTTGGAGCATCGATTAAATGTCGTTTTTTGTTCACATTGCATATTGTAAAAAATATTACAAATTGATTTCTTTTTATTTCGTATAGGCTTCATTAACCAACCTCTATGATTCGTATAAAATAATGTATATCGCTTTTTTGGATTAGGATGAGTAGATACAGTACATAATGGTGGTTTCTTCTTTTGTATTTTAAGTATAGACAAAAACGTGTTGTAAGTATTAACAATAGTATCACTAGCGCGTCTGTGCCAACGTTTTTCATAGGTTTTAGGGCATTTTTTTATACGTTTTGTACAAGACTTGGCTGGATCTTTAGCTAGCATATTTGCTAATTTAACAGGAAGCTTACAAGCCAGCATTATTACCAGGATACAAGGTGACCAAATGATTATGAGTGATCCGTAAATAATGTATTTTGTACATGCCACTAATTTCTTATATGATTTCGAAATCAATGAAATGAGTGTTTTAGGTTTATTACTGCTAGATTTTTTGCTGCTGAACATATTATTTCGCTTATTTTTAAAGCAAATTATACGTATTGGGCTTTTAAATTTGTGTTGCCGGTGCCGGTCTTGTTGGGGACTACATGATATTTTTTCAATTGATGTGCTGCGTTTTAGCAATGATGGAGTATCATGAAAGGGTGCTCTATAAATATCTCTACTAGATCCCATTTCATCGTAACCGACTTTCTTAACAGGCTTTATAGATGAATTTGAGACTTTTTCACTTTCAATAGCAGTAGCTGCATTAATAAGCAATTTCACTTTGCCTTGCTGTTGGCAGTAATTATGCATTTTTGTGTTTACTTTATTGTATAATATGGATGAGTCGCCAATCTTTCTCTCAGAACGTAATTTTAAATCTATTATTTCCGGGTCACCGTGCTTAGGTTCGCATTGATGCTCCGACTCTTTTTGCGTATTATTACAATTTTCATTTCTGTGACTACTGCAACAATTTCGATAAGTGGATAATTTTTCAGAGTTTGTAGTTTTTGGAAATCCAAAAATATCCTTAGAGAATGTTGAAATATTATTATTTTCATCACCTATTCGGCCTTCCTTCTTTTTAATCCGCAATGAATTACTCGTGGGAAAGTCACGAGAGTACAAAATGTTTATTTTCTTATCTTTACTTTTCCTATTTTCTCTGCTGTTCGTTCTTGTCTTTTTAGAACGAGGAACATTGTCACCATTAAAAAAGTTACTCCGCGGGTTTGTCTTCTTCTTTATACTAAAACTATTTTTATAAATATCTCCAAGACTTGAGTTAATGCAATTGCCAAGGCTTTTTAGTGTATCTGTAAAATATAAGTGTATCTAGTAAATAAAAATATTTATTCAAAATTAAATTTACTCATTTTACCTGTTGCTGTCTTTTCTACCATGTTGATACTCCGTCATTTTATGCTTTTATGCCAGATAATGCAACACCAATTTCATTAGCTTTGCACTATAATTAATTATTCTTATTATTAAGTTGATAAAGCACCTAAAAAACCAATAAAGAAAACTTTTAATATTAACCTTTGACTGGGGTTTTAATCATTTCACTTCTAGATGTATGCAGTCGAAAGAGTGGTTTCTTCGCCAAAGGAAAGCCACTTGGACTATTAGTAGATGTTTTATTTGTGGAAAGTTTCTCCAGTCTATCATTATTGTCAACAGAATTTAAACATATATGTTTCACTTCTTTTTGTTTTGCCTCTTTTTTATATTCCTTTCCATGAAAACTATTAAAATCAAGTAAGCGTAATCTATGTAAATCCATATTAAATTAATTAGTATTATTTTTGTTTGTAAAATATCATGATTTTAAACTACTATCCAAGTATGCATATAACTCCGACAACCTTACTTTGGAATATTATTTAAATAAGACAAACATTTTATATAAAATCTAAATTTTACTTAGAAAGTGACAAAGTTTTAATTTACAAGCAACAACTTTTGATGACAGTGTCATTTTTTTGCTGTCACAAACACAAAACATAAATAAAAAAAATAGAAAAAGTAGGGGCGAAACGGCGAGACCATAATAAAGAGTTAAATCTGCCGCATGCCGTCCATCGCCTGCTATAAGACCCTCAAAACCAGAAGAGGAATCTGAATAATTATCGCGCTCTTTTGTCTAATCCTGCTCATCGTCGTTCAAAATTATCTAATTCTGTCAAAGTCATCATAAAAAGAGTGTCATCATAAACACAATAAAACATTATACAAAAAAAATTTTTTTAATACGTTTAAAATATTTTAAATCATGTTCCTATAATGCGTCCCTTTTATTCTTCTATAACCACCTACTTTGGACCTACTACCAGGGTTCCACGATAAGCTCGAGTGCACATTAGGATGTGGAACCTATGCTCTACAACAACCAGGCGAACATAAATATATTTCAATTTTTACACAACGCTTTTATCCTACGTGGGAACCTCCGACCTTTTTACCGTTAAGCTACGCAACGGCAAGCAATCCGAATTTTATTAGCCATCCACCAGTTTTATACCTTTCCCATAAGTATTAATAGTGTTGACTCTTCCTGGATTATTAAATGTATTAATCATTATTAGATCTCACAACAGAAGATATGCCTTATAATTACAGAGATAACATTTATAGTCGATGAAAATGGCAAAATGTCTCACGGATGTCCAATTGCCACAAACATACCGCAGGGCTCTGCATTCGGACCCATTTCATTTTCAATGCCGTTTTCATTTATATATTGCTTAGTAACATAGTTGGATTAAGAAGCAAAGACTGGTATTTACTTTGCACACCAGATACGAGCTAGCATAGTCAATAGTCATTTAATAGGGTGATTGTCCAGTTAGCATAGATTTAGAATAGTTTTTTAATTTTATAAATTAGTTTTAGTTATAGTTTTAATGTGTTATACTTAGATGTATGTAATAGATGGAGTAAGATTCTATACACAGAAGAATAATATTGTATTGTTTTATTTTATGACTATTTAAATGCATTATGAATCACAACAACAAGCGCACCAAAAGCATTTAAGTAGTAGTAGTAAAAGTAAGCATGGGCTCCAAATCAGAAAGGTACATAATAAATACATACATTGAGCACAACTTTTACTTAAGTCCTTAGTTGAACAGTAATAACCCAAAGGAGGTGAGTTCCCAAGAGCCATGTGATTACAATTTCCGTAAGCATCCCATCGTCTTTTTCTATTACATTGGTCTTCTAAACAAAAACCTCGCGCACGACAGTATGGTCTACATAACATTTGCTTTGCATATAATTTACAGCCAGTGTTTATGTTTTTTCGCTTTTCACACCAGCATTGAGGTTTGTTATCATTGTATTTTGACTTTCTGCAAAATGTATGAAACTTGTCTACCCAACACAGTTGTCCGGTCTTAGCTTTTTTGTTGAACTTCTTGATATTTTTATCTAGTTCTATCTCCTTCTTGCGTAGTTCTTTCTCTTTTATTATCAATAACAAGTGTCTGATGTTGTCTTCTGCTTCATTATTACAACAATTTCCTTGATAACTTTCGCAGTTAATCTTTTGAATCATGTCCGAAGCCTTTGTCTTAGTGGCTATAAAAAAACGTAGGAGCTGGAGCGAACATTCATAGTTGAAGTATATTTTTTTTATTTCATCATTTTTACATTTTGTTTTTTTGGTTTAGATATGATGTGGTTAAATTATTCGTGGCCCCATGTTTACAAAACATATTTTTTCGAACATCACGACTGTGGACATCTGTACAAATGTCACATCAAATATGATCTTGGTTATGACATGCAATAAAAAGAAAAGAAAAAACGTAGAGATTAATAAGATTAAACCAAACTCTTTAAAGAATTTAAATAATGATGAGCATCCTTAATTAAGTTAAGTATAAGAATAAAAATATGTTTAAGTTTTTTTACCCTAGTTATATAATTCACCCGCGTAAACGTAACTCCCGTTTCCGAAGGGACTTCATCATTAAATTTGAATATAGTCTATGTTACTCTTGGGGAAGGTAGCTTTCTAAAGGTGAAAGAATTTTTCAAATCGGACCAGTAGGTAGTTCCTGATTAGCACGTTCAGGAAAATAAACAACATCTTCAGCTTTTTAATGTAGTAGGATAGAGAGATAGTTTACCTTTTTTTTTTGTTGTTGTCCGGGGTAAATGCATTGACGCATTCCCACCGCCGCTGCAGCGTATTCGCGCGCTGGCGGTGGGATATGTGGGGCTCGCCCTCTCCATAGCCCCGTACGCATAAGCAATCCGTCCCAGATAGATAATTTACCTAAGCAACTGTAATAAACATATGTAGAAGAACGGTTGGTGGTGTTCCTCCGTTTGTTACTGTTCGGAACTTGTATATGTTAAAATTGGTTTGCGAACTTTTATTGCGCGATACAGGTTGGTTGGAAAGCTAGATGGTAGATGGCGCTGCTTGTCTCCTTGTAGTTTTTTATGCGGCTATTGAAAATGTCGCTACACATATAACAATACGTGTAATGTTCTATACCAAGAGATTTGTGAAATGATGATCACATATTTCGTTTCTCATACCAACTCTCAAAACAACAATAATATCTAATCATACATAGATATCCATGATGACAAATATGTTCTACTGTTACTTCGCCAATAATATTTTCAACAGTAACAAAATTATCTAATAAATAATATGAATAAGTTGTTATCAGGCCGACGCGATGTATTAATGATAATGTACGGCGGGGTCACCGCACCGAGACACCGGCCCGATCCTGGGGTGCAGGATTCCATGCGAATGTCTCACGAGTTGGCTGTGCGCTTGTTATGCCACAGCATACAATATTATAGCAAGACAATCTTTTTCGACTTTTTATTACAGAGTTATTTAGATAGTCGGCCATATTTCCGATTGGTTTTAATAATTTTCGCCGAATGAAATAAGTATAAGTAAGAACTATATCTTATTAAGATATTGCTACTGGAATTGGAGCTGCGTGAGTGATACCGATGCCTAGTTGTTTATTAGTAAACGTATGATACCAAATAAAGCTTATTGCACAATAAATACCAAATAAGTAAAGTGAAGGAGCTGACCATTATGATATCACTTAACCGAAAACAACTATAGTAATTAGAAATAGTTTAAAACAGTTAAAACGCTCTCAATAAAATCAATAATTAATTAGAGTAACCGTCAAAATTAATCGTAATTACATAAATTAATATGCGTAATTAGCTAACCGACATAAATATATACACACACATCAAATTAACAATAACCCTTTCCGTCTGCTCTGGGCCGAAGACAAAAATATGTGTACCTACTAGCTACGCCCTACATTAAACTGCTACTCTGCTCCGATAGGTCGTAGCGTGATGTTTTATTGTCTATATACTAAACGATATATAAAGCTGATGAGTTTGTTTGATTGTTTGTTTGCTTGAACGCGCTTATTTCAGGAACTACTGGTTCGATTTGAAAAATTCTCTCAGTGTTAGATAGCCCAGTTATCGAGAAACGCTGCAGGCTTTATATTTTTAATTCCATATTTCTAGGGAACGGGATCTACGTGGACACCGTGAAACCGTGCTCGGAAAGCTAGTACAAAATATGAGCGAAATCCATTCTATCGTTTTTGAAATAACTACGGCAACGTACAACAACCTACAACTGACTGAAATGACAACATCAATCAATATAACATTCGTGTTTATAATATACTAACTTCCTGCGCGCGGTTTCACCCGCGTAACTCCCGTTCCCGTGGGACCTTCATAATTAAATATAGAGATAGAATTTTAGAGTTCATCATCATCATAATCATCAGCCCGTACAACCTCCACTGCTGAACATGGGCCTCCTCCCGAGGGAGGGTTTTTGCCATAGTCACCAAGCTTGGCAGGCGGATTGGTGACCGCAGTATTATGTTGTAATACACAGGAAATCGCTGCTGCCCGTTCCCTGGTATACCGCTTGTTATAGATGATGTTATAACAATCGGGACCAACGGCTTTACGTGCTTTCCGAGGCACGGAGGGTAGTCCCTCAACCAACCAGCCCCGGAAAGAAATCTAAGAATTTACACAAAGATTTCTTGTCTGGCGTGGGGATCGAAACCACTACCTCCGAGACTTAAAGCGAGCCAAATACCGCTACGCTACGGAGGTTGTCTGAGTTTTAGAGTTCATTCATTACAAACATACACACACATAAATACAAATCTTTCCTCTTTATAATATTAGTGTAGAAGTGGGATTACAACGAATATTTCTGCACTACATTCCCATGGTTAGCGAACAAAGAAAGTTTTTATCATCATCTGTTTCTGCACACGTGTGAAACCAAGTTCCTGTCGTAATAACTAGTTATATATATAACAAGTTGAGTGTAACTATGGAGTAACATTTACTATACGAAGTGTTAACTGTAATTAGAGCATCTATTAACTAATTGAGCTCCCTATTAACTGGAAATGCTCTTAGAACACAGCTAAGTAACTGTGTTCTTATTACTGACATGAATATGTACATACAGTAATTATGCTTTTAGTGACATGACTTCGCTTGGGCGAATGTTAGATACAAATAGTTAATTTGTTAATGTAGGTATGTCATAACAATAGATGTTACAATAATATTTAGATTCACTACAGTATATTTTTTTTTAAAGTGTAGGTACAAATTTTATGCGATAACACTTCTACTGAAACAATTAAAAAATTAAAACATCTAGTTATTAAAATATATCTGACCATACACCGTTATCTTAAATCTCTAGGAAATCTTTATTGGAGTAGAAACACTTATTGATGAGGCAACTTTTTAATTTATTTTTAAACAGAGTTTTTTTTAGGTTCACGTCGGTAGTGCAATGGTAGTGGATCGAACCGGTGACCACTAGATCACAAGTCCGACGCCTCTAGCCATTGGGCTACGGTCGCAAGTTATATAAATATTTAAATACCTACTAATTATGACCAAATATTGGGGTATATATAATATTGGGGTATGTATTTCTTACACGAGTTCGTGTAAGAAATACATAATATATAATTAGGATAGGGATGAATAACTATCCCAATAACTTTTATAAAATATTAATTTACATATTGCAGTTGACGCCACAACTTAAGAACGAATTTACTAATTAATCTGTCTTTTTGTTTGTAATCGTAAACATAAAGACAAGGTTTTTATTTTTTGGAAAAAACACGAAAAAAGACACAATGGTTTGACGATGACACTGGATTTAGTTGATTTTGATATCAGTAGTTTGTCAATTCCAAAACTCTTATTTCCGGACGGATATCTATATAAAAATATATAGTTAGCCACGAGGCTTTTGCTACTTCACCGCATAATAATATACAGTCGAACACAGTTCTAGCCTTATTAAATGGTTTAAAAACTACAAATACGAATTTTGGAATCTTAGAATCATGATATATTATTTGCGTAGGTATAATAATTATTATGCGACAATTCGTCGATGACCTCTAAACTATTTATACTAATTGATCATAATATGATCTAGTTAGATGCATATATCTACATATTAATTCATAAATAGCAGTAAAACAAGAAACATCTAACTAGGTATATGTAAATTTTATAACGCTATCTAAAAATTTAATATCCTAACAAGTTAACTTGATAAAATATACATTCATAAAACGTTTCAGTGCCAATTAGTTAAATCATAAAAACATCAAGAATCAATTTGTTATGATAAATAAGCGGTAACAAAGAGATTGCGTATAAATAAAGCTAGCGGCTGTAGCCCAATGGCTAGGGCGTCGGCCTTGTGATCTTGAGATCGCCGGTTCGAACCCCTCCCATTGCACTACCGACGTGAACCCACTCGTAACACAAGCATTCTAGCTTAGCACGAGGGGTTAACAAGAATACTAGTAGACAGCAAAACTCTGCTAGAAATATTTAAAAAAAATATGTTATGAGTACAACATATAAAAATCCACATCCTATGCAAGTGAAATCGCACGCTATGGTGATTTTATGTAACGTACTTCTAGTTCTTTATTTGAATCATACCTATCTACAGCTAAATCTTCCTCATACATACCTGTATATTATCTAGTGGACAATATGGAATGGCTTAATTTTTCTTTCCACCAGCAGCGTATAGTTTAACGATATAATCTTACACATGTAATTACATATTTATAAATAGTACTTCCGCAGGGAGAGATATTGGGGCCAATAAATTATTCAGTTATTCACACATCTGGATGCCTGCCTACTTTTTTTTATTTTAATTGACTTTACTTTGCCTACATTTTTATTAGATACCTACTTAGTTAAACAGAAAATTAGCTTATCGATCACCTGAAAATAATATTGCAGCTTCTAGAGTCAAAGTGTCTTCAGTTTACGACATCAAAATTATAAGAACATCCTTTCATTGTGCCGTATCCAAGCAATTACCAGTTAGCGTTTCCTGAATCAGTGAGGTCAGCAGCGGGCTCCCGAGAGCGGGTAACCGGCCATAGAGTGGCGCAGGCGCAGAGCTATTCTCGCCTCGGTCACTGGCGAACGTTCGGTGAGCCCGCGCCACTAAAGTGATAACAGTGTTCGAGTGTTAATTAAAATTAAGTTGTTGTAAAGTGCCACTTCCCATAAACGGACCGCAAACTCCTGAGGTATTTTTAGAACACTCATACTACTTAGCATGATAGAACAGGTTTCCAGTTGTACACATCGCGAAAGTGACTAGGATATGGATATCTTGTTATGAGAAAAATATTCGCGATTTTTTTCGATAATTATTGTAGAAAAAACTGCGAGGAACACAACTAATGTGATAAGGTTTATTTATATCTGAAACGTACCTATAGTTTATTGACAGACGCGGTTATTACAGCGGAGCGTAAAATAAAAATAAAAATAGTTGCGCAGGAGTCGAATAATAGAAATTTCAGTGTGTTTATACAATTTATTATACAATGTTGTTCCATTGTTTTATATATACTCGTATCTTTACTACGTATTAAGGTATGTAGCTACTGTGTTTAGAGATAAAACATGTATGTAAACGTTACTAATAATATTATCTGTGTTTGTTCGTAGGGTGTAATGAAATGGCGCGTTACCAGCTCTTGTGTTTGTTGATCATCTCGGCGATGGGTATGTAGTCTATTAATATATTTATTTTTATTAACATAACCAATATCAAAACTAGGTTGGTATCTATAACTGCAAACTACGTCTTTGGCTCCGTATTTCGACCAGCGAATCTTTATGGGGAAAATAAAAACGTAACAAAATGGAATAATGTTTGAAACATCTCAATCACCAGATCTGTTAAAGCCGATATAAACATGGCAATGAATCCCATAAAATGCTTATAATAAACAGAGATATTAAACTAAACAAATCCAATAACTGTCCCACTTTTACCGTCATGTCAGACCTAATAGACTGCACCGGTGGCTCAGTGGTTACGATAGTTGCCTCTGAGACCTGGTGTTCTGGGTTCGATTCCCACCCGGGACAATTATTTGTGTGAACCACAAATAGTTGTTCTGAGTCTGGGTAATCTGTGTGTCCGTGAAATGAATGTTTGTAAAATCCCCCGCGACACAGGGATTTATTTCCCTAGTGCGGGAGTTGTCTTATAAAAGAGAAAGAAAAAATTAAACACGGAGGGCCGCGAGTAACGCACTGAAGCCGGTAAGACTCTGTCTTGGTGTGTACATACAAACACAGCTTAAGCAGACACTCCTACAAATCTATGCCTTACCTTGTCAGTCGATCTGACACAGAGTCAGGTGGTTGATGCCATAATAAACAACATTGTTTGTTAACAAAAATCCCGTATTCTGTCATGAAAGGGTGTACAATCCCAATGTTATAATATAACGTAGTGAAAAATCAAAGCAACAATTTTACCCTACTAATGGACAAAAAAACCGGCTTCAGTGCATTGTTCGACAGCGCTCCGCCTTTTTTTAGTCTGAGCTTGTACTGAAATCTCAAATATTCCAGAGTTAAATATTAGATCCATTTATAGTTTTCTCAATCGAATCCTGTTCCAAGCCCTTGGTACCAGTTTTTGTTCACCTGTCCCTTGCCTGTATGAAGCTTGAATTTTAATTGGACTTATCAAGGTATCTTCTCCGTAATGTACAATGATTTGCAAAGTACTTGTTAATGAGGAACTTGGCACAGTTGCATTTAAGGTAAACATCTTACGATGCACCTGCACTTGTATAGTTAAGGACAATTACCTCCTCGGTACTTCTCGTCCCCTGGTACCTATATAAAATTAACTTATGTTTCGATTTAATCTTAAAGTAGTAACTGAGGCATATCTATGAGAAAACAGAATAGCTTAAATAACTCCTTACAGTGTTGTATGTCCTTTTGTTTTACTTATCGCAAAACCTTATAATTATAACTTTTAGTCTGACCTGACCCCTATCAATTGAACCCAGGTCTTTTATCTGTTATGGAATAATTACGACGCGTTGATAATATAAGCATGTCTACAAGTGCAACTGTAATAAATAACATATAGCTACAAATAGGTACTATTTATATAAAGAAAGATTTCTGCAAATACATTATACGTTTATTCCACAATATAGTAGGATTCAGTTCTTCAACAGTACCTATATATACCTTCTTTCTTATTATGTAACAAATTAATTATTTATGAAACTACATACATGCTTTAACGGACACTTAAGTGCGCAATACAAAAAGTCAAAATCCCTTCATCTCATCATCCCGCCCTCTTGCGCAGGCTGCTTAGTTTGTAGTGTTTAAAAAACCAATTTATCTAGCCTGGAGCTCTGCGCGCCTTTATGTCCGATGAAGAAGCAAAAGCTTCGTGGCTAACTATATATTATGTCCGTCCGAAACAAAAAACTTCAGTATGCAGGTTATATAGGTATATTTTATTTAATGATTTTATATATTTTCTCGTTTTATAATAATTTTACCACTGTATATATAATAAAATATAAACCTATATATTTTAGTTAACTCTTCATTATATTTCTTTGACTTAATATATTTCAAAATTGAGATTAATAAAATTCGACCACCGGCAGGATTCAAACCTGCATCTTTGGGTAAAGCCCCCTGCCATAACTTAATATATCAAAGGTACAAATTAATTAAGGCACGGAGGCGGAGTTGTTCTGTAGGTCTCGATTCTGCTATTAAAACAAAAACGGACCATAGACACACCAGTTACTCTATTGAGGTTCCCTTGTAATTACGACAGATACAATTTTAGTATTCTGTTAAAAACACAACCACGGCATGGGTACATAATGTGATTGTGTCTCAAGATAATTGTGCCGTTAAGAAAGAACGATTATCGAATCACTCAAACCAATCGAATCACTTAAATACCAATAGTTATTCGATAGCGGCTGCGGAATAATGCATCAGTGGAAAATCACTACGACAAATAGCCAAAAACCTTCTACCGAGCTCTAAGTGTTTTTAATTTAAAAGATTCGTGGACTTGTAGGTCGTCAAGTTAATGGGAATTGTATTTAAATCTCTGATATATATGGACAACTTACAATTCAACTTATTCACTGTCATTTGCGTTGAGTGAAACAACTTTTCACTAAAACTTTCTATGTACAATGACTACCTGCTCCATAGGTAGTTACAAACCGGACGAGCTTTATACATATAGTTAATGTTATTAATTTTTAATATAGTTGATCTAGTTTATATTATTGGTTATTACTTAAAGATTGGTGACTATACCTCCGTGGAGTAGCGATGTAAGTCTAGCTTAAAGTTTCGGGGGTCGTGGGTTCGATTTACGGGTTCTGGAGGCAGCTTGCTTTCACTCACAGACTTCCAAATAGATTAGACTCATAACTCTTTTTACTCATTTTATAAAATAGTATCCGCGTAGATTTTGATTTCTACATACAAACTTCCATCTTCTCAGGGATGGAATTTAAAAAAATGCTAAATATTATCGAAGGCCTTCTTCATATAGAGTATACACCCCCTCCATAGTTCGTGCGTTAATCCGTTAATTCAGGCAAAAAAACGCATCCTTATAGAAATTGATCATAACTCCGGGAGCCATTAAACTATAAGTCAGACTATAACATAAATAATGAGGTATTTGATGGCATTCTGAAAACTGTGCGCCCGAAATTAATTCCGAATTCTACTTCCTCTTTTGCTCTTCGTATACCTAGTTAACTACACATTATCCACCTACGTAACTATCAATTATATAATAGAACCCTTTAGGTTCTAGTAACGAGAGTATAAAAGAAATTGTCGCGCCAACAATAAGCACTTAGAGTTTAATAAGTACCATAATAGGCAGTTGTAAGCTCTACCCACGCCCGATTTGAATCAAACTGTCTCTTTGTGAATCGAAATCTAAAGAACTATACATACCAACATAATATATACTGTAACAATGGAAAAATTACTCATAAATAACTAGCTTTTCCCGACTCATTTATTTGAATATATAAAAAATATTATTATGCCCATTATTTTTTATTATTATCAATTGGCTGCCGGGTTTTTAAATGTGCGGTGTTAACACGAAAGCAATCAATGATACATCATACATGATTGGTTTGGCTTACAAGCCTTATATTTTATAGCTTCTGGGGATTAAATATTCCAATCTTTGGGATATTAATTTCATCTTGTTACTACGATTCCGAATGAAGCTTTTTTAATACGGATTATTTCACGTTTCAATTCGTTTTGATTGATTTTTGAACAGTCAACATAAAAAATGTTGCTCTGTTAACAACTGTAGTCCTAGTACCTTTTTTGGAAGAAGTGCATAAGACATCCTCACCGCCACATTTACGGGGTATTTAGGACTCACAATAATACGTATATACCACTAAAAGCAGATAATCTAATCTTAAACTAACTTTATAATTATAAAATACTTACTATTCTAATTCTAAGCTACTTAGCAGCGTTCCCAGAACGCTACCAGCATTGCCCCGTTTAATAACAACGCTTATTCACTGTGCAAAGTATATAGCAGCAGTCAGGGAACGTGCCGTATTCACGAGAGCCGCTGGAAAGTTTTTATAAATTATTTTGGCCCCTCGTCCGCATAGTCCCAACGTATTGACGCAAAAGTTACAAATACATAATCAAGGGTAGGTACTGTTTGCGTCTCTAACCAGGTCTCGGACGAAGAACCTCTTAAACCCCGGGTGCTCCTCCGAACACCAGTAATCCAGGGACCAGGCACTGCAGATGCATGTCATTAGTCTCAGTATTGTTGTGTGTACCCAGGTAGGCACTAGGCTAACACTTTTAGGTATAATGTTAGTACTACTAGGATTTCAACTCAATGTTTTTGTAATAATTTGACTCATTTTGCATATCAATCTCCGAAGACACTAAAGACTATTTAATAACAGGTGAACCTCGCCCAAAATTCTTAGAAAACTAAACGATGTGAGAAGTGATTCACCGTTTCCATGATAAATTAAGTTTACGATAAATACCTACTACGGCGACTCATAAGGAAATCCATTCTTATTTATGTAAAGGAGATTGCCCAGGAGCAGTACTCTTGATAAATGACTTGTGTCTCAAAACCTTGAACGGCATGAAATATCTAAAATCAAAATATATTTTTTAAAAAGACTTTGATTGATATTTATATTGGGATAGTTTTTTTTGACAATTATTAGTACTTTTATGTTTCCGACGTTATAGTACGCCATTTTTACTATCGGCTGTCAATTCTAGGCTAGGGATGTCCATTTTTTCTATTGCGGGTAATGTGCGTACCAACCTACATAAAATAAAATGATATCGGTTTTGTATTGATTGTTCAATCTATTATTGTAAAGTAATAACAGAGTTCTATATCACATGTTTTTGCTGGTATTTTTAATATCAGTGTTTGTAAACGGTGGCATCGGTGCCAAGTTGTATTCGTAAAATGCCACTGGCTGGTTTACGGAAATCGATAAAAAATCGATCTTTCATCAGTATGGGTGCAACCTTATTTGACATTTATTGCGCGTCTGTCTGTCATATTTTTGCAATACCTACAGTTATCTGTTGTTTTTGTTACGTTGTGCTTCGAGTCGAGCCTTTTACTTCACCTAGCCACCTGACAGAGCTAAACCGTTACAGATTTTACACAAATGTGCTTCAAAGACACCAAGCTCACCCGTAAACCCATTCAGACCCTTTTAAATAGTTTTTTTGAACTAATTTTTGGTCGAACATAACCTCAAAATAGTCATTCCTTTTTTGTAAATATCTCGAAAATGCCATTGTAGATTGTGTTAAATCTTTTGAGGAAGTGTCTAGACATGCCATCGAGTATTTTAAAGATGATTTGATGAAGACACAAAAATGTTGAATTGAGTACATTTGTCCATAGCGCCGTGGGCATTCTCCTTTACCATATAAGTGAGATCAGAGTCATAATAAGATAACTATATCACTATATAGATATAGTATACATGTATGGTGACTGTAGTAAGTAGTAGTAGTCGATTTACATAGTGATTCATATGGCATTACACTGTGACTTTCATGGCCGAAAATGAATGAACCATCAAAGATCGATTTAAATAATATTATATTGTCTTAAGAACATACAATGTTAAATTACGTAAAATAAAAACTTTATACATATATTATATACATCTAAATTCATTTGTTATCGAAAAATAATGTGTGATGAAGTTGTAGAACCCTCACGGCTTAGGCTCTAATTACATTTATTAAGTACGCTCGAAAAAAAAACCGTTATAAATTGTAGTACCTAATATATAAACTATTTTATTAGTTACTAAAATTATGTTTGCATTATGCATTATTATATAATAAACAAAAAAAAATTGTTAGCTTAGTACCTATACATACTACGCTAATTAAATATACCTATAGATTTTCCTTCACGATAATTTAACGCTGAAAAATCTAGACAAATATAAGTACCTACCGGTATTCTTACCTTACCTTTAGATTACCTTTTAGATGTTTTTTTTTTTCTTATTCGGACATACATAATATGTTAGTCACGTGGCTATTGCTACTTCGCTGGGTATAGAGGCGAGCATGGCATTAGCCTTATTTATTAAGTTGATGATGATCGCAACAATGAGAAAGCATTCACGACTACAATAATATTTTTCATAATCGAATGCCAATAAAGTAGGTTAGCTACATATTCACGGGGTTAGTATATCTAGGTGATTACAGCGATTACCTATAAGTAGTCACAATGTGTTCCACAAGAAATGAGATTTCAACTATATTTCCGGGCTTATATTTTCTTCACTCACATCTAAGCGAAGAGATAATAGCAAACCTAACGTTTGCTATTATTCCCTTTTAGTTCTCCGGTGTAACTATATGCAAAACTGTATGTCTGTCACGCATTCCTGCTTACAGCACCGAACAAATTTTGATAAACTTTGTTACAGAAATAGACGACTAAAAGACATGAATGTTCGTATAAAATGTGGTCACACAAAATTGCAGGTCATCTACCCGCCATTTTATGTGACCAAATTATAACTTTTAAGTTATAATCATATAGCAGTATTTAGGTTCCACATATTAGTACCTACATTATTTTCGGACACACGCTTATCGTTATAAAAATATGCCAATAGCCTACTTCTGTCCGAGTGATAACTAAAAAGCTATAAATAAACGAAACTACAATCAAATGGAACGAGGACATATAGAAAAGCAAATGCTAGCATAGTTTTAGCAAATATTGGTATAACCATACTGTATAAGTAAGTCATATTGTGTGTATGAATCCGGACTAAAGGTGGATAACCGTCTGCACTAACAGTGGCGAGGCTAGAATGAAATTGTATGTGATTCAGATACATTTTGGGAGGCCCTGTCGTGACCTTTTTTCGGCTTTAGATACTTAGGATTGAAAGTAGTCTCTATCATCATCAGCCCGTATACCATCCACTGCTGAACATGGGCCTCCACCCGAGGTAGGGTTTTTGCCATAGTCACCACGCTTGGCAGGAAGGAAACGCTGCTGCCCGTTCCTTGATATACGATGTTTAATGATGTTATAACAATCAGTAGTCCCTCGACTAACCAGACCCGGAAAGAAAGCTTAGAATTTAAACAAAGATTTCCTGTCCGGCATGGGGATCGAACCCACGACCTCAAAGATTTAAGGCTAGCTAAATACCGCTACGTTACGAATTTTGTTGGAGGTTATAGTCTCTATATAGAGGTATAACTGCTAGTGGTTGGTTCATAAGCTGGGCCATTAGGGTTCGAACGAAGCCCTTTGCACTGGTAGTAGGTACATGTTTTTTTCGGTCGGACGTTATGTATTTAGCCAGAAGGCTTTTGCTAGTTCACCGAACATAAAGGCCAGCAGAGCTCCAGCGTAAATAAATTGTTTAAAAACTACAAACTAAGCGACCTGCTCATGAGGGCGTCCCCTGGTAGCCTTCGACCTCGGCTCAGGGCGGAAACTGGAGGGGAGATTGAGGGATTATGACGTTTAGCTTTTAGGGAAGTTTTTTTTTGTGCAACTGCCGCTCTACGTTACAGTTCGCGGTACTCTTGGACTTTGATATTTTATATACAAGGGCATCGGAACGTTCTTTGCAAACTAAGGGTTGAGGGAAACTGGTAGTACAGTAGTTAGGTACGTCTAAGGCCTGGTTTTGTAGCTTCGATTTCCAACCGGATTTGTGAGAACCACGGATCTTATGTTAACTTGATCGGGTGTACTGTAGAGGCTCTTTTAACCGGTTTAAGATCTTTTGTCGGACCCGGTTCCGCTATTGTTCCTCCCATGGTTGTCAGCACCTGTCGTGTGTATTTCAATACGTCGCGTATACGGAGCATTTTGAAGCCCTCTGGTGAACCACAGATAATTGTTCAGCGTCCAATTGAGCTTTGTCTCCTTGAAAGTGTTCAGTGTGTTATGAATTATGTGTTTGTAAAAGAATTTAACTCCCTAGTGCGGGAATTGTCAAAAAAAAACATTCAAGCACTTATTAATTTAGGAAATCCGTCTGGCAGAAACATGAACTTAACTAACAAGTATTGATAACTGATATCAAACATTTACATTTGGACCAGCTGTGTATACTATTTATATAGATAGTGTGTATAGATAGTATACGTGCCGCGTGGTTTACCGCGTGCCGTGTGGTTTCTGGCTTATAAAAGACCACCCCACATGTTCCCTGGTGGATGGGCAGCAGCATCCATCAGCTTAAAGTTACCTACCATCTTGCTGCGATCACCAATATGCCTAGCAGGATAATTACGGTAATAGCCCTGGCGATAAAGAAGAGTGAAAGAAGAAAGAGAGCCGTGGCCAAAATGGGTCAGGAGAACTACAGGTATACTTCTTCAACAGCCAGTTTACGTCCTGAAGCTGAATATGAGCCTTCTCTTTACAAACCTTGGCAAGACATGGTCGTAGAGTGCTATTACCATAATCACCACTTATAGCAGGGGAATTGATGATCGCAGTAAGATGATAACTGACTCGAGCTGAAAGATGCTGCTTCCACTCCTTCAGATATATATATATATATATATCCCATACTAGCTACGCCCCGCGTTTTTACCCGCGCGCGTGACTCTGCTCCAGTAAGTCGGAGCGTGATATTTTGTAGCCTATATGTGAATCCAGCTTATAAACTATCCGCGTGCGAGCTTTCAGCCAAATCCATTCAGTAGTTTCTGCGTGAAAAAGTAAAAAACATCCATCCATCCATCCATACGTACAAACTTTCGCATTTATAATACAGTAATAGAAAGATTTTCACTTATTATTTGGTTCGATTAAATATCTTTTCTAATTCCTTTTATTTATTTTAGGTTCAAAGTCCTCTTAAGGTTATAATGATAATATTTAGGTTACACTCCAAAAGACAGTGTTTTTCATTTCATGTTAGGTTAGGTGATCAAAAATAAAAACCGCGTATCTCCGAATTCGCGTAAGTCGGGGTATTGCTGTATTCGTAGGACATACCATATCTTCTTATAGGCATTGTAAGAGCCGACCTCTTGCGACACCCATAGGAGCACATGGTGTGGTCTAAGCTGAAAACCATACCACGAAGAAGGGGTTCCTTATGGGATCCATAACCATACGGTTCAAGATACTTAGGATTAAAACATGTTAACGCTATTACCCGCATGCAAGTTGCCTACATAGATAAGTACCTAGATAGTAGATACATTTACACGGCAAAACGTGACTGTGTCTGTTGGAGAAGGGACATCAAGACGATTATTTCCTTTCCCAGCGCGGGTCATCGGTTCAACGTACAGATTTTATAGCCAAATGGGAGTCTGTTTGGATTATAAATAGATAGGCAGGAATAAACGGCGAATCATAATGATAGGTTAGGATTCAAGGTAGGTAGGTATCTCACCGTTTAGGTAACCTGCTAATATGATAAACGTGAGAGTTGGTATGGATGGATGGTTGTATAGATGTTTGTTAATCTGTGACGTAACAACTACTGGCCTTATTAGCAGTTATAAGCTGGATATACATAGGCTATAAAACATCATATCTATTAGCTCAAGGTTTACATTTTACTGCGATCACCAATCCGTCTGCCAGGCGTGGTGATTATGGCATTATCCCTCTATGATCCTGGCTTGCCAAGTCTGTTAAGAGGAGGCCCATGTTGAGCAGTGGACCTCAACGGGCTGTTGATGATGATGATGATAAAACATCACGTTACAACCCACTGGAGCAGAGTAGGTAGTAGTTGAATAAGGGTAGAATGGCGGAGTGCAGCAGTACTTTATAATTTCACTAGCTTGTGCTCGCGATTTCATCTACATGTAAATAAAATTGTTACTTTGGGCTAAGCCCAATTTTGAAACCACCATTGGAGCTCAGCTTCTTTTAGTTTTAGGATGATGTTATAGAGCCTATATCCTTCCTCTATAAATTTACTATGTTGCACTGAAGTTTATTTTAAACCGGACCAGTATTTCCTGGGATTCTAGCCAACAAACTCTTCAGCTTTATAATATAAGTATAGACTCAGCCACAACATAAACACGACATATTTTTATAGACATGACCCTGAATAAAGCAAAAGTAAATTAAAATTGTAAATGCCAAAGAATTTTATAACTTTATCTACAGGTACCGCATGTCACATGCCACTCTTCTTATTTTTGCTATGGCTTTAAAACATATACGATTTCTTTAAAATACATTATAAATATACGTATATTTATTTAGCTGAAACATTTATTTACAAATACTCAAAGCAGTAATATCTGAATAATATATCGATATTTTACGATAATTCTGGACATAATTGGTCATTGAACCCGTTCTTATCGCAATAAGGTTATGTGTTTACGTAGAACGCTAAGTGAATATGTAATTTATTCTGATAGATAAGCAGTCGTTGCTTACCAGGTAAAGCAATATAATTATGAGTTAGTTATGGTTTAACGCAGCAGGTTATGTAGGGTTCGCAATGTACAAAACGAAAATCATAAAACGACCAAAATCAGAATTACTATAATAATTCATCATCATCAGCATATACAAAGTCCACTGCTTAACATGGGCCTCCTCCCGAGGGAGGGTTTTGCCATAGTCACCCACTTGGCAGGCGGATTGGTGACCGCAGTATTATGTTGTAATAATACACAGGGAAACGCTGCTGCCCGTTCCCTGGTATACCCTTGTTGTAGATGATATTATAACAATCGGGACCAACGGCTTAACGTGCTTTTCGAGGCATGGAGGGTAGTCCTTCCACCAACCAGACCCGGAGAGAAATCTTAGAATTTACACAAAGATTTCTTGTCCGACGTGGGGATCGAAGCCACGACCTCCGAGATATAAAGGGAGCCAAATACCGCTACGCTACGGAGGTTGTTATGTCTATCAATAGAGAGAGGCTAGCTATATAGTGATACTACATCACTACGACTAGTCTTCATTAGTCAGGTCATGTTTACATGAAGCTAATCAACTTTAATGAGTGCATAATGTAATTATTATATAAGAGGATAGACAATACAATGTGAGCATCGTTGCGTAACCTTAATGAATACATTACGTGCTCTACCTACTTATTTGATATAATTGGGACCTACCTACTTAAAGGGAAAGCCTTTAGGTCCAATCAAAAACTTCCTTCGATATGAAAATTTAGCTGGTTTATACAAATTACTGAATAGATACAGATCGCTGTTATCGAGAGACTTCATTGATTTTATATGACCAATAAAATAAATACACTAGGCTTAGGCAGATTACATTTTACGCCTATCACATAAAAAACGCCATAACAATAAGCCATAGCCCAATGGCTAGGGCGTCGAACTT
Source organism: Nycteola revayana (assembly GCA_947037095.2). Classification (NCBI taxonomy): domain Eukaryota; kingdom Metazoa; phylum Arthropoda; class Insecta; order Lepidoptera; family Nolidae; genus Nycteola; species Nycteola revayana. Next base: position 17,356,523 of record OX344849.2, on the reverse strand, counting down.
GCGATCATGTAATCGCCGGTTTGATCCCCACCCATTGCACTACTGAGGACTTGAATCCACTCGTACCCGAGATTTTAGCTTAGCACGAGGAGTTGCAAGAATACCAGTAATAAGCAAAAACTCTGCATCTTTATAAAAAAAGAAAAAACTTTTCTCACATTTTGCATTATGTATATTATAAAGAGGAAAAATTTGATTATTTGTTTGTTTGCACTGAAAAGGCTCCGAAACTATTGGACCGATTTAAAAAATTCTTTCACCATTATAAAGCTACTATGTCCAGGATTAACAAAGGCTATATCTAATTATGAATTTCCCACGAAAATCAGGTGAAACCGGACGCGGGAAGCTAGTTCTGAAAATAAATTCCATCTGCGGGTCCCCAGATATTGGACATGATGTACCTAATTTCAAATATAACTAAGACAACACATACAAACTATCTGATAGGAGCAGGTAATATAGAAATGACCTGCTCTAGTTTCTCACATATGTCATTGTATAATACTTGAATCTGGACCGGCAAAAACGTGACTTCAATTTATAGCATACCTAATTATCTACCTCAATATAAAGCCGCCACTGATAAAAGAAATTTATAAGTAGATATACATCTTATAATAGAAATGATAAAACTCTTTACGATTATAAGATGTTATTGTTAAAATATTGTTAGAATAACTAATAAAAAAAAAAGAAGAGAGTGTCAATGATAAATCATAGTGAATACAACTACGTTCTTGTTTTTTTTATTAAGAGGTAGAATTTTCTCTATTAACATTTATTTCTCTGTAAAAAAAAACCAATCAAAATCAAACCAATTACGAATTTTATAATGACTAACACCTGCTTTCTCAAAAGTCAATCAAAGCAGCAATCAACTAATATAGGTCAGTTAACTAAACTTTGCTGGCAAATCAAATTCAGTTTCTGAAACATCATATAAGAAGAATCCTGCAATACGATTATCCAAAAAGATGATGAAGGATAAATATTGCATTGAAATTTCATTTAAGATTGGGCTTCAAATCGCATAAAATAAAAAAAAGGTTTTATGAGCTGATAAACGATTAAGAACAAATGCTAACAAGTCTCCAACATACTAAAAGTAATTAACGCTAACAATTAACATGTGGCTAATTGCCATTCAGGTTTTATACATTTACGGTATTCTTTATTCGAAATTTATTTTTTAAGATTAAGTATTGAATATTAAATGAAATCAAAATTATGTGACTAAGGTTATCAAGTAATAGGTACTTACCTATATTTGGTCATATCATATCTACCTATGTCTTGTTTTAGTTGGTCATATGTACCAATGCCTTGTTTTAGTATACAAATAAATGAAATATCTAACGATATTTTACTGAAGTAGAGGTAGGTAGTTACTTTGTAGTTCTCCGAGCATCCGCAGGTTCTTTTTTCTATTCTTTTTTTTTATTTTTTAAGGTACTAGCAGAGTTTTGCAATCTACTAGTATTCTTGTTAACCCCTCGTGCTAAGCTAAAATGCTTGTGTTACGAGTGGGTTCACTTCGGTAGTGCAATGGGTGGGGATCGAACCGGCGACCACAAGATCACAAGTCCGACAGTCAGTAGCCATTGGGCTACGGCCGCTTCATTGCCGTCCTAATCGGTTAACCCTCTCTTGTGGTGTGTTATTAATGTGATTAGCATATTACCACCTTGCGGTGAATGTACGCCCGAAGAACGCGCAGGCCCAATATGGGGCCGGCCTTAACGTGCTTTCCAAGGCACAAAAGTCTGCTGCTCCATCTACCATCCTTTTCTTGAAGTCATTCGAGCTTTCTTCGATCCCCTTTATTAATGTTTACCTACAAAACGTACTTGAAATAATATTTTTTAAATACTAAATTGGTTTCATTACTATATATATACCTATGACACATACATCACATGAATTAGTGAATCATTCCATAAATATGAGGTTTAATACGTATGTTTTAAATTTAACAATTTAAAACATACGTATTATTAAACTTCATATCTGTCAACTGTAAAATTCATAAATTAAATATTTAATCAGTTCTACGACATAAATGATTTACCTACTCAACAACGTCATCACAGATAACAGTTGAAATGAGGTGATGCATTAGAAAACCATCACACGAAATTTAAGCTCCTACGTGTTTAAAATTAATTATTTTTAAGGTGCTTCTAAAATACCTATACCTGAACTAGTTCTGTTGAAAAAAACATACAAAATATCTAAACTTAAAAACACGAGTGGTTGCCAAGAGGATAAAATTCGACCATAATTCAAAAATATATTAGAATTCCGCATATCTACTCTAATAAACTATAAGTGTGAATATCTTACTCTTACGTCCGCGCAATTTTCGTAAAAAATGGGTACCTACAAAGCTTTTAGCTTAGCTTAAAAGCGTATTAACATAAAGATTTAAAAGATTCCCATCGATTGCCATAGCCAGATAGTAAACTGCGTGATTCAATGCGAATCAATTATTTCACGGAGTTCTTAAGTCTCGCGAATCGCGGAAGTATTTACCTTCCGGCAAGTGCCGTGAGATCCAATAATACCTTTTAAGTACGCTCGAAAGGCAAGAACGGGCAATAATTATACGTTTAAATAACTTGAAACTAGTAAACAATCTGTAACGGAAATATGGCAAACCATTACTGATGACGATAAACCCTCAATTAGACACAGCTGAGTCATAAAGGAAGACTTCAACTAAGTGTGACAATGATCAGTGGCACAATAGTTTGGTCTTGTACTGCAGGTACAGTAGGTAATTTATCTATTAACATTAAACATGTTGACGAAAGATTATTTGTAAAGAAGTCAAGTAAGATGTCTCCACCTGACTCAGTGGATATGGTAGTTGCTTCTGAGAGCTGGTGTTCTGGGCAGTGGCGTAGCTAAGTGGGCTCTGGGAAAGAAACTGGTGCTAATAAACTGTTTGGATTTTAATAATATATAGAATATGTTATTACAGTACATATTTTACAAAGGCAATGAGAGGGTTTCTAATATGGTTTTTCGGGCCCCTCTGAGCTCAGAGGCCCCCTGGTACTGTCTCGCCTTGCCCTCTGGTAGCTACGCCAGTGGGTCTGGGTTCGATTCGGATTTCTGATTTGGGATAATAATATTTTTTGTGGTGGTTCACACATATAATGGTCCCGAATCGGAATATAGTTATTCTGAGTCTTGTTTACAACAAAATGCTGACACAGATTAAACAACATAGGTTTTATAGAAAATGCTGACCCAGAATAAGAAAATCAAATTTTCCAGAATTGGAAATTGGAATCGAACCAAGAACACCAATCTCTGAAGCAACTACCATAACTACTGAGCCAGGTGCAGTAATCAAACTTGACTAGTTTACAAATAAATCTTTCGTCAACGGTTTAACTCTATAAAAGTAAGTAGGTAGGTAAGTGATAAAATTTCTTACTAAGAGCATTGATGTCGATACTTTAATAGCGTCTTATCCGACACAATAATGAGTCGATCAAGGGCAGGTCCTATTTAGTTACAAAGAGAAACGCAATATCTATGACATTGAAGAAATATGGAAAGACGCGGACAATTAGAGCCTTATCTTAGTATAATATGGTTTCGAGTTAATATCAAAGTATCTTCATTGCTTTTACAATCTTAACTGTGTGTTAGTGATGGTGAATAAAAAAGAAGTAACTAATTAAAAATAAAACTAACTTATAGAATACTACTAATCTAAATCTATTCTACTTGGCAAGGTTCCCAGAATGCTCGCAACATTACCCCGTTCAATGGCAATGCTTACCTGCTGTGCGAAGTGAATCTTTACTTTATAAAAAAAAAACAATTTTCAGTTGTAAAGGAAAATTCGGGATAAACTGACAGATTTTTAGATAGATATTAATTATTACTATGTTAAGAAGCAGATAAGATTTTTAAACTTTTGCAGATTACAAAATATTTTCTATATTTAACCAAGGACTCAATGATACTCATTTTCTGGCCATAAAACCTATGCATTCCACTCTAGTGCTACTGCAATTTCGTAGCTACTGTGCGTAACGATATTCAGTATGTTTTCGGCATCTTAAATTTTCGCACTGTAGGTACCTATTATGATCTATTAAAAAAAAGTAGGTGAGAGGGAGTCATAGACTAAAGAATAGTACAAAAACTAACGGAAAACCATCTTCTAGAAATAGAACTTTCAATAATCCGTCGGCCCGTGTCGACGACTGTTGCAATCAAGCCAGAAATATAAGAATTATCTATCTACTTAATAAACAAAATAACCTTACATACCAATTTATTACCTACTCATGTTCAACTTCCAAGTTAATCTTCAAGACTTTGATGATAATAAAGCCTATAAAAATATTATCCTCACAAGAAATAAATTATGGTAGCTCATCCACCAACATCATTAATTTTCATTACAATGACTTTTCTTAGAAAAATTAAATTACATATTACACATGGAAATACGATGTACGCGTCTTGTAAACCAGATTAACGTCATACAAATGAGATGCCACGACTTTATGTAATTAATCATTATGCTGCAGTTCGTATGTTTAAAATAAGAGCGATGTACTTTTCCCGGATGGATGGACTTATATAGGTAGTTAGCCACGAGTCACTCGCGGGCTCGTCGCATTTTACACAACCCGGACGAAGAGATCATAACTTATTAATGGCAAATGCATGCAAATATTGCAAGAAACTTAAACTTCTAATCACATACTCCTTTATCCGGCCCACCGGAAATGAGGGCGCTCGCGAATGCGACGTATGCTCTCCCGACCCTTAGCTTGCAAAAATTCTTCTGTTGCTCTCGTAGACCCGAAGCCTAAGAAGCCCACGAACCATAAAGTGCTCTACTTACAGTTTTTTCAGGTATAGTCCGAGGCGCGTTTTGTTTTTCGTTAGTCACTGAGACTTCTCTACCATTAGTTGTTGGATGTTTCATTTCTTACATATTCAAGACTTATTTTTGTGTGGCCAACTGATAACGTTCTTCTTTAATGTTTCTAGGTGTGTTTATAACTGTACAATTAACAATTATCTAATGACTAAGAAAAAACTGGAGCTTTTTATAATATGTCTATTTTGAGATAAATAAACGTCTCATTTTATAATGTTTTGAACGCAGGTTGCGTTTAAAACATTATAAAATGAGACGTTTGAAAGCAGAGGCCCCTACAAATTATAGCTGTTCTGACTTGTGATGAATGGTGAATGGTAGTTGCCGACACCTCATCTAGTGTGGTCTTAATTTTCTTTACTTTCAATTACACATATCCAATTGACGCCTCCGGACTTTCGTCTAAAACGTTTAGAAGATATACCTAAATGATTTGCTCCGATAAGTACTTTCACTTCTAGATACGAGGTTACCTCGAACAATAACTACATTATGAGTCACTTCATCAATTACTTACTGTATCATTCGAAATACTCGACCAAAATATGAACTCAGACGTGGTTAGCTCATAAAACCGGATTTTAACACCGTTAAGTACATGTAAGTTAAAGCTGACCCACTAATTGCACTGTTCGGACGGTTAGGTCGACGACAAGAATGTTTGCATTTAGATAACTTCGGACGAATGCAGTCGGTTCTCTGTTAGCTAACAATTTAACACCGGTTGTAAAAGCAAACTTTTAACATAGCAATAACGGGAAACTGACATTTGGAAGTATTGCATAGACATGACTTTCTCAAAGCCCATGTTAAACGATTTGTGTTACTTTGCAGATTGGGTTAATCCATGAGGCTTAAATGTATTATAGATAGTTTGAAAAATTTCCAAGTAAAAACTGTCATCTTTAAATTGTACTGACAAATTATTTATATTTTATAAAAATATATATTTTTGATGCCACTCACAAACTCTATTCCAGGAAATTAAGATTAAGATTTTTAGAAACATCTTCAGAAATAAGAATGTAGCATAAAAAGTTTTTTAAATAAACTGATCTAAAATAGTGACAGGAAGCAGAACCTATGTATCTTATACCTACTTCAGTTGATTGTTGTTTTGTTTTATTATTTAAGTATTAGCTACTACAACATTAATCATCTTGTTCCAGATATCAGACAATGTATCGGAGAGAACTTAGAAACACTGCAAGAACAAGAATCTGCCATGCCTCGATTTACCAAGGAGATTGAAGATAATAGCCGGTACAAGACTCTGGAAGCCAATGCGACAGTACTGAAACTATTGGTTGACGATAAAAATGGAGTTAGCAGGTAATATTAATGTTGCCTTGAAGAACCTTCATTTGTTATTCTGTGGCGGTGTAATTAAAAACTCTCTTTCTCATGAGCGATTACATAAGGTTAGGTGAAACTCTTCGCCCGAAGGTCTCCTGGATAACTACATAACGTCCGTCCGAAAAAAAATGGAGAAACTCATCTTTAGATAATTACCTACTTATATATTAATTAAGACATAGACATTTCAGTGCATGACGCAAATTTTTACGGACCTCTAGGAAACCAGTAGGTCGTAATTATAGCGCAGTTAAAAAAAATTGAATTGTATTGTGTACCTACCTGATCTCTAGTCAGAACGGCAAATTCCCTAATCTTTTTTATTAGGTATACCTTTCTACCACATAATTTCCTAAAAAACAGTTACCAAGATAAAAGTTCAAACAAACAACAAAAAAGTCTTTATATTTTGCAGGTCAGAAGTATTCGATATGCTACATTCTCGGGACGATAACGACAAACACCTAGATCTACCAACCTTCCCCGAGGATGCTGAAGACGCTCGGGCAGAAGTACCTTCCGTGCCAGAGGCGCCTGACTCGCAGGCGGAATTCTTACAAGGTAAACTGAAATGTGTAAACGTCGTGAATTCGATAGCACACTAAATTTGTTATGAAATATATTGAATAAAATGTAGGATTATCAAAGGTAGCTACTTAACTTACCTTTTAGTACCTATACCTATATCTACATCATATCAGACTGCTATTTAAATTAATACCTAGTTAAAACTGTCAATACTGCAAATCCATATAAATTGCTATTCAATTACCTAGATTGTTTGCCATTGAAACTGTACCGGCTTTAATTCTTCACCAGGGTGGTGTAGGTGCTATTGTGTATTTTGTGACCAGGAGCTCTATGAAAAAGAGTTATGTAGGTGAAAAAGACTTACCTAGCTCCTAGTTGTTGTAAAGTGGAAATAAATTTCTATTTTACGAAGGCTTGCCATCGTAAAATAGAAATTTATTTAGCTCAGCCATTAAGCCGGCGCTAATTAGCCACCATTTGCGACTTGATATGATATGAATTTGATATAAACAAATTTCAGCTCCAGGAGAAACGGTTCGTAAGGATTCTCAGAAGCTTCACTACACGGTACCTAGGAGAGAGCCAGTGGGCACCGCTGCAGGAATCATGGTTCTGGTGACATGCAGCATTGTCTGTATCGCTTACACAGCGCTTGTCGTTTGGAGACGGATTTACTTGTGAGTATATCTCCAGATATAAAATAATACGTTTATTTCGAAAGTAATGACCCTTTTGTAAATTTGCTCCTATAACATCTTAACTGTACCTGCCAGAAGTAAAGTTATAATCCCTCAATCCCCTCGCCTGCGACCGCTCCGAGTCGAGGTCCAAGTCTAAGAGTGAACGCCCCTGCGCAGTTTTCTTAGTTTGTAGTTATTAAACCATTTTAATAAGGCTGGTGCTCTGCTCGCTTTTATGCCCGGTAAAGTAGCAAAAGCCTCGAGGCAAAATAAATAAATGTCCGTCCCAAAAAAAAAACACAGGAACTACTGGATTAATTTCAAATATTCTTTCACCATTTGAAAGCAACGTAACATAGGCTATATTTAATTATGAAGTTTCTACAAGACGGGAGCTATGCGGGTGATAGTTGTTAAATAAAATAGGTATTAATATTAAGTATATATCATTTGAATTTCTTGCAATAAATTTGTAATCAAATGCAAATAAGCGCCTTACAACGATAGCTGCAGCTTAACGATAAGCGGTTAAATTTAGTCCCGTTTCAGATTTAAACCAGCTCTCACCAGCTTTTCATTATCCAAAAATATACTCATTTTACTACCTACACCAACACAGCGCGTGAACCACGTATCTACATATACCTAAGTGACACAACATCAGCGACTAATGGAAAGTTCGAAACCGGTACTCAAACCCACTTCAGCCCTAAGTAAAGAACATAAAATATATTCCTTAAGCTTTATTGTAAACGGTGGTCGCATGTAATTCTTATTTGTATGTGGTAGACAAACCGCCCATTGTGTGGTAGTAATGTGATACTCGGCTTCCCAAGCCAGTGCGTAGGAAGGCTCAACTAGGTCGGAAACGCTCTGGAGAATGCAATCCTTTAACAATATAAAGAGAACAAAGACTTTACACCGATTTATTGTTATTTTTATTGCGTTTCGATAGAATTTCGTTCCTCTTGAAGTTATAGCATGTACCTATATAGGTTTCAAGTAACTTGATACTTATTTGTTTTGATGTGCTTTCCAGAAAACGACATGGACTGAAACATGAACTGCTGAGAAATGAAGAGACGATTGCCGAAACACGAATAGAGGTGAGTTAACTTTTATAAGTATATAGTGCAGCCAAAACTTACTAATGTTAACAAAATCATATTGTGGTAACATTATTGGTAAGTTATTGCCTGTGTCAAATGGCAAATGGTTAACAACTTTTTGTTATATATAATTTATTAAGTCAGGCGTAACTTATTCTTAACAGTCTTTTACAAAAAAGGAGTTACTCAATTTGATTCTGTTTTAGCTATTACTTCGACATCTACACAGTAATTTAGAATGGTACATTCATTCCTTTTAGTTCTTACATCACCTTGATCAAAATTGGAAGTCAATGTTTTCTTTTTTGTTACATTGTTAGATGAATGAATGAAATAAAGAGAGACCAACGAACAAACCATTATTTAAACCAAATTAATGACAATCTCATTAGATCTTGACTGCCAGCAGACTGCCAGTTATCATATTGAAGTAGGTATGTAGGTAAGAATTGGGATTTTGTAGTGTGTGTCAGGATGGCGTGAGAGATGTCTGAATAGTCACAAAATGTGCACCAAATAACTGTACCTAAACTGTACTAAACTGTACCTATGTGGAAAAAAACTGTACCTCAAGCAATTACATCTATATATATAAAAGAAAGTCGTGTTAGTTACACTATTTATAACTCAAGGACGGCTGAACCGATTTGGCTGAAAATTGGTAAGGAGGTAACTAAGAACTGGGAGAAGGACATAGGATACTTTTTAAATAGGCTAAGGTAGGGGTAGGGTAGGGGTAGGTTAGGGGTAGGGTAGGTGTAGGGTAGAGGTAGGGGTAGGGTAGGGTAGAGGTAGAGTAGGGGTAGGGTAGAGGTAGGGGTAGGGTAGGGGTAGGGTAGAGGTAGAGTAGGGGTAGGGTAGGGCAGATGTAGGACACCGCGTAGATTTTGAGGCGGTACGAAGTTTGCCGGGCCAGCTAGTATTAAATAGATAGTCATATAGACACGCCGTTCTGACGTCAGGTTGGCGCGCATAGTCGTGTATCGCCCCAACGCGTAGTAGCTATGTTCTGGAACATATATCAATAAACTGTACCTAAACTGTACTTACTTTTTCAATAGCATTCAAATGACTTCAAACTTTTTTAGGGGCGCCCGTTCGTAAACCCAGATTCTCTTGTATTACAAAGCACTAGATTTCATTTTGCCATGTATATTTATCATTGACATCTTTTTGATGAAAACTTATTTAGTAAAAAAACATATTATTATCCATTTTGATATTATGATTCCATACTGATGGCAAATCGTCCTGCCAATTACCTATTAGCATCAATTAAAAAATCACAGTGTATAATTATTTTTATGTAATATTATATTATTATTTCTTTTTTTCAGCTGTGAGAGTACTAGGAGGTTAGCAGACGTAAGAGGCATAACAGAGCTCGTGCCACGTTAACTCCATGTTCATCCTACATCTTTGGTCGTCAAATCGCCCGTGGGCGATGTATGTGAAGCCCGCGTACTAAAGGTTGCTGTTATGCACTATGCATGCAGTAATTAATACAAATTTCGGGGCGGCCCTGAGATGATACCTTCTATTATCATGTGTGGCCCTTAAGCAGAAATGTATGACGACCGCTGTTCTTTATCGTCTCAGTGACCTGGCACTCTTGTCTAAAACCAAGACTGAATTATTCTAAAATTTCCGTAGCTATGTTGTACATCTCTTAGATATTATGTAGAACTAACTTATAGACGTAATAATATATAAGGACAGTGAAATGCAATTTCTTGACCATAAAGTTTCACTATGAAATCGAAGTGTCTAGATACTTTTACTCGAGAATTGAAAGAGAAAGAGGAGATTAAAAGAAGAATTCACAGAATATAAATAATAACCCTGAACTCTTTCCATTCTAAACAATATTTAAATTCAAATTCAAATAAAACAAAGTTGGTGTTTACTATCTGTTTGGTCGTCCGCTAGATAATTTTAAACCAGATGCAGTTTTCACTTTTGTTGAAAAAATTAACTGAATTTAATATTAGGTAAGTACCAATATTAAATTCAGTTTAATATTAGCACCTAATATTGCTACCTACTTGGTATACCCGTGCGATAAAATAATAAATATTTATAATATGTAAGTGTGGGAAGCTATTTCCGTGTGAAATTGGACAAGGTGGACTTTATTGTATTGATAACCACATATTAGTTCCCATGTTGCAATGGAAATTTGACTCTATTACATTGTAATAAAATTCAAAAACAATATAGGTAGATGCCTGCATTATACACACCTACCACGGTTGTATAGGCATTGTTGATAGTAGTGTCAAAATGAAATTATCAGCAATAGATAAATAGCCCATGTTAAATAATGTAATTTACAAATTATTTTGGGTACATCATTTTTTTTCATTCATCATTTTGCAAAAACAAGCAGAAAAGGATTTATTAGACTTCAATAGAGCCTAGTGAAATAAATCTTATAATAAGGCACTTTTATACGATACTAATTTTATAATTTACTAGCTGCGCCCCGCGGTTTTACCCGCGTTACTCTGCTAACTGTCCCCGTGCAAAGTGTCAGCCAAATCCATTCAGTAGTTTTGACGTGAAAGAGTAACAAACATCCATCCATCCATACTTACAAACTTTCGCGTTTATAATATTAGTAGGAAGGATATAGAAGAAAGACTTGATTGTTTGTTGGGATTGAATAGGCTCTGAAACTACTAGATCGAATTCTAAAATTCTTCACCATTAGAGAGCTACGTTATCCAGGAGCGTATTTAATTATGAAGTTTCCACGGGAACTAGAGATACGCGGTGAAACCGTACGCGGGAAGCTATTATCTTTTAACCTGGAAAGAGCCGGCAGTATAATGGTGGCTTTTCTTAGTATATTTATAGACTGTGTAAAATGAACATGTCATAACCACATCCCCAAACCCGATTCGAAATTCGAATTCGAAATCGGTATATTTTAAGTAATGTGCCTCCTCATAAGTAAATTATAGTTGTTGAATTTTACAAAAATGGATCATAGGAAAAATAATACCGTATTTATTAATACTTTGACTCTTGTCTGACTGTAATATGTCATGCATAATTTGTATTCCCAAAGGACTGTCCATTAATCACATGAGGCTCGAAAGTAAGGAGGGGGTAAGAGTCAATTCTCACTGAATAAGCAGCGGCTAGCAGCGGATTTTTGAGGTAAAATATTAAAATTCATTTTGGATCTTGATTAAAAAGTTCAGGGGTGGGGGGCAGTCTGTATGAGCATTCTTGCCTTTCCTTTGCCTTCAAATGACTAAGGCCGAGGCCGCAGTGACTCGGCGATAGCGACGCGGCGACGCGACGGTCTTTCGCACAAATCAGTTGAGGTTATAGTACGGCATATTTTTATATGATTCAACGAAATCGCCGTTGCGTCACAGTCGTCTTACTATAGAATACTTTGTTTTATACACTACATAGTATAAAACAAAGTCGCTTTCTCCGTCCACATACAGGGTGTCCCAAAAGGTTAAGTAGCTGGGAAAGGGGGTGACAGGGGTGGACACAATGGTCACTAGAAAAATAAAAAAAAAATCCGCTCTGGGTATTTAAAAAAAAAATGGCATTTTTTTAAAAACTTAAAATTTTACACCTTGTTATTTTTGATGTTGATGTTGATGACCTTGTTGTTATTGAAGATTACATAACAGCATTTTTTTTAAATACAGCCATATTTGTAGGTACAGTTAGCACAAGGTGTAAAATTTTTAGTCTTTTAAAAAATGCCATTTATTTTTTAAACACCCAGAGGGAATTTTTTATATTTTTCTGGTGACCCTTGTGACCATCCCTATCACCCCCCTTCCCAGCTACGTAATCTTTTGGGACACCCTGTATATCCTTATCCCTTATCCATAAACTACGCATTTTGCTGATTTTGATGCGGTTTTTTTTAATAGATAGAGGGATTCAAGAGGAAGGTTGTACCCGTGAGGAGCCGGGGCGGGTCGCTAGTAAAAAATAAAAAAGTAATATTTTACCTCAAACACTTCTTGTTCAGTGGGATGGAAAAGTGGGATTCGACCCTTGGATGTCACTATAAATTTCATGTGATTAATTAACGGCCCCTTATTAGTTTTAAGTTGTGCCATAATCTTTTAATGTTGAACAATGAATGATATGATATTACTGATTATTTCTATATGTGCAGTAAAATAACTTGCCAATTTGTGTATTTAGCTTATTAGTTAACTTCTTATAGTAAATACTGTACTTCTACATTCAGCTCTCCCAACCCAAAAAACTGTAACAACTTTTAAAACTACATAAGAGAGATTTCACAATTGTGCGTAATACAGTGTAGGTATTAAGCTTACCTTATCTTGCCAAACCTAACCTACCTACATTAATTTTTTTTTAAATGGTCAGAAAAGCAAAAGAATTTGGCGTTAAATGTTTTTTTTTTCTTCTGGAGGCTAATCACGTAACGATATTAGGTACTATGACTTTGATAAAACTGTCTTCGCTACTCCTAGTTTAATATGCATTGCAAAAAATATTTTCAATTTGACTATTTATTAATTTAATGTAGTACCTACCTAACAATAACCTTAAAGTAAATAAAAAAAAAAGATCGGTATGAATCGAAGTCAAAGTATTGATACTTTTTAGCATTGCAAAAATTTGGCGTTGAGTTTGCATTGATTATGCCTCAACTTGGGGTCGATTTTTCAATAGTCAGATAAAAAAAATCAGAAAAAAAAATAACTAATGAAAGTTCTGTCAAAAATAAAATTGATTGATTCCTCGGAATTTTTTTATGAAAAATGAGCCATAAGTAGATTTAGTCTTTTGGGTTGGCACAGCAGTATTACTATTTAGAAATAATTGTCAGTAAATATATCGACTAATGTATTGGCATGTTTTAAATATTTTTAATTAATTTAAAGTCAGAACATGTCTGTGATTTTTATGTAAGGCAATTTGGTAATAAAACTTAGGGAAATATACAAATGTGTTTTATTTCGGCCCGTTTCCGTTTGTCGTTAGATGGCTTTACTAGACACCTTCCAGATTTATTGGAACACTAGCTGCGCCTCGTGGTTTTACCCATGTTGGATTGCTATTCCGCTTCAGTGGATCGGAGCGTGATGATGGCTGTGTAAAACCGATCTACTAGATTTAACGTGTAAGGGTAACAGACGTCCATCATGTTACCGTAGTCATCACGCTTTGGAAGCGGGTTGGTGAACGCAGTTAACAACATATATAAAGGTAAACGCTACCCTTATAAATTACATAATACAGTAACAATAACATTTAAATGTATTAACCTTTATTATAGAAATCATATCCATGGGACCTATGATTTTTATAATAGAGTTACTCTTGTCTACACCAAGGGTTGCCAACTATACTGTTAAAAACAGTATTATACTGTTTTTCACTACATTATACTTTTTACTATTAAACAAAAATAAAGTACCTATACAAAATACTGTTTTGAGCGTCAAAATACTTCCGTTTTCAGAGTTTAAAAAACTCCACATGGATTTTTTTCGTTTTGAGGGAAGTAAATAAAATGTTCTTACAAACGAATTGAAGTCCAAATATTTATTGTATTCAACATTCAAAAATATAAAAAGTGAGGGTTAATAGCTTCGTCAACAAGCTCAATACATAAAAACAAATATGTTATAACAAAGGTATTAACTTATTAGTGTATTTTTGTTCTTAAATATTATGAAACTAAGAATAATATCAAGATTGGCAAATAAATACCGACATCTATTGAATTTTACTACTTTTAAGTAAAACTTAGAACAATATTAATAAATTCTGCGATTATGTATTGGTAAAAATTTCGCTAAATATAACAATCACATTTTTATCACCTTGTTTGATATTCAGGTAGCTAGTTCTGTGGCTTGTGCCTAACCACGACGGGGCCTGTGTTGTCCCCCGTCTCCTTGTTGTGGGTACCGTGAGCACCATCACAATACGGCCACTGGAATTAAAAACAAACAGTTATTAACTATATTTATTTAAAACAAATTAAAAGCATAGGCAAAGAACAGGCACTACTTTTTATTTTATTTTATTGTAAACAAATCTTTATCTATGGTAGCTAAAATCCATAAACTATAATAACTATTATATAATATACTAGCGGCCCGCCCCGGCTTCGCACGGGTGGACTTTTATGCCCTACCCTTATCCTACCCGTACCCTACCCTACCCATACCCTACCCCTACCCTACCTTACCCCTACCCCTACCCTACCCTACCCCTACCCCTACCCTACTCCTACGCCTACCCTACCCTACCCTAACCTACCCTACCCTACCCTACTCCTACCCCTACCCTATCTTACACCTATCATTACACCTACTTAACCCCTACCTACCCTTTTTGTCTTTGCGTTTAAACCTTCCCTGTGTTAAAGCGACGATTACTGCCAAATTTCATCAAAATCGGTCCAGCCATTCGCGAGTTTTAGCGAGACTAACGAACAGCAATTGATTTTTATATATATAGATCAGTGCCCCCTCCACCCCGCCCGCCGCGATGCCCGGCGCGCTTTTCAGACTGCATCGCAAACAACGGCCACGGCGCTATGGCGGTTTTGTTTACTGTTTGAATTTTTTAATTCGTAATATCTTTTGAATAGAAAGTCCAATTTAAATAATTTAAAAACTATTTTATAGGTAGTTAAATGGTCTTGACCATAAAATAATTTATTTGGATAAGGATTAATATAAACACATAAATAGCATGGTTTGAATTTGGTTAGCATTTTCATTAATGTTTAAAATGAAAAAAGTTGTTGTAGTGACATAACTACAATAGTTGGACATATGCTACCGCGGAGTTTTTTGTAGACATTATGATGTTCTTCAATATTGTTGTACATTATTTTGTTCTATCGCTAATAGTTTCGGCAGCGCATTCGACGAAAGACATTTTAAGACTCATTTTTCTACACCTTCGGTTACATTGTTCAAATTTTACCAAGGATCCCAAATTTTTTTCAAAATGAAATGTAGCCTATGTCAAATTGGAAAAATGTAGCATTCTATTGGTGAAAGATTTTTTTAAATCGGCCCAGTACTTTTTGAGCCTATTCATTACAAACATACAAAAATAGGTAGAAATCTTTCCTCTTTATAATATTAGTGTAGATAACTATTATATTCTATAATAAGATGGCGCCAAAAATACGTTTCTGTTTATGGCCGAAAATATAAAGTTGATAATAAAAATGATTTATTTATCTAGGGACAACCTGTTACATATTACTTACAATAATAAGAAACACACAAATGAGAAGTCTAATGCACAGCATTTTAAGGTGTCACAACATGCACAGTCCTATAGTTATGACACTATAATAAATAACGTGACATTATAATAAATAAAAAGAATATTTAAGTTAACTTAAAGAAAAAAATACTTCTGAACAATATTAAATGAAAACATAAGATGAAAACATAAAAATATACTATTGAAATAAAGAGTAATAAAATAATTAAAATTAACATACAAAATTGAGTCAATGAAAAATACAATGAGTCACATAATAATTTCAAAATAGGTTTTTTTAAAAGAGTGCAAATTGTCATTGAAAATATCGACATTTCCGCAAATAATATTATACAATTTTGGTAGTCGGTATATGGCATAAAACTGCTTAAGATTAGTTCTGGCAAATGGCTGGTGCAACAGTCCGGCATCCACGAGAGCACGCCTAGGTACCCGGCGCGGGACACGGAAATGAAACAATTGCAATATAGGTGGACAGTCGAAATGGTTTCTTAATATCTTATAGAGGAATATCATATCTTGCACTTGTCTACGAATTGTGAGTTTGTGTATATTGAAGTGCTTTAATTGATCATTGTATGAGGTCAGCTACCTATGTTGCCCACAAGAGCATGTAAGATGCTTTAAAAAAACGTTTTTGTATGCGTTCTATTCGGAGTTGGTGTACCTTGTATTGGGGGGACCAGACAACACTGCAATACTCCAGGTTACTGCGCACATAAGCATTATAAATTGCTTTTTTTGTAGCTGGGTTTCGGGATTTCTTGCTATTTCGGATAATAAAGCCTAACATTTTAGAGGATTTTCTGACGATATGATCTATATGGGGCAAAAATGTTAATTTACTATCAAAGATCACGCCAAGGTCTCTCAACTCTGTTTTTTCTTGTAACACTACCCCATTGATGAAATATTGGACCTTCATAATGTTATGATTGCGAGTGAATGTAATGGAGAAGCATTTTTTTTGTATTCAAGGTCATTTTGTTGATATCACACCATGTAGTTATGGCTTCTAGGTCTCTCTGGAGTAGTTCACAGTCCATGGGGCTCTTTATGGTTCTACAAAGTTTTAAATCGTCGGCATATAGGTAAAGGCTGCTAAAATTAATGTAAGATACAATATCATTAATAAATATATTGAATAGCCACGGCCCCAAATGAGAGCCTTGTGGAACTCCAGATAAAACTTTGTATGTTTCCGAATTAAATCCTTTTACTACTACATACTGTACTCTGTCCGACAAATAAGATTTAAATAAATTTAAAAGGTTATCAGATATGCCATATGATTCAAGTTTCTTTAACATCGCTTTATGGCAAACTCCGTCGAAAGCCTTAGCAAAGTCCATGTAAATAGCAGTCATTTGTGTACCAGTGTCAACCGCTTGTACCAAACTTGTGCTTGTGTTTGTTATTGTAGGCAACTAGATTTGTACTTGTACACCGGGATTGGATAAAGCCATGCTGTTCATCTACTAAAATCTGTTTACTGTGGTTTTTAAGATAGGGATAGATAAGTGCCTCAAGGATTTTCGCAAAAACGGACAGTATAGATATGGGCCTGTAGTTAGAAATATTATCTTTGTTACCACTTTTATGAATTGGAACAACTTTGGCTATTTTCCAGGTTGTTGGGTACATAGAGAATTATTTATAATGAGAAACAGGGGGTAACTTAAAGTTGAAGCGCATTTTTTTACGAAATATGGAGATATATTATCTGGCCCTGCTCCTTTATAAATATTTAGTCTTTTTAAGTATGCAATAATGTCAAATATTATTCATCAACAAACATGGCTATGATAACTTGCCTATCAAAGTGTTCACGGCTAATTTTAATTTGAAGGCAGTCAAAACAATTTTAAAATTTGTATGCAACACAGCAAAAAATACTATGATATTTTTGCTACAACAAATAGATTATATAATTGATAGTACCTATCATTTTAGATATAACAAGGTTATTGGGGTTAAGTAATCAGATAACTTATCTATATAACTGATACAAAGTTGTTTTGGAACTCTATTTGTGACAATGATTACAATGTTATGCTGTAGTGTAACTCTTTAATGAATTTGTGACAATGATTACAATGTTATGCTGTAGCATTACTCTCTAATGAATTAGTGACAGACCTCAGACTGTCTGAAGCCCATGGCAAATTCATTAGATAGGGCCTCTCACTCTTCAATTTTAATAAATCACCCGTACTGACAAAACCTATTACAAAATTTGTGTGTATTTTACTCAAATATCTAATAAATTTAATTTTACAGCATAGATATTATAAATATACATTTATAATTACATAACAATTTATTTTTAACAAGACAACTTATTGATACAATTAAAAAAAATTGAGGGCCAGTGGCATTTTTCCAGTCCTGCATTCCTACACTTAAGCTAGTGTGTATGACATAAAACAATATTGTAAACAAGATAGTGCAGCTGTTTAATACCTTATCATTACATACATTTCAATTGAAAAAGATAAGGTAACTGGCCTATTTTATTTATGACTCAGAGATCAGATACAACTTTCAAGTGTGTTGATAAAGTATTACTACAAATTTTTACTAAAATAAAATATCAAAAGCCAAAGAAAATCCTTAACAGAAAAATTATATTTCTGTAATTAAAAAAATCAGAATAATTAATTTAGACCACTGGCAGAACTTATACATACAATCTTAGGTAATGGCATAGTTAAACATCAAAACATAAAAAATACTTTAGCTTGTCTAAAATTCATCATTGCACTGAGAACCCACATGCAACATAAGCATTTAACCCTAGCACGAGGGTTTAACAAGAATACTTGAGACTCCAAAACAACGCTATTAAACTTTTTTTTATTTCTTTTATTAAATATTTTGAGTTTCCACTTACATTTTTGCTCCTCCAGCAACGGCATAGTACTGCTTTCTCCGTAATATCTTCAATATCAATGAAATCAACCACTTTGTTGATGTCCTTCCTTATTCCAGGGTTTACTTGCCCATTGCCTGCCTGACGTGCCTTCTTGATGGTTTGGTAAGAGTAGTAGGATACACCACCCACAACCACCGTTGGAGGGATTAAAGCAAGCCAATCCTTTACTGAAACAAGATAGTAAAGCAATATTTAGTAGTGGTCGAAATTTGACTACAATAAAAAAAATATCAGCATTCG
This sequence comes from Nycteola revayana, assembly GCA_947037095.2. NCBI lineage: Eukaryota > Metazoa > Arthropoda > Insecta > Lepidoptera > Nolidae > Nycteola > Nycteola revayana. The sequence continues at coordinate 17,337,482 of OX344849.2, read as the reverse complement.
GCACTCATTCTCTATATAAAGCTTGCAAAATTCCATACTCCTCCAGTCAGGCAATTTTCTATAACAATGATTTTGCTTCAAATTTTAATTATTTATTTTAATATTTAGGTTATTATATCTTAGTAAGTATGTTAATGTGTAGTGTTATGTCTTAGTAATTCATAATTGTTTATATTTTGTAGTTGTATGACTAAATTCTTTATCTAGGTTAAGCAACAATTGATTTACGTATACTGATATACAGACTGTCACTTATAATAATTAGTGTTTAAATAGATGCTAATATTCAGTATATAATAATAATAATAATAATAATAATAATAGTTTATTTCTCTCTTAAAGGTACATACATTGTATTGTTTGGTTAATTAAACACGTTTCGGCAGTATGAAAAAAGAAAGTGGAATAATCATGTTTTATAAAAAATTTAATCGCATGATATTGTTATCATGTAGTGATTATTCATCATACAATCACCCTATAATCTTAATGAAATATTGCCATAATGTGCATAGCTGCATATCTATTAATAATAGATAGCATCATATTTTTTCTAAGCATTCATCATATGACTAATCTGTATTAATATCATAAAGAGAGAACATTTTTTTTTAATGAGTTTACCACAAAATGCACTAACTATTAACTACCTATTAGAATGGAATATTAGAGGACCGACAGGTAATTTAATTTATAGAAACCTTAACATAATGTAGTGTTTCTGCTAGTAAATAGCAATAGGGTGCAGCTATTTACTTTGCAACATACCATTTTAACATAATTTTTTATTTCATTTTTAATGTTGAATGGGAAGCTGTCCCATTCAACATTAAAAATAAAATAATAAATATACATAACATAACATCACCATAATTTAAATTACTTTTTCTACTAATATAAAAAGAAAATGAATAAAATGTCTATTATTTCTACTAATTATCATTCTTAGAGACATTTCATATTCTCATAAAGTCAAGTTATTCAAGTCGCAAATGTATTAAAAACTATTGACTGTAGGTAATACATATTTAAACTGAAATTGATGAATTCCATTTAACAATACAACATTCATTACCATAGAATAATCTTCTAACAGCATGAAATTATAATAATTAACAGCAGGTTTGAAGTCATTTGAGTAAAACATTGTTTTATTACCAAGATAAATATTGACCTTACCTAGAAATGTGTGTCATTGGAAAATGGTTTATGAGGAAAATGGCAAAATTTATATAACTTATACACAATTTTGTGCACTATTACAACTGCATAGAGTTTATGATACAATGAAGAGTTCTTACAACACCATTCTCCATAATGTAGGTACAGTTACTTATTAAACTCAACCGTGGCATAAGTACTTCAAAAAAACATTAAAAAGAATTTAGATGAACATAGGGTGCATTATATTTATAATACTACAATATTCCGGCAGTAAGACTACCCACTGACCGAATGTTAAAAGTTATAATATGATTTTTAATTCATAAACCCAAAGTTAAGCTTACCTCCAAGACGAAACCAGCCGCCAATGCTATCAGGAATTGGTAAACTTGACAAATAGTTTGGAATGGTAGACTTCACTAGATTCGAGACCAAGTACATTTTGACTGTCCTCTTGAACGAAATCAAAATTATACTTTTACAATTACAGCGTAAGCCGCATTAACAGTACCAACGTAGGTACTTTACAAAGTGTTGTTTTTTACAATTTTAACTCGTGGGTTTGTTTCATCATAGTTACACAACCGGTAAAAAAAATACGATTAATCTTAATCACAATCTTGAACATAATATACTTCTAAGTTCTACATTTTGAGCATAGTAAGACAACACGGTGTCTCTACTACAAATACATTTTATTCGATTATTGAAAATTCGCAGCTTGTTTGGCTATTTTAGATTTTACAACATTTAATATATCGTCGCTGTCATTTCAAAAAGTATGTGAAAACAGTGAAAACTGACTGTTTTCAGAGAACACAAAAAACTGTTTTTTTTTTCTGTGACTGATTGGACTAGGAAAACATTTTTAAATACAAATTTAACATACGACTTTTTGAAATGATAGTGACGATAATATAATTGATTAAATTAAAAAAAATGGGTATTACTGACTGTTGCTTGTAACTACTCTCTTGAGAAAGATAATTCTAGTTTTAGTACAATTCAAAGGCAAATTTAAGCCATCTTTCAGTATTGATTATAATATTGATAACGCAGATTGCTGCAAAAGTTTGTGGTAAGCACTCAGCAGTGAAGTTTGCTGTCTCATGCAATTTAAGTTAAAATGTAGAGATAAAAATATATTCATGATTTTTCATATATATATTTCATAAAGATTTAAGAAAAACAAGGAATCTTCAAGATTTTTTTACATACGAGAATCGAATGGCAGAATCTAAGTAAAACAATCAAATCATTTAAGTTGTCTATAACGATCTTTGTGTCATCTAATGTAACTAGAATGTCAGTCTATTAAGTTAAACTTCAAAACCATATTTAATCTGTAGATACTTGTCTTCGCTTTGGTTGGGTGCGCTTGCTTTAGATCGTGTATTGTAATTATGAATATTTTTCGTTTTACTGTAGGATAATATCCATTTAAATTATTTCCATATGTAGATTTACTAGTGTTACAAGTGAAATCCTTGGGAGGATGATGTTCAATGCTGCTGTGCACTGAATATGGCTGACGAAAGACTAGTGGTTCTGAATCGTAGTGACAATTTGGGATTCGGATTCTCGTTACTTGGCGAAGCCGGTTTGCCACATATTATATACGAGATTGAAGAAAATTCTCCTGCGGCTCGAAGTGGTGAAGTAAGTTTTGATTGCTTTAATATTTTACTAGCGAACTCTGATTCAATGTCTACCTACCTCGGTCATTTTATTCATCAGTCTTCATAGAGTGAAACAAGAATTTTACGATATATTTGAGATTGAAACAATCAACTTAATTTTGTTATTAATAAATTTGTCCTTTAGAGCTTATATTAACTCGTCACCTCATTATTATATATACATGTATGTATGTACCTATATATCAAAGAGAGCATGAACCTGGTAACTATATTTATCGCAATAGTATTCAGATTTTCTTCAGTGGCGCTAGTAATATTAAAGTTAAGTACAGTCTCATTAGTGGAACTTTACACATGAAGGTATGTCTGTAGAATATGCTTCATATTTATACACCCAAGATTCATTTACATTATAGACCACAAAACATTATATATAAAGTACTATATTTCAGTTTAATGACTCATTCAATATCTTAAATTAGTGTTGAATACTAAAATAATTAATAATAATCACCTACCACTTCCAATTTCAACATGTGAGTTGTTTATTTTTGGTTTCACAAGTGCAATTAATATTCTTGTAACATACTGTAAATTGTACCAGTTTTATAATAAACATGTAGTAAAATCATACATCACTAATTAGTTAAACATACATTAGTATGTGTTACTAAGTAAACTGCCTTGGAAAAAAAAGGTTGTAATTTTTATCACTGCTTTTGCTGCAATTTTTATAAAGCCTTAAGTTTTTTTTCCTTACCAAATTAAATCTATTATTTTATTTATCCAATAAGTTTTAATGGTGGATGGAGAAATTAAATTTCTGTTATGTTAAAAAAATCTATTTGATAAAACTTAGCTATTAAAAACAATGTACTATAATATGCTATTCTTTATATTACATAATAATTCTATCATATAAATTCTTCTTCTGTCACTTATATTACAAAAAACTTGATATTATCTGTCTACAATACATACATACACAAACTTTATATAAACATGTTATCTATTATGATTAATAAGATAGTGTTTGAACTTGAGCACTGTAAATGATGAACAATGTCACATACAATGCCACCTGCTACTAACAAAACAATATCAGTATCAAAATTGTTTAATATCCACCTTGACTACAAAATGGACAGTTATTCTAAAACAGTTAAAAATAAATGATTTTATCTTTATATCACTTCAGCTCCATTACTTTCAACTTTCTAACAAAAACTTAAGTATTAAGTATATTTATTACTATAATATTTTTTATGAATACTTTTCTGATTAATTATTGTACCTGAATAAGTGCCCAAAGACAATTTGGCATGATTTAATTATAATCCATTTTCATTTTGCATTCAAATTAAAAATTTTGTATTTGGAATGTACTCATTTGCATTTTTACATACATTCATAATTGGGTCACTTGACTGTAATTCTAAATTTGAGAAAGTGAGGCTATAATGAAGACAGAAGAACAAGATTTGATAGATTCATTTAAAATTTTAAACAATATAAAAACTGTTTTGTTTTTATAAGCTTTTAATTGACTTCTTTTTAGGCCTGTATACTTCTTTGTTAATCTAAACTTAAAAATATGTTTGCTAAAATCATCCATATTTATAATGTATGCTTTGTTCTTATTTTATTGAATAATAACTAACATATAATTTTATACATTTATAATATTTTAATAATATCAGTAGACTTTTGACAACATTGTTTTTAAAATGTTTATTTTTTCAATCACAACATCTACAGCATTTTCTGCCAGTTTTACTTAATGGATATTCACATGTTACACGTTAAACCTATTTGCACATTCTATACTTGATTATTATTCCATAAATATAGTATCACAATTTTTAATGATTACTTAAAGTAGTTAATTAGTATCACATTGCCAATAAAATTTAGTAGATATTTCATTTGTAGGATGTTTTTTTTAAAGTTTTTTTTAGAGTTCAGTATTTATTTATTTGCAGATATGACACCGTTATTAAGAAACACTACATAAACATGACCCATTTGCCTACCTAATTACCCAATTAAAATTAACCGATTTATGAATATGGCAATTAACTGTGCCTGCTTATTTATTACTTAAACAATGTTATGTATGCCATAATAAATACTTGACATTTGACTCATATTTTATACCTAATTGGTTATGATGAAATATATCCTTTTTTGGTAACCAGTTGTTCTTGCTAAGTATGAAGGAAACCTTTAAATGCTATGTGGCAAGTTAACAAGATTATCAGAGATCAATAACTCTAATCCTGTACTTTATTGAATTTGTATTTTATTGGTGCCTTTTTAGGTAAAGAGGTTTTATTTATTGGCTCTTGGAAATACGAGTGTAAATGATATCCTATTAGAATCTCGAGCGAGATTTAACATCCGTAACTCCCATTGCCATCAAGATTAAATAGAGCCCTAAGGATGTATGGATTTTTCAAATCAGACCAGTTGTTAATGAGATTTCATTATGGGAACGGTAGTTATGCGGATGAAACCGCGGGCGGGAAGCTAGTGTAAAATAATTACGCGTAACTAGTAGGTAGATAATTCATTTTAATTGTAAGCAAAAGTAGCGTTGTCGGTGCTGATTGCCGCCCGTATCTTACTGTCGTAAACACTGGAATCTAGCCAGAGAATATTTTACATTACTTAGTAATCTGAATTAAATGCTACAGATAGTTCAACAATTACTAAGGCCAGGTTCCCTTAATACCTACTATGTAGTAAATATTATGATAGTTGGGGGCCACCCATAAGGTAGGTATCTAACTATGTCACACGAATTTCATGATTTTGAAAGACTCCGTAGTGTGCCGTTACATGTTTATCAATTTTACATGATGGAGTTGGAAATATTTTAAAATGTTGACTTAGGTAACTAAAAGATTCCTATATTAGGTAGGTATTGAAATGTGATGTCACAAAAATAAGGACCTTTACGTGTGGCCCCCCTCTAATGGATGGTCAAAAATCGTTTTTCTTAAATAACTACTTAGTTATGATGCTTCACTTTTCTACATACATATTTTGCCCATACATCTACGTTCATCAATCTATACAGTACATCATTCATTAACTGAGAAACATTGTAATCAATTCGCCGTGTGGTTTCCAGTTTAGAATAGACCTCGCCATATCTATGGGTGTCGTAAGAGGTGACTAAAGTACCTACCTGATGGATGAACAGCAGCATCCATCAGCTTAAAGATATTCCCATCTTACTGCGATCATGAATCCGCCTTACTCAACGACCCTGGCTGCTAATGTATCTTAAAGAGAAAGCCCATGTTTAGCAGTGGACGTAAAAATGCTGATAAAGTACAAAGTAAAGTAATTGTTATCGAAAAACGGCTATTTTAGCCGACTGCAAGAAGTACAGTGAAACCTGGTTAAATGGGACCTGGATAAGTAAGAAACCTCCATTATTGAGAACTACAATGAGGTCCCGGCACTTTTTCGTCGATTTACCTCTGTTAAAGGGACTTTTCGAACCTTTAAATAAGATTTAATTTATAGGATTTTGTCGATGTTTACCTCTATAATTGGGACTCTGGAGCTCAATTCCCTTTATAAGCGAGACAATCTACTAGGTTGGGACAGTTTGGGACACGATTGTTTACAAACATTAGAATTTCTTTCGCACATGCTTTGTTTGTCAGTACTATCTCAAATTTTGACCTCTGTAAATGATACAAAATCGTTGGTCCCTTGAGATCCCAATTAACCAGGTTTCACTGTACTACACAAACTATTACAAATTATTAGCAACTTGTTAGGTACATACTACCTATAGTTGTCAATAAAATTTACGTAGATTATTTCATGTCTCTTCAAATGACATCATCTTTTATAAGTCGTATAGAACATAGTATTCAAAGCGAATAAATTTATATTAAAATGTTGTACCGACATTGGGTTACTTTGCTAGACGTGTATGACGCATGCATAGACCATCAGGCCGGCCGCGTCGGGTAGTATTAAATTCACTCACTCGCCAAATAAATTATATCAAGGACGTTTTGGCTCTTAAACGATAAATTGACGGTAGACGAGCCTCGTTATTTGGTCGAATTAATTAACTCATTTTAGTATGAGGTGCAACAGTCTAAGGCAAAAAATGTACATAAATGTATTATGTACCAACGTAGGTACATCAATTTTTACTCAAGCGTTACACAAATAGGTTTATGTGCCTAACGATTGTATGCATTATTTCCATGCTATTCAAAAGTTGCTAGCCTGTAGTATTGTTTCCTTTAAACGACTGCATTGCACATCATCCAACTTATGTGAAAATCGTCTTGGAAATTCCATAACTCAAAGTTAAAGCGGAGTTCTCGTAAGCGGTGAATGTCTTCAGAAATTAATTCATGAAATATTCAGAAGGGACCAGGCGGGCCTGGTTCTCATTTTCTATGTAGGTAGCTTTCAGAATGTAGACTTTAGTTTAATCGAACGGTTGCAATTGGTTTCGTAATCAACACTTTTTTATTAGGTTAATTTGGATATTAATAAAACAATTATTGGAAATAACCTTTAATTTACTATTAATTGTCGAATAGATTTTAAACGTTATGTAAACTTGATAATAAGTCAGGAGGTTCTGTTTCAGATCTGGTTGGTAAACCTCGTCAGAAATCACTAACTCCTCTGACTCCGGTGGTCGACCAATCATTAGATAATTACATTACGGGGACCAAAGAATTAAGGATCTTTCGACGAAAGATCCTTATCTATGACCATCGTTAATTAGGAAATGAATCCCAGTCTTGGAGTTTACTTAAACACTTTTTTACCGTAATTTTAAAATTATTTCAGACTACGTGAGGGTAAGTACAAAAATATACCAAACAACATGAACCGAAAAATCATTCATTAATAACACAGTATCAGACACCTAATTGATGCATTAACGTGTATAAATTCTTCAACCCAAGTTACTTGACGTGTATGTACTCCGTAACTCCATTCCATACAAGGCTACTAGTTTCACTACTAGAATGTCGTATAGATATCGTATATTCATGGACACGACACGACAGTAATTCCACGTGGGTGTGGCACTATTCGTTATTTATTGTATAGTATTCTGTTATACTATAAAGAACTCGGTACAATAATGAAACGAATTGCAATTCTACGCTGTAAAGCGCCTATTTGCATACCTAATTTGACTATCAGTTTATCTCACGGTTTTTAATCCTATTCAAGGTAATCATAAAATGTTAACTCTCATATTGCACTGTTTTAATGGTTTTTATCATTCATGAAAGTAGGTTTTTCTTAAAGTAACATGCATTCTAAAGTTTATTGTTACGGGCGTTATTGAACATTTTCTGAACTCTCTATCGCCAACCGGAACTTTTGTCTCCTTCGAGCAACAAATATACTGAGTTTGGCGAATCTCTACACAAGTCCTCTAAGCGTGGTTTGACTTATATACTTGCCGTCTGTTCCATCTAGGATGCCTTCTCTATGTGAAGCAAATACTATCACCATTCCTTTCTATCTCAGGCGAGCATTACCACGGGTCATGTTAACCCAATCTTCCCAATTTCCGTTGTCACCGAGTACCGCCATGTAATAACCGCCGCTAGGTAGGCGTGAGATGTCTGTTTCGTAATAGTTCCCATTGCTGCCACTCAATTAAGCTGACGAATAAAAATTCAACCACGAACGACGAATCCAGATTAATAGCATCGCCGTTGCCAAAAACATCAGTAAAAATTTCGTCCGAAGTAATTTTTCTCGATTGCAATTTTAAAGGAAAAATATCTGAAATAAATAACTTAGATGTATCTCTTTTATACGAGTGAATATGAAACAATGGCGTATAATTTAAAAGGACGACACGATACTGTATGTGACCTCCTTTCATAACCACATATCTTAATTTGTTGGGAATGGATCCAAAATAAATTGACAGGGAATGTATGTCGACAAGGGAATAGCTCCCGTAACAACTCTGACTCTACAGTCTGATTTTACCGCTATGTTACGGTTACTGCTACTAGAAATATTCATTTCTGTAATAAATAAAGCATAGCTCAAGATTTTCGACTTTCCATACAGCCTAGTAATATAAGCAGCGCCCATGCGTGTCGCCGTTAAGTATAACTAATCTACAGCACCGTAATCATCTCATCATATATCGCCGTAAATTTTCCCGCACTTGATTAATTGGTTTTGTTGATATAGCAGGATTTCCCTACCGGTGTGGGGTGCGTCCCCATTCAGAAGTATTTAAAGATCATGGGGAGTTTGGACAGGTATAGATTTTTTGTCGGTGTTTATAGGTTAACTGCGTTAAGTTAGCTTTAAACGCAATGGAACAGTATTCTAGTGATACGACATGCGTATGAGCTTTTAAGCGATATCAACCTTCACATAATCAGCAAATAAACATTTAAATATTTTTATTTAAGTACGCTGTTTGTAAACATTATTTTCTTTTCTGATTAACTACATATAATACCATTATTGAGTTTAACCATTGATTTTATTACTTTTGATAACAAAACAATGCGATAATGTTCTATCGCTTATCACAAAGTTTGATAACCGAGGCACAAGTACTTAAATAAATAACACATTATTGATAGCGGTTGCTTCAAGAATGTGAAATTGTGTTGGTTTGTTTGTCTTTCTTTCACGTCAAAATGGCGTGACAGATTGATGTATTTTCTTTTATGAAGGATTGGAGATACGTAGTGGTATGGTATAAGTTACTTTTGACTACGACAAAGTTTTACCTAAAGATTTTATGAGAAAAACCCGATTTACTTCTTCTATGGTGGTCATAGGAGAAATAAATCGGGGGTTTCTGACAAGAAGTTCGCGCCTTAAGACATTCTTAACAGGTTATGATTTGTTATTGTTTAATCTTTATTTTAATAGCTTCCGCGTGCGATTTGACTCGCTTAACTCCCGTTCCCATAGGAACTTCAAAATTAAATATAGCCTATAGCCTTCCCCCATAAATAAGTTCAAATTTATCTTTTATTACTGATCAAAATCGGTCGAGTAGTTGCCAAGCTTAGCGCGTCCAAAAGGAAATACACTCTTCAGCTTTATATTATATTAGTATAGATTTACGTGGACTTCTATATCATCGAATCACGCAAAACTCATACCTACTAGGTTGCGGAAGTATTCACATATTATGTAAAATTGAATGATGCACGTTGCACATGCTATAACCAGAGAATACAAACATTGTTTGTTTATATCTTCTGGTTTTATATTGTTTACTAATATTTCATTATCATTGACATATGTGTTGCAATGCCATTGCCACGAGGCTTCTGCTATTTCAACGGGCATAAAGACGAGCAGAGCTCTAGCCTTAATAAATGGTTTAAAAACTACAAACTAAGCAACCTGCGCAAGAGGGCGTCCCCTGTGGGACTTGACATCGGCTCAGGACGGTCGCTGGCGATGAGATTGAAGGAGTTTTGGATCTTGGACTGACTTTTGGATCTTTTAGGGGAGTTTTATGCAACTGTCGTTCTACTTTACAGTTCGCGGGCTTCTCGAACATCGGGTTTAAGAGAGCATCGGAGGATGTTGCAATGCCAGTTGTGTTTACTTGTCAGTGTGAAGACAGGTACAGCGTTGCATTGCTTCCCTTTCAACTAAAATCACTAGAAACCTTGTTCCGCTAACAAAGGAAATACGATATCGGTACTTAATTTATAACCTTTGTTTTTCACTATTCGTGCTACTGAATTTCATAATTATGAAGGTATAGAATGGAGCAAACATTTCGATTGATCGATCGGATCGAAACATTTTAGCATTCAGAAATGAAATTCCTTATACTCACGAAACGGAAATAGTAAAGGGATTTTATTTTATTTATAAAATACCTATTTAGGTACTATCAAATTGATTCTATTGCGAAGTTATGAAAAGGATCGATATTTGTCTAAGGTGTTATTATGTTATATTTGTACTAGATTCCCGTAGGAACTTCATGACTAAATATAGCGTATAGCATTTCTCGATAAATGGACTATCTGACACTGAAATATTTTTTTTTAATCGGACCAGTAGTTCCTGAGGTTATCCCGTTCAAGTAAACAAATAAACTCTTCAGGTTTATATTTATATTAGTATAAAGATATATAAAAGAAAAACAAATATATAATTACGTACAAAATGATAAATAAACAGCAAATTTTATTAATTCGTTGTTAAGTTTTAAATGTACATATACATTTCGCCGATTCTTTTTATTTATATAGATGTGTGCCTACTGTTTTGAGCGACTAAAAATGTTTGTTAATCTAATAAGTGGTCATGAAGTAAGTCATTATGATCATCATCAGCCCGAATAACGTCCACTGCTGAACATGGGCCTCCTCCCGAGGTAGGGTGTTTGCCATCGTCACCACGCTTGGTATGCGGGTTGGTGACCGCAGTAATATGTTGTACCAAACAAGGAAACGCTGCTACCCGTTCCTTGATATAGGATTATTATAGATGATGTTATAACAATCGGGACCAACGGCTTAATGTGCTTTCCGAGGCATGGAGGGTAGTCCGTACTACTCTACGGACTACCCTCCGTGCCTCGGAAAGTCACCCATTTATCTAGGCTGGAGCTCTGCTCGCCTTTATGCCCGGTGAAGTAGCAAAAGCCTCGTGGCAACCTACGTATGTCAATCTGAAAAAAAAAAACCTTGGAAAGGAACTTTAAATCATGATCTAAAGATACTTGCTACTATATGGAGTACAAGGAAGCTTACCTGGCGCAAGCTGGCGCCAAAGTATGAACATGTTGATCTTTTTCTACGAGGCGAGGTCGCGGAAGTCAAGATGATTAATCGCACATTAGCATTCAGATCTTCCGTATTTAATTGTTAGTTGGTCATTATTATCAGCCCGTGTAACGTCCACTGCTGAACATGGGCCTCCGAAAGGGTTTTTGCCATTATAACCACGCTTGGCAGGCGATCTGGTGACCGTAGTATTATGAACGTAATAATAATAATAATAATAATTTATTGACACATTTTGTTGATTACATTTTTACTATCGACATAATAGTTATTCGTAAATTTTTCAGATAAAGTGCACGTTAGCACCAGCTGTACTAATGCAATTAAACATTGTATCACAGGTGCCAGCGCCTTCCAGTTCAATACAGTTTAATTTAACAGCGTGTAACCATATCTATATGAGAGTTTATACATAAACAAAAATAAATCAGAATTAAAAAGTATTTCCACTTAATTAAATTAAATTAATTAAATAACGATTGAGCAAATGTTATATTAATTAAATCAATTATTTATAATACACTTAGAGTAACGTTCTGCCCATTCTCTGGTATTAATTGCTATAGATCAGTGGTGGCCAACTTTATAAGACCTAAGATCGACTGTTCACTGTTTGCGATCGACCATATGGTAAACATAACGTTAAATACTTTGGTTGACTTATACGTTTCGTATGAGTCAATCTAATGATAAATAGGTATTTTTTTCTCACATTATACGACAAACACTAACTTTGTGCGTCTGTGGCACGTATTTGTAGACTTAAATGGACTAAAATATCACTTTTTATTATATATATAAGTTAATCGACTATCATAGCAACCGGGATCGACAAGTCAATCGCGGTCGACCGGTTGGCCACCCCTGCTATAGATAATGTTATAACAATCGGGACCAAATGCTTAACGTGCTTTCCCAGGCACGCAGGGTAGTCCTTTAATCAACCACACCCGGAAAAATAGATATCTTAGATGTATCACAAAGCACCACGTAGGTTGTTGTGTTAGATGATGCAATATTAGTATGAATAAAACTATTAAATTGCGCTTTACATTTTTCGCACAAATATATAGTAGGTACATAATTATGTATATAAATTGGTATTAAAATCATGTATCCAGTGTTAACGGCTGTACATAAAATTGTTCGAGTTACGTTATCAATAATAAAAATAACCTTCCGGCTATCTTTGCACAAAACCGCTATTTCCTGCTCTCAAAATATTTTATACGGTGTTATGTACAACGAATTTAGTTTAACAAACAATGCGTCTTTGTATATTTGATGGGCTTCCCCCATCAAAAATTATAAACAAGAAGAGAGAAAATATTGTATACAAGCCTTTTTCCCAGAATTAATCTAGTTAGTCTATTAATCCAAATTATTCCTTCTGAGTTATGCGCGTAAATTTAAGCGATTTGTTTTAATATGAAAAATAAAATCTTGAAATAGGAGAGCTCCCATAAAATTACTTAAATATCAGATCATCATCATCAGCCCGTATAACGTCCACTGCTGAACATGGGCCTCCTCCCGAGAGGGAGGGTATTTGCCATAGTCACCACGCTTGGCAGGCGGGTTGGTGACCGCAGTATTATGTTGTACCACACAAGGAAACGCTGCTGCCCGTTCCTTGACATACGATTATTATAGATGATGTTATAACAATCGGGACCAACGGCTTAACGTGCTTTCCGAGGCACGGAGGGTAGTCCCTCAACCAACCAGACCCGGAAAGAAATCTTAGAATTTACTCAAAGATTTTCTGTTCGGTGTGGGGATCGAACCCACGACCTCCGAGATTCAAGGCGAGCCAAATACCGCTACGCTACGGAGGTTGTCCGATCAGTCAGTTTTAATAGAGACAAGCGAAATATAGGTAATAATTAAAAACAAAAATGTTTGTCCTTTCTAATAGTGTTCTTCAATGATTCGAGTTCAAGATGACGCATCCAATGATGTTGTAGTAAACAAGAGATAGATATGGCACCCGGGCTTGACAAATGGCACCATGAAACTAAGGTAATTGGCACACTTGAACGTATGTCTGTCTCGTTTTTGCACACGAAAATTTTCATGCTGTCCTGTTTACTCGCATGGTACAAATGTTGCCTTAACAAAACACGAGTATGACGTATCTAACTCTTTTTATACAACAGCATTGCATCCAAAAAACTTTTTTGTCCTAAAAGCTTTTTGGCCTAAAAAACATAAATACCTTACAATAATATAAAACCGTACGTACTTGAGTCAAATTAACCTATGAAATAACTCTATCTTAGGGCCATGTTTATAATGTAATTTATGGAATATGCTAAACCGTGTGGTTAAATTTCGGTCGTAAATTGATATGGACAGGAGTGACCCTCTTAACTTAACGGCGGTGTGGAGTAGCATCGGAAATTCAATACACTCAGCACACATGACTTGTTTCACTATAATATTTCACGTGTAGACCAATGAAAACATGAAATCTATAAATATATAGTACTACTAGCTGCGACCCGCGTCACTCTGCTCCAGTGGGTCGGAGCATGATATCTTTTAGCCTATATGTTAATCCAGCTTATAAACAATCCGCGTGCAAACTTATTTTATTTTATTTATTTATTTATTAATACATGGAAGACTTACAGCTGTTCAATCTTAAATATATTACACGTGTAGTTAACTGAAAGCCAATTACAAGTCCTCGCTTATAGTTACAGAAAAGGAAATCAAATGTGAGCACACAAAGCACAGAATTCAGAAGTCCAATGAAAACAATAGGAAATAGTTAAATACATTCAGTTGTTTTTGCTTGAAAGAGTAACAAACATACATACAGCCACACATACAAACTTTCGCATTTATAATGTAAGTAGGATATAGAGACATAATAATATACAGGGTGTCCCAAAAGATTATGTAGCTGGGAAGGGGGTGATAGGGATGGTCACAAGGGTCACCAGAAAAATATAACAAATTCCCTCTGGGTGTTTAAAAAAATAAATGGCATTTTTTAAAAGACTAAAAATTTTACACCTTGTGCTAACTGTACCTACAAATATGGCTGTATTTAAAAAAAATGCTGTTATGTAATCTTCAATAACAACAAGGTCATCAACATCAACATCAAAAATAACAAGGTGTAAAATTTTAAGTTTTAAAAAAAAATGCCATTTTTTTTAAATACCCAGAGCGGATTCTTTTTTATTTTTCTAATGACCATTGTGTCCACCCCTGTCACCCCCTTTCCCAGCTACTTAACCTTTTGGGACACCCTGTATAAGTAACGTCCTGACTGACTGACTGATTGATTCATCATGCCGACGCAATACTACTGTAACTAGACACGGCTATATTAGGATGGTGACGTATAGTTACACTAAGAAAGGTGTCCACTGTAATATTCTACCCCTAAGGGAGAGAAAAACGGGTGGCATTTAATTATAAAGCTCCTACGCTAACGGGAGTTACGCGGGTGAAACCGCGGGCGGGAAGCTAGTGCTTTTTTTGAATTATTAGTGTAATATCACTACATAGTATAAAACAAAGTCGCTTTCTATTTCCCTATATCCCTATGTATGCTTTTGATGCGGTTTTTTTAATAGATAGAGGGATTCAAGAGGAAGGTTTATATTATGTATAATACATCAGCATTGTACCCGTGCGGAGCCGGGGCGGGTCACTAGTATAATAATATATACTTTAATATAATAAAGATAAAGAGTTTATTTATAAGTTTGCTTGAACGTGATAATCTCAGGAACTACTGGACCGATTTGAAAAATTATTTAGAGGAAGGCAATAGGCTATCTAGAATATATCATCACGCTAAGACCAATGGGATCGGAGTACCAATGAAGAATGTTTTAAAATCGGGGTTATCCCTAAGTAACTCTTCCACTCTGACGAAGTTGCGGGCACTAGTTACCTAGTTGTCTATAATTATATATTTTTAAAAATGTTTATCTTGTAAGTGACTTTTTTTTTTAAATAAAAACCATTTAAGAATGTTCACGGTCAAGTAAATATCAGAATTACACCTTTTTCGCAGAAGAGCATAGAATTTGCATGCATGTCTTGTTTTCCTAGCTATATTACTCCTTATGCAATAAGGACGAGTCTATTAGTAATAGAAAAACTAGAAATGTTAAAACCCGCTTGCTAAGCGTTGATATTTTATCCAGTTGTTATATTCTTGATTGCAAGATTTTAAATCTGTACTATATTTAGAAATAGTTTTAATAAAATTGTACGACACCTCCGTTGATATAAACAGAACGACGATTCATTTATTCGCCAGCTGCGCTTACAATTAGATGTACTGTATGTAGAGCTGAAATACATAACACTGCATCTATCGCGTTCGGGTAACAAATAGTGTGTATCAAGACGAAACACTTTGTACTCGCACAATAGGGACAACAAGAACTATATGACAAAGTAAGTAGTAAAAGAGTGTAGGCGGTAGTGTAGGAGAAGTGCACGGGAGTGGGCGGAGCGCCAGCGGTCGCCGCACCGAGAGGGTGACTTCTCACATAGGGTTACCAGAGAGAAAATTTAAACTGCCGAAAGGGGCGAGAATAATAGATATATATAGATCTTGGTAAGTTTAGCCGTCAACGCTCGCATTTGGTGGACAAAGCTTTGATCAAAAAACAAAAAAAGTGCAAAAGAGCAAGGTTTATGCAATTTCCCCTGTTTGTAAATTAAACTTGATTTGCCTGTTATAATCACTTATAATGCTGATCTACTTTTATTTAACAAAACTATTGGACGCCCAGTAGTCGACAGCATTATGCACTCCTTCTCTATATAAACCATATGTGTGCAAAATTTCATACTCCTCCATCCGCGCATTTTTCCTAAGAAGGGTTACAATCCTTTCAGAAGATTAAAGGCTTGCAATCTCAAGACATATCCTAATATTTGGAAACCCTATCCTAACAACACAAGACGACTGTATAAATCCAAGTCTGGAACTGTACACGATCCCTATGAAACGATTCATATTGGCTTCTCTTGAAACCTATCAAGCAGTTATATGTCTGGATAACTTTGATTAAGTACACAGCTATTTGTCTTTCACTCGATATTTATAAAAGAGAATGAGACGGCAAGCTTGCAGCTCCAAACTTGGCAATTTGATTAATTCGTTGATAAATATCGTAACAACCTCCAATCGATAGCAGTCGATCGTATTAATAATTAAAATAAGAAGTAGAAAGATGAAAGAAGATGCGCAATGAGGTATTGACTTTAAATAATAATAAAAAGCACTTTATCCTGTGATTTCCGGCTTAGAATAGACCACCCCATATATTTCTATGGGTATCGTAAGAGGCGACTAAGGCTTGCTGATGCAAGGGGAGCAGCATCTATCAGCTTAAAGATACTCCCATCTTACTGCGATAACAAATTTGCAAAATTACGGCAATATCCCTCATTGACCCTGGTCTGGCCCATGTAGTGCTGTAGACGTAAACGGGATGATAAAGAGATCTATTTGAGTGAAATTCATGCAAAAATTTCTTGAATTTATCATGATAATATAGCCGGGTACACTTATGAATATATCACTCCTCAATGCTGACTTGAAAACAAACCGTATTTTACGTATTCTGAGCGTTGCAAGTAAACAACTTCTGTACCAAAATATGATTGCAAGACTCACGAAATGGGATGTTTGTCAGGCTCTCCTATGACATCATACACAAAATGAATCACATATGTCGGAATATTGGTCCGTGTACACTAATTCCTTTGAAGTTGTCTGGCGAAATAGGGAACGTCACAATAACAGTTATTGCCCACTGAAATTATCACAATTAGTCGTAGTTAAACAGCTGTATGAGCTGTGTTAAAATTTTGTTGCTGGTATTTCGGCGATGTGTATAAGCTCTGGTTCTATTCCCGGGCCGGGTGAAAGAAAATTCTTGAGAGCTTCATATAGACGCTTAGTATCCTAAATGAATAGATACTTTAGTTTTAACGGGTAAACACACTTTTTTTTACTCTGCAGAATGTATTGTTGAATTGAATTGGTGTTTCGGTATCATTACTACATGGCGGGTTAAGAACTAAGATAATAAAATATTATTTTACTTGCCTGCGATTCTATGTCATTGATTAACACTGTGTATATTTATTTTTGTCACAAACAAAACAGTCTATTTATATACGCACTTTGTGCCAGATTTAAAACGGACATGTTTACGTTTTATGCGTACGTAAACAAATCGTGATTTCGCTCACGCTTCCTTATCAAATTGGTCGAGGAAGTAGTACGTTACGTCCACACCCAACAGTGGGGCACAGCTGAGACATAATTTGTATTTCCGCTACGCACTTCTGTAGCAGTCAAATTTATCTGTAAGCTCGTTCCATTAGCCGACCCTCTTGATAACGTTGAGTTGACAGTGGGATGCCGGTTGGAGCGGACGTTAGCGAAGCTATCACATAAACTCACCTAAAGTTATGTGTCTGTCTTGAGATCGTGTTTTAACTCCTCTCCCGGGCATCAGATTTACGACAGGTTGGTCAAGTAAATACGTGTTGTGTGTTTAAGTGCGGAGTTTCAGTGTGTTGAATGAACCGGTCATGATATAGTGCGCCTCAGTGAATCATTGACATGGCCGCAAGGATGTGGCGTTATCGGTTGTTAATGGACAATAAACGATTGTAAACTAGTTTCTGTGTTGTACTATACGGAGATATCATAACGAACTATCAAGTTTCAATATAACAGTAAATACTAGTGTTTTTGAATACAAACTCGTATTGTAAATATAACAAGTTTCACGGAATCCTTTATCCTCCAGCGATTTGGACCTTGATCCTGCTTGAAGGTTCGACCTAAATTTTATATTTGTTAATAGACTGCTCTAGTACCGTAGTGGTTATGGTCACAGAATTTGTGAGCTCCGAGTTTGAGTTCAATCTCCACAGGACAGTATTAATGGAATCATGGTTCATAATTTTTAAATAGGTGTGGTTTATGTATGTCAATTGTAAATTCCCGTGACTCAGGAAACCAAACATACCTATAATTCAATATAAATTAATAATATAATATTGAATGTAAGTGTGTTTGTTACGCTTTCACGCAAAAACTACTTAACCGATCATCGTGAAACTTTGTACACATATTCTTGTCGCGGGTGAAAGCTAGTAATTATTAATTAGTAGAGAAATGATTTAATTCTGGTAGTACATCGGTCTGTGTATATATTTCTTCAATAGCCTTTAAATTTACAGATTAAAATTACCTACCTACTTCGAGTCTGTGTTGATAGTGTCCGTTCGTACAACCTTGTATTGCAAGGCACTAGAGCTCATTTTGCCATGTAGATAGATTATTATTGCCGTCTTGTAAAGGGAAACTGTGTGTAAAAAAAAATGTCTAATTAAAAAAAAAACCATAGTTATACTAATAGTACATTGTCCTGCCAATTAAAAAACACGTTTTATAATAATATAAAGTATGTACTAGAAAAAAAAAGGTGATGACCAATTTCGAAAAGGGCACAACTGCAATAGGCAAGCCATGTGAGTTGTTCCTTGTTCGGAATTGCACATTCATTTATAATGTTCATTTATCACCATTTCTCCTTTCATTAAACATTGTTGTTATATTATATTTATCTATATATATCTATATATATCAATGTGTTCAGAACTATCTGATAGTGAATTTTACTTGAGACGTAATTGGCAATGCGTTATGTGTGGGGCTGATGTTAATACACGGTTGTTATTATAAAGTCATATAGTGGTCGAGTCTCTTGTATGATATTGATAAAGCTTTTAACGATTGCATTATCATTAATTTTATATTATTATAGTATTCATTTTGCAGTCACAAATACTATACACTTACTATAGGTACATACTACTTAAGTTCTTCTATAGCTTCTAGAGAGGTTTAACCCGTGTAGTTCAATTTGCAGTAAAACTTCATCATTAAATATAAGCCTATATTACTCCTGAATAACGTAGCTTTTTAATGAATAAAGTATTTTGGAAATGGGTTCATTAATTTCGAAGCTTATTCAATGCACACCAATAAACAATCAAATCAGTCCTCTTTGTTAATGAGTTAGTGTCGATTGTATTAGACTTAAGATTACATCTAACTTCCCTCTTTTCAAGTTTTATTTAATATTAGCCATCAAAATCATAGACATCACAGATTTTTATCTGTAATAGTATTGATAGATGTGTGACATACACGTACATACATCAATCTTTGACATCACTCCGTCTAGGATGTGTAGAGAATCAATCAGTCTTTACGATCGTACTCGTAAGATCCAGTGTAATCCTAATAGTTAGTTCCAAGGATTTCAGACATAGTAATATAGGGATGTTTCATGTTTCATCAAAATATAATTATGTTACGTAAGAAGAAGGAAGGCATTCGGGCAGGGTATTAATTAATGGTTAACTGGGTCTGAAAGTTGTTAACTGGCTGGTCTTTTAAATAGCGCGGTTGATACGCCCCCCGTAACTGCGTTGAGTAATACAGTACGGATTCGTAGCTGGTGTAGACTCGATTCTTTATAGGCTTAAACCAAAGAGATTGTGGAAAATATCTCTTATGTCTTTAAAGCGTCGAAACATTTGGCAAAAGTTGTAGATGGTAGGTACTTTTGACCGAAGTGCTTATTAACTACTCTAGATTTTGGTCAATTTAGAGTAAAACTCCCTTCGGAGAATGCCTCGGCTACAGATCTATACAGACTCATTAGCGATGATGATTTTATTCTAGTATTAGCACATAGACATAGACAACTTCCTTAGCGTAGCGGTATTTGGCTAGCTAGTAAATCTCGGAGGTTGTTGGCTCAATTTAAATCTTAGAATTTACACAAAGATTTTCTTTCCGGGTCTGGTTGGTTGCGGGACTACCGTGCCTCGGATAGCACGTTAAGCCGTTGGTGCCGATTGTTATAACATCATCTGAAATAATCGTATATCAAGGAAGGGGCAGCACCGTTCCCTTATGTGGTACAACATAATACTGCGGTCTACACTTCCAAAATCACGAACGCTAGTACTAGCCTAAGAGATATATTACTAAACCATAACCTTGAGCTACACATACAAAAGCCCACCCGTTTAAGTTCTTGCATAGACCATATCATTAGCGATATAAAGGAGGCAAAAGGTGAAGTTCACCAATTGTTCTTATCAGATCACGACACGGCACAGACTTTAACATTTCCCATAAAACAAGAACAAAAACAAACACAAATGTTGTATTGGTACATAATAAAACGAGATTATTCCAAAGAAAACATAAATAAGTTTTTGAAATATCTATCTGATTTCTCATGGGCGATCCTATTTAATGAAACAAATGCCAACGAAGCGTTTAACTTATTCCATGATTTTTTCACTCTTTTACATAATCTTTGCTTTCCCATGGAAAAAAATTAAAGTAAGTACAAACAATCGATCACCAAAATGGATTACAAAAGGCATTAAAACCTCATCTATAACTAAACGAAAACTAAGATTTACATTTTACAAAAACAAATCTGACAAAAATAAGCATGACTACACCAACTATGACAAAATCTTCAAAACTTGCATTACACTGTCTAAAAAGTATATTAATACTAAATATATTACTAGAGCTAAAAACAAATGTAAAGCAACATGGAATGTGGTAAAAAGTAAAGTAGATAATCTTAAATGTCTAGAGCATATTAAATCCATCAAAATAAAAGACCAAACCATAAAAAGCCCCCATGAAATAGCTGAAGCCTTTAATGAACACCTTATTGCGACTACAAATGTAGAAAAAAAGTTACACGCTGACTATAAATTATTAAAGGCCAATAACTCTACGATATTCCTCTCGCCTACATCAGAAGAGGAAATTGTTAAAGTAATAAGTGGTTTAAATAATACAAATGCGGTTGGATGTGACCTAATTTCGACCTTGATTATTAAAAAGTGTTTAAGGAAATAGCTAAGCCATTAAGTTACATCACAAATATCACATTTGAACAAGGAGTCTTCCCTGAAAAACTAAAACTATCCATAGTGAAACCTATTCACAAGAAAGGAAGTAAATATGACATAAATAACTACAGACCGATCACACTGATTCCTATTTTATCTAAGATACTCGAAAAACTTATACATACCCGTTTAACAAATTTTATTTACAAACACAAAATTATGGCAGATGAACAAAATGGGTTTCAGAGATCTAAATCTACCCCCTTAGCGACATTCTCATTAGTAAAAACTGTAACCGAAAATATTGACAAGCGTAAAAGGGTTACTGCCCTATTTTTTGACATGAGTAAGAGTAATTTGATGTTGTACAACATCGAATACTGCTTAATAAATGCGAATTGTAAAATACGGCGTGCCACAAGGCAGTGTATTGGGACCACTTTAGTTTCTTTTATATATTAATGACATTCCTAATGTAATCGATTATAAATGCACGCTTTTTGCAGATGACATTTCAGTTGTAATTCCTGATACATATAATAATGATAATTATACAAGTGAAATTAATATGACTGTGGATAAAATTATAACCTGGCTAGAAAATAATAATTTGAATATTAATGTAATGAAGACAAAATTAATACAATTTTACAACTACAACAACACACGACCAAAACTCAATATTCTAGGCAAAGGCACTTTAATTGACGAAGTACCTGACACCAAGTTTCTTGGAATTATTGTTGACAAACATTGTAACTGGAAGAAACACATAGAGTCTGTCTGTATGCGTATTAATAAATTTGTATTCGCATTAAAAAAACTAAAATACGAAGCAGGAGAGCGGGCGGCTTTGACTGCATACAGCGGTTATGTAAGCTCGGAATTAAGGTATGGCTTGCTTTTATGGGGTAACTCCACCGATATTAACAAAACTTTTATAGTACAAAAAAAATGTGTCAGGGCAATTTGCGGAGCAAGCCCTCTTGATTCTTGCAGACCACTCTTCAAAAGGCTAGGAATTTTGACTGTTACGTCTGCTTACATACTTGAGATAGCACTATTTGTAAAAAAATATCCACAAATGTTTCAAAAAGCTTGTGCTCATAAAAAATATCTATCCAGAGATCCAACTAAATTGGCTGTACTTTCATGTTCTTCTGCTTTACAGTATAAAAATAGCCACATAATGTTAATAAAAGTGTATAACAAAATACCAAAAGCGTTACGTGAGGTACCTCTTAATATTTTCAAAAATCATATGGTAAAATGGCTTTCAAGTTCTTGTTATTATAATATTAAAGATTTTTTTCTTTAAAAACTTCACAATGTTATTAAATAATTATTATAATAAATGTTAACATGCTAATTAAAGTACATATATCAAATACAATAATGTGTGTGCATGTGCTATGCTATACCTAATTATAAATTATTTGACAAAATTTGTATATAATTTAATATTTGCATGCTGTGACAATGGCGAAACATGCTGAACTAGTTTTTAATTGTAACATCTTGTACCTAACCATGTTTTCAAGCAAATCTATATATATAAAACAAAGACGGGTTTGTTACAACACTTATAACTCGAGATCGGCTGGATCAATTTTCATGGTTTTTGTTTCGTTGGATTTGTCTCCGCCCTGAATAGCAGAATACATAAAACAAAAGAAAGTCGTGTTAGTTACACTATTTATAACTCAAGAACGGCTGAACCGATTTGGCTAAAAATTGGTAGGGAGGTAGCTAAGAACTGGGAGAAGGACATATGATACTTTTGGGTAGGGGTAGGGTAGGGTAGGGTAGGGTAGGGTAGGGTAGGGTAGGGTAGGGTAGGGGTAGAGTAGGGGTAGGGTAGGGGTAGGGGTAGGGTAGGGTTAGGGTAGGGTAGGGCAGGGGTAGGGTATAACAGTCCACCCGTGCGAAGCCGGGGCGGGCCGCTAGTAAATAATATTATTATTATACAATCCGCCTGCCAAGCGTGGTGACTATGGCAAATACCCTCTATCTGGAGGAGGCCCATGTTCTGCAGTGCACTGTATACGGGCTGATGATGATGATGATGATTAGTACATAGCTAGTTACTAATACTAGAATAATATAATCATTATTCTAGTACTTATTTTTTCGCGCATGGGAAGCTTCATGGGCGCGGTTTCACCCACGTAACTCCCGTTCCCATTGGAACTTCATAATTAAATATAGCATAATTATAGCCTTCCTCGATAAATAGGCTATCTAATACTGAAACTTATACTTTATCAAATTGGACCAATCGTTCTTTCAAGCAAACAAATGAAATCTTTAGCTTTACATATTAGTACCAATAGATAACGTTTCATTCATCGCGCATCGTTTCTATAGAATGTAGTGAAAGATATCTAGAAATTACATTCGAACTTCGACTGCTGTGGTCTATCTTTAAAATGATCACTGAAAGCCATTTCACCTCACAGTTTGTTATCAACAACTACTTTAAGCATTATTATTGTAGTTGCAATTTATAAAGATTTGAAATAAGTAAATACGCATGTTGGATTACAGGTCGAGGCGGGAGACGTTTTGCTCAAGGTTAATGGGACTGATGTAAACCGGTTCACTACCCGAGAAGGTAAGGAATTTGCCATTTATCACGCACATGCCACTTATCTACAAAACATTCTTAACCTACAGATAACTACCACGCTAATTGAAAATGTTTTCATTTCGTATGTAAATAATTCACAAGAGCCACTGTGATTCTAAGACTTTATAAAGGTTACTATCACTACGAAATCGATCAGTCACCTTAACGCCTTTACGCATAAACTGCGTACATTGAAAGTATAGTTGTGTTATTAAAACGTCGAGTTTGACCGCTATCTTTGAACTTATTACCACTAATTCAATGATCGCGTTATGGTCGGCGCGTGGTCGACACGCAACTTCGCAATTCACATTTTACACGTCTGCACTCAGACTTACAATAGAGTATTACTTCACTTGTAAAACAACTGGAATGTCATCCACTGTAGACAGATGTTGTACACATAGAAAATATCAATCCTACTAATGGATGTGTGAATGTACGTTTGGTACTCTCTCACGCAAAAACTACTCAATGGATTTGGCTTAAAGTTTGCACGGGGATAATTAATAAGCTAGACCATTACCATATTGGCAAAACAATAACGCGGGTAAAACCGCGGAGCGTAGTTAGTTCGAAATATTACCCTTTTATGTATTTTGTGCCATATAAGTTTTAGCACAAAAAGCTTGAAAATATGCATGAAACTAGCCATTTTACTAAGTAATGGTAAAATATCAAAGAATATCTTCTCCCGACGATAAATTTACTTTATGAATGCAATAAACATTGTTCGTATGTATTTTAACAACTGTACAGTCATTAACATGGAAACGAGAGGTCTTACTCTGTTCTAATGTTATTGACTCTTAAATATCAGTGCCTTAGCGATTTGAATTGATTGTTACAGTTTTAAAATGCTTGCGACTATCATCGGATCCCGTCACTCTAAGACTGAGAAAGGGTGAGTGCATGCTTGTAACAGAATTATGTCGTGGCATCGGGTATATGCCCCATTTGAACTGTGACATTCGAGGCGGCAAAGTATTGTGGCTGCAGCAAGAAATAAAATTCGTGTATCCCCGAGTGGTTTGGTCGAGTTTGCGAAGTGAGCCGCTACAAATAAGAGTTGCTATATGCGGAGTAATTTTATAGGTGGCTCTCGGGATCTGGGCCGGAATACCTCTCGTTCACAGTGGCTTTGTTTGCTTTAATAATGTAATCTCGCAACGCATCGATACGGGACCCCGAGCTATTTTATTTTCGTTATAAATTGATTAGTTTGTTGTGAGGTGGGGTGGGCGCATGTTATTAGGTAGGGTGTGTGTACGGCAATAGCTGATAGTGTGATGTGTCAGACCCACAGATCAAGGCGAGCGTGAGGCGATACTTGGCCGCGGCGGCAGAGCGCCGCTCTAGCGGCGCCGGCGCACGCACCAACCACGACAAGTGAGTTTGTTTTCTGTCGCGATTCTTATACAGATAAGCCCATTGACGCTTGTGAAAGCTTGCTTGCTGCATCAACAACGATTACATGCACGCGACTCACTCACATACATGGCCATATCTTACGTAAAATCGCATGTAATATCTACATAGATATTATGTTTTGCGATTCTACCGTCTGATTCACCAGGGGCTAAGGTATTTTTATATTACAACGCTGATTACCTGCCCTTCTAAAAGCAAGCTTGATGCATTTGGTAAGTAATAGGAAGCCAACCCCTGTAACTGCGACAACTGATTTCCGACGGCGATAAGTGATTATTGGTAGCATGTGTCGCGCCGGTGGGGTAGACGCCTCCCTCGATACGTCACTCTCGTATTTTTATACACTTAAGTACAACTCTACTGCGGTTAAATTCAATGTCAATGTTTATGTTACCGGAAAAATGAATGGGTGCCCATAAAAATTACATAACGCGAACGTGTCACGTACTATTACAACATAGAGATACTATTTATACGATAACATGCTTAGTATTGAATACCTTAGAACTTTGTTTCCTTGAGTTATTAGTTGAGGTGTTTTAGGACGTTAATAATATTAAGTTAACTTAAATTTTAAAATTTTAGTCATAAATAGCAGATAGTACCTATCTACCTACTGTAAAAATCGATTAAGTTCACTAAAACAAATTGAATTTCCAAATATTTACTCTCTACATTCTTTATAAGATAGTATTTATGATGTCTAGGTAGCTCAAAAATAAACTTGACAGTCATTAAAATAATGAACACTATGGAAAATCTATTAATGGTATTTAATACACTCTAAGGTCGTTTATTTATGTATTCAAATATCCGGATACATTGAAATAATCAGAAAAAAAAAATTGTGTCATATCATTGACTTCGGCGCGTGCTCGTGTTCAGATACTTCCTTTAATTCTGTAGGAAAGAATTACACTTTTTACTGTTAGATAGTTTCAAAACATAAACACGCAGCACCCCATAGTATAGGATTACAGTCAAGTCTTACGGCTTAACCCTTCAATTTGTTTTGGGGGCTTATTAACTACCTTTGACACCTTATACAGTTTTGTCTTACATGGGGCTCAGCCGAGTTTTACGTAAACAAGAGAAAGTTGCATCTTTTAAATAAGTTTTTTAGTTTCTTGTAAAATAGATTAAAATAGTGACACAAATACAGTTTTAGAATTCCCTGACTCCTACAACTATACTGTATGTTGGAACCAGTTTGTTCCCCTTGTTAAAATTCACAATATTAATGCCAAGGAGAATGTAACAATGACATAGAAAATAGATGCTAATTGCCAATAGATACTATCCATCGGATCAGTCATAGAGCGTTTTTATGTTTCATAAACAACAAAAGTTTATTTTTATTTTTGGACGGAATTTATGAAGTTAGCCAGGAGGCTTTTGCTACTTCACCGGACATTAATACAGCAATAGTAGGAAACCATTCATGCTCGACTAACACTGTTGACTGGCTTGGTACATTCCCTATTCCTTTACCCTCAAAATCAGGCAGGACGGCTTTACCAAAGATCAGTCGCATAACCTGCTGTTCGAGGCATGGGTGAAACGCCTCCAATTCCTGACTTCGGGCTTGCACTTAGCCGAAGTCAGAGAGACCCACGAACTGTAACGTAAAGCGACAGTTGTAATAATTCCGCAATCCAATATATCTATCTAATAAAATAAAATAGTTTATAAACCATTTTATGAGTCCTGCGTGCCTTTATGTCTGGTTAAGTAGCAAAAACCTCATAAAAACTGACCACAAAAATGCCAGTTCGAAAAAAAGGTACCTACTTCAATTTTACTCGAGAGAACAATTCTAGTAACACAATTTTATGCTAGATTCTTGTCCAAGCTTGCTGGTCACGGTTGAACTTACTAATATGCCCAGTCCAACGAGGCAACTTCTCATACAACCATGCTAA
Organism: Nycteola revayana; assembly: GCA_947037095.2. NCBI lineage: Eukaryota > Metazoa > Arthropoda > Insecta > Lepidoptera > Nolidae > Nycteola > Nycteola revayana. The sequence continues at coordinate 17,309,935 of OX344849.2, read as the reverse complement.
CCGAATGCATTTTGTATGAAGATCTAAGCGCTTCTTAGCGAAACGCGTTAAAAATGTATGGCCTTTCGCTCAAAGGTAGTCACAGGTTGTTCAGATTTTTATGTCTGTAGATTCCACGTGCATTTTAAAGCGTTATATACCAATACCTGAGAGGCTTGCTGTTGCATAACTAATGAAATATTATGTAGTTCTTATACAATACCGCTACTGCTTAATGACTTAGAAAGGCGTGAAAAGAAATGGCTTACAAAACGGTAAAGATGTTTAATTATGAAAGAAATCATAATGGAAATTATAACTAGGGCTGCTATTCGGTCAGTTTTCGCAGGGGGGGGGGATAATTGTAGTCCCGGTTTTGACGTTTTCGAATAACTGGTATCGACGCCCATGAAGCGGTTCACTCCGCCTCTTCGCAAACAACTTGCTTTATAAGAAACCTACGTTATTTTCAACCTATAAGTCTCGGAGGTCTTGCGTTCGATCCCCACGCCGGACAAGAAATCTTTGTGTACAATCTAAGATTTCTTTCTGGGTGTGATAGTTTGAGGCTTATCAAGTACCGATAAAATGTTTAACTGCCTTGGGACCTGCAAAGAATAAAATCCGAAGAATTGTTACTCTCTTAGCCTTGCAGCTGGTTATTACTATGGAATAGAAAAATACATAGAAATTAATACTCGTTCTAATATTTGTTATTGCTTCTGAAAGAGATATCTCTTTCTGTTTAAATTCGTTGCTGGTTCAAGGCAGTTGAACTTTTTCAAGGGTCTTTATGAGCCTCAGTGCTCATTGCCATATCCAGTGTGTGCCACTGTTGGTCGTTGCTTACAGGAGTTGCAGTGGTGGGAGTGTGGGTGGGATTGGAAAGTTTTAGAGATCTAATTTAAAAAGACAAAATATCTAGTGTTAATTTCGCCGATTTTTTTGTTTTTTTTTTAAATTAGATTAATATGGAGTTCTAGAGATGGCAACCCTAATTATAAAACGTGTTATGATAACTGATTACAGGCGTTAGCGTGAACAAACGCATTTGTGCATTCGCGTGCATTTCCCAATAACCACATTACTATCGTAAATATATCAATTTTCACTTGACATTGACACACATTGCTGCAATGGTAGAATGGATGTTTTAGTTTTGTTTATTTCTTTTATTATCCTAAAATGATTATATTAGGGGTACCAAATCCCGTGTAGTGGGGATTTATGAATACATACACATTTTCTTTTGGTTACTAGTACCAAATCTCGTAAGACTCGAAGTCCGAAAGAACTGTAACTTAGAGCGAAAGTTCCACAAAATTTCTCTAAAATACTAAAAGTTGTAATATATATTGCTTTTTCATTCTCTTTCATATTTTCTTATATTTGGGCTGCTGCTGGAGATATTACACTTTTTATTATTATTTTGGTTATACCTATTACTTTAGAAACAATTGTCTCACCAGAAAAATAAATGCTTGTATCACTAGTCAAACATGCATTTTATTTTAGCTACTAGAACTACTTACTCATACATTTTCCCCTCACATTTCCCATTCACATTTTGATACAGATAGGTAGGTGTCTATATCTATCTATATACACAATATTTACTCCTTTACTAAAAATCCACTACCTACATACACTAGTTTTATTGTATACAAAAAACAAATACGTTGGATCAAGCTTATTGCGTCTATTAAATATCATTTAATATTATGTGTTAAAAAGCATGTAACCACAAATACGCTTCTAACATAACTCAATAAACAAATGACACACGATTGACGTCAGATCACCGCCGTCGAGCAACTCGAACAGTAACTCATCGAGCAATTCGTCGAGCAACGGGTCGGGCGTGCAGTCGGGGGACAGCTGTGAGGCTCTCGTAGCTGTCGATGACAAGCGGAGAGGAAGGTCTACGCCGAAGTTTGAGGCTTACATGATGACTGGGGACTTGATGTTGAATCTGTCGAGAGTGGAACATCCCCACCATAACCATCATGCCCCTACGCATCGGACACATTATCATAGGTAAATATTACTTTATTTATTATTAGCTTCCCGCGCGCGGTTTGACCCGTGTAACTCCCGTTCCCGTGAAAACTTTACCTTAAAATATACCCTATGACACTCAAAAATGACGTGGCTTTCTATTGGTAAAAGAATTTTCAAAATCGGTTCTGTTGATCCAGAGTTTACCCCTTACAACTTCACTAACTCACAAACTTTATAATGATACTAGCTGACCCGGCAGACTTCGTACTGCCTCAATCGATACATAAAAGACCTAAACATTTGTATAAAATAAACTGGGCCGTAGAGACTTCGTTTATGCGGTACTCCTACCCCTACACTACCCCTACCCTACACTACCCCTACCCTACACTACCCCTACCCTACTCTACCCCTACCCTACACTACCCCTACCCTACATTACCCCTACCCTACACTACCCCTACCCTACACTACCCCTACCCTACACTACCCCTACCCTACACTACCCCTACCCTACACTACCCCTACCCTACACTACCCCTACCCTACACTACCCCTACCCTACACTACCCCTACCCTACACTACCTCTACCCTACACTACCCCTACCCTACACTACCCCTACCCTACACTACCCCTACCCTAAAAAATCTTGGCAAAAAAATTCAAGTTTTTAATTAACAAAATAAAGCTCAAATTGACTCTACATTTTAGTTAGAAAACGTTTGTATGGGAAAAAGAAAAAGGCTGTTTTAAGGGGTTTTCAGGCAATTATTCGAATTTTTCTGGCCGTAAAAACCATCCTTGAACTTCCACGAACATTAAAAAAAAAGAATTGGCCAAATTGGTCCAGGCTTTGTAGAGTTATGCGCTTACCAACACATTTTGCGATTCATTTTTATATTATAGATATTATACGAAATAGTTTTTTTATAATTATATACGATACAAAACATACCAAAACGGTTCCAATGTTTCGTAGCGTGTTGTTTTATAGCCTATGTGTTAATCCAGTTTTTAAATTTAGTTATGAGCCACATTTCATGAAAATCATTGTTGTTTTATCGTTGTACAAAGCAACAATCACCTTACTAAGCTGTAAACTTCGCTGTCAAATCACATTCAGAATGAGACACAGAAATAAGAACACATCAAATGTGTTCTACATCTAAAATGACGTTTGTCGTTCTGACACGTGTGTCTAACACGATAAATAAATCAACTTAGCTGATCATGCTTAGCTGAATACTTAACATTAACTTTCAGTATATGGTATATATGCTCAAAAACTTTCGTATTTATTTATATTATAACTTATATTAATTAGTTAGATGGAATTAAATTTCCTCTGGTAGTTATATAAATTGCGTTATTTTGTACTCTATTGGTTTGTAATAGAGTTCATAGTAATTATAATTATCACTTGAAAGCACGTGATTTGATATGAGAAAAGTTTATTGCTACTAGAATGCTAATAACTTTTTATAACGTAATTAATATTCTATAATTAGGTATTATCTACAAATGTTGATACTAATTAGCAAAGATAGTATAGACAGTTCACTGAGGAAAATTAATCCCTCTCTCATAAGAGATCTAGAGATCAGAAGCATAAGGTCGAATGTGACATTAATTATACGTCAGAAATATTCGTCGTATGTGCCTTTGACGTTAACTGACACGACCAAATGCTTCTGAAGATAATAGTACAGACAACAAAAGAGATAGGTTTACATCTTGTGAAACACATTTTAAATTTATATGTACATGTTTATGGGAAGAGTTTACCGTTATGTGTATTTGTATATAGGTAGCAACAAACTATTCGCCCATAAAGAATTACCAGCTGTTGTAGCGACAAAAACATATTTATTTACATTATTTATTACTGACGGTGTAAACTTATCTCTTTTGTTGACTGTACATCCGTCCTTATACTTCTGAAGTCTAGATTTAATTCAAGGACACAAAGCACAATTAGACACAAATCAACAGTCATTATTATCATCAGCCTGTTTAAGTCCACTGCTGAACATGGGCCTTCTCTTAACAGACATTGGACTTAACAGACAAGCCAGGATCATTGCACCACACTTGGCAGGCGGATTAGTGCTTGCAGTAAGATTCAGACATTGAGCTGATAGATGCTGCTGCCCATCCATCAGGTGAATGTCCCTTAGGACACCCATGGGAAGACATAGGGTGGTCTAAGCCGGAAAATTCACGGTTGAGCCGGAAACCACACTTAACCGGCTTAACAGAAAATATCTATGATTAACACAAATAGTCATCCGGATAGGAATTGAATTGAGAACACTAGTTCTCACAAGCATTCAAATGGTTATTTTACTTGGCTGACAGTTCGTACATTTTATACGAAAATATTCTCGTTAAAGAGCTGTAAAGTTAAGTATTTCCTTGTCTGGACCGCGAGTTAACTGATTACGTCAAACTTCCAAGAAGGTTGTTGTTTTATTGTACTTAAAATTCAATGTTGCATCTCTGTTGTCGGTGTATATTATTTTTGTCAAATTTGATTGAAGAATCGACATCTGTAGCCATGGCGGAAATTTTTCAAATATTTTTTTATTCATAATTGCCAAATCTAACTTTTTAATTTTTAACATTACTTTTCATGACAATGCAATGTTATTATATGAGCAATAGAAATATATTAGGGTGTCCTGGCGAATTTATGGGATATTTTTTATGTGTCTTTATCACAAGAGATATAAAAAAATACGTATTCCACAGATTGTAGAATGCCTATACATATATATATATATATATTTTAGTACATAGAAATATGGTTTATCCCTTGATACTTTAAATTTCGTTAACAATATTCTGAAATATGAGAAAAGGAAGTTGTATTAATCAATTACATTTTACCTTATTCATGGCTCTCTTTTTATCAATAATTTTACACTGGGGATATTGTCTACTTGTATACATAGTATAATAAATATTAACTACACATATCCAGGTACAACTCAACACCGGCGTCGCCAAGTGAAAACCGCCTGTGTGGCCGAGCGGAGCTGGCGCAGAGACACAACTCTTCACCAGACACCGGCCTAGTCAGCGATCATGCTCGGTGAGACAATTAAGACAAGAAATATATAACTAGCTTCACATATAAACAAACTCTTCAGCTTTATAAAATTAATACACTAGTTAGCTCAGTAAGTTTTCCTAGAATAGAATACCTGGAATGACCGCCTGCACGATGGACCGACGACCTCATAAAGGTCGCAGGGAATCAGTGGATGCAGTCTGCTAGCAATCGTTTCCGCTGGAAATCGATAGCGGCCTATTTTCAGCAGTGAACGACAACAGCTAATGTGATGATGATCTTTCTATCTACTGTTTAATTATTTATTATTATTTTTTAGTCTCATATAAAATAACTAACAGATATTTTCACTATCCAGATTCATCTCGCAGCCCGCGTCGCCCGCCGGCGGAGGGCCCGGCGCGGGCCACGCGTCCGACGCGTGCGCACGGTCTCACGCCGTCCGGACGTCGCGCTCGGAAGACCACTTACAGGTAGACTTTATATATGTACGACGCTTTTGATTTCGATAACTCCATACAACCTCCGTAGCGTAGACTACCTCCATAGCGTAACGGTTCGCTCGCTTTAAATAAAAACTAATTATTGCCAGAAAATTAACAATGTATGGATCTTATCCTTTGGCCCCTCACTAGGCAAGCCTGTCCTGTGGGTACCGAGACGATTACAGAAAACGTTTAGGCACATTGCTCGGTCGACATCGGTTATGTTTAACATTTAAATCTCGGAGGTCGTGGGTTCAATCCCCGCACCGGACAACAAATCTTTGTGTAGATTCTAAGATTTCTTTCCAAGTCTGTATAGTTGAGGGACTACCCTCCGTGCCTAGGAAAGTCAGTGAAGCCGTTGGTCCCGATTGTTATAACATCATAATATAGACAGCAGCGTTTCCTTGTGTGATACTACATAATACTGCGGTCACTAACCCGATTTCCAAGCGTGCTGACTATGGCAAAAACCTCTCTCGGGAGGAGGCCTATGTTCAGCAGTGGACGTTAAACGGGCTGATGATGATACAATCTTTGATTCATCATTTTTTATTCCTGTTTGCGGTCTTTCGCTTTGCTATGGAGGGAAGTGAAAACATAAGTCTTTCCCACTCCTCCTAATCTCTTTCTGATTAAATTCGTTGCGGGTCCGCAGGCAGTTTAACCTTTTCCCGGGACTTGATGAGCCTCGGTGCTCATTGCCATTTCCAGTGTGCGCCACTGTTGATCCTGGCTACAGGAGCTAACAGGAGTTGCAGTGGTGGTAGTGTGGGAAGGATTAGTCCCACTAAAAAAAAAACTTCTAAGAATCCTTTCCAATTGTAAGCTTACGTCATATTTATTCAGAATACACCCTCTAATCAAAATTCATTAAACAATATATAGAATTACGCTATGTTACCTTACCCGTAGAGGCTTTACCATAATGTCTTAGAGGACAAACCAAAGTTAATTCACTTATAAATAAAGACGTATATAAAGAATTTGGTAAATTCTACTCTTTCCGAGACAGTTAAGATTAGTAAATTTTAATTAAATGAATAAACAAAGGCAGGCACCCACCATGTAGCAAAGCTGGAGGCCTGATGAATTAGCATAAGCCTCGTGGCTATCTAAATTATGTCCAACCGCTAAAACAAACGGAGTTTCCCATTGAACAATCTACCATCGCACCCATCGGTGTGTAGTACTCACTACATGTGTAGATAGTCGGCATGGTGCTATAAGTTCCAGAAGGAGTCCTCTCTCAGCGCGGTGGCGGTGGACATGGAGGAGGACGTGACGTCATCGCTCAACACGCTGCTCGACGCACGACCCGACTCCGCCACGCCCGGCCCACGATCCGACTCCGATCCGGAACGAGATAGGTAATAAAACTAATGATAGTTTTTTATTCAATATTTTACGCTATTTAGACCTCTATTTTATTTAATCGGTCTAAATAACAATCGCGAACCTTTAGTTCTTCAATAAACAGACTATTTTTAATGTTCCATTTATACTAGAGAGTATTTTGACAGACCGGCATGCCGACAAAAGAGATAGTTTACACCGTCAGTTTCAAATAATGTAAATAAATATGTTGATGTGACTGCGACACCCGGTAACTTTTTATGGGTGCACTGCTAGCTGTGTGTGTGTCAACTACACATAACAATGAATCTTCTTATAAACGTGTACATATAAATTTTAAATGCATTTCACATGGTGTACACTTATCTTTTTTGTTGACTGTACATAAAAAATGGCTGTCGCATTTTTACGTAACAGGATAGAACTCCTGATCATACTATATTAGGTTATCACCCCAATATCGAGTGCTTCAGATTTATTCAAATTTAGGACATGCTTATGCATTTTACAACGTTTTTAATTGCTACATTCACTGGTATCAAAAGTTCCTACTCATTTTCATTAACATTTTAACAATTATCATCTAAACCATAAAAAGTTCAGGTCCATTAACAAGCTACTGAGTTCATTTATCAAATGCACCCACTGTATTTATTATTACACTATACTTCTATTTTGACTTAAACCCTTTTAAATATTGCCCGATTCGTTTTTAGTCATAATGACCTACAAAGCACTGGTGTAGCGCGATGGATCCTCGCAATATACGCATTGCATAGCAATGAATCAAAAAATTCTGTCAAATTACTCCTACTTTTTTCGTATCTACTTCTTGACTTTCGACCCTATATGCTTAGCCTTAAGTTCTAAATCCCGTAGATTAATGCTAGTATTTATAGGATCGATTAAAAACGTCGGTGTCGTACGCAACGGATTTGAATGGGCAATATCGTTCGAAACATTCTGTCAAATGACTTACACCCATATCAAAATTGCTCGACTCATTTTGATCCGTATCTCCAAAATACTAAAGCTCAAAGTCCCGTGCACTAACGCTAGGGTTCGTAAGATCGTGTGGAATTACAACGCGCCGGTGTTGTGCGCGTCGAAACGTACGCACTGCAATGGATTTGAATGGGCAATTTCGTTCAACACATTCTGTTTAATGACTTAAACCCTTATCAAAATTTCTAGACTCATTTTGATCCGTACATCCTAAGTCCTAAAGCTCACATTCCCATGCACTAACGCTAGTGTTCGTAGGATCGTGTGGACGTACAACGCGCCGGTGTCGTGCGCGTCGGAACGCAACGGCTCGGGAGCCACGTCTAACTCCACCTCCATCTCAGACGGCATGTCGCAACGGTAATACACATACTAATATCTTGTACTAATATACCTGGCAGGAGACCGAAAGATTGTACGTGACATTCTTGATCAACGAAGATGGCGGTCGTAGGTCACAGAGTTCATAACTCCCCCTTATTATTATTTATTGTTGTCCAATAAAATAAATTATATTCATTGGCTAATTACATTCATTGCTGGTCGCGCTTGAGTGGGAGATTTGTAGCTTTATACCAATAGTTATATTGTTAAAGTGTATGCTTTAATAAAAACCGAGTTAATGTATAGTAGCCACTTTCTGTATAAATCATTATAATAATGTGCTTAACTAATGTTAATGCATTGTAAATGACGCTTAACAAGAACTATTTATTTGGTAACGTATATATATAGGTACAAAATCAATAATTAAAAAAAAAAACATATATGACAGACATTTTTTTTGGAGACCTTAAATCGTTTTTTAAGTCATTTTAATAAAATTTTACATACACTTAAGCTCTCTTAAGATTGTCACGTTTGATCTATATTCATTCATTCTACTAATGGCCTAAATCTCTAAAACTAGTCTACCCTTAATTAAATCACACATTTAGAAATAAAGTAGTGAGATAATCATATTTTGTGCATGCATTATAACTCTTTTTCGAGTAGAAAACTAGAAGCTTCCAATTACGATTATAGTTATATGAGCATGTTCGTGTTTCCGCAGGTCGTCTTCCCCCCTCTCACCTACATCGTCGTCTCGAGCTACCCCCCCTCCACGAGCTCTGCCGCATCGTACACTCAACGGTACAGTATTACACACACTACAGTCTTCTAATTTTTGGTTTACAATCCCAAGTGTGTGGACTGCCAATTTCACAGTCAAAGTTGATATGCAGTTTCCACTCTACAATCAACATCTACGTTAAAACACAACTAAATCCTTAAGCCGTAACAAACGTCGGAAAAACGTTAAGCCTAATACATACTAACTACTATACCAAGGGTAACCAACTTAATAAGACCTAAGATCGACTGCTTACTGTGTGCGATATGACGTTGGAATGTTTCGTATAAGTCAATCAAATGTTAAATAGGATTTTTTTCAGATTAATATAGGAAAAAAACACTACCTTTTAAAAGTTTTTGTTCGTTCGTTGACTAAAATGTCACTTTTATTATATAATTTTAAAGTTTGTTGAATACTTTAAGGAAAAGTTTATCAATTACTAAATTTCAAAATTGTGATTATTAAATTTAGACCACCACCGGCAGGACTGGTACCTACATTTTAGGTATAGCGCCTAATGCCTTAACCTTTCGGCCATGGTGGAACCCCAAACGGTCGTAAAAATTTATCAATCTCTTTACAACATGTCTCTAAGGGAAACGTTAGTGCCATCTATCGGTAATGATAAGGCATTAGTGGTTATACCTTAAATGCAGATTATAATCCTACCGGTGATTTAAAATTATTAATCTCAAGTTTGAAATTTATTATATAAGTGACTAAGTCAAGTCGATCGCGATCGACCTCCGGCTACTCCTATACTATACATTACAGTCACATTCCTCAAAATAAACTCTAATCTATATTACAGGTGACATGAGCTTATCCGAAGCCGTCTCCAACATTTCAAGTCCAGACTACCAAGATCAGGACGACATATTCGAAACGGGTCGGGAATGTCCGCGTATGGAACTATCCGACCCGTCCGACTCCGACTCGACTATCCTCGTGTCGGAACCATGCCACAAACGAGCCAAATCCAACTCATCCTACTCAAATGAACACGGAAGTGACGTCACATTAAATGGCGACCACAACAACGATTATAGAATAGTGATACAAGTCAAAGGGCCCGACAAACAAAACGCGAACGCGACTGAAAATGTAAATAATAATAACAATAGCAACTATACGCAGAGTAGTAAAGAGAATGGACATAACTCGCCGGAGAATCAGGGATACCAGGTAATGTGTTTAACTTTTAATTAGGATTTTCATCAATCATCAACACCTTATTACAAATTGTAATAAGGTAAATTAATTATGTACAAATTACTATAACTATTTAGTTTTTTTTGCACGCCATAAGTGGCAGAATATGTTGGATAAATTATGTTCTACCATCTACCATTTGTTACCATATTCTAGCAAATAAATATTTGGATTTGAACCGTTTAAGAGACCTTGGCAAGCCAGAATCGTTGAGGGATATTCCCATAATCACCACGCTTGGTAGACGGATTCGTGATCGCAGTAAGATGTTGACCTTGACCTGATAGATGCTTCTGCCCATCCATCAGTCGTATGTCCCTTAGTCGACACCCATGGCAAGACATGGGGTGGTCTATTCTAACCACATGACCACTTATGATTTTACTAGCTGCGCCCCGCGGTTTTACCCGCGTCACTCTGCTCCAGTGGGTCGGAGCGTGATATTTTGTAGCCTATATGTTAATCCAGCTTATAAACTACCCGCGTGCAAACTTTCAGCCAAATCCATTCAGTAGTTTTTACGTGAAAGAGTTACAAACATCCATCCATCCATCCATACTTACAAACTTTCGCGTTTATAATATTAGAAGAATTAACAATTAATTTTCAATTGTCATTCGTTAATAACGACGTATCCTTGCAGACAGCACCACATTAACACTGTCTAATTCATATTTTTATTAATGTTATATTACTACGCATGTTAGTTACACTTATTTACTTATGTATCTTGTCATTTAGTTTTGTACTAGTGTGTTTATACATACCACTAAAATAACAAATTTTACCTATAAATTAAACTAACCTATAACATACTAGTTGACCCACCTGGATTCAGTCGCGTATATTCCGTTCCCGTGGAAACCTCGACTTTAAATATGAGCGAGGACACACAATAATGTGGCTTTCTATTTATTTAGTTTTTAAGATTATCTACTAACAGAGTTTCGCCGTCTACTAGTATTCCTGTTAACCCCTCTTAAGTGCTAAGATAAAATGCTAGTTAATATAATATCAGTATTTAGATCACTGTTACTAGTTTACTATATTGAATATTGCAACATTGTAGGAGCTCTGCAGTGGTTCCGACGGTGGCTCGGACTCTGGTTCGGACGGGGACTCGCTGCACTCGTTCCACTACAGCCCCAAGGCCGTGGACATCCCGTCTGCTGAGCGACTGGCCAAGCGGCTCTACCACCTCGACGGGTTCAAGAAGAGTGATGTATCCAGGCACTTGAGTAAAAAGTTAGTATTTGGAGAGATTATAATTATCATCTTTTTCATACAAAAACCGTTATTTCCCATCTTTCTATTTAACAAAACCTTTTTTCCCATCTTTCTCTTTTAAAATACCTTTTTTTTCGTGGGAGATTAAATTTAGCCCATATAGTCCATTTAGTTATCTTACATTGAAATAATTTTTCAAATCGGACCAAAGTTCTTGAGATTCCGCTAAAAATATTAAAGTCATCATTCCTCAACGCCTCCGCCAGCGAGCGCCCCGAGCCGAGCTGCGAGCACACGTTCCGTGATCTGTGTGTTGTGTGCGTCTGTGTCGCGTACACCTCGGCCGATCATACATCTGACAACGTTCTCTGTATGGAGCTGTATTGTATAAAAGAAGTCGCCCGCTGGCTTGAGCGTTCAGAAAATGCTAGTTGAACAACAAATCCAAGAAAACTGACTGAGACAAGTGACTGAAAGGAGGAATTTCTTGTGTGCGTGAAGTGCGTAAATGTGGTGTGTGCGTAAGTGGGGCGCGTCATTCCAGCTTAGACAAGCTCTAACAAATTATAGTCACTTTTATTTGTAGGATTTTCTAATTGAATATCCAAAATATCAGTTAATTTATTTGCATAACTGATATTTCAGCAACGAGTTCTCTCGCGCCGTGGCCGAGGAGTACGTGAAACACTTCGACTTCCACAGCGCGACGCTGGACGCGGCGCTCCGGAGCTTCCTCGCGCGCTTCGCTCTGAGCGGGGAGACGCAGGAGCGGGAGCGCGTGTTGGTGCACTTCTCCCGACGGTACCTGGAGTGTAACCCGGGCTCCTTCAACTCGCAAGGTAACTAACAATATAGTTGACTAAGTTTAGTAACAAGCCAAAATGCCATTAAAAAAAAATTTTATGTTTTGTAAAAAAAAAACAGAAATTTCTTTACAAACGTAATAACTATATATTAAATGGAAGGCATATATTTTGGAAGCATGATTTTTTAATTTATTACTACCTACTTACATTGTAATATAATAATCAATCACATATGTTAATATAACTCATTATGAGTTAAATGAGTGAATGAAATACAAACCGACGGAAGGACATTGTTAGATTTTCTACTACCTACCGCCTAGTTAGTTACCTAGTTTAATTCATAAAATAAGAATAACAATTTTTTAGTTATAGTTTCTTTACATTGGGATTTTGACAAGTACAAGTGTATGTATAATACCTACCTAAGTGCATGTTTTTTATATATTACTACTTTAAAGTGTTTGCCTACTATTCTAGTATTTTCTGTACTAAAACTAATCTAAAAAAACAGATTAAATTATCATTACAATAGCGATCAATAACGCTCGCTCCAGAACCTCACCTCCTATTAAGTTTAATTTATCACTTACGTTAATTGTGTTTTTAACTTTAACCTTATAAATGGTGTTATTGATTACAATTTTTTACTTCTTTTTTGCAAATGTATCCGTTCGCAAGACATGATATTTTAGTGTTCACATATTTAAGTTATTAAGGGTAACCTATTATTAGCCATATAAAACTGTTTTATTTATTCTGTTAAGTATATATTGTATCACTGTTGGTTTCCTCCTCCATCCTCTCGTGCTGAGCTAAAATGTTTGTGTTACGAGTGGGTCCACGTCGGTAGTGTAATGACTCGTCCCTCAGACGCGGTGCACACGCTGACGTGCGCGCTGATGCTGCTGAACACGGACCTGCACGGCGGGGGCGGCGGGGGCGCGGGGGGCGCGGGCGGCGCGTTCCGCCGCATGTCGTGCGCCGAGTTCATCGACAACCTGGCCGAGCTCAACGACGGCGACAACTTCCCGCGCGACACGCTCAAGCTGCTGTACCACGCCATCCGCACGCAGCCGCTGCAGTGGGCCCTGTGAGTATATATTGTAACACTTCTCTACAATAGAATAAATATGATAGCTTCAAAAACACGCTTGTGCCCGATTTAAGAGTAAGTCTCTAAGACTGCACGCATGCATAGTTCGCGCTACTCGCTCTTTCTCTCTTACTTTCATGTATCGCGCACTCGCTCTATCTGTCTTACTCTCATGCATCGCGCACTTGCGCTATCTCTCTTACTCTCATGCATCGCGCCCTCGCTATATCTCTTTTACTCTCATGCATTGCGCACTCGTTGTATCTCTCTTACTCTCATGCTAATGACATGGAAAGAAATTGATGAATCCTGGCGAATCTTATCAGGATATTTGGATATTTTCTATCGAATTATTGCATTGTCGTCGATCTTTGACCGGTATACAAAATTTGAATGAAATCTGGCCGTTTAAAGTGGGCCAAAATAGCGCCATAAGCGTGTAAAATACACCGTGATTTTTACATACATACATAATTATATACATTCACGCCTCTTACCCGTAGGCAGAAACCACTTCTTTCCACTTACTATGATTTTGACACACCGATTTCGCCTCTTCTACATTAATTATTAATCTCCTCATGCATTTTAACCTGGCCTTTTTTAAGAACGTCCTCGAATTGAACGTGGAACGTGCGTTTCGGTCTTTCCCTTCCAACACTTCCGTTCAGATTCACAACACTACCTAAAAATCAATTTATAGGACAATTGCTTTTTAGGTTGTTGCTATAAGCAAAAATGATTTATTTTTGGAAGTATAATCTATCTATGTATATATTTATAATTCCATAAAAAATGCGCACTATAATTTGCATTTAATCCGTGAAATCGATTTTTGTCTTCTCAATATTATAATTGTTTTCCTAATGCCATGCTTGGCTACAGTTACTTTATTTAGTGCTGCAAACTAATTCCACATTCTCTTAATAATAAGATTTTTCATTAATTAAGACTTCATTAATTATTTTTGTACCTTGAAAATTAAATCCGATACAAACATTTATGGTTCACTCTAAGTACGTTATGAGAGTATGTAACAGAATTACAAAAACGATAAAAAAATATCCTGCCGCCATTCATGACGCTCTACAATCCGCATCAAATACCTTAGGCAAATGGTTCAGAAATTAGAGAATCGAAGTATATCCGAGAAAGAGTGCTGTTAACAGTCCACCGGTCGAACCAATCCCTTGGGAACGGCAAGCCAAATACTTAAGCGTAATCCTTGACCGAAAACTAAACTTTAAAGCGCATGTAGAAACCGTTCGTGCACGCGTTTTACTTACGCTCCTCGACTACACTGTCTTTTAAATTCACGCAGTAAATTATCACTTGATAATAAGGTAAGGATATACACCACGTGTATACGACCGATTGTGACGTACGCGAGCACCGTATTTGCTCATACCGCGTCTAGCAGTTTGTACCGCTTACAAACTGTTGAAAGTAGATTCACTCGACGGGCCACCGGGGCACCATGGTTCATTCGTAATCGCAACTTACATTCTGATCTTCAACTGCCTTCCATCAAGCAGTGGATTGAAGAGTTGTTGCAGCATCCGACTATAGGCCTTTGCCCACAAAGCGTCGTAAACAACGTCGGCCTCGGGGCGTCCTCGATGACCCGGACGACGAGATAACAATCTACCAACTAGCAGTAAAAAGACTGCAAGAAACTAGCACCACTACACAGAGACCACTCTATCCGACCCGTCGGAGAAGAGTGCGCCCTTAAGCGCGACTCGTCCCCCCTCGTTCTCCCGACCCTTAGTTTGCAAACAACCATCCGATTCTCTCGTAGACCCGAAGTCCGAGAGGCTCGCGAACTGTAAAGTAGAGCGACAGTTGCACAAAACTCACCCAAAATACTAAAAGTCATAATCCTTCAATCTCATCGCCAGCGACCGCCCTGAGCAGAGGTCCAAGCCCCACAGGGGGCGCCCTCTTGCGTAAACTACGCAAGAGGGCGCCCCCTGGGCGGGCTTGGTTTGTAGTTTTTAAACTATTTATTAAGGCTGGAGCTCTACTCGCCTTTATGCCCGGTGAAGTAGCAAAAGAGTCGTTAAAAAAAGTATGTCCGTCCGAAAAAAAATACTTAAAAAACACAAGTTTTTTAAGAATTATTGAGACGTCAATGACATTCTGGGTTTAGCAAAATACTGTTACTTCGGGATACGGCGACAAGGACGCCTCGTCACAACGTTACACTTTTTTTTTGTTTAATTACACAAAACATATTATTACGTAGTTTTGACAACCTACAGTGGCTTTCTACTCTGATCTCTTTCTGGGTATGGTTGGTTAAGGGACTACCCTCTGTGCCTCGGAAAGCACGTTCAGCCGTTGGACCCGATCGTTATAACATCATCTATAACAATTGTGTACCAATGAACAGGCAACAGCATTTCCCTGTGTATTACGTCATAATACTGCGGCCCTCAACCCGCCTGGAAAGCATGTTGTAATTGCATATAAACACCCCCCTCCCCCTCAGGAGGCCTATGTATAGTTTTAAATACACAATTTTTTTATTTGGTATCCTTTCCTCGTAGCGACACGGAGGCCACGGGCAACGGTGGAGGTGTGGCGCGGGGGGCGGTGGGCAGCAACCCGTTCCTGGACGTGCCCGACCTGGCGCGCGCCGTCGAGTACAAGAAGGGCTACGTCATGCGCAAGTGCTGCGTCGACGCCAACGGCAAGAAGAGTGAGTCCAGCGCTTCTTTGTTTACTTGTATATCTATACTAATCCACCAGTGGTAGTGGTAGTACTCGTCCGTCCGCACGATCTTCGTAAAAAGGGGCACAAAGTTTTTGCTCTTCACATAGTAATATAAAGGTACCTGGTGTTCCATACGATGACTAACAGGCAAGAAACATCAGACTGAGATAGACTATGCTGAATAATGTAGAATCCAAAATATATTTTTCTTGACTAAGATTACAATTTTATGACACGAGTAGCGTCCCGCGGTTTCAGTTCCCATAGTAATTCCATAATTTTAAAAAAAAGGCCTTAAAACTGCTTTGACACTATTTTTTTTCCCCCAGCACCTTTCGGTCGGAGAGGTTGGAAGATGTTCTACTGCACGTTACGAGACTTAGTTCTGTATCTACACAAAGACGAACACGGATTTCGACGGAGTCAAATGTCGGACAACTTACACAATGCTATTAGGTAATATAATATTTTATTTTCACATTTATTAACATCAATATAGTAGTTTGAATCTTTTGTTCATTGCTGTCAAAAAAAATAAACTTAATAAGAAATATATAATACCAAAAATATGTGGTAGTATTCAGTTGGTATTATTTAAACGAACAAAATGATTGATGTTCAAGCAAAAAAGCTCTCTTGCGAAGTTTTTTTTTTTATGGCAATCTGCCGACTTATTCTGCAATTTCTGCCAGTGTCGTGTAAATCTTGCAAAGTTAAATCTCCCATTGTTGATGGATCTTAATAAAAATACAAAAAAAAAAAGGTTGTCCGAAGCTTGTGGGAAATCATAATATAAGTCGTATAGATCATAATATAGATAATATAAATTTAAATTCATTTAAAGGTAACTGTATTTTGAATTGTAGGATACATCACGCGCTCGCTACTAAAGCAACGGATTACACGAAGAAACAACATGTGTTCAGATTGCAGACCGCTGATCAGGCCGAGTACTTATTTCAAACAAGGTAAATATTTTTTTGTCAAATAATATTTAAAAAAAAAACTTTTGCTTACCTTTTTCTGCATTAAATCAGAAGATTATTATTAGAAATGCTTTAAGATAAAAAATAAAGTTATCAATTTACGCCCAAAAAAACTCATTATAACACATAATACCTTATTAATTTACCTTTGTGCTAATGTATCCTTCTTTTTTATTGTTACATGTTATTCCGTGTTATATAAACTATTCAATAAAATTATTAATAAAAAGAAAATAATTATTCGGGAATACATTTTTTATATGGATATTTTTATCTATAAAAAGCAAAGAAACTACTTTACAAAATTACCTTAACACCTTTATTTTATTTACAATGATTTATAAAAAATATATAATAATAATATACAAAGAAACAGCTATTTATAATAACAGTCAACACGTCGACTATACACAAGACACTGTATAGTCATCATACATAGACTATACATAAAAATCTTACGTTTTTTTGTGACGTTACGGACGTTTTTTCCCGGCTAGGGTACCCCTCCACAGCGCACCATAAGGAACTTCGTTCATTGGAAAACAGAAACTACTAGTGCACTATTTTTTTATATATAAAAAAATAGTGCACTAGTAGTTTCTGTTTTCGTCTCCTAACCTGGGATATTTATGTGAATCACACACGGATGTTCTCGAAAGTGTAATTATTTCTTAAAAAAGAAGCACCTTTTTTTTAAAGACAACTCTCTTACTTGGGATATTAATCCTTGTGTCGCGCACGACTTTATAAAATAGTCAATTCACGAAAATGAAACATCCAGATTCAGAACATTTTTAATAATAATTAATTTCAAATAATTTCTGTGGTTCACACAAATAATTGTCTCGGGTGGGAATAGTCCTAATGTCAAACAACTACCGTAAAATCTGAGCCACTGCTTTAGTCTGGGTATGATTTGTTTCTGTTAATGTTGATAAAGTTCCTCGCCTTAAATTTTATTCTTTATTGACACGATTTTTCTCGGTCAATATTCACAATATTATTCTGAGTGCCTGTTCATCCCGCAGTGACTCGAAGGAGCTATGTTCGTGGGTAGAGACGATCAACTTCGTGTGTGGCGCGTACTCAGCGACCCCTCTCGCGGGGGCGGTGGGCTCGCAGCGCAAGTTCCAACGACCCCTGCTGCCCTGCACACATACCAAGCTCTCCATGGTATGTATTCTTCATTACTTTAAACGCGTGGAAATTTAATTGAACTCTCGAGTGAGGAGAGTCAGATGTTTGCGTGAGTTTGCTACTTCAATGGACGTAAAGGCGTGCAGGGTTCTAAGCTTAATAAATAGTTGAAAAACTACAAACTAAGCAACTAGCAAAAGTTTTTGAAAATGAAGACTCCCGTTTTTTGTGTGAGGTCTCGATTTAACTTGTGACCCTGATTGAATATAGAATTTCGAGAAGGACACATCTCCCATGGCTGAGAGTGTTGTCCTTTTCAAAATTGGTAATTCAATTATGGACGATCCAGGTCGTTAAAGACGTCCCGAGATTGATCAAACCCCATTATCAAGTATTAGTTTGTTGCGTGAATTTAAAAGACAATGTAGTCGACTGAACAGTTTTCGCATGCTCTCTGAACATTAGCTTTCTGTGTAGGTGTTCTTCTGCTCTTTTGCTTGTACTGTGATAGTGTTGTTGCCCCAGCGCGAGCAGCTGGCGGAGCACGAGGAGCGCGCGGCGCGGCTGGAGGAGGAGCTGGCGGCGCTGCGCCCCGCGCCGCCCGTGCAGCGCGACAAGGAGCACTACCTGCTGCACGAGGTACGAGCTACTCACTAGTCTGCACACTTCTATGTGGGATTAGTAACTTGTTTATTCTTGAGCACACTATACAAAATATCATCGCTTTGTGTGGTGGACAAAAACCAAACTTATATTGAAAAAGTCGTGAGTGAGCTTTGTGTGTAGCGAAATTCAAGCCAGGGTTGGGTATATTGCTATAATCACCACTCTTGGCAGGTGGGTTGGTAATCGCAGTAATATGATATTCGCGGAATGTTAATACCGCTGTTGCCCATCCATCAGATGTATGTAGATGTATGTTCCTATGAGGAAAAGACGACTAAGGAGTAGACGACTCTTACGACATGTACAAGTTCAAGACAGGGTGATCTATTCTAATATGGTTAACTTGGTTTAAATGCCGACGTACCAATTCTCAGATTGTCTAAATCGATGTGTCGTTCCCACAGATCAAGCGGTACCGGACGTACGCGCACGTGATGCGGGGGCGCGCGGGGGGCGCGGGCGCGGAGGACGCGGCGCCCGCCCTCCCCGCGCGCGCGCCCCCCTGACGCGCCCGCTCGCTGGCGCGCCTGCTGTGACCGTGCCCGTGACGTCACACCCTCGATATCACAAACATTGACTCTGTTCAGTGATCATTCCGGGCGACCTGCGCGTCGCTCCCGACGGTCGGTTCGACGACGACCGAACTTATTCCTGTATTGTAAATAGTTTTTAAAATATTGAGACTGATACGTGAAGTTATTTATTTCGTTCGTGATTAACCAGTGTCAAATCTTAGGCGTCGATAGTGATCGTCCCCCCCCTAGGATCTCAGATGTATATTTTAGCTATAGAAGGAGATGTGTGCGACTGATGTGTGAGATTTCGCGTCGTTAGCTCTGGGAGATCGTGTATTAAAGTAATACGAGCTTTATTTAATTTTTCTATACAGTCTAATGACGTTAGGCGGATAGTGATAGTAGGATATTGAAATCTGAACTGTGTAATCTATTCCTATTGATGGTGAATGTTGCAGCTTAATCGATGAACATATTATTTAGAAATTAGCATCTGATATGCAACATTATTGTTTAATATTGACAAACACAAGCCAACAAATTAAATTATTTATAATGGGAAACATTGGAGTATGCAAATAAATGATAAAGTACATAAAAAATAACTCCCCATTTTTTATGCATATTCTTATTTCTGAAATTAATTATTGTAATCTTAAATTTATACAAATTTCATCAAAGCATATTATATCACAAACTGATTTTGTTATCTCCTCTATACATAGACTTGTCATTGTAAATAAATTAATATTTTTTATGAATTGTTTACATACATGTTACTTTTATTTTTTATATGTTTTACTTAAATGTATAATAGCTTGGCGAGTTTTGTTTTATAAATAAATAAAAAATGTTTGTGACAATTAACCGCCGGTACGTGATATTTTTTATTCCTTTCGTAATATTATTTTTTCAAATATCTATAAAAATGCTCTGTTGTAACACACAAATTTCAAATTGTCAAACACTATCAGGTAGTGGTGTTGTCATACATGCTCTCTACGTACAAATGTACGACAGACCTCACCATACCTGTACTTGTTAATTATAATTACATAGCTATTTAATTAGATAAATCCACAATGGAGACCGCGGATCGGCAAGCGTAGCGTAGGACGTCCACCTACTAGATGGACGGACGATCTGGTTAAGGCCGCGGATCACGGTGGATGCAGGCCGCTTCTAACCGCAACAACTGGAGATCTATGAGGGAGGCCTATGTCCAATGGACGTCCTACGGCTGAAATGATGATGATGATGAATCCTATTTTCTTTTTAGGCCCAGATGCAAGTCATCTGGGCCTGTTAGGGGAAAAAATAAAGGAAGGGAGGCCTTTGCCCTGCAGTGGGACACATAGAGCTCATAATACTTATTTCTTGTCTAAAATAAACTTCGATTTAGCTTCTCAATCTAGACCTATGGTTATTTCAAACATATTTAATCTATATTATTTTTACTGCAATTAAAAAATGATATTTGATACATAATGATACTAATATGGTTTGTAATGAAATTATTATGCATAAAACGTCATGTAGTTATTTGAAAATTGTGGTCATATTTATTTATTAATAAAAAAAAAAATTGCGTAATATAATTGTTATAAAACATCTTATCCCAACAAGTTTTGTGAAAAGAATCACAATAAAAATTTATGTACTGAAAAGCGTTTTTGTTACAATGTTACAAATAAAAATGTGCTAGTTTGCTCAACTGACATTAATTTATTTAGGAGTCCATTTGAAATTCTGTGTGAACAACATAAACAAATTCTAAATTATTAATCTCTTATTTGTAAGTATGGAATTAAAATGTTGGCTGTGCTGGAATTGTAGATTATTATCCAACTGATTCAGAAGTAGTTATTTCAATTGTTATAGCTGGTATTATAACATATTTTAGAATAAATGCTGTGTCTCTTGTATTAGTTTCTGTTGTTTATGATCTCAATTTAATTTTGACATCTTTACTACTAATGGAAGAGTGTCTGATCAAAACCTTTTCATTCAAAGAAGTTTAAAAATCATATTTTTACAACAAGGCACTCATCATTAAAATTTATGTCTTTTGATCTGAATAAGATTTTTAAAGGGGTGTTTATTATAGAAATATTGGTTTTTGAAGCAAACCAAGTGTGGTACATACAAATAAACAAAACATGAACAAATTGTAAGTCTACAAACATTTTAGTCTATGGTGTTTGATATTAATTATGATTGTTTGCTCTTTCATACACAAATAAAGGAGGTAATAACCTAATTAAAAAAATGGGATTATTGTTTTTGATCAAACACTCCTCAATAACAAAAATAAAAGAATGTATAGAACTGTTCTAAGCTATTGATAAAAATCAAGTTTAATTGAGAAGGTAAGTCCAGGCACTAATATTATTTACACTGGTAATGTAATGTAATGATGGTAATAAACTTATGTTCTTTTACATTATCATAGATAATGTAAAAGAAAAAATCTACCAGTCTATTCAGCGTTTTATGCTATACAATTGTATATACGGAAAATAACTGGGAGATCCCAATAAGATACAGAAAACCTCAAAATAAAGTACATACTATATGTCTAAGTATTTGGAACTATTGTATAATAAAATAGCCTTAGTTTTTTTTTCTTTTATACCAATCATAACCCCTTTTAAAAGCTGAAATAAATATCACAAAAGGAGTAACTTGTTTATTTTATTTTATAAACATCTCATCTTAATATTTAGGTCCAAAGGAATAGTCTGTGTTTTTCTGCAATGGCCTCTGTAAAGGATGTGCTAGAAGTTTAGCGATACAGTCATGAATCTTAGTTGCATTTCTAGATACTTCATAAACATATGAATACCCATTATCCAAATCCTGGAGTGCATCATACACTTCTTCGCACTTGTACAATGCACAATCTTCTTCATGAGATAATAAGATGTCTATGTAAAAATATGGTTGTTTCTTTAAGAAATTGAAATAAGCATCATCTAGAGGTATCATTGGAATACAATTTGACCGCCCATAAAACACTAACATCCGTACCACATGACTTGGTGTCACAATGCATTGACTATCTTTAAACTCGGGTATATCAACTTTCTGTTTTATTAGTTGAAACAACTTTTTCAACTCAAAGGTATCTAAATCACAAATTTCAGGATTTATATGGTCTATGGTATTTAAAACTTCTTTCAAATTACTTGTAAAGTTTTGTAACCAATGTGGCTCATTCTCTTTTAAAACAATAATAGCAAATTCAGTCCTTTTGTTGATAGCATTCTTTGAATGTACAAAGAAATCTACTACTCTTTTCATCATATTGATGGGAGTAAATGTGGTTCCATCTCCAAGGCGGTACAATGATTTGTGGTTATCGTAACAAACATCCAAACAAAGAATAATCTTTTCGGGAACATTAATATTCGGCACATTTGGCTTTTGAAAATTGGCCATCACTTGTTCTTGTGGCTCTGAGAGGTCCTCATTTGGTGGCCTGGGTCCATCTCTGAAAATGAATCAATTTCAAAATGTATTAACGTTTTGATAAGTCTATGTAAAGGTTTATGAGCCTAAATAATAATTATAATAACAAATAGAACTGACCCCGAAGGACCTGCAGTACTTAGCGCAGAATCAGGTGGAGCATTGTTAGATGACAGCGAATCGGAAGCATCCATTGGAATCATATTGTAGTGCAGTTGCTAAGTATTACAATAACAAGTAAGGAAGTAAGATGTGTTTTTCTCAAAATTTAACACTGTACAAAACAAACCAGTTTCTTGTCATTTGCACAGCTGTCATCATTGACATTGATCAAATAGCTGTCATATTTCTTTATGGTTAAAGAATGAATGAATATAGTGGAGCGGATATTTTTTGATTTGAAAAAATTGAAATGAATTTTCAAAATTACACACAATAATAATTATTATTAATCACTGTATGAAACTAAGAAAAGTACTATGGGTGAAAATATGAATATAATGAGTTTATTAACTTATGTTCCCTTATAATAATATCTAAAGTATTAGTATTCAATCGAAATAGCTATACTGTTATTCAGTTTATTTACCACTGGCGATAATCGTTTAGTAATATGTACGTACTATATCAACAAAGTACCACAAAGTAGCTAGAAACAACAAATATTTTATTCTGTTTCATTCAAATAGGAACTAGTTCGATCATTCCTCTGTCATTGGTGAATAGACAAAAAATGTGTACTTGTATGCTTTAGTGTAACGTGTAATTTTATTTTATAAAAAAATAACAAATAATCATGGATTATCAATACGAACAGACTAGCGAAGTAGAAGCTTTAGACTCCATTTACTATGGAGATATGCAGAGTAAGTTTCCAATTTATTATACCCAATACTATCAGTAAATTAAGGAATCTTTGCACTTACAATGATTATAGGTTTTGAAGGGATATTTGACCGGTTTCGGTAAAATTAAAGTTATTTTTACTTAAAATCATAAACGAATTGAATGTTTTCCTCTTTTTAATTACAGTAATTGAAACAAAACCTTTTCACAAGTTCAGTATACCAATTAAGTCAGAAGGTTTCGACGACGGCGAAGGCCTGGCATGTCAGCTGATATTTACATATACTGCTAAATATCCTGACGAGCTGCCACTCATAGAAATAGACAATGAAGAAAACTTCGATGAAGTGGTGGACAAGGATGAATTACTCACACATTTAACTGAACAGGTAATTTGCACAAAATATTGCTGATTGGTTAGAAAGATTAAGAGTGACACTGAATAAAGTATTATAAATAAAACAATGCATGCTTGATGAATAGAGAAATGAAAGACATGCATACCAAATTTTTGGTTGCACAAAAAATAAATACAAAATTAAACCACAATGATTAATTTTGGAGTTACAGTATATCTTTGTTATTCTGTAACTACAACATAATTCACCTCTAATTAATATAGAAACTAATATCTAATATTCATTTGAAAACTAACAACATTATATCCATTGATGTAAACAAGACTTAATAAATACATCATTAAAACAAATACACAAACAAAAAGTGATCAGACTTTCCATTTTTATGAATTGCAATATCTCTTGATTTACAGGGACAAGAAAATGTAGGAATGGTAATGGTATTTACTCTAGTATCAGCGGGACAGGAGTGGCTCAATGTAAAGTGGGATACAATTAAAAAGGAAAAAGAAGAACAAGTTATTGCTAAAAAGAAAGCAGAGGAAGAAGCGGAATTGGTATGTCTTTATTTTTCTAGAATCTTTTTTTTTAATAATATATTGATGAAAAGGCTAGATACATCTGAAATATATTTAATGTTAATTCTGGTTAAAATTAATGTGTCTATTCTATTCTTAAATGTATTTGTTTTGTTCAACCAGTGATTTCTTTAGGGATAAAATATAATGACCACCAAAAATATATACTTGACACCAGAAAAATAAAGTCTAAAATTATAATAGTACTAGCTATTTTAGTCACGACTGCACTTCGAATTGTATTCGAACACCAAAAGTAGTAAATGATCACCAAATCTTAGCGAGCAAATAATTGCGCTATTTCTACCTTAATAAAATCAATGAAAAATGACAATCGGTTAGGTTAGAGCTGCGGCCATACAACGCACGAGCCGAGCGAGCGAAGCGAGCGGTGCCGCGGCAGCGGTCGGCGAGTGCCAGAACCGAATAATAAATTAGTAAAACATTTAGGTACTTTTGGTGATCATTTACTACTTTTGGGTTAACAATGATTTTTTTTGGAGTCATTTTGCTTAAATACGATAGCGAAATGTTAAAACTTTGGTTACAATTTTACATTAAAATGCGGGTTTAATTTTGGTGATCATTGTTACTATATCTGATGGTAAGTTAAACATAAGCCTTTTCTTTATTGTCGGGAAATCTATTTAATAAAATATTCTTATGTTGCAGTAGTTTTTTTAAAGACATGATTAGGTTTAGTTAGTAGTTACTTATCCGTTGCTCCATTAAAATATCATTTACTGAAATTATTCAGTTAATAGTAATCAATACAATTATTAATATATTTAAAAATTAAGACTGGTATTATGGTTCGCATTGTGTCTAAATGCCATTTGCCTTCAAATAAAAGAATAAACATTTTAATAATAATTTTGGTCAAAGGTTGAAGAGACGCATCACAAGAAGATTATCAAATATTTAAATATTTTTGAATGTAAATAAAGATATATTGACTTTGACTTTATTCAAGATGTAGGGTGAGAATGGTGCTGAGACCGTCATTGCAAAGTTACGAAGCCTTCAAAAATTAATCTAAATGAAATAAAATTATATCATTATCTTATTTAATTTCAGAAAAGGTTTGAAGGCACACGGGTGACAGTTGAATCATTCTTAGTATGGAGAAAGCAGTTTGAAATAGACATGGGTATACCAGCTAAAAGAGAAAGAGAAGCCAAGGACAAGAACAAACTGACGGGCAAAGAACTCTTCTTGAGAGACACAACACTGAATGAGTCTGATCTTAAATTCCTTGATGACGGTAAGTTTGATGACAATAAAAAAGTAGCTTTTTGACTGCACTACTAGTGGTTTACGGATTACCATAGTTGCTTTTGAAACCTGATGTGTTCTGGGTTTGATTCCCACCCA
Source organism: Nycteola revayana (assembly GCA_947037095.2). Lineage (NCBI taxonomy): Eukaryota > Metazoa > Arthropoda > Insecta > Lepidoptera > Nolidae > Nycteola > Nycteola revayana. Next base: position 17,283,925 of record OX344849.2, on the reverse strand, counting down.
GGCAATTGCAAGTCTGGGTGTGCTTTGTGTCTGTTAATTGTGCGTTTGTGAAAGTCCCTGAGGGGTTTATTTTCCTTGTGCCATAGTGTAGAGCTAAAAAAATTGCCATGTCTTGGATGCCCAAACCATTTTTGTTCTTTCGCAGGTATTCCATCCTTCAGATTAGGTGAAATCTCATTATAGTTTGACTGCTGGGCTTAAATTGCTCAGCATTGTTATGTAGTATATTTGTTGAAAATAATTCACATTCTCTTTCAACACGAAATAATTCTCACTCATTTGCTGAGTGGTTGTCCTCGTGACACCTATTTTGTGTTGGATACAATTTTGCTGATCTCTGTTCTATTTCAGTAAACATTTTGTGGCCTATGTGTTGATCCAGATTCTAGACTACCCAATCATATCCAAATTGATCTAAATGTTAACTCTGCAGAACCCACAACCCCTAAACAAAAGGGAATGTGCGATTTTTAATATAATTATTTCTTATTATTTCTTGCGCCGTTTCCCCTCGTAGATCCTGTTCTCTGAGAACCTATTCTTAAAATATTTATTACAAAATCAGTTAATTAGATCCAGAGATTACCTCCTATAACCTCACAAACTTTACCTCTTCATAACATTCTTATAAATAACACTATATTTTTAGGAGATGCAGTCAAAGTGGATGAATCTCTTTTCCAAGACTTGGACGACCTGGATATATCGGATGAAGATGATGACGATTATGTGCCAGGCCAGAGCGGCAGTGAAAGTGATTAGCAAACACTAATACCCTGCCATGGGTTAGTGAACGAATGAACATTATGCCTTACGCTGCGTTTCCACCAGAGATGAGTGACGATGCATAGTGAGAGGGCACTACATACCCTCGCGCCTGGTGCAACTTCTGTGTTTGTTATAAACCAATGGAATTCTTGAAATTAATAAAGTGCAGCACATATGACAGACTATCTGAGACGCAGCCTGTAAAAATAGCTGCTACTTGCGTAGCTCCTGTTCCCATAAGAACTTCATAAGATTTAAAAAAGTTCCGCTAGGAGCAGCACCGGTGCTGCCCCTAGCGGATCTTTTTTAAATCTTCCCAGGAAAAAGGCTAATTAAATATAGCCTATGTGTACTCTGGGGATAACATAGCTTTCTAATGGTGTATTAATTTTTTATTATCGGTCCATTACTCGGAGCCTATTCAATGTAAACAAAAGAAACTAAAAAATCTTTATAATATTAGTATAGTAGCAATTATAAGGATTGTGCTTATAATTGTGCCTTTTGCGCGTCGTATGTGCGTCATGGTTTATGTAGTATGCGCTGCATTTTATGAAGTGATTCAATTGTATTAACAACCACTACTTGTTTGTTTTTCGTTATGCTTCCTCGCTCATCTCTAGTGAAAACGCATCCTCACGGCTCGGCCTCGATGTGGTTTACGCAGTTACTCAGTTATTGTTCAATAAAACACAATATTTTATTTGGAGAATATTTTATTTACACTTTGCCACTAGAGTAGGTATATACAATGGACAAGTGAAATTTTAAAGAAAAAGCGATGGAACAACAATTGTTAATGATAGCACAATAAGAAGCGCATGACAATACTAACTTGTTGTGCCGCTTTACTAACAAATAAAACGACACCAATGCTGAAAACAATTAACAAAAACACAATATTGGCTCAGATTTTGAAAAAATCCAACTCAACTAATTATAATATTGTAGTACAACTTTAAAATAAACGTATGAGAAGAAGAAGGAATTTTAAGATCTGTCACTTTTTAGGACACAGTCTGAATAGTCGCATTGTATAATGGGAAGTGAAATAACAATTTGAAAGTTCTCAAAATGCCCTGTCCCTCTCATGTGACATTTTACAGAAAGAGTCAGAGACATCAGGGCATTCCAAACGGGCATGGATTCACTGATTGAATTAAAATTAATTAAAAACAAAAACGTCGCTACCCTTTCATCCTATAAACTGGCTATAGGACGAAAGAGTGTTAACGATTATGTTAAAATGTAAAATTACCCAGATATGAAATATTTAACATTTATTTATTTTATGTTGTTAAAAAGCACCCGTGTTTTTATTAAGAAATTGCGAGGCGTACCCCGAACGGTTCGTCACATGCAACGATGGTACCAAATTTATGCAGTGTCCTGAACGACACATGCTCAAGCTAAGCACGCAAAAAGTAGGGATGAAGATTGAAAATTAATATTTAGACCTTCAGTTAGATTACTAAAAAATATTGGACACGTATTTTTTTTAATATCAAATCAATTAAAATCTACAAAGATACAGTGCAACGACAAACAATAAAGTTCAGGAGAGGGGGCTTGTGACGTCACAACTCACAAATAATTGTACCTACAAGTGACGTCATATGAAATTTCAAAGCGCTGCGCTGTATGTTCGTCATTTCTAGTTTAAGGAACGATAATATAAATACGTGTCCTATATTTTTTGGTAATCTAACGGACTTAATACATTATTTAATTTTTAGTCTTCATCCCTATGTCACGAAGCGCTCGGTTCGCACTGAGGCAGCGTTTGCAACTATGCTCAAACTTACCGCACACTCCACAACGCCCGAGGCATGTATGATGAAATGTTCGCGACGCACGCTTCGCAATGTCTGTAGTCTGTACGCGGCTTTACGTAGTTGTATATAACATTACAATTAGTCCCGTACTAATTAATTCAAAATGAGGGCTATAAATAGCTCAACTATTCTAACAGCTCAAAAATCTTACAATGCATCTCAATTCATATCTATTTACGGTAACATCACAACATCAAAATATCTAAAGAAAATCTTGAGCAACAGAAACAAATTCAACTTAGCTTATTCAACATACTTATATTAATTTTCACTAAAGACACCACAATAATCAAAAAGTAGGTATCAAAATATATTTATACGATGTGCAGTCTTTGAAATAATCAATGTGAAAATAAGTCTGCAACACTTCTAAAAATCTAATATTAATATAATTAACCATATAGATATGTAAGTTACCAATGAAAATAAAGAAAAAAATATAAGTGCATTAAACAATCTTACAGTAACATTACTTGGTATGCACTTAATATTATTTTAAAATGTAAAATGGAATCACTGAAGAAGTCAGTTCTTTTACCTTAAATAAAATAGGTAATATTCAAGAGATCCATCGACAAATTATTACAAAAACACTCAGAACAAATGCTATTATGTAATAATAATAATAATAATGACAACAATTTAATTTTTATTTATCATATAACACACGATACAACAACTTTCAAGAACCTATCATGCTTAAACGTACAGTAAACTGTACGCATTTATTGTAACATTAACATCAATCAAGTGCAATGGATATCACGTTGTAAATTTGTATTTAATATGGTTAGATGTGACATACTAGGCCGTATGTTTCATAACTAGAGATGATAACTAGATTCAGAATAACGTATGTTGCGACCAGCAATTTGATCGCCAAGTGACAATTGCACATTGTTCAATGCGCCCTTTGTATGCTTCGCTCATAGTATTGAGGATACAAAAACTCATTGGACTGTGCGCAGATGTAAAGTTGCGATTGCTGATCCCCAAACAAACCTAATCCCAATGTTTAATATGTAGTATGTAATAGGTAGAATTTATTTACCTAAACTTCCAGGAAGAAAATAACAATGAGTAGATCGCTCCTCTAAAATGTCCAAACCTACTTACAAATTATAATTAGTAATAATTATTGATTTGAAGAATCATTATATTATTATTAACTAGCTTCCCGCGATTTCACCGGCATTACTCATTCTTCTTCCAACTTCATAATTGCATAGACATAAACTTCAGTTTACAGCGTATCAGCGTATGAAACTCCTGGATAATGTAGGTTTCTTTAATTATTTTTTGGGTTATGTAATAAAGAGAAAATATTCTTATATACCTACTCTTATGTTACTTCCTTTCTCGAAATTAAGGTAAATAAATTGCATATATTCTAATCTCCGTTCATAACTAATACGTAAAAATAACAACTTGATTTATTAGAAGGCAACAGACTCGCAGTAGTTGAAATATAATTCAGCTCAAATAAGTATTTCATTATCAAAATAATGTTATATAATATTTGTACTTCATTCTGAACTATATTAGCAACTATTGAGAGTCTAATCAACAATTTTAACTATAGGTATGTGCTAAAATTATGTAAAAATATACTCTTGTGAGTTAAGAAATACATCACAATGATCAACATATCAAAAACCCGGACGTAGTTACTGCGTTAAATCTTCCATCGCTACATGAAAAGGCGGATCCACCGTTGTGGGCGCGATGGGCATGCATGCCCAGACAAGACGTCACAAGTCTATTAGGGTTGTTAATAGGTTGTCCATGAGCGAGTTCATACTCCGACTCGCATCTTGCCATTTTTTTGAAACAATAAAGAAATAAAGTGCGCCATACAACATCATGCTACCACCACCGTTAAATGCACCATAAATGTGCAATAACTTTAGCATAAAGCTACATCAAACATGATTTTCTGGTGGCTGTGACCACAACCTTTTTTGAGGGCAAGATCCACGCCTGGCTACTTGTTCTACAAATGTTCTATTTAAATGAATAGGTACTTCCATTTATTTATATAAAACATCCAAGGTCTGGTTTTTAATATATCTACCATAGTGCGTTAGTCTAGGATGACTAGATATCAGATTAAGTAGAGTTACTATACCTAAACTTCGAGGAAACATAGAGTATACCTAATACTTGTCCCAAAATCCTGGACTAATAATATGACTTTGTTTATGTTAGGCTGCCTTTGTCACATGCGGACAGCGGTGAGGCTAGTTAGTCGTTAGCGTCGTTCACTCTCTTGAGTAACGCGCACGCCTAATGTGGGGTCAACCTAACTTTTTTCCTCGAAGTTTAGTTAATAAATTCTACCTTTTACCAATTCCGGTCTGATGATGACTTATTATAACATAATATGCTGATATTAATAATTATCGTGGCAAACAGCTATCGACTATAGGCCAATACACGCAGCCCGAAATTCGGGCCCTTACTGCATACTGCGAAAATATTTAACATTTGTACCTAAAGTATTATTTTATATTAATTACTGAGTTTTACATTACATTTCCACGATAGTAGTTACAATGACTATAGGTACGATTCTGTCCTACCGGTTCGCATCGGTCCGGATCGGATGGCATTTTAAGACGCAGGTAGAAAATTGAAACGTGAAAACAGGCAAGGGACTTAAAAAGCAGAGTGTAGTGCAGATGGCGCCATCAGTATATAAAACGAAGTTTAAAGACTTGGTAATCGTAATTTAGGTTATTTTTTATTAAATTTTATAAATCTCTAGAAAAATGTGAACATATAGCATCATATTTTAGTCATTTTAATATTTATACAAAAATTATAAACACTTTTAAAAACAATTAAAGACCATAGAGAATACCGCGAAAACGAAAAATTCAATAGAAAAAACAAGTAAAGAGAGAATGGTCCGTTAATTGCATTTAACGCGTTTCGTTTCCCTACCTTACCTATATCCATAACAATCCAATCCAAATTTCAAGAAAACTTGTATATGGCAGATGCACAGAAAGTGCGAGCCAAAAGCTCTCAGACGGAAGCGAGAAGAAAAAAATAAAGGTCCGTTACGTCCGTTGCAACGCTTTTTGTACTGAAACCAAAACGCTTCAGAAGTAGGAATATACTTAATGTTATGCTAGTGGCGCCTCTAGTAGTAAAACATTGCAATCCCTATTACAGCTCATATTTTTGTCGCGGAGTCCGTGGGGAGTCGTTCGGAGCCGTACGGCATCGTGGAATGTGAATAAAGTATTAATCGTAATGATTATTCACTATTTTCAATTTCCTTTACCGCTTTGTACAATGCCGTGCGACTCTTGCCGACCGAGCCGGTTGGTCTAAGTCGTACCTTATTGTCACAAAATTTAATACTTTACAAAGCTATCCTATCTACGCTTGTGTACAAAATTACAATGGATGGGCGTTTCGCTGATCGATATAGGTAATAACCAAGTGTCGTAAAGCTTACAATGTCTGACGGCGATAAAACTAGTTTGGACGTTGAAGATATCACTCCACTTTCAAAATATGTAGTACAACAGCAGTGAACTGAGTTCTTATGATGGTGATTGCATCGGAATTGTATCTAGTAGGTACTTAAAGCCAAATTGGATGAAGCCCAAATGAACTTCAATCTACCATAAGGTAAAATAAAAAAATTACCATAAACTGATGAAAATATGTTAGTCTCCGTACCAATGTTCATTATAAAACATTATTTGTGTACATTACACATACAGTTCATTTTTAAATCAAACGAATTATCTGTTAGAAGTCTTATTAGTTAGTTATAGTTTCTTTATTACCCGACTGCGCCAGAAGGAGCGTTATGTTTTTAGAGAATATGTATGTATGTATAATTGTTTGGCACACTCTGCAGCCAGAACAGCTTGATGGGTTTTAACTTGAGAGGTGTCGTTAGATTCGTGATTACTGTGAGAGTGACACTGCGGAAAAAAAAGAAAAAAAATGGCGGAGTTTTGGCGCCACATTACTTTATTATTTTTTTATAAAAAAAATAGACACAAAGACGCAGTCGGAGTTTTAGTTTTTTTAATTGGCGTTTTTCTTGTTATTTATCTTATAACATTGTAATTCTGACAAGTACTAATGTACGTACCTAAATATCTTAGTGCTGAATAAAATTCATTTAATTTAAACGACACATCAAAAGGAATATTCCAATGGTACTTTGTTTTTTTTTATATATTTTGTAAAGTGGAGTAATACGTTCTTCCCTTACGGCTGTATGTATAATTCGTGTGTCTCATTACTTAAGGCGTTGGGTGACGTTCGCCAGCGCGACTCCGAACGCTTGTAGCGCTGAGAACGGGTACTGGAAGTCCAATGTGTAAGCGTTGCCGTCGATACGACCAAACTGCATTACCTGGGGAGTTAAAAGCATGGATTGCATTCTATTATATAGTATTAAAGCTGAAGAGCTTGTTGGTTTTTTTGCTTGAACGCGCTTCCCACTAATTTCAAGAACTAGGTACCTACAAGTTTGAATTGAAAAATACTTTCAGTTAGAGCATTTATTGAGAAAGGCTATTATGCTCTATTTTATTATGAAGTTAGTTTAAGATACCCTATTTCGATACATGAATACAATTAATTAAATAAATGACGTTTCATTAAATTAACGTTATAATACACCGGTAACTCCCGTTCCCGTAGGAATTTCGTATTTTTCGTATATTATTTATACATTTTACTCAGGAATAATGAAGCATGCTAATGCGAACGGATTAAAGCAATCCGTCTAGTAGTTTTTGACTATTCGTAACAAACATACATCCAAAAATAAAAATATTTCCTCTATATATAATCATTATTGCCCGCGACTTCATTCGCGTAAATTTTGATTTGCAACTCTTAATGGTATTATGTAACACTTATAAATGGAATGAATTTTTAAGAATCCTTTCTTGTCGCACATCTATGGTGGTACAGCCGATTCAGCTGTACCTATGTTGATCGATTAGTCAGTCAGTTTCTGTTTTGTATATTTAGATTAGTAAAGAGTATAGATATAGATAATAGTCTGTTACCTGTTTCCCATGGTACTCTATCTGGAAGTTTTTGGCGGACTCCTGTGTGACTCGTCCGCCGAAGTCCAGCTGGTACACCTGGCTGTTCTCGTTCCACATGGGCGCCTTGTTGTGCATCACGAGCTGCCGACGTGACCGCGGCTCGCTCGTCGCGCTCGACAGAGTGCCGCCCGCGCGCTTTAGCTAGGATATAGTAGTTGGTTATTTTGTTGGCCCAGCAGACTGGAAGTTGGTGATGTGTTTGTGCAAACAATTGTGTGCAGATGGCTAATCTCCTTAGAGATTGGCCCCCGTGGTCGAAATCGGTCCACTGCTGAACATGGGTAATGACAATCGGAACCAACGGCTTATCGTGTATTCCGCGATACGGATGAAAGTCCCTCGACCGACCCAGGAAGTCAATTTGTAGCCGGCTTTAATCAAACCTGGTGAGACTTAAGAGATTGGGCACGGAGGTTTTTGTTATATGTTATACCTACCTTATTTCGTAGTTGCGCTTTCTGGAAGCTCTCCAGATCGCGATAGTTCTTGCCGTTGACCTCGTTGTAGCCAGCTGTAGCAGAATACTCGTCGTCCGAACTCTCCGAGGGTTTTTTATTCCTTCTACGGTTCAGGAGCGGTGAGTTCAGAAGTTGCCTGTAACATGAAAATTAAGCCAAATGTGTAAGCGGAATTCCAATTTATTCAGGAGACGAATATTTACTAGTTATTACCTTATTGGCGAGGCGGAGGAGTATCGATGTCGTCTAGGCGCAGGCGAGGCAGGAGCGGGGGAATCGGGGTGAGAACGTGCAGGGCGGGCGCGGGGGGAGGCGGGGGCCGAAGAGATCTCCCGAGCTTCCCTCTCTCTCCCCTCCCGCCCCTCGCGCGCCCGCCGCGATGACCGCGACGCCAACAGCCGCAGCGCCAACTGCTCCAACGAACCTACATACATAAATCACTCTTAACGCAGAGTACATAGAGTTCTGATTTCAGTGGTAATCTACCTGTATCCATGCCGTGGCGCTAAGTAAGCCTCATGCGAACTCGTAGACTACCGGAGGGGAAAGCGGATAGTTGCGTCAGTGGCGTGCTAAGTTCGTCGGTGTATCGACGAGACTGAAGGCCGTGCGGCGGGAAATCATTGCAGTGACCGGCGAGAGCTCCGTGTCTAAGTTGTCATACAAGCTGTGGACAGTGCGGCCCGGGACATAAGGATGCCGTCGATACCTTACCAGAAATCCTCAAGGCACTCGTTCAATAGATGTGGTTCTGGATCGTGCGATCGACGGCGGGTGAAAGTGAAGCATCTACTTATCGTACTAACTGTAATACTTGCTGTAGTCGGAATCGCTATCCGTGTGTACGCGAGGGGCGGGGGGCGCCGGCGGCGGCGCGGGGGCCCGCCGCACCTCGTCCGCCTCCGTGGCGCTAGTGTCCTCGCCCGTGCTAGCACAGCGGCTGTGCACGGGCACGGGTACCGTGGGACAGGCCGGTTCCTTTGTCTGGCGTTTCGTCTTGTCTACCGTTAACGTCATCTCGCTTGAGTCCAAGCTTCTGGATTTCCCACACCTCCTCAAACTGGGCGTCTTAGTGTCCATCTGTTTACACTCGTTGGTCCGCAGATGTCGTCTGGGTCGTCGGTGTCGCTTGTTGTTGACGAGTATCAGTCTCCTTGGAGGCTCCCCGCGGAGCGCACTCAGGCTCACGTGCGCGTGTAACACCTGCGGGTCTACGAGGTCCAGGTACCCCACGCTACAACTCCTCGTCATGGTGTCGTATACGGGCACCGTGGCACAGACCGGACTGATGGGCACCACCGTCGTAGTCCTCTGCACTCGGAACTCCCGACCTTTATCGGTGAGGTTACTGATTGTCGTATCCACCGGCGTTTCTTCATCGATAAACTTCAAGTCCTCACCCTTTTGTAAGTGTTTGAGTGACTCACCGCGTTTGCTCAAAGCGTCGGGATGCACTTCGTGTTCATAGTTTTTATTACAAAGCGATTTAAGTATCCTTGTATTCACGTCGTATGACGCGGATTCGCCTCTACTACAGATATTTTTGCGTAATTTAGAAAGGCAATTATCGGTAACATGGTTATCGCATTTCTTTATGGTGACCTGTCTACTGGGTTCTAGACTAAGATTAAGACTGAAGGATTGCTGTTCTAGATTAGATAAGTTTCCTTTTAGGGGCACGTTGTCGCCGCGGACTCCGTAGTCAGTTCTGCCTCCGCAAAAGTCCCCCCGTCCGCCGCAGGTTACGGTTTGTGGGGAGGGTCTTTCGAATATGATATCGGTGGGAGCGACGGCATTTTTTGGAGACTGCAAGGTGGGTACGGAACTTTCGCATCGTAGCGGAGATATAGCGTGTCGGTTCGGTACCCCGGCCGTGCCGCTCACACGTCGCTCCGCGGGTTGCGTGGCGTGTCGTACGGGGGTGGAGTACACACTTTCGGGAACACTATTCACAGTATCGTTGGTGTCGATGTAAGGAAACTCGTCGTAGGACTCCGCTCGCGCGAGCGAAGGACTGTTGCTATTATTATTATTAGTAGTGTAACTGTCGTTCTGGTTTGTATTATTCGTATTATTTATCCGTTCGTTGAGAATTAATTTCCTTCTAATGTTATTATTAGTATGGGACGGGGATTCGGTCACGTTGGGTTGAAATACTTCTTCTTCGTCTTCAGAAAATATGTTAGGGTTGAAATTGGGGTCGGGACCGACGGGGTAGTCGTCTCTTAGCTCTGTGACCATAAGCGTCATTTGTCTCGGTTGGAGGTGTAGTAGGGATGTTTTGTACGTTACTTGTCCAAGGTTCGCGGGCACGTTTTTAGCTAAACCGTGAATTTTAAATTTGGTCCCCCATATGTTTGATGTTACTTCAACTAATCGAACGTCCTGCAACAAAAGAATGAGTAAAAAAGCGGCTGAGTTTAAAATATGAAGGAACTTATAGACATTTGTTATCAATATGTCCAACGGTGGACTTGAAACAGGCTGATGGTGATACCTCTGGCAACGAGTCGATGTAGGCGAGTTGGTCAGGGGTGTCTTCCTTTTCGCTCGTGTTTCGGAACTTCCTTCGCTCGCGAGCGCGACGACGTCGCTGCAAACGTGGTGAGCCCGAACAACCTGATATATCAGGAACATCATATAAGAAAAAAAAACAAGAAATGCGAAATTAATTTAGTACCTATTTTTGTGCCGTACCTACTTATTTGATAAATAATAAAATGTTAAATTTTCAGATAAATACAAAAAAGGCCAAGTGCAAGTCGGGCTCGTACACGAAGGGTTCCGTACCATTATCTATATCTAACAACTAAAATTAAAACGGCAAAAAATACTGTTCTTTGTATTAGTTGTGATAGATAGGAACAGAAACACATCATTTGTGTGAATTTCAACAGTTTTGGTATCACGGTTCATGACATACAGTCTGGTGCTAGACAGACGAACCGCGGAGTCTTAGTCAGAGGATCACGTTTTTACCCTTTGGGTACGGAACCTTTAAAAATATACAATAGCTAAAGTTTAAAGAATTTGTAATAAATTCCGAACTGCTCTGAATCTGTACATAAAAATATACAAGAGTCTATGAACATAAGCTTCCTCTCCCCACTTACCTTCCTCTCGCTCGGTATCGGAGGACGAGGAGAGGTCGGGCGGGGGGCGCGGCGTGCGGGCTGAGCGAGGGGAGGCGGTGCCCCCGCTGCTGCTGCTGCTGCCCGCGCCGCTGCTGCTACTGCTGCTGGCGCGGACTGACGCCGTAGAAACTTGTTCTGTATGAAAGTAAAATAGCTGTAGATGTTATATTGTATAGAGGTTTTATTCCAAATTTGTGCATTTATTCTTTTTAAATATGAATTCCATAGATTTTCATACTCAATTGTTTTATATTCATTCACTTCAAGCATTTCGAAGATTTAATACACTAATTTGCCAATTCTGACCAGAAAATATAATTCTTTAGTTTATTAAGAGCTGAAGTGATTTATGTAGATAATTTGTACAATATAGAATGCGTTATAGACCAGATCAATAACAAATTGGTAAGGTATGAAAAGTGTGTGTGTTTTTTTATGATTAGGCATTTGTATAATTCATGTGGATCAATAAAAAAATACGTTTAACACAGCATAATTTTCCAAAAAATAAATTCATTATTTAGCTCACCTGGCGTAGCTAAATGTTATTAAAAATGTTAAATATATATCTTGTCTGTCGTTTCATTTGCTGGTTTTATTTACTTTCTGTTTAAAATAGTTTCAAAAAACACTTAAAGGATCATCTTAAATCTTTTCATATTATTGTATGTGATTTTATTTTCAAGTCCGTCAACGCGGCAGTCACGACAGTCTCTGTCAAGACGGCAAATATAAATCAGCGTTGCTATACATCCCGTTTTTATATTAAAGTAAATAATAATAAAAATGTCCCGCGTGGGACGGACTTATTCTCGCTCTTCGGGCATAACTTCTGACTATTGACTATATCTTTTTTTACTATCTTCCGCTTTCGAAGTAAAAATGCCGCATTTTCACTCAAAGAGTTTCAAATGAAAGTTATTTTTTTTTTTTTATTGCTTTCAGTAGCAGACGAGCAAGCGGCACACCTGATGGTAAGTGTTAACCGCTGCTCATGGACTCAAGCAATGCCAGGGAAGCAGACTGTCATTGCACAAGCCGCTGCCTACCGTGATAGGAGTGCTCTTTTTATTGCTCTTAAAAGTAGTAGGTAAGTAAATATATTGCGGTGATCAAATCAGCTTATCAAGAACGGTTTTTTTGCCATAAACATTCAGATGAATATCTATGTCGGTGTCACAAATAAAAGTGACAATTCATACCTTCAGCTTGTGGGTCGAAAATCACGAACTCCGGTCTGATTTTACTAGTCCTCCGTCCTTTCAGCAGCGGCACCAGTCCTCCCAGATGTTCTAGGTACAGGGTGTAAGCGCCGGCCTCCTCGTCGTCATGTCGGAGCATGGTGCAATGCAGGCGCGCGCCGGCCGTCGGGGGGCGGGACACGAAGCGGCGGAGCTCGTTTAACTCGGGCACGTTACACTGGAGGAAAAAGAGTGGTTGTTAAGGGACATTGCCGTCATCACCACGCTTGGCAGGTGAATTGGTGATCACGGTAAGATGATGAGTATCCTTGAGATAGATGTTGCTGCCCACCCATTAGCTGTATGACTCTTACTTGTCCCTGACACCCATAGGAAGATCTGAGGTAGTCTATTCTAATTGGGAAACCACACGCCCGTGTGCGTTTATAACTCACACACATTGATGTAACAGCTTTAATTATAAATATATGCTCAGAAGCATAAGGTAGGATGTGTGCCATTACACGTCAGAAACATTCGTCGTATGTGCCTTTATCGTAAAATGGCACTTACGATCAAATGCTTCCGAAGTATAATATCCATCTATCCTTATGCTTCTGTGGTATACTTTTCCATACGTAGTCCTCATCATCATCATCAGCCCGTATAACGTCCACTGCTGAACATGGCCCTCCACCCAAGGGAGGGGTTTTAGCCATATTTAGTTGCACATAGCAGGCGGGTTGGTGATCGCAGTATAATCTTGTATCACAAAAGAAAAACATAGCTGCAAATTCCCTTGTATACACTTGTTATTGATGATGGTATAACAATCGGGACCAACGGCTTAAAGTGGTTTCTGAGGCACGGGGGGTAGTCCCTCAACCAACCAAACCCGGAAATAAATCTTAGAATTGACATGATAGTTCTTGTCCGGCGTGGGGATCGAGCCCACGACCTCCGAAACTTAATGCAACTTATATTCCTAGGCTACGGAGGTTGTCATACGCAGTCGTAGTTGGTTAAAATGACTCAAATACTCACTCTTATAGTATGCGCGAACAGGTTGGCTAGCGCGGGCTGCAGTTTCGGCGGTAGGGGCAGCTTGGGCGCTAGTCTCGGATCCCGCAGCGCTTGTGCGGCCTTCACCCTCGCCAGCAGCTGTAAAGGAGCCACCACGCGCCACACGCGGGCAGTACACACTGCCCCGCCTACCCCCACGAATAGACGTCGAGCTGCGTGACCCCAGGTTAGAGCAGTCACTTGAGCCTATAAACAATGATAAATTGTAATATACCTAACATACACGAACCTAATAAAAGAACGCCTTCTTTTTTAAAATAGAGTTTAAAAAAGTTCAAAGAAGGTCATTTACATTTTTTTTTATTTTTTATTTAAGCACAAAGAAAGTATTTTTATAAAGTTACCTTGTCCTTTGTTCACGTAATTTGAAAACGTAATTTATCAATGGATTAATTTGCTATTTTATTTATACAAATAGGGTTCCATAGACTGGGCTCATTATTTTTTAAATCCATTTTTAGTACAGTCAGACTATTGATAAAGGTGCTATCCATAGAGAATTAACTAGACTCTTGGGATATGCAATAATAGGTATTTAAATATATAAAGAGTTTTTATAAAACAGTTAATTTCAAACATACCTGTGTAAAAGGTATAGGGACGGTATAGATAAGCACTCCGGTGTCCGAGTAGAATTTGACTACGTTTTTAAACGGAGGAGAATCAGGCGGCTCGTCAGGTTCTGAAAATAATTTATTTAATTTAAATTCGTTACCAAAGAATTTATTAATTATATAATGGCCATATATGCAATGGGTTTATTAATCGAAAAGAAAATTTACTTTTATTACCATTTAACATTTTTGGTAATAAAGTCGCCTTGTGTGTCATCAGTTAAGGATGTTAAAGTAAAATAAAATAAAACAATCGCCATGGTGTAAAAACTTAGGAGTCGTAGACAATTTTTAACAGCGTAGTAGTAGTAATACACATACGTAGCACTAAACTGATGACTGAAATGCTGCTACGGCGTAGATACCGTAGCAGTATTACAAAATATTTTTAAGTTAACTTAAAAGTTAATCCGTTAGTCGAAAAATTACATAATATATAGACCTAACGCGGGATAGGTACACAGCGAAATCCAGTACATCTAAATCCCTAGAACACAAGGCTACCCAAATTAAACATATTCACGTAGCATAATAAACGTACGTGTTAATATTCTACATGTCGCACGTAACAATTCATGAGGAGACGCACGTGACACGTGACGGGCTTGAGTTATCTACGTATTTACGTGATTACATGCGACACCCTCGTATTACACGCTGTGAAATATTGGAGTTTTAATTAGATAGATCCTCAGACCAAAAAAGTAAAAACGAAGCCGGTTTTTTTGTGCATTAGTGTGGATAAAAGCGTTGCTATGATTTTTCGCAGTACCTCTATGTATTTACAGTAGATTTGTGACCATTCCACAAAACAATTCAGCATTTTTGTTAATAAATAATGAAGTTTATCATGACATTAAGCACCTTTTTTTATGCATATACGCATTCCTACCGCCGCTGCAGCGTATTCGCGCGCTGGCGGTGGGATATGTGGGACTCGCCCTCTCCATACTACTATCAAAAAGATTATGGTAAAATTAAGTTTGGTCAGGTTAATCACGTAACGATATAACGTATTTCCTATGTTATTTTTATTGTATTATTTTATTGTAATTTTTACATTAACTTAATAAATTGTCATATTTAAAATATGTTTTTTTATGCATAGTAAACGCTGTGTAGTGAAGTCTACAGTAAGAAGACACGATTTGTGATAACTAATCTTTACATATCGCCTTTACAATATACTGCAAAACCCCTGAAGTGACAGTTGTTAATAAGGTGTAATTTTATTTGTCAAGAAAAAATTATAGGCGTTTTCAAATGGCAACACATCGATTTGCTACATTTGATTTTCAATCTTATCAGCTATTGTCACTTAAGCGGTCTTGCTTGGCGATAAGTTCTAAAACTATTGAATAGATTTTCATGAAGTTTTTACCAATAGATAGGGTGATTCATGAGAAAAGTTTAGGTATATAATTTTTCAAGGTTTTGTTGTAAACTATGCTTTACTATCCGTCGCTAGTTTAATAAAAACCGGTAATAAATATCATAGTTGTTTTAATTGTGTCATTCAAATTAGCCAGTATCAGAATTAAAGTTTAAGAGCAAAAAAAGCAAAATTATGACACAATGGGCATAATGACTAAAAAAAAATCTATTTAGTCCGTCAGTTAGATTACCAAAAAAATTTGGACACGTATTTGTTTTTCGTTCCGCAAACAAAAAATGATGAAGATGCAGCGCGTTGAAATTTCGTGTGACCTCACTTCTAGATACAAATTTACCTAATAGTGACGTCACAAGCCCCCTTCTCCTGGCCTTTATATTTTGTTTTTTTATATTGATTTGATAAATAAAAAAATACGTTTTTAATTTTTTTTGTCATGTAACTGACGGACCAAATCGATTTTTTTAGTCTTTAGCCCTTTGAATGTGCTACTTATTTCCCTATAGAAACCCGTATAACATAACATTTGTGGCGGGCGGCAACACGTTGTAAAGACGGGTCACTCGCATCGTTTATCACGGGGAATGGTTCCCTTGGACGGACATTTATCAACGTGATGGTCTTATAGAAATTGTTTAGACAGCCTTCCTATTTTACGCTGAAGGGTGTAACGCTAAGTAACTGAGATTTTAAGAGTTAGTTTGAATCTATTTATATTTGTACTAGGTGCGCCCAGCGGTTTTACCCGCGTTACTCTGCTCCAGTGGGTCGGAGCGTGATGTTTTTTAGTCTATATCTTAATCCAGCGTATAACCTATCCCGGTGCAATATTTCAGCCAATTCCGTTAAGTAGTTTTGGCGTGAAAGAGTAACAAACATCCATCCATCCATCCATATTTACAAACTTTCGCGTTTATAATATTAGTAGGATGATTGTAATGGCGTGTACCAGGGCCCTACGATGGCTCAGATGTGATGAAAATACGTGTGGACTGGAGGCTACTCACGTAAGGATATTATATATTATGACTATATTTACATACGACTTTGATAAAAAAAAAATAAGAAAAAAAATTATTGCGTGTTTGTTTGCATTGAATAGGCTCTGGAACTACTGGACCGACTTAAAAAATTCTAACGTTTTTTTTTTTTCGGCCTCTCATATGTCATCCCCACAGGCTTTTGCTACTTTACCGGGCATAAAGGCGAGCAGAGCTCCAGCCTAGATAAATGGTTTAAACACTACAAACTAAGCAACCTGCACAAGAGGGCGTCCCCTGTGGGACTTGGACCTCGGCTCACGGCGGTCGCTGACGACTCCCCGTAAGCGACCGACCTGAGCCGCGGTCGCGGTCATTGAATGATTATGGCGTTTTTTTTTTTTTTAGGGGAGTTTTGTGCGACTGTTGCTCTACTTATAGTTCGCGGGCCTCTCGGACATCGGGTCTACGAGGGCATCGGAAGGTTCTTAGCAAACTAGGGGTCGGGAGGGCGAGGGGGGAAGGGGAGCTATGGTTGAAATCGCGCTCAGGAATGTAGTTTATTTATTTCAATAATAAAGTGGTGCAGACATGTTTCAATAAAGGTTAGGTATACAGACTGGGTTACAAATTGCTATAAAGATAATAATATGATTATCGAAATAATATATAAAATTTATTTCACAATACCGATCCTGCCGCGTCTTCAAAACTAACAAATGAAATTGTACCTCTATACGCGAGCGCTGGTTATTAAATTAGCGAATGAACTAGTGGTGTGGTGTTTCGATAAAATAAAATCTAAGGAAATATATGTAATTCTTTAATAACACTTTGCATTAAAATATTATACGAATAAATTAAAAATTTGTAAGTTGTATGATAGTAAGGGAGCCGACGAGGCTAAATGGGGATTTACTCGAGCGTCGTAGAGACCTATTGGGATGCAAAGCTTAGATGATAAGAAGAAAAAAATGTTATATGATATATACCTTTACATCGGTGTGGGAAGCGGCTATAGATTTTTAAATATGTAAAAAAAAACTGTTGCATGGACATCCTAGAGCGCGTCAGATATTGATAGCATCAATGACCTACGTATTTTTAATAATGTACGTATGTTAATCTGATCGTTTGCATGATGCGGGTGGTTGTATTTAAGGATTGAAAATGAAAAAAAAAATTTAATCGAGCGCGTCAGATTTTCTAAGGGAGTGTTAAGTACACCAAAAAAAAGCTCTCATTCACTAATCTGACGATTTCGATGGGACGCAAACTCGCGGCCATTTTCATAATGTGCAAAAAAAATTCGCCATTTTGAAATACTCAAGCGTGTCAGATTAAGATATATATGGTTCATCTTTATGTTCTAAACGTACTGTCTCATAATCTGACGATTAACTAGAGGGATTCGCCTAATCTGACAAAAAAAATATTAGAAAAACGGTTCACCTTAAAGGCCATCCCTGCAACTTCCCGCTAATTCCATTCCTGGGCGCTTAAAATTGTACTTATGACATTTTTGAGCTCAAAATATAATTTATGTGATATTTTGAGCTCGCTGAGTTCAAAGAAATAATATTTCTATGCATTTGAGCTCTCCCAGCTCGAAAGTCTGATAGAAGTTTCATAGAACACTATTTTTGGAATTTTCAAACCGCAATAACTTTTGAATGGATCAAGCAATTTTCGCGCGGTTGGCGGCATTCGACGCAGTTTTATCATCCTCATAAGTAATTTTGCAATTTTAATTGATCAAACCACAAATTTCGGAGTAATCCCGAAAAAACACTTTTTCGGGTTTCTTTCGTTCACGATATCTTTCGAACGAATCAACCGCTTTTGACCAGCTTAGTGGCGATCGACGTGGTTTTTCAAGCTCAAAGGCGGATTAGTTTTTGAAATTGATCGATAAAGCCGGTTAAAAGTTATTCAAAAAAAAACACTTTCAAAAAAAAGGTTTTTCTTATTTTTTTTGAGATTTTTCACCATTTCTCAAAATCTATCGGTCCGAATCGGTTCAAATTCACAGGAAATCTAATTTTGAGGGAAATATTTAGAACGCCGTTTAGTAGATTCCGATCGGTTTAGTCGTTCAAAAGTTATAAGCGAGTAATATTAAATATAGCTTAATTATAATTATAGCACTGTGCGTGATATAAATCATTTAATGATGATTCCATCGACAATTCGAGGTTACCATATGATCCTCGAGACTTTCGGATAACCGGCTTGCTCCGACGATATTCCAAAATATTTACACATTTTTTTAATGTTTCTACCGTAAATTTAATTGTTTTTTGTAAGGTACTTTCACCACAAAATACAAATTTCAAATTAATGTCACTCATATTAAATATTTATAAACTTTAATTCACACAAATAATATTAAAATAGCAAAAAAATCATCAGTATCAGTGGTACCACTGGGTCGTGGTCCTAACCCCTTAAGGGTGCCCCCAGGTGTGTGCCACTTAATTGTATGTTTTTTTTTCCATTTTTTTCTATATTGATCCATTAAAGTCTAAAATAATTAATATGAACTTAAACTTATTATGAGTAGAGAAATTAATGACCAGCTGACGGACGGACTACTTTGTCTGTAATATCCTACAATTTGCTACCGGTTAATTAAGTATCTAGTCTAATTAATATAATAAGAATAATTGTGTAACATTGTGATTCTGACAAGTACAAGTGTATGTAAATACCTAAGTGCTGAATAAATTCATTATTTTACATTATTTTAAAAGCCAAAACGTTGGAAACACGTCGTAAACAGTATGCCACGAACGAGTCTTTATGATCAGCTGTGATGGAGTCATGGCAACAGAAACCAGAGTGGGGACGGAGTGAGAGAGTAATAGATAGAGAAAGAGTGAGAGAGGAATAGAAACGCGGAGAAGGAAATGTAGGCATAACTTTATCGACGAATTTTTGTTATTTCGGCTTGCGGAAATCGTCAGATTATATATTTTTCATTATTCTTGAAATATTTCCTTCAAAATAAAAAAAAATTTAGCTACGCTCGAGAATGTCGAGATGACGTTTTTTTTTACAACTTTGTTGCCCTCCCCTTTTTTTACGTCACTCTCAAATTGTCAGATTAGTGGAATATACACTTTTTAAGATGTAATTAACTCACCCTACCTTAATCTGACGCGCTCGAGAATTTCTGATGGTCAATTTTTTTTTACTAATCTGATCCTGTATCCTTCACGGGCGGCCTTATATATGGGCCTCATGTTTTGTGGAGGTACTTAACCGGGTACAAGGTATCCCCCTGTATATTAATCTGCCGCGCTTTAGTAAATCCCGAAATCCCCGCATGGGCTCCCCTACTATGAGGACTGTTACGGGAACGACGTGCCTCCGAGTGCGGTCGTAACAAAACATAGACGATGCACGTTGTCTTTTTAAACCAAATACTATGGATCGCGTGTGCAAGAAAACATCTTACAATCGTTATATTTTTATCAAAAGTTCTGACAGATCCCGTGATTATTTTCAAAATTTTGTTTCATGCTTACCCTATCCTCAGAAATACTATTATAATAAATTAGTCAAGTCGTTCTCAAGTAATGTGCGTACATAGATTTTGAAGATTCATTTTAATTTAAGTTATAGATAGATTATATCTGCCCATCGATTTATTTCATTCCATCGTCACAGTCTACACTCTGAGCACATCTAGGACTATTGTTAAAATGCAAAAACTGTACTTAATTTTGGATGAATCAAGTGTTTACACACTTACAAGGTTACACGTACTCGTACAAGGTTACAAGATTGCTTAAAGAGGAGGCACGGGGGACGTATAGCCGGAGAGCGGAGTAAATATTACAGCTCTAAACTTTGCTTGATACCCACAGCGATAAACAAACTTATAGTTCTTAGTTAACTCACCGGCAGTAAGTGTCCCAGCAACCGCCAGCAGCTCCCTAGAGTTAGCCCACTCCATAGCCAGTGTATTCCCTCGCAGCCCCGTCTGTACCCTCACCGGGCTCACATCGTCATGTCCCCGCAACAACACCAGTTCACCATTCCCCAGAGCAACAGCTAGAACGTGTCCCCCGTTGTTCTCCCCCATTTCTTCGCCTTCCTCCATCTTGAATTTTTCGCAGGACCACGCCATGGATGTGATGCCGCCCTCCGCTACCAATTGGACCTACAATAAATGGGTTGAACTGTTTCAATTTGGTTTGGACAAATTTCGAATTTCCTTGTTCAAATATTTGACCGAGGAAATTCGAAAGAAAAGATTTCAGATTCGTAATTTCGTATTTCGAGGAAGCTTATATTCTCCTTAATTTCGTATCTAATGTGAACAGTACAGATTCACAATCGTATCTAATGTTCTTCACATTAGATACGATTGTGAATCTGTACTGTTGAGATTTACCAACGTTTTGTGTTGCAGATACCCTGAACAACCGAATTTTAGTATAAACTACTTGAAAATCAAACCTAAATTCCTCGTTAATAAATCACTAACTCTTAAGTTACAGGTACACAGATAGGTTTATTACCTTTCAATCCACTAATGAAACACTCCGTGCGTAAGTTTATATTAACTTCTATACTAAAATATACAGTTGAAGAGTTCATTTGATGTCAGAAACTACTGTACCGATTTGAAAAAGTATTTCAGTGTTTGATAGCCCATTTATCGAGGAAGGCTGTAGGATCCTACGGGAATGGGACTTATGCACGTGAAACCTCGCGCGGAATGCTAGACAACATAATAAATGATTGTATATCTACAATAAACTATACAATATGACTAAGCTTTCTTTTTTTACGTCTTCTTCCATTTAGCCAATGAGTATTAAACAAAGTTTCTTAACTATTTAGTGTCTGTTTCATCATCATCCACAGCCCGTTTACTGCTGAACACGGGCCTCCTCTTAACAGACCTTGGCAAGCCAGGATCGTTGAGGGATATTGCCATAATCACCACGCTTGGCAGACGGATTGGTGATCGCAGTATGGTGTAAACCTTGAGCCAATAGATGCTGCTGCCCATCCATCAGCAATATGTCCCTTAGTCGCCTTTTACGACACCCATGGGAGGACATGGGGTGGTCTATATTAAGCCAGAAACCACACGGCAAGTACTGTTTCAGCGAACGTAAATAATTTTCGTCATCAGCCCGTATAACTTCCACTGTTGAATATGGAGCGTATGGGTGTTACTATTTTCACCATGCTTAGCAGTCTGGTTGATGACTGCAGTATTATGTACAGCATATACACTGATGCCTGCGCTGCTATTATATCAAATTATGTCATTCGGACAAGGGCTTTGCGTGCTTTCCGAGGCACGGAGGGTAGTAACCTTAATCAACTAGACCCGGAAATAAAAAAAAACTTTAAGTCTAACAAACTTAACCTACTCTATGTTAAGTGTACTGTCGCAAATCGTCGTAAAATATACAATAAAAGGTAATTAGATACAATCACAACTCCAGCGTTTAATAGCTCCTCCACGAAACAATTAAGCACAGCTATCTTTACAACATAAAACAAAAGTAAAGCTCAAGTGATCTCGTAAAGCACCAGAGTGACAATTCTGCTAATTAAAAAAAAAGCATAATGACATCCAATAATTTAAATATAACAGAGAAAATCGGATTCCCTAGCAAGTGAGACTAGCTTGTTGCGGACTTGATTCCCGCGAGCGGTTTTACTCACGTAAATCCTTCGCGTAGCAAACTTCATAATTAAATATAGCCTATAGCCTTCCTCGATAAATGGGCTATCAAACACTGAAAGAATTTTTCAATTCAGACCTGTAGCTCCTGAGATTGGTGCGTGCGGTCAAGCAAACCCACAAACAAACTCTTCAGCTTTATATACTAATATAGAAAGATTCTGTTAAAATATTGCTTAAATTTATACACCCATAGGCAGGTCGCCCACGGCGACTTTTTGCTGTATTGCAGGTGCGATGCTATCGATACAGTGGCGATGCGGTCGCTAGCTGTGTGCCATCGCCCACTTAACCACGATTCAGTCGCGATGTAAACGCGATGCTGTCGCGATGCAAACGCGATACGGTCTTGTTTCTGATACTCGGCTTTCTACTCACGCGCCACTCTCCCTCCATTCTTTCCCTGATGTAGCGCATTTGAATCGCTTCTGTAGCGCGTTGCAAATGCGACAAAAGTGCCTTAGTAGCAGTGCTGTTTCGCGTTTACGAAACGCGCGACTGCCGTGGGCGAGGAGCTATAATGTTCGTCTTAAGATTGTGAAGAAAGAACTTATGTCACACTTAATAGTAAGAAATAAATTGAAATAATAAAATTACAGTAGTTATTTGATATTAAAATGGTGATTGTTATATTAGAATGTTGTATCAGTAGAATTACATTATCTTTATTTTTATTTCCAGGGACATAATGCATCATTCCATGAGGAGGGATATGTAGTCCTCTCTTTTAACGATGGTATGCTAATCATACCACGAGGAGAAGGCCTACCCACCAAAACCCCCTGAGTACTCTCCGGGTCCGCCGATTTGATGAGGGCCTCAGATACTACCGCTTTTAAGACCTAACGGTACCTGCGCAGTGCGCTGCAGCCTGTTACCTAGTATACGATTGTAATAATTATGTTATGTCAATCGAGAAAAAGTTCTTAACGTGCTTAGACCAGGAAAGTTGTTAGGACCTAACTAATTGACTACTAGAATACCGAATGCCTAAAAACCGTCTATTCAACTGCGATTTCTTAGAAGTATTGTTAAATTAGTAGAATCGGGGCCTAGATCGCGACAAAGTTCAAACAAGTGTTTACGTAGGTATAGATACTATTCTACTAAGCTTTGAAACATTAATTAGCTTGAGAAATGGTTTTTGTCTTTCTCATCCTAATGACTTTTTTCATTAGTGCGAAGTGATACAATACATTACTCTAGGTGTTTGTATTGTTTTAATAGAACTTAATTATGTTGTCACTTTGTTTGTTTAGTTACCTGCATAAGTGAGACAAATCGAGCTAACCTTCGATTTAAATAATGTTAGCATCTTGGAATACAACTTTTATATCTGAACTCATTCGACCCAATATAATATTACTACTTATTTCCTTTCAATAATCTTGAGTTTAATCACTACCTCTACATAGTATAAAACAAAATCACTTTCCGCTGTCTGTCCGTCCCTATGTATGCTTAGATCTTTAAAACTACGCAACGGCTTTTGATGCGGTTATTTTTAATAGATACAGTGATTCGAGAGGAAGGTTTATATGTATAATACATCAGCATTGCACACGTGCGGTGGGGCGGGTCGCTAGTTATAAATATATGGTATATAGTTTTTATATCTACATACTAACATTATACTAAAATTTTTATGTATATGAGCGATTTTTGCACTAAGCCAATTCCTTATTTCTATGAACTTTGCAAGAGTATCACAGTTCAGTGTAGTGGACAGTCCACTAATTCTTCTACGAAACCTCTTACCTGCGACACCATAGCACCATGCACGTCCATCACCACGAGCTGCGCGGACGCCGTGCCGAGGTACACCTGGTTGTCGTCGGGCGTCCAGCAGCCGCACGTGATGCGCGCGTCCAGAGACAGCATGGACGACCAGTACCGTTGTCCCGCCACAGACCCCACCAGCACGAACCCATCCTGGGAGGAACAATTTAAAAGTTAATATATAGAAACGGTTGGAGGTGTTTCTCATGATGAAGATGTTTGCCAGGTGAGGGGGTATGCCCACGGCCGACAGCCATTTGTTCACTCTGCGGTCATCTCAGATGTCGAGGAGTTGATTTCGGGACAGTTTGCCCATTGACAGCGGTTTCTAAAGCTGTCGTCCCTTAGGAGCCATTTGGTGTTGTTTAGAACTTGTATGTGTTCGAATTGCCTTGAGAACTTTTATTCCGCGATACAGGCTAGTTATGTTGATAAATGCTAGATGGCGCTGCAAGTTTCTTTGTAGTTTATGTGGTTACTGTAGATAGCGTTAGAGTAATTTCTTGTAGTATGTTTAGTTTAGTAGTGTAAGCATCAAGGAAGAAATTATAATTATATTTACTTAATATACTTAGGGCTCCCGCACACGGGCCACCGGCCACAACCACAAAACGCCGCCACCGGCATATTTCCTGTAGTTTTCTTGTAGTTTACAAGAAGCGAGCAGTGTAGCGTGTGGCGACTACCGGCATGAACCGTGTGCGGCGAGTCCATATAAAATGTATGAAAACTACAGGAAATATGCCGTGGCGGCGTTTTGTGGTTGTGGCCGGTGGAACGTGTGCGGGAGCCCTTAAACTCTAAATATATTTTTGCGTTTTATCATTAGCAAAATATTTTGATAAATAAAAGTTAAAACTCGACCGGTATTGAGAAGAAATATAAACATATACCTATTTTTATTAAAGTGTACGTACATTTTAAAGTCTAGCTGGCTCTACATAATACAAATAAATAAAGACAGGTGACAAGGTACAACATAAATAAACACACACTGATACAATTTGTGTGTACTAGTGAGAGGTAAAAGCATTTTTTTTTTTTTTATTTAGCATTTATTTTTTAGAAGTCGGTTAAAAAGAGATTAAACCGGCCCGGGATTCGAACCGGCCATTCGGCCAGGTGGCCCACACCACTAGACCAATAGACAAATTTTAATTGAGCTAAGTAGTTCATTAACGGACAAACAAGGAATACACGACCGCTTATATACTACGCTAACTGTGAGTTAGCGTAGTATACACGGGCTTTGAGCAAAACTTCTTAAATTTTCTAAAAAGTATGTAAAGTATGTAGCATTACTATTATACATATAATTTTGTAACATAATATACATTTAAATACATTTCAATCTTTTAAAACATTAAAATAACCTCTGTCGATTGTTGTTATTATACTCCACCAGGAATTTTCGTCGGTTTTTGCTAATTCTACTAAATATTATGCCCGTTTTCTTGACATTTTTGTTATAATTTAAGTTAACTATCAGGGTCTATAAAATAAGCAGTAGCTGGATACCATAACCTATTATTTACTTATATAAAAATATAAATTCGCGCAATCACGCGCAATACAGCGACAAGTGTCGTTGGAGTAATGTAAACAAACAAGCGGCGCGTCCCACCCCCCGCGCATACGGCGCTAACAATACTTGGCGCAATGTAGATCGATCGATTTTCAAAATTATGTTTAGTTAGCGCTGTATACCATTTTTAACTTTTTAGTTTTTATTTTTTCTTCACATTTTTTTTATGCCACAGATAAAACACAATATTTTAAACAACTTTGCATTAAAAACATAATTTACCTAAATTTCGAGTTAGCGTAGTATAAATTGCTGGTGTCGAAAAGATTCTCCTAGACTCGTATAACATACTGTATTGCCCGTATGCAATAAATTGGATTGGAACCCTAAGGTCGTTATTAAGTTTACTAGTCAGTGGACCGGACCGTAATCTCTTCGTCCATTTCATTGTAACTCGCCAAAACTTTCCATCAGCTCGAGGGTTCCCTTATTCCGCCTCTGCCAATATTAGCATAAAAAGAGGCCGCCTTTAAGCGGCTTGTGCCAAAAATCATATTGTCAAGGTTGTCTTTTGTCCTAGTTACTGTGAAGGTACGAGAATGTACCGATAAATATTAACTAATGTATTAAATGGGAACAGCACAAGAAAAATGTAGGGAATAAATTATAGTTAAAAGGTTATATGGTATATTTTTGGGAATAAATATGTAGATAAAATAGTATGAAAAGAAAAAGTACATTGGTAACTAACTCACCCGCCATTTCACCGTGTTACCCACTGATATAGTACTAACATTATTCTATGGTTTCACCGGCATAAATCAGATACCGTTTCCATGGGAACGTCATCTTAAAATAGAGCTTTTGATATTCACAAATAATGTGGCTTTCTATTGGTAAAATTAATTTCAAAATCGATTCAGTATATCCGGCGATTATCCCCCACAACTTAACGAACTGGACCTCTTCATACTATTAGAATAGAATAGATATTGACATACAATTAAGTTTATTAAGTAAAATTATATAACATCTAAACAACTAATATTTTTCCATATAGTTTAATTATATTTTTATATATATAAACTCGATCAACAGAAAGAGCCCAAATCTAAAGCAGAGAATGTTTAGTGAGTCTCGTATTGTGTTGTCCACCGAGCTTCCTACGAGTCTGGTACCTATAAAAGATGTTTCAGGAATAACTCATATCAGTATAATGGAAAAACAAGAAACTATACCCAGAGGCTAAATAAAGAATGGATACATTTTTCCTTAAAATTATATAGTATCCCGGTTAGTTTTCTTGTTGATGTGTCGCGGGGGACTTTACAAACATACATTTCACGGACACAAAGTACACCCAGACTCAGAACAACTATTTGTGGTTCACACAAATAATTGTCCCGGGTAGGAATCGAACCCAGAACACCAGGTCTCAGAAGCAACTACCGTAACCACTGAGCTACCGGTGCAGTTAAATTATAATTAAACTGTCCATAGTTTGAGAGGTGACATTTGGAATTATTTAATGAGAATGCTTTTAGCAAATTGCGACGGCACTGACATTTCCCGAATGTTTTTCTGCTAATGTAATTCTAAAGTTGATATCTAAATAAACTTGCTCATTCAGAACCTAAATATATATATCTAGATCCCCTAGAGGCAACTAACGTTTCGATATTACTATGACTTTGATAAAAATGTCTTCGCTACGCAGCGTTCACTATGCATGCAAAAACTATTTCCATTTATTAAGTAAATATAGCTATCAATAATACAGTAACATAGGAAATGCGTTATGAATAACTCTGTTATTCTCTGTGTAGTGCTGAATACACTTTTATAGAAATCATTGCAAAATCGTAACGTTTATGTACCTATAGATGAATGAAAAACATGATTATATAGGTATCTTATAGTTCACATATGCTTCACTTTGTATAATAATCATATAATTGGCTGGGATGATATTTATGGAATTAATCTCATATTTACGTGTCTTAGAAATGACAACACGTTAACTTTCACGCGTTTATAAATTTGACCGTTTATGTATTTATAACTAGCTGCGCCCCGAGGTTTTACCCGAGTTCCTCTGCTCCAGTGGTCGTGATTTTTTATAGCCTATATCTTAATCGAGTTTATTTAAGAGCGTGTAAAGTTTAATCTAAATCCATTACGGAGGTTTTTGCGTGAAAGACGGACAAACAAACAGACACACAAAAAAAAATCCATACTAATATTTATACATTTATAATATTAATATATTAGTATAGTTGTATGTAGTATATTTTTTTGTTTTAAGTTTACTAGCCGATTTTTGCACTCTACTAGTATTCATATTAACCCCTCGTGCTAAGCTAAAATGCTTATGTTACGGGTGGGTTCACGTTGGCATAGCAATGGGTGGGGATCTAACCGGCGACCACAAGATCACAAAACCGACGCCCCTAGCCATTGGGCTACGGACACTTAATTTTGGGTCCATGCTTCACTGAATCTTTTATTTTTACTAACAATCATTTAACATTATTAAGGTCTAAATACCTCTAAGGCCCTAATTATCTTCATTCTCTACTATATATATTTCGCCGCATAAGATAGAATTTCCGAAAAACCTCAGTCTCATTTTTCCGTAGATATAAGAATTTTCCTGTTTCGCAGAAAATTACGTGTATTTTCGATACACTATTTGAATTTGCTCAGGTGGTTCTTAAAGTGAATACCTTCGGTCCCAGAATAATGTATTATCCAATTTAGTTACATAATAAGCTGCCCAACATTGTTTTATAACAAGCTGAAACTGAAAGGTTTCAGCTTTCGGCCCGTTTAGGTAACACCATTAAAATTCGCGATGGCTCTCAGCGAGAGAAGTAAAGGCGATTACGTGAGTGAAGATAATTAGTTCACAGAGAAATAAAATAAGCTCCATTGAACAAAACCTTACAGAAATCACGACGAGATCCGGCTGCAGAATTAATGCGCTCATCGAGTATTTGCTAGAAATCAATTTTTTACGCATGATCATGATTAGGAGAATATAGATTTACTAGGTTTCCTTTCAAAATGTGGCCGATAGTATTTTTAATTAAAATATTATTAATTGATATTCCGTAAAAACAATCATTGACGTGTTTTTTCAATAAAATATCTTCCACTTTACGGCAATATATAAGGACTCTGAAAAATCACGGTTCTATACTAATATTATAAAAAGGTAAAGTTTGTGACGTTGTAGAGGGTAATCTCTGGATCTACTGAACCGATTAAAAAAAAACTTTTACCAATAGGAAGCCACGTCATTTGTGAGTGCATAGGCTATATTTAAAGTTTCTACGGGATCGGGATCTACGAGGGCGAAACAGAAAAATTGTGCTACTATGCTATCCACCTGATATTAAGTGGAAACTTACCTGATAACATATTAGCGCCATCCGTCCATCGTGGGACCAGGAGAAGTGCGTGACAGGCGTGCTCCGGTCGTTGATAAGCTCGATGCTCCAGCGCCCTTCGTACTTGATCCACACGAAGATCACACCGGTGCTGTCACAGGAGGCCAGCTTCTGATAGGGCTCGTTCCATTTCACCAGGATCACCTAGGATGTAAACAGTTATGTGTGTTACTAAGTTATTATACAGGGTGTCCCAAAAGGTTAAGTAGCTGGGAAAGGGGGTGACAGGGGTGGACACAATGGTCACTAGAAAAATAAAAAAAAAAACCGCTCTGGGTATTTAAAAAAAAAAATGGCATTTTTTTAAAAACTTAAAATTTTACACCTTGTTATTTTTGATGTTGATGTTGATGACCTTGTTGTTATTGAAGATTACATTACAGCATTTTTTTTAAATACAGCCATATTTGTAGGTACAGTTAGCACAAGGTGTAAAATTTTTAGTCTTTTAAAAAATGCCATTTATTTTTTTAAACACCCAGAGGGAATTTTTTATATTTTTCTGGTGACCCTTGTGACCATCCCTATCACCCCCCTTCCCAGCTACGTAATCTTTTGGGACACCCTGTATAGGCATTTATTATCTGTTCAATTAATAAATTAGCTACCTATTTATTTTGCAAACGCATAAGGTAACAATAGACATATATGCTTAGTCATAATTACGTCAAAATTTTATGTCATGACTTTCACTGTCTCTCGTCTGAATGTTATCCTTTTTTATAGTATACTAGCGACCCGCCCCGGCTTCGCACGGGTACAATACTGATAATTATACTACATAATGTCTTTAAACCTCTAACAAACGGGCGAAATTTGGTCAAAACAAACAGAAACAAATGAATATAGGACCTACTAAAACTCAGTGAAATAAGTAGGTGGGTATACTTTTATCGTATGAAATACCTATACTCTTCAGGACTAACAATACAACAAACACTAAATAAATAGGTATTCAAGTATCTATCCATCATAGTTACAACGAACACAAAACAAAAAATTTGCCCTAAAATTCTTAAGGATCGAGCGCGCATAATCGCATTAGGCCTACCTAAAACACGCGCTGTTATTTTGCGATAACTTCTAAGTTATTTATTAAAAGTATATTGTGTAGGGGTAAAATAATCTGCATGAAATGCTTAAGAATATTAACTCATTTAAAATGATAAGGATAAATACTGAATCCGTCTGATTAGCTTTACAATTACCGCATTAGAAATTATCATTTTTCTAAGATATAATGGATATAGCAAGTTAACCTTGAAAGATAGTCATATGCTATCGCAGACTTTTTTGTAGATCTAAAAGAGAAGAATATTTGCCGCCATACATTGTTTTGTTATATCTCATAGGGTTTAGGCAGCGTTTTCGTTGAAAGCTCCCAAATGGCTTAATTTTTTCCGACACCTCTGACAAATATCAATATATATTAGTCAAATGTACACATAAACTAAACAAATCATATACGTAAACCTTCCGGAAGAATCGTTCTATCGATTGGTAACATCCGCATGAAAATCGATGTAGTAGTTTTTGAGTTTATCGCGAACAGACAGACAGACGCGGCAGGGGACTTTGTTTATAATATGTAGTGATGTAGTGATAGCGGTCGCCCGCGGCTCCGTGCGGATGTCGGTTACCGCTGCAAAAAGCCTACCCAGGAAAGACACGGTCAGCAAAATGATTCCCAGGTCAATTCACAGACACCGACATAAACATCGACAACGCAGTCATTATCCGCAGGCTGCACAGATTGTCTTTCTGTGGATGTTAAAGTTGTTAATGATGAAAATATAATTAATGATGTAATTAATAGGCATTTTAGGGATTAGGCATTTTAGGCATTTTCAAAGCTCTGAAAAGAACTGTTGTTTAGCTCTGAGAGGAACTGTTGATTAGCTCTGAGATGAACTTTAGCGTAGGTGTAGTTTTAAGAACGAAATCTAAAAAAAATCGCACGAAAATTATTAGACTTCGCAACGGGCCGTGCAGCAGAAATCGTAATATTTTAATTTCGCCATAACTTCAAAACCAAACGTCCAATTTTAATCATTCAAAGACCAAATATTATCTACATAAACTGTACTTAGTGATGAAATAATTTATTTTGATAAGGATTAATAGCATGAGTAAAATAAACGCGTTTAAATGTAGTCCAAAAAAAAATCAAGATTTCTAAATAAAAAAATGGTCGTTGTGCCTCACTCGACATAGATAGGTATAGTGTGTCGCGGACTTTTTTGTAGATATTTATAAGATCTATAATTAATTAGAACATTTTATGGTTCTATCTTTCATAGTTTAGGCAGCGTACGCAAAATAAGTAACTTTTCTGGTTGATTTTTTACACCTTGTGTCAGAAAAACCCAAATATCTTACGGAACCCTATTTTTTTCCAAAATAAAATTTAGCCTATGTTACTCGTGGATAATGTAGCTTTCGAATGGTGAAAGAATTTTTTAAATCGGCCCAGTACTTTTTGAGCCTATTCATTACAAACATACAAACATACAAAAATAGGTACAAATCTTTCCTCTTTATAATATTAGTATAGATTAGCGACCCGTCCCGGCTTCGCACGGGTGCCATGCTGATGTATCATAAATATAAACGATCCTCTTGAATCACTCTATGTATTAAAAAAAACCGCATCAAAATCTGTTGCATAGTTTTAAAGATCTAAGCACACAGGGAAGAAGCGTAATATACTAAAGACCGGGAGATACTGACACAAAATATTGGGTCATTTGTACCAGTATGGCGGTTCTTCAGGGGTCTTATTACGTAATTACAAAAAGAAAAATGATGGTCATAGCGCTGGTACCGGCGGCCAGTCGCGTGGGCGTTAGTCAAACTCGTCGGATAAATTACGAGTGTCAACGATTTGTTCCACAAAAATTTTAGTATTTTCCGATAGTCCATAAAAAAGAAGTAGGCGGTAGTGTCATGCCATACTTCTCCGGTGTGACTTACAGGCCGCCATACCGACGCGAATACGTTAATTTAAAAAAAAAACAATTCAACCATTTGCACCAGGCTAATTTTTGCACAGTTAATCATCGTCGTGCAGTCATTTACGAACATCACCATACCATACTTTTCGGACGGTTCCAAATGGCCTCCATACCGCCGAAAACGAGTTTTTTCTTTTTTGCCATACGATTTTCTACGACGTCGACGATGATTATTGTCGCTAAATTATATTGAGAATATACTAATGCCGCGTATTTATTAACTTAGCTAGAACGTTTAATGACGAGTATGTATAAAAAGGACGCATATCACCCCCCATGGAGCGCTGGTGTCTTTGGTGCAGGGCGGTAACGGGACTAAAGGCAAATGGGGGACGTTATTTTGATGTTTGTTTTTCTTTTGTTTATTTTTCTTGTAAAGGGGCGGTAGTCCACAAAGTTTGAGCACCTCTGGTCTATAGTATAGGTTAAAACGTACGAAATGTGTGAAGTGCTACGCGCTACGCCACCAAATGATTACTAGATAATGTGAGAAGTTATAGTCGCTGCTACGCCGCGTAGTAGTAACGTTTTAAGTTTAAGCTAGATTATAGAATTTTTTATTTTAATAAAAAACCGGCCAAGAGCGTGTCGGGCACGCACATGAAAGGGTTCCGTTGCTATGCATATCTAAAATGCGGGATCCTGCCTTTTCGCCGAATATTGTTTGGCAAATTATCACTTGCCAACCAACGTTTCGCCTATTTTTCACTTTGACGACTAACGATTGTCAAATTTTTGTATGACAACGTTTCATTTGGTAGAATTATTGTTAAGCTGATTATTGTAATGACAAAAAAGTTTGGGGCATTTATCTTTTGTCAAATTATTTATTAGGCCAGACAACTTTTAGACTAATAACGTTTTGTCTGTGTAACAGTACCGTTTTCGTAGATTGATAAATGTTAAAAAAAAACACAATTTTATATGCATTTTTTATTTAATAATCACAAAAAACCTTAAAAGTTGAAATTCGCAGCAATGCACATTAATAATTTTTCCTTTGAGTATGAAGATTTGTGTTCAAGAATACGGTTGATTCTTTCCTCTTTGCGAAGTTCAGGTGAAATCGAAAGGAATCGGTTAGGTTAGGTTAGTATGCTGATAAACAATGCCAGAGCCAAATCGCTTTAAATCGCTTCAAATCGCTAAACTACATGAATATTACGCTAACTAAAACATTAGCTACTTGAAAGTTGGTTTTTTTTAAATGTCATTCTAAAAGGAAGACCAAACGTAAAGTTGGCAACTGTGAAGTTGGGAAATAAAAACAAAATTATATCACAAGTTGGCAAATGATTATTCTGCGAAATAAAATTCTGCGAAACGTTAGTTGGCAAGTGATAATCGGCTGAACAATTTTCGGCGAAAAGGCAGAGATCCCTAAAATGCCTATTTTGAAATTAATAAAGTTTAATTTCATTTTGCGGTCGACTACATAATAAGTTGGTCGAGTTGTATAAAAAAACTATCTATGATATAGTTTTGGTTGAAAGTACTTACTTTTATATCACATTTTTTTCAGAATTATTTTAGTAATATTTAAAAAGTTAATGGGGGGGGGCTCTCTAATTTTATCGTATTATTAGGTTATCTTGAGGGGGGGGTTCATCTATATAGTGCCAAGGTAGTTTTTGTTGCATTTCAAGAGACCTTTGCAACGATATCCTACGCTATGGGTTTAATCGAAATTATTTTTTTTAATTAACTTTTTGTTGTAACGGGAGGCTGAAAATAAAAATATTTTCCCATAATTTTAAAAACCAAGTTTGGATCTTCGATATACATTTATCTACCAATTTTCGTGATAATCGGGCAGTAACGGCGGAGTACGAACCTGGACGGACATGACGAAATTTTACGGGTCCTGTGTGGACTGTGACCATAAAAATGAATCTCCACATTGTATGTTCCCATGTTTTTAGGTATATTTTACCCTTTGGGTACATAACCTTATAAATATCGAGGTAAAGTAAAATACGCGTCGTAAACCTGTAACGGTTATTACCTTCAATACCAAATGTCACCATACTATACAATAAACGTACGTAATACATATCAAAATATCACATTTTAAGCGTATATAAAACGCGTAAAAGTTTTACATCCCTCACGTAGAATTTCAAACACCGCTTACTACGTTCACGATTCGCGTCCCTACTTAAAAGGCAATTAAATTAAAGCATTACCAGTTCATGTTCGCAGTTCTTTAATTTGTCAAGATAATAGGTATAAACTATTCGTAAATGCGAGTACGCTCGTTTGTCTAGAAGCAAGAATCCGGTGACAGCGGTAGATTAATGACTTTAGTTTTAATTAAGCGAGGTGTGAGACTTAGGTAGAAAGAAATACTTATGTCTGCTAAGATATGAGTGTGTGCAAGGATTTAAGGGTGGGCATTCAGGGCAACTGCCCCGGGGCCTCCACAATAGAGAGGCCCACACAATAGAGATTTAAAATCTTTCAAGTTCTGACGTGTAAACTCTACAACTTTTCTTTTATTTATTTTTCGGTTTTGTACCTTTACATACAGTACCTACTTTGTAGAATCATGATAAATGTAATAGCTCTTAAATATTGTAATAACGGTTATTCATCTATACTTATTTAGACAATCAGTAAACTATCAGAATTCAAATCGTTTTAAAAAGTAGGTACAAAGGTACTTCTAATTTTCACCTATGTGCCCCGGGGCCTCCGGACTTCTAAATTCGGCCCTGAGTGTAAAGTGTTAAGGTTGGTGGTGGATCTTCACAGAAAATGAAGTTCTTTTTAACCGGACGAGGTCAGATCAAATAAAACGAAAGAACGGAGCGCTGCGAGTAACTCACTGACGCCGGTAAAACTCTGCCTTGGCGTGTACACACAGCTAACGCACACACGCGTACCGAAATGCCTTGTCAGTTAATCTGTCGCAGCATCAGATGCTTAATATCATTACAAACTTAATTATCCGTTAACAATAATGCCGAATTGCGTAGGTAATGAAAGGATGTACAAATGAAAGCTCAGCGTTATTTTTATAACATTGCTAGTCTTCGAGTGGTTGTGTAGCTACTGCAGTTGGCGCTAGAAGAGAAATCTTTGTAGAAAGTCTAAGATTTCTTTCCGGGTTTAGTTGAGGTACTACCCAGCGCGCCTCGGAAGGCACGTTAAATTAAACCATTGGTCCTAAAGATGTTAATTTTAAAGGTGAAAGGGCTATTTTTTCCATCGTGGCGTAATTTAAAAATTATCAGGACAGTAAATTTTAAATTTGACAGATTTTGTATAATAATTTTAATCTGAGAATCGAAATTTGCCCTAAGATAACAATATTTTATTTCGTGGGTTTTTTTTAGGATTCATTATTACAGCTGCTTCGCTTTTAAGATAACGATATCTAATCGGAATCTTCATTTTTCATTCTTTTTTATTTCAAAGTAATTCTGCCCTCTAATGAGTGCCTCATTCTGCCCTCTAATGCCCTCCATGGGCATTAGAGGGCAGAATAATAAAGCCTGATATAAATTTTAGCCATTAATCATTATTTATATCTATTGAGTCATTAATTTTGTCCACGCGGTCGTGGTTTGTGTAAATTCTAAAATTGCTTTCCGGTTCTGGATGGTTGAGGGACTACCGTCCGTGCCACGAAAAGCATAAGTCGTTGGTCCCGAGCGGTCACCAAACTACCTGCCAAACGTGGTGACGCTATACGAGCGGTTATATTATAGCTGTGCTGGGTGTACACCCTAGTGTATCGCGGAATAAGATTGACCTCATCCCACGCTTGTATTATTATTGCTTATGTATATGTATATTTTCTATGTATTACAAATAAATTCGCTATATCATGTATTATTTGACGGAAATTTCTTCACTTACTTTATTACACAAATGATATCTACTGTTAAACGGATGGCATATATTTTTCAAGCACCTTATAGACACTCGTAAACGTTTATTCAACCAATTCCGTTACGAGGTATTTATCCTTACTCTATGCTAATAATGTTTTGTTCCCTCTAATAGTCGAGAGGTCATAAAGTTGGGGACTGGCATTTTGTGTATGCGAAAAATGATATTATTGGCGTGTTTTGGATATTTTGCGTCATCGTCCTTGTTACACAATTGTTCTCAGTTTTATCGGCACTTGTCTTAGTAGCGGACAACAAATTTAAATAGTCAACTAGTTAGCAAGTAGTATTAATTAGGATACAAATTTGGTAGTAAACAAACATAATGTAGGTAGGTAAGTAGGTATAAATATCAATAGCGTAACTACAAAGTCAAAGTGATACACAGAATTCATCAATCAATATCAATTATACGTTTCACTCACTTTCCTGTTGCGGCAAGGTAGGTTAACAACAACCAAGTACTTTTATTAAAAAAAGACAGGAATTAAGATTCTGAAACTGCGTGGGTCAGTTAGTACAATATAAAGTTTTATCTTTGGAGATAATACACAAAGGCATGACCAGGTTTAGGTCTGGGAGACAGTTTAACAGAAACCTCTGTCTGCTATCTATAAACTACGTTTGACAATAGTAGATAACAGAGTTCTAAGGGAGTACCACCATCACCTCCCCCCTCTATCCCCTCAGTACTGACGCATAAACTTACATATTATTATAAAAATATTAGGTAGGTACATTAGAATGTTAAAGGAGGCTCCAGACGCGATATTAGACATTCCACGTGCCTACGTCTGCCGCCCATCAGTTACGCCTACTTGGCAAAACACACTGTATGTGTAACTACTTATATATTTTAATATCTTTAGGTACTAATATTATATGGAAACTGGCTGTCGTGGTATCGGCATGAGCTGAGAAACAGTAAAGAACATGTTGGGCTTTGAGTATACATGTGGAAGATAAGATAAGTAAGAGTAAGAAACACACAAGATTTGAAACGTTGACACCTGTAGGTACTAGTAAATATCACTGTATCACAGGTGTCATTAATGAAACTTGATTAAATAGCACTTGTGTGTGTGTGTGTGTGTGTGTATTTTTGTTTGTGCGTGTGTGTGTGTGTGTGTTAGTGGGTGTGTGTATATAGTAGGTGACCTATCAATTTGATTTGGCTGCGGTTTTGGAAAGTTAGAGGATCTACTTTACCGTCCCTACATAAGCAACCAAAATAAAACAATTATTTGGATTCCACTTGTGAAGTTTATTCAGAATTGATGACTTCATATAAAACAAACACATGTGCCCATATTTCTTACGAGAAAGTGTTGAATTCATAATGGCAGTATCGATCTCCGAGAGCACGTGGGAAACGACAACAGCAATAACATCTAGAAAACAACTGCTACAAATAATTCTCATAAGTTGTTTTCACAGTTGTTTTACTCAATTTTCATATTATGATATCACTCTGTCACGATTTGTATACACAATTAAAAGTTAAAGCGTTTAAATGAAACCTTACCAAATGATTTTGCACTTTACATTTTACGTAATATTCGCTGGTCCACTGCTAGAGTAGAAGTGGAAATAGGAACAGAGTTACAGGTTGTCCTAATAGGTTAAGACAAATTAAACAAAATATTTGTAAAATCGTTTTAATATACAGCACGATAGATTCTTATTATAATTCCTTATCACTTCTCATGTGGCTTTACCCTCTCTTGATTGGACGGCCATGTAGTGCTCATGTGTCGACGTGGCTCGGGTCAACAACAAGCAAGTATTCGTGACCATGGATTGTCCGTACTCTTGACCACCGTTTTCGAATATCATTGCCGCTACGCTTTGCTCGTAGAACGGCTGCTATACCGAAATAAACTGCATTATCTTAAGTTGTATTGTAGCCAGATTAGAACCAAATAGCCAGTCAAGCGATTGCGCCCAGAATCTGGTCGGTATGTTAGCACTGTCTTATAATCTACGTAGAGCCAGATTCCAAGTAAGTAGAGAAGAGGAAAATCAATAGTCTAAAGTTTATAGGACAATCGAAAATAAACCAGCAGTCGAAAAGTTTTGGCTGAATAGCAATATATTACCTATAGGTATATTTAATATATAAATTGGCAATATAGTAGATAAATGTGTTCAATACAAATCGATTTATTTTCTCATCTCGATAAAAATGACTTAAGTGGCAACGTACCTAATTTATAGTTGCTGTTTCATAAGTTTAAATAAAATAAAATAAAATAAAAAAGTTTTTATTTACGTAAACCTATTACAGGCATTTGCAAATAGTCAAAACATATTTGGCTCATTAATATAATATATTTCATTTATTAATTTAGTTTAGTTACCTATTATAGTTACTTATAATAATTAGTTTATTATATTAGTTATTAATTAGTTTGTATTAGATATTTCTTTATAGCTTTAGCGTAAAAGCTGTCAGGTATGAAAATAGAATTTTATTTTTTATCTATAATTTAATAGTCTAAAGTTCTGTCATTGAGTTGTTCATTTGAGTATGTTATTATTTAGATGGACCATAAGTATATCGTCGGACGCGATTTTATGCTACCACCGGATCCAATACGCCCCATCTGAGAAGATCCGGCGAAACAAACTCAGTGGGGTATTCTACTGCCGGTTTCATCGCGGCCTCATTGAGACGATGCGGCGAAACATACTCAAATGGGCATGTCAACATTATTTAGGTCCAGTTACTGTCTTATTTAGTTAATTGGCTTACACAATTTACCAATCGGCTGTCTTTATACAACTTTTATTTTTATTTTGCTAATTTAACAGATCAGATAAGTTATTTTGAGACAGAACATGTGTTATTTTTATGATTATGATTACAGACAGTACACAGAATACACTATCATGATCTTTCTGTTTCAATGCTTCATCAGCTTTAAACATTAAACTTATGGCAAAAATCTTTTAACAAAACCATTACTAAAATATACTCAATTTGACGACTTGCGCCTACCAACGGGATCAAATTGCTCATATTTCATTTCTGCTATACTCCGTTTATAAATTCAAGTTTTCCTATAAATATTAAAAAGTTTGCTAATTACACGATCGCCTGTTTACTTCAGGTGTCGAGTCAAAGTCGCGATACATAAATCAATAATACTTTTTGCCAGCCAGGTTATTGCAAATATAAAGGCACGAATACATTAGGTGACGAATTTCCTGCGACACGTGTCGCCAGCGATGTCGGGTGAAGTAGGCTGATATATATTTTTTAAAAGTACATATTTAGTTTGAGTTTTTGCTACTTTACCGGGCATAAAGTCAAGCGAAGTTCCAGCCTAATAAAAGGTTTAAATACTACAAACTAAGCAACCTGCGCAAGAGGGCGTCCCTTGCGGGATTTGGACATCGGCTCAGGGTGGTCGCTGGCGATGGGATTATGACGTTTAGTTTTTTTTAGGGGAGTTTTGTGCAACTGTCGTTGTGCTGCACAGTGCGCGGGCCTCTCGGATTTTTGGATCTACGAGGGCATTGGAAGGTTCTTTACAAACTAAGAGTCGGAAGGGCGTCGCGTTCGCAGGCGCACTCTTCTCCAGTGTGAAGAAGTGCGACGTTTTCGGACATCGCGCGACTTGCATCCGTAGCGACGAAATTGCGACGACAACTTTGGGCGATGTTGCCAGACATGTCGAGCAAAATCCAAACGGCTTCCCTTGACATATCACCGACACATGTCATGAGACATTTGTCCCCTAATGTATCAGTGGCTTTATGCTTGGAAAAATTAAAAGTGCTACAGAGTCGAGTAGCGCTCGACTCCGAAACACTATAGGGGCTTATAACAAAGTCGTTTAAGTGGCTTAGATGTTCAAGGACCGAGGACTTTGCCTTTTCAATGTAACTATGTCCCCCACACCCACTTACGTTCAGATTGTTTCTTTTATGAGATGGTAGGTTAGCTGGAGTTGTCGTCATGAGGTTGATATTGACTGTGTCCACAACAGGTGCGTCAGTTTGTTTAAGTAATAAAGTTATTCGCATCTTGTGTACGTAAATAAATAAACGCGGCAGAGAAAATAAACATGTTAGAATACTAACGGTGTATGACGTCATGTAGTAAAAAAATAATGTTATATATATCTCGTATGTTGATACGATCGGTGAGGTTAATCAAGCATGCGGTGAATTCTCAGATGGGTGACTATTATGGTTTAAGTTCTTAGTTTTTTTTTCGGACGGATATAACTATGAAGTGATATTTTTGTGGCTTCACCTGGCATGAAAACGAATAGGGGTCTAGTAGTTAGTTAAAAATTACGCACCAAGAGAGCTCCTGTGGGCTTATCTGCTCACAGTGGTCAATGAAGCCTTTCGGACTTTGGGTCTACGAGGGCATTAAAAGGTTTAAGTTCACTGTGGTTTGTATAGCACTTCAAACTTAGTTGATCCCGTGGATTTAGTTACTATACGGTACGCCAACGGTCGTTAAGCTATGTCAGTAGCATAGCTAGCGCAACTCTTAGTTAGATACCTATATAATAATGGTTTGATGTTACCAAACCATTTTGTTTTGGTAACATTCTCCTTTTGGATCGAATTAAAAAAATTCTGTTATAGAAAACTGCAAATACAATAGCTATATTTTATTAACAGGTTTCCACGGGAACTAGAGTAACGCCATCGAAACTTCGCAGAAACCTTTATTGTATATACCTACGCTAAAATGAAAACCATATAAAATGTATGCTTAGGTATAGAAAATGAGTCACTCACATAAGCAATGCTAATGTGACATTTTATATTTGAGTGCACAACTAGGTTAACTGTATTTTCCGAGAATATAATAAGAATTTTAATCACACCACCTACACTATTTATAAAAATAATAATACTACAGATTTGTAGGAATGTACCAATTTCGATTTTTCTAAGGTTTCATTACCTTAATGTACCATTTGCATTATAATCCGACTAATATTATAAATGCGTAAGTTTGTATGTATGTTTCACGCAAGAACTACTGTACGGATTTGGCTGAAAGTTTGCACGCGGATAATTTATAAGCTGGATTTACATATAGGCTACAAAATATCACGCTCCGACCCACTGGAACAGAGTGACGGGGGTATGACCGCTGGGCGCAGCTAGTCTGAAATAACCCTTTGAACGAAACTCCATTCGCAATCTCTTAATTAATACGGCACCCAAAACTGCGCTAAACTAGAAATAAAAAAAAACCGGCCAAGTGCGAGTCGGACTCGCGCACGAAGGGTTCCGTTTCAGTTACAAGTGCGTACCTATTTTTGATATCAAGAATAAATAAAAAAGCGTATGTTTATGAAATGAAATGTTATTTAATATTCGAGATGATTGAATGAAAGCTAAATTGCGGTTTACGATTTTTGACGTATTAAAAAAAAAACTACTTACAATATCTCGTTCAAACTAATTTTCGGTGGAAGTTTGCATGGTAATGTACATCATATATTATTTTTAGATTTATCATTCTCTTATTTTAGAAGTTATACGGGGGGGACACACATTTTACCACTTTGGAAGTGTCTATCGCGCAAACTATTCAGTTTAGAAAAAAATTACATTAGAAACCTCAACATCATTTTTGAAGACCTATTCATAGATACACGTATGGGTTCGATGAAAAAATTTTTTTTGAGTTTCAGTTCTATGTATGGGGAATCCCAAAATTTATTGTTTTGTTTCTATTTTTGTGTGAAAATCTTAATGCGGTTAATAGTTCTTATAGTTTCGGAAAAAAGTGGCTGTGACATACGGACGGACAGACAGACAGACAGACAGACAGACAGACAGACAGACAGACATGACGAATCTATAAGGGTTCCGTTTCTTGCCATTTGGCTACGGAACCCTAAAAAGCTAAATTCCAAAGGTTATCTTTAATGTCTTACATTTCACCGACGCTAAGGTGAAAAGCTCCTAACATTTTCAATTTTGCATACAGGCTTTCTTTCGAATTAAATAAAGTGTTTGAATGTGTTTTCGTCTGAAATACTACCGACCGACTAGTAACGACATACTTCGAATATTTTGTAGGAGTTACTAGCCAGTATTATTTCCCTGCAGAATTATTGAAGCTTACAATTTCTGTCGGAACCTAGAATTCCTAAAATGCCATTAGCGCGGCAGTCGAGCCTCATTTCAAATTAAACGTCCCACAAATCAAAATCAAGAGTGCGGTCGCGAGTTGACAGTTGACATATTTTTATGGGTTACGTTTTTTCCAAGCGCTGATTTGTGTTACGTACGTTTTTTTTACTCAGCAAAATTTGTTCTTGTTGTACGTCATTTATAATGCATTAACAAATTTAAGAACATTATTTTGATTTACTTAATTGAGAACATATTTCTGATGTGAAATATTGTTCTCAATTAAGATTTTGTAAGCAGAAATGAAATATTGTTACTAATTCTCTAATATTTAACATATTGATGTACCATCTACTGAAGACTTTCTGTAGGTATATACCTACAGAAAGTCTTCAGTTGATGGTACTAGTTAACTGCATGACGTGTATCAATTCATACAAATCGTCATCACACAATATGTTAAATATTAGAGAATTAGTGACAATATTAGAGTCCTGTCGATTTTAATTCTGCTTCTAAAATCTACCAGTAGGTAGAAAATACATCTAACTTGAGACAGTACCTTGGTTTCCGATAGTCTTACATAAGAATCAAAGACCCATTCTATATTTAGCTATTGCCCTTTCTGATTTTATGACAGCACGCGATGCGCATATCTATTGTTTTGTACAACTGTCATTTCAATTGACATTAAATGCATGATGTTATGAACTTATTTTTGTTTAAATAGGTATTCTGCCCTAATTAGTGCAAAATCGCTGGATAAGTATTCAAAGAATATCCAAAAGTATAAAAATCTACTTTTCTATTTTCGATATATTGCTTGGTCGTTTTATATCCTATACTTAAAAAAAGTATAAAACAAGTGATAGCTTCATGTTTTTTTAATTTTTTAAAACATTACGGAAGTTTACCAGTTTAATAAATTTTGACCACCGGCAGGACTCGAACCTTCATCTTAGGTTTAGCCTCTAATGCCTTAACCAATTCAGCTACGGTGGAACCCGACCGGTCTTCGAAATTTATCTTATAACTTCTTTCGGACATTTCAAACATTGACAAAAAATAACATGGAAAACTTTAAGTGCCGAATCATTTATTAAAGTGATTATGCCGTGCGATGTTTTGTTTTAGCAAAAAAAAAACCTTATCTATCCTAATGTATAAAGCTGAAGAGTTTGTTTGCTTGCTTGAACGAGCTAACCTCAGGAACTACTGTACCGGTTTGAAAATTTCTTTCAGTTTTAGCTAGTCCATTTACGAGGAAGGCTATATTTAATTATGAAGTTCCACTGGACTCTACTCGCAATCTCCTAATTCCCTACTTAACATAATTTACTCTTTGACATCAGACAATTTATTTTATACCCGCTTTTATTGTAGAGGTATTTACGGAAGCATTGTTATAATAGATAATTTATATATATCGTACTACACATTTGATTTAACGGAAAGAGACCATTCAACGATATTTTCCGGTAACCATTTCCATTCATAACAATTGGGAAACTGTCCAAATTGGTAATTCTAAGTGATGTGCTGTTATAAGGCAAAATAACCATTCATTTAGGACTAGCCACGATGCGCAGCTCTTCATAGAGCCATTGGGTTTTTCTTGTTTTTCTTCGTTCTTGTAATAAAAGCCACTGGGTTTATGTTATTTTGGCGGCACTTAAGGAGGTTGCGGCCAGAGGTCTCAAAAAAAACCAATTTACTTTGACTTATTTAATTAAATTAAAATTACAATTTGAATTACAAACTAATTAGAGTATGATTGATGACCGAAGTTAGATCAAGAATGCCGGCCCTCGCGAAGCGCAGGGACCGCGTTGGCTCCCATTGACGTCATTGTAGGCACGTTTATGCTGACACAAGCCTCGTGCTTTCACACGGCACCAATGCAA
This sequence comes from Nycteola revayana, assembly GCA_947037095.2. Taxonomy (NCBI): domain Eukaryota; kingdom Metazoa; phylum Arthropoda; class Insecta; order Lepidoptera; family Nolidae; genus Nycteola; species Nycteola revayana. The sequence goes on along the minus strand of OX344849.2, from coordinate 17,239,986 downwards.
TACTTCCATGCTGATTGTGCATATTGGTTTCTATGTAACTTTGGAAAGGTGTCAGCGATATCCATATATTAGGGATGCGTAACACCTCCCCCCGAAGAACGGCGAATGTTGAAGACCTTGGTCGTAAACTGAGCAGGTGGGTTGCTAGGATCGATCCTCGTGGTGGTTGGTACAGCGTAGACTGCTTGTAGTTCAGGTTGTCCTTGTTCATTCGGGATCGACAAGTTTCTCAGTTGGCTTCGTATATATTTCCGATACAGTAGGCAGCTAGTAAGTGCGAGTGCACTTAATAAGATAATGTACATAGGTATGGTAGTATGGTAGAGGCTGCGATCAAAGTCCTGATTCAATTTTATTGGTGATTGAAGCGAAATCTCAGTGTTAATTTGATGTAGTTTATCTAGATTTGCTGAATGTAGTTCGAGCGTTGGTACAGGTGATGCTGTGAAGGCTGTCGTCTCGGGTAAATCCATTAACTTTAGCGCTTGTCCTCTTAGTCGGTCGTGGACATTAGATAGCGTAAACTGTGGTGTTTCCAGGTAGCATTGCTGTGGTATTATAGCTAGGTAGCTACCCTGTAGGACCTCATATAGATGCTGGCCGCAGAAAAGATGAATCTTCGTCTGGTTCGGGAAACTGAGAGTGTAATGTTTCTCATCGAGTTCTTCGTATGCTGGTCTATTTAACTCTACTGCGATAGTTTTGCAGGAAGACTTTCGTTGTTGCGTGGTAATGAGTTGCTGTATGCAGTCAGAAGATGTTCGGCTTTGCAAGCTCGTCGTGTCCTTACAGACAAACCATTTACTGGTCTTCGGGCATTCTGCCTCTATGTATCTGAAATCTTTCTCATGGAGGGCTATGAATGGATGGGATGGAGATAGGATTTCATGGTACTTATTTGGAACTATGGACAATTTATATAAATCATAGATAGGTGACATGACAATGGGAAACCTAAACACTATAACTATCTCATTACCTACATAGTATGAACCTATTCTAATTATATCGTAATATTCTCTAATATCTAAAGGCATGACTTTGTCAGTGCCGTACAATACATTTAACTTACTAACTATATCGTGTAACGCTGGCGAATCTAAAATCGAATGATGTGTTATGGAACTTTTAATAAATGCTAAAACGTTCTGTAATTTAATTATTTCTTGCGAAATTAAATCAACATTGTCACTTAGTACGATTAATGATTGTGCAAGATGTGCATATTTGATCAAGTCATTATCGCGAGCAGCGTTTGTTTTATTAATTATGCTAACTAAGTTCATAATTTTATTTTGATTATCTATGACATTACTTAATAATTTTGAATACTGAGTAGTCCAATTTTTAGAAATACTAATGTGGGTGTTAAACTCTGTAGCTAAACTATTTTCGTTATCTTGGAGGGTTTTAATAACCTGATTAAAATGAATAGCATCTGTATAGTCCAGGTTACCTGTAACACTTTTAATTACTGATCCAAGACCGTCTACCAATCCTCTTTTAACACGAGTTGACTCAAAAGTTTCCAATTGATTTAAAACGTAACCAAGCTTATCTTTTAAATAGGTAATATGAGGTTCGTAAAGCGATTCGGTTTTATTATGTAAATGGGGCGTAATATCATCTAATTGGTCGTTAATAGAAACAATACGGGACTTTAAATTTTCAAGATCAATTCGCTGTAGGAAAGAATGGTAATGGGAAATAATTTTAGTGGGACCTAACTTAAAGGGTAAGATACCGGGCCCATGATTAAGACTCTCAAGTTTTATCTCCTGTGTTTGCGAAGTCCGAAGGAGAAGGTGTAGAATCAGCAGCGTTCTGTAACAATTGGACTCTTTTAGGGATTCGTTTGAGTCGGGACTTGGCTATTGGACCTCGTTTCTTCTTAGTATAAATATGAATAGGGAGGTCGGCCATAACAACGTCATGTGTGTAACGGGAGGCTAATTTTTGTCGTGAAGCTAACGGATTTTTCACAAAAAACTGTTGTTCCGGGGAGTATTCAATTTCCGGTTCTCTATTCCTATTATGATTAGTAGTCAGTCCTTCGCGAGCAGTCTTTGATAGGTCGTGTATGGTGTTGTAGGCTATGGTCATTTTGTCTCTATGGTTAACAATGTACTGTTGCAATAGTTGAGAGTTAGTGTTAATGTCAAAAATGTCTCGGGGATCAAAATGGCCGGTAACAACTTCCATTGGTCTACATTTTGTTAAGCTATGAATACTAGTATTATAGGCCAAAATTGCATAAGGCATTAAATTTAGAATAGACTCGGATTTTTTATTTAATTTTAATATGCGTAAATGTTCTAAAATAGTGGAGTGGAACCTCTCTACTATACCATTTTCGTTAGGCGTGTGCGGAGCTACGCGGTGGTGGTTAATTTTATGTAACCTTACGAATTCGGAGATTAGTTGATTAGTGAATTCTGTACCGTTGTCAGTAACTATTGTAAGCGGTATGCCATGATGCGTGCAAAAGCTAAGAAGCGCCTGTACTACACTAACAGCTGTTCCATCACGCAAATAATATGCTTGAGCATATTTAGAGAATGCGTCGACTATAGTTAGGTACTTCTCGCCGTGGATAGTAAGTAAATCTAAATGAACAAGTTCAAATGGTTTTGTGGCAGGTGGAACTATTTTAAACTGTTGTTTGATCGGGTTACGATCGTATTTTGCCTGACCGCACACTGTACATTCGTTAATAAATTTTGATATATTATCTCTCATCTTTGGCCAGTAATATTTGTGAGATAAGGATAAGTAGGTTTCGTTAATACCCCTGTGATTGGTTTTGCCAATATGGTACTTGTTAATTATTTCTTGTTGTCTTAGGTATTCACGTACATTTTCTACTTCATGCTTAGTTAGTATTAAGTGCATAGATGAGTTTTTAAATGTTTTTTGAATTATAGGCATTATAGTGTACATTGCTAAATGGGGATTAATTAGTAAGCCAGTTTTAATTTTTGGGTTAACATATTCTTTAATACAATTAATCACATCCTCTTCTAAATTCGATTCAGAAACTTGTAAATTTATACGAGTATGGGTATCAAATGGTTTAGTAAAAGCTGGTCTGCCCTTAATATCGCCTACAACATTTATAATGATTTGTTTAGTGAATTTATTAAGCGGTTCATCCGATATCGGGACTTCCAAGATGGGTTTTTCATTATCAGTATGTACTGTGGCAGTTCTTGAAGAGGACTGCCTATCTTCTGTAACTGTAACAGTCCGTGAATCATCTAATGTATTGGTTTTCTGGGAAACGTTAACGGCAATAGACATCAATTCATAGTTATTTAATTCGATTCGGGATAAAGCGTCCGCGTTAGTGTTAGCTTTACCCTGTTTGTATATAACAGTAAAATCGTATTCACTAAGTTTCAACCGCCATCTTGTAAGTCGCGAATTGGGTTCTTTTAAGTTCATGACCCATTGCAAAGGTTTGTGGTCAGTAATAATTTTGAATTTACGGCCAAATAGGTATGGTCTAAAGTATTTTGTAGCCCATACCATCGCCAAGAGTTCCTTCTCGATGGTACTGTAGTTACATTCGCTTGAATTTAACGTCCTTGATGCGTAGGCAATTGGTTTATCGGAGCCTACGGTACCTTGAGATAAAATAGCGCCAATAGCTACGTTGGACGCATCGGTAGTAAGAATGAACTCTTTAGTGAAATCTGGGTATTGTAAAATTGGGTCGTTCGTTAAAAGTGTTTTACAATGCTCGAAACAGTTAACATAATTTTTATCTAGATTAATTTTTGAACCTTTTTTAAGACACTGTGTTAGAGGTTTAGTAATACGTGCAAAATCCGGGATAAATTTCCTATAATAGCCTAACAGTCCGAGAAAACGTTTGATTTCAGTTGGTGTTTTAGGTAGGGGATAATTTTGAATAGCCTGGATTTTATTAGGGTTAGGTTTTACACCCTCGTTACATATAACGTGTCCCAAAAACTCGGTTTCCAACTTCAAAAACTCAGATTTATCCATCTGGATCTTGAAATTAGATTCCCGTAGCCTTTGGAATACCTTTTCTAGGTTAAGAATGTGTTCTTGGAGTGAGGTACTGAACACAATTATGTCGTCTAGATACACAAGACACACATCATTCTGCAGGTCCCTGAGGACGTTGTCCATTACCCTCTGGAACGTCGAGGGAGAACCCTTGAGTCCCATTGGCATCCTCAAATATTCGTAATGGCCATTCTCAACGTTAAATGCAGTCTTATGTATGTCTTCTGGATCCATCTCAACTTGATAGAATCCACTGGCTAAGTCCAAAGTTGTGAAATATTGGCATTTGCCAAGTTTGTCAAGTACGTCTGTTATATTGGGAATAGGGTACTTATCGTCAATCGTTTTCTCATTGACTTTCCTAAAATCTACTACTAGACGCCATTTGACTTTGCCTGAAGCATCCGCCTTTTTGGGTACTACCCAAATCGGAGAGCTCCATGCTGAATTGGAGGGCCTAATGATATTCTGCTCTAGCATTTTATTAATTTGGTCCCTAACCTTCTGTCTATGTACGTAAGGGTATCTATAAGTTTTAGTGTGTACTGGAATTTCATCTGTAGTTCTAATTTTATGTTTTATCTTATTGGTGAACGTTAAACATTCCCCCTCAAGATAAAACACATCAGCATAATTAGCACACAATCGTACTAAATTAGCGCGTTCTTCCGGATTTAAATGTTCCATACGTAAGCGAGAAATAACTTCTTTGGCACGGTCGGATAAAATTTCAGTACTATCAAACTCTAAGTTAAATAAAGTAGCTTCAACCGGTCTGTCCATTGAAAATATAATATCGTTAGATGTAGGGTTAGTTATTTCCACCCAACCACGATTATTAGTCACTTTTGTTAAACAATCCGAAATAAAACAATTGCAAATAATCTGATTTTCTACAATTACATCACCGTCTAAACTATTGACTGGCAGTTTAACTAATTTACTAGAGTTGGCCGGAATAATTTCTTCGTATAAGTTAACATTGCGTGAGTCATACATTTGAATAGGAATTTTAGCGTTACGAGTCACAAGTAGTTTGTTACCAAGGTCAATGTTAGAACCCCAAGTGTCTAGTAAGTCAAATCCTATAAGTCCGTCAAAGTAATTATGAAAGTTATAGACAAATAAAGTAATGTCTCCGCTTTCGTTAAATTCCGGGAAACAGGGTAAGGTTAACGAAAAATCATTCTTACTGGTTGCGTGTACGTTAGTTACTTCAAACGGGTCGTAGTTTAATGGAATATGACTGAAATATTTTTCAACAGATGCCGGGCTAATAAATGACTGATTAGCACCGGTGTCGATTAAAAATTTTAAGGGTGGATTTTGAATTTGGATATAACCTAATTGTCGTTGTATGTGAAAATTAACTTCTATTTTGGCTTTTCTAACTTCGACTCCTTCTGAAAATTTTCACTTTCCGAACCTACATTATTATCGGTAGGCTCTTCCATACACTCGGTACCTACGGTATAATATTGTTCCGGATAGTACGGCGGATCGGTATAGTCGTAAGGTAAATAATTCTGGTCAAAGTCCGAATAAGTGTAGTCATCATTATAATAGTCATTATAGTCATTGCAGTCGAATTCATTGAAATTCACCTCCCTAGTTTTAAAATAGTTAGATGGGGGTGGATTTCCAAATCTGCGCCAATCGTGACCTTGCAACCCTGCAGGTGGTAATTGTTTCGGTGCAAAGTGGCTTACACCACTCATTGGTCGAGCCTGGTTCCTAAAATTATTTGATTGTTGTGGATAAAAATTAGGTCGATTATTATTTATTCTAAAAACATTACTCTGCGGGTTATAATTTTGCGGTGGAGCGCGCATAATTTGCTGAGTGCGCGTTATTCCACGAGGCTGTTGCGACTGATTAAAATTAGGCTGCCAACCCTTAGAATTCTGAGGCTGCATAGGATACTGCCTAGATGGTCCTGGCATATTAAATACAGGTTGTCTCATAGGTGGGGAGAAAGGTAACATTTTAGGTATAAAATTATTTTGGGAAAAATTTTGACTACCTTGAGACGGAACGTGCTGCTTACTACTACTACCATCATTACGCTGTTGCAAATATAACGTATTGAGTTCCTCCTGGATGAATTCTAACGCCTTCTCCATAGATTCAGGACGCATACAGCGTATCCTGTATCCTAGGGGATCTTTTAACCCTCTCAGAAATGATTGCAAAGTTAATTTTTGATAAAGCTTACGTTTTGCCTCAATGGTCGTATTAACTTCTTCATGCAACGAAATATAAGTCATAATCGTGCTAAAAAGATTTTGGCAACGCTCATAGAACTCTTGTGGAGTACTAGAGCCCTGAGACTGAAGTGACAAGTCACTATACAGAGCTGTTTCATCCCTATGATCTGCGAAATTATTTATCAAAGCACTCCTAATGCCCTGCCAATTTTCCGGTATGCCATTAGCATTAATTAATCTAGCCGCCTGACCAGTTATTTTATTTAATATTCCGTTAATCAAAGCTAAGTTACCTAACTCCTGCCCTGGCTCCGTACTAAAATGAGCTATCACTATTTGGTCGCATAAATTAATAAAACGGGTTAAAATATGCGGATTTCCGTCAAATTCGGGCAATAAGCGAAGGGATTTGTAAATGGTATCTACGTCGTTGTATGCCATTTTTCCGTCTAAATTCCTACCTCTGTCAAACCCACTAAGCCTACTACTACAAGTACTACCGCTGCTAGTACTACCTAACCTAACGATCCTTAATCCTCTCGGGTGAAGAATTTTGGATACCTAACCTAACGGTCGCTAAATTAAAATACACGGATAAAACAATTAAAACACATAAAACAATAAAATGCAATTAAAAAAAAAAAATTTCGATGTCTCTGCTTATCCTCCGGGTATCGCCGTGAAGCTATACCTAAAAAGGATATACCTAAACCACTGAAATGCCTAAACTAATAAAATAAAAGGAAAATAATTTTTACTATCTCTGCCAACCCCTATGGGAAACAGGCGTGAGACTATAGATAATGAATAACTAAATACCTACTCTACGCTAGGTATTCGTAATAACGAAATAAAAATTTAAATCACTATACGCTAACTGTGCCTACCCCTTTGGGAAACGGCTTGAACCTATATATAATTGGATAACTAAAATACCTACAACAAAATAAGGAACTATAAGGATATGAAAGTAAATGGGTAAGGGATAAGAAAGATTCAGATCACTTACAGCATTTTCTTTGAGCCGAATCGATTGCTGGATTCCCCCTGGTCTGCAACTCTTGTAGGTTCCGGATAGCTGCTGCAGCTGCTGGTGCACTGACTCTAACTATCCGCTACGATCTGCGCCACTTAAGGAGGTTGCGGCCAGAGGTCTCAAAAAAAACCAATTTACTTTGACTTATTTAATTAAATTAAAATTACTATTTGAATTACAAACTAATTAGAGTATGATTGATGACCGAAGTTAGATCAAGAATGCCGGCCCTCGCGAAGCGCAGGGACCGCGTTGGCTCCCATTGACGTCATTGTAGGCACGTTTATGCTGACACAAGCCTCGTGCTTTCACACGGCACCAATGCAATACTTCCATGCTGATTGTGCATATTGGTTTCTATGTAACTTTGGAAAGGTGTCAGCGATATCCATATATTAGGGATGCGTAACACGGCCTATACAACTGTGTTATGTTGATAAAATGTGACTGATCTGACTAAGGTCCGTTGCAAGTTTCAACTTTATTTTAACAAATCACCTATTTAGTTACTAAACATTAATGATATAGTGTGTATTCTAGTTTAATCTATACTAATATTATTAAGAAGAAAGATTTGATTGTTTGTTTGCATGGAATAGGCTCAGGAACTACTGAACCGATTTTAAAATTTCTTTCACCATTACAGAGCTACCTTATCCCGGAGTAACATAGACTTTATTTAATATTGAATCTCCCATGGGAACGGAGCTACGCGGGTGAAGCCACGAAAAGCTAGTATATACTAATATTATAAAGAGGAAAGATTTGTAGAGGAACGGTTGTTGGAGAAAATGAAGATCTTCTTTGCCGGGCGAGATAGTGTGCCCGGCGGCCGACGGCCATTTGTTACTGTTCGGAACTTGTATATGTTCAAATTGGCTTGCGAACTTTTATTGCGCGATACAGGTTAGATCAGATGCTAGCTTGTAGATTGCGCTGCTCGTCTACTAGTAGTTTGTGTGCCGCTACTGCCTATTAACTAATTCCTACTATAAATAAATACGTAAGATTCAACCATTTTTTAAACATCAAGGTATTTTATACAAACGTATACCGTACCTCCATACCATAAGAATGAATCATAAAGACAATCTTTATATATAAAAATTACGTGTCACTTTGTTTGTCCGCGATGGACTCCTAAACTACTGAACCGATTTTAAATTTAATAAATCGACCCAACTTGAAAGATAGGATAGCTTACATTTCAATTTATAGTCGCAATATTATTTTATTGCAAATTATTTGTCTACTTGACAGACACAATTATCTGTTAGCTCCAAAGGATTCTAACAGATGGCGATATCTGTAGGGTAGGGGTAGGGTAGGTGTAAGGTAGGGGTAGGGTAGGGGTAGGGTAGGGTAGGTGTAGGGTAGGGGTAGGGTAGGGGTAGGGTAGATGTAGGACACCGCATAAACGAAGTATCTCCGGGTCAGTTTATTTGATACAAATGTTTAGGTCTTTTATTTATCGATTGAGGCAGTACAAAGTCTGCCGGGTCAGCTAGTATATATATATATATATATAACAAAGACATAAACCCCGGCACACTAAAATACTATAGATAAAAAAAAGACTCGAAACGTTTCTCCGACCATTACCTCATTCACCAACAACTATAAACTTAAAAGTAATATTGGAGTATGTATTATATTTAGGTCTGGCACGAGGTGGTACATTTTACGAGGCGTTTCATCTGGTTACCTTACTGAGTCTAGTCTAGCTAAAATAAAATTAATTAGTAATTTAGCTAGACGTCGCTACAGATTTAATTGTTTGTTTGTTATATTAAAAAGGCTCTAAAACTACTTGAACTACACTATCCTAAGATGACATAGGCTACGCGGTAACCGCGCTAGAAAAGCTACTATCTAGTAAAAGTAATATTGACTACCTCGTCGGTAAAGCAGTAGTCGGCGTCTAGATCTCTCACCGGTCGTGGATGGATTTTGAGAGTAAAGAAATAGAGAGTGAGCCTGTGTTTGCGCATACACTTGTGCACTATAATATGTAGTACGCAGATGGGTAATTTTCTTAGAGAGTGATATATATATTATTATATGCACTTGAACAGGGGTCTCCAAGCTACGGCCCGTGGGCCAAATCCGGCACGTCGTCAGTGTCATCAAACTGGCCCGCGACAGCCAATGTCTTATTGTTGTTACTATTGCTAGAAATACGACTATTGCTATCTATAGTCCCTTATGGGCAGAAAAATTTAATATGTTTTGGCCCTTGAAGCATACTGAAAATATCATTATGGCCCTAAGGCTTTAAAGTTGGAGACCCCTGCACCTGAATATTAAAATATGATATTCAAGTGCATATATATACATATTAAATATTTACAATATAATAGCAATTTCATTTAAAACTAAATTTTAAAATGTCAGAATCCCTCACTATCCGAGTAGTTCGTAGCAATTTGCCAGCCCTGCCACCCTTTGGTTACGCTACTGAACGAGGGTTTCCTAAATAAATGTTCTGTCGAAAGCTTTGAAAACAGACTTTACTTAAGTGCTTACGAAATCTTAAGAATCCTGATATTGCGAGAGAAAATAAAGCTCTTACTTTAGTATTTCTATACATTGATAGAATATATCAAGTAGGTAGGTACTTTCGTACATGATTATATAATTACTGACTTAACTTTGTGTACTTAGTAGTTCCTTTTAATAATTAAAGCGGCCGTAGCCCAATGGCTAGGGCGTCGGACATGTGATCTTGAGGTCGCCGGTTCGAACCCATTGCACTACCGACGTGAACCCACATTTAGCTTAGTAAAAGGCAAAAAAAAAAAATGACTAGCTTTCCCGCGCGGTTTTACCCGCGTCGATCCCGTTCCCGTGAAAACTTTAACTAAAAATACACATGACACTCACAAATGACGTGGCTTTCTATTGGTTCTATTCAAAATCGCTTCAGTAGATCCAGAGATTACCCCCTACAACGTCACAAACTTTACCACTTTATAATATAGGTAAGTATAGGTAGGTAATTGAATTCTTTAAAATTACAGCTTTTGTTAATACCCATTTTATGATAAATTATTACTTACGATAATTAAAATCAAACTCGTTTGTAAAAGAAGTATTACAAACTCATTTGTAAAAGAAGTATCTATTGTTTCGTTTCAGTTGAGGTCGTTTGGAACAATTTATTTTATTAACCGCTTTAGGGCAACTTTAGACAATAGCATGCTGTACATGAAAGCTATTGTCTTGGGTTTTATTTATTTTTGTTAATTAATTAATTATAATTATAGCAAAACAATCTTATATAGATGATTTTTCTTAAAATTTCACCGAAAGATCGTGTTATTCGAATTTTAGTTAGGAGTATCAAGACTTACTTACTTATAAATACAATGAAACTCGTAGGTACTTTCTTCTAGGCCGGATTTAAGGGAGGGCATCCAGGGTAACTGCCCCGGGGCCTCCACAATAGAGGGCCCCCACAATAGAAAATTTAAATCCTTCAAATTCTGACGAGCAAACTCACAACTTTTATTTTATTTATTTTTTCGGCATTGTACCTTTACATACAGTATTTTGTAGAATCACGTTTAATGTAACAGTTCTTAAACATTGTAATAACGGTTATTCATCTATATTTGTTCACTTCAATTAGACGATCAGTAAAATATCAGAATTCAAATCGTCCTAAAAGTAGATACATACTTCGAATTTTTCTACGCATTTAGGGGGAAATTAATTTGTGATGCCTATTCTCCTTTGTTGCCCCGGGGCCTCCAGACTTCTAAATCCAGCCCTGACTTTCTTACTTGGAAGAAAAAAATAAGGGTAGCTACTCTTGTTTTTATACTTTAAATTTTACAAAATTTCCAGAAAAAGCAGGTAGGGACACAGGTAAGCTACCTATACTTTCCATAGATACATAAAGTTATCTATCTAGTAATGAATAGAACGGGCAGCCGGCGCCGCTTTCTAAGATGGAACAATCCATATAAAGTTAAAACTAGGTATTTCGGAAAACTTAAATATATTTTTCTTTAGAAAACTTTCAAGAAAATGCTTCAGTATTATTAGTGAGTAAGGCACGTGGATATACATAATTGATAGACATTAAAGTTTAAATAATGTAATAATGCAACTAACATTACTAATAATAAACTAATGAATTACTTAGTCAAGATTTTTTTTTCTTTCTTTGAATTTTTTTATCATTGTATTTGACTTATAATAAGTACGATTGATTCGTCTACATTATATATAAACGTTTTCATTTTATTTTGATAACCTTTTGCTAAGAAAGTAAAAGTCAAGTATTTATTGCTACATTTTTTGTCTGAATATTCACACTTCTGTTACAATATATTGTACCTATGTAGCAATACGGCGGCTGCATCTGTAAGCTCACTAAATATTGTGTCCTATTTGCTATAAGTACCTACATCTCAATGTAGCGAAGCGACACGTCATCCTTTTAACCGGTTTTTTTTTTAAAGATTATTAGCAGCGTTTTGCATTCTACTAATATTCTTGATAACCCCTTGTGCTAATCTAAAATGCTTGTGTTACGAGTGGGTTCACGTCGGTTGTGTAATTCGAACCGGTGACCTCTAGGTCACAATTCCGACGCGCCGCCCTAACCATTTTATATTATAGATTATAGATTCGTCATGTCTGTCTGTCTGTCTGTCTGTCCGTCCGTATGTCACAGCCACTTTTTTCCGAAACTATAAGAACTATAATGTTGAAACTTGGTAAGTAGATGTATTTTGTGAACCGCATTAAGATTTTCACACGAAAATAGAATAAAAACAATAAATTTTGGGGTTCCCCATACATAGAACTGAAACTCAATTTTTTTTTTTTTTTTTCATAGAACCCATACTTGTGGGTTATCTATGAATAGGTTTTCAAAAATGATGTTGAGGTTTCTAATGTATTTTTTTTTAAACTGAATAGTTTGCGCGAGAAACACTTCCAAAGTGGTAAAATGTGTGTCCCCCCCCCTGTAACTTCTAAAATAAGAGAATGATAAATCTAAAAAAAAAATATGATGTACATTACCATGCAAACTTCCACCGAAAATTGGTTTGAACGAGATCTTGTAAGTAGTTTTTTTTTTAATACGTCATAAATCGTAAACTGCAATTTACCTTTCATTCAATCAACTCCAATATAAAAATATAAAATAACATTTCATTTCATAAACATACGCTTTTTTATTCTTGATATCAAAAATAGGTACGCACTTGTAACTGATACGGAACCCTTCGTGCGCGAGTCCGACTCGCACTTGGCCGGTTTTTAATTATTATTTTTAAATAAATTAAAATGTCGCTCTATTGTATTTAATATATACTGTAGTTAGGATCTACTCCAACTCTGTGAGTGGGTCGCCACCAATGATGAAAAACGTATGACGATGATTTGAAAAGGGTAGCCGAGGGATCCAGTATTATTATAACGAAAATAAAGAAAGGCCTATGTCTAGCAGTGAACTGAGATAGGCTGATAGAAAACTACATTTTTGAACACTTTAAGACAGCATTTAAAATGTAATTTTAATGTTTGAAATTCATTTACGCATTTCCACCACCGCTGGAGCGTATACGCGCGCTATGCACGTATGCTTACTCATACCACGCGGAGAGGACCCTACACCACTAAAACCCCCCGGGTACTCCTTTGATCCGTCGTTGGCGGGGGCCGGGTACGCACGAGGCAATCCGGCAGGGATATAATACCGGCCTTTCAAGCTTATACACTGTACATATTCATTTACTCACATCAGATCTGTGTCCCCGCAGATTGTAGTTGGTCCTCAACGGTAGCTCGTGCGGGCGACGCGCGTGCGACGAAGTGAAAGTCACGCCGACGACACCACGCACGTTGCCGGTAGCCAGCCAGCCCTCTTGGTAGTAGTTGTTGCGGTTCAACTTCCAACCTTCCTCCTGTGGATATATGACACATTTTTATTGATAAATCAAAACATTTAGATGCTTGAATATGTGACAACAATTCAATTTCTTGAACCAATTAATGAACAAAAAATTCAAAATTAAACAATCTTCTAAACATTGCTTATAAATGCAATATTAGACAATTTATACTTAATTATAATGACGTGAGAGCCTGATTAATAAAAAGTAATAATCCTCAGATATTGGATAGGACTCTTGGTGACAGAATTAGCTAAGCATTTCAAGAATTACATAGTGTCACAGGAAAATATAACCCCCCCCCTTCCTGTCCTAGGGACGCAACTGAACCAGAGCCATAACAGCAGTTCCAAGTCATGCAGAGGCGGATCCAACGTTAAGAGCGCCGTAGGCAAGCATTCCATCGTTTCTTATTAGATGATTGTATGGTTCCAAATATATAAAACAACTGTTTTCAAATTAAAGGTAAGTTAAATTAAGTTACTTTAATTTTAAGTAATTTTGTACGCCTGATACGGCAGAACATGTTAAACCATTATAATTGTAACACCACATGAAAACTTGTAACACATGCTTCATACAAATAAATGCATCATTATCTTTATCTTATCTTTATCTTTATCCGACATTTAATAGCCACAACTACAGTTGCTGTTCCAGCGCATATTCCGCCCTCTCGCCCGTTTGTACCTTCGCGCCTAGTTTGCCATATGGGTAATCCGCCTTTGAAATTATGCCAGTAACACCTAAATCTTCTCCATCAGCCTAAAAGGACATCAATCAAATGATAAAAAAAAAAATTGTCTCTTAACTTGTTATCCCCTTAAGTACGTAAGTATATATTTTTTCACTGAATAGGTATATTAAAAAAAATGTATTTTAAAGAAACAAAAGGCTGAAACATATATACTTAGATTCAGTCTGAAAATCAAAACTAGTAATGATTTCAAAATGGAAACAACATAGTAATTATTAACGTTAACCAAAAGTCCTAATAGAATATAGTTTTAAAAAGTATATGTCAATTACTCCTACAAATAACAACCTCAACCTCTGAAGGCCTTGGCCTTGTCTAACTACCTCGCAATTGCGGCTTTTACATTGCAGTGTAACTGTTGCACATGTGAATTGATTATGTGAACGATATATTATGCATGTTAATTGTCATGGCAATAAACGGTTAAACTATTTATAAGTATAACAATTGTGTCTAGTGGTTATTTAAGAACCACTATTATTCGAAAGGAAGGAAAAACTGTTATTTTGAATATTCGCATTAGATTTTAAAGTCCAAATCATGGTACACTTATAATGTATATGATGAATAAAGTACCAAATTAGGGTATCAAAAATGTATAATTTAGCGTATGTGTGTAATTGTGTGAACATATTATGTGAACAGCGCAGTTAGGTATTTTTATTTATTAAAAGATAATCTCATAAGAGTGATTCTCAAATTCTGTCTTGGATTATCGAAACTAAATATGTTAAAAAAATATTTGTTATGTTAATTTAAAGGCACATCCTTACAAAAATCTTATCTGACTACTTACCACTACTAAGTATTTCTCTCTTATAAACTAAATACTGAAGTAATTAACGTTTAATAAATGTTCCAATTACCTCTACACCTCTAGCAGGGTGGCAATAAACAGTATGGAAACTTTCCAAGTAATTACTATAAACACACCTACATTATTAGTATTAAAGCGACGACGGTTACTCCAAGTACCAAGGTCCCTTCTAAGTAACAAGTTCCTCGAAAATTGTGGTATCATATAGCTAATTAATTATCAATATATGTCGCTGGAACACTATAGGACACATAAATAGACGCCAACGCAATTAACAGCAATGTAATGCTACTCCATGCCTCTTTGCAGACCGGAGATCGAAGGCGAAATTGCCAATTAGTTAGATATTACGAGGCGACACCCTTTCTCCATTAATCCATACGTCCGCATCCCAATTAGGATTCGATGGACATCGCTTTCAACGTCCGACTTCAAAATCAAATCATTCAGTGCAAATTGCAAAATTAGTAGTTTTCAAAAAGTTTTTTCACTCGGTCTTTCAATACGAGAAAGCTGGCGCAGTGTTGGCCAAACTTTAAGTTACTTTTCTAAATAAAGAAAATTATAAACGAGGTTTGCTTTGGCCTAAAATCACAGTGAGACTTCGTAAAGATTCGACTAACTTGATAGACTGTTAAGTATCGGATTTACTCAGCTAACAACATTCGAATGGGTTTGATTTTAAATATTCGTTTTAGGAGCAAATTGGGGTAAAGCTGTTATCAAAGTAACGCATATTACTGAACTTAATGTTTTCTGTTTAGGATATTTGACGAGTGTTAACTAGTAGTTTTAATCGTGTTATATCACAAACTATTGTTTATAACAATATTTTTATATCTAATACCGTCCAGGAAAGTCCAGGACAACTGAAAACCAGCGCTCAGTATAGGTTTCACCTAGCCTATACTGAGGTGGCGACTTTTTTCGGCAGAACATGCAAGCCGTCTTATTGTTTGTACTTTGAACTAAATTTTTGTTGTATAATGTGTGTTGTGCTGAATTAAATGTATTTTCTTTGTTCTTTCTTTCAGGTGAGGAGGGGCGAAGAATTTTCAAATTCCACTGCAGATTAGTATAGTATATGAAAAACCTAATCGTTATTGATCCAGTCCTTTGATTCAGACCCAATGGTCAAAATTCGACCATAATTTAAAAAATATTAGCATTCAGCACTAATTCTCTCTAAAGTTCATAGTTTATATAAGTAGAGTGTGACATTTCGCGCACTAAATATGTACTCGAAATTTCATACTCCTCGCAATTAAGTACAACGTTTTTGCTATATAGACGGATATGTATTTCTGTTTGAGCTGTTCACTCAGAACATTGACTAACTGTTGTTAGAAATAAAACCGCGAATTATGTTAAACTGATATATTTAACACTGCTAAATGATACAATATAAATTGATGAATGATAGAGTGATCGCGACGCGGATTACGTGAACACTAAAGCGTTCATCGCACAGTAAACCTGCAATAGCGTAAATTGCTGACGCGGGTACATTTGCTGTACGATGCAACTCGTACATACTCCCCAACAGCAGGAGAGATGCTGATGATAAGAATAATTATATGATGTATAGCAATTAATGATCTTAATGATAAATGATAACATGTTAACAGAAATTATGAAAAAAAGAAACAACTTGAATGATTAATATGCATTTTGCTTAAAGTAATAAATTTCACATTTGTGTCTTTTCTATTTCAAACTCGTGTTTGATTGGTATAGGAGAGTTACAACTATCACGATATAGCTTTGCACTCGAATTCGTAAAGAACACTTGGCCGGCCGAGGCCTTCTGACCGTTACGAGCACTGAGATAAATCGCACTTGGCTGCTGATCAGCCCTGACTTGCACTGCACTACACTCGTCACTGTTATCACGTGTGTCCTGTGGGGAAGCGGCTGCCTGCCGCCTAGAAACGACAATCTGTCGTCTTCGCCGCCAAAGGAAGATCGCTGCTGCGATGATAGACACGGCTACTAGCACGTAACTGAAGCTGTAGTGGTGAATGTCATGTGTTGACAAAACCTCAGGCAATTGATTAGCTTTCTCCTTCATGGCCATGATTTGCTGATGTAGATTGGCTAAGGTTGCATTAATATCTTGAAAGTCTGTGACATTGCTTTCAATCTCTAAGATAGGTAGAGATAGGTTGAAGATATGGTCGATTTTCTCAATATGCGGGCTCGTTATCTCGGGTTTAACATTCAAAACGTTTATATTCCTTTTCTGCGCATACAATGAAAAGTCATCCCCCTTAGCAATACATGTGTGGCCAAGATTGATAATACCAGCTTTGCTGAGTTGTCTCTTTTCTATCTGATCTTCGCAAATAAATCGTAGTGTGTATGAATTGCAACAGAAATAAAGATAAACTGATGGTTCATTCAGCTCTAACCATTGATTTCTACAGGTAGATTTCCTCAGTGTGCATCGTCCTTCTTCTAATTGGCAAAACTTCTCATCTTTTGTTAAATGTAATATAGGTTTAGACAAGTCACACAATAAAGTATCTTTGTGATGTTTACATCTTTGTAATTCATTAACAGCAATTGACATGTAAGAATCTCTGTTTAAATTGATACCAATACATTCTGCGATTGGTACTACTTGCACCATATTCTGTCCCAATTGATGTGGTATGGGTAACAGCTTGTACAGGTGGTAAATATCTCTGCTTATCAACGGGAATGTAGTTTCAAATATAAAGTAATTGGCCGTCATTCTCGCTTTAACTCTTAAGAACTTGTACATATCTCTTACATTCTGAAAGTTATTGATAGGTAATGTAAGATCTCTGGCTAACTGATTGGAGATTACTTGCAGCTCCCTCTCAAGTTGTTGGGGGCGCAGCAGGTGAAAGCTGAACTGGTTTTGATAGATATCAGTCAGGGTATCCAAAAGAGTATATTGAATAGTTTTTAACACTTTCACAGCCATTCACGTAGTGAGTACGTGATGCCGCTCTTCCCTCAGGACGCCGATCACGTAGTCAGTACGTTATCAACTTTCATACCACTTGTTAAAAAATCACGCATTCAGAACGTTATCGGCGTGCAACTCTATTCAAACGGGTTTCTTTAGCTATCCATACGTGCATCAATCATCAACCTGTGGTGCGGGGTGTAGGCATGGGGAGGGGTTTTGTTGACTGCGGCGCGCCAGAACTCGCATCGCCGCCGACTCGCAAGTGCGTTCACGTATTTTGGCGCGAAATGGAAGGAGTGGTCTATTACAGTCCAGACTGTAATATACCTCTTTGTTGCCACCCATGTTTCAAAAAATACCATACAATGACCAATTACGCAGGTTAAAATAAGTAAAATGTTGTTGTAAGAGTTTTTTTTTTTTTTCATTTTTGCATAATGTTCACCGTTTATTTTGAAATATAAGAAAAAATAATAATAACATGTTTTTTATTTAAATCATTAGAATAGATAACACATAAACGAAATAAAAAAAAATTAAGCAAATAGCACATATACTTATTTTTTTTTAAATCTTACAATATCTTAAAAAATGGCTGGCGTCCCAGAGAATGCGCGCTTAAAAACGGTCGGCTGTCAAAGTGTTAAGTTTTGCAACATAGAGTTAGCAGTGATAATGGCCAATGTGAAATCTTGTATAAGACTCAAGTTTTGAATTTCTTGTTGGGCAAAATTCGCTGTTTTCTCCAAATTATTTATATGCAGATTTATAATTTTATGTTGCCTTGTTATGGTAGCCTCCGTCCTTAGTAGTAGATTAAACTCTGCCTCTACGATACTAGTCCGGTTTTGCCATAATTTAACAATATACTGCTCATTGTTTTTTAACTGAGAGATATCGTGTTCATATCTTTCTGCGAATCGTTGGTCGAGTACGCCGAACAAGTCACTCGCCACGTATCCAATTGCATTGATAAGACCGCGGCGGCGCCGGCGCTGTCTAGCGTACGCAGAGAAATGCTGATCTTGCAGCAGTTCGTTATAGTACTTCACTTCGCTGTAATCGTGACGCAATTGTAATAATGTCATATTACAATATGTTTGATGATTTATTTTGGAACATACGCTGTCCAAGTAATTAGAAATTTTATTGAACGCTTGAGTACCTTCCCAATAGGGCCCCATGTCGAAATACGTCACCAGTGTCCATTTGTCACGAACAAGTTGCATTTTCGAAATAGGCTCAAAGTATAATGATTGATTGAGTGGCAAGGTCGTTATGTTGAACGAGCATGTTGTAGCAGATATAAGGTTGAAAAATAGAATAAATGATAATGCTAGACATAGAAAATTTGAACGGGGTTTTCCTTTCGGAGAATTCTGCTTAGGCGAGTCAGAGCTAGTAGTCTGGCGGTTATTCACTTGATCTTGATCCTGTGAGATGTTGTCGTACTGTTTGGTGTCCGAAATGGGCAAGACAGACAACTTGATAATGGGTCTTTTGATATACCCGCTTTTGGTTTTTAAGGTAACCACCCGTACTAAACTATCTGTGCCGGGATGAAGTTGTGTTACTCGGCCCATGGCCCACTTTCCGGGCGGCATATTATCTTCGCGAATAACAACTAGATCGCCGATCTTCATGTTCCTTTTCTTGGTCAACCATTTACTTCTCGCTGACAACTGGGTTAAATATTCATTTTTCCACCGATTCCAAATATCCTGTCTAATCTTTGTTATCAAATGCCATCTAGTTCTGGCGTCAAAATCAGTTTCGATGACAGTTAATCCTGATCTGCCCGTGAGGAAATGTGCTGGAGTTAGAAAATCCAGATCTTCTGGATCTTCTGAAAGGGCGCAAAGCGGTCTTGAATTCAAACACGCTTCTATTTGTGCGAGGATCGTGGCCCATTCCTCAAAGGTAAATTTTTGTCCACCTATAACGCGTTTGATATGATGCTTTAGGCTTCTTACTGCTCGTTCCCATAAGCCGCCTGCACTTGGCCAGGATGGGGCGTTGAAATGCCACTGTATATTCATATCCGTGACCTCTTTCATAAAATGATCGTCTATTATTTCTTGCATCGCTATATACTCCTTCTGTAATATTCTATTTGCGCCAACAAAGTTTGTCCCGTTGTCACTATATAAGTGACACGGTGCTCCTCTTCTAGCAGCCATCCTCCGGAGAGCTGATAAAAATGCAGCGCTTGTGCTGTCTGATACGATTTCTATATGCGTAGCCTTCGTGACTAAACAAATAAAAATCACGATGTATCCTTTGCTAGTGACTACACCGCGACCTTTGTTGATCTTCACATTTACAAACCCGGTGTAGTCAACACCCGTATGATAAAATGGATGGGCAGGATTGATACGTGCAACTGGTAAGTCACCCATAAGTTGCGTTTGCTTCGTTGGGTCATATTTTCGACATGTGACACAACCTCTCAAGTGTTTCTTGACTGCTCTGTTACCACTTATGATCCAATACATTTGACGTAAGTTTGCTAACGTCACCCGAGCTCCTCCGTGAAACGTGAGTTGATGTGCTTGATCTATCAGCGAGGTGGTTAACTGACTGTCATAAGAAATGATCATAGGGTATTTCATATCTGATGCGATATTTGAATTTCTTAGTCGCCCACCGACACGCAGAATGCCTTCACTATCCACAAATGGATTCAAATTAGCAATTTTACTGCTCGAGGGTAACTTGCTTCCCTTCAGTAGACACGCTATGTCTGCTGAGAATTCTATACGTTGTACTTTATTTATAATCATATGTTTAGCACGACGCAATTCTTGTAACGTTAGATATTGTTGACGATCATCTTTCTTTATAGTTAAACGTAGTACCCATGCCAATATGCGCACAAGCTTATTAAATGAACTATATTTATGTAGCAACTGAAGTATGATTTCTTCGTCACCATTTGTTTGTTTACTAACAGCATTTACGACTTTTGGCTTTAGCTCTAGATCCGTCACGTATTTAGGAAGCGATCGTTGATCCTCTGTAAACGATTTTAGCCAGAGTGGGCCTGTCCACCACAACGTATGATCTCTAAGTTGAGAAACAGATAATCCACGGCTTGCGCAATCTGCAGGATTGTTATTGGTGTTTACATATTGCCAACAGTCCGCAGGCATAATTTCGGTTATAGATTTAACTCTATTGGCAACAAATGTTTGCCAACGATTTGAATCTCCTTGGATCCAACCCAGTACCGCAGTCGAATCTATCCAACCGTATGTTTTAAGAGAGTGATCGCTAAAGCATTGCCGAATGGTTTTTATTAATTTGGCTAATAAAAGTGCCCCTGATAATTCCAGTCTTGGTATTGAAACAGACTTGTTACAAGGTGCTAAACGGGTTTTGGCTGCTACCAAAGATATCTTGGTGTCATTTGATCGTATGATCTTACAATACACAACTGCTGCGTAAGCTTTTTTGGACGCATCGCAGAAGCCATGCAATTCAATTGTGTCTCGTTCACATGTGCCTATCCATCTACTTATTTCAAAGCGGTTTATTTCTCTCAATTCTTTCCTTAAATTGATCCATTTCTTATTGATATCTGTAGGTAAATGATCATCCCAGGCTAATTGTGATAACCAGACACTTTGAAATAATATTTTCATGCTCGTAGTGATTGGCGCTAGCCACCCAAGTGGATCGAATAACTTTGAAATATCTGACAAAATGGATCGTTTGGTGGGAATGCGATCTGATATTTCTATTTTTGATTCGAAGATAAAAACATCCTTATGGGGGTTCCAACCTAGACCTAATGTTTTAGTGGACTCAGTTTGCTTGAACTGATATGTTTGGGGATTGCATTGATCTTTGTTAAGATCTGATAAAAGCTCCGGTGCATTAGACGTCCATTTCCTGAGGTTGAATCCGCCAGATTGTAATAGTTGAATTATATCAGATTTTAACTGCTTAGCCTTCTCCATAGAATAGTGGCCACCGCAGTAGTCATCCATGTAAAAGCATTCTTCTACGGCTTTCGCAGCTTCGGGGAACCGACCTTTCTCATCTGATGCCAGCTTTCGTAATGTCATTAATGCTAAAAATGGAGCAGCAGTAGTTCCGTAGGTGACTGTAGATAAGCGATATGTTTTGATAGGATCATTTTTTGATGATCTCCACAACACCTTTTGATACTTTTGATCCTCGAAATGTGTCTTTATTTGCCTAAACATCATTTCGATGTCGCTTATGTAAGCATATTTATACTGCCGCCATTTTAAAATTAGTTGTGACAGGTCCTGCTGTAAGTTCGGCCCTTTATACATAACGTCGTTCAAGCTGTAACCAGTTCTTGTTTTTGCAGACGCATTGAAGACAACCCTAAGCTTAGTGGTGACTGCGTCTTGTCGCAAAACGGCGTGATGTGGTATAACATACTCTTTCTGAGATGAAGTCTCTTTTGATGTAGACATGTGACTTAGTTGCTGATATTGAGCCATGAACGATTTGTAATCTGACGAAAACTGTTCATTTTTGTCGAATTTTCGTTCAAGGCTACGAAATTGTGCGAGAGCTAGAGGTCTCGATAATCCCAACTTTTCTTCATGGTCAGGTTTGAGCGGAAGTCGAACTTCATACCTGCCATCTTGTAACCTTTCAGTCGTTGATAAATAAAATTGCATACATTTCTGCTCTTCGGAAGTTAACTCGGACTGCTCATGTATGTCCTCTATTTCCCAGAATTTGCGTAAATCATCCGTATTTAGAATGACGTTACAATGATATGTTTGAACATTGCCGCATAGAATCCAGCCAAGTCGAGTCCGCTGCGCTATCGGTCGTGCAGGGCCGGCGTTGATAATGCCATCTAATATTATTGAAGAATACATGTCAGCTCCAAAAAGCAAATCGACGTGACGACTGATATTAAAATCTGGATCTGCGAGGCAAATGTTGCTCAAAAACTCCAAGGACGGTTTCTTGAAAGTGTAATTTGGAAGATTCTTTATTAAGGTTTGCATGATTACGACTTCTGTTTGAAATTCATATTCATAATTTAATGCCTTGCATGTTAAGTAAATAGTTCCTCTACAGATGCTTTCCTTCGCGCCTATGCCTGATACAACGCCTTTATTTCTTTTTCTAGGTAATCTTAACATTTGCGCAGCACTCTCTGTTATGATAGATATTTGCGAACCTTGGTCTATCAAAGCTCGTAAAGTATGATAAGAACCGTCCGATGATTTGACTTTAACCAGCGCGGTGGCTAAAATTACTGCACCTGTGACATCCTGTGATACATGAGATGCACGTTCGTTTTTCTCTACTAGTGAATGTGTATTATTCTCAGAATAATTGGAACCCAAAGCCGTCCCTGTGTTACTACTCAAGACTGATGAGTAAGCTGAATGCAATAATGTGTTATGATTGTCATTGCATTTGCGACACCTTGAACTTGAAACACACACCTTGTCGTTATGATTGTAAAGACAGTTTTTGCAGAGTTGCAGTTTCGCAATCATATTTAATTTTGCGTCAATTGGCATCTCAGTGAATGTTTTGCAATGAAAAATTTTATGATTGCCTAAATTACATATGGCGCATTTGTTGTTGCTATTATTAGAATTAGACTGAAATGACTTATTATTTGCTACCTGGGATTGATTGAAAAAGGCATTTGGTTTGATAAATTGTGGCTTTACATTAGACGCCGATTCCTTATTATAGTGTTGGCGTTGATAACTATGACTGCTTGATGATTCGTGTTTCTTTCGTGACGATTCTAACGAAGTAAACTTAGCTTCCAGATAATCTAAGAATTCTGGCAATTTATACACTTCCCTTGGATTTTTCATTGACTCTATGAAATCATCATGAGTTTCTGGGTCCAATTTTAATGATAGATAATAAACGATTAATGGATCCCAATTTGATATGTCAATGCCCAAGTTCTCGATGGCATGTAAACATTCCTTGGTCGTATCATGCATCCTTTTGATATGTGTCAAGGACTTTTGTTGTACTGATGGAAGGTTTACTATCCTAGCTGCGTAAGAGCAAAATATGCGTCTTGGGTTATCATATCTGTGGTTTAGTATATCCCAACACGTTTGATAATTTTCTGAGCTTATTTTCAGATGCTGGATTAGTTTTTCGGCATCTCCTCTAACCTTGCCCTTTAGAAACTGCATCTTTTGTGCAGGTGATAAAGTTGGATTGTTATGAATGGTTTCGTAGAAGAGGTCCTTAAATGATACAAATTGCTGAAATGAACCGGTAAAGGTAGGCAACTCTACTTTCGGGGTTGACTTTTCTCTATGAGATGTAGACCACATTTTGCTATTTATAGCATTTTTCATGCTGTTATAAATTGCTTCCTGATTGGAATATGTCTCCTCATAAGTTTTATTTTTCCCACACAGTTCACTGTCGATGTCCCAATGGAGCTTGTCTATTGTACACCAACGAGATTGTAAATTGTTAAGGGCATCTTCGAGTGCCCATTTTTCCGAGATGGCATCTAAGTTTATCGCTGATACGGTGCGATGAAAGGCTCGGAAGTTGCTTGATTGCTTGCGCAACATCTCGTCTACTTTGCTATTAGTACCACGAGACGTTGTAGCTATACCCACTAACCCAGCGCTCCCAGCCCCAGGTGTCGGGGTGGTGATCTGATTTGTTGGTGTCGCGGGCCTACTTTCTACGGGATTTGAGAATGAAAGTTGCAGAGGTTCCGGCTTGCTGCCCGACAGTAAAGGGCTTTTCTTACCGGATTCCACCCGATAACGTTCAATCATAGACCGCACGGCCTCATACGATTGACGGGTTTGCTCATATTGATCACTAGTAAAGTAAGAATGAGAGGGATCAAGATTTTGAAATAAATAATCGTGATTCTTTTGATACTCATTCCAATAAGAAGTAAGATTCTCTATCCTTCTTTTGATGTAGTCAGGAGTCTTTCGTTCGGGTCCATCCTTTTTAAAGTTGGTACCGAGTTTGCTGATGGCCTCGGTAATTTGAGATTGCGTTAATAAGATCTGCGATTCCATGACGTCTGATAAGTACAACAATATGGAAAGATCTTACTTGATTTATTCAGCTGATGGCTCTCAAAGAATTTTCTCGAACCTGGAACCCGGTGTTAGGCAATCCTTGGTACCTGTACCTGTTTCACCCACTCACTGATATTCACACTGATAGTTACTTCGATAAATTTGAATGTCTTTAACCCACGAAATAGTCCGTTTTCGCAACGTGACGTCCACGTGGTGCGTTAGGTTATTCGTTCGTAGCGCGTGGTGCAACGAGACCGAAACCGACGCGTGGCTCTGATATGATAATTAGTTTTCTCGAAGGACCAATAATGTTTGAGCTGTTCACTCAGAACATTGACTAACTGTTGTTAGAAATAAAACCGCGAATTATGTTAAACTGATATATTTAACACTGCTAAATGATACAATATAAATTGATGAATGATAGAGTGATCGCGACGCGGATTACGTGAACACTAAAGCGTTCATCGCACAGTAAACCTGCAATAGCGTAAATTGCTGACGCGGGTACATTTGCTGTACGATGCAACTCGTACAATTTCAGATAAATAAACCTAAATAATCTTATGATAATTTAAAGAAGAAGCGAGAAATGCATCTAATTTCTCGCTTCAATTCGCAAGGAGGCAAAATACAAAATCTCAGTCCGTCCCTGATCAAGGCTGTGGCAGACACTGAATGGAAACGGTCAAGTTTTTAAGATGGCATCCCTTCATTAATAAGTTAGCTTCAAGCACTGCGAAACGTGCTCCGTTCCGATTCTTTAGATTTTTTTTTTAATATTGATTGGTCCTCCAATCCCACGCAGAATGTAGACAAATTATACACTGTGATTTTTTAATAGCTGCATACTCTTTTTGATACTTAGTATTCATTTTATTTTGTAGTTATTAATAGTTACTTAGTAGAGACGGATTATGCATAAGGCAAACTAGGCACGTGCTTCGCGCCCCTAGGCATATAGAGGCGCGCGGGTGGAATAGACGCTGGAAGAGCAACTGTAGTTGAGGCTACTATAAGCCGGAATAAAGAAATGCCAGCTCCAAATTGGAGTAACCAATACGAAACATGCCGCCATGTAGTTGGCGATCAAAAATTCTGTAGGCAGTGATCAAAAATTTGCTCACTGTGGCATATAAGACCCATCTAACTTAAAAATATGTATTGTATGTGCTATAAAAAGTATATAATTAGTAAAATATACTTTTCTGCATAGTTTGTATATTTTGTTGTAGCGCAAAAATAATAAAAGACTAAGAAAATTAAAGCATTTTTGAAATATTTGACTTTTTAAAAACCTTGTCTTTTTTGACAACTAATCATTACTGAAATAAGGTCTTAAAGTAAAAATAAAACAAAAATAAAAGTTTTCATAATAGTTTCCATTTATTTATTACTTTACATTGACGAGTACTAGTAATTTATAAAATAGGAGAGCCAATGAGATGCTTGCGCTCGATTACGGTGTTCTCAACGTTTAATTGATAGAAACGTTGTTTAATTGATTGATAGTTGATACTTAGTAGTGGTAAGTATTTGGGCAGGGGAAGACCAAGGCGGACGTTCAAATCGAGGACGTTCTTAAGAAAGGCCAGGTTAATAGTACTCTAAACCGAACCGATTAATAAATGTAGAAGAGGCGAAAGTGGTTTCTCAAAATCGTAGCAAATGGAAAGAAGTGGTCTCTGTTTTCCCCTATTTGTTAATAAAATTAATGTTGAACAACATACTGCCCTGCTTTTTGTACTTGCAGCAATCGTCATTTTTGGGATTTTCACTTTTTTGCAAAAATTACATTTCAGGACCCTAATTTATACATAACAAATTAAGATCATATATATTTATTAGAAACATATTTTTTATTTAACTAGAATCGCCGTACTTGCCATTTTTGTGCAAGTACGGCGTTTCAAGTGAAAATCACAAAAATAACGATTACTGCAAGTACAATAAGCAGGACAACAAACCTGCCAATTAAACTGTACGGCAAAATAAATGGTACCTAGATATTAATGTTGTATATTCGTGAAATCCCCATTATCCCATTGTTAATTTTGAGCCGAGTCTCGTGCCTACTGTTTTAGCTTTGCAGCTATATAGGTAATCCAGCGCTGGAGTGTTTAAGCTTCCGTTTGCCAATTGACAGGAGCCGATTGGATATTTTCACCTTTTGACAACGGCTTTCCAACAAACGGATTGAATTTACATTGATTTAATTAAATCGTCCAGTCGTTAATGAGAAAAGTCTTTGTCTGCGGCAGTATTTGTTTTAACCATTACATAATAAATCGGATACTTACTTACTACGTTCTGTGAAAGTCACAACTGAAAAATAATAGCATAATAATAATTATTTGTTTGCAGACATATACTTACATTTGTAGGTGGTTTAACATCAATAATAGTTACCTACATATATAGGTGACTTATTTTACCGTCTTGATAATAATACGGTGTGTTGTTTTAGTGGAATAGAATCTATAGACCACAGTATATTTATTACGGTAATACGAGTTTCGAAAATCTCATAAATTATTTAAAAGAAATACACCCATAGCGCGTGCATAGTAAAAAATATAAAATAGGTGCCTATAATACCTAGGCCGCAATCGACCATGAATGAAAAGAGTGTTGAAGAATGTGAAGAGTACCTACGAATTTTGACCGTTACGATTTTCACTCTTATGTCATATGTTTCAGTAAACAAAATAAAATGATAAAATAACTATGCCTTAGACCCAGTCACCCAGTATATATAATAGGTACATATTATAGTATAAGTAATAAACGTACACAGGCTATTATGCAGTTACAACAAATTTATGTACATCTGCGTATAATTCCCGAAAAATTAACTTCATCAGAAAAATATTAAAACCACAAATTCACTACTATAGTATTATTCATGACATTGCACATTAGGTATACTGAAATTAAAAAAACTTTGCTTCAAAATTTGTTCTAAAGAAAAGGCATTAAAGTTGAATTGGAAAACCAACTTAGTTTTATTTGAAAAAGTTTCTTTCATACATCGGTTTCATTTCGTTTGCAATTTCTTATTGCAAGTGAATGTTGGTAATCGCATTTTACTATACAACTATAAATTCTCTTTTTTCCTTAACTTGTACGTAAGACCTTGCTTCTTGCCAATTTTCATGATTCAAGGTCAACGAGTGTAAATACAGTCCAGTTTTTGTTAACTTCGTTATAATTATTTTCAAATAAGCAACACGAACACGAAGCGTAGCTATTTGGTTCTTTTATGCAGTTTTACGGCAAGTGTACAAACACATTGTTAAAAATGCGTTTAAATCGGTCCAACAGTTTCGGAGTTAAGACAAAGAAACAAAATATTAAAAAAAATCTAGATGTGTTTCTATTTCACTTCTAACATCTCCCTGACTCGGTTTATTGCGTTTTTGTTCTATGTAAAGACATTCGACCTCTACATTTTTATTATATGTATGTTAACGATGTTATCAAATGTGTAACAAGATTTTGCTGATTTTGAAATTCAAAGTCCATTTTTGTTAGTGCCTCTACGATTTTTTCGTAATAAGAAATTTGTACAAGTTCTTTCGAAAGGAGGCTAGAAATAACGATGCCAGTTCCACTAACACTAGCTTGAATACGGAAAATATCCTGATCAAGCACGACTGCATCACAGCAAAAACGCGGCGAAATTGCGAATTCCATGCGAAAAAGAAAAAACTACATGAAACGGATAATTAAAAAGTTTCAAATGTTTGACTACCAAGAGTTAAAGGATCTTAGCATCTTTAGCTTTATTTAGCATCTTTTTATAAAAGAAGAAGAAGAAGCTTTCTTAAAGGGAAATTTCGTAAAACTTCCAGTGTCGTTGGTTTTGTAGGTTTCTTTTATGGCTATACTGAAATTTGGCACGCAATGAACAAGGCCGGATTTAAGGGAGAGCATCCAGGACAACTGCTCCGGGGCCTCCACAATAGAGATTAAAAATCTTTCAAATTCTGACGAGTAAACTCTACAACTTTTCTGGTTCAGTGGTTACGGTAGTTGCTTCTGGGACCTGGTGTTCTGGGTTCGATTCCCACCCGGGACAATTT
Organism: Nycteola revayana; assembly: GCA_947037095.2. Classification (NCBI taxonomy): domain Eukaryota; kingdom Metazoa; phylum Arthropoda; class Insecta; order Lepidoptera; family Nolidae; genus Nycteola; species Nycteola revayana. The sequence continues at coordinate 17,211,159 of OX344849.2, read as the reverse complement.
TTTGTGTGAACCACAAATAATTGTTCTGAGTCTGGGTGTACTTTGTGTCCGTGAAATGTATGTTTGTAAAGTCCCCCGCGACACCGGGATTTATTTCCCTAGGGAGGGAGTTGTCATTAAAAAAAAAAAAAAATCGGCTTTGTACCTTTACATACAGTACTTTGTATAATCATGATTAATGTAGGTAATAGTCGTTAAATATTGTAATAACGGTTATTGATATATAAACTTGTTCACTTAAATTAGCCAATCAGTAATAAATAAATAATCAGATTTCAAATCGTCCTGAAAAGTAGGTACATACTTCAAATTTTCTACACATTTAGAGGGAAACTAATTTGTGGTCAAGGGGCCTATTCTCCTTTGTAGCCCCGGGTCCTCCGGACTTCTAAGTCCGGCCCTGGCAGTAAATAAGGCAAAATACTACAATAATTACCCCAGTATGATGAAACGGTAACACAGTTTGTATGGATAAATCGAAATTTACGCAGACGAAGTCGTGCACAACAGTTAGTATGAAATAATTATGTTAATATTTATAGGAATAGATCGTTAAAGTTATCGCTTGAAGCAATAGTTGTCGATAACTTACGAAGCAATCCCTAGAGTTATTAAATTTTCTCAAAGTTAGCAAGTGTAGGTATTCAAGTTTAGCAATTAGAATTGAAAGACTCGCCTTGAAAGGTATTACATAAATATTTTAAATATGGAGGTAGGTATGCATCGTTTGCCTATCTCAAAGTTATAACTCTGCTCCAGCAGAGTTCTTTAAGTTAATTTTAATTAGCTACCTACATATTTCTAAGAGACATTTACATATTTACATTTAATATTTACAAAGAAGACTCGATATTAACTTTTTATGGCTCTTTGAGATTATTTACGTAGGTACCTAGACGATACATTTTAAGGGCTAATATTTCAACTATCATCAGATACAAATTATTATAGGAATAAATTTGAATTTTGTCAGTGTTCATACAAATTCTGTCAAATCATCCTAAATTTGGTTTTGGGTTTTGTATACTTACAGAAGATCAATAAAATTCTGCTGAAGAATGCTGATTTTATAGATTTCATCAATACCTACTAATATTATAAAGAGGAAAGATTGTTCGTTTGTTTGAATTAATTGGGGCTCCGAATGTATTTGAGTTTTGACGGATTTGAAAAATTCATTCACCATTGGAAAGCTACACTATTTCCGGGGAAAAATAGGCTATATATATTATTTAAGAATGAAGTTCCCATGGGAACAGGCGCAACGTGGGTAAAACCGCGTGCGGGAAGCTAGTCTATACTAATATTATAAATTAGATTTGTATTTTTGTGTGTGTGTATGTTTGTAATGAATCAATTCAAAAAAGACTATGCCGATTCAAAAAAATATTTCACCATTGTAAAGCTGCATTCACCCTGAGTAACATAGGCTATATTTAATTATGAAGTCCCCACGGGAACTGGAGTTACGCGGGTGAAACCGCGCGGGAAGCTAGTCATTTTATAAACAGGAAAAATTTAATTGTTTGTTGGTTTGTTTGTGTGAATTGAATAGGCTCCGAAACTACTTGACGGATTTGAAAATTTCTTACTCTGTTGGGAAACTACACTATCTTCGGTGAACATAGGCTATATTTAAGTATATAGTAAAAAGTCAAACATATGTGGCTCTGTAGCTCTGTCTTAAGTAGATATAAAAACTTTCATCCAAGGTAAGTATCCTGTATATAGGTTAGGTACTCCTGGTTTATTCACCAGGATATGGTTGGACCTATTTCTAGCCAACAACAAAGGCTTGGTTAGGCCTAGTTTTACCCTAAAACAACCGGCTTAGACTTAGACTAGACTAACTGCGCCCTGCGGTTTTACCCGCGTTACTCTGATAGTGGGTTGGGGGCGTGATGTTTTGTAGCCTTTATGTTAATAAAGCGTATTACCTATCCCGGTGCAATTTCAGCCAATTCCGTTTAGTAGTTTTGGCGTGAAAGAGTAACAAACGTCCATCCATCCATCCATCCTTACTTACAAACTTTCGCGTTTATTATATAAGTAGGATTTAACAAAGAGTAAATGGTTACACCTAGCTCTAATCGGCTGAGACTAGGTTAGCCGCACTTTTAGCTGTAACATGCATAGACCGATTGTACTACTTAAGATAATTTCGCCGATTATCTATATATATAAAAGAAAGTCGTGTTTGTTACAACACTTATAACTCGAGAACGGCTGGACCGATTGCCATGGTTTTTGATTTGTTGGATTTGTTTCCGTCCCGAATAGCAGAATACATTTTAAAAACAAAAGAAAGTCTGTTAGTTACACTATTTATAACTCAAGAACGGCTGAACCGATTTGTCTGAAAATTGGTAGGGAGGTAGCTAAGAACTGGGAGAAGGACATAGGATACTTTTGGGTAGGGGTAGGGTAGGGTAGGGTAGGGTAGGGTAGGGTAGGGTAGGGTAGGGTAGGGTAGGGTAGGGGTAGGGTAGGGGTATGGTAGGGGTAGGATAGGGTAGGGGTAGGGTAGGGGTAGGGTAGGGGTAGGGTAGGGGTAGGGTAGGGGTAGGGTAGGGGTAGGGTAGGGGTAGGGTAGGGCAGGGGTAGGGTATAAAAGTCCACCCGTGCGAAGCCGGGGCGGGCCGCTAGTCTATATATATAAAACAAAGACGGGTTTGTTACAACACTTATAACTCGAGATCGGCTGGATCAATTTTCATGGTTTTTGGTTCGTTGGATTTGTCTCCGCCCTGAATAGCAGAATACATTTAAAAACAAAAGAAAGTCGATTTGGCTGAAAATTGGTAGGGAGGTAGCTAAGAACTGGGAGAAGGACATAGGATACTTTTGGGTAGGGGTAGGGTAGGGGTAGGGTAGGGGTAGGGTAGGGGTAGGGTAGGGGTAGGGTAGGGGTAGGGTAGGGGTAGGGTAGGGGTAGGGTAGGGGTAGGGTAGGGGTAGGGTAGGGGTAGGGTAGGGGTAGGGTAGGGGTAGGGTAGGGGTAGGGTAGGGGTAGGGTAGGGGTAGGGTAGGGGTAGGGTAGGGGTAGGGTAGGGGTAGGGTAGGGGTAGGGTAGGGGTAGGGTAGGGGTAGGGTAGGGGTAGGGTAGGGGTAGGGTAGGGGTAGGGTAGGGGTAGGGTAGGGGTAGGGTAGGGGTAGGGTAGGGGTAGGGTAGGGGTAGGGTAGGGGTAGGGTAGGGGTAGGGTAGGGGTAGGGTAGGGGTAGGGTAGGGGTAGGGTAGGGGTAGGGTAGGGGTAGGGTAGGGGTAGGGTAGGGGTAGGGTAGGGGTAGGGTAGGGGTAGGGTAGGGGTAGGGTAGGGGTAGGGTAGGGGTAGGGTAGGGGTAGGGTAGGGGTAGGGTAGGGGTAGGGTAGGGGTAGGGTAGGGGTAGGGTAGGGGTAGGGTAGGGGTAGGGTAGGGGTAGGGTAGGGGTAGGGTAGGGGTAGGGTAGGGGTAGGGTAGGGGTAGGGTAGGGGTAGGGTAGGGGTAGGGTAGGGGTAGGGTAGGGGTAGGGTAGGGGTAGGGTAGGGGTAGGGTAGGGGTAGGGTAGGGGTAGGGTAGGGGTAGGGTAGGGGTAGGGTAGGGGTAGGGTAGGGGTAGGGTAGGGGTAGGGTAGGGGTAGGGTAGGGGTAGGGTAGGGGTAGGGTAGGGGTAGGGTAGGGGTAGGGTAGGGGTAGGGTAGGGGTAGGGTAGGGGTAGGGTAGGGGTAGGGTAGGGGTAGGGTAGGGGTAGGGTAGGGGTAGGGTAGGGGTAGGGTAGGGGTAGGGTAGGGGTAGGGTAGGGGTAGGGTAGGGGTAGGGTAGGGGTAGGGTAGGGGTAGGGTAGGGGTAGGGTAGGGGTAGGGTAGGGGTAGGGTAGGGGTAGGGTAGGGGTAGGGTAGGGGTAGGGTAGGGGTAGGGTAGGGGTAGGGTAGGGGTAGGGTAGGGGTAGGGTAGGGGTAGGGTAGGGGTAGGGTAGGGGTAGGGTAGGGGTAGGGTAGGGGTAGGGTAGGGGTAGGGTAGGGGTAGGGTAGGGGTAGGGTAGGGGTAGGGTAGGGGTAGGGTAGGGGTAGGGTAGGGGTAGGGTAGGGGTAGGGTAGGGGTAGGGTAGGGGTAGGGTAGGGGTAGGGTAGGGGTAGGGTAGGGGTAGGGTAGGGGTAGGGTAGGGGTAGGGTAGGGGTAGGGTAGGGGTAGGGTAGGGGTAGGGTAGGGGTAGGGTAGGGGTAGGGTAGGGGTAGGGTAGGGGTAGGGTAGGGGTAGGGTAGGGGTAGGGTAGGGGTAGGGTAGGGGTAGGGTAGGGGTAGGGTAGGGGTAGGGTAGGGGTAGGGTAGGGGTAGGGTAGGGGTAGGGTAGGGGTAGGGTAGGGGTAGGGTAGGGGTAGGGTAGGGGTAGGGTAGGGGTAGGGTAGGGGTAGGGTAGGGGTAGGGTAGGGGTAGGGTAGGGGTAGGGTAGGGGTAGGGTAGGGGTAGGGTAGGGGTAGGGTAGGGGTAGGGTAGGGGTAGGGTAGGGGTAGGGTAGGGGTAGGGTAGGGGTAGGGTAGGGGTAGGGTAGGGGTAGGGTAGGGGTAGGGTAGGGGTAGGGTAGGGGTAGGGTAGGGGTAGGGTAGGGGTAGGGTAGGGGTAGGGTAGGGGTAGGGTAGGGGTAGGGTAGGGGTAGGGTAGGGGTAGGGTAGGGGTAGGGTAGGGGTAGGGTAGGGGTAGGGTAGGGGTAGGGTAGGGGTAGGGTAGGGGTAGGGTAGGGGTAGGGTAGGGGTAGGGTAGGGGTAGGGTAGGGGTAGGGTAGGGGTAGGGTAGGGGTAGGGTAGGGGTAGGGTAGGGGTAGGGTAGGGGTAGGGTAGGGTAGATTTATATATTTAAAGCTGTATGGAGTGTACCCTGGCTATCCATTGTTATATCCGTCTTTGTTTGTTCTCGGCATGGTCGGTTATTATAAGTTGGGAGTAAGGCGCGAAGTGACACTTGCTACTTATTTGTTTAAGTTATTACGTGGTAGGATTCAAAATCCACCGATTTTGTCGCAGATTAGCTTTTGCATTCCAAATGATTATATTGGGAGACGGCGGAGGCCGCCACTCCTAGTGGTGCCGCGAGCGCGCACCAATCTGCTACAGAGAGCGCCACTCACGCGTGCGTTGCGCGCGCTCAATGCGGTCGCCGATGTAGTGGATATATTCACTTGTTCACTGAGCGAATTCACTAAGGTCACCTACCGTGTACTTAGTGATAGTTGACAAATGTATACATTATTTCAAACCAAATTGTCTACGTTTACCGCATTGGAATTTTCTGTAATGGCAGATGTAAGTATGTTGTAAATAAATAAATAAATAAATAAAATAAATAAATATCTAGGGACAATGTCACACAGATCATCCTAGCCCCAAACTAAGCAAAGCTTGTACTATGGGTACCAGGCGACGATATACATACTTATATAGATAGATAAATACTTAAATACATAGAAAACATCCATGACTCAGAAACAAATATTCGTGCTCATCACACAAATATTTCCACTTACCGGGATTCGAACCCAGGACCACCAGCTTCGTAGGCAGGAGCACTACCAACTAGGCTACGGTGACCGTCAGTGTTGATGCCATAAAACTATTCATTCTGCAAAAGAAATGTGTGAGAATTCTGGCAAATATAGACGCCGTAGAGAGTTGCCGGTCTCATTTTAACAAATTAAACATCCTTACTCTAGCATGCATGTATATATTGGAATCGTGCAAATTTGTAAAAAAACACCCATCACTATTTCCCCTAGCGAGTGAGCCACGACCGCAAATTCGCAGTTGCAGGCACCCTAATAAGCTAGCCTTACCCCCCTCTAAACTAGCTATGTTTCACTTTGGCCCCATGACCATGTGTGTCAAAATATATAATAAAATACCGGAAAGTATAAAAAATATAAAACTGGAAAACATATTTAAAAGAGAACTGCAAAAATATTTAAAACAGAAATGTTACTATAATTTAAATGACTTTTTTGAAAAACAGTGTTTTTTTTTTTTTTTTCGGACTGACATATGTATTTAGCCAAGAGGCTTTTGCTACTTCACCGGGCATAAAGGCGAGCAGAGCTCCAGCCTAGATAAATGGTTTAAACACTACTAACTAAGCAACCTGCGCAAGAGGGCGTCCCCTGTGGGACTTGGACCTCGGCTCAGGGCGGTCGCTGACGGGAAAAAAAGTGACTAAAACAATTATAGACCTATTGACTCCTAACGATGATATTATACCTAATCGGAATACCATAAATTATCGGTAAATGTGTGTATTGTTAATATTTCGTTGAATGTCTTGTTTGAATTTATATAATTGTATTTTATTTTATTTTATTTGTTCTTATTAAAATGATTATCGACCCATTGCTGACATGACTCAAAATTGAATTAGGATTTGAAATAAGAAAATGACGAATTGTATAAAAAAAAATGTAACTATTTAAAATGAATGTTATTTTATAACCCATATTGTAAATTTATAACCTACTGTTGCTGTGCCCTAACAGGGTTCATGTTGGTAACATTATATTCTACCTATAACACCTATTGTAAACCCACGAAGAAAGCAATAAATGAATTGAAATTGAAATTGAATTGAAATTTTCCGGTGACATAGGTATATACGAATACTGATGTAGAGTGACACAAATAAACTTTGTGCCTTGTATGATAGAAGTCCCTCGGTGTCAGAGCTCTTACGTAACAACACGTACTTTTACTTCGCCCGGGCTCGAGAGACAGTTGCGAATGTTTTATACCGAAAGTATTTAGGTTGCCACGTGCTATAATAGCCCGTGAGTTAGAGCTTGTTAAGGAAGGATTTTTAATCTATCTAACGATTGAAAGTCTCGTCTGGTTTACCGTTTTAGAGATTGAGCGGAATACACAACAAACAATAGGAAAAAAAACATCCTTTTTATAAGATTTAGATTTAGTTTTTAAAGATTGCAGAGTTTTCTAGTATTCTTGTTAACCCCTCGTGCTAAGCTAAAATGCTTGTGTTACGAGTGGGTTCATGTCGGTAGTGCAATGGGAGGGGATCGGACCGGCGACCACATGATCGTAGGTCCGACGCCCTAGCGCCCTAGCTATACCTATATAAATATTCTTCTTAAAATCAAATGTTCTTAATTAATGTACCATTTAAAATTGAATTAAGATTTCCTACGCATGTGGCGTCATCAATGGAGCCAGTTAGAATACAAAAGCTAAAGGGTATTTCAACAAGAACTTTGTTTTTCAATTGGCGCAACACCAAGAGCGTGATAGTTTTGACATTTAGGTTTTTTCGCTATTCGTCTGAGGTATTCGTAGTAGGTGCTTTGGCAATTGTTACAATAAATTCAATTTCGCTCGAAAATAGCATTAAAATATTTCAAATCCACTATGAAAATGGTCGTTCATCGTTAAAGTTATATTTCGTAAAATTCGTGATATTTTCGCACGACATAATCGTCCTTCTGAGACCTTTTAACGAAATAGACACTCCATTTTGCCAAAAAGTGATTAAAAATTTTGATAAAAGAATCAACATCTGTCAGCGTGGTCGTGGTAGATATTGGCCAGAATTCATTTTTCATTAAAAATTGCCAAAATGTTCTCTTTTTAATACAATAAATTTTTTATTAATTTTCCTCTAAATTCTTTGTTTTATTTTGTTTTAGAAAACAAAGATCTTGTTGAAAAACCATATTACAATGTGTGGATGTAGCATCTAACTGATGCTGGTGCCCATTTATGGTGCACAAACAAATTTAGTTAATATTTTGTACACAGATTACTGCACTATAAATAAATAATTTACAGTCTTTCTTTTCTTTCTTTTCATTCTTGAAATTGTAACTAATTGTCGTGTCTTTTCATTGGCTATAAAAGAATCAAAGATAAAAATTATATTATTAAGACAACCAAATTATGTCCATGCCAATACCTTGTTTATTATACAAGGTACCTATAGACTTGGAAAACAAATAAAATTCACCACAAAAACAGTAAGTAAGTAAATATCTTATAAAATAATAAAGCTTCTAAATGCGAACGATGGATCATAATTAGATTTAGAGGTTTAATTAACAGACTAATTGCTTTCTGCTAGAGCAATTTACTCTCCGAGAAAATGAACCTACTTAAAAGATGAAAATTGATATTATGACCTGCCCCTGGCCATTTGTTTAAACAGTAGAATGTTTAGGTACTTATAAATTAAATAGAAAGCAGATATTTCTTTAACACCAGCTGTACCTTGTACACTTCACTGTGGCACATTATATCATCAAACAATGAAATCCGTGCCTCAGAAAGCACGTTTGTTATAACATAACTTATAACAATAGGCATGAAGATTAAAAAAATATCTTTTGTCCGTCAGTTTTTTTTAGTAATCTAACTAAAAAATATTGGACATGTTTTTCTTATTTATCATATCAATTAAAAATAACAAAGATACACAACAACAGCAAACTATAAAGTTCAGTAGAGGGGGACTTATGACGTCACTGCTAGGTAGAATCGTACCTAAAACTGAAATCACATAAAATTTTAATGTGCTGTATCTTCGTAATTTTTGTTAAAGGAACGAAAAAAAAACATGTCCCATATTTTTTGGTGATCTAACTGACGGACTAAATAGATTGTTTAGTCTTCATATCGTATATCGTTTCTCTATGTATTACCTGTGTACCAAAAAATACTGCGGTCACCAACCCGACTGCTAAGCGTGGTGACTGTGGCCAAACCCTCCCTCGGGAGAAGGCCCATGTTCATTAGTGGCTGATAATGCATTAGGAAGTCTTCCTTCTTTAGGTATAGCATTATTCATATAGTAACAATGTTATACAGTAGGTAACTTGATAACAAAAGTAGGTAATGTTTTTTTATTTTTATTATAACAATAGTAGGTACCTATTGATTTATTTTTGAAAAATAATGTACTTACTTAAATAATAAATTACAGGACTTGCAAAGCAAATGTGTGTAGTACTAGCTGCGCCCCGCGGTTTAACCCGCGTAACTCTGCTCCTGTGGGTCGGAGCGTGTTATTTTGTAGCTTATATGTTTATCCAGCGTAATACCTATCCCGGTGCAAATTTTTAGCCAATTCCGTTCCGTAGTTTTGGCGTGAAAGAGTAATAAACATCCATCCATCCATCCATCCATACTTACAAACTTTCGCGTTAATAATATTAGTAGAATAGCGGAAGAATGGGTACTATCCAAACAAAATGTATCGATACATCAGATAATTCGTTACAGTCTCTAAACGCTACACTACGTTTTTATTGTTCACTCAAGCGTGAAAATAAACAGCTATTGATGCCATTACATTATAGATGTTAGTTTGTACTTTGTACATCCGTATACCATGGCCTCCAACTCGTAGGTACTTACTTACCTACTTACTGAACTGTCTTTACAGATATTGAATGATTTACTAGCAGTTTCCCGCGCGTACCACATGTGGTGGTTTCAGAATCCACGGGAACCTCATACTTATTTCTTGAAATTAGTTTATTACTTTGTAGAAAGGAAACAAGTTATATGTCAATTGTTATTACAAATAATTAAGCTGTTTTGGCATGATTGAGTAACAAACACTTAAACTGGTATACAGATAACCTATATCTTTAATGTTCATGATGTTAGTATTTTATGAAACTACTCCCGCTACGGTAACTCCTGTAAGCCAGGATCAGTGGCGGCACACGCGGAAGAGACGCTAAGCTGTTAGGCTCAACCTAGTGCCGGGTCATATCGGGTCGAGTCAAATGTCTAGAATCTCGCTGTAATTTTTTAATCATAAAATCTAGAGTAGGAGTTGGAAAGTACGTTCCACTTCAATGTTAGTAGAATTTAAAACATAAAAAGCAAATGTAGCCTAATGACAAGGGCGTCGGTCTTGTGGTCTTGTGGTCGCCGCCGGTTCGATCCCCACGAATTGCACTACCGACGTGAACCCACTCGTAACAAGAATACTAGTAGACTGAAAAGTTCTTGTAGAAATCTTTATAAAAAAAAATCGAACGTCTGTAAACCCTCCCTTTTGATTGACAACATTTACTCATAAATTCGTCCGAAACGCAATGTCCCCTACTGATGCAGGGGAGATAGCGATTTGGGCAATTTATGTGTAAATTACAGTGCAATAACAAAAACATTATACCAATTACCGACGCATTTACTTCTAACACCCCTAGAACCATAAAAGGGCACACCATTACTGTAGGTAGACCCTTCTAAGACTCAATGTTACTAATAATGCACTCTTCCAAGATTTTGTTAGCAAGAGCCGCCTACAATTGCCTCTAGATGTTAAGCCTTGAATATAAATGTAAGTAAATAGGTCAAGCTGGTAAAGCCGAAATCTAGAGAAGAAAGGTTAATTGAATGGGATCCTTAACGCCTTGCCAAGAGCTTAGACGAAATAAGTCTGACGGGTAGCAGACGCGTATTCTGGAACGCATTTTTTGCAAGTTGAGATATCGATTGGATAAATGTTTGAACCTTATTTTTAGTGCAATTAAGTTGACATTTTGCCAATTACTACCTACTTTTATTTTAACAGTGAACTGTATCGAGCAGTAATTCATTCTCAGTGAGAATAAACCTATTTAGGTAAGTGTACATTAAAATAAGATTCAAAGCATATAATCGGAATATTCGTTCCGAAGATTACTTTGAATGTACAAACGATCAAACATTATAAAAAAAATATCATAGGACCTATAATGTATTTCCATGTCAAACCAAATCGTACCTACATAATCGCAAATAACGTTTGGAAAAACCATAAACGATTGGGTTAAAGAAAAATACGTCCCGGCGGCCTACTCCACAGCTTCAAGTAAGAGAAATCATTTTGTACCTACATTTTAGTGGACATAAAGTTTATAGAAGCTAGTATTATTTATGTCGTGTCCCCAAAAACTTATATCTTTTTGTTTCACCGACTAATAAATGAAGCCTATTCGTTTTTATTGTCTCCTAGTAGGTGTTTTTTGTAACTAGATTTTTTTAGATAATAGTTTTTTTATAGATTTACAGATTGAACTCTTGAGGGTTCAATCTGTATAATATCTTTCAACTTGATATGGATATATCAATTTAAATTCTTATATCGAACCTTCCTACTAAATTCTTTGGTCTTTTGACGATGAAGACAACAAAACTTATGCTTAATCTGTTGCGTTTTATTTTAGTAAACTTTAAAGTCTCCAAGTTGTTATTTTATTGTGTGTCAATACCAAGTTTCTTAAATGCCAAATAAATAAATCAACAATCAATAAAGATTGAAACTCAATATTTTAAAACATTCGTCATCAGTGCTAAGAGAAATATTATCAGATGAATATATTTTAAACTTGGCAGATAAGGCGACTAAGGGACATACACCTGATGAATGGCCAGCAGCATCTATCACCTCAAATATACTCCCTTACTGCGATCACCAATCCGCCTGCCAAGGGTATTAGGTACGGTAACATACCTCAAGGAACATTTTGTTTTTCCGGGGGAAATGCATTTACGTATTCCCACCGCCGCTGGTATTCGCGCGTATTCGCGTATTCGCGCGATGGCGGTGGGATATGTTTGACTCGCCCTCTCCATAGAGTGGAATGCTAACTCATACCATGAGGAGAGGACACCACTAAAACCCCCCTGACACTCCTTGGATCCACCGTTGGCGGAGGCCGGGCACGCATAAGCAATCCGACCCATACCTCAAGGACCCTGGCTTACCAAGGTCTATTAAGGAGGAGGCCCATGTTCAACAGTGGACATCAAATGGCTGATAAAGTAAGTAAAGCAATTCAATGGAAATTCTTTCAAAATGAAAATTGATGTCTACGATATTATATTTTATTTGGCAATTGAAAAATCGATTTTTCGATAGATTCAGCGGATTACTTAGAAAATAAGCGAATAAACGCGAAAATCAGATGACGTTTCAAATTCGAAATTTACTCCCAATATGATAGAATTTTGGTAAAGGTTTCTTCCTTCCTGGCCTTCCAATGGAGACAGGCAGTATTGGCACGGCCTTCAATTTATGGGAACAAGGAACACAAACGCAAGACTATTTACTGCTTTACATATAATTTATAGGTATATATTAGACAAGTAGATACCTACTATGACAATTTTGATCGAAGGTACATGATAAGATCATCTTGACTATACTGATAATGAATAATTTATTTCTGTATGTTCGTGTAGACAATACAGCTTTTTTGGCACTTTTCCATTTTACTAAATATTTTAAACCATTTTTTGAATAGAATCGATAATCCCGAAACATCACGTGAGTATTCTAAAATTAAATAATTATTGTCAATTTAAATAATAGACTAACGACTTGAATTATATTTTATAGGAAATCACTATAACGTACGGCAGTCTAATAGTAGAGTAACTACCGATACGAAAGAGGTACACATAACAATTGCAGACAATCTAAATTTAGTGTTATACGTAAGTAGCGGAACAGTTTCAGCTACAAATTTAACGCTAAGTATTAATAAAACTCACCTCGGGTAGCTCATCGGGCACCTTCCCCATCCAAGACAGTGACAATATAGTACAATCGCATTTCGCGTTCACGTTCCTCTCAAAGTGAAGATGCATTTTGATCGGATCTGTGTAGACGTAAACTCAGAGATGTACGAATTACTAAGTACTACACAGTCACGCGCGGCGTTTCGAAGCCGTGTCGCGGACGGCCGACTTGACGCTTCAACGGGCACATTTTAGCGAAGACTTTAAAGTTATATGTTATCCATTTGGGACCGGATTATGTTGTATGATAGTAGATTTATATTTGGTAGTTGTGGGGTCGCGGCGCGTCGGTCGGCGCGCGTGACGTGACTCGGGGTGACAAGCGAGCGCTGCCACAGACCCGCGGCGCAGGTATTGATTGCGCGCAGGGGCCCTCCCCCGCGACCTCTACAGTGCCGACATGAGCTGGGAAAACCCAAGGAAAATTCCCTTAGATGGCGTTGAAGGCATCTAAGGGACACTGTTACACTGAAATTGATAAAGTAACAAAACATTTTTCTGTTGCCTTTTTGCCTCCCTAAACCTTTGCCATTAACAATATACTTATGATGCTTAACAGGTTATTTAAGCTGTATCATGAAATATTGTTAATAAGGGTAACAGATTTGAATTTCAATTTCAAAGCAAACCATTTTCAATCCGGAAAACTACTTTTTGTATGGTAATTTTACTAAGGTTTCGGATATACTTTTTAATACGGGGAGTTTGAAGGTTTTGTTTTTGTTTAAGCGAATAAATTTGAATTTTATACGGTTTCATCGGCGTAACTCACGGGAGTTCAATCAAAATAGGCTATATTCAATTATAAAGTTCTTATGGGTTCTTCATAACCCATAACTTCCTGGATAAATGTTCTATCTAACACTACAAATAAACTCTTCAACTTTCAATATCACTACATACTTAGTATAAAACAAAGTCGCTATCTCTGTCCCTATATACCTATATCCCTATGTATGCTTAAATCTTTAAAACTACGCATCGGATTTTGATGCGTTTTTTTTAATAGATAGAGTGATTCAAGAGGAAGGTTTATATGTATTACTAGCGGCCCGCCCCGGCTTCGCACGGGTGGACTTCTATACCCTACCCCTGCCCTACCCTACCCCTACCCTAACTCTACCCTACCCCTACCCCTACCCTACCCTACTCTACCCCTACCCTACACCTACCCTACCCCTACCCTACCCCTACCATACCCCTACCCTACCCCTACCCTACCCTACCCCTACCCTACCCCTGCCCTACCCTACCCCTACCCTACCCTACCCTACCCTAACCTACCCCTACCCAAAAGTATCCTATGTCCTTCTCCTAGTTCTTAGCTACCTCCCTACCAATTTTCAGCCAAATCGGTTCAGCCGTTCTTGAGTTATAAATAGTGTAACTAACACGACTTTCTTTTGTTTTTAAAATGTATTCTGCTATTCGGGACGAAAACAAATCCAACAAATCAAAAACCATGGCAATCGGTCCAGCCGTTCTCGAGTTATAAGTGTTGTAACAAACACGACTTTCTTTTATATATATAGATTATACAAGCATTGCCCCCGTGCGGAGCCGGGGCGGGTCGCTAGTTAAGTATAAAGTATATTTAATTCAAAACTATCTAACTCTTTATTTTAAACTTAGGTATCTAAAATTCGTTGCCACAATTGTTATTTACCTTATTTACATATTTAAAAGACAATAGCTCAGAACTTCCTACTATTTGGTCCAGAAATCCTAGCTATTATTCGCATTACATTCATACCACAGCAACACAGCCAAAGGACTTGGCCACAATAATTCACGGGCACAATGCTGGCATTAAAGGCCACACGGTGTTGGCAGCCGCGCACTGCGACGGCATTATCATTGCACACACGCCGCACTCTTAATTATACATAGTGTGTACAATAATTGGTCATCTATAACGGTTTGAACGACAACCTCCGTAGCTTAGCGGTATTTGTCTCGCTTTAAATCTCAGAGGTCGTGGGTTCGATCTTCACGCTGGACAGGAAATCTGTGTGTATATTCTAAGATTTCTGTCCGAGTTTGGATGGTTGGGGGACTACCCTCTATGCCTCAGAAAGCATGATAAGCTGTTGGTTTCGATTGTTATAACATCATCTATAACAATCGTATACCAGCCGGCAGCAGCAGCGTTTCTTTGTGTAGTACAAAATACTGCGGTCACCAACCTACCTGCCAAGCGTGGTGACTATGGCAAAATCCCTTCCTCGGGAGGGCGCCCTTGTTCAGCAGTGGACGTTATACGAGCCGATAAAGAATGTTATTTTATTTGTCCTACTAATTAACAGTAACGACAAAGACATCCACGGCGTATACCTAGTTGTAACATGAAACAAAGGTTGCAAAAATATTTTTTTATCACATCTATTCAAAAAGAGCTAGTTTATTCCTCGTAAACAGGGACCAAAATAGCTCATTAATCCCTTAGGGACCAAAATTGATTTGAATTTGGAATGTGGATATCTATATCTATATATATAAAACAAAGACGGGTTTGTTACAACACTTATAACTCGAGATCGGCTGGATCAATTTTCATGGTTTTTGTTTCGTTGGATTTGTCTCCGCCCTGAATAGCAGAATACATTTTAAAAACAAATGAAAGTCGTGTTAGTTACACTATTTATAACTCAAGAACGGCTGAACCGATTTGGCTGAAAATTGGTAGGGAGGTAGCTAAGAACTGGGAGAAGGACATAGGATACTTTTGGGTAGGGGTAGGGTAGGGTAGGGTAGGGTAGGGTAGGGTAGGGTAGGGGTAGGGTAGGGTAGGGGTAGGGTAGGGTAGGGGTAGGGTAGGGGTAGGGTAGGGGTAGGGGTAGGGTAGGGTAGGGGTAGGGTAGGGTAGGGTAGGGTAGGGGTAGGGTAGGGTTAGGGTAGGGGTAGGGTAGGGCAGGGGTAGGGTATAAAAGTCCACCCGTGCGAAGCCGGGGCGGGCCGCTAGTTGTTAATAATTTTTCAATCAGCAAACAGGTGAATCGCAAACCATGCGGGAACAATGTATTGAATATGTGACTGGCTGAAAAACTGCGAGCGCGTCAAATTTAAAAAAAGTTGATGAAAAATAAACAACGCCCGAAATTAAATGCATTCTGCTTTCGTTCGTAGTTGATTCATATTCAGATTTTAGAATTATAAAAAATGAGTGCGTCTTCCTCAAGTGAAAGTATTATTATGTCTTATGGTTCTTCATAGTACGTAAATAAATTCTTGTTCATAAGTTGCACTTACTTATTTTGTCATAGAGGGTGATAAAAAGTAGAGTGTCCACCTCGGGAGCAACACTATTTTAAGCTCGAGTGACATACATTTAATCACTCGCTGCGCTCAGGATTCTAGTTAAGAATCCCTCGCTCCGCTCGGGATTCTACTCTAGAAACCTTCGCTCCGCTCTGGATTAAAAAAAACACTCTCGCCTTTAAAATAGTTGTTTGCTCCCTTGATAAACAATCTACTATTTTGTTATTTTACAAAGCAAATAATAACATATAGAATTTAAAGAATTTTATTTATGACATTATTGACATGATAGCAAAATCTTTATACATTTAGGTACATTCCATCAAATATTTGCTAATATTACTGCCTATCTACAATAATCAAATTATAAATTAGGTACATAATTAAAATATCATAAGAACTATACAAACAATATATCACAGAATTTCGACTACAAAAACGCGTAAAGCTGCTTTGCGATTTGAAAACCAGCGCTGCGCAATGATCTTTAAAATTTTTGATGTAGCTTAATGCTGAAGCCAGTTCCCAGTTTATGGTGCATATAACTGTAATAATATTAATCAATTTTTATGTTTTATTTCCTTGTATGTGCCGTAAATAAATGTATTTTCTTTCTTTCTATTTGATAACTGAAGGCTAATCACGTAACGATATGACTATGACTTCGATAAAACTTCAATAAAAAATTACTGTAGAGTTATTATTAAGCATTTCCTATGTTATTGATACTGTACCTATTATAGAAGCTACATTCGCTCAATAAATTGACATATTAAGCTTTTTTTTTTTTATTTTCGACATTTTTGTCACAGTCATACTAACTTCGTTTCGTGATTAGCCTCTTTGTCGCTAAGCACACGTAAAGTTTAATATTTAATCTCGTCCATGGCGCCCCACGTGGGGCCACATTTAACTTTAACTGGCAAAGGTACTCTCAATTGAATTGTATTCTCCATGACCTCTTTTAATATCTTAATGAAGTAGTGTTGTCTTTGGTGTGGCACTTCGTATATGAGTTCATCATGCATCTGTAATATAAGCCTAGCGTCGGGAGCGGGAGTGTCAGTTCTGTTGTCTATGGCACACATGGCGGCTTTAGCTATGTCTGCAGCCGAGCCTTGTATCAAAGTGTTCACTGCTTGGCGTTCGGCAGCACCTGACAAAATAAATATTACACATAAAAAATAAAGTTTTATTGCTTATTATTACTCATACAATGGGTTCATACACCTTTGATGACCCAGGTGATATTAACCCATATTAACCTAGGTCATCAAATTCCACATTTTTTGTATTCTCCATACCCACTCCTCCAAATAATCCATATTTTATGATTTGAATTTATCTGGGTATGAATCCCACATAAATTATAAATATATTTATAATGTTTTCTCTAATGACCATTATTCATTACAGTTTTTCAGTGTATTAGCATCATATAATTAGTGATAGTTTTAAACTTATACGGAACATTTTTCAAATAGTATTACAAACGGCAAAATGTGTATATTTTTACCCTTTTCAATGTTCACTTTCTATAACAAGACTCCGCTGTATTTAACATGCTGTTCCCGAAACAAATTGCAATTTCTATGGTAAATTAAATGTTATATAAACATGTTATTTTTATCAAACAATTTCACAACTTAAGTCAAAGTCAAAGTCAAAAATTCTTTATTCATATAGACACATTTAAAATATTTTAAATCATGTTTATATGATGCGTCCCTTTCTTTTTCTACCACCAGTTCTGGACGTGGCAACTCTGAGAAGAACTGGCAAGAAACACAGAGCAATCCTTTTTTTTTTTAATAAATTTTATTTTACAATTATTAATAAAGCATTATTGTTCAGAGCAACTGACACTCCCAAGCAGTTTTGTCATTAACATAATCAGAAATTATATAATAAGCCTTTTTCCATAATTTATCTTTAACATATCGTTTAAACTTGTTTGTTGAAAGATCTTTACATTATTAAGTAGTAAGGAAGTTTGTTGTAGAAGCGTATACATTGCCCCATAAAAGAATTGCTAATTTTGTGGAGACGTGTAACATGTAAAACGAGATTATAAGCTTAGATCTAGTATTAGCATTATAATTGTCGCTTTTTTTCTTAAAACTATCAATATTCTTATGAACATATAAAAGGTTTTCATAGACATATTGTGATGCTTATCGCGTACTGATTGATTTTTATTTAAAAAGATTACTAGACTTCATGCGTTTTACCGACATAGGTAGGGTATCACCATAGAGACTTTTTCATAAAATAAACCATCTTACCTTGTTTCAAAAAATCAAAATCTGTTCAATACTTCTTATTTTTATCTATTACAAACATATCTACACATATATTTCATCTGATGTATAAATTTGCTACTTTAGATGAGTTCCTAATATTAATAAGAATAAATTTTAAGCTTTAAAACATTTTATAGAATTCATCGAACGTGACTCCGACAGAAATTCTAAATGATAATATTTATTTCATTGATAAAATCATTTATTGAAATTTAAGGTTTAAAAGGTATTCAAAAAGAAAATATTTTTTTATACGTAAGTCAAAATTATTGAACTTCAATAATAGTTTTTAAAAATTTTAATATAAAAATTACAATTTAATACAATGATTATTAATTTATTAATACAATGATTACACTTTTATTATTAATATAAGAATTATACTGAGGTTTGATGTAGACTAAGGTACGAGTAGTAGTGAATATTCTCTTATGCTTGTTCAGGATATTTATACTCTTCACTGTTCCATTGTTTCATTATAATAGACTGTTCTTCGGAATCATGTTTGTTATGTTTCCTGTGTTATTCTTCGAAAATATGTTTGTTATTCATAATGTTTCTCTTTACTGGTGATCCACGGTGTTATGGATAATGGTTGCATTTCAATAGGAGCATTAGGTTGCATTTCAGTAAACAACATGGGTGGCTTGTATATTGTTATTATCTTATTATCATGTTCCTTATTGAGGTCTGGTTGACTATCCCCCTCTAAATTCAAAGTCCTAGGTTTCCAGCAAACCTTGGATCTGCAAAATTTCAAATAGACGAAGCCACTTATCATAATTATTGTGACTACGGTAATCCAACTATATTGAATTATTTGGTGTGTTTCTGAAATCACTAAAGTTTGCACTTCTTTCAATTGTTTTATTTTTGCTGTTATTTTAGATTTATCATAATTTAATTCAATTTCTGGTACTTCTTCCATCTTTGGGAATTCAATATTTGGTATTATTATCTTTTCTGTAGATAATTTTGTTTTATATAATGTTTTTCCTGAAACATTCAATGCACAATTGTCACCTTGTAATATATATGATCCTTTTGCCCAAGTAATTTCTTGATGTTTATTGCAGTCTTTTTAGGAGATATTTCTTGTATTTCTTCTATCGGACATCTTATGGGTATTGTTTGACATTTATTAGCTTCCTTTTTGAAAAGTATTTCAGTTTCACAAGTATTTACTTCAATAGGCTTTCCGTTGCAAATCAAAGTATCATAATCTTTGCAACTTTCCACTTCATACATTTCTTCATTATTATATGCTACTGTAACCTTTTGCATTAAAGGATAGGAACAGGTAGGGGTGTTTAGGATAACGGGAACAATTTTCCTTGTTTGATACAAATTTTTCTTAACTAATGGTATTTTTATAATGAAATATACAGTTCCATCAACAATCTTACTACTAACTGTTATAAAAGGTTCAATATCATTAACATTATTAGATATCATTAAATCTATAGGTAAACATTTTAAAGTATCTTCTAAAACATGAGATTGAATTATACTATAGTGATACATTCCATGTTCAGCAAAAGTTATAGCAGTAGCTAATCTTTCAGATACATCTTGTAAAGTTTGAGCTTGTAATAATAAACTTATAGCAATCTTTTGTTGTATTTCACTATTTGTTATTGAGACATATCGCTCATTTATTTCTTTCTGTATTTTTGTCATTTTATTTATTTGGTTATTATATTCCTCTAAAGATTCATTTGTTATTGAAATCTGTTTATTATAAGCAACTCTAAGGGTTTCTAAATCTCTTTGAATATTATTTAAATCATCTTGGTCTAAATTTCCTGTTATACTTTTAAGTACTGAACCTAGTCCATTAATTAAACCTCTTTTTATTCTATTCTTACTTTGGATATTTAAATGATTACATATTTCGCTTACATGATCTATGATTATCTTAATTCTTTGATATATATGTTTTACATCTTCTAACTTAGATTGATATATTACTTCCTCGGTGGTCTTTTTAATATTAATCAGATTTTCTACAATAGGTCTTATATCTAGTTTATGAATTATCGTCCATTTTCCTTTTCTTTTTGAATTATATCGTGTACATTTTTATTTAAATTATTCGTAAATTCTTTCTGTTGTGCCGTATAACGTTGTATAACTATCCGCAAATTATCGAAATTTTTCAATTTAGGTTTTCTACCAAAATGAACTTCGAAAGGAGTCATGTTAATAGTACTGTGTGTAGTATTATTGTAAGCATGAGTAATATAATAAATCTTTTGTGTTTGATCTAATTCGGATTCTCTCTGTAATCGATAGAGTTCTTGAATTGTACTATGTAATCTTTCCACATCTGAATTAGATTTGTGATGTTGTGGAGATGTCGTGTGATTAATAATATCATATGTTTGAAAAAGTTCGTTAATGATTTCACTACAGAATGATTGTTCTCCATCATGTACAATTTTCTTTGGTGCTCCTATCATTGAGAATATTTCAATTAAAGTGTCATATACTCTACTTTTTTCTGTGGG
Organism: Nycteola revayana; assembly: GCA_947037095.2. NCBI lineage: Eukaryota > Metazoa > Arthropoda > Insecta > Lepidoptera > Nolidae > Nycteola > Nycteola revayana. The sequence goes on along the minus strand of OX344849.2, from coordinate 17,190,553 downwards.
TTTAACTATCGCATATTTAGAGAATTTATCGGCTAATTTACTTTTAATAAAAAATAATTTTTGTTTTAATTCGAAGATTAAATCTTTATATGTTCCACGTCTCTTGACATTCGATAATTCTATTAATAAAGTATTAAAGTCGTGATTATCACCACATTCTCTTTTTAGAGCGACCATAATATTTGGCCACTTAAATTGATGGTCAATCATACTTATGCTAACGGCAGCTTTGCCTTCTAACTTACTTAATAATAACATAACATTTTCAGGTTTTTCGCCTACAAGTGTTAACCACTGTTTTGCACTGTTTATATAATTATATAAAGTATATGGGTCTCCATTGTATGATGGGACAAAACAAATCAAAGTTTTAGGGTCCATTGTGGATATTGAATTTTCTTTCTTTTCTATGAAAATAGTCTCACCACTTGGGACGTTATTCGAGCTGCGCGACTGTGCGGAGCTTAAATCACCCGAAATCGTAGGAAAAGGGTCTGATTCACCACTAACCCTACTCTTAGGTCTAAATACAAATGTTGCTGGCTTGAGGAAGAAGGGTTTTGTAGGAGATCTTGGAGGATTCATACAAAAGGTACTTACAGCAGCAGCACGACGACAAAACGAGTCAGCATCTTAAATCTTGACTTATTTATTTGTTGGGCTTCCCAGTTATTAAGACTTGAGAGTCACGTAATTTTCGGTCACGATGTACGGGATTTTTGTAGATCACGTTGTTCGATTTTTCCGATTTTTACGAAGCTGGGCCCCACGTTGGGCGCCAGTCAAAATTATTGAACTTCAATAATAGTTTTTAAAAATTTTAATATAAAAATTACAATTTAATACAATGATTATTAATTTATTAATACAATGATTACACTTTTATTATTAATATAAGAATTATACTGAGGTTTGATGTAGACTAAGGTACGAGTAGTAGTGAATATTCTCTTATGCTTGTTCAGGATATTTATACTCTTCACTGTTCCATTGTTTCATTATAATAGACTGTTCTTCGGAATCATGTTTGTTATGTTTCCTGTGTTATTCTTCGAAAATATGTTTGTTATTCATAATGTTTCTCTTTACTGGTGATCCACGGTGTTATGGATAATGGTTGCATTTCAATAGGAGCATTAGGTTGCATTTCAGTAAACAACATGGGTGGCTTGTATATTGTTATTATCTTATTATCATGTTCCTTATTGAGGTCTGGTTGACTCGTATAAGACAATTTCGTCCGGATTTATAGGGAATCGGCAAATTAAACAAATGTGTTGCTCTGAAAAGACAAAGGTTTTATTTTAAAATAATTTTACATTTTACGCTATATACAAACACTCTATAGTTTTTATACAATACCTGAAAAGACAAAGAAACGACATTTAAAGTATTTTAATTAGTTTGTCGATTCCCTGCACACGATAATTTTTATTCACAGCTTTTCGTTTTCAATAATCATTCTCGTCATATTAAAACAAAACCCTTGACATTGACTTTTGCAGTTCCGTAGACAATGAAGGTGTGTTTAGATTAATAAAGAAATGTAATCTCTTTACATCTCCCCCGCCAGAGAGGAAAAATTTTCCAGAAGTTTTTCCCAGATCAGTGTTCATCCATTTCGTCATTCATCCGAATTGTCCTACTATGGTGCTGGAATGAGTTTTGTGATGTGAAAAAGATTTGACTCCAATTTTCTATGACCGGTATTCACTCTATATATAGAATTTGAAATTTTTTCTTCAATTCTGTAGGGACCAATCCTTATTTCATCTAATTTTCTTCTATTCAGCTTGTGTCCATTTTCTACATATACTTTATCACCTATATTGAAATTATGGTGCATTCTATTTTTATCAATTACTATTTTATTGTAATTATGTGACTTAATTGAATTTTCAAATGCAGTTTTTCGGTCTTTAATCCAATTATCTACTATTATCTCCTGTTTTAATTCATTTGGTACGAGTGACACATCTATGCCATCCAGGAGGTATCTTGGCGCAAAGCCAGTGACAGTATGATCCGTATCATTGTATTTGCTTATGCAGTCATGGGCAATTGTTGTCCATGCTTTTCTTCTTCCATTTTCATTTAATTTGCATCTGATTTTATTTACCAGAGTTTGATTCAATCTTTCATTTAAACCATTTGAAAATGGTGCATTTACTGCGGTGAAAACAAGCAGTATTGACTTTCCGTTTAAAAAGGTTTTTAGTTCCTTCGAATTTATTCCTGGATATTGATCTGTGAGTATCATGCCAATTTCATTATCATTTGCCACCTTATTGATTAATTTAATGAAGTCTTTAGCATTCTGTGTCTTTGATGTTACTATATATGCATATCGAGTGAAATGATCCACCAGAAGGTGTAAATATCTCTTTGTGGATCGAGAGCCTCCAAAACCCCCAATTGTATCAATAGAGACAATTTCAAAGGGTTTTGTGGCGGGTCCTAAATGTGACATTAAACCATATTTAATTTGTCCTCTTATTTTATTCCTTATGCATGTCTCACATGTTCTACAAATTTTATTTATATTTTTTGTCAACTGTTTTGCTGTATATACTTTTCCAATTTTCTTTTGCATCTGTTTTATACCAATGTGGCACATATTTTCATGTATTTGTTTTATAAGTATCAAACTATATTCTTCCGATATTACAATTTTTTCTTGGTTCTTTATTTTTTTATAATATATATTGTTTTTATGTATTAATTTATTCTTACTTTTTTGTAACTCTTCATTTTTTTCTTGGTCTGTTACTATATCCTGTAACTTTATGAAATTTACTATTTTCAATTGGTCGTCTAAGTCATGATTTGCGTCCAACACTGGGTTTCTGCTTAAGCAGTCAGCTTCTAAATTTTCTTTCCCTGGAGCATATTTTATTTTAAAATCATATTGTGACATATAATACATTAATTCCCCTAATTCCTCATCTGTTCTCGATTTAATATGCATGTTTTCCAACGGTTTGTGATCGGAAAATACCGTGAATGATTTGCCTATTAGCCAGTATTGCCAGTACCGTATTGCTTCTTTAATGGCTAACGCTTCTAAATATATTGCTTTCTTTTTCTTTTGCGAATCATTTAATTTTTTTGAGAAATAAGCTACTGGTTTCTCGGTACCATTAGTTTGTACTTGTTTTAATATTGCTCCAACTCCTTCTAATGAGGCGTCTGTATAAATACGTATTGGCAAATCTTGATCAAAAATTTCCAAAACAGGTTGTGAGCATAGTAGTTTTTTTATCTCTTCAAAGGAATTTTGACAATCTATGGACCATGTGAATTTTTGGTTTTTTCTCAGTAAATTATGAAGTGGTTCTAAAATAATTGTACTCTTTGGTATGTATTCATGATAAAAATTGACTTTCCCCAGGAATTGCCTGATATTCTTTTGAGTTTTTGGTGTTGGGAAGTTCTGTATTGAAATTAAATTATCTCTCAAAGGTCGAACCGTATTATTCTGTATAATATGTCCAAGATATTTTACCGACTCCGAAGCAAACATACATTTTGTAAATTTTAATCTGAAACCTTCTTTCTTTATTGCCTCTAGTAGTTGTGTTAAATGTTTGATGTGTTCAGAATATGATTTTGAGAAGACCAATATATCGTCTATATAATTAACCGTAAAATCAGTTAACTGATATTTTCTTAGAATGTTACTTAATATTCTTTGAAATATTGCCGGAGACGTCTTCAAGCCGAACGGTAAGCAAGTCCATTGAAAATGACCGGTTTGTGTCACAAAAGCAGTCTTTCGTCTATCTTCAATTCTGAGTGGAATGGACCAGAATGCAGAATTTATATCTAATGTTGAGAAATACTTACAGTTTCTTGTCTTGATTACCAGATCGTCAATCAGTGGGAACGGTTGAGACTGTGGGACCACTATTCTATTTAAGTCTCTAAAATCAATACACAGTCTGGTTCTTTTATTATCCTCTTTCTTAAAAGCTAAGGTCACTGGTGCTGCAAACGGGCTGTATGATTCTTCTATAAGTTTATTTTCAAGTAATTTTCCTACTTGTTCTTCTATTTCTTTTTTATCTTCTATAGAGCATCGATATGGTCTTTTACTACAGTACTTGTCGATCATTAGGTCTATGCGTGCTTCATATTCACTCACTGTTCCGATATCATATTTATTCTTAGCGAAGCATGACTTATATTTATCAATCAAATTATTTATTTCCCATTGTTGTTGGTCATTTAAGTGGCTCAAATGCATTTTAAAATCTTCTTCCTTTATATTTTCATTAAAGTTTATAGAATATGAGTTATTTTTACTTTTATTTTCTTTGAGACTCTTGTTGTCACATATTTTTTCAGATTTTTGGATAATTTCTAAATTCTCATTTTGAACCAATTTAAACTCTTTTATTATATCTAGTCCAATAAGAAAATCATATTTGAATTCCTTTTCATCCACAACATAAATATCTATATATTTTTCTATTTCCAAAATCTTGATTTTTAATGTTGCCATACCTTTGGTTTTTTTCACACCATTAATTGTTATCAAATTTGCATTATTATAAAATTTTTTTCTTGGTTTCTTTACTCTTAACAGTTTGGAATTGATAAGAGAAACATTAGCTCCCGAATCATATATGCCAAACGTATGTAGTTGTTCATTTAATGTTATTTTAACTTTAATTAATGGTGTGATTATTCGTTTTTTGGATCACAGTCGTTTAATTCCACATCTAACACAGTATTGTTTACATTCTTATTGTAGTACTTCTTGGTCTCATAGTCATTTGTGTTTTTAAACCAGCATTTTTCCTCTGGGTGAAAACGGCTCCCTTTGTTTAATTTTTCACAAATCTTGCAGGGCTTGGCAAGACTTTTTTCCACATTTACTTTGTTGTCAAAGGTGTTTTTATTTTTATTATAGTTCTTCTTGTATAACACATGCTCATGTTTTCCAATTTCGTTATATAGATTTGCAGCAGAAGTCACTGATTCTTTATCAATCTTATCTATTATATGGTCTGGTAGCCCCATCACAATAAGGTTTATCATAGTCTGTATACGTTTAAACTCAAACTCAACACTAGGCCGTTAGCAGACGTTTTACGAACAATTCTGTCACTAGCATTCCGCATGTCGCGAACCCCTACCCTATAATTATTTTTTTTTATTTATTCATCAAAAAAGGAACAGGGTCACTTTTATTATGCGACTTAAATAAAAAGGTGGTTTAAATCCATTGTTCCGACACTGAAAAAGCGGCCATTGAAATTTGCCGTATTATACTTTGACCGTTGCATGAAGTTTTTAGACAAATTAAATCAAAAACAATTAATGCTTCCTATAATCAGTCATAAAAACAACAAAAACTAATCACTCTTTTACTGACCGAAAATAAGATATCCCATCCTTTTTAAGCCTTCTTAACGTAATATTTTTACAATTTGTCTAAGAACATTTCGATATTTTTAACGTCTGTACCTCGACGCAAGCCACGCAAGATACTATTTGAAATGAGCACACAATTTAGAATTGTGCGCTCATTTTGTGTGGACGGTTTTGAAACGTTGAGTGTGCATCTAGGGTTTTTATATATCAATGATCGGATTACATAAATTTTTGGAGACCTGTTGAAAACTAAAAATATGAATCTTTTCACTTTATGCTTTTTCGCTTTATGGAATTTTGATGCCGCCAGTGTGTGTTACTGGCGGTATCAAAATTCCACGAAAACATGTCACATAATAGCAGAAAAAATAAATGATCCAGCCAAAATGACTGACCAGTTTGGTCACTTCTTTTTTTTTGCATTTGTAATTATGGTGCAAGGTTAGTATGAATGAAAACTTTCAAAAATCCACGAGAAATGTCAGTACGACGGACGAGCGGAGCCGGGCTCCAACAGCTAGTTTCTAATGAAAATATAATAATCTTGTTACATTTCGTGGTTTAAGTTTTAACACCACTTATATTAGAACTGCAGTAGTGTATGTAATTTTATATAGAGACTATAATAATATTAAACATTATACAACCACCCCATGTCTTACCATGGGTGTCGTAAAAGGCGACTAAGGGATGTTCAGCTGATTAATCGACAGCAGCATCTATCAGCTCAAGATTAATTACCATCTTATTGTAATCGCCAAGTGTGGTGATTATGGCAATATCCTTCATCAACACTGACTTGTTGTTGCCCCTGATCTGTTAAGAGAAGGCCCATGTTCAGCAGTGGACACAAATGGGCTGGTGAAGTGAAACAAAATTATAGCCTTTCGTAGTGCTGGAACTCAACGATTAATTTAGTATATTTTCAAATGAGCACTTACTTCTCGTAGCCATTATTTTGCTGTTTACATTAGGCAAATACCGCCTCCTTTTCGTAAGGGTTTCCACATAGCCTTTCTTCCTACACTCTTCTATAACACCTTGCGTGAAAACTTTCACCGCCGGGTAAGTCTTGTAAAATGAGTCCATGAATACTGCCGCTTCCATTTCTGTTACGTCCAGGAGTTGGCCCAGAGTCTTATTGCCCATGCCGTATATAATACCGTAGCAGAGCTGCTTTGCTTTTTGCCGAAGATCGTCATCAACCTGTGTGCAGATCACGAATTACTTCTTGATAATATTGACTGTCAAAGTAAAAGTACTCTGAAAACGGCAACCTAATCGCATTCAAAATAAGGTTAATTTTTTTTATTATTATTTTCAACGTAATATAAACGTTTGCAACGTAGGCTGCAAAAATATGTTTGAAAATCGACACCGTAATAAAAGAGTTTGAACCACGCTTCTTTTAACAGATTTTCTACGTGTATATGAAGATGCTTGGTGTTTTCCGATAAACAGAAATAAAGTATATATTAATATACATTCAATAAAATACACAATTTATAATGTTACTACTACCCATACCATATATTATATTATTATACAACATTAACGGTAATTAATAAAATTTGGGATTGGAAAATAAAATAACGATCAAACAAATTATCAAAAGCTCATATTAGATGATTAAAGCAATAGAATATTTAATTGTGTTTTAAAATATAGTGTAAGTAACATGCAAAGTAACTAACTCTATATAAATTAACTTTGTATATTAAATGATCTCACCTCATCTTCAGCAACATTGCCCCACGACGCAGCAATCGACGTAAAAACATCAACATCCGAATTCATGATCTTAGTCAATACTTTATCATTGCTAAAATGGGTCATGATCCTCATTTCTAACTGACAATAGTCTGCCGACACCAACACATAGCCCGTTGCAGCCTTAAATATATTCCTACAGTTGAACTCCATCACCTCGTTCGAAGGACCATTATTGTGCAAACTCAGAAACTCTGAAGGGATGCTAAACGTGCGCGGTACATTTTGCAGGTTCGGCTCATGCATACTGATCCGGCCTGTGCATGTAAACATTGTGTACGCCGGATTTATTCTACGAATAGAAAAAAAAATACAAGTTTGTGGCAAGCTCTCACTTTAATTAATTCTCCCTACATCCATTTCCCTTTGCAGGGTTGCCAGTTTTTTTGGCAGACAGTTTGTTTGTAGATTTGTGTCCAGTAGTAAATACTGGGGTACTTTGTACAACAGATACATCCATGCAGTCAAACGTCATAACAACAACGATAACAACTTTAAAACCTTTGACGGTTGATAATGTTAACGCATTATACTATGAGATACTCAAAAGATGCGAATAGTTAAAAAATAGTTTTTGACGTTAACTTGAGTTCTTGCTTTATCTAAAAAGCTATTAATATTGAGTCATATCACCATATAAGATGCCAGTACTCATAGAGAAAGTAACAATAGTGGATAAATAGCAAGTGATATGTAAACACCTTGTGTTGGGATATGAAAGTCAAAATAAAATAAAAAATACACATACAAAAAACAACTCATTTCAAAAAAGACTTCAACAAGCACAAGGAATTCCTGTGTCGCGGGGGACTTTACATACACATTATTCACTAAAAACAACTATCTAGGAGTTTACCCGAATAATTGTACCGGGTGGGAATCAAACCCATCAATCTACCAAAAATACTAACTTAATCAATCAGTGCAGTTATTCGTTAGTTTTATAAAATTGGTAACCCTGCGTTAAACCCCGCGCACCCCGCCCACCTCACGAACGTGTAAACTGCTTACAATAAAACACTTTTTATAATTTGCGCCGCGTATTCCCTTTATACTCCTAAATCCAATTACATAGCCTGAACCTATATCTATATTTATTCCTAGAGCTTAGAAGCATAAGGTCGAATGTGCCATTATGCGTCAGAAACATTCGTCGGATGTGCCTTTATCGTAAACTAGCACTTACGCCCAAGTGCTTCTGAAGTATTATTACATCCGTCTTTATGCTTTTGAGGTCTAGATTTAAGTACAGGGCCCCGAGTCTACTACCTTATTGGCGTGTCCATGAACTGTCAATGACAGTTCAATGGTCGGTTCTTTTCCCATTTGTTAATCTACTAATCCAAATGACGTCATAATGGTGTCACTATGACGCCACGATTACATTAGCGTAGGTAGTCGAATATAATAACAAATGATACATTTATACGTTTTGAAATCGCCTAAGTAAACATTACAATCTCCCAAACCATCTCCCCTGCTACTTCTGTTGACGGCCTTTTTCTGCGGTAGCAACACCGACTGCCATTCTAGCGCCGATACCATAGTGAGATTAGTAGATTACCGTTTTTGGTATAATGATATCACGATGGCACTACGGTGGCACAATACTTTAAAAAATAACAAACTCGGCCACCAGTTCTCGTATTCTTTGGGTATCCAGTGAAATACCCACATACGGTCTTAAATAAGCAACCCATAGTTTCACGTTACTGCTAGATAGGTAGTTAGGTACATACAAACTACCTATATTATTTTACTAGCTTCCTGCGCGCGGTTTCACCCACGTAACACGTATTCCCGCGGGAATTTCATAAATAAATATAACCTATAGCCTTCTCCTATAAATGGGCTATCTAACACTGAAATAATTTTTCAAATAAGTCAAAGTCAAAAATTCTTTATTCATATAGACACATTTAAAATATTTTAAATCATGTTCTTATGATGCGTCCCATTCTTTTACTACCACCAGTTCTGGACGTGGCAACTCTGAGAAGAACTGGCAAGAAACTCAGAGGAATCCTTTTTTTTTAAATAAATTATATTTTACAATGATTAATAAAGCAGTATTGTTTCAGAGCAACTCACTCCCAAGCAGTTTTGTCATTAACATAATCAGAAATTTTATAATAAGCCTTTTTACATAATTTATCTTTGACATAACGTTTAAACTTGTTTGTTGAAAGATCTCTTACATTATTAGGAAGTTTGTTGTAGAAGCGTATACATTGCCCCATAAAAGAATTGCTAATTTTGTGGAGACGTGTAGCATGTAAAACGAGATTATGCTTAGATCTAGTATTAACATTATGAGTGTCGCTTTTTTTCTTAAAACTATCTATATTCTTATGAACATATAAAAGGTTTTCATAGACATATTGTGATGCGACTGTAAGAATATTAGTCTCTTTGAATTTCTCCCGTAGGGAAACCCGCGGACCAAGTTTATATATAGACCTTACAGCTCGTTTCTGTAGTACAAAAATGGTGTCAATGTCCGCACAGTTTCCCCACAGAAGAATTCCATAAGACATTACGCTATGAAAATAACTAAAGTAAATCGGACTAGTAATTCCTGAAATTAGCGCGTTCAAACAAACGAATAAACTATTCAGCTTTACATATTAGTATAGATAGTTTTGTCTCCAATCGGAGGCACTTGCAAAATTACTTTGCCTACATACAATTATATTCTTGCCATAACGTAAGGTTATATATTATAAGGTACATCACATTTTTAAATGTTTTTGAATATTTTACGGAAAAGTTTACCATATACTATGTTTCAAAATTGAGATTAATAAAACTCGAACACCGGCAGGACTGGAACCTGCATCTTAGGTTAAACCCCCTAATGCCTTAACCAATTAAACTACAGTGGAACCCTACCGGTCTTCGAAATTTATCAATCTCTTTTATAACACATCTCTAAGGGGGACGTTAGTGTACCTATTACCTTATAACAAGGCGTGATTACTTATTCCAACCGCGCGTATTCACCATCTGATTAATTAAACTTCCTTGAAACTACAAACATTGCCGTGTAAATAAACAGGCAATCCGGATAACTAACTCATATGTGCGATAGTCTTTGACTAATGAAAATACTGGCGTAGCTACAGAAGTCTAGAGCTATGTCGTCCTTGCAAGGCGAGGCTCGCGACGCGTTCTATGCTTCTGACCTAATCCCAGCCCGCGCTGGTTGATTCTAATTATATTTATAATACGCGACTATTACATGCCACATTGGTAGATTTAAATTCTATTTAATAACATTACTGTTGAAATGTATACTAATCAATTAGTCAAGTTTTTTTTTCTTTTCTATATATTTTTTTGTTGTATTTGACTTATAATTAGTACGATCGATTCGTCTACATTATCAATAAACGTTTTCATTTCATTATATAAAGAAAAAGACAACAAACATATTACCTGTCTCCCTCGCTGTAAATACAAGCCTTCTCCGTAAGTGGGTACAAAGTTTTCGTCAAGATAGAATTAAGCTTCCTCCAATAAATAACTATACTTGACAGGGGACTGTTGTGGGAGGCCAGAACACTTTTCTTTGTGCTTACTTTACGTCCTTGGTATATACCTAAGACCTGAAATATTGCTTGTTATAGGTAAATAAGAATATTTATGGTTCAAGAGCGTAGCTAATGCCCAGCAATCAGCCGTATCAATGACTTGCTTTCACCCGCTTAGTTCTAGTTCCCTATATATAGCTATAGACTATAGCAAAGCTGCTCAACCTTTTGAAGAATCGGGCCAAACGGTGGATTCAGTCGTTAACGACGGGCCACTTACATTTCCTGTTTCAGTTACTCTCAGGAAAAGCGCAATAAAAACTCAATTATTAAGAAAATTAAATTAAACGTTTTCACCAGCTTAGCTCCCGTTCCCGTGATAACTTCATAATAAAAATATAGCCTATAGCCTTCATATTTTATCAAATCGGACCAGTTCCTGAGATTAGAGCGTTCATGCAAACAAATTAATTCTTCAGCTTTTTATATTAGTACTAGCTTCCGCGCGCGATTTCACTCGCGTAATTTCCGTTCCCGCAGGAACATCATAATTGAATAGCCTATAACCTTCCTCAATAAATGGACTATCTAACGTAGTTTTTTTTAAATTGGACTAGTTACTGAGTTTAGCACGTTCAAGCAAACAATCAAACAAATTCTTCAGCTTTATATAGTGGTAGCTTTAGATAATTGGGCTACAAGGGATCCTAATTAATGGTAGAGTTTTGATATGGACCACGTCTATTAAGGACTGTAAAACAAAAAAGGCAGTTGGTTTCGATGGAAACAAAAGTGTAATAAAAATATAATAATATATATCAAAATGACAAGTAAAAGAAAAGGTGTAAAAACATTGGTTTGGTTGTGCGGTCTTGCACACCGTCTATACCACTATGTTGGTTACGCCACTGGATAGGATAGAATTACTCTGAAGTAATCAAATCAGACTGATCTGATACATATAATAGGGAAAGATCTGCTGAGATACTAACTAGCTGAGGTGAAAAATATACAGTTTCAATATTAGATATTTTTTTTACATAATTATAAAACGCAACCATATCTATAGCGGTAAAAGTATCGCTTGTAGTTTCAGAGACCGTCGCCGCGTCGCGCGTCGGTTCGATCCCTACGGCTGACTTCCGATTCTTTCCGGGCCGGGTTGGTTTTTTTTTTAATTAGAAATAGCTTAGCGTTTGACTACACCCTGCCTGATGTTAAGCATCGGAATAGCCTAGGATGGAGCACGCTTACCTAGAAGGAACCGGTTTACTCTTGATTTGAAGAGTCCCATATCGTACTTATCGGGAAATATAGACCCCGGCAAGGAGTTCCACATCTTCGCAGTACGTACAAAAAACGTGGACTCGAAGGTTCAGGACCACCCTCCGTGCAAGCGTAAAGCAAGTTAATCCGTTCGGCCTAATTATCATGAATATCATATTACAAGTAATGGACAGAGTATATGGGCAGAATATCGGCTAACACGACCAACCCAAGGCGACTTTCGAGGAAGACCCACGTTTAGTAGTGAATGTTATACGGGCTGATGATGAGAAAAGTGTAAGATGTCGAGACTTGGCCATTAAAATGTTACAGACATATACAACAATACATGACAACCTCCGTAGCGTAGCGATATTTGGCTTTAAATCTCGGAGGTCGTGAGTTCAATGCCCACTCCGGACAGGAAATCTTTGTGTAAATTCTAAAATTTCTTTCGGGGTCTGGTTGGTTCCTCAACCCACCGAGCCTCGGAAAGCACGTTAAGCCTTTGGTCACGATTATTATAACATCATCTATTATAATTGTATATCAAGGAACGGGCAGCAGCGTTTCCTTGTGTGGCACAACATAATACTGTCACCAACCCGCCCGCCAAGCGTGGTGACTATGACAAATACCCTCCCTCGGGAGGAGGCCCATGTTCAGCAGTGGACGTTATACGAGCTGATGATGATACCTATACAAAATACGTTTTTATTCAAAACAATATAAATCTGATAGACAATATGCAGTTAGTAACTTATCTAATAAGTACCTTAGCAACGTCTTTGGACGAGTTAAAGTTGAAATGATATCCGCAAAGTTTGTACGCCTTCTTCTCGAGAGTTTCTTGTGAATTTCTCACATCAATCAAAAGTCTTGACGCGAGATCCTTGTCTACAGCTAAACCGTAATATTCACAGTTGGCCAATATCTTCGACACTTGGCTTTCGACATCTGTCAAAAAAGTCACTATCAGAATATATGTAACAGTCAATACTCATAACCGGTCAAAATTGCTTTTTACTGCAAAAATCAGGCAAAAGTAGTTTTGACCGATGCTTTTAGTTAAAAACAATTTTGGCTATTTAATATATTATTATACTTATTTATATTTTTTGTAGAATACTTTTTATTGTACACACATAAGCAAATTAAAATTAGTTTTTTTTTTATTCGTCAATTTTTTTTCAGTGGATTTTTTACTGTACTGTGTGAGACCGGTATGACTGCACCGGTAGCTCAGTGGTTACGGAAGTTGCTTCTGTGACCTGGTGTTCTGGGTTCGATTCCCACCCGGGACAATTATTTGTGTGAACCACAAATAGTTGTTCTGAGTCTGGGTGTTCTTTGTGTCCGTGAAATGTATGTTTGTAAAGTCCCCCGCGACACAGGTATTTATTTCCCTAGTGCGGGAGATGTCTTTAAAAAAAAATAATAATAATAGGCTACGTTGCCACACTTGCGCCTTTCAAGTATTGTCGACACACGTGTTAATCAAATAACAAGGACACAAAGTACACCCCCCCCACAAACAAGCGTTCAAAATTCACACACCAATATTTTCACAGAGCATAAGGCTCAGAAGCAGCAACCATTAATAAGCCACTAGTGCCCTCAAATTCTTGAAGTGTCGGACTTGCGATCATGTGGTCGATCCCACCCACTGCACTACCGACGTGAAACCACTCGTAAAACAAGCATTTTAGCTTAGCTCGAAGGGTTAACAAGAATATTAGTACCTATATGCAAAGACTCTGCTAGTAATACTACTTTGACAATGAAAAAAAAAACAACAAAAATTAACTTACCTATTATGCTCTGAGCGGGTTGGCAAGTGTCTGCAATCAACTTCCTTTGTTTATCAGCCACCATTCCTATAAACATGGCTTTAACACAGTACATCTCAACGCTATCTAGACTTTTGAATCGTTTGTTTTGTGAGCCAATTTTTATTGATGCGTTAGCAAAATCCATCCCACAATACTTTTTACTCTGCAAGATAATTATATTAAGTTATTATTACGACCACTTGTATAATATTGAATTCGTCAAATTAAAATTATTCAAAAATAACCGTAGCCCAATGGCTAGGGTCGCCGGGTCCATCCACACCCATTGCACTACCGACGTGAAACCACTTGTAACACAAGCATTTTACCTTAGCACGAGGGGTTAACAAGAATAAGAAGTGTGCAAAAAGTATGCAAGTAATCATTGAAAAAAAAATTACAGCCAGTTTACGTCCATGTGAATATATAAATATGAGTCCACTCCTGGACTGGGTCGTTGGAGGATGGGCCGGATAGCTCATGCGTACCCGGCTCCAGCCAACGGCGGATCGTAGGAGTGACCGGGGGGTTTTAGTGGTGTAGGGTCCTCTCCTCGTGGTATGAATTTAGCATACCACGCTATGGAGAGGGCGAGTCCCACATATCCCATGGCCAGCGGGCGAATACGCTGCAGCGGCGGTGGGAAAGCGTAAATGCATTTGGCACGGACAAAAAAAAAATGAGTCGTTGAAGGATATTGCTAGAAACACCATGTTGACAAGCAGATTGGTGATGGCAGTAAGTTGCTAACTAATATTGAGCTGATAAATACTGCTGCCCATCCATCAGCGGAATATACCTTAGTCGCCTCTCACGACACCCATGGGAAGATATGGAGTGGTCTTTTTCAAGAAGAAAACCACAAAATTAAGATTTAAAATGGGTCGGTCCCATTATTTCCATTGAGAATAACCATTAATGGTTATAGTGGCACTAACTTTCCCACAATAACCATTACGTTTTATAAGCGTTTTTTAAACGCGCTACGTACTGAGCGTCGCGCTCCGAAGCGTTTATATAGTAAATAGGTAAAAGATAGTAACTTTTTATCTTAATAAAAACTCTTTAGTCAAATGTGTACTCTCGACTCTTTGATAATTTACGCCGCAAAATTAATTATTAAACGCCGCAAATGGTTATTCTGGGACACGATCGTACGCAAAGTAATTCCCACTATTTCCATCGGTACATTTTTATGTCAATAGGTATACTGGGAGTGTTTTGAGAAAAAAGTGAAATCCCAGTATTACCACTGCAATGGGTAATGGGAATAGTGGGATCGACCCTTTAAAAATTTTGGAGTTATTAAAACTTAAATCATAACAACTTACTAGATAGTCAACATCGGGGATTTTTTCACTGCTATCTATAAGCCATTCTATCAGAGAAATATCACACACGTATTTAGTCCTTAAATTGACACCAAGCCATCGCTTTATATTAACATTAGCAGTTTTAGAACACAGTAACATGCATTTTGTATCTCTTTTCAACCAACTACGTAATCTGTTCTTGAGTATTTGATTGTCGTTTAAAGACGAAATGTCTAAAAATATACAAGTTTCTTGATCAATACATAATGTTACGCCTTTTATTGCAATATCTTCATTATAACTTGGTTTTTCTTTTCGTACATCGGTTTTCGGATTCACACCACCAATAAGATTTCTACCAATTATTTCATTAGTACCAAAATTAGATTTCTTTAAACTCAAATATATAGACACAGTTTTTATTTTTTCAATAAAGTTTAAATTTTCAGTCACATCACTTTCTTTAAGTATAAAACATTTGATTTTCTGTTTGTTGTGTTCCATTGTAAATGTTTTTGATAACGGCGATTTAATCTTTGGTTCAATATAAGTAATATCATCCAGTAAATTAGTTTTGATAAGACTAGTGTAAGTATTTTCTACCTTTTTCTTCTTCACTATAGGATGCGCTTCTTTGCTTGTTAGTTTTCGCCTTTTTGGCGCATTATCTATCTTTACTTCATTTTTAAGTACTTGAACAATCTCATGATTTTCTATTTTATCATCTTCATAAACTAATTTAATATCTTCATCATCCTCTTGGTTTTCAATGAGAGGAGACTTAAATGCATTCAAAATTGTATTAGAGTTAAGGCTTCCGTAATCTGACGTCGATTCTAGGGAACAAAGTATTGTAGGTTCTGTATCTAACAATTTGCTAGGTATTAAATCTATGGGAAGGCTTTCCTCAAATAAACTTGAGTTATCTCCTTCAGATGAAAACAAACTAATATCTTTAGTAGACATGTGTTTAGAACAGCTCATTGTCTCATTTTGTATGGAAATATTATTAGCAGATACTTCTAGTTTGTCTTCGAATTCACCAAAACTTATGTTTGGAGAAAACATCTTGTCAGAGGTACGTAATTTTGTAATATTGTCTAAACCAGTTTCGGTAAAATTTAAAGAATCCCATATAATATCATCTTTAATAGAGAAGGAGGGATTAGTCATATTTATTACTTCATTATTGTTATCTGCACTATCACTTGTTTTAAGTGGTATAGATTTATGTGATACCATGCTTTTATTTGGAAGCAAACTGAGCACTTTTTGCTCATCACTGGGATCACTTGCTTTACCAGAAATTTCTAAAATTTCATCGACTACCACCAGTTTACTTTCATTTAAAGTATTCGCTTTAAATGAACAATCAGGTTTACTTTTATTAGTGAATTGTTTTGTTACATTTGTCGTTAGAGGTTCGTGACTTTGAGATTTTTTTGAATGTTCAATGCTTGTATTATTTGAAACAGATTTAATATTTTCTTTCGTTATATTTACTATATCAGGAACTATATTATTATTATCACAAGTTTCAGAGACAACACTTTTGTCCCATTTGATTTCGGCCACGCCAATTTCGTGAGACAAATATTGTCTCGCTTCTGCTATAAGGTTCTCAGCTGCTTCTTTAGTAGTCATGCCACAGTAACCCGTAATCCATACACTTTTAATTTTGTTGCGCTTTCTTATGTCATCACTATCTTCCCCATCCCTTGCTTTATCACTTTGAAATGGAATTGATTTATGGAGAACATTCTCAATAGTATTTGCATCAGCTGAAGCGATGCTAGAAATAGATTCAAATCCTGAATCAAAAAGTGTTCGAGCTCTAGTGCCATTCAGCGACGGCAATTTCATAAGATCTAAAAGTTCCGAATGTATACCAAAATGTAATCGGTCTTGAAACTGTGATATCAGCATTTCCATATTCTTCCATCCTAGTTGCCGACAAAATGCTGTAACCATACCTAAAATCCAACCAAAAATTATTAAATAAATACATATAGAACTTTATAAAATACTAGCTTTCCGCAAGTGGTTTCAACCGCGTAGCTTTCCGTGGGAAGTTCATAATTAAATGTAGCCGATGTTACTTTTGGATAATGCACCTATCTAATGGTAAAATAATTTTTAAAATTTGTCCAATAGTTTCGGAATCTAATCAATTCAAACAAACAAACAATAAGATATTTCTCTTTATTAAAATACTAGTATAGAAGTGACCTGAACCTGAAGAGGATGCCACAGTAGTTCATATGATTGGGCAACAAATAAAGAAACTCGCATTTATAATATTATTAAGATTATTAATTTTATCAATAAGAAATAAACAAATTACTTACCAGCAAATGTAGCAGCACCCTGTTGCAAACTTTGTAAAAATCCACGAGCACACTGAAACTTGGTAGCTACCTCAGCTAAAGGAACTTCATTCACCAAATCTTGCAATGCAAGTGCTGTATAAAACCTGAAAAAATATTAATTATTTACAGACAGATATGTGAGATTATGTAGTTATTAAAAAATTACCCATGTCTTTCCATGGGTGTCGTAAAAGGCGACTAAGGGCTATATGGCTGATAGATGGGCAGCAGCATCTATTAACTCAAGGTTTACATCTTACTGCGATTACCAATCCGTCTGCCAAGCGTGGTGATTATGGCAATATCCCTCTACGATCCTGGCTTGCCAAGTTCTGTTAAGAGGAGGCCCACGTTCAGCAGTGGACGTAAACGGGTTGTTGATGATGATTGATGATGAAAAAATTACACTTAGTTGAATTAGGCTTAGTGTTGAGAAAAGGTTTGAGTCTTAGACAAAATATAGCTAAAATATGTTGGAGGGCCACATATTTTCGCGATATTTGTGACATCAGAACCTTAAATAAATGATTGGTTCACCATTCAAAGCAATCTAAGCTGCTGAAGTTTTTTATATAACTACCTTTTATGGATGTTTATTTTGTTTGCCACATTGCCTGCTTTGTTAGCACCCCTTAGACAGCGAATTATGAAACTCTCTTGAACTCCAACTAATTCTCCCACCCTCTTCATTGCTTTTGTCAGTGATTCCCATAAAGTCAACAAATGTAACCAGTCAATGTTACCCCACTGGCTACTGACACTGTATGGTGTAACTAAATAAATGAGATGTAAGTCTGTTTCAAGTACTAAGCATTGGCGAGCTTTCTGCAACTCACAAAATAAAGACAATCCATCATTTGGCGCCATAGAAGAAGATAGACAAGCTTTCCCTAATGGCGTTGCAATATAATGTTCTTCATCCTCTTCATTCTGTACTCTAACTAATTCAAAATTCTTCAATTCATCTAAAGTATTTTCTAGTAGAAAGTTTTGTGTTGTTGTTATATCCTGCTGATGAAACAGTAGAGTACATTTGGAATACATATCCAACTGCTCTTTTGTAGTTAGCACTTGACTAGCAATCATTTCCAGAACTGCTCTCATGTATTTATCTTCACTTTCTATGCAACTTTTAACTGGATCTAAAGATCCCATCATTAAATTAAACCCAATTTTCTTTTCTGCCTCAGTGCATATTAAAATACTCTCACCTTTACTATCCTTCCCCATACGCCCTGCTCTTCCAATCATTTGCTTGTAAGTCAGAATATTTATTGGTTGTCTTTGAAATACTGGAGATCTTATAATTACCTTTCTGGCGGGTAAATTAACACCTGAACTTAAAGTTGATGTAGCAACTAATACTCTTATCGCCCCAGATTTAAATCCACTTTCTACAATGTCTCGCTCATCAAATGTGAGCCCTGCATGATGATATGCTACACCAAATGAAATAGTCTTTTTAAGAATTTGATCCAGACCTACAGGGCAGTTCTTCAGTTGTTCTAAAACTTCTGATATAGCTTCAGAATTTAATTGGCTTCTCAAAATAGTACCCGCCTCACTTTCCTCACATCCTAACTTATAAAATGATGATGAAACTGATTGTGCTAAGTTCTCACACCAGTTTTTTGTCATACAAAATATCAAAATAGAGCATCTATCTTTTATTGTGTCTAAGCATATTTTTAACACACTATCACGTTCAGTAGTCAAACTTGTATCTAAAGTGCTGACACATTTTCCTATTTTATCATAATACTTCTCTCCAACTAAACAATACTCATCTAATGGGATGGGTCTAAACTGGGTGATGAATAATTCAGCACCAAGCCAGGTAGCAAGAGCTTCTAGATTAGGTAAAGTAGCTGACATACCAACTATTTGTATTTGCACATCTTCAGACATAGATGTCACATATTTTATCTTAGTTAGAAGTAGTTCTAGGATATACCCGCGGCTTGGATCACCTAGTAAATGTAGCTCATCAACAATGATTGCTCCTAATTCAGCTATACTGCCTTCATCTAGCAGTTTATTAACTAAACTGTTTGCTTTCTCAATAGTACAGATAGCAACATGGACAGCTTGTAATCCACCTGGTGGAGATTGCGATCCCATAAATCCTTCTACTCTAATGCCAGAGCTGGACAATATATTTTGCAGATAAAACATCTTTTCTCTAACTATTGACACAAATGGTAAAATAATTATAACCTTCTTCTGGCGCTCCAATATTGTTTTTATTGTTAATATTTCTGCAACTAAAGTTTTACCAGCAGATGTTGGTGCCGAGTACACTAAGTTACAACACTGAAATAGTACTTTAGGATTACTTAGACACGTTACTTGCCATTCAAACATTTCTGTTATGCCTTTTTCTTCATATTTTCTGGTAATTTCTGGAGGCAGTCCCCAGTCTTTTAAACGTCGGTTAGAATTTGTTTCTACTATAGACTTCTGAGGATTTATTAATGTAGATTCTAAAACTGTTGTATTTTGAGAATAATTACATTTCTTATAATGTTTCTTCAACTTGAGGTTCTCGGTTTCATTTTGCTCAGCCGCATGTTCTTTTACGATTGCTAATGAACTTTGTAACACGAAGGAATTATCAAAACAGTTATCTAAAAATCCAATATTTTCTGCAATAAACTGTGAGTCAATTAAATCCGTCTCAGTTGTGGCCATAATTCATAACAAAATTA
This sequence comes from Nycteola revayana, assembly GCA_947037095.2. NCBI lineage: Eukaryota > Metazoa > Arthropoda > Insecta > Lepidoptera > Nolidae > Nycteola > Nycteola revayana. The sequence goes on along the minus strand of OX344849.2, from coordinate 17,170,383 downwards.
ATGCAAAATATAGAGACTCGTAAAAATATAAAACAAAACAATCAAACGTAACAGACAAGTTGTTGAAGTTGACATTGACGTTGTTATTCTTGTTATTGAAAAAGTTTGACACTTCACCATATGATACCTTTGACATAGGCCCTAGACATAAACTTTTAATTTCTCCGAGATACTAGATGAGGCACTGTACCTATCTAAAATAATATTTATATTTTGCTATTTTTCAGCCGTAACCACGGTAGTAATAAAACAATAAAAACAAATTAGTCATGCTGCTTTTTATTAATAAAAACTAATTTTACATACCCTAAAATTAAAATACATCATCACCTATAATAATAAAAAATACTTAAATACGGATAAAAATAACCTTATACTTCAAATATTTACCTGTACAACTGATAAATTCGGTAGTAGTACAAATAAAACTCTCGTTATAAATGCATTTCGGCGTCCTGCCAGCTGTGCTGTGTGTTAGATATTCTCAATGTACTTGTATTGCGCGATACAGGTTAGTTGGAATGCAAGGTGGTAGATGGCAGTGCTCATCTACTTGTAATATTGTTCGGCTAGGTACTGTAGATATCGCTACAAAGCTATTGCGCCTGCATATATATCACTGCGGTTTACCTAGACCCGTGCGTACTGACTCATTTTATTATTTTTTTGCTATAATTTTAGTTCTGCCTTAAGTTTTGCAACTTGGCATCCTACATTTTATCATAATTATCACAAAGCATGGAAAATATAGGTTGACTTAATTTTACGAGTAGGTATTGTTTTGTACAGCACTGTTCATACCCGTGCTTCCAGTTCAGAGGTTACAGACCTCTGAACTGTAAGCACGGGCATTCTGATTACCTTAGTGAGAAGGTAAAATATATAGGATTGTAAAATTGTAAGGGTGAAATGAATTTACAGATTTTAATTCTGAAATAATATATTTTATTAAGAGTTTAACATGTTTTATAAATTCCGATAAATACAGCAATATAACGTTCTTAAAATGCATTTACGGTCACATCACATAACTGAAATATTTAATTTTCTTCTATACAAAGTGTAATGTAAAAGTGAAGTCATATTATACGATTTAAAGTCTGATACTTAACAAGTTCTGCGACTTAAAAAAAATTGTTCTCTATATATTATTAAATAATCTTAAGCATTTGTCATGAATTGTGCTTCATTTTGATAAAAACTACCCCAATGAGGGTTGTTTTTTACTAGAATCAAGCCTGTCCCAAATCAAAATCCTGGATGCAAAATCAATATTGAAAGGAAAGTATATTTTTCTTCACATTTGTTTGCGAAAAAATAAATACATACCTATGGGCCAGCACACTAGCCTACAATATGAGTAACATTTTACACCTGTATAGTAAATAATATCATCCAAATAAAACTGTACTTGAAAATAATATACCAATTTTTATTTTTTATTTAATATTTTATTAAAATTGCTTTTATTATTATGAATGTTAAGGCAGTTTCAGTAGCTATATTCGTGTTATAATTGTCTGATGCAGTTATGCAACTATTTTGTTAGTATATTGGTAAAATATTTAGAATTCACAGTGCTTCCTCTGTTTTCACAATAACATAATTAATTATGCTAAATATAATGTAGTCTACTTTGGAATAATATCATAATTGAATCTTGGCAGCGGTTGGTTCCTTTCCTTCTGTTAAGGCTCGAGATTCATGAATAAATGCAGCATATGTTATTCCCTGTAAAAACAGAATATTTGAATGAAAAATCCCTACTAAATAATACAAATTAATAGAATCAAACCATTTTTATTCAGCAGTTAGGCATTTACATATGAGTATGAACTTGCAGGCAATAGGTAGTAACAACAACAAAAAAACAAATAACATTATTTACCTGTTGCATAGCAGCTCTAACAAATCCTTCATTAGCTGAAACTGTCAGGGCTTTAATTCTATGCCCAAAATTAAAAATAATCTTAGAACGTAGTCGGACATGGCCCCTAACTTTTAAATTCTTACGAGGATAATCATCGTCTCCTGCAAATGTAATACAAAGTTATTAAATATTTCAAAATTAAATTACTTAATTAGAATTTTGGCTTCACTTAGTAATGTTTTTGTGCCATATGGCTTTCGACTTAGAATAGACCTCCCCATATCTTCCTATGAGTGATGTATCATAAGAGACGCGCAGCATCTATCAGTTCAAAGATACTCCCATCTTACGGAAATCACCAATCCTCCTACCAACAATGATGTTGTATAAAAAGAGGTAGATATGTCATGCAGCTCCTGTTTTGTTAAGAGAAAATTTACTCCTTCAAAGTAAACAGGACAGCATAAAAATTAGCGTGTGCATAAACAAGACAGACATACATTCAAGTGTGCCAATTAGTTCAGTTTCGTGGTGCCATTTTTCAAGCCCTTGTACATTGCCTACTAGTCATTATGACAATGGCAATATCCCTCAACAACTCTGGCTTACCAAGTTTTGTTAAAAGGTGAGGCCCATGCTCAGCAGTAGACGTAATTAGACTGATAAAATAAGGTAAGTAGTAATGTTTCTTACCACCAAAATCATCAGGATACACTCTGACAAGTTCCCTCAATTTCTTTGTTCTTACGATCTCCATTGGACCTCCTAATGTATTAACTATTTTCTCAAAATCATTCCATGCAGTATTGCAACATACTAAGGATTTTCCTGAAAAAGCAAAAATTATAAAAAACTATTAAGTTAAAAAAAATGGAAACTTTAACAATTTAAGTTGGCTATAATAGTGAAGTAACACAATATCTACTTTAGAAAAAAAGTTGGTTTTAAATATTTAGTTTCCTTGCTTTAAGTCTCAGAGGTTGTGGGTTTGATCATGTCAGACCTGATATCTTTGTGTAAATTTTATTTTTTTATTATGTAAATAAATAAGTTCTGGCAATGCAAAGAAGAATGTGATTTAATATCCAAACAATTCCACAAATTACCTTTAAATAATTTTTCTAAAATGGGTTTGACAGGTCGCTCAGCTTCCCATTCACATTGCTGAGTAAGTACTTCTTGTTTAAACACATAATTGCAATGACCATTTGTCATATTGCTAACATATGCCATCATAGCTGTTACATCTAAGTTCAGAGTATTGATCTCTGGATGTTCTTCCACACATTGTGATGCTTGTTCTAATGTAATTTCTTGACTGGAAATAGAAAATTACTTTTATTTCTAAAAATCCCATCCTGTATGTGTACACATACAAAAGGCGACAGCAATTACAGAGCAACTAACAAGCAATCAATCACAAAACCTCATTCAGTAGCGTCTTCCTAATTGCTGTGGGTACAATTTCATCTGAGTTACATGTTCTCTGAATATAATGGATATTTTAGTTTTAGTTATATTTAAAATAAAATTCAGGTTTGCAACTATTGAATAATATTAATAAGTATCTTATCTTTATTTTTCTTCCACATATACACAATCCATATATCGAGGGTTTACTGCAAAAACCAGCTATCTGACATTTTTTCCTAAAATTAGTTAAGAACACCTAAATACTTATTTTTTTAAGCTTAATCTACTGATAAAATCGGCTAAGTGCTACGATGAATCGTTCCGTTGTTACTTGGTGTGAAAACCGACTAAATTCGCCAAATTGGTCAATTCCTATTTGCTAAAATAACGTAAATACTTTTTCCTTTAAATATTAATGAATCTTTTCAGAAAAAAATTATGTTGATTTTTAAAGAAAGAAAGACTCTAATTAGTTATTTTTGTTTTTAAACTATTTTAAATTATAATTTCAATTAAAATTTCAAATTAAAATTGTTATAAATTATTATAACTTTTTAATTTAACACTATTATAGCTATCGAAATAAAAAGATACAAGCAAAACCAACTACCTACATTTTTTATTTTGTTAACTACACCTGAATCAAAATCATTACTTACTATATTATTAGGTAAAGCTTAGTTATTAACAAAGAAGTAACTATATTGTAATAAAAATCATTGTAATTGTTAATAATTTCGGTAATACGGCATTTAAGCAATATACAGGCAAAACAAGCTAACAGCACGGCTCTACTTACAATATTCTTTAAATAAAGAATATTGTAATCTGTATTCAAAAATATCAAACAAAAATATATTGTTAAAGATATATTCCAACTAAACACTAACTTAACATATATTATGTACTGAAAGATTAGAGATTAAATTCAATGCAAATTTTTAAAACCAATTATCTTAGAACATGGTTTATAGCATTTAGCCGGTTTTTGCAGTAAACCCTCGATATGTTCTCCATATAAATTGACAATATTTATATGGAGACCATTATAATATAATGGTTACAAATTATATTATAATACTTGTCACTGTATAAATATTAATACTGCCTTTATTTATATGTATGCTGATTGAAAAATAAATACATTATTATTATTATTTCAGATGTTTTTTTCTCAGCTCTTGGGCTGGAATTCGCTGCATTTACGGGCCAAAGCCAAGTAATTGTAGCATGTGGTATGTATTATTATTATTATTTGTTATGTTTACAGTTAACAACAGCTTGGTCTTCAGTTATTTGAACATTTTAATATATCTATATAATTATATTATCTTTTATTACATTTTAAAAATATTTGAGAATTTGGTATAGAACAAAAATAAACACAGCTCATTATTACAAAGTAACAGATGAATGTCTATAAGTATTAATGTCATAACTTAAAAGCTTTTTATACAAATATTTATTTCTGCATACATTTACCTATTATGTAGGCATTCTTCATCACTTGATTCACTCTCCCAAGAGTCATTGGTATCTTCATAATGGTGTGAATTGGGTAATATTTCACCCTTAACTATAATACCAGTACCTTTCAATTTATTGGCTAAATTCTCTTCAATTCCACTCATAAACTCAAATATTACCTAAAATATTAAAACAAAAATCTTTATTCATAATAGATGAGAGTAAAGTAGTTTTGGTATTTTCACATAAATAATTTATCAAGACAGCATAATTTTGTAACTATAATAATTTATTAAATGCAATGTAATTTTAACTTTATTCATTTCATATACAAAAAAAATATAAGAGAAATAAATTTTAATTTTCACATAATTTCCATACAGTATGTTTCTAAATGAAAGTACTATTTATCATATTTTCTTTAAAAAAGAAGACAACTATGCACAGGGGAGCTAAAACCTTGTGTTGTGTGCAAGGTTTTTAAGGGGAATTAACCCATTATAAACACAAAGTTAACGGACATAAATGTGAGGATTGAAAATTAGGCCTAACTTGCTTATTTTTAAATAAATTGCATGTTCCAAACTTATTTAACAGTTGTCTATTTTTATTTTTCAAGAGAGACAATATTAAGAAGAGTTTAAGAGTTATTAAGAATACAAATGAACTTACTTTTGGAGGCTGATACATACATGGGTACAATTTTGCACATTCTAAGTAATCTTCTGCTTGATCTAGAATGGATCGGGCTCCATATGAGGAATTACCTGCACTCAATGCTGACAATGATTTAGGATTTCTAGCAATAACTGTAAACACATCACAAATGTATTTGTATTAAATGAAAGATTTTACAGCTATTTTTCATATGTGAAAGTAGTATTTGAAAATATATATCATTTCTGCATATCTACTACATACTACTTTTAATAAGCTGAAACCTAAATAGTATTTATTTTAAACAAGACATAACCGTAAAAATAAGTATATGACTAGACTAGTAGTTATAAAATAAATTATAGAAATCTGTATGTTACCTTTAGTCCATACTTTGCCATCTTCACTAATAATATCAATAACTAATTTAGCGGTGTCATTCATATGAAATATTTTACAAACTGCAGTAACTCTGGACCTCAACGCACATTCTACCATTGCGCCAAGATGACGCAGATTAGAACAGGATAATTGTTCTTCTTTTACCTTTCTTGACTTTTGTAACTAAAATAAAACAAATAAATTGGCTTTAGTAAATTTGAGAGGGGACATTTGACCAATTTTAACAAAACCATGATTAGAAGTTAAAATTATTACCTTTTTAAGAAAATCTACTTCCTGCTTAATTTTTCTTTGTAATTTCATCACTCCGTCAATATGATTAACTTGATCTAATTTCACAACAAGATTATCTCCGAAGTTAACTTTTTCATCTAACATAGTAAGTAAATTTTCTGGAGACTCCATCATTTATATTTAATGCACAACAATGTTATAGTATTATTATAGCTCAATAACAAAACATCGCATTGCAATATTTATTTCCAAGAAAATGACATTTCCAAATCCAATCGTATTTTCTTTTTGATCTGGTACCAGCTAGGATGACATTCTAGTATATATTAGGCTGACATTACACGCTCAATCTGGATTGAGATCCGTGATCGAGATCAATGATCTCAATCCAGATTGACTGTTCAATGTGTGTGATTGACGGATCGCGACATCGGATCGCAAATTATCAAATATTTTGAAATCCATGATCTCGATCCGTTTATCGCAATCCAGATTGAGCGTCTAATGTGCAACATATAATTCGAAAGATACTATTAAAATTAGTAGGAGTAATAAGATAATAAAAAAATAAAAAATAAAATTACTACACATGCTTTTTTTGTTCCGATCCATTTTGCAATTCGTCATCATCAGCCCGTTTAACGTCCACTGCTGAACATGGGCCTCCTCCCGGAGAGGGTATTCGCCATAGTCACGATTGGCAGGCGGGTTGATGACCGCAGTATTATGTTATACCACATAAGGAAAGGCTGCTGCCCGTTCCATCATATACGATTATTATAGATGATTTTATAACAATCGGCCAACGGCTTAACGTGCTTTCCGAGGCACGGAGGGTAGTCCCTCAATCAACCAGACCCGGAAGGATATCTTAGAATTAACACAAAGATTTACTGCCCGGCGTGGGAATCGAATCCACGACCTCCTAGATTTAAAGTAAGTCAAATACCGCTACGCTACGGAGGCTTTCGCGATTGTGAACACACAATCTTCATATTTTTTTATTTATTGGCAATCAGAATCCCCTGAGCACACGTCTTCATGTGATCATTGCGAACAGTGGACTGACGTGATCTGGATTGACTGTGTAATGTGACAACAATCCAAATCAGTTTATATCAATCTACCGCGATCACGGATCTCGATCCAGATTGAGCGTGTAATGTCGGCCATAAAGATCATACCTATTTAACAGATTAACAACAGTATACTAAATACTAAGAAACTTCTTAGGGTGCGTTCCACTAAGCGTTCACAACGATCACGCTCACGACCGCAGTTTTTCCCGTTCCACTTGCTTGTGAGCGGTACTGTCGTAAACTCAAGTGGAATGGATTATAGAGCGTTATGAGCGTGGAGGTAAATAATTTGTGTGTGTAATAAAAAGAATGCAAAAGATTTAAGAGGTTAGGTTATAATCTATAAGCCTTGAAAATAAACAATTAATTATTGTTTGACTCGATTTATATTGAAAAAAATATAATTTAATTTTTTATATTTAATATTAGTGGTGTATTTAATTAATTTACGTTTAAATGTAATTAAAATGTCTTTTGCGGCGGCCCTTGGATATTTGGTAAGAGGTCGCAATAATGCTCCAGAAAGTACTAGTTCATCCAGTTCAAATGTAGAATGGAATACGATTTTACAAAAATATGATTGTGAAAAAAGAAAACTTCGACATGATTACGATAATGTAATTCAACGTCAGAAACATTCACTTCTACTAAAATATCTCGTTCCGCATCAAATAACGTAAGCTTAACGGTCGCCATTTTTGATGCTTTGAGTTTTGAAAACGCCGCTCATTTTCTCAACGATCACTTCGACCCACCTTTTTAGATGGGTCATCGTGAGCTTCGCGTGAGCGTAAGTCATGACGTCATAAGTGACGTTTTCGCCGCGACCACAACGACCGCGGTCGTAATGTGGAACGACTAAAGGAGTATTTTGATCGTTGTGGGCGCTTAGTGGAACGCACCCTTAGTGTACTATGGATCAACGTCAAGTGGTATGGCAATGCTTAATATTAAGTTATTTCTTATATGGAACGCCATGGATGAATAAAGCGTAAATAAAAATAACATTAGGGATTTAATTCGAATAATATGTATTTTCATTGTTTGGTTTAGGTTGGATATTATAAACTATGTAAAATAAAATTACGTGATATCTTATACTTACGAAAACAATATAAAATAGTACAGGAATATGTTAAACAAACTTTAAGATATTTTGATTTCCCGCCATCTCAACTATTCGTCATTGTTATCACGTGATCGTAACTTAAATTAGCCAATCAGAAACCAAAGCTGTTGGCCGCTCGACAACCACAATTTTGAGAAATGGCTGACGATAAAGAAGTTGAGAAAACTATTGCTGAGGACTTGGTTGTAACCAAGTATAAGTTAGCCGGACAAATTGTGAATCGTAAGTTAAAGTGACATTCTATTTCAGTATCAATATTTGATCCCCAAATTGTTTTGGAATATTACGATCCGACCTTCGTAGGTTGGACGAACGGACGCGTGTCATCGCCATGCGGACAATGTGGTGCCGCTATCTGTACCAAATTGTCGCTATTTCGCTATGGATTCGCAAGAAAATAACCCATATTGTATTATATCACAGGTGTCCTGGAACAAGTTATCGCAAAATGTGTGCCTGAAGCGTCGGCAAGGGAAATATGCGAATTTGGCGACAAACTCCTTTTAGATGAGACTTCTAAGGTTTTCAAAAAGGAAAAGGACTCCAAAAAGGGCATAGCGTTTTCAACATGCGTGTCAGTGAACAACTGTATATGTCACTTTTCACCGATCCCTAGCGAAACCGACTATATCCTCAAGGAGGGAGACTTGGCCAAGATGTAAGTAGCATCAAGTAGGTAAATTATTATAACTTAATATATTTCCACTAAAAGCATCCTCTTATGCACTTCTGCGCGTAATTATAAAACACAAAGAACAACATCTTTCTAAGTGCTATATTGATCATTTTATTTGTTACTAAGTAATTACAAATTATAACCTCACAATACTTCAGTTCTATAATTAGGTCAGTTTTAAATAGACCCTGTTATTTGATATAGATTTTCTCATTTTGTCTATATCAACAAATGTGAATTCATATTAAGTTCATTGAACTTTAAATTTCATAGTTATAAAGAGGCTATCTATGTGTCAAAGCACAAAGGTGAGTGAAAGTAGCCATTTTTATTTTTTATAAATTGTTATTATTTTATATTACAGTGATCTTGGGGCTCACATAGATGGATTCATTGCTGTGGTGGCACACACTGTCATTGTTGGTGGAGTGGAGGTATCAGGCCGGGCAGCAGATGTCCTGCTTGCGGCCCACCATGCTAGTGAAGCCGCCTTGAGGCTACTGCGGCCGGGTAATGAGGTATACCTTTAATTTTTGTATTTAAGCATCAATTACTTTTTGTTGACATGCATTTCACAACCTACCATGCTTATACCTTTAATTTTTGTATTTAAGCATCAAATACTTTTTGTTGACATGTATTTCACAACCTACCATGCATTTTGAGTCTGACATATAGTATATGAATTACATGCATTTAGTAAATATAGCTAATAAAACTAATATTATTATTTTACTTTATTTATGTACTAACTTCCCGCGCGTTGTTTCACCCGCGTAACTCCCGTTCCCGTGGGAACTTCATAATTAAATATAGCCTATGTCACTCAGGGTGAATGTAGCTTTCCAATGGTGAAATAATTTTTAAAATTGGCACAGTAATTTTTGAGTTTATTCATTACAAACATACACACAAAAATACAAATCTTTCCTCTTTATTATATGAGTATAGATAACTGTTATCTCACTTTTTAAGTGGAAGCTTGTTTAGAACTTTTATCTCCATAACAATAAAATAATATGGATTATAATTATGGCCTTATGACCTTGTCAGGTTGCACTGAAGGCTAGGTATATTTATTTAGTTGTTAAACAAATATTCTTTTATTAATTTTATTTTGAAAGAATATTTTTATTTTCATATTAAAATACCCTGTATTCTTTCCGAAATGTGTCTATATACATTTTGGCAGTACACAGGGAAAAACAAACAGTAAATTTCTGACTGAAATATTTTATAATACTTTGGTTTATATTTACTGACATTATCATAGCTTTTGTATTGTAAGTTGCAAGCTTTAAAGCGGCTGTAGCCCAATGGCTAGGGTGTTGAATTTGTGTCCTTGTGGTGTCACCGGTTTGATCCCCACCCATTGCACTACCCACTTGAACCCATTCATAACAAAAGCATTTTAGGTTAGCAATAAGATTAAGCAGAATACTAGTAGACGGCAAAACTCTGCTAGTAATCTTTTTTTTTTTTTTGAAGTTTGTATGAAATAGTCAATTGGTTTTAAAAACTCCTTTATGAATTATAATTTTTATTGTTACAGAACTATGCGGTAACAGATGCAATCCAAAAGATCACAGCGGAGTATGGCTGCAAACCAGTAGAGGGCATGTTGTCTCACCAACTGAAGCAATTCCGCATTGATGGGGAGAAGAGCATCATCCAGAACCCCTCAGAGGCACAACGTAAAGAGCATGAGAAGAGCACTATAGAGACATACGATGTTTACGCTATGGATGTACTGGTTTCAACTGGAGAAGGAGTTGTAAGTTTTTTTAATTGTTCAATGTTGTTAGATAAATTATGTGTATGCAAATGGATGTTTTTCTGATATAGCTAATTGTTTAAAAAATATCTTGGTAATAAAACTATTCATATATAGCAGTTTGTATAAGAAAAAAAAGAGTATGTTGACTCTCACCACATAATATTTTTAGTGTTATTAACTAAATGAATAATAAAGTACAGATCAAGCATATTATGTTTAAAGAATAAATGTTAAAACTACCCTGAATTCTTTCCAGAATGTGTACTAAGACACATTTTGGCAGTACTCAGGGAAAATTATATTGTAATTTTCTGACTGAAATGTTTTTATATTTTGGTTTATAATTACATACATATTTTTAGTATGTATAGTAAATATTCAATTTATGGATATTTTTTTGAGCATTGTACTATAAGATCTAATTTTAATTTCTAGGGCCGAGAAATGGACACAAGAACTACAATTTACAAAAAAACTGAAGAAGTATACCAATTGAAATTAAAGGCGTCCAGAATGTTCTACAGTGAGGTAAAGATAACATCTATATGTCTTAATTCAAATTCAAAATTCATTTATTCCGTAAAAATGGTTACATTTGTTTGGAATCGTCATAATTTTTTTCCTACCATGCAGTGTGTGATGTGGAGTCTACTGAGAAACACTGCCAAAAAACTCAGTAGAACCCTCTAATTCCCTAATATAATATGAAATTTGGAATAGTGCATGACTCATATGGCAGGTCTATTTGAGTTGTGCTCTTTTCAACTTGATCAGTTATATTGGTCAAACTAAAACTTTTCCATTGTATATATTAAAAAGTATTGCTTATGTATATGCAATATTATGTAATACAGTGGATATATCATGGTGATGTGTTTGAACCAGCACATTAGTGTGGTGTGTTGGCATAGATCATTACAACACAAAAACTAGTAACAAATTGTGTTGAATGTAAAAAATACAGTAGTGATACATTTTTCACTCAAATATCATTTTGTATGGTCTTTTTAAGGTTTGAAATTGCTTTTAGTTTGATATGATATAATTAATTTGTAATTAAAATTAATTTTTAATTTGCCTTAAAATGTGTAACTGAGATAAATTTGAGCACTTACTGATGTGCAGTATTTTTCTACAGGTTCGCAATAAGCATGGGTCAATGCCATTCAACCTCCGCAGCTTCGACAAGGAGACCAGTGCGAGGTTAGGTGTTGTGGAGTGTGTCAATCACAAACTTATTGAGCCTTTCCAAGTGAGTATAAATTAGTTAGTTGGATCAAATTGCTTTCATAATCTTCATATTGCTTATTGGTATGCACTTAAATAGTATGCAAACCTTTTTGTGTGTTTATTTATTTTTTAGTCAAAACATAATATTTATAAGAATAGCCCTGTTATCTTTCAAAGCACTTTGCAACATGAAATGATTTGAACAAGCACAGGGTAAAGAAATTAATGTTTTGAACCAAAAAGGTATCAATCCCTGATATTTTTATTCAAAAAATTAAACATTTTTTTTAGTATCTGCATTTTGTGCTACACCTTTATCCAACATATCAGACTTTCTTTGTTTAATAGTAATTTATATTGGTGTTCTTTCTTTATCTAGGTCCTGTATGAACGTCCAGGCGAGCTGGTGGCACAGTTTAAATTCACAGTGCTGCTGCTTCCTAGTGGCACGCACCGCATCACCGGCCTGCCCTTCGACAAGAGCCTGTGTAAGAGTGAACGCAGCATCAAGGATCCTGAACTTAATGTAAGCACTCAAAGACTTATATTAATCTTCGCGAACGCTTCGAGTATTTGATACCTAGAGACAAACCCTGTCGTACCGCCACTTCTCTGCTTTTAAAGAACCCTCCTCATGTATCTAGTAAATATGACCACTCATTTACCGTCTGTGCCGTGCGGTTATGGAATTCCCTTCCACACCTCATTCGCGCTTCTCTTTCTCTCAACACATTTAAAAGAAGAACGAAGGAGTATTTTCTGACTCAGTAATTGTATCATTACAAAATTTGGACATATAAGTTAGTGTATGTAGTATATTATAATGAACATATGTATATAGATTCAAATATTAGCATGTTATTGTATATGTATATATTAGTGTGTATGTTTATTGATATGTATTTACCAATTTGGTATAAATTAATTAAAAGATTCGTCCGTTGTACATTACCTATGCACTTTTAATCAAATATTCTTTCATAATGGTTTGCTGGAAGAAAATTCATTATTGAATTAAGCTCGCCTTTGTACATGTTGTTTCTATTGTATAAACTTTATGTTATGTTTTTACTGTGTGCAATAAAGAATAAAATAAGTAATCTCAGATTTTAGGCATAATTGTTCATATTTTCTGCAATAAGTGCACAAAATACTAGTGCTTGGATTTTGCTTTCACTTAAAAGCAGTTAGTTAGTGATCTCTTATGTGCCACTTCTAGACTTGGCTATCTGTTTATAAGATTATTAAATTTTCAAGGTATTTTTTGTATTTATCCCTGTAATCTTTCAAAGCACTTTGCAACATGAAGTGATTTGAACAAGCACAGGGTATACAAAAGTAATGTTTTTGAGCTGATTTGCGATGAACTTGCACTTCTGTTTGAAGCATTACAACAATATAATATGATACAACAATTAATATTTTGCAACAAAAACATCAAACATGTTAATTTTGTGTCTCTCCTACAGGCCCTCCTCAACTCCTCTGCGAAGTCCAACAAGAAGAAGAAAAAGAAAACTGGAGCTGAAGAGCCAATGGAAGTCGAGACTGTTGCCTAGCAACCGTATCTGTCGCCTGGGACATAATCGAAATTAAATCTACAGCTTCCCTCTACTTTAATTAACGACAAAATCTCACAATAAATTTTATACTGACTATGGGGACATGTTGTAATAATTATTATATAAAATCTGAAAATTTTAATAGTAAATCTGTAGAGAATTTTGGACTTGTATAAAGGATGAAATTACTGTAAAGACTACATATATATTTTTCATTGAATACAGTTGCAAATATCTTGTGAGATTTTCAACAGAATAACTTTTATGTGCTACTTATTAGATGACAACTATCAATATTTTCATTAACTTTGGTTTCGTTATTTAAATGTCCACTGACATTGAAAGTATTCTTGTACATAATTATGGTGACGAACTTGACTGCAACATTGAGTTCTTTAATAAAATAAATAATAAATACAATTTGAACAGACTACTCCTACCAACCATTCCTTTACTGTATTAGTTGATGTGAAGTGCACAACATAATGTTCTAATGGTGCATTGATGTCAATAAATTAATGCACCATCAAATTGGAACTTGTGATAAATTGAAAAACTAACGATTTTCACGATTTTTTTCTTTTTCTAAAGTTTGTATGTTCCTTGTTATATTCATGTTTATGTCCGCTGCATAAATATATTAACACAACCAAGCTTTTTATGTTGCAATTTTTAAAATTGGCAATATCTACTTAGCAAATGTCTTTAATTAAATAAAATATATAGGAAAATGGTGTTCATAAATAAGTTAATACATTTTATAGAAGTCACATCTGTGTTCAGAAGTATGAATTGCAATAATCATTAAGGCTTGGAAATGTTTGCATGGTTATGGAGCGATCATTATTAGATATACTTGTATAATATGTGACACTGTGAGAAAGAAATAAATCAAACTGTGCCACAATGTGGGCTGTTTTTGTATGACTTCTTTTTATTTATCAACTGTCCTGAGGTTCTCAACCTCGCCCTTAAAAATAATAAACCAATTTAATGGTACTGCATTGGGTGCAGTAACATTGAATTGGTTTGGTTGGCAAAGACAAGACAATTTATCAAAAAATATTAAAAACGTAACAAATATCAATGGGATGGTGCGATGATTGAGACTGGTTGTTGGGTTGAGGAAATGGCTTAAACTCAATCAAGAGTTGAAAGGTATTGTAGTATAGGGTTTATATGCTTCAACCCTCCCCTTGATCCTATGGCAATTGTCCACTACCACTACTAGGAAATGCTTCAGCACCCACTGTTTTGTACCACCCCTGTTGGGAACCTATGCTGTGGTCCATAGGAAAAGAGGAACTTGACTGTAGTCAGATAACCCAAAGAGAAGACCAGATGCACCTTAGAAATGAGAGCCTGTTTTGATACACATTTTTGTTACTTACAATGGTGAATTGATAGTAAACAAAAACTCATCCTGATTTTTTAAGAGTACTTTTACTTTAACAGTTGAAAGTATTTACACAATGAATGCATCACTCTCACAGATGCTCTAGGTGAGAGGAAACCTCAACAGTGGCGGATTTACCAGCAGGCTGAAACCTAAGGCGGCAAATTTGGCCCAATTTTTTTTCTTTGAAAAATTAATTCTTAATGTCTAAAATGTTCAATAGTAACAATTTCAGTAGTTCTATAGTAGGCGTGGCAAAATATGAATAGCCTAGTAACAGCAAATGTGTAAGTTTGCCTATTCTAATATATAAAGCTGAAGAGTTTCTTTGTTTTATATAAACATGCTAAACTAAATCTAAAGTGTGTAGTGTCAATGTTCTGGTAGACAGAACACAAGTTATCTCCATGGCTGTATCTCAGTCTAATAAATTAGGAAGTTTAAAAAGACTCATCTAGAATAATTTATCATATTATTAAAACACATACAAACCTCTCATAACTTTATTTCAAATGAACAGTGTTACCACAAATAAATTAATAATATCTCTACATATTTCATTTACTCTCTTGTTTAGCAGGCTGTTCTCCTGCGTCTAGAGATGATGAGATAAACTCGTAAGCTGAATTAGCCGCATTACTTGTGTGGGTTGGAAGGTTAATCAAAAATTGGAATGTAGTTTTCACTCCACAGTTCCAATAGTACTTGAATAGATATGAAACTCTATCATTTGTTGGCAGTGGAGGTAGCTGGAATAAATCAATCAATTAATTAATAAGACTGTATGAAAGAATATTTTAAAACATATTAAATATAAAAATGTATTGAAGAAATAAATTAAAACCGCCAAAGTTAACATTGCTTAATACATTTTAAAAGTAGTTAAAATCATAGTACATATTATTAATAATTTAATTAAAATTAGCAACTTTTAATTGTATAAATGTATTATATTCATGTATGTAAAATTTTTGTTATTTCATGTGCTCTAAGTAGGTATTCTTAAAATAATAAATAAACATTGGTGTAAAAGAAAAATTGCTAATACTTAAAACAAATAGACTGAAGAATAATATAGGGAAATAAGCTCTTAGACATCACCAGGAAATTGGTGATAAAAAAAGAGCTATGGATATATAGTATAATAAAGGTTCTCTTACTTCATAAGGCAGTTGCTTCTTGAATTCTCCTATGTAAGGTGAAGCTCCTTTTTCCAAGTCTTCGTACAGAGCAGCTGTAGTAGCACTGTCTTTCCACACTCCTTTATCGATTGTATAATACACAGCTGTACCAAGAATCGCAGATTTAATTCCGAACCTGCAAAATAGATACATGAAATTATTACAAAAAAATAATTTATATAATAATCCTAATAGAAAACATATGTTTCAATAAAAAAATCGTACTTCAGCATTTTGTCGGTTTATTAACCATTAAACCTAATTCTATTTAATTATGTTTATTTATTTCGCAAATTATGTAATTTTCGGCATAACCTATATCGTGATTATATTTTTGACAGCTCTGCACTTGGTGCTGCCATTGCCAATAAATATATCTCAGTATTGTGAAATTTGTAATATCTATTTTTAAATGTATAGTCTCAAATGATCAATGAATGTAGTCTAGAAATAATAATTAAAAATCATTCAACTCAACAATCGAAGGTTAACCTTTTGTTTCGGAAAAAAGCGCGGGAAACGTCGAATCGTTTGGTCGTAATTTTTTCATTTAAATTTTAAATTATAATTATTTTAATATATAAGGATTAGTAGAGTATTTTTATGTAAATAATATTTTTATTTAGTGTATATGACGAGGAAGGACGAGCATCGTTGTTTTTAATAAGGTGTGACGTCATCATTGCTGACGTCACATTCATCAGGATGGTTCTCTATCGAGGGTTGTTGATCCATAGTAACAGCAAAACTCCATAATATGGTTTTCAAGTTTTATTCCAGTAAATTGAGGAGCTCCGTACAGTCCGGCAGCTCGAGCTAGACTGAATTGCAATCGGTCCGCCGGCCGTATTTATACTAAACGAGCGGCTCACAAACAGTAAACAATTTAGTTTGATAATTTTCAAACTATGTGAACAGATAATTATTTCTACAAATATTTCAACGATTTACAAATCATAATTTGATCCTGAATACTTATTTATTAGTCTAGTATTTTATGAACATATTTGTGTTTCTATCAAATCATGCATTGATTCACAATTTATTTATTTTGATGAGACGAGTAATTGTATTTATGTGTTTATCATTAATGAAGTGTTGTTGCTATGCTTATTTTATGTGGTTGCGCCGATACGGCCATTCTGACAGGCGGTGCGCGCTCTGCACCAGCCTCGTTGATTCTCGTCGCGTAATTGTACAATTTTATTTATTTTATTTTATTATTTTGCATCTATGATTAAATCTAAGTTCTGTCCTTTGAGTATGTTATTATTTAGACGGACCATAAGTATCTCGACGAACGCGCTTTAGCGCTACCACCGGATCCAATACGCCCCAACTGAGAAGATCCGGCGAAACAAACTCAGTGGAGTTATTCTACTGCCGGTTTCAACGCGGCCTCATCGAGACGATCCGGCGAAACATACTCAGATAGGCATGTCCAAGAAGTTTTAGTCCAGTTACTTTTATTATTTAGTTGGTATTCACAATTTACCAATCGGTTGTCTTTATACGAATTTTATTTACGTTTTCATTAAAAAACAGATTAAATAATTTATTTAAAGACAGAACTGAATAAATATTTGGGAGTATTATTTTTATTATTACAGATAGTAATTTCTGTGTAAGTCTAGGAATATCAATGCTAATAAGGTGTTGGAAGTTCTCGACGAATTCTCGGAGGTTCTCGTAGAGTTCTCGGAGGTTCTCGTAGGGTTCTCGGAGGTTCTCGTAGGGTTCTTCGCGAAATCTGCAATACTAGAAATAACTTTCTCTGAGTTGGGTATCTGTGAGCAACTTGTTGTTGTTATGCAAAAACATGCATTTCTATGTTAGTCTAGGAATATCAATGCTAATAAGGTGTGTAAGGTGTTGGAAGTTCTCGAAGAGTTCTCGGAGGTTCTCGTAGAGTTCTCGGAGGTTCTCGTAGAGTTCTCGGAGGTTCTCGTAGGGTTCTCGGGGGTTCTCGTAGGGTTCTCGGAGGTTCTCGTAGGGTTCTCGGAGATTCTCGTAGGGGATGGAATGATGCTGTGCTCTGGGCGGTCCTGTTCGCCGTGGTACACAGAGGCTCTACTGGGAGTATGGAACTAGGTTGAAGGTGTTTATACACAGGTTCTAAAAGAGTTAAATTCAAGGTAATATTTTGTAAATATATTCAACTCACAGTTTATTGTGGCAATGAATCTTCTTCACTTTGATCTCGTAGTTTTTGCTGAGGCAACCCGTCACTTGATGTGCTTGGTACGGGGCTCTATTTCTATTTCAGGTGATGGTAGTGGCTCATCTTCTGCCGATACGGTTACCTGATCACCAGGTTGTGATGCACGACGAAGTTTAAATTTAGGCTTACCTCCAGAACATAGCGCTCCGGAAAAACTGACCCCGGCAGGAGAACTCCACTCCTCAGCCGTCCGCACCACGAAAGAGGAAGCAAATCGCCTCGTGCGTATCGAAGGAATGTCAACAACAAAAGGGTGAAACCGCTCGCCGCACCCAGTCGTCCGGTGATGGAAGGGTGAAGGGGGCATCAGGTTATGTAGAACCTCCGCACACTCCCTGAAATGTAACCGATAAAAAACCGATAGGCAGGCCACTCGAGGCTCCGAAGACTTGCCTCCACAAGTGAGCCATTGCCTATGACTCTTCGCTCGACGCCCCAATGCATCCAGAGCATCCAGCTAATGTCTGAAGATAGATAGAAAGATTTGAAGTACCGCCCCACCCTGGAGAGGAATGCCGTCAGGACCACCAGCCTTATTCACATCCAGAGTGCAAAGAATGTTTAAGTACCACTTTTTGCCGAATGTAGAAATCCAATGAGGTAACCTGGGTGGACTTTTACCAGCAGCATCTAGTTGTGAATTCTTAGTAAATAGAGATGCAAATAAGTCTGCTTTCTCCTTGGCGGTGTGAGCTAATGAACCGTTCGGCTCCTGCAGTGGCGGAAAAGAGGACCGACAGAAATAGGCTTCGACCGATTTGGCAAGAAACCAAAAAGCTTTACTCCCAGATGGGTAAGATGCTAGTGTGGCTCCAATGCGTCCAATATGGTCAAAGCGGGCCCTGCGTAGCGCACGTTTGCAAGACTTGGCAGCTTATGTGCTTCAGTACTATCACACTCAGCGCCGAACCATGAACGGGCCTTGTCTCGGAGTGAGACATCAGAAAATGGAACGAAATATTCCATAGTCTGGCATATCACCCCAGACAGCCTCCGCGCAGCAAGTTGGGTCGTCTGAAGAGAAGCATAAGCGCAGCCAAGGGTAAGACGCGAAGAAATACCGCATCCCATCCCAATCTCCTGACTTGTATCGCCATACTCGCCTAGTCCCCTTGAGATCGGGATCGGGTGGCGAGCAGACAGACACAGATTTCACCAGACAGTGGTCGGAGCCACCCAACGGCGAGGAAACCGTGACTTGACATGGGTCTGGATCAGTTGTCAGCAGAAGGTCCAAGCAACCGGCCGCATGGCCATCAATGTCGGGCACCCGTGTCAGTCCAGTCACCAGTTGGGAGGGACCAAGCGTCAGTGCGAATGCACACGCCAATCCCCCAGCATGGCCGGTGCTCCGGCATGGGCACAGCCACTCCTGGTGATGGGCATTGAAGTCCCCCAGAACAACAAGCTGCGCCGATGGGCACCTGAGCTGAGCCAGTTCAGCCGAGTCCGAAAGATAGTGAAACAACCTGGTTGTCCCCATGTTGTCGGTGTGCGACTGATAGACACCAGCATAGAGTATCTGCTCCAAGCGAGAAACTGGAATCCTCAATGTTACGGAGACACCGACAGCAGATGTCATCGCGAGCACACACGCAGGCGCCAGCGCGTGGCTTAAAACTGTGCTCCAGGGTGTACCCCGGGCGGCGCAAGCATGCTGCGTCAGCCGGACATCTGATTTGCGTCTCCATGAGGAACAGCAGATGTGGTTTTTCGGTCTCATGGTGGTGATGGACCGGTATGAGATCGGAGTGCAGACCTCGGATGTTAGAGGTGCATTTTTTTTTTTTTGATCATGAGCGACTTTTCGTGTTCGCCCTCTTCCCACAACTCTTGCATAAACGCTCGAACATTTGCTGATTCATTTGCATCATGTGCATGAAGAATTGTGTGGTGGCACCCCACCCATGGACGTATTCGGCATAGGTACATTGATCATCGGCTGTTGCCCCTGTTGCGTAGACCCCATTGCTTGAAGCCAAGGTTGAGTCGCAACAGGTCGTGATGAAGCAGTTCCAAGGATCACTTCGAGTCCCACTTCTGATGACGAGGAAGGACGAGCATCGTTGTTTTTAATAAGGTGTGACGTCATCATTGCTGACGTCACATTCATCAGGATGGTTCTCTATCGAGGGTTGTTGATCCATAGTAACAGCAAAACTCCATAATATGGTTTTCAAGTTTTATTCCAGTAAATTGAGGAGCTCCGTACAGTCCGGCAGCTCGAGCTAGACTGAATTGCAATCGGTCCGCCGGCCGTATTTATACTAAACGAGCGGCTCACAAACAGTAAACAATTTAGTTTGATAATTTTCAAACTATGTGAACAGATAATTATTTCTACAAATATTTCAACGATTTACAAATCATAATTTGATCCTGAATACTTATTTATTAGTCTAGTATTTTATGAACATATTTGTGTTTCTATCAAATCATGCATTGATTCACAATTTATTTATTTTGATGAGACGAGTAATTGTATTTATGTGTTTATCATTAATGAAGTGTTGTTGCTATGCTTATTTTATGTGGTTGCGCCGATATATATATAATAGTTTATTGTGTTTTTTGTGCCCAGACTAGGTAAGTTTTTATGATTTTCATATGAACGAGCCGCCCGACTTGCCCGCCCCGGGGGGCATGACGGTCCCCCCGGCGGCAAATTTTGTTACTATATCCACTCATTTATCAAATGAATCAGAAAAGGATACTGACTGTTCCACAACTCAGCGTAGTGGACGTAAAAGAAGCGGTCATAACAGAGTAATATGCAAAACATGCAATAGGAAAAAAAGGAAGAACGCTCAGGCAGTTGACGGTAAGACAGGTTGTCGTTGTGGAGATGAAAATAGTAATAATATTAATATTGAAACTAATTAAACCCCTTCCCTTCCTATTCCGGAAACACCATCGTCTGCTACTAATACTAATTCCCAAAAGATTCCCGTGGGCAGAACAAAATATGAGTCATATGATATAGCTCCGTTTGTAGTCCATGTACAACCGATAATAAAATCACCGGATGACGGAACTATACTGCATCCAGTCTCGTTTGGTAAACTACTTGTTAGAAATAACATTAAAAATATTGTAAATGGCTCTCTGAAAAGAATTGGTAGGAATAGAATTAGTCTAGCTTTTTCAAACTTTGATGATGCCAATTCATGTATGTCAAGTAATTGCATTGAAATTAATAGTTTAAAGGCATTTATTCCTTCATTTCAAATTACACGTATGGGCCTTGTACGTGGTATTCCATCTGATTGGGAAGACGATGATGTCCAAAATAATATATCAGTACCTGATGGATGCGGTAAGGTTCTAAAAGTACGTAGAATAAAATTTAAAAGCGTTAAAAATGGCAATATCTCCTGGAAACCAACACAAAATGTTGTCCTAACATTTGATGGACAAATGCTACATCAACGAGATTTCATGTGTTATAATGCGTTACCCGTTGATTTATATAGGTACCCTACTGTCTAATGTTTTAACTGCTGCAGGTTTGGTCACACTAAAATACAATGTAGATCAGAACCTAAATGTTATAAATGCGGGGATAAACATACCGGGGATACATGTAATGTGGAAGAGGAAAACGTATCTTGTTGTAATTGCCTCGGAAACCACTACGCTACAAATAAAGTTTGTCCGGAATATAACAGGCAAAAAGAAATAAAGGTTGCTATGGCAGAAAAGTCCCTATCATATTTTGAAGCGGCTAAACAGTTTCCCCCCGTAAATAAATTATGTTCCGATGTTTTAAATTCACCTCCAGTTGCTAACATTAGTCATAATCATCCAGGTATGCAAAGACCTTTTAAACAGAACCCATCACACCAATCATATAAAAAAACAGTTACGATTAACCGTCGTAAACCTCCTACAACAGTTAAAGGTTATGATTATGAAGCTCATCATGAACTCATCAAAGATTACAATATTCCGACTCCTGAAAACGGTTGTGCCCTAAATTCGAGTAGGTAGTTCCATAAAAATGTCTACAGCAGACATTATTAAAATTCTCATCCAGACATTAACTCAATCTAACATAGAAATACCGTCCAACGTCGCCCCTATATTAAAAATGTACAATTCTGAAATTCTCACCAATAATGGATATCCTAAACAAAATCCTACAATGGAACTGTAGAAGTGCAGTTAAAAAAAAAATGAAATTATTTATTAAGTTTAAGTTAAGTATACTTGCTCTATCGGAGACATGGCTAAAGCCAGGCTCCATTTTTAAAATCCACGGATTTTCTTGTGTTAGAGATGATAGGCCTGATGGATATGGTGGTGCCGCTCTACTCATCAGGAATAATATCTCTTTCCGCCCCGTATCTCTTCCAGTATATAATGATTTTTCTGTAGTAGCAGCACAGATAAATAATATTTGTGTTGTTTCTATTTATATTCCCTCTTCTTCTTCATTAGCCCTTCATACCTTTGATAGTCTGATCACTCTTCTCCCCCGACCTTTCTTAATTTTAGGAGATTTCAATTCGCATCATACATCTTGGGGGTGTTCTGACACTTCACCTAGTGGTGACTTGTTACCACTGTTCTTGTTGCATACTAAACTCTGGTTCTCCTACTAGACGCACAGGCCCTAATGAAAACATTAGTGCTATTGATCTTTCGCTTTATGGCATGGCATGGCACACTTTGCCCTATACTTATGGTAGTGATCATTATCCGATTATTATTTCTTTCCCTGATAATACGTTTCAAAATATTAGGTACACAAAAAAGTTTTCAGAAACAGCCTCGTCTAAAATATAAACTTTCTGATGACATGTTGTGGGATAAATTTAAAACTGTCCTAGAACTTCGATTATCCAATTTACCCGACATATCGCATGGAGTTATACAAGCTGCAGATCAAACGTTTCCAGTAAGAAATTTTGCAAATGGTCGGATACCATCTCCACCATGGTGGGCTAGAGATTGTACCGAGATAGTCAAAAAAAGGAAAAAAGCTGAAGAGCTATACAAAACTGATAAGTCGAACGAAAATTTGAACATTGTATCCGACGCTATATCCAATGCACGTAAATTGTTAAAAGAAAATAAATTTGAGGGATGGAAAAAAATTTGTTTGTCAATTTCACCTCTTACAAACCCCTCTATAGTATGGCAAAATATAAAACGATTTAGAAATGGTATGGCTCATTTTCAAACGGCGACAATGCCTCACAATTTAATTGAATTTTATCTTAACAATCTTGCACCACCTTCAGTTCCCGAACGTGATATTTTTTATAGAAATATTCCTCCATCGATCCTCCAAAGTTTTCTCGATTCTCCCTTCACTATAGAAGAACTGAAAGGGGTTTTATCTAAAGTAAAGGATTCTGCTCCTGGTGAAGATGGTAATCCATATTCAATTTTTGCGAACCTTAATGATTCTTTTCTTCATTATTACTTAGATATAATTAATAAGGTAATGTTATTCGGTAATATTCCGGCAACATGGAAATCACAAGTGGTTCCTATTCTCAAACCAGATAAATCACCAAATGAATCATCTTCATACCGCCCAATAGCTTTATCACCTGTTATTGCGAAAGTTGCTGAGAATTTAGTCAAAAATCGTCTTGAATGGATAGTTGAGCATCGCCGAGTTCTATCCGATTCACAATTTGGGTTCAGACGAGGTAGAAGCACTTTGGATAGTGTGGGTAAATTTGTTACGGATGTCCGAATGGCATTTGCACATAAAGAGTCGGTCCTTGCTACCCTTTTAGACTTAACATCAGCGCATGATAATGTTAATCTTAACATTCTCAAATATAAACTAAAGAAATTGGCTATACCATAAATGATTTCATGTTTTATAATTAATCTTCTCTCAGATAGAATGATTAAGTTAGACCAAGCTAGAGACCAGAGCAGACTTGTGTGGAAAGGACTTCCACAAGGCTCCGTTCTCAGTCCCATATTATTTAATATATATACTTATGATTTACCTCCTTGTATTCAAAATTCGGTAAATATTCTGCAATATGCTGACGACTTACTGCTTTACTCCATAGGTAGCTCATTGAGTTCATTATGTGATAAAATGTCTAATACCTTAGTATATTTAAAATTTTGGATGGATACTAATAGTCTCAGTGTTTCACCATTAAAAAGTTCTGTAGTTTTATTCAGTCGTCAACGATTACATCCTCCTATTTCTATCTACTTTGAAGATCAACGAATACCAGTAAAAAATCATGTGAAATTCTTAGGTGTTATTTTGGACTCAAAGTTAACAGGCGTACCTCACATCGAATACGTATTAAATAAATGTGAAAAACTGCTTAACTTGATGAGATGTTTGTCAGGTGTATGGTGGGGTGCACACCCGTTTTCTATGAAGCTTCTTTACAATGCTTTGGTTCGAAGTGTGCTTGATTACGAAGTGTTCTTACTAAAACCATGTAACGTTACGACCTTAAAGAAACTAGATATCATACAGTCAAAGGCTATACGTATTGTTACAGGAGCCATGAAGTCTAGTCCAATTAATGCATTACAAGTCGAATGTAATGAACCACCGCTTCATTTAAGGCGTCAGTTTTTAGCTGATCGTATGTTTTACCGCGTATTACAATTTTCCACCAGTCCATTAATATTAAAATTACAAGAACTGATTGACCTTATGGAGTCGTCAGTGCATTGCAGTAACAAGCCTTTGCCATGTTTAGTAAAAAGTTATCTAAAGCATAAATATATTCAGGCCCGACACATCGATATCCAATCCTTGACTTTTATGATTCAAAATATGAAGCTTTAACTTTGAAACCCATTGTAAAATATTTTATGAATACAGATGTATATAATATTAATAGCCATTTTAACTTTTCAATAGAAAACAGTTGGCCTGGGTGGCACCACATTTACACTGATGCCTCCAAACATAAACCGGGCGATTTTGTGGGACTGGGAGTTTATCATGCACAATATAACGTAGTAGAAAAAATAAAGTGTCCACCTGAAACTTCTGTGTTCACTGCTGAATGTCTTGGCATCGCTAAAGCTTTGGAATATATCCTCATTTTCAAACTTGAAACTACTTTAATTTTAAGTGACTCCATGAGTGCTCTACAGGCTTAAGAAAGATTTCCATTTAACTCAAAATATATTTTTTCTCTTATAGCAGACATAAGAAACAAACTTTATAATTGCTATACAAAAGGATATTTGGTAACTTTTGTTTGGATACCTGGCCATCATGGTATCCTGGGTAATATAAAAGCTGACAGGGTTGCAAACGAGGCTGTGGAATGTAGAGACCTATTTCCTTTTAAAAACGTTGTCCAGGACTTGGCTACACTTCCCAAACAATATTTAAAGAGCTCTTGGGAAACATTATGTGCGGAAAGTAGTAAATCAAAAGGTAAACATTATTTTAACACAGATACCAATAAAATCGTGGTTTTCTATCACAAAGTTGGATAAAGTTGCGACTTCAATGTTGATAAGAATGCGCCTTGGACATACTACTCGCCCTGCCCACCTAGCAAAACTACGTATGATATGATAGTACTCGATATGTTTGTGGACACGATTTTGGGGATGTGAACCATATTTTCTTTTCCTGTCCAAATTATGACCGTTCTTCCTTTTATAATAACCTAATCTCCCTTGGCATTTCTTTCCCAACATGTATTAAAACCCTCTTATATTCTATCAATCCTTCAATATATAATTTACTTTCTGATTATATTCATATTAATAACATTAGATTATAAATGTAATAATATCTACCTAATTATTCATATATTTATGGGTTTTATTTCATTTTATTTAGCCTTATTTCGTTTTTATACGTTTAATAAAATGCCTTTCTCTCTGATCCTGTATTGAATTTTCTAAATTTAACGCGTTTCGTTTCCCTACCTTGCCTATATCCAAAACAATCTAATCCATCAAAACACGATACAACACAAGGACAAAACTGAAAATGTCAAGAAAACTTGTTTAAGGCAGATGCACAGAAAGTGCGAGCCAAAAGCTCAGAGACCGTCAGAGACGGGAGCGAGAAGAAAAAAAAAACATTTTGTTTCGGCAATTTGTATTTAAATTAATTTTATTCAATAATTAAATTTTCATGAAAATTGAAAACAAAAAGTAGTAAAAATGAAAGACGACCGACTGGAACAGTGCATCAATAATTGTTTGCTACATAAACTTTCTAGAGAATTTCATGAAGGCGATTCGTTCCCTGAGTTTTCAGTACGAAGTAATAAATTACAACAACATTTGCCCATATTATTAGACATTTTAGAGCATATAAATCTAAAAGAAGACACAGAACTGGAATCTAATACCTTATATAGTCTTATAATATTATATATGGAATTACAAAGTATAGGGCCATGGAATACGGAAAAAGTAAACACAAAAGGCTATTGTGATAAACTGGACGAATTATTCAAAAAAAAATATAATGTAACCTTAAAGTTTATATTTAAAAGTAAAGTTTTCAATTCACAAGAATTATTTGATAAGTGCATTAAAGAATTACACCAAAAAATGACTATAGATGGCTTGAAAAAATATCCAGCACTTATTGAGGTGTATTGTATGATTATAAATGATGTAAAGGTAAGTTGTTATTCAGTTGATTAAAAGCCTGCTCAATAACACAAGTTGTAGTGCACTGCTCTCTAATATCAAGATCTCTTGGCCTTAGACTAACCATTGACCCAATTTTGTAATATGAAGTTTAATGAATCATTACCCTCATTGATAAGTCTAAACGAAAGAATATGAATTCTTTCGTTTAGACTTAACACATTTTTACATATATATTACATATATTATTATAAGAAAAACACAGATATCATTTCTTACATCTACTTAATTGAATTAAAGAATATAAATTGCAAGGCATTTTATTCATTTTAAATATTGTGTTTCATAGTAACATTTAAAGCTTAAGACCTATACAATTTATATCCAAATAGGAATAAAGTAGGTTTTATTTTTCAGATTGACTGGGTTTGATTCCCAAACCCAGTCAATTCCAGTGCAAGTTTAAAAAAATCTATGTATGCTATTTTTCTTGTCTCTAAAATCCTAACATGGTTCCCTGAATCTTTGTAAGTCTTACAGTTATAGACTTGCCCATACTGTTGACTTTTCATCTTTTTTTTTTTAGGAGTATGATGTTTGTATTAATCCTGTGACAGTGTTACCTGTATCTCTTCTTTTGATGGATGATTATATCAGGAGCAATAAATTGAAAGGATTGTATTGTTGCACAGTAATACTGCAATCATTGGTATGTATATATATATATTTTTTTTGTTTTCCATCAGCATCTAGATAATGCGGATGTAATGGACCCAGACTTTATTTTTTTTAAGTTTTAGAATTTAAATAATAAATTAAACATATATAAAAGGTTACCAGAAAATTCTATTCTGATCTCGTATTACAGATGAGGTATTATTATTCAAAAAAATCTGATATATTTATTCCATAAAAATGGTAACATCCACCATGCAGTGTGTGATGTGGCAACTACTGAAGTACACTGCCAAAAAACTCAGTAGAACCTGCTTACTATTTTAAATTATATTTTACTATTTATTTTGTTAATTTACAGAAATCTGATGATTTTGCAACAGGAAATTATTACGAAGTAGTGTACAGAAGTCTAAAGAGAAACTTTGTGGAAAAAGATTATGAAGTGACCAGTAATCTCTGCAAGTGTTTTATGGAGTTTTTGAATATACTACCAAAAGAAGTTCAGGTACTAAAAACATAATCATTATAGCATATAATACATTACTGTTTTATTAATTATTATTATTTATATAATTAAGTGTTCAAACTACTGTTCTGATTAAACACATATAACATATGAAGATATAAGCTAAGAATTTATTTTTACATTAAGACTCATGATGCAATTATGGATTGAATTTTGCAATTTTAAGCCCGCAACATTGGTTGGGTTTTATAGTTCTTTTAACTTCTTTTTTGGATTAAAGATAGCCTACATATCATTACCATCATCATCAGCCCATATAAGGTCCACTGCTGAACATGGGCCTCCTCCTGGGGGAGGGGTTTGCCATAGTCACCATGCATGGCAGGCGGGTTGGTGACCACAGTACTATGTTGTAAAATACAAGTAAAAACTGCTGCCTGTTCCCTGGTATACTATTGTTATAGATGATGTCATATTATTATGAACAACGGCTTAACATGCTTTGAGAGGCACGGAGGCAAGTCCCTCAACCAACCAGACCTGGATATAAATCTTATAAACTACACAAAGATTTCAATTTATCGGTCTATTCGTTCCGGAGCCTATTCAATGCAAACAAACAAACAACCAATTCTTTGTGTATAACATAAATAATAAATGTATAAGATAAGTAAGATTTTAATTGTTACATCTTTGATTTCAGAAAAATAAACTAGATGATCTATTTTCAAACATAGTTGAGCAACTCCACACAGAATCTAATCTGTACAGAAAAGCTAAGTGTTTCAATTTTGTTACAAAGATTATAGAAATGCATAGAGTACACTGCGTTAAGAAGACAAAAATATTTATAGACCTTATGAGTGACAATATTGAATTATGCACTAATGAGAAAGTTGGAGAAATTCTGCTTAAACATGTTTTACAGGTATTATTACAAACCAGATAATTCTTAGTAGTTTTAGTATAGTTTGACTGAAGCTGACCACCTTCCAATGCCTTCATAGACCCGATATGCGAGAACCCCGCGAACTGTAAAGAGCGATAGTTGCACAAAACTCACCTAAAAAATTAAAAGTCATAATCCTCAGTCTCATTGTCAGCGACCACCCTGAGCCGAGGTCCAAACCCCACAGGGGGCGCCCTCTTGCGTAGATTGCTTAGTTTGTAGTTTTTAAACCATTTATTAAGGCTGGAGATCTGCTCGCCTTTATACGCAGTGAAGAAGCATAAGACTCGGGGCTAAAAAAGTATGTCTGTTCAAAAAAAACTGAAGCGCAAATACCTTAAATACGTGCGGCAAGACGCAAGGATTTCTCTTTCCGCCCCAGCCCCCACCCCACCGCGCTTTCCTAAGGCGCGTACAGCACTTGCGGTCGAACTTTTACTATTTATTTTAGATGCAATTAATCACACACGTGTTAAAAATATATTTTATATATTATTCAAATATACAACTAAAAGTAGCGAATTTAAACCTTTATTCCCGTTGTCCCCGTACGCCCGTACGTTATTAAATATTAGAAATACTTCCCTGTCAAGTAGATCCATTTTTTTTTTTCGGTTTGACTTACTTAGTTTGCCACGAGGCTTTTGCTACTTCACCTGGCATAAATGGTTTAAAAACTACAAACTAAGCAACCTGCGCAAGAGGGCGCCCCCTGTGGGGCTTGGACCTCGCTCAGGGCGGTCGCTGGCGATGAGATTGAGGGATTATGACTTTTAGTATTTTAGGGGAGTTTTGTGCAACTGTCGCTCTACTTCATAGTTCGCGGGCCTCTCGGACTTCGGGTCTACGAGGGCATCGGATGGTTCTTTGCAAACTAAGGGTCAGGAGGACGAGGGGGGTCAAGTAGATCAACTTACAACTTACTAGTCTTTTAGTAAACTAAAAAGGATTCGGGTGGTTAAAAAAAACCTAAACCTAAATCAATGACTTATTGAAGTTGAAGTTTTGCCGAATGTACGATATGGGGACAACGGGAAATAAATTTAATCACGTCCAGCTGTCCCCGTGACGGGGATAAGTCATACGGAATCAACGGGAATAAATTTATTTTAAATGCTGGCAGCATTGCGAACATTGATATCTTGACTGATATATTATTGTTTAATAATGATTATTGATATCCGAGACATATACCGCTACACCACGAAGGTTGTCTGGCTGGAAGAGATCACACAATTTTTAATATTCGTTATAGTGTAAACTAAAGGGTTGATTCTTTCGTTTCAGTGCTTAGAAATGTGGATAAAATACTGCTGGTGTGTTTGGAAATTGTCTACGCACCATAAGATACTGTTTGCACTCTTCAAACTCCTCTACACAGTAAATGAAGAAACATCATTACAAGTTCAAAATCTAATCATTACATTAATACATTTGTGTTCTAATGAAGAGCAAGAGAAAATGTTGGCTGATTTAGAAACAATACCTAAATGTGATAATGTAAATTTTGTAACAAGAATTGATGAAATAAAAACACAAATTAAGACTTAATACATTTAGTTATTTAATAATCGTTAATATATAATGATGAATAATCGTTGTCGGTCGTGTCGTAATAATATACCAATGGGTTATGAGAGTAAGAGAGCACCTTGAGTATATATCATTGTTGCGGTCCGTTGCGTTGGTTGTAAGCAGGTGTAATGAGGCCCTTTCTTTAGCAGTAGACGTTATAAAGGATTATGATAAAATCTATTTAAAAGATTAAATGGCTGATTGGGCATGCAGAAAGGATGGATGAAAGAAAAGTTACGGACGAAGTATATCAAATGAGTATGAACGGAGACGCCGGAATGGCGATGGTGGCAATAGTACCTATAACCGGCGAGTATACATGAAGCGACTTATGAATGTGGAAGAAACAAAAGTGGTGTGTCAGGATCGAGACAGGTCTCGGCCTACGCCTATGGAAGATAGGCGTGATGGATGAAAGAAGTATATCGAATGAGTGTGATCGGAGACGCCAGAAGACGGATGCCCATGGCGTAAATATGTCGAACAAATTGACAACGTATTAAAAGAGGGCCAAATCAAAAGAACCCCTAACAGAGGTATGCCAGGATCGAAACAGGCGGCGTTCCTTTGTCTCTGCCTACCCCTATGGAAGAAAGGCGTGATGGATGAAAGAAGTATATCGAATGAGCGTCATCAGAGACGTCAGAAGACGGGCGCTTATTGCGTAAATATGGCAACCGGATTGGCGACGTAATAAAAAAGAGCCAAACCAAAAGTACTTATAACCGGCGAGTATGCCTGAAGAGACTGAGACTGGAAGATGTAAAAGAGGTGTGCCAGGATCGAGACATGTGGCGTCCCTTTGTCTCTGCCAACCTCAATGGGAGGAAGGTGTGATGATATGTATTATGAAATCTTGTTGATATTGGCAAGTGAACACGCGTGGCGTTAGATGTTAGATTGCTATTGGTTGGTAATCAGTATTTTGTGATATTTAATCACTCATCTGTGATTAAATATCACAAAATACTGAGTGTTCTGATGATAAATAAAAAATACTTTTAGTACATAATAAATCTCATGTAATTAAATATAAAATACCTATAAATAAAATAATAAAAAATATACATCTTTATTCTATAATTATTTCATTATATATTTAAATTGGTAACAACTAGCTTAGCTATAGACATACAATTTATCACAATGCGGTTAATATTAATCATAATAACTAAACTACAAATAGGTATATTTTAAATGAAAATATATTAAGCCGCGTATTTCCCACGTCGGCGTAAATTTCGATTGCTTCATAGAAACTTTGCGTGTTACATTACACGGTGGATTACATAACACGTTACCCTCGTCTGTACCCGGCTTAAGGGATTGAATTTTCTAAACTCGTTTCTAAGTGAATCGATTCTTCATCTAAGGAATATTTGTGCAAAATTTCATGGTTCTAAGCCCAGCGGTTTCAGCTGTGCGTTGATCGATCAGTCAGACAGTTTTCGATTTATCTAGACCTCAGAAGCATAAGGATGGATGCACTATTATCTACTTAAAGCATTTGGTCTTAAGTGCCAGTTTACGATATAGACACATACGACGAATGTTTCTGAAGTATAATGACACATCTAGGGTTGCACCTTTTTTTTGTTTTATATAGTACTTTAGCAAAAAGTTGCTAAATATATAGTACTTTTGGGAAATTTAGGATAAAAAATAGTACTCATATTTAAAATTTATTTATTTTAACCCTTTAACAGGTAGTAGGTATGATTAGAATTCATTGGTTTTGATCTTTATTACAAGTACATAAAGTTTAAAATATGATGGCAACTATATTGCCACTGCCCATTAAAGGGTTAAATAATTTTGCCACTCAGTCGCTTAGGCCACCTAAGTAGCGTAGGCAGGGTAGGGTGCGGTCAATTTTTTTAAATAACTAATATTTTTTGTATAATATATAGTACATTTGACTGAAATATATTACGATCTATATAATAAAGTATGGGTGGGCAACCCTAGACACATCCGACCTTATGCTTTTGAGCTCTAGATATATAGATTAACTATAAATTTCTTTTAAAACTTCACATACTCCACTAATAGATGGCCTTTTATTTTTTTCAAATGCTAAACAATGGTTAGCTAGGTTATAAACAGCTTGAGCTGACGTCCATTCTCCCACTACTCTATCTACCAACGGAGTTATATCACCCTGCGTTGTACTTATATTCTCTTCAACATAGTACTTTATATTCATATTCTCACCATTAGCAGTGACAATAGGTTTTAGTCCAGTAAGTAATTCTAACAGAACTATGCCGAAGCTGAAAATGTCGTTCTTCTGTGTGACTGTACCGGAAAATCCTTCGGGCGCCAAATATGCTTGGGTTCCGATCATAGATGTCATGATAAAGGTTGTGTCCAATTGTTTGGCTAAACCAAAGTCACAGAGCTGCAAAATAATAAATGAATTTTTATAAAATAATAATGATCAATTTTGGCTTTTTATACCTAGAGAGAACTACTTAAAAACCTGGAATAAACCAGGCTATAAAATATTACACCGGTCTCACATAGGTCTCTATAGGAGCCAAGCAGGCTAAAACTAGACTAGTAACATTTAAAATTGATTTTCTGTATTTAAGCAAAGTAATTTATTGTAACTATAGGCTTCTTTTTCATAATTTATAATTAGTTTTATTTTATATTTTATTTAATAGTGTTTACTATGGTAGTTTAGATTTTAATATAAGTGTTTTGGTGTATACTGTAAGCTTATATGTTATGAATAAATGAATAAATAAGTAAATAAGGGTGGTTATTTAGGCCGTGTTCAAACCAAACTGACGGTCAGCCGCATTACGCAGTTTGTTGTATTTCCATACATATTCACTTTTTCGTTCACATCTTACCGACGATACGTTATTACGCTATGCGTAGACGCTGACATTCGGCGGCCGGTTAATATAGCGTGTCACTACGCTCCGCGGACGCTGATTGGCTACGTAGCTAAACGTCAGCGTATTGGATCCAGCTCGGCCAGCGGACTCTTTTATGTGAAAATAGTCGGCCGCTCATCGTACGCATACGGTGTGAACGTATACAAGCAAACTTTTTTGTTCACGCCATTGGCTATCAGCACACTGTTAACGAAAAATACCGTTTATTTTCACGTTTTCACTGGGGCTTACAGTGAGCCTGCTCACATTCGGCGGCTGACAGACAGTTTGGTTTGAACACAGCCTTAGCTATAAAGTTTATATTTAATAAATGTGTACTTTGTTATATGTACCATTTAACGATTAAAGCATTCCAGCACAATATGTAATATTGTAGAAATTAATTATTATTTTACATGTCAATAAAAATAGTTTATATTACTTACTTTAGGGACACAGTCTTTGGTTATCAAAATATTGGCACTTTTAACATCTCCATGAAGATAATAGCTTTTCTTTGATGTCTGCGAGATATTTTGACTTTCAGTGTCATCCATTTGAAGTGGTCTTTCACTGTGGTGTATGTATCGCAGTCCTTCAGCTGTTCCCTTCATTATATTCATTCTTTCTTGCTTAGTCAGCACTTTGGCTGCTATTTTTTGTTGTAGGGAACCTCCATCAATATATTCGCACACAATACACGGCGCCAGTCCATCAATAGAGTAACCCAATATAGGCACAATATTTTCATGTCTAAGATGTGAAAGTGACTTAACTTCAGTGTTAAATACTTTCATGATTGTACTAAGTTCAGAACTCAATTGGAAAGCAGCTCGCACTCTTTTGACTGCAAGTTTTCCGTATGCACTATGTGTTCCAGCATAAACATCACCAAAGCCCCCACTGCCTATCTTTCCTAGTGGTCCATTTGGTGTGTTTATCAAATTATCAGAAAATCTGTTTGTTAATGCTTCCAACTCATTATAATCGAAATGTAACAATTTTTTATCTTGTAGAATGTCATCATTTATTAATTCGAATATTTGTAGATTTGGTACTGAAGTTTGGTATGTATCAGGAACATCGTATTGACGATGCAAATTTCTCATAGAAGCAATGCTTGATGATGATGTCTCATCTGTGGTTGAGTCAGATGATGTAGTGTTGCCAGCTGTGATATTTAATGAACTCCCTGGGTAATCACTTTGTTTGCCCTGTTTTATAAGTTGGCTGAAAGCTGGAAGAAACTGCTGACTGGAGTTTTGTGAATTGGTCACCTCAATGATGGGAATATTATTTAAAGCTTTATTTGATTGCAATGCACTGATATTAGGTAAATCACCAGAAGTGTAAGAAATATTGTTGGTAAATTTTGTTTCTATCATTTGCCGGAATGGATTTTTGTCATTGGCATTTTGAGGCATGTAATCATTTAAATTGTCACTTTTAATTGAATCTTTGGAAAACATGATCAAGTCTGAGGGTTCTTTCAGTTGTCTGGTTGACTTGTTACCCTGTTGTCCAGAGGAATTGTCAAAGTCTTCACTTTTTACTGAAGCAATATCATGTAATTTCTGTTCAATACTTTCCTCATTCAATAAGGCAGTCAGGTTGGTAGTTATATCTGCAGCTGGCCCTGTTTTTGGACGAGTAACTGCAGGCTCTGTAATCAGGAAAAGTTTATAATGATTTCATTTTCAGTAACAGGATATTACCTTTTCAGGTAACTCAGTTAGGTTAATAAATTTACTGTGTATTGTGTGAATTTAGAAATAAACAATAAAATTGATTTTTAAATACACAAAAAGTGACAAAAGTGTAATAATACCGAGAAATACAATTGCTATGAAATCCATACTGCCTAGTTAGTTAGTATAGAATATTATATAGACTTATTTCTACTCTACAGTGATTGACCATTAAAATGGCATAAATTTGTTGTTTGTTGCTTGAAGCTTGTATAGGGACTAGAGCTTATGGTCACCATTCTAGCCCTTCTATAGTTGTTACTCTTGTATGTGCGATTCCCAAAGCGGTCCAGGAAGAAGCGACAGGAGTCAATGTTAGCATTAAAAAAATCAGTAAAATAAGTTTGGGAGCCTCTGATTTAGATTTTTATTATTCACCCGTCTATGCCTACAACTTCGTCCTGGTAGAATAGTGACGTTTTTTTCATAATAAACAGTAGCCCATGACTTTTTCCAAGTATGGAGATACTTGGAAAAAGTCATGGGCTACCATACCAAATATCATAATAATAGGTTTAGGAGAGAAAGCGACAAGGGACAGAGAGATACTCGTAGATTTACTTTGCATTTATAATATTAGTAGGTATATGGATACTAACCTCCTAACATGCTTGTAATTTCATCAGCAGCCCTGAACATATTGTTTTCTACTAAGAGGTCCAATAAAATTTCTAGTGTTGGTCTATCGGGCTTAGGGCCTGAAGTACCCCATTCATCAAATAAGACTTCTGCACACTTTCGCTTTGTATCTTCAGCATGTTTCTCAATTAATCTGAAAAAACAAAAATTAAAACTCTTCCTAGCTGAAATTATGACAATGTGTAGGGAACCGGGTTGGCCTATCCATATAGCAAATGACCCCTTCATTGCTCTATAGTTGTTACTCCAGACATCTAGGCCAGGGGCAGAATGCGGCCTTTTGTTCTTCGTAATCTTTTAAGTAGTTTTGAGTGTATTATTATATAACAAACATCTATTTGATAAAAATTTGACCAGTTTATTTTAAATAAATTTAAGAGACTTACCCTATATGTTCTGTTTTGTATTTTGCTACAAATGGACTTGTTTTGGGATGCTTAGGAATAACAGCCATAAGCTTCCGCCAATCGTTGTCAATATCTAATATGTTCACTACGTTGCACAAAGCTGCGGCGGGTAATTTGCGTAACTCAACGTGCCGTTGCATTGTAAATATATATTTAAAACAATTTATTTCCTCATAAAGTAAATCACAACTCGGGGAGCAACAAGTTGTGTAGACTACTGTCAAGTGTCAAACAAATGATAACAACAGATAACAAGTAGGCGTGGACGAAATACATTGTTATTTGTATCGATATATTGTATGAAAATGATTTAATAATTGAATGAATGGTGTTTTTTTTTCCGAGACATGGTGATCCAAAGTCATTCGTCAATATGCCTAAATTGTATTATTAATCACAGCTGTCGTTTTTTTTTCTTGGATTTTAATGACCTTTGGTTTCTAAAGTTTATTTTGCTTTTTATATTTTATATTGAAATACAATATACAGCATTTTCACCATAGAATATGCGAATTTCTTGAAGTTGGAAATATTAAGTTGTCAGCTGTTTATACTACTGTCATTTTCCAACATATTACAAAGTTTAAAAAACACAAACAAGATGGAATAGGATGATTAGGATGGATTTAGAAGGTTATAGAAGGAAACGAAGTATCCCATGTTAAAAAATGAGCTCTTTAGATAGTAAGTTAAATTATTAGGTACATGAAAGTATGTTGAGCATGTGATAACGAGTTAACTTATTGTTTTTAAAAAGTTTCAGGTAGCGGTGGTCCCAATGCGCAGTTTTCAGTGAGAATAGTTGTATGTGATCATTATATGACAAAACCGACTCCAGGAATCGATGTTATTTACTCAGAATTTAGAGGTTCTGATATAAAACAGGTGAGTTAGAAATTTAATTGAAAAGTCAGTGAAAATAATAAGTTACAAGTTATTTTAAAGAGTTACCTACGTATATATGACAATACTACATTATTCTACTAGGTATTACTATGCACTTGTACTTCCTTAAGGGCTTATTACACTATGCGGTATTCAGACAGTCTTAGTACGACTGTCTTAAAATCTAACTAGGCAAGCTCGCTATTACACTGGGCTGAATACCGCATGCTAACTCATTTGCAAAGCGTACGTAGTCGGTGACGGTTGTCGCGCGATGGGAAAACTTTCAAAGCACCAGAAAATCGCCATAGCTCTTGCCGCGTCTATTAATTTAAATACAAAAAAGAAAAGAAAAATATGGGTGAAAGAGTATTTACTTTTGCGAGAAAAATGATCAAAATGCAAATACTGAGTGTTTTGGAACCATGTGACTTAAGAAACTACCTTAGAGTAGGAGTTGCCGAGTTTGAATGTCTATTGAAATTAGTTACTCCATACATTCAAAAAGAAGATACGGTTTTTAGACAAAGTGTCAGTGCTAAACAAAGATTGGTAGTTACTTTAAGATTCCTGGCAACGGGCAACTCCTATCAAGACCTAAGGTTTAGCTCTTTGATATCTCAACCTCTTTTATCGTCAATTATACCAGAAACGTGCCGAGCTATCTACAAATGCTTAAAACATTTGATCAAGGTGAGTAAAAACACTGTATATTATTTTTCAATTTAACATTTATTTTTCAAATCAAGGACATTAATATAAAAGCAATGAGTAAATTAAATAGAAAATTATTTTTTTATCGGCTTGAATATCAAAAAATCTTTCATTAAATTGGCACTCCCTTCTACTATAGACGGGGAAATAGACCCTGAATCATTTTTAATGTATTCTAGAAAATCTTCAGGGTTGTTGTGAAATGAATGTTGTGCTGACTGGATTGCTTGTTGTGGTGATTGAATTATGTGTTGTGGCGATTGGATTGTCTGTTGTGGCGATTGGATTGCTTGTTGTGACGACTGGAATGCTTGTTGTGGAAACTGAATTGTGTGTTGTGGCGATTGGATTGTCTGTTGTGGCGACTGAACTTCTTGTTGTGGTGATTGAATTATGTGTTGTGGCGATTGGATTGACTGTTGTGGCAACTGGAATGATTGTTGTGGAAACTGAATTGTGTGTTGTGGAGATTGGATTGTCTGTTGTGGAGACTGGACTTCTTGTTGTGAAAACTGAATTGCGTGTTGTGGCGATTGATCTAGTTGGCTTTGGTAACGAGGTGATTGTGAATAGTGAGGCGATGGATGATACTGTGTTGTAGATGATGATGAAGGACTCGGTGTGGGTGATGGATAATTGCGAGATGATGGACGTTTGTGTGGCAAGTTAGGAGATTGTCGGTTATATGGGGACGGGGAAGAATAACTTGATACTGGTGATTGGATGAAGGGTATCTGATAGTTGTATCTGTTCAATGTATGTCTTATTTCCGATGGTGTGACGAGTAGACAAGAATCTTCAGAGAGTCGTTCAAGTTTAGCATTATAAATTACATCGGATATAATTT
The DNA here is from genome assembly GCA_947037095.2 of Nycteola revayana. Taxonomy (NCBI): domain Eukaryota; kingdom Metazoa; phylum Arthropoda; class Insecta; order Lepidoptera; family Nolidae; genus Nycteola; species Nycteola revayana. Next base: position 17,131,722 of record OX344849.2, on the reverse strand, counting down.
TTTGAGTAAATATCAGTTGTGTTCCACTTATATCCTTTAATTGCAAGCCTACAGACTTTCCAAATATTTCCCAGTGTTGTTCTTCTTTATTTGATAACATTACTTCAGCAGATTTAATAAGTTTTTCTTGTTTTTGTAGAAGTGTTTCTTTTTTTTTCTTTACGCTATGTCCTCTAGAAGTTGAAGCAATCGATCCGATTTGCTGGCTTGGAATGTCTTCGTCAGATGAATTGGAGCCCTAAAAATACAGTTAAATTATTTTTTTTTGTTCTAGATACCTGAAAATGAAACAGAGTGGAAAGAAATTGCTGAGGAATTCGAAACAAAATGGAATTTCAGTCACTGTGTTGGATCATGTGATGGGAAGCATATCGCTATAGAAAAACCTCCCGAAAGTGGCTCTTTGTTTTACAATTATAAGGGATTCTTCAGTATTGTACTGTTTGCTGTTGTAAATGCTAACTACGAATTCATGTATGTACACACAGGCACCAATGGATCCGTTGCAGATGGAGCAATTTTAAAATGTACAAAATTTCATAAGAAAATGATTAACAATTCTTTAAATTTGCCATCTCCATCTCCACTGCCAGGCACAAACGAAATTGTACCATACGTGTTTCTGGGGGATAGTGCATTTGCATTGAATAAAAATTTCATGAAACCATTTCCTTTTAAAAATATTAATCGGATGCAAAGGATTTTTAATTATCGATTATCGCGAGCCAGAAGAGTGGTTGAAAATGCCTTTGGCATATTGAGTTCCCGTTTTAGAGTACTGCGTAGACCACTTGATCTAGATCTGGAGAATGTGGATGCTGTGGTGTTCGCATGTTGCGCTCTGCATAACTTTCTGAGGAAACGAGTACCAACTTACATATGTCATTCTAATATTGATTCAGAAAATATAAGACAGGGTACGTTTCGCGAAGGAGATTGGAGACAAACCTCTGCACCCTTAGTTTCATTACAGCGTTCTTCAAATAGGCAGCGTAATGAAGATGGCAATATTGTTCGCAATAAATTCATGGACTATTTCAATTCTGTTGGACATGTTAGTTTCCAAGACCGAATGATTGATGTTGTACCACCATAATATTTGTTATATCTACCATTTTACCTGATTAAATAATGCTTAATAAAAGAAATATACTTTTTACTAGTGGACCCGACAGACATTGCACTGTCCCTCGAACCCATTAGGCGCAGCTGTCTATAAAGTCTATAGGTGAGCGAAGCCGTGGACTTCTGCCCACGGCTTCGCTTACACGTCTATAGTATACAAATAAAATACAGGCTGTTTCATAATACCCTAAAAATTGAAAAGGGTCAATGTACTGTACCTACTAACAACTTTAACTATCCAACTTCGAAATACACGAAAACAAAAACATCTGTTCCATACATATCGGGATATTGGTCTTGAATTTTGAATATTTCTACGAAACAGCTGTTTTTATTCGCGATTTAGAAGTTGGTATAAAGAATTGAATACAAATTACCTCCTCATCTTCGATGCTCTCTGGTGTTATGCGACATGGTTCACTCCTTGACCCAAGAAAGTTTAACGCGTCGTAATACCATAAAGTCGGTACATACATTTTATCTGTCCCTGCGCCAGTTTGTTTGGAAGCATTTACCTGTAAAAAAACACAATTATGCATTTTGAAGCTTGAAACGATTTAGGCTCAGATCAATTCAAAATGCCCGATTTATAGCTAAGCTAAGGTTCCCAAAGCGTTCGTTATACAGGTGCGTTTTATCGTATGTGTAGGTAGGTACCTGTTTTTATTGGGACGAATAAAACACATAACAAAGGAATTAAGTAGGTACATACCTTAGCCAATTCTTTTATGCTAATTGGTGCGCATGTTCATCAACTTCTTTTTTATTGTTTTGACTGTAGCCTTTTCATCGAAGGTTTTATAAATTTCCAACAACACCCGGAATCCTTCAGTACGAAGTGGTTGATTGGAATAATCTTTATGACTTTTCAGCCATAAATATGGCATGTCTCGGTACAAATCAAGAACATTGAAAAGTAGGTACTTCTTTTTCTTTCGAACACGCCATGGTGCACGCGGCCACAGCAAACAAACGTATACGACCGTCTTTGCTCTGCGGCTGCCGCGCGCTGACTGAACGGTCTAAGCGTGCTAAGTCTTATTACACTACGCGGTATTCAGCAAGCAAGCGAGTAAGCACGGCCGAACCCATTCGGTCAGTCTAATTAGACAGGCTAACTTGCTAGCTCTTATTACATTAAGCTAAATCTTAGTAAGACTGTCTGAATACCGCATAGTGTAATAAGCCCTTTAGATGACTTACATTAATACTTGTAATAACAAGTTGTATGTACTGTACTTTAATTATTTGTTAATCATTGAATAGTAAATAGTAGACAGGAGGTATACCTATTTAGAATTTGTAAAAGTGGGTGATTTTGTAAAAAGTTTAGAGATTCTAATAGTGTCCACTATTAGAATATTGTATATGGAAGATACATAGAATAATCAACACTTTATTAGTCAAAGACTCAGTTTGCTGGTTCTTTTAAATGTACTCAAACATTAAACACAAGTAAGTGATAAAATGAAATTTAATATTAATGAATCATCCAATTGAGGTGACCCTTGTGACACTAATCTCAGTCTGCTGCAATTAACAATACATTTATACATGCAGGTCATTTATTTTAGATAATTAAGGTGTTCAATATTAAATTTATATAAATTATAATTACTATACTTTGCATCAGGTACCTGTACTAAGGATATTTGGCCCCAGCACTGATGGTCATAAAGCATGTGTTCACATTCATGGAGTGTTTCCTTACTTTTACATACCATGTCCAACACCAAACCCAGAACCACAATTTTTATATCAGGTAATGGAATTTTATATATCAATAAACCTACTCAAATGGACTATGTATAGTTTCTCTAACATCAAAGAAGGCATGCCTCAAAGCAACAATCAACAAACATAGTTGTTCAACAATTAATTTTGCTGTGAAATCAATTCAATTTCTGACTAATGAAAGACTTCATCGTGAACTGGGTATCAAAACTGTAACGGAGGAAATGTCAGAAAGAGTTCTAAAACATCCAAATGAGCTGGCAAATAATTTAATGAATCCAGTGACAGAACCCAGAAGCCTTAAAAAAAAGATGACACACAAGACTTGATTATCTAGGCATCAACATTGATTAACGTTCCTATCAGTGGATGGGCAATGTTGCAAGCCAATGACTACTTTTGCAAATATTGCTGAATATCTCATTATGATAGATTGCAATAATATACATATAAAAAAATAAAAAAGTTCAACAATTAATTTTGCTGTGAAATCAATTCAATTTCAAAAACATAAATGAAGGAAAATTTACAGTCCAACTAAAAGTTTCTCATTCAATAAGAAACCCTAATGTTAACTACAGGTTTATAGGCATATTAAATTAAATTCAAAATTATGCTATTAAGACACGTTTCTCCATTTCATGCCTGACATTGGCAGTAGTGTTGTCATTCAACACATCGCCATTAAATAAGAAAGAAGAAGAAAACTATGCTATCAAAAAGTGGTCTATGGCTTGATGTTACCATTTTAAATGTTATAAGCTTTTTTGATGACATTACTTCATTGATTATTATGACAATTTTATTATATTTTAAGATTGCGGCTAGCCTGGACAAGGCTTTAAATATTGCATTAAAGCAAGCAACTTCTGCCAATCAGCATGTGTATAAAATTTCTCTTGTGAAAGGATTGTGAGTATTAATAAATACATAAAAGTGTTTATTTCAGTGCAAATTTTCAAACATTTATTTGTTACATATTACAATTTTACAAAATATATGAGTATACTGTGACAAAAAAAACTCTGGCTACTAAGACAAATCATTACCTTTTTATTAATCCAACGTTTCGACATGGGTTACACCAGTCGTGGTCACGGATAGACTGATGAGTGTCAGCAACATTATATTTATTTAAATTTTTTTTGATTTCTGTAACTAGTAAAAAGTATAAAATTTTTTATTTTAGGCCCTTCTATGGATATCACGATAAAGATCATTTATATCTAAAGGTGTTCTTATACAGTCCTGGTTTGATTAAACAAGCAGTTGAACTGTGCAGTAATGGTGCCATTTTGGGTCAAGTGTTTCAACCACATGAGTCTCATCTTAATTTTACCCTGCAGTTCTTTATAGATTTTAACCTATTTGGTATGAGCAACATTGACCTTCAAACCGTTAAGTTTCGCAAAACCGGTTTGTCACAAAATTCCAATGAAGTACAAAGTCCTAATGAATTTGGGCTTAAACCAGAAAGTATTTGTTATTATGAAGGAGACTGTATGGCATCTCATATCATCAATCGTCAGAGAATTGGCAAGGGAGATGGTATTGAAAACCCAGGCTTAGAAGAAGTATGGAATCAAGAAAGTGAGAGACGAAAACAATTAAATATATCATTAGCATCAAAGTCACTGTCACAAGGCAGAATAAAAGCTGAGGAAACTGACTCACATTATAAGTTTGAGCAAATATTTTTGATTAAGATGTCTGCTTTGATAGATAAACCTGTGATAATTGACAGTGAGAGTAAACCAGTGCAAATAGTACAGTATCCAGCTATTAGTAAAGAAGGATCACAAGTATTTAATGCTGTAGATGTCAGTGTTCATTTACCGGATAGTTCATTAACTACAAGTTTTAATCAAACTTTAAGACCTGAATTTGATGAAACTTTAGAAGACAATGATACTACACTTGTGGATGAAGATGTAGCTTTAAATACAAGTTTATCATTTCATTATAGTCAGGTTTTATGTAAGTTACATTATCCATATTGTTTATAATACAAATACATAATTTACTTTGTATAATGTTTGTAAGATAGGAGAACAAATTGAGTATAATTATTTTTGTTTAATTCTAGTAAACAATGAAGATCTAGAACTCCTAGACATGTTACAAGATATGGACGATAAGCCCATAGAAGAAGACAGTGTAATGGGCACACCTGCAAATACAGAAAACGAGAGAGATAACGATTCTGACGATGCTGAGTATTCACAAATTTACGACGAAAAAACGATATTATTCACTGAAGATGAGTAAGTTATTTATTGTCTAAACATCAAGTATTTTAATATTAACAATATTAAATTCAACGCCTGTTTCAGTAAAGGCGATGAAAACGAAAGTTCTCCTTCTTGGAATGACTCGTTTTGGGATGGCGCTAATATACCTCAACTCGATGGTACATTCGATGATGATCGTAAGTGTTTAAACTTTTATAACAGCCATTTTTATTGTAAAGTGCACACGAGATAGGGATTCATTTTCCTAGTTGCCTTAAGCTTTAATTTTAAACAAATTATGTTTTATTTTTTATAGATGTAAAGAAAGTTAGGAAAAGAAAGATGAGACCATTCAAACTTGGACTCTCAAGACCTAAATCTAAAAAGAATGAACCTTTAGAGTCTAATGCCGAATCAGAGTCCCAGATGGATATAAGTGAAATAGATGAAATTAATGCCTCCAGAGATACGATTGAGGACATATCTGATGTTCATCTAAGACGGATGATTAAAACAGAAGCGACCAGTATTCTAGATAAATCTATGCATTCCGAAGCAGGTGATGCAGTAAATACATGTAAGGTTGAAAATGAATCTATTGTAGACTTAGTAAATAAAGTAACCAAATCCGAAAAATGTTTACAGCCAGGAGCAGCTGAAGCTTATGATTTAGAAAATAATTATGAACCAAGCGCGGGCCCATCAAATTTAAATATTAAAAGAAATAACTCATTTAGTCCAAGTTTACATAATAGTGTAGTCGAATTCGATTCTTCACCTGAAAACGATAAATTGGGTATTATGAGTTTCTATGATATGTCTAAAGTGTTTGATATGTCCCTTGAAGATACTCCTGAGAAATCAGAAATAAACGATAATAAACCGCTTGAATGTGATATTAGCCTAACTAAAGAAGACGTTTTTATGACAGAAACAACAGAAACAATCAAACTAGATGTGAAACCAAAGGTAGAACCAAAAACAGACAGTTTGCTCCCACAAGATAAAGAAAAAATATTAACGCCTAGATTTAAACCTCCTACTAAAAGCTATGTTATTTCAAGTTTACAGCAATACAACATACCTAAAGTACGTAATCCAAAACCCTTCTATTCTGATCATAAAGATGTTGGAGATAAGGTAGAAGTAGGTCAAATGCTTTTAAAAATAAACAGCAGATTATCCAGAGATCAAAAACCTTTTGATAGAGTTATAGATATGACGAGTATAGAAGAATGGCGGCAGCTTATATTTCTGCAAACAAATGAAATGTCTCAAGAGTCATCGAAACCAGAAGCATTAAAATGTTTGTTGGCAGGAAATAGAAAATGTATTCTAGAACCAATAACAAACCCACCAACTACTAAAGAAGTAAAAAAATGGTTAAAACAAAAAAAATGTGAAATACCATTAGAAAGTAATACAAAAAATTTTGAAGACGTCAGTAAAAATATTGATGAATTGGATAATTCTCAAGCTCTAGGATTGAATGACATGAATAACAGTCTTAGTTTGGAAAGTGAAAGTGAGAAGGTAAATATATTTATAGTAATAAGGTTAATGCTTGTAATTAACTTGTGTGATGTTACAGTTTTTTCTAATGTTTCAGGATAAAACTAACCTGAATACATCCAGTCTTCAAATAACTATGCAAACAGACGGATCGTTTTTATGTTTTGGAAGTCATGATAATCAACACGAAAATACATCAATAGACCAACCGAAAGTGGATGTAAACTATTTAACAGTAATGTTGGTTGAAGTAATTACATCTGTAAGAGGAGATTTACTTCCTGATCCTGCCATTGATCCAATTTTTGCTGTATTCGTAACAATTACTAATGATTGTCCTCCAGATCATCGACTAACAAAGAATCTTACGAAAATACTAGTAGTTGAGGAACCCAAACCAATCAGATATCTAGATAGAAGCATATTTAATGTAGATACTACCTATGTTGAAAATGAAAACGTTTTATTAGAGAAAATTGTAGAATTAGTTGTACATCATGATCCAGATATATTATGTGGCTATGAAATAGAAATGAATTCATGGGGATATATCTTAGAGAGAGCTCAGAATTTGAACATTGAAGTTGTGAAAAGTGTATCCCGAATAATTGAGACATATCGACAGAGGCGCTGGAGGAGTGACGATAAAGATTTTGAGGGCAAAATCATTGGTAGAATTATGTTAAATGTTTGGCGTTTGTTTCGGCACGAGATGGCATTGTCGAGTTACAGTTTCGAGAATTGCATGTATGAAGTTTTGAAAGAAAGAGTACCAAAGTATAGTTATGCACATTTATGGGAATGGTGGGGACATGAATCGAGAATACTCAGATGGATTCCTGTTGAGCATTATTTGACGAGGCTCTCTGGTACAGTCCGGATGTTGGATAAGCTGGATATTATAAGTAAGTAAGTTTTATATAACCTTTAACTATACGTATTTGATTTAAAACTATTATATGAGGCAGCAAGAATGGCCTACATACAAACTTAACATTCTGATATATTATGTAGGTTCTAAAGAAAATCAGTATAACATTTTCTTTTTTTTTGTGAAATAAGACGATATTCGTCGTGTTTTGTAAAGTTTCTTTTTGTTTGACGCTTATACGCCACTATTGCACTGACGCAATTGACAATAAAATATAGTTACCAATTGCCGAGTCACACAAACAGTTTATTTAGACGATGTTGGTTGGGCCGTTCTTGTTTTCACCAACTTAAATGTAGGGTTTCTTTTTGCTAAAGCAGTGATAGATTTGCGAAATAGGTAGGTAGGTTTCATTTTTTTAAGAAACATTTTATTTTTGCAGACAGAACATCAGAGTTAGCTAGGCTTTTTGGCCTACAATGGTGGGAGGTGTTATCCCGAGGTTCGCAGTTTCGGGTGGAATCTCTTATGTTGAGGGCCGCTAGACCCTTGAATCTTATAGCACTGTCTCCTACTGTGAGCCAAAGAGCCGCCATGAAGGCTCCTGAATGTCTACCGCTTATATTTGAACCAGGTAACGTTTCTATTGCTTCTTCTTCTTACAATTGTAGTCATTTTAAACAGCCCCATTCTTCTAACAGTTAAATTTAAGGTCGTAACTACCGAAGTTCGGGGTTCGAGTCCCAGATCGGGCTTATTTAATAAGGCTGGAGCACTGCTCGCCTTTATGTCCGGTGATGGAACAAAAGCCTCGTGGCTAACTACGTATGTCCGTCCGAAAATAAAACCGTGTCGGGCAAAACATTGTTATACTATAATAGGTATGAAGACTAAAAAAATATAATTAGTCCGTCAGTTAGATTAATAAAAAATATTGGACACGTTTTTTAAATTTATCAAATAAATAAAAGTTGAGAAAGATATAGAGCAACAACAAACTATAAATGTGGGCTTGAGACGTCACTACTAGGTAAAATTGTAACTAGAAGTGACGTCACACGAAATTGCAACGCGCTGTTACTTCGTCATTTTTTGTTTGAGGTACGAAAAATCTAACTGACGGACTTAATAGATTTTTGTATTTAAGTTAAGTCGTTAAGTTGTCGGTCTTGATCTAGATGTCTGTCGGGACTTGAAATCTCAACGATGGTGTCTGTAATATAGTCCAATCATATATTGAGAGTAAGGATATGAGTTAGTGCATATACTTGTGCACCATAATATGTGCAGATATGTACCCTATACACATGCGACGAATCTCACCGATTTTTTCACCATGAAAAAAACCCTCGGTAGCTTTATTATTGTACTATGTTTTCTACTACATAGAAGCACCAACTTGAGCTTTGTATTTCTTTTGCAGAATCCCGATTTTATACGGACCCAGTTATTGTTTTAGATTTTCAAAGTTTATATCCGTCCATGATGATAGCTTACAACTATTGTTTCTCCACGTGCATCGGTCGCGTTCAAAATATCAATGGGTAATTGTTTGACAATATTGTCATTTATATATATTTTTAGGCAACTAATTTACCCTGTGGTTTTTTAATCGCTGCTAAAACTGGCAGGATGATTTTCCATCCGTATTACTACTATCGACAAAAGCCGTAGCGTAGCGGTATTTGGCTTCTTTAAATCTCGGAGGTCGTGGTTTTGATCCCCACGCCGGACAGGAAATCTATGTCTAAATTCTAAGATTCTTCTTCTTTCCGGGTCTGGTTGGTTCAGGGACTTACCTCCGTGCCTCGGAAACCACTTTAAGCCGTTGGTCCCGATTGTTATAACATCCATCTATAATAATCATATATCAAGGAACAGGCAGCGTTATACGGGCTGATAATGACGTTGATTACTATCGAAACGTAACTTTAAAATTTTAAAATAGATAATAATAATATGTTTTTTACAAAGGAGTCAGCAATAATAAATGTACATGGCTAAAGCTCCAGTGACAAAATGAACTAGTACGAATGGGCACCCCTAACACAAGTTCATTTTAATTTTAATTTATTTTAATTTTTAATGAAATATTTTCGCTATGTATTCGCAACGACTAAAATCACCGAGTATATATATTTTACTGATTATTTATAAGAATTATAACTTTTTAGAGAAACAGATTACGAGTTTGGAGCATGGAGACTTAAGATTTCAAAAGCTAAGTTAGAAGCATTGGTGAAAAAAGGCTTGGTCCATTGGTCTCCAGTTGGTGTTGGGTTTGTGAAGGCTTCAGTTCGACGTGGTGTACTGCCTGCGTTGCTGAGGAGAATCTTAGCCGCTAGGCAAGCAGTCAAGAAAAATATGAAAGTGCAAACCGATGAAAGTGTGAAGAAAGCCATGCATTCTAGACAATTAGGTATGAAGTTTTTAAGTGTTTTGAACATTATTTAGTGAGACAAAGCAAAGTCCTTCATATATAGGGTGACAGGTAATTAGTGACCGATACCTAAACACATTATTGTGCTCATGATAACAAACAACTTTTACTATGGCACCAACTCTGAAATCGCGAAAAAAAAATCAGTTATGTTCACATAACTCGTCAACATGGTAGGGAGCAGCAGATTTTTTTTTCGCGATTTCAGGGTTAGGTTAGGTATCGGTCACTAATTACCAGTCACCCTATATAACCTAAGCGCATATACAGTAATAATTAAAAAAGCGAGAAGTATCGTTTATATATACTAATACTTCCTAATGGTAGCCCAGTGGTCAAAATTCGAATTCGATAATTAAAAAATATATAATACCATTTTGCACTCCTTCTCAATAATAAAGGTGCGTGAAGTGTGCGAAATTTCATACACGGAGGAGTATGAAATTTCGCACACTTCACGCACCTTTTACGTAATTTACGTAAAAAGGGATACAAAGTTTTCGCTTCACGTATATCTAGATACTTAGGAATTAACAAAATAATTTAATAATTCGTAAGGCCTTTCTTGGTTGTATTAATTATAAACCTCATGGTAATTTAAAGAAATAAATATTGTAACCGTTGCATCGCAATATATTTTCGAAAATTTATTATATGTACATACATAAAAATATTGATTTATTTAGTAAAAAAGTGATACACACAACATTAATACTAGATATATGAATAATCTTGTGGTACATGCTAGTGTATACGGTTCTACAACAAACTTCCTCATAATATAAGAGTATTGTCAATAAATAAATTTAAAACAAGCCAAATTGTGTAACAGGGCTTATTATAAAATTTCTGATTATATTAGTGACAAAAATGCTTGGGATTGAATCGCTCCAATTACAATTTAAAATAGAAAATTATGTAAAATATTATTATAAAAAAAGAGGGTTCTACTGAGTTTTTTTGGCAGTGTTTCTCAGTAGTCTCCACGTTACGCACTGCACGGTAGGGAAAAAAATATGACGATTCCAAATAAATGTAACAATTTTTACGGAATAAATGATATTTGACTTTGACTTTGAAATCACTGGACCTTTCAGAGAATTTTGGCAATTTACTCTACATAAATAGAAAATTCTGTCCCGCGCGTTTTAAGTGTTTTATGCCCACATCTACGCCCTCGTCAAAGTCCACGCCCATGACCTCATCCATGCCCATGCCCATACCGTAGTCCATGCCCATATTAAAAATACAAATATTTACTCTTTATAATTTAAATGTCAATAGATTAATTTATCATTCGTAAATATTTTAGGTTTGAAACTAATAGCGAATGTGACATACGGTTACACTGCGGCTAACTTTAGTGGCCGAATGCCATGCGTCGAAGTAGGCGACAGCGTTGTGGCTAAAGGAAGAGAGACATTAGAAAGAGCCATCAAGATGGTGCGCGAGAGTACACAGTGGAATGCTAAGGTAGGACTGCGAATGTAAATTGTAAAATTATTTCATAGTTAGATAGCCCATTTATCAAGCAAGGCTATATTTTATTATGACGTTCCTACGGGAACGGGAGTTACGCGGCTGACACCGCATACGGGAAGGTAGTTTACATAAATACGGTTTATATTATTTTATCAGGTGATCTATGGGGATACAGATTCGATGTTCGTTCTGGTGCCGGGTGGGACTCGGGCCGAGGCGTTTGAGATCGGCCAGCAGATCGCTGATGCCGTCACAGCGGACAACCCGTCACCAGTCGCTCTGAAACTGGAAAAGGTTAGATTTTTTTTTTGTTTTTTATTTAGGAAACATACAGTCTTTTACATATTATACCAAGAAAAACAGCGTTACTTATAGACCTAGAGTTCCATAACAATACATTTTTTCAACTACGGTATCAAGAATAATAATATATTATAAACTCAAACTAAAATTAATAAAACAGTACTTATATATAAACTAGTGGTAATTAAAAGAAATAAATAAGTAGAATGTGTGTGACAATACAATAAAATTAGTCTCTAAGAAGTGTCTAAAATACTTTTACGTAACTTGGCTTTAAATAAATTTAAACCATTACCAAAAAGATCAATATCGGTATACGATTTATTGTTTGTGTCAACGCTACGTCTAAAGACGTACACGTACACGAAATATTAATATTTTAATGCATCATTTAAATATATTATGAATCTGTCTATAAACATTGTGAAGCAAAAAAAAAAAATAATTTATTTATTATTGTTTTTTTGTTTTATTCAGGTTTACCAACCTTGTATTTTACAAACGAAGAAACGTTACGTTGGATATATGTACGAGAGTGCCGACCAAGGGAAACCGGTCTACGAGGCTAAAGGAATTGAGACAGTGAGAAGAGATGGATGTCCCGCTGGTGTCAAAGTGAGTCTTATAGCTTTAGCATACCAATCGATCGCCGTAGATTCGTGAAGTATAAATACGCATATTACGTATCATAAGTCGAGATTTCATATTACGTAACATAAGTCGAGTTTTATATTTTCAGTCGAAATTTTCATTAAACAATATAATCAAGTCTTAGTGTATTTCGTCGGAAATCGTAAGATTTTTCTTTTGGAGTCTCTATTGTGGAGGCCCAGCATGTCTGGCTGCCCTAAATCTGGCCCAGACAAGAGGCCGGTTTAGAGTCACTGATAATTCAGTGCCCTTTATACTGACGTACTTATATTTTTCCAGCTTCTCCAGCGCGCTCTCTGCGAATTATTTGAAAGCGGCGATATGACGCGCGTGAAACGAGCGGTGATTTCAACACTCTCCCGTCTAGTGGACGGAACAATGCCGCCACAGGATTTGTTTTTCACTCGCGAGTACCACGGCCAGAACGGGTATAGACCCGGCGCTTCAGCACCGCCCAATGAAATAGCCAAGTATGTGTCGATTGAGTTACTATTTTTTTTACTGACGCTGCGTATATAAAACAGTTAATTCCGCGTAATTCCCGTTTTCCGGAACTTCATTATTAAATATAGCATATTTTACTCCTGCATAAAGTAGCTTTCTAATGGTGAAATATTTTTTCCTGAGATTAGCGGGTTCAAGCAAACAAACTCTTCAGCTTTATATTATTAGTATAGATAGGTAGTAGCGTTAATAAATAATTAAACCCGATACAGCTATGTTCATCTGTTTGCTTGGCATGGGGAAAAAAATATACCTATGAGCCTCGTAATCTTCTATATATATAAAAGAAAGTCGTGTTAGTTACACTATTTATAACTCAAGAACGGCTGAACCGATTTGGCTTAAAATTGGTAGGGAGGTAGCTAAGAACTAGGAGAAGGACATAGGATACTTTTTATGTCGTTCCCGGTAGGAGTAGGGTAGGGTAGGGGGGTAGGGGTAGGGTAGGGGGGTAGGGGTAGGGTAGGGGTAGTGTAGAGGTAGGGTAGGGTAGATGTAGGGCACCGCGTAGATTTTGAGGCGGTACGAAGTTTGCCGGGCCAGCTAGTTACACATAAAAGGGAATGTGAAAAATGCTAAAACCGTGAAATTTTTTGGCGATGCCATATCAACCGATGACATAAGTTGTAGCTATTTATAGTTAAGAATTAGCCTCCAATTATTGCTGAAACAACGCTTAATTTTTTGACATTTTCTGATTACTATTCCATTGTGATTGCACTGCAGATGTGACATTATTAGTGTCTAAACAATGTCACATATGAGATTATAATTTGCAACGACAATTTGCACTTTGTATTTGAGTTACATTTCTATGATTATTATTCTTACGAGATAGGGACATATTCTTGTAAGAATGCGATATGATAATATCATTAATATTGAGTAAATAATGAATTAATGTAATTACGAGGCTCATAGGTATATTTTTTTCCCATGCCAAGCAAACAGATGAACATAGCTGTATCGGGTTTAATTATTTATTAACGCTATAATCTGGACATCTTTAAAACTAAAGTGAACAGACACTTTCTAGGCAAGCGTGTATCGTCTTAGGTCTTATCATCGCCTTCCATCAAGCGAGACAAAGGTCAAACGTAAAGCCTATATTTAGTAAAAAAAAAAAAACGTTACTGTAATTCAAACCTCCAGGCGACTTCTGCTCCACGATCGTCGTAGTGCCCCCCGTGTTGGTTGGCGGGTATCCTGGCTAGTCACAGCAGGAGCCCCGGGCGCCGCCTTGGTCCGACTCGCCAGAACACCTTCGGAACTCATAAGAGATCCTACCTTACAACCGCATAAGAGTTATTATGCAGCAAGAGTGTTGTTGCCACCATTGCATCGATGTTTGTCGCTTCTGGGAGTAGACGTTTTTAAGTGGTAAGTTTAGAATAAATTAAAGCTTTTGATACTGTGTAACATTAAGTTATGTTGACTTGTTGAATACAATAACCCATTTAATTTACGATAAGATTAGTATTATAAGTTATATACTGGCTTTTACTGTTAACAAAATTATGTATAGTTGAATTGATGTTGAGTCACATGGATGTAGCAATGGAGTTCCACAGGGTAGTATGGTAGGACCATTAGAAAAACGTATAATTGATTGTTAGTTACAGTTGTGTATTATTATTTGCTGTTACATTATACCTAGTAGTAGTGCTGAGTGGATTCCGGCTAAGAATAGACCATCCCATGTCTTACCATGGGTGTTTTAAGAGGCGACTAAGAGACACATAGTTGATGGATGGGCTGCAGCATGTATCAGCTCAAAGACACCCACCATCTTACTGCGATCACCAAAATGGGCCTCCTCTCAACAGAACTTGGCCAGCCAGGATCCTTGAGGAATTTGGGCCGGATTGCTTATGCCAACGGCGGATCGAAGGAGTGTCCGGGGGGACTGATGATGATGATGAATACACACAAAGTCATAATGATTCATTTTAAACACAGGTGGAGTGAACTAGGATTGACTCGTGAGATTCAACAGCGCGAGTCGAACCGCGCCGGTGGTATTGCTAAGTACATGTGGCGGGAGAGATGTGCCGTGTGCGGAGCCCGAAGTGCACGATCCGCGATCTGTGATACTTGTGAAATACGCGCACAACATTCCGCTGCGACGCTTGAGCTGCGACTGATGACAGCACATGAAAACTATCAGAGTTGTAACATAGTAAGTTTTTTTTTTAAATAAAAGTATGTAGGAGGATGTTGATAAATGTGGAGGAGGCAAAACTGGTATGTCAAGATTGTAGCAAGTGGAGGAAAGTGGTCTCTACTAACTGGGGAAGAGGCCTGAATGTATGTTGTAGTGGATTATCATATAATATACACTGTGATGTTTTAGTCGTTGCCAATACTCAGCGAAGTTAATTATTTTGTTATTACAATTGATCTATGTATATAATCTTTCAATGACATTAACAATTACTAATTAAATTGACTTTGAGCCTCTGTTAGGGGCACCCGTTCGTACAACTTAGATTATCGTTTATTGGCAGGCATTAGAGCTCACATTCCCACGTTCATTTACTATTGATGTCTAATGAGGGCAACTAAAAAAAATATGTCTATTTCAAAATTTTAATCGTCTTTTCAATTGTTAATAAAGACTAAAATTTACGTTGTATAATAAGCTTTAAAAATACTTGTCTTCATAATTAAGTATACATCAAACGCGCGTGCTTTTAGCTCCCGTTCCCGTAGGATCTTCATAATTAAATATAGAATATGTAACTCCTAGTTAACGTAGCTTTCTAATAGTGAAAGAATTTTTCAAATCGCACCAGTACAGATTAGCGCATTGAAGCAAACAAACTAGCTTTATGCTTTATAGAAAATACTATCGACTCAAATAATGTTTTTTTTTTTGTTTTCAGATCTGCGCTACGTGTACTGGCCACAATTATTCTATAAATTGCGAGAACGCTGAATGTCCTGTATTATGGCGAAGGATAACAGCAAATCATAAGTTAACACAAATAGAAGATATTGTCTCACATTTACCGCCTAAATTTACTAAAGAAAGATTCGCCTTTTAATCATGTAATTGTATTAGCGTAATGAAATAAATTATATACCAATTAGTATCAATAATATATTATTTTATAATTTAAGTAGCCTTATTTTTTAACAAATTTAGTCGTAAGCAAATGAGGTATAATTTTGTATGTTCAAGGTTAATTTGGCCAATTTCTATTATTTGAACATGGAATAAATACTAATAATAATGTTCCAAGTCCAATAAATAACCTTAAAACCACTACGGTAGTTCCTCAAACTTAAAAGGCTGTGCAAGTAAAGGCGAAAACGTATTGTTAAAACGTGATGCGACGTGATGAAACGCGACGCGTGTTGAGTCGAATAAAATGTATTGTATTCTATAGACCAGAATCACACTATGAACACCCGACACGACGCCACGCGTGCACTGATGCACGGTGAATATCAGGTGTCGACACGTGGCGTCACGTCGCGTTTTAATAATGTGTTTGCGCCTTAAGAGTCCTTTAAAATTTTATAAAGTTATATTGCATTCAGGGGCGTAGCTACTGCCGTATCCATGATACGGGGCCCCTGACTACAAGGGCCTCTCTCTATAGTCTGTGTGGTAGAGGACCTCTCCAACAAGTATTGATACTGGGTCTATCAAGGGCTTGCTATATATTTTACGCCAAAGATTGTGTTACAAATAAAGAAGACAATTCTTCATTTTAGTTTATAATATATATATATATATATCTATACTAATATTATAAAGAGGAAAGATTTGTACCTATTTTTGTATGTTTGTATGTTTGTAATGAATAGGCTCAAAAAGTACTAGGCCGATTTAAAAAATTATTTCACCAATAGAATGCTACATTCTTCCAATTTGACATAGGCTATATTTCATTTTGAAAAAAATTAGGGATCCTTGGTAAAATTTGAACAATGTAACCGAAGGTGTAGAAAAATGAGTCTTAAAATGTCTTTCGTCGAATGCGCTGCCGAAACTATTAGCGATAGAACAAAATAATGTACAACAATATTGAAGAACATCATAATGTCTACAAAAAACTCCGCGGTAGCATATGTCCAACTATTGTAGTTATGTCACTACAACAACTTTTTTCATTTTAAACATTAATCTATCTTATATATATAAAAGAAAGTCGTGTTTGTTACAACACTTATAACTCGAGAACGGCTGGACCGATTGCCATGGTTTTTGATTTGTTGGATTTGTAAAAACAAAAGAAAGTCGTGTTAGTTACACTATTTAAAACTTAAGAACGGCTGAACCGATTTGGCTGAAAATTGGTAGGGAGGTAGCTAAGAACTGGGAAAAGGACATAGGATACTTTTGGGTAGGGGTTGGGTAGGGTAGGGTAGGGGTAGGGTAGGGTAGGGGTAGGGTAGTGGTAGGGTAGGGTAGGGGTATGGTAGTTGTAGGGTAGGGGTAGGGTAGGGTAGGTGTAGGGTAGGGGTAGGGTAGGAGTAGGGTAGGGGTAGGGTAGGGTAGGGGTCGGGTATAAAAGTCCACCCGTGCGAAGCCGGGGCGGGCCGCTAGTATATATATATATATATAAATCATTATCATGTCTATGGATTTATTAGATATTGGCTACAAACGCAAAATCATGAAAAACTAATTTAATTTCAGAAAACCACACTTTGATACAATTTCTAAACAAAATGGTTATATTAAATGACATAAAAATTACATGGCAATATAAGTAATCTGTAAAAATATAGTAGTCACACCACTATTCAGCGCGCTTAGTACATATTATTTTATAAAATACAAATGTATATTGGTGTCCGTTATCTGAATTATGTATTATTGTTTTGCGAGACTAGTGTAACATAATTTATGAATTTTGTGGTGAGTCAATAAAAGTATTATTATTATTCATCAATAGCATTCGAAAGGTTCAAAAGACTAAAAATGTCAATGCATTGTTAATAAAAAGGTGTGATTGGATTTGAATGGTTTGAATTCGTTCGGTATTCAGTCAGTATATTTCATTCACTCATTGTAAATTCATTGTGTGTTTGGATTTGCATTCCCAATTTTATCATTGCGTGCTACTTTTCGGATATAAATTCTATTTTAACAAAATAAATTGTGCTTTTGTGTTTTACTTATGTGGTGATAGCAAAATTGATAAATGTTGTGTTTTTAAAGTGAAGTGATTTAATGGTTGAGTGTTCAAAAAATGTAAAGTTATTTGAAAATGAAGTGCTATGACCATGTTAGACTCTATGAAGATACGCCAGTATTGGTTGTAAGATTGTTATTTCGCTAAATTGGAATGATGGAGGATGAGGAAGCAGATTTGCGGGAGCAGATTTTTCATAACAATGTCAGGGAGCAAATTGTAAGTATCACTAACAAAGCTATTATACTTATTAGCTCCTAGAATTTGAAAACAACAAAGCTCATTTGACGTACTAATTTGTTCTTCTTTAAAATATTGGCAATGTATAGTCTTAGTTCAAGTTCTCTTATATCCCTCTTGAAATCATAGTCAATTTCAATTTGTTGACCACTCTACTCTTATACATTGTTGATAGATCCCTTTAAATAATTTATAGGAGTAGTATGAAATATTCACAAGTAAATATAAATATCAAAATTGTTGTATTGTACAGACATACAATATAATTGTTTTATATATAATAAAATTAAAATCTTTTGAAAGAACATGTTAGTGTTAATAATATGTTTTTCATTCATGTAAATATAAAAAGTATAGTCTTGCAATATAAAATATAAATTTAAAGTTACATTCTAAATTTTAGAACTCTATGGAAAAGTTAACCACATGTTAAATTTAAAAAATTGAAAAATAAAAATTCTCAAATTTTGAAACTCAACATTAGTCAAATTATACATGGCAGGACATCTACATATTTTTTTGTTGGTAAGCAATCAGCAGAAGCTAATGTGAAATTAAAATAAATAAACAGATAAGAGTTTTGAAAACATGTAACTGGATGATGCGAAATATTAATCAAATACTTCCTGTGCAAGATTTCACCTGCATAGCTCCCATTCTTGTGGGAACTTCATAATTAAATATAGCATATGTTATTGCTAGATAACATAGCTTTTCAATGGTGATATAATTTTTTGCAATTGGTCCATTAGTTCTAGAGCCTATTCAGTAAAAAAAACAATCAAAAAGACTACCCACGGACCAAATCTTTCTTTATAATATTAGATAACATTTTTTAAGTTACATTTTTTTATGTGCACTACTTTGCTTGGTAAAAATGGATTTTATCACTTTTTTTTAATTAAAACATTGATCACTGTAAGAAGTTTTTATTAAAGCTGATGGTTTTTACTTATTAAGATAGGTACATACATTTAATGTATATTTTAATTAAACAGAATAATTCTAAATCTAAACCTACCAAATAAAATAACTTATAATTAAAACTAACTAATAATTAAAAACTTAGGTACTATACATAAATGTTATGGTAGTAACCATTCTTATACAATGATTTCAATTTATTTGACAAATGAAAGTAAGCACTTGTTATTAAAGTGTGTTTGATTAAAATCATGATTCATCAATTTTCACAAGTTATTTTTGTGTTTGTCTATTTATAGACCTATTCAGTTTAGTTAGTTAATAGAAAAGAAAGCTTATACAGCTTATATATCATTATTATAATTAGTAGATTCTTAATCTATAATCTTATACATTTTGCATAAAGAATACACTATATCTGGCACAGAGTGATTAGTACTAAATCATGTACTTAATTGACTTTATTAGTAATTTGTATTTTGTGATTGCATCATAATTGCCCTGAACATTTTTATCTCCTTTAGGAATGAAATTATGAATGTATATATATACCTAATTAATTGCATCTTCATGTTATTAATTGATGGATAGCTCATGAGTGTGTTAAACTATTCTGTTTACTAATTGCTAGTAATTAGTAATGTCATACTTTATAATCAAGTCTACTAGTGAAATGTAAATAATGGGTATTTTTAATTTTTCATTTTGTAGTATAATTGTAAGTTTTTTTTTCTGTTTTAAACACAACACCTGCATTAGGGAAATATACTGAATTCTGAATCCCTGTGTCACATGGGACTTCACAAACACTAAATTCTCGGACACAAAGCACACACAGACTCAGAACAAATATCTGTATTGGTTGTAAAAGGACATCATACACGCGGATCAATATGATAATGGTGCATCACAGCTCAGTCACTTAATTTATTTGAACAATGTTATAGCATACTTATACTCATATTCATAAATAACATTTGGCACTAAGCTATTTCTTCGATTTCAAATGTCTAAATTTTTATGGCTCTAGAAATAGAGACTATAAATTTGAAACATGACATTCTCAACTAAATACATGACAAATAGGTAAGAAACTTATAGATGCCTAGATGCAACTGATGTGAGCATTTTATAAAAAGTATGCTGTAAGCCAACTATTTCTAACTACCTATATGGTCAATGTAGTTAACTTTACAGTTAGGAGATCCAGCAAATCTATAGATAAATCTCTTATGAAAAGTTATTAGTGACACTGGCTTATTGTTTAATCGGAAGTGTTGTACCGTGTCTTAAGGGAAGTATAAACAAGAGCATTTACTTACATCAGAACCCGGAACATTCTCCCTTTTTACACAATATTCAACCTTACCAATATCAAAAATTGCGAATGATCGATTTTATGTTACAAGTAAATGTTTTAGTGTATACTCACCTTTATGTATACTAGTGGTGAGATGGGACTCCAGTTAATTCATTCTCCCTGGCTCCCACTTCACCGTGTTTTCCTAAGGCGCGGTACGGTGGTTGCAGTTGGTTTTGTATTTTTCTTAACTATTTTACCTGGCATACAGCTTAGTATTGTGCCTCTTAGGTTGACCCCTAGTGCCCTGCGTTCGTCGAGTGTGTGACACATGGACGATGGCGGAGGCAGCAGGTGACGGGGACGTGAGTTTGGCACTCGCGTTATTCACGTCATTCACACGCTCGAGGATCGCTCACGCCCTACGTGGCAGGCATACATTCCAATAACAATTCAATCATAAATCTATTGTAGACAAAAAGTTACTTAGTCTTTTACTTTTATTTATTTTATCAGCCTGTTTACAAAATGGGTGGAATATTAGTGCATCACACCATTCACACCTAATATCAAATGAAAAGAGAGAAAATAAATTTCTGTTCTAATTATATTTCAAAATTGAGATTAATAAATTTCGACCACCGGCAGGATTCGAACCTGCATCTCTGGGTAAAGCCCCCAATGCCTTAACCAATTAGGCTACCGTGGAACCCTACCGATCATCGAAATTTATTAATCTAATTATTTTTTCTGTGAACTTTTACGATGTTTAAAATACATAGGTATCTTATTTTGAACACGAGACGAGACGAATTCATAAAATCTTAAGATAGGTAATTGAAATCGATCCTGTCATTGTCGAGTTGTAAATGGAAACTAACTTCT
Source organism: Nycteola revayana (assembly GCA_947037095.2). Lineage (NCBI taxonomy): Eukaryota > Metazoa > Arthropoda > Insecta > Lepidoptera > Nolidae > Nycteola > Nycteola revayana. The sequence continues at coordinate 17,110,370 of OX344849.2, read as the reverse complement.
GAATATGAAGTCCATTAGTCCACTTCTTAACAGACCTTGGCAAGTCAGGGTCGTTGAGGGATAATTCCATTATTACCTCGTTTGGCAGGCGGATTGGTGATTGCAGCCTTGATCTGATAGCCGCTGCTGCCTATCCATCAGCTGTATGTCCCTTAGTCGCCTCGGTAAGATACGGGGTGGTCTATTTTAAGCTGGTAACCAGTTATTAATACAAACATTTTCAATTGTTCCAGATCTTCCTTCTTCTATTCATATGCCTCTACCTCGTATCCTTTATGCTGATCGAGAAGTTTCGACGTCGAGACAGCGAGGATTACTTCACAGGCGACGAGGATGAGGTCAAAGTGTACCGAATTAGTCTATGGCTCTGCACATTTGCTTTAGCCGTGTCTCTGGGCTCTGCTCTCCTGCTGCCAGTGTCTATAGTGAGCAATGAGGTCCTCATATTGTATCCAAACAGCTATTATGTGAAATGGCTCAACAGCTCTCTGATACAGGGTAAGTTTGATATTGTAAATTTATTTGACGTCTGTTTTAAATGTTAAATATAGAATAGATCCACCATAGACGAAGACCAAGGCTTTTGCACTCTTTTATGTTTTTATTTATTTATCAAGGTTAACCGACGGTTCTTTACACAGTAGGTACTTAGGTACATGACTTCAGTTGTAACCAAACAATAGGGATTTCTCGTGTAACAATCACTTAAAGGTTAACTCAGCAAGCATAAGAACAAAAAAATAATGAAATTATACAATTTGGAACTTCTGATTTGTTTTTCACATATAATAATTTAAGATTTCAAATTGATGAATGGGAATGATTTCAAAAGAGTCGTCCATACTACAGCGAAACGAATTTACCAAACATTAGTCTATTCTTAAGTGCGTTGGCCACTGCGCCAGGATCGCTTTACACGGCTTGAGAAATCCTGCCCCACACCCGCAGGCATTCAGTCGATCTCGTCTCCAGACTTGTATAATTTCCCTATTATTTATTTGTTATAGTGAAACTAAGGGAATATATAATATATATCGGAAATAAATCTTCTGTATGTTTACACATTTGCAACATTGTTTTTACTTTTCATAACTGAATATACTTTTCGTAGTCACTAAATCAACGAGACATTAAAAGATTATGTAATAAATTCCCATTAGTATGTGAGTTGAATGAGTTTAAGACCATGATATTCAATATTAAGCGCACTGTGTCAATTATGCGATAAAGCAAATATTTGTCTCAATGTCCACGATCGCACCTGACGTCAAAATACAATAGAACTCCGCGAACTGTTTGACATAAATCGCGGAGTTATTGCAAATGAAATAAATTCAATTTATGAGCGTAACTGTCCAGTAATATTCCAGTAACTTAAATAGGTAATAGAAACTGTTTAGCTCTTTGAATAGGTTAGTTCATTTAGCAAAGGTCCTATTTATGTGTATGTGGCCTTATAACTAATTCAGTCCTTAAGCTTCTATGGTGGAATATAAAGCACCGTTCTCACATTTGCAGTTTTCGATACCCTATAACTGGCATTTGGTGAAGTCCCTGGGGCGTATTTATAGGTAGACCTGTATCTTCGCGATATATATGATTAGCATACCATCTTTATGGAGAAAAGACTCAAGTATCCCGCTGCTGAGGCGGTGGGTATTCCTAATGCATTCGTCAAGAATAATAAAATGGGTGGAATATTAGTGCATCACACCATTCACACCCAAGATCAAATGAAAAGAGATAAAATAAATTTCTGTTGTATAATTATTTTTTCTGTGAACTTTTACGATGTTTATAATGTGTATCTTTTTTGAGCACGAGACTAGACGAATTCATAAAATCTAAGATCATTGAAATCGATCCTGCCGTTCTCGAGTTATAAATGGAAACTTACTAGGAACGACTTTGTTTTATAACAGATAGCGGTCCGCCCCGGCTATGCAATGGTGGACTTATTTTAAACATTTTGGGATAAACATTATAGCCTATGTTAATTAGTGATAATGTAGCATTTTAATGGTGAAAGAATGATCGAAATCTGTTTAGTAGTTTTTGAGTTTATTCAAAACCAACAAATATATAAAATTACAAACTTTTCCTCTTCACCTATAATATTAGTTATAGATAAACATATTAAAAAACGTTGTCAGATAATTACTTAACGATGGATTTCAAGGTTTGATTAAGATTGTTATCTTCAGAAATTAATCATCTGATAGAAGTATATATAGCAGGGAAAGTTGACAATTTTAATGTAGATATGTATAATATCTCGTTTTAAACATTCCACTTACTTCCAATATGATTGTGCCAAATCAGCTATATTTTATCCGTTTTATGTGTATTCACGACTATGCTAAAATTTATTTTCACGCAAGAATAATTACAAGCAAATTGAGATCGCTGCTCCGTGTAGTGGAACAACCAACTGTATTAATTACCTGTTAATGTTCTTATTAATCGAACTCTTAAATTAATCGGATGCAATTGGTCGTATTATATTTTAAGTGATACCTACGCCAATTTATTGCCAGTGAATTTGAAGCACGGTCATTTACCATTTAATTTATTTACAATTGAATTTAATATGAATGACTAACACAGTTTTCGTCTGTTTTTAAGCTTGTTAACCCGATCTCAGACATCAGAGCGCGTTGCTTACTTTACGATCACACGTTTTCATTATCTTTCACGTTTGATTGAAATCTACAAAATTCAGTTGAATCCATTAAAAAAACAGCTTTAAATTCAGTTGCAACATTTGACACAACCAAACAAATATTGCTAGGTAATTAATAAAACAATCTAAAGAAAACAGTAAGACTAACAAGGTCGACCTTATAGTTAGGCTGTCCATACATTGCGCGAGCGCACGATGCAAACGCTAAGCTCCCGACCTAGTCACCCCCGCCGATGTCGGCATGTGACACACGTTCGAGAAACGCACACGTCAGCGGGGCGATAAATAAGTTTCATATTTACGCGTTATGTCAAAGACAAACTATTTAAAAAAACCGGCCAAGTGCGAGTCGGACTCTCGCACGAAGGGTTCCGTACCAGTTGCAAGTGCCTACCTATTTTTGATATCAAGAAAACAACAAGTAACATAGTATAAAAGTTCTTGTAGTTCGTTGTAACTTTGATCGATGTTAATAATAGTTGATTGAATGAAAGGTAAATTGCGGTTTACGGTTTATGACGTATTAAAAAAAACTACTTACTTGATCTCGTTCAAACCAATTTTCGGTGGAAGTTTGCATGTTTATGTACATCATATATTTATTTTAGTCTTATCATTCTCTTATTTTAGAAGTTACAGGGGGGGGGGACACACATTTTACCACTTCGGAAGTGTCTCGCGCAAACTATTCAGTTTAGAAAAAAATGACATTAGAAACCTCAATATCATTTTTGAAGACCTATCCATAGATACCCCACACGTATGGGTTTGTTGAAAAAAATATTTTTGAGTTTCAGTTCTAAGTAACCCCAAATTTTTTTGTTTTTTTTCTATTTTTGTGTCAAAATCTTAATGCGGTTCACAACATACATCTACTTGCCAAGTTTCAACATTATAGTTCTTATAGTTTCGTGACATACGGACGGACAGACAGACAGACAGACATGACGAATCTATAAGGGTTCCGTTTGTTGCCATTTGGCTACGGAACCCTAAAAAGCTTATTATAAAATTGCTGATTATATAAATGACAAAACTGCCTGAGAGTGGGTTGCTCTGTAACAATATTGCTTCATTAATAATTGTATCAAAACCATTTATTTAAAAAGGATTCCTCTGAGTTTCTTGCCTGTTCTTCTCAGAGTGGCCACTGAAGTCCAGAAAAGGACGCATCATAAGAACATTATTACAAATGTTTTAGATGTGTCTATATGAATAGAGAATATTGGAAAAGAAAGAACGCAGGCCTACAAGCTGTTGCGGCTGAGGCAGCCTTAATTTGTGAAAAAGCAATCTAACACTCTAAAAATGATTGTGTCTTTCACAGATCATGCACGAACATATTACTCACTTCCAGCAGATACGTGAAATCTGTAACTAATCGTAATCCTTTGTTCCAGGGTTATGGAACCACGTGTTCCTGTTCTCCAATCTCTCCATGTTTGTGTTCTTGCCGTTTGCGTATTTGTTCTCCGAGTCGTCGGGCTTCCCCGGATGTCGGGGTCTGAAGGGCCGAGTCTACGAGACTTTTATAGTGCTCTTGTTACTCGGTGTTGCCATGCTGGGACTGGCGTATGTCATCTCAGCGTGGCTAGAAGGCGACCGCTCCAGTATTGATGCTTTACTTAGTAAGTATTGTTTTCTTTTTTTTAATATTGAAGGGGTGCAAACAGACTACTATAATACTATATTATAAAGTGTATAGTATCTAGGTATGTATTATTAGAACGTAGATATTGCTGGTTTTACTTATCAATACTGTATTAATTTGTCAGCTAAGAACTCTTTTAGTTCTTTGCATCTACCACTTTTTTTTTGCACCACCATGGGGTGGTGCACATTTTCTGCAAGTCAGCCGTATGGCTGATTTGCAGATAATGTCACCGGCATCGGTATTAAGTCCGCCGTCTAGTATTTAGTCCAAAGTAAATAAATAAAATAAATTAACGTTAACCTAACGCAAAGAGTAACACTTGAGAAGATAATCTTGTACATATGTAGAATACGCAGGATATGCATTAGGCATCCCCATCGCCACGACGGCAGGATATGTGCCACTCATTTCTCTTATGGCATGCTAATCAAGCAATAGCCACGAGGAGAGAATATACTCACTGAAACCCCCGGGAAAAATTATGCATGAGATCCGGTGGCCTCTGAGGCACCATACCGTACACGACTAATATTACCTCCTCTCTATTTGAAATCTGGCAATCGCACTCATCGGCATCGGAACGGAACATTAATTGAGAACTTTGTTTATCTGAGGTCTTGTGTAAGTTTGAGGTACTTTTTGGGACGAACTCATTTATGGTACAAAGACTTTTCTATGTCTCTTAAAATCAACGTCTTTTATTATGTTGTGTCAGCATTAAGGTTTTCTGTTCACCATAACGAAGACAGCGGAGCGGACGTTTAATGCTATTCTAGGTCTTGTGTAAGCTTGAGGTACTTTTATGGGACGAATTCATTGAGGGTACAAATACTTTACTGTCTCTTAAAATAAACGTGTATTATTAAGGTTTTCTGTCCACCACACCGTAACGAAGACAGCGGAGCGGACGTTTTATGCTGGTATATATTATATTGGTAGCAATGTAAAGAAGCGGAGATACATCTAATTCGTTTTAATAGATTTTTCACGTCCTTCACCGCTCCGCCGCGCCACCTCGCTCCGCTCTAATGGATACGCAGCCTAAGTCCCCCACAGTAACTGTATGTCATCGTGGGACGGCAATTTAATCTAAATTTGACCAACAAACCACAAGCTTTATTAGACATGGATTGGTTAATATGCCCGTGTTTTATGAGCTTGCCTAGCTTCTAGGCATAATTTGTAGGTACTGAAATCTTACTAATGTTTCCAAGAAATTAAAAGAACAAGTCGGACTGGCAGTGTAACCAATTCGGTTTAATTTGCTAAGTACCTAATATATGTATTTCGTAGTTTTTTAGCTTAGTGATATTATTATACACTAGCTTGTGCCCGCCACTTCGTCCGCGTGGAATAGTTACTTTGGGCTAACCATTCGTTGGTGTTCCGCTCCTATTGTTATTGGCGTGATGATATATAGCCTATAATAGCCTTTCTCTACAAATGGGTTATGTAACACTGAAATAATGTTCCAAATCGGACCAGCAGCTCCTGACATTAGCGCGTTCAAGCAGACCAACAAACATCAGCCGTATAATATTAACGAAATAAGATGTATTTTAACATTAGTAGTTAAAGCATTGCACACTGTGGAATTTTGCCTCATCTGCGGTCACCTATGTTTTATCCCTTTGTCCTGTAGATCCAGCAAAGAACTAAAACTTCTGGGAAGAAACCATGTTTGTTATTTGTTTAGTTTTGATGTTATTTCAAAAATCGAGAAAACTCCATAGAAACCATTAAAATGCATTATTCATTTCAAGTTTATGTTTTTTCAATTATTATAAAATGGGTTCTTAAAAAGGACTATTATACCTACCGATTTAAAGAAAAATATAATTAAAAATGATCGTTTATAGGAGGAAAAATAATATTTTTTTATCAAAATTAAAAATATTTATTATTGGTTAGTCCCATTGAATCCGCATTTTTTTTCAACATAGATAGTTTTGTATTATAATCAGCTATAATTCATGAAAAAATCAGGTGTGCATGATGCGGGACTTCCGAGTTATTGAACTTTTATTTTTGTGTTTAGGGCTGACACCTACTTTACTATAACAATTTTCGGATAACTTAGACTGCCAATTTTCTATATTTCTTGATGTAAAATAAAATATTATTGTCTTAAATATTTCTTTATTACTTTTTTTAAACATTCATATGTCATAGATCACATTATACTTTTTTTTATAACAGAAACTTCACAGACATATACCTATTTGAGTTTAAGTAAATTGCTCCAACGGGAGTATATCTTAAATACTTAGTTTTACACCAAAGAAAAACTAAGTTTTTTAGATATGGAGTATATCTAAAAAACTTAGTTTTTCTTTGGTGTTATAAATAAAGTTAAGACTAAAATTATTAAAAACAATAACTAAAATATCTGCTTAATATGCTCATTTATAAATGTTAAAATTATACATAGATCAATAATAAATTATTGTTTTGACTATTTGCAAGTGCCTGTAATAGGTTTACGTAAAGAAAAATGATTTTTATTTTATTTTATTAGTTTACTCAAATAGGTATATGTCTGTGATAAGTTTCTGTTATAAAAAAAGTATAATGTCATCTATGACATATAAATGTTTAAAAAAGTAATAAAGAAAAAGATGGCTACCTACTAAATATGTGGTTTAATTACAAGAAATAATTACAACAACTCCTTTCACGTAAGAAACGAATAGTGGCGAAAAAATGAGTGTAATTTTTGATAAAAGTAACCTTAAAGGTTGACACGTCTTCAGCTCTTAAGAAATTTGGAATCAAATGCTCGGTTGCAGGGCCCGAAAACTCGACCAATAGATTTGGATGTAACTCAACGAACCGAAATTGTCATGAACGCTATTTACCCTAGATTAGATTAGATTAGATTTGAATTTAATAAAATAAAATGTTTCAAATGTGACTACCCTATTTCTCTAGAAATTCTATGGAAACTTTAGAAATGCAATATTTTAGAAGTCCCACTGTTTACATTTTCGCTTTTTATTTTATGTTATACCTAACTACATTATGCATGCTCCGAATTAAAATAAAATACGGAATCGACAGGAATACGGAGTAAATAGCAATTTTGTAAAAATAGAAAAAAAACGATTTCTCTTTGTATATAGAAGATACAATCCTTAAACTTTGTATGTAGTTAGATATTAATGGTTACCATAATAAAAACTCTTATTTAAGTAAATTATACTATTATTTTTAAATTAACAATTAAAAACAGAAATTTGCTGACGTCAGCATAACTTTAAATAACTTCAAAACTAAACAAAAAAGAAACATGGTTTCTTCTCAGAAGTTTTAGTTCTTTGCTGGATCTACAGGATAAAGGGATAAAACATAGGTGACCGCAGATGAGGCAAAATTCCACAGTGTGCATTGTAATGTTAAATGATTTTTGACTGTCTGTCATTAAGTATTCCGATAACACAGTAATGTGCCTTATCTATATATGAGAACTTTTTAAATTGTAGTGAGGATTGTAACTAGAGTTTAGACGCATAAGGTCGTATGTACCTTTATCGTAAATATGAAATGCATCTGATGTATCTAGATCAGAGGTCTCCAAACTACGGCCCGCGGGCCAAATCTGGCCCGCCAGTGACAACAATCCGGCCCGCGACAGCTTAAGACTAGTGTCATCCAATGTCTTATTATTGGTTCTATTGCTGTGCTAAGTTTAAAAAGAGAACACAAAATGATAATTACTCGGTCGCGCACTTTGCGACTAGTCTAGAATTAACAGTTTAGTTAAGGATTGAGAAATTAAAACTGTTTAGTTTTAATTCTTCAATCCTTAACTATACTCTAAGCTAAATAAGCCAAAATATGTTTTGACTATTTACAAATACCTTTTTTTTTACTCTTATTTCTAGACAAGGGGCCCTACGAACATATGGCCCTAAGGCTTCAAAGTTTGGAGACCCCTGGTCTAGATAATATATGTATAGGTCGAGTGCGTTGAACTTAATTGACACCGCAGTATAAATACTAACGCACCGTCCAAAGTTCAGTGTGCCGCGAGGTAACCCTATTGAGTATTGGGAACAACCAATTCGTTCATTGCCAGCCTACGAAGGATATCTATGTTTAGACAGTGATAATAATAATTAGTATCTCGCAATACATTATAGTCTCACTGATATGAATATTTAACACGCATGTCTACGGGTAATTTCTGCGTAGAATCGTACGGATACATTATTTACTTTGTGGTTATGAATTTAAATTAAGTAGATATGTGCTATGACAATGACTAGCTAGCTGTTTTTTTAATTTTTAATGAACAAAAAGAAAATAGATAAGTGAGCGTATAATCATAGCATGTCAAATAATTATATTAATATTATAAACGCAATAGTTAGTCATCCATACAATGGCTGAATGTTTGTAACTATTTCACGTAAACGCTACTGAAGCGATTTGCACGGGGATAGTTTATAAGCTGCATTAACATATAAAGGCTATACAAAATATCATGCTACGACCAAATGGAGCGGAGTAAAACCGCGGAGCTAAGATTGAGATCCTATAAATATTTATTTTACACTAGCTTCCTTCGCTCGGTTTCACCCGCGTAGCTCCCGTTCCCGTGGGAACTTCATAATCAAATATAGTGTACAGATTTCCTAGATAAATGGGCTATCAAACACTGAAAGAATTTTTCAAATCACCTTCTATAATGGGATAGTCTATAGCATTACTACAAGTGTACAGGTTAGGCAACTCTCTATTTTATAAATACAATAGCGACCCGCCCCGGCTCCGCACGGGCGCAATGCTGATGTATTATTATACATATAAACCTTCATCTTGAATCACTCTATCTATTAAAAAAACCGCATCAAAATCCGTTTCGTAGTTATAAAGATTTAACCATACATAGGGATATAGGGACAGAGAAAGCGACTTTGATTTATACTATGTAGATATAAGCTCACGCCTGTTTCCCAGCGGGGTAGGCAGAGACAATGGACCTCCAGTTGCTACGATCCCTACACACATCTTCATTTTATTATGAACTCTTTATTGTATCTGCGCTAAGATATCTTGAAGTACTTTGGTGTAAGAAATTTTAGGAATGTACCCACACAATGCTTCACAATTGAAAAGCCGGTAACAACGTAGAACTCTTTCTTCGCACTCAATTGAACACAAATAGTCATGAATATTATTTACGCTAAGACAGCAGCTACGTTGTTGGAAAATACGCCAAGGTAGAGTCATTATCCTCTTGTTAGATGTCAACCGTGTGGTTATTGTGTATGCTAAATATAATATTATAGCAATTAATTGGATTTAAAAGTACCTAAAGTTAGAAAAACAATGTATTTGCTTATAACTTTTTCGTAATAAATAACCATGACTCAAGTCACGGTGGGTATGCCCACCACCCAGACTTGTGATGTCAATTACATGGTCTGTTAAAATCGACAATCGATACCTAGATCCTACTAATATAAGGAACTCGAAAGTTTGTAAACTGTATGGATGGATGTTTGTTACTCTTTTACGCAAAAACTACTGAATGGATTTGGCTGAAAGTTTGGACGCGGATAGTTTTAAGCTGGATTAACATATATGCTTCAAATTATCACGCTCCGACCCACTGGAGCAGAGTGTCGCGGGTAAAACCGCGGGGGGCAGCTAGTAATATCTAAGGTCCTGATGAATGGGAAAACGAAATCATCAAATTCAAATATCGTTCATGAATCATGAGCGAGTTCGTACTCCAACTTGTACTTGGCTGATTTTCGGATGGCTGTGACCACAACATTTTGTGTGGGTTGGATCCGCGCTTGCCATGACTGTCCTCTAACTAAAGCCATGGAGAAAGAATAATAAAGCAAATAATTAACGGCAATGACAAATCGTCGAAGATACTGCGATACCACGCAAGTGACAGTGGCTAATAAGGTGTAATTTCATCTGTCAAGAAATATTTTCCTCTTTTGCAGAGCAAAAAATAAATTTGCTACATTTGATATTCAAACTTATTAGCTATTGTCAGTATACAAATCAGCTCTATTGCCTTCAAGATAATTTAGGTTACACAAACATGCGCTCAAAACACAGGATCCATGTTTTGTTTTTTTTTTGTAATGATTACTAGCAGAGTTTTTCAGTCTATTAGTATTCTTGTTAACACCTCGTGCTAAGCTAAAATGCTTGGGTAACGAGTCATATAAATCTGTATTTTTAAAAAGCAAATTCATAGATCGGATGCACTATCAAAAATAAATGATTTCTTTAAGTATTAGTAATAACTCAACATTACGGTGATAAGTCGGCCATTTAACTATAAGTTAAGTGTTTATAACAGTATGTCTCTTAAATTATGAAGATAAATAACGTAACATATTTTACTATATTACTGGATAAACAAGGTATTAAAACTGAGTTCGATCGTCGTAAGTTATATTTAAATACATATATTTCCCTAAATAGATTTTCTCCTATTTCTAAAATGCAGTTTGCGTTTATGCAGTTAGTTGTAAGTGGTTTCACCGGTTCGTATTCTGATAGCGTTCTTCTTCATGCTAATGCATGATAAAATATGCAATCGTTCACTGCATTTACCTACTTAACACGTATGGCAAAGCTTCGATTGGAATAATGATATAAAATATGCTATTGTGATGCCTCACAATAACCTAAGCTCAAACAATGAATTCAGCGGTGCATGCCCAATATGTATTGTATGCTAAAGTACTACCTATTTGAATTGTGATCATAATAGTTATGCCAACCGTAACAATATGTCAATAACATAGATTATGTTGTCTAGACCAGTGTCTCTTAACCTTTTAGTCATGGGCGACCATTTTATTATATAGAACTAGCTGCGCCCCGCGTTTTTACCGGCCTTACTCTGCTCCAGCTGGTCGGAGCGTGATGTTTTGCAGCCTATATGTTAATCCATCGTATAACCTATCCCGGTGCACAATTTCAGCCAAGTTCAGTATTTTTGGCGTGAAAGAGTAACAAACATCCATCCATCCATCTTGCAATACTTGCAAACTTTGGCGTTTATAATATTAGAAGGATAGAGAAAACTTGCCAAGACGCTCTATTGTAGTAGCATATATATCATAACTATCAGTTCGTATAACGTCCACTCCTGAACAGGGGCCTGCTTCCAAGGGAGGATTTTTGCTATAGTCACCACGCTTGTCAGGCGGGTTAGTGACACACAAGGAAACGCAGCTTCTATTCCTTGGTATACAAAACGATCGTTAGTATAGACGATGTTGTGACGCTGACGTGTGGCTTAACGCGGTAATCTCTCAACCAATCAGACTCGAAAAGAAATCTTAGAATTTACACAAATATATCTTGTCCAGCGCAGGGATGGAAATATAATAATATTTTTTAAAAAACTATATGAAGCGATTAAATAAACGTTTATAAATGACTGATTTATGGTTTAAATGTTTTTGAAATTAGTTAATATACAGTTAGAACTTTTATTAGAGAAACCGTTTACGAACTTGGCATTCATTCACATTCAAGTATTTGATGGGATTTGTTTTAATAACTTATAAATTCTTGGTTCACTGCTTCTAATAACACTGAATAGAAACTTAACCAGTTCTAATGGCTTTGGACTAATTTGAATGATTCCAACACTACCTGAGATCCGTTGACCAACGGTGAAGAAACACTGATCTTTTATTCACGATTTCTGTCTCCGAATAGCTACTTACTTGACTGTAAACCTACGCTTCGATCTTGTTTTATCTTTTAGTAATCGTAGGCACGGCATTTGATTGAGTATGCTAATTCATTTATATTGCAGTGTCAATAAATGTTAGTTTTACTGCTTACAGCTGGTCTGTCGAAATATTGGTGTGGTCTCCGACTGGGTGGATCATTACTTATGGATAGCCAGACGATTGAAATAATACTAAACGTCTAGTTTTATTGTGCCGATTAAATTTGTTTTACGAGGTAGCTGAGGCAGTTGATAATGATGTGAATAAATTGTCATTATTAGTGCAGTAATATATGGTTTGAATTTAATGTACTAAGTACATTTGAAAGTGAAGTTTACTCACTTGTGAAGATGATGAATGTTATACGTTAGACAGAGATAAAAGATTACATCTTCATAAATCGTTATCCTTGTTCTTTTTCATCTCATCGATGGTATTACAGATTTCCGGTGTTAGGACAATTTTTTTAATTATATTTTTATATGAATTAATTTCATTATTAATGTTGTTGTTTGTTCCCAGGTTTATGGACATATCTTCCTTTCCTGTATTCCTGTGTGTCGTTTGTTGGAGTTCTTATGTTACTTGGTGAGTATTTATAGTTATTATTAATTTATGTGTTACTAGTTACCCCTACTAGTCTAACTTTATTTTAATCTATATAATAATCCAGGTTCTATTGTATCTGTGTCCCAAATCGATCTATTAGTATTTGCCGGATTAAGTAAGAAACATTTACCAAGAAGCATCTAAACATAAACATTCACATTTTTGGAGGCCTTATTCGTTCATACCGGCACCTTGCCAAAATCTTCATCAATTTCTGCCATTGTCGCGAAGACTGATTTCTTTTCGTATATAAGTAATGCCACATTACACAATATAAGGGTAATATGGGATACTTAATATCCACTAACCAGCTACTGTGACTCCCTAAAGATCAACAGCGGCAGATACAAAATACTGTTACGGCTATGTTAGGTCCTTCCAGCCGGATCAATAGATGCACTTTAAATGATGATGTTATTAATTGTAACAATAATAAATACATAAATCAAACTTCTACGAATCGCGAGGGCATCTTCATCAAATATGTTTTGAATTCTCTATTGACAACAACGTCAAACGTACGTCTTATTATTATTAGAATAAATAAATATTGCGACAAAAAATAAAAAAAATAAAATGTTATGCCTACAAAACATTGTGCATTCGCTAATTGTACGTCTGATTGGCGATACAAGCAGGATGGTGTAAATTTAATTTGTAAACATGCAAGCCATCGTTTTAAATCCCGGACAAGATGATCTTGCACTTTTGCAAATTTTATTTTCGCTCCAGGTACATAATCTTCGTTAATTTCATTATTTCAATTCTATACGTTTGACGTTGTTGTCAATAGAGAATTCAAAACATATGTACCCCCCCACCGGTGCTGCCCCTAGCGGATCTTTTTTAAATCTTCCCAGGAAAAAGGCTAATTTAAATACCATATATGATTAAAACGTGCAGCGTCTATGGTTCGTAGTCACATAATCTAAAAGGCCCCCCTTACTGCTTACTTAGCCATAAAAAGACTAATTCCTAGATACTTAACTAAATGTCAGATCTGGTATTAAATAAGTACATTGGCTTTACCTCTATAACGGAAACATGTTACTTAATTGACAGATGGTTGGCTACTTTCTTTTTCACAATACAACCTAGCTATAAATGTACAAGTATAGGGCTGTGATAAATAAAGTGTTACCAATGTTTTTGCGCAAATTTTAGTATTACTACTTTGTATTTAAAAATCTAAGTGCTTATTATTTATAACTTAACTAGCGATAACTCACGACACCAATAAATATAAACTGTGGATTTAAATTGTAATAACAATTTTATTGACTGGGTAGGTTATAATAAAATTGAAATGATGCATAAATAATATTATACGCAGTCCTAGTAGTGGTACTAGTTTTTCCGCCAGTAATAAAAAGTCTTAACTATGTACTTTATTTTTTGTTACTTAATTTTATCATGTATTGCACCGCGGCATAGGTAACCTGCGCGGGGATACGAGGACTAAAATCAACCGTACCGTTATGTCAGTCCGCCGTCAACGGTCACGACATGTCCTTCGTCCCCCACCTCACCGCGTTTTCCTAAGGCGTTTTGGATCTTCGTGAATTTCCGATCTATGTCTTAAATCATAGAAATTGGTTGAGACGTCGCGTCGTTAAAGACAGACGATAAAGAGTTTCACTTTTATAAATATTTGTGCGGATAGAATTCATGACACGATTAACATTGGTTTTAATTGTTTGGCCTAATAATGTGGCTCTCTGTCGCCACTGGTCTCTACGAACATATTTAAAAACAAAATTGAAATTAAAGAGTGAACTACCCTTAAACAAATATATTATCAAACATGTTACTTTATATATACATATATAGATATCGTACAGCCTTAGACATTTAAGATTGTATATAACTAACAACCCTAGCTTTTATAGCTTTGTCGTTGAAGATACATGTATGGAAACTGATATGAAGTACCTACATTTGATAGGAATGTTAGTTTCATTTATATCTTTACTCGCTCTCCCTCGGTTTCACTTATCCCGTAGCATATTATGAATTAGAAGCCCCACTAAACGTCAAGTCAGTATTTTCGGGTTCGCAATGATGATTTCGCAAAAAAACTAACTTAACGTATCTCTTTAACTACCGTTTCCGTGGGAATGTCGTCATTAAATATACCGGAAGTCTAAGTTTAATTTAGTCTGGATATCGTGTCCGTCAAAATTGCAAAATGACTATGTCAAACATTATAGGAATAAAGACAATAGAATAAAAAAAGTGGTGACAAGTATATTTTTTTTATCTTATTCAAAACTACTTAAAATAAATTAATTTCAATGACTGTGCGGTAAAGTAGAGATTCAGTAGTATATTATAACTATTAGAACATAATATTGACTAATTGTTATTTTAATAAAATCAGATCGACAAAATGGCGAGACCACAATTTATATTTCATAACTTCAAAATTATTGCAACAGTAACTTTGTAAGTATGATTATGTGAAGGTATGAAAGAGGTAGTAAATATTAAAATCAAATTTACTTAATAACAGCGAATGGTTTAGTTTGGTCCCGCTATTTTGATATCAAGATGGCGAGACCAGATAATTTTGCTTATAACTTTACAAATATCAAGGTAGCAATTATTTCACCAAAGGTAGCAAATAGTAGAAATTAGGTTGTATATGTATTTATCAAAATTATCTGGATTCCAGGTTTGATCCCGCAATTTTGACGGACACTGGATATCGTAGCGTTTTAGAGGAAAAAGTAGTAAAAAAAAACTTTTCAAAATTGTTTCAATAGTTTTTAGTTATAATGTTATAATACAACTACTTTTTCTGTATAATAGTGTGAGGTCACATTAAAATTTTTAAGTGTCTATACAATTTACAAATATATATATAACTTGGGCACTGACCTTCGAAGATGACATCTTTATACCGAGTGAAGGTAGAGGGCATTGAACTTTAACCTAGAATATTTTAGCTTATTGATCGCTTGTTCACAACCAGGTGAAAATAGTATGGAAAATTAACGTGTCAACAGAAAAATTAACAACAATTGAATTAAATTCTCAATTCATCATTTTCATCCTATTATGTTTATATCCCATAGTAAATTCACAATCTATATTTGCATTTTTTTAATACTTTTTAGAATGAAGTCTAAAAGAAACAGAAAAACGTAGAAGAGTGTACTTTTTAAAATCACCTTTATTTAAACAAATTATGTGTTAATGAAACTAAACACTAAATTAATTAGCCAACATTTTTTTAAATTCAATTATTGTTTTAAAATATTGTTAAAGTTAGAACAGTTGCCTTGAATTGCACATTCCTTATCTTTATTATCCGTAATGCATGTCCGCCTGGATGCATTATAATACGAATAAAATAAATTATCTAACATAAGGCAAGTCTTATTTCCTGGAACGTAATTTCACGGAATTCTTCTTTCGTAATTTTGTGTTCACAAAGAATGAAAGATTAGAACGAAAAAATGTTAAACATTTCAATTAGACTCATCATCTTCCTCCTTCTTATCAATAAAGTATTCTGTTAGGTCTCTGTGCTGTGGGAACATTTCTTCTAGTTCTTTCTTACATTCTTCCAGCTTGTCAAATTCTTCTAGTTCCTTGTGCGCCTTAGCTTTGTATAGACGCGCTTTGTAGCTGTTCTCGTTAAGGCGTATTGCTAAATCACAGTCGCTGAACACCTAAAATATTATAACACGATTAAATAAAACAAACAGACAGTAAAACCACTTGTCTAATCGTTGGGAGTTATGGTAAGATCAAGTGGTTTTTTTTTACTGGTGGACATGTGTGGAGCTGCGAGCCTTTTGATACTTAATCGCATAAAGGGAGCAGGTCTCGGGTCTTATTCGAAAATATTAAAAATCTGAACTTAGCAAACTACGTTAGTGTGGGGCTTAAAATCAAATGAAACAACCTACGTTATATGGTGCCCCTTGTGGGGCATGGATCTCTGCTCTGGTGGTTGCATTTTGGTTGACAGCATCCAGGCTGGCTAGGATTACGGATTATTGTTAATTGGACAAGTTTCGTTGGTATACTAGCTTTAGTGAATATTAACCTACATCGCTATCACCGCTTTGATTGAATGTCTCACTCGCATCATACATATTCTGAATATTACGAAAATTCTCTTTATAAGTTTATATCCTAATAATGTAAAGCCACGACATATCCAATAATGGATTATAATTATTGTCCACATTTTAATGTTATCGATTTATTTTGACGTAGCGATGTAAACATGCTATAAAGTCACATAGTTAAAATATACCCAAACGTAAAGCCACAGTCTAAAAAAGTAAATAGCGTGAAACATGACGTTTAAAATGTAATAATTACAATGTTCTACTACATTTTACTATTTGTTCAATTGCGTGACGTGGCCTCATAAATATAGCGGGTTCTTCCACCAATGATTGCAGTACATGTGTACTATCATACGTAATATTTTGTAGACGTAAAACTATTCTGTGTACACGTATGTTTATTCAAGTTCAAGGTTGTGCAATTACAATTCACATACACAGTGTGACCTGATAAATATATTACAAAAACAAGTTATTAAATTTCTAGAATGTACATTGTCATATGCACGAAAGCCACTTATTTAAATATTTTTAATGTTTTCATTATCTAGAAAGCTAAGTTTATCTAGATGTAGGTATAAATGATGTGGTCTATAAGGAAAATTACGTGCTACCTACAATATTAAAATCGATAATTTAATTAAATAAATACCTAACTGCAGTAATCGCTTTATCAAATACGTAATGATAATGTTTCAGTATTACCTAATAGTATTACTCACGTGTCAAATAAATAAGAAATGAAGATAACGTACACCTACTTATCAAAATAGCATTTTTAGGGTTGTCTATTCAAAGGTTTTGACCACCTTTGGTGTTTTTTTTAATTGAACGCTAAGCTTTTTCTAGTTATTCAATGGTTGCTTAAACGACAATAAAAAAATGGTATTGCCTAACCTAATATTATATTTTTTTTATTGTTAATTTTTTTTTTTTACTGTAAATGAGTGAGAAGGGTGTACGATGTGATGACACGCTTATTTAAAAATGGTTTTAAAAAGATTAATCCCAATTAAGGCAATGAGATGCTGTCACGTCAATATTATCAAATATTTCAAAAAAGTAATAATTTCAATACAAAGGGATAATTTTTTCTAACTTTACATTAAAAAGAATTGACGGAATTTACATCTGTTTAAATAGACTGATAAATTTGCCCTTAACATGGTAATTAATTTCATTCAAGGGCATTATTAATTATCGACAAAAAAAGATCAATGACGCATATTTATTTTCAAAAGTAATGGTGAGAATAAGATAAAAAACGGTACGGAACCTAAACGCAACTTGTGCGCATTTGCTGTTTTTTATCTTCTGCCAAACATATAATTTAAATAAAACAATTGGTTTTTGTTGCGATGCGGATTCGAAATAAAAAGTGTAATCAAATAATAATTCAGCAAAAAATAAAATTCCTACTTTTTAGAGATGTTAATTATATAATCTTATATAGACATATATTATACATTATATAAAAAAAACATAAGTATACAAATGCTTACATAACATGATGATTTTTTAATTATATTATGTTAGCGTCATCTTAATTTACCATATTGTGTGATACACTGAGTGAGTCTAATCCCTAAGGGCGTTATTTACCTTCACAAAAATAAATAGATTACAAACATGAATATTATCCTTGCTCTTTCATAAGAACGCAAAGGCGCCAATATTTTTATTTTATTTAAAGTAATAATTAATCACCTCCGTGGCGTATGTATAGGGTTTGGTTAAAGCTTAGGAAGTAGTGGGTTCAATCACCACACTGGACAAGTAGTCTTTGTGTAGAATCTAAGATTTATTTCCGGGATTGGTTGGTTGAGGGTTAAGTCTACTGTTCCTACTGTTCATAACATCATTTACGACCATTGTATTGGGCAGCAACTTTTACCTGTGTATATATGCTGTACATACTATTGCGCCATATTTTTTTATTTTTTTTGTCCGGGTGAAATACTTTTACGCATTCCCACCGCCACCGTTGACTCGACCTCTCAATAGCGTGGTATGCTAAACTCATACCACGAGGAGAGGACACCAACCACTAAAACCTCCCGGACACTCCTTCGATCCGCCGATGGCGGCCCCCGGCAATCCGGCCCCCCGACGGCACCCGCGGCCAATATGGTACCGCGGGATCTCCAGGGCCACACTTACAGTGGCCCATTTTGTCACGGACACGCCTGTCAAGCATCCCGCTTGGACTATGGCAAAACCCCACTTTGGAAGGAGAAGGGCGATGTAGAATTAATTTACGCGCAATTTAGATGGCGCCTAGCGACTGCCTGTCGGGGCGAGCACTGCTTACATAGGAAACTATTTTTGTAACCCATAGGTAATTAGTTCCGCATCTAAGTATGTTTTGTATTCACAACACGCACGCTACAAAAGACATAATTACCGCGTTGTTTTAAAAATACACTTGGGTAATAATTAATCAGGAGGCGGTAATTTATGTAGCGGTAGTTCCAATATAATGAATGAAATACTGGCTACGTTACAGAACGACGACTTGTCAAAATTTACAGTCCCTTTAAATTTCCCTTTTCCCAAACAGACTTAAAATGGGCAAGAATTAGTAAGACTAGAATACAGAGGGAGGGTAAATGGGCAAGAGTTAAAAAAAAACAATTTATTAAGCCTGGAGCGCTGCTCGCCTTTATGCCCGGTGAAGTAGCAAAATCCTCGTGGCTAACTAAGTATGACCGACGGAAAAAAAAAAAGTTAGAAGGACTCGTATACGGAGGAAGGGTAAATAGTAGATGGGGCAGTTATAAATGGTTCTTGGATTCTTACCTTGTCAAACTTTTGAAGCTTGATATAAGTAAGGGCTCGGTCGCAGTAGAACATTGGGTTGTCACGGATTTGTTCAATAGCTTTGTTGTAACATGACAGTGCTTTATCATACTCTTGGCGACGGTACGCCTTCACAGCTTGGGTCTTGAGGGTGTCAGCTCTCTCGCGGCGGACTTTACGGTCCTGGGCGCGCCTATCAGCATCCTTGCTCACTTCTGTCATCCAGGCATCTTTGTCGACTACATCCTATTAAAATTAACGCGCAATATATATATTTGGTTAATCTTTATTTACCGCCCAAATGTAGATTGGACTCTACAAACATTATCCAACTAATTACTTATTAGCTTTAGCTAGACCAGGGGTCTCCAAACTTTGAAGCCTTAGGGCCATAATGATATTTTCAGAATGCTTCATAGGCCAAAACAGATTACTTTCTTCCCCTTACTCGCATAATATCAGATTCTCAAAATATCAGATTCTTAAAATATTAGATTATCAAAATAGCAGATTCTCAATATAACCGAAATTGGACAGTCGACGTGAAAAACATTTTGCTATGTAAGTTTGCATAGCAATTTTTTTATTCTTCCTTTCTTCTCAGCAAACCAGCTCTATTCCAATTTATTAAATTATTAAAAGCTGAAGCCGAAATACAAAGCATTAGACTAGAAAGAGCTATTATTATTGCCTTGGGAAAAAAAGAGCAAGTAAAAAAAGATAACCAAATTCGCAACATAATATCTGACTGCACTTCCAACAAAATAACTGTCTACTACAAATCTACGGGATTATTTTTTTGTTTTCAATAAGTGTTTGTCTCATATTAAAAAAATAGATTTAATTTAAAAAAAATATTTTCTCTTGATTGTACTTTGGCGATATTGAGAATCTGCTATTTTGATAATCTAATATTTTAAGAATCTGATATTTTGAGAATCTGATATTATGCGAATAAGGGCTTTCTTCTACCCTTATCTATAGTCGTATTTCTAGCAATAGTAACAATAACACATTGGCTTGTTTAAATTGGCAGTTTGATGACATTGGCGGGCTGGATTTGGCCCGCGAGCCGTAGTTTGGAGACCCCTGAGCTAGACCATAAAATACTGTTTATATTGAACTATAGGAAATAATTTAATTGCTGCAGTTCCTAGACCACAATGCCACCAAAAGTGCTGTCAAAACAAATAAAAAAAAATGTATTTGGTAATGCCACAGAATACCAACATAATATTACAAGATAATATCTTAAACTATGTATGCAAATATATGTAGACAGAAACAGATACGTTTTGTAGATCCGTAATAAACAGTACATTTAATACATTAATCGTGTAATAAATATTAGATTTGTGGCTATCATGATATATTCAACACCTGGCGTTTTATGTTAATGGACAAAAGATATGAATTGCTAATCAGCACGTTATTAATTAAACAGCATGGCATTGTTTACGTGACATGCTGTTTGAACAATGGCTGATATAAACTTCTAGATTTTCCGAACGCAATCTAATCTTAATACAAAATAGAAAATTAGTGCGATAAAAAAAATTGAGTACAATCGTTAAGATAGACATTTATCGACCTGTTTACGTCCATGGCTGAACATGGGCCTCTCCTTACACCATACCCTGATAATTCAGTGTCGTTGAGCTATAATCACCACGATTGTCCAGGTGGATTGGGTATCGCAGTAAGATGGTAACTAACCGCGATATATAAATGCTGTTGTCCATCCAGCAGCTATATGCCCCTTTATCGCCTATTACGACACCTTTGGGAAGATATGAGTTATTGTCTATTCTAATTCGGAAACTATACGGACATAGCTAGTACAAAGGACATATATACTGCTAAAGCACGCCGCATCATTCTCCTAATTCAAATATTTCGGGGAATGTGCAGAGGTTCTACATAACCTAATACCCCCTTCACCCTTTCATCACCGGACGACTAGACGCGGCGAGCGGTTTCACCCTTTTGTTGTAGACATTCCTTCAATACTCACGAAGCGATTTGCTTCTTCTTTCATAATGCAGACGGCTAAGGAGTGGAATTCTCTGCCGGGGTCAGTTTTTCCGGAATGCTACAATCTGGACATCTTTAAGGCTAAAGTGAACAGACACTTTCTAGGCAAGCGTGTATCATTTTAGGCCTTATCTTCGCCTTCCATCAAGCGAGATTATGGTCAAACGTAAGCCAATATTTAATAAAAAAAATAAAATAAACTTTCTATCTTCTACATCCACAATAAGTAGCATTTACTGATACATAAAACCAAAATCATCTATTATTTGGCTGCAGAATTGTGTAAAAACTTTACTTCCCCTCGCGAATAGTTGGACGATTGGGTCATTAAATTCAACTTAATATGTAGGTACGTATATGCCACTCGAGTACAAGATCATGTCAAACTTAATAATAAACTAGCATAGCAAACATGCCACCATGACTCAATATATAATAATGATAAAAAGTAAAGTCGATCGTGCCAATTGTTTACAAGTCCGCGATAAATAATCATGTTTCATACACCTACTCGTAATCAATAAAGTCAACAATGCTTTATATAGAAGGCTGTGCTGTTGACCTATATTTATTCTTTAATACCTGAAAACGGATCTTTTCACATGCTTGTGTGAATAACCAAACACACTAAGGTCGTATATATCTAAGACTAGCTTCCCGCGCGCGGTTTCACCCGCGTAACACCCGTTCCCATTCTTGGGAAC
Organism: Nycteola revayana; assembly: GCA_947037095.2. NCBI lineage: Eukaryota > Metazoa > Arthropoda > Insecta > Lepidoptera > Nolidae > Nycteola > Nycteola revayana. The sequence continues at coordinate 17,088,078 of OX344849.2, read as the reverse complement.
TTCATAATTAAATATAGCCTATGTCATTTAGGGTGAATGAAGCTTTCCAATGGTGAACGAATTTTTTGAAATCGGAACATTCGTTTTTGAGTTTATCCATTACAAACATACACACAAAAATACAAATCTATCCTCTTAGATAATATAAGTATACATTTGGAATCTTGAATTGGGTGTAAGAGGCGATTAATGGATATTCAGTTGATGGATAGACAGCAGCATTAATCAGCTCGAGGTTAGTTAGCACTTTCTGCGATCACCAATCCGCCTGCCAGGCGTGATGATTATGGCAATATCCCTCAACAATCCTGGCTTGCTAAGTTCTTTTAAGAGGAAGCCCATGATAAGCAATTTACATAAAAGGGGCTGGTGAAATGAAGAAAAATGATCTACGAAACTTTGTTATGCAGTCACCTAGTCATACGCAAACCGTTTATTTCTAGAAACATAGCTCCATTGAATTGCGGTTTTTATATCTATTGTACAATTGAATTTCCCAGTCGGTAAACATTCAACAAGAATATTTCTATCTGCACCGCAAATAGAAAGAATATTATCTACACGAGGTATATGTTTATTTGTAGAGAAACGCGTGCCAAATTGCTTTCTCTGATAATGAAATTACATTGACTCGCTTGTGCTGGTTCTAATATATGAAAAATTATATAATTGTTTAGATATCGAATACTACTGTATATCTAGAACAATAGTTTTAGATATTAAAAAGTTTAAATAAAATAAAAACAATTATCGTCGGTGATATTGCAATACCGCGTATGTGACAGTTGCTACTAAGGTGTAATTTCATATGTCAAGAAATATGTTTTTTCTTTATCTTTTAGGGCAAAAAATATAATTTGCTATATTTGATTTCGACCTTATAAGCTATTGTCACTTACGCCGTATTGCAATATCACCGACGTTATTCACAATTCTTAGGCGGAACGGTGTAATTGGCTACCTCCCGACTCTTACCTTGCAGTTTTCGTTATTAAACCATTTAAATAAGGCTATCATCGTTATGTCATGTGAAGTAACAAAAGCCTCACGGATGCATATAATAATATGTCTGTGCGAGAAAAACCAAGGTAAAATGAAAAGCAACCCTCCACACACTAGTTGTCGATATATTTTAGTCTCAAAATATGGTATTTACTACTGTTTTTAGTATTGTACTCTGGCCGTCCAACTGATAGTTATTCCGGGAAGAGATAACCAGATGTGCCTCTGGTTACCTAAATGCAGTATGCAGGGGTTGTGGCCCAATTATTGCCCTTCCCCCGGGATGAGTCTGCGGACGCATGGCGGTGGTCCTGGTTGTCGATATACTCGAGTGCCCGGGGCCATCGTTGGCCAGCGTCGGAGGCAAGGCTACCGTGGTGGTTTTAGTGGGTAACGGATGCCCCGGCTCATCAGCTACATAGAGCCGGGAGCAAGTGAAAGAGTCCCACACGCCAGGGAAGTCGATAAAACATTTCCATAACAAAAAAAAATAAAGGAAAAATTGTCGATATATTTTAGTCTTTAAATATTATATTACTGTTTTAAGTATTATACTCGGTACCTAACTGAGTATTATAATTCTATACTTAATTGGTATCTTACTTTCGTATATGTAAGTAATTTTCTTACATACATACGTAGTTGTGGGATTAATCTATTATTTCCTTCTAATTGTATGCCCGATACTTTTAGCATCTTAACCTACGTGACGACGACGGTACCGTCACTATAATCGATCTTACAGAAATATTATTACTTATTCTGATAAGGCTATCACGGTCATTCGTGTATCATACATCTAGAATACTAGTGTCGTGAGTCGTTAACACTAATGGTGAATGTTCATTACGATAAGGCGACAACATACCCAGCTAAAACATGTCTGACAAGTTCGTTCTGTACCCAGGCTCTCCACCTACGCCCTGTAGATTGAATAATGCGTTGGCATCTTAAGCTATTTGCCTGCACTAACGCAATCACTACACTTAATACTTTCTTATGGTAAAAGGGTGTAATATATTAAAGAAGTATCTTATCATCATTATCATCATCAACCAGTATAACCTCCACTGCTGAAAATGGGCCTCCTCCCGGTGGAGGGTATTTGCCATAGTCACCACGCTTGGCAGGTTGGTTGGTAACCGCAGTATTATGTTGTACCACACAAGGAAACGCTGCTGCCCGTCCCTTGATATACGATTATTATAACAATTGGGACCAACGGCTTAACGTGCTTTCCGAGGCACGGAGGGTAGTCCCTCAACCAACCAGACCCGGAAAGAAATCTTAGAAATTATACAAAGATTTTATGTTTGCGTGGGGATCAAACCCACAACCTCACGAGATTTTAAAGCGAGCCAAATACCGCTACAGTACGGAGGTTGTCTAACTACCTAATATATAAAATATTACGTGAAGTAACAACTACCCTTATTACGAAAATTTCGCGGGCAAAGGAGTGTGAGATTTTGTACCCTTATTTTTTATGTAGAGAAGGAGTGCAAAATGCTTATATATTTTTTAATTGTGGTCCAATTTCAACCATTGAACGATCACTAGTATACGCATAATAATAATATGTATATACTAGCTTGGCCCCGCGGTTTTACCTGCGTTACTCTGCTCCAGTGTGTTGGAGCGTGATGTTTTAAAGCTTAAATGTTAACCCAGCTAATAAACTATCCCCGTGCAAAGAGTCAGCCGAATCCGTTCAGTAGTTTTTGCGTGAAACAGCAACAAACATACAGCCATACATTCTTACAAACTTTATCGTTAATATATATTAGTAGGCTGTTTGGTTACTAATATGAAAATTGTGCCATAGCCATGATATTGTAACAATAGTGTGTGAACTCATTAGTTCGGAAGCATAGGTGTTTTGTATGGAAGACATAGTAGTTTGATAACCTAGTTTCTCAATATAAAATACTCGCTGCGCCCCGCGGGTTTACCCGCGTTGATCTGCTCCAGTGGGTCGGAGCATGATGTTTTGTAGCTTATATGTTAATCCAGCGTATAACCTATCCCGGTGCAACATTCCAGCTAATTCCGTTCAGAAGTTTTGGCGTGAAAGAGTAACAAACATCCATCCATCCATCCATACTTACAAACTTTCGCGTTTATTATATTAGTAGGATTAGTTAGCTTACTATAGGTAAACCCTGTACTTAGAGAAAGGTCTTTAATTTATTAGTCTATTCGTGAATTGGCTCTACAACTGACAGCCAGCCGAGTCCCAAGTCCAGAGGACGCCCTCTTGCGCAGAAAGATTTTTTGTAGTTTTTAAACCATTTCATAAGGCCATTTCTTATGACACATACATACACACATATGTATGTATGTATGTGTCATAAGGCTAGAGCCCTGAGCGCCTTTACGTCCGGTGAAAAGCAAAAGCCTCGTGGCTGACTACATATTTTTGTCCGAAAAATGGCCGATATGTACAGCGCAGCGAAGCGGCCGCTCCAGAGGCCGGGGCGCCAACATTTGTTTTATTTCAAAGTAAATATATATGCCCTCGGACTGCCACTGAGTACAGATAATTTTGTACATCATGCATTGAATCATAAAAAGAAGCAAATAACTCGAGAAAATCACTGCTGATGACACAAACTACAATAATTACCTTTGCCTTGGTTTCAACAATAATCTTTTTCTTTTTTAGCAGAAATTTATTTTAAATTTTATATTTATACTAGCGACCCGCCCCGGCTTTGCACGGGTGCAATTCTAATGTATTATACATATAAACCTTGCTCTTGAATCACTCTATCTATTAAAAAAAACTACATCAAAATCCGTTGTGTAGTTTTAAAGATCTATGCATACATAGGGACGGACAGACAGGGCAGCGACTTTGTTTTGTGACAGGGAAGCGATGTAGTGATACAATATTTGCCGCCTGTTACCATCCTTTCGTAATATCGACTAAGTATTAATTTATAATGCTGTCATTAAATGTAGGTACTAAAAAAAAAAAAAATCCATGTTTTATTATTAAAGGTTTACCTATTGATTAGATACAGTAACCATGTCATAGTATTTTACACTGATAATGATTTGTTATTATGAAATAAGGTCCGGTTGATTGTACAGCAGAGATTATAAACATCGTCACTGTTTTGGATTGCCCCCTCGCCCTCTGGACCCTTATTTTGCAAAGAACACTCCAATTCCCTAGTAGACCCGAAGTCTGAGAGACCCGCTAACTGTAAACTAGAGCGACTGTTGCACAAAATTCCCTTAGAAATCTTAAGTCATTATCATTGCTCAATCTCCTGCCAGCGACCACCCTGAGCCGAGCCGAAGTCCCTCAGGGGGCGCACTGTTACACAGGTTGCTTAGTATGTAGTTTTTAAACCATTTATTAAGGTTATGGCTCTGCTCGCCTTTATTCCCAGTGAAGTAGCAAAAGCCTTGTTGTTAACAAACATATTATGTCCATCAGAAAAAATAAAACTCCTTTGGAGAAGATAATCTTGGCATAACTAACTTTTGCTTTTTATTTCGGTCGGACGGTATGAAGTTAGCCATTTTGCTACTTCACCGGTCATAAAGGCGAGCAGGTTCCAGCCATTAGAAATGCCACCTGTCATGTGTATTTCAACAGTTTATCTAATAATGGTTCTTGGCAAGATTGTTTTGGTTCAAGAGTGTTGAAAAACAGGTGCCATATACATTGATTAGTATCTCACATTTGTCTTACCGTTATGTAGTCCGAAATTGTAAACGTTTGTAATGTTCATCGCGATATCATCGGCCCTTATAACTTCTACCCTTGAAGAGCGTTATTTGTGGCACCACTAATATAAAGGGCAATAGTGTCGCGATGATAATTCTAGTAATATTATGAAAGTGAAATAGTACCACTAAAGTTTTTTTTTTACTTTACCTAATACCTAATAGTAGTAACCGTTAACAATTAGGCGGGCCTTATCCTTGTTTACTATCGTAATCGTACACGATATCTGTAACCCGGATTAACACATTGTTCTAAAAACATCACGCTACTACCCATTGGATCAGAGCAACAATCCATCGAATAATGCTTCCGGCCGCAGCTTACATGGATATTTCCATGTACGTGTCTTATTCATATTTATTTTACAAATTCAGACAATTCAGAATTTTAAATTGAAAAATACAGTAAATACAGGTTAACTAAAAAAATATAGGTAGATATAATTGAAATATCAATTGAGGTCAAAATTTCTTACCGCATCTTCTTTTTTATCGAGCGATTCGAACGCTTTGTAATTCACTACGGTTCTGTTTTCTTTTACCTTCAACTTAATATTGGCGTCAACAATTACTTTCCCTTCTAAGTACTGATCAGCCACCGTCTGAGCAGCTTCAGCTTTCACCTTATCTCCACATGATAAATCCTTCACCAGGCTAGACACTTCACCGACTTTCTTCATAAAGTTGTTGAACTCCTCATCCAATTCGATAGACCTTTGGTCTTTTAATGCAGGATTCGATAGAATACTGTAGTCCATTGCGTTTTTTTTCTCAGTTCAGTTCTTCTGGTGAAGTCTTTGTGACCACAATTCGATGAACGTTAAACGATTTTTTCCCCTTGACAATGTTTACGATTCCGTATTGATATAATAACGTGCTTAGCAACCGTTCTCAAACAATACAGCTTAAAAAAAATATGAAAGTTATTTTTGGTATCAAGCAGCCATGTTGAAAATAGACGGCTCGTAGAAGTATTTAATAAACATAACTTATATGCTTACAATTTTTTCAACACTTTTAATGATCGTACGATTCTATTTTGGACCAAGGCAAAGTAGAAATGTTACTGGCTTCTAAAAATAAAATGTACTGTTAAATTTAGATTTATAAATCTAACGTAAATATTTATTTAGACAAGCGTTAAATTTATGTTATCAAAATTTATGTACAAATGCGTTGTCTTTATCTTGGATGCATGCGGCTGAGACGTGTTCTTTGTTGAGCAAAAGATTAGAAATATAACATTGACCTTTTGTAATTCATCATCAGCTCCTCTTCTGTTGCTCAACATAGTCTTCCCGCAGAGGCAAATCACTGGGCACTAAGGGCTATTCTTGTCACTGGGCACTAAGGTCACGTGCCCACAAGGTCCCGCAATATAAAGATGCTATTTTCGAACTTATGAAGTGCCAATCTTATGCTAATATATAAAGCTGAAGAGTAAGTTTGTTTGCTTGAATGCGCTTATCTCAGGAACTACTGGTCTGATTAGAAAAATTATTTCAGTGTTAGATAACCCATTTTCGAGGAAGGCTATATTTTATTATAAAGTTCCCATGGATACGGGAGCTATGCGAGTGAAACGGTACGCGGGACGCTAGTAGAAAATAAAATATTATTTTTTATTTTACTAACTTTGGTCATGACGTAATAATAACAAAGACCCTTGATCCTTCTGTGCTTAGGGCTCCAAAAGAAAAAATACTGCTCTGGTTTGATCTATATCTCTTTCTCTCTCCAGATAATTAATTTTAATTAGTCTGCTAGACTTTTTTTTTTTATTTAAATTTTATTTTATCCAGTGTTCACGCCGCTCGGGTTTATCCGACTGTTCGGCGTGGTGGGCGGTGTGCTCGTGAAGCCGCAGTTCCTGAGGGACCTCAACGAGGAGTACTACGTGTACTCGTTTGAAGAGGACACTATTAGACGACGCCTCAACAATGCCGTCAGTACAGGTTAGTAATATCCATTGTTTTTTTCTGTTTAACTATATATTTATCACTGCCCAGATCGTGCAGCGAATGACTGATAGTGAAGCCAGTTGTTGTCTGCGTGTTTTCTACGGCTAAAAGCTAAACTGAGTTCCTGTACATTAGAGCATTTTTGAAATGTGGGTTTTTACAAGCAATTCAAGTGAGCTGAGATTCTTTGTTGTCTTGGTTTAAATAGAAATGGATTTTGTAAAGAAATTCTGTCAATATTAAAATTTTACGCCATTATGTGAAATAATGTAAAAATAATTCGTCAGTCTCTCTCTCTCTCTCTCTCTCCTCAGCATTGATTTTTCCCATCTGATGGTGGGGTTTGCTTTTCCAATCTTCTGCTTCCACTTTGCTCTATTTGACTTATCGTTTTCAAAGACGTTGCAGTTTTTCATGTCTTTCGCGATTATATATTTCTATCGTCACTATGTTTTGTAATAAAATGACAATTCAAACAAACTAATACAAAATAGTATTTATTTACGCTATGATTCTTGTAAACACCAACACAGAATAAATGGATTTCAACAGTAGCTCCTCTAAAATAAACGCCACATTACAATATTAGTTCAACAATGTCGGCAAATCTGATCTACGCACCAACGATAGATACATTAAGCGCAATAATATAATATGCGTAGTACTTCCTACATGAATAATACAGTAAGTAGATCCTAAGTAACGTGACCGCTCTAACCTTACAAATTGTAGCGACGACCTTCCCTAGCGTTTAAAAATCGCATCGCACGTTCGTAGGCGGACAAAAGAAACGCAAATAAATACGTTAATGTTTTGTATAAATAGTTTAGTGTGGATGGTTTTATTTTACACTAGCTGTCCCGCGCGCTGTCGTCCGCGTATATCCCGTTCCCGTGGAAACTTTAAATTAAAATATAGCCTTTGACATTCACAAATGACGTGGCTTTCTATTGATAAAATAATTTTCGATATCGGTTTTGTAGATCCACAGATACGCCCTACAACGTCACAAACTTTACCTTTTTATAATTATTAGTACGGATAAGCATTGGACTGATTGTCTCGATGGTATAGATGTATGTTCGACCGTTATTAGCGAAGTCTCTGGTTCGATTCTCGGGTCAGAACAAAATTGTGTGACCAAAAAGAAGTCAGGTTTTTTTTTTTTCGTACGGACCTATGTTGTTAGCCAGGAGGCTTTTGCTACTTCACCGGGCATAAAGGCGAGCAGAGCTCCAGCCTAGATAAATGGTTTAAACACTACAAACTAAGCAACGTGCGCAAGAGGGCGTCCCCTGTGGGACTTGGACCTCGGCTCAGGGCGGTCGCTGACGGGGAGATTGAGGGATTATGGCTTTTAGTTTAGGGGAGTTTTGTGCAACTGTCGCTCTACTTTACAGTTCGCGGGCCTCTCGGACTTCGGGTCTACGACGGCATCGGAAGGTTCTTAGCAAACTAAGGGTCGGGAGGGCGAGGGAGGGACGCGTCGCGTTCGCGGGCGTACTCTTCTCCGGCGGGTCGGATAGAAGAAGTGAGGAAGTTGTTAGTGTTTCACCCGTAACTCGGAGACCCCAAAAGCATTACGACGGATGTACTTCAGAAGCATTTGTTTAAAAGTGCCAGTTTACAGTAAAGACACATACGACGAATGTTTTTGACATATAATGGCACATCCGACCCTATGCTTCTAAGCTCTAGAATTAAGCTGTTGGTCCTGCGTCTAATTTATCACCGGTCGTGTTCGTAGAACTTACGTAGTTGGTCACGAGGCTTTTGCTACTTCACATGGCCATCAAGGCGAGCAGAGCTAGAGCCTTAATAAATGGTTTAAAAACTACAAACTAAGCAACCTGCGCAAGATGGCGCGGGCGCCCTCTGTGGGGCTTGGACCTCGGCTCAGGTCGGTCGCTGGCGATAAGATTGAGGGATTATGACTTTTAGTATTTTAAGCGAGTTTTGTGCAACTGTCGCTAAAGGAATAGAGGGTATGTATGCGCGTGCATACATACCCTCTATTCCTTTAGCGACAGTTATATATACTTCTACGCAGATGGCTAATATCTATGTCCGCCTAAATTTGATCTCCGAATATAAATATTATACGTCATTGTTATTTTATACTTATTATACGTTTAATATAATATGAGTATGTAGTTTTTTTTATAGAAGTTTATACTTCCTCCTTCATTATGTCAATATCATATTTATTCCTACTCACAAAACCTGAGAAGATCGTTGAAGGTCGGTTCCGTAATGAACACGCTTATTTGTTTTTTACTATGTGACTCGAATCTTTAAGGCTGACCCACAATGGGCCTTTCTCGAGCCTGTGTCACATGACGACGCGAGGACGCGGTGTCAACGGGTGACGGTGTCGGGAGACCGGCGCGGTGCTCGCGTCATTCTCACGTTCGAGGAACGCGAACGCTCAATATGGGGTCAGCTTTAGAGGATTTATTGTTTTACATTTATTTCATTCTTGCTACCCGCGCTCAGTTTCACACGCGTAACTCTACGAATTATATGGTAACCTTCCTCGAGAACCACTCTAACCATTGGTGAAAACAGCATAAAAAGCTTTGAAGTCGTTTTTGAGTTTATCGCGAAGAGATATGTAGTTATCATGCATTATGCATCAGTGGGTCAAGTACAAAGAGACATTTATATAAAAAAAACCTTCTTCTTCTTCTTCAACAGCCCGTTTAGGTCCACTGCTGAACATGGGCCTCCTCTTAAAATACCTTGGCAAGCCAGGATCGTTGAGGGATATTGCCATAATCACCACGCTTGGCAGACGGATTGGTGATCACAGTAGGATGTAAACCTTGAGCTAATAGATGCTGCTGCCCATCCATCAGCCATGTGTACCTTAGTCGCCTTTTACGACACCCATGGGAGGACATGGGGTGACCTATTCTAAGCCGGAAACCACACAGCAAATTTTAATTATCATAATTTACACCGCATAACTCAGATACATTGCTAATGAATATTCTATTAGTATCTATAGATTACAAAGATTGCAATGCACTAATTCATACGATTAATTGTTACTGCCTGTTTATAGATGACGTGAGGAATGAATTCATATTTCTGGTATGATTTAAAGTTTGTCGCTGGTTAACTCGGACGAAACATTAATTTTCACAGCTTCTTCCTGCATTTCACCGTGCTGATTTGTTATATTATATTACAAACAAAAAAAAATTGTTTAATAATTTAATTGAAAGAGGTCGCCTGTTAATCATACCACGAGGAGAGGACCTTACCCACTAAAATTCTCGGGTACTCCTCCGTTCACCGTTGGTGAGGGTCCCTGGGTCTAATGTCTTTTTGGGACACCCTCCGGCGGCGCCCGCGGCTATATTAGCACCGTGGGCTCTCCTGGGCCACACTTGTGACCCGTTTAGCAAGTTTCCAGGGACACCCGGGGCAAAAACAGCATCCTTATTCTCAATGCGGGTCAGCCTCTGGGGGAGCGGGGCTTACGTTCCTCACTCCCCGAGGCCGAGTCTAGGGCGGTAGGTGGCGGGGCTCGGCCCGCCGCCGACGGCCAACACACTGCGGAGCGAGTGGGCAAAGGTCTTCTTCTTTTGAGACATAACCAGCGTTGCCAATCTGTGGGGAATTCCCCAAACTGTGGGGATTTTCAGTTTTTAAGAAACAAAAAAAAAAAAAAAAAAAAAAAAAAAATTTATAGATTATTTATATTTGATTCAAGTTTAACTCAACTTATCCGGCAGGAAGGTTGAGTTTATTTTATGGCAACATTTATGTCCATCAAACTTTATCGCTTATCGGGGAAGTCCCAATGACACTGTAGTAGCGCTTATGGCCACTAGAGAAGGTATTAAGAAGAAAGGAGGGAGCCTAAAATAAAATTTCATCCGTCGAATGATATGTTGACAAAACAAAGGCGCAATGAAGAGCCAATACCTTGATATAAATACTTTAGTATAAGTTATAAATATATTTGATTTATATGAACAGTATTTTTATTTCTTTGCTTTATCTTGTGGGAAATATCGATTTTATTTTCCCCAAAATTGGGGATTTTCAGTTAGGTTTTTGGGTAATCCAGATCGTGGAAGTTGGCAACGCTGGACATAACTCACCCGCAGAAGAACTGTACATCATTAGTCATCATTAGGTCTAAAACTTGGAAAAGTATATAATCAATATCTACAGTCCATTTGTTTACTTTTACAGCCCGATTACGTCCACTGCTGAACATGAACCTCCTCTAAACAGACCAAGGTCGCGCGGGAAGCTAGTATAGGTATTAATATAACTGATAAAAATGCTACTTGCTGTCAGATTATTTGCTGCTAACGTTGCACCTTTAAAAAAATTAATTAAGTTGTTCTCAGATAGTCAATTAGCACAAACTTTTTTATAAATATAGATGATACCAATGTTAGGTTATCGGTTAATCGTTTATTTATAGATTATTTTGAATACTTTTAGTAGTTGTTGTTGGATAAAGTATAGATAGCAACCGAATTCAGTATACATTGATACACGCTCCCTAAAATATAAACGATTTATCAACTGGGTTTGTAAACTAAATTTATCTTTTTTTGTTAACATAATTTATCTTTACAACTGTCTTTTATTTTCGGACGGACATTAACGCGGTCAGCTACGAGGCTTTTGGTACTTCATCGGGCATAAAGGCGAGCAGCGCTCCAGCCTTATTAAATGGTTTATAAACTACAAACTAAGCAACCTGCGCAAGTGGGCTCTCCCCCTCTGTGGGACGAGGCGCAGAGCGGTAGCTTGCGGAGGAATTTGAGAATTATGACTGGAGAAATACAAGACACTTTGTTTGTGTTCTACTGCAGCTCTACTTATTTAATGATACCTCGGGGCATCCTCCCGAGGGAGGATTATTCCATAATCACTACGATTGACAGGCGGGTTGGTGACCGTAGTATCTGTAACACAAAAGGATATGCTTCTGCCCGTTTCATGGTATACCATTGTTAGGGTGATGTCCTTCTAACAATAGGGACCAATGGCTAAACGTGCTTTCCGAGACACGGAAGTCTCTCAACCAACCAGGACCCGTAGATAAATCTTATATTTTACTCAAATATGTCTGTGTGTCTCTGAGGAACGGACACTATTACACCTATAATTTATTAATTAATAGCTAAATGCACGGTTTTGTAACAAAAAAAAACACTACAAGTTATAGCATTGACGCACGAAATACGCAAAAAAAGTATACGAATTGACGCACATGAGACAACTGTAATTATGTTGTAAAAAGTTAACCTAAGTTAATTCGACGCACATTATTTTTTCTTTTACATGCGTCCAAGAAATATACGTAGTTTATCCACGACGCTTTTGTTACTTCACCGGGCATAGATTCTAGGAACAGATAGTGAAAATACACTTTATTAAGATATATATTGTATTAAAGTATTTGGTCGTCTATGGACAAAAGCAAGTTTTGAACACGAGGCAAAAATAATATAAAAAGTACCTACCAAAAATAACTTTTTGTTTCGAAGACAGAAAAAAGACTAAAATGCTACTAATATTATAAACGCGAATGTTGGTTTGTCACTCTTGCGTGCAACCAATTCTGGACCCCTAGAAACCACGGGGCGCAGCCAGTTACTAATACCTACTAGTGGTCGAAATTCGACAATTACATATTTATAAAAACAAATAGCAATTCCTTATATATAAACTGGTCGGAATATCATACTGCTCCGTCCGCGCAATTATCTTAAAAATATGTATTAAGTTTTTGCTTCACGTATTGATATTATATTATACTATATATAATAAATATTCCTTTGATATAATAACGTGATTTATATTCTCATTTTGAACGTTTGAACTCCAAAAATAGTTAACAACGTATTTCCTTTACAACTCTTAACCGCGCCATAAAGAAAAAAAGAACAACTTTTTTATAAATATAATTTTATTATCTTATATTATACCCACAAGTTCGAAGCCCTACAGTGTGCGTGGTCCGACGGGCGTTTGACCGGTTTTATTCAAGTATATTTAGGCACTAGTTAGATATTCTGAATATCTCCATGTCTAGGCTGGATTGTACCGGAATGACGACCTGAAATACCTAACAGTATTGACGTGCTTTTAAAACCAGACCCGAAAAAATATCTTGGAAAACTTTTCACTGACACTTTTTGGAATTGGACTGTATTATATACTAGCTGTGCCCGCGACTTCGTTCGCGTGGAATAGTGACTATGAGCAGCGTTTTTTTTTAAATATATACTTATTTTTATTTTGGATCATAATCACAGTCATTTTGGGTAGCTAAAAAACCTACTTTACTGTAATGCTTCTCTATATACAATATTAGACGTATGGCCATCGGGGGTGAAAGCATACAGGCTGCTGGGATTGCTAACACGGGACAGAGCCACATACAATTGACCGTGCGAAAAACAGCTGATACTTAGATCTACACCCACAACTTTTAGAGTCTGACCTTGAGCTTTATTAATTGTCATGGCGAAACATAGGCTCACTGGAAACTGAATTCGTTTAAAACTAAACGGAAAATTGTTTGGAATGAGAGGAATCCGAGGAATAAAAACACTATCACCTTTTCCGCACCCTGTTAAAATCTCTGCTTCTATCAGATTTCGTTGTAAATTTGTTACTTTTAATCTAGTACCGTTGCAAAGTTTTGGTGGGCTTAAATTTATAAGGAGCATTATGGGTACGCCGATTTTTAATTTTATTTTGTGAGCTGGTAGTCCAGGAGCACTAAGAGATTCTAAAAATTCTACTGGGTAGCTGGTAGATTCTCCTTCTTCCATAACTCTGTTAATAGAGATATACTCTACATTATCCCCCGAAACTAAGCTCAAAATTTCAGCGTTTATTGCTGCTGCTTGGTCGTTTCGTGGAGTCAAAATTGCTCTTTCGCAAAGCCAGGAATTTTCGCAGGTTAGTATTTGCGTTGGGTTTCCATACACCTTTGAAATGAGGTCTCGTATTGATGAAACTTTGCTGCATAAGTTTTCATTGAGAACAACTTTTCCTTGTTCTTGCGGATACACACCGTTACCGATCTCCAGTAATAACTCTGAAAACTCTTGAGCATTTTGATTGCCTCCGATTTGCGCTCGCATATTTAAAGTCAAATGCAAAGGGATAATGTAATGCCACAGATGAGAACTCTTTAGACAGGCTCTAACTTCATCAGCCCTTGTTCCGCGTGGTATTACAGGGAGAGTCTGACGAAAATCGCCACAAAAAAGTACAGTAATGCCACCCATAGGTTGGTTATTTTGTTTGATATCACGCAACGTTCTGTCTACTGCTTCAACTGCTTTTCTGTTTGCCATTGTGAACTCATCCCATATAATAAGGCTGCAATCACGAAGAACCTTAGCTTTATCGCTGTTTCTTGAAATATTACAAACAGGGTTTTCTGTGCGGTCTAAGTCGATCGGAATTTTGAACATTGTATGTGCAGTTTTCCCTCCTGGTAATAAAGTGGCTGCTATGCCCGATGAAGCGACAGCAAGCGCAATTTTACTTTACGTGCAATAGATAAAGGTATGTATTTTAAACTTCTTCCTAACCTGAGCTAACTAACTATATAAACAAACAAAACTTCCCGATTTTTAGAAAGAAAAAATATTTAAACCAGCAAAGTAAAAATTTACTTGACCTAACTTACCTATACGTATTTACAGTTTAACTAATGACTTGTGATAATACAACCTAAAAAAGTACTTTCTTATTTATACACATCAAAATTAAGAAATTATAAAAATCAAGAAAAGAAATAATTAACCTATACTAAATACACGTACAATAAGTATTTACAAACCCTATAAAGCCTCAATAAAGATTAAGAAATAAAGAAAATCAAGAAACAAAATGCCTAACCTATACTAAATACATACAATATGTATTGACGAACCCTAAACAAAAATGTTGATACTTTATGACAATTTTAAAGAAAAAAAATACCTCGCCTCCACAAAATATACACAATTATGAATTTACAAACCCTAAAAATATAAATAAATGAAATGCTAACAGTCAGTGTTGAATCGAATAGCAAAAATCGAAAACAAATATTCGTCCGTGCGCCTCCAGAATACGTGCGTTCGCTGTGAACAGCTGATTTGGAATGGCGCGGCGACGTAGGTCTTCCGCGGAGACTCTGGTGAGCTCCGGGGAAACTGGTCAGGCCAGAGGCCTCTTCAGTGGCAGCGCTCGCCACCTGTGAAGACAGGTGGGTCATTGGGTGGGGGCCCGGGGGCCCTCGTGGTCTTGTCCTTTTCCTTGTTGGCGCCGCTAGCGAGGTCAAGCCCCTACAGACGAGTCCGAAGGGGCGACCAACATGCTAGCGGCGCTTGCGTCAGGTCCGGTAGTCTTCGCTCCCTTCCGTGCGGGCGAGGTCGAGCCCACCAGGGAAATGTCCCCGGGGGCGACCGTCAGCCGGCAGGGGAAGGGAGCGGTCGTCATATCTGGGGGGCGCAGGAGACTGCTCCGCGTCATTGGTACGCCTCAAGGAGGCACTGCAGGATCAGCTGGGTGGGGTCCCGCTGCTCCTGGAGCGCGATCAGCACCTTCTGTAGGGTACCAATGACGCTGGTCATCCTGGGGTCACATGCCGGCTGCTGCTTCGCCTTCGTCCCCTCCGATGGGGCGGCGACCACAGCAGTCGACGGCTTGGTGGGCTTCTGTGCCTGGGCCTTCGCCTTGCGCTTCCGCTGGCGCTTCTTCTTCGTCGTACGCCCCCCCGGGGCGTTGGCGGCAGCCATCAGGGAGGTCGGGGCGTTCCCCTCCTCGACCTGACGGTGGGCAACAGGCTTCACGCCTGTGGTGGTCCTGGCGACTGTCCCGGCCTTCCTATTGCGAGTTTCTCGCCGGAAGACCGGGCACTGGGCGTTGTTGGCCGTGTGCGGCCCACCACAGTTGGCGCACGTCGGCGGCTCCTCCCGGGGGCGCGTACAATCCCGGGCGTTGTGGTGCTCGCCGCACCGCACACAAGCAATAGGCCTGTGGCAGTTGTGCGACGAGTGCCGGAATTGTTGGCAGCGGTGGCACTGCGCGGGGCCCTTTTTCCCGCGCCACGCCTCGATTTTCACACCGGGCATACACAGAAGCTCGGTGACTTCGTATATGCCCGGCATGAGGTTTGCCGTCCTCGCCAGCTGCGCGAAGAAAACGCAGCCGGGGCGTCCTTGACGAGCGCGAATGGGTCTGACGAGCTCAGGCTTAAAGCCGAGCTCAGTCAGTTCGCGCTCGATCTCCTCCGGCTGGGTGTCGACAGGCAGCCCTCGGATGGCCACCTTCAAACTCCGCTCGCCGGGAAGGGTGTAGGAGAACCAAGGGGTCTCCGCTTGGTCCAGCGTGTACAAGTACCGCTGGATGTAGCGGTACTCCTCCTCGGTCCTCGGTATGAATCGCACACCCTTCCCGTACGGGCGCGCGTTCGGGGTGTGGCCGAGGGCTTTCTTTATCTCCCTGAAGTGTCTTGGCCAGTCCGGGAGTTTCTCCACCACAAAGGGTGGGAACCTGCGACCGGTTGGCTTCAGGGAGGCGTCGGTGGTGGTGGTGGCAGCAGCAGCAGCGGGGTCGGCGTCGAGGCGTGGCGAGGCCGGTGGCGATGCACGCGGCGAGGGGCGCGGCGATGTGCGCGGCGATGCCGCCATGGTGGCGTACGAAGGGCCCTCCTCCATGGGGGACCCTTCCGGCTTTCGGGGACCGGTCAGGACGAATGGAGGCGTCCTCTCCAGGTCGACCCGCTTGAATGGTTGCGGGGGCGAGGGAAATCTTCCCGGTGCGACTGATGTTGGTGGCGCGGGGAAGCGGGATGGCGACTGTGTCGACCTCGCCTTGGGCGCCCTCTGTTGCAGTGGCGCAGGCGGGGGTGGCTGCCGAGTCGCAGGCGGGCGCTCCCTCTTTGAGGCCGCCCTGCTCTGCGGCACGGGGGTCAGGAGGAGGGTGGGCAGTCCTTTCTTCGGAGGCGTTGGGATGCGGGTTGTCGGCGGCTTTGCCGCCCTCGCCTTGGGCGCCCTCTGTGGGAGAGGTGCAGGCGGGGCTGGTTTCGGCGCCGGTGGCTCCCTTCTGACGGCCGCCTTGCTCTGCGGCACGGGGGTCAGGGGGAGGGTGGGCAGTCCACGCGGTGTTGGCGCGGGCGGCAGAATGTCAGTCCAGTCCGGCCAGTATGGCCGGGCCGGGGCGGTTCGTTGGCTCTCGGATGGGCCCGGGGGCGGCTGCGGGTGGGGGAGGGTCGCATAGTGGCCCTCCCCCGCTCCTGGTGGTGATGCCGGTGATTCCGGCAGGGGCGATTCGGGCGGCGTTGTCCGGTGGGTCGCCCGATCGGCGGCCACCGCTCGGTCCATCATGGACCTAACGGCGGCCGGCGTCGACCGGGAGAACACCCGCCGTCTCACGCCGGACGTAGGCGGTGGTTGGGGCCGGGTGGCCCGACGCGCGGCTGATGGGGGCGGTTGCCCCGACATCGTGCCGGGTTTCTTCTTCCCCTTGGGGGGTGGGGGGGTGCGCAGCGCGTGCCTCGGGGGGTGCCCCGGCTACAGAGCACCCACTGCATCGAACCTCCGGGGCTTGCCGCTGGTGGCAGACCGGAGGCCGATACAGCAGTGTGCCCCGCTTTCCGGGGGGCCGAAGCTACGCGGTGAGGTGCGCAGGGGGGGGGGGCGGGGCACTTCAGCCCGCGGGTATCGGGGGGGGCGCGCGTCTCGCGACCGCTACTCGACACTCCCGTCACTGTTGTGGCGGGGTGTCGAAGTGGTTCCAGATTCCGCCGGTAGGCGGCAGAGGTGCGGTCCGTGCGTAGGCAGGTGTTTCTTGCTTGACGGCGCGGCGAATCCTGGCGCGGCGCGGTTCTCGGCGCGCTTTCTATACCCGCGCGCGCAGTCGTCGTATGCAACCGACAAACGTCCATCCTAAGCTGAACCGCGATTCCTAAACCGATAATTTTTATTTAACTTCTCTATAAAGATATTTATTATTAAATTAAAATTATTATAAAGTTTCAGTAAATTCTACTAACAGAGAAAAAAAGTAGTTATTCATAATAGAATTAACTCTTACTAATAATATAAACGCGAAACTTTGTATAGACGCATATTTGTTAGTCTTTCTCGCAAAAACAACTGAACGGATATGGATGAAATTTGGCAAACAGTTAGTTTAGGCTTGGAAATAACAACACTTATGTTACTTTTTACCGCGGGATAACATCTCAGACCCACGGGAAACTGGAAGGAATCTGTTCGACATTATTCTTAAAATTCAACAGCTTACAAACTACCTTCAGCCGTAAAAGAACAATGTTTTTTCATTCCCATGGGAGTACTATGATTTCCCTCGGTAAATTATTCTTATAGTTTATGATATCAGCCTAAACTAACTTAAGTAGAAAGAATTTAGATGAGCCCTTTTAATTTTTTTCCCATGGTAATCCAGTCAATTCCAAGGTAATAAGTAGCTATAACATATTCTATTAATGATTGTAATTTACCTATCTAGTAACAATGATCGACGTCGTTCGTTGACCGGAACAGGCGTTAAAAAAACAATAAACTACCGATTTCCATGGGAAACGGATGTTTTCCCGCGGTAAAAAGTAGTCTTTATGTTGCGCCAGGCTCTTAAATATGTCGGTACAAAATTTCAACCAAATCCGTCAAATAGTTGCGGAGATTAATGGTGCCTATGTATAAGCATAGAATAGTGTTCGACGTGATTCTTTAATTTGACATAACTTTTTTATTTATGAACCGATTGACATGAAACAAACACTAAAGCATAACTGAAGCATACCACAATATATTCGTGAAAACCGCATCCAACTCGGATCAGCCGTTTCTGAGATTAGCGTGAACAGACAAACAGACAAACCGACAAACAGACAAACAGACAAAAAAAAAGTTAATTACATTTTTGGGTTCGACATCGACATAACAATAACCCCTGCTATTTTTTTTATTTTTATTTTCAATGTACAGACAGCACTTTTCTACAATTTTATTATATGTATAGATAAGAACTTTGTGAAATCATGTTTTGCAAATAAATTATTTGATTATATTTGAATTAACAATTTTTTTGACTGGTACGGGAATCGAACCTACGTCCTACAAGACTTAGAAACTTATAACGATAGCCACGGTTGGCCACAAGTTGAGATTGATATGATACACATTCATAGGATTCAATCTAGCATGAAGAATTCAATAGAATAATGTTCTCGCATAATTGGGACGCGTGACGTAACGCAAGGAGCGGCCATTGGCATGACAAGCGAACCCGAACAATGAAGATTGTTTACAAACAGTCTCTTTCGTCAGTTCTTGTTTGATAGCTGCGACTGACATATCATTATTAAACGTCTTTGTTGATGTATATGTAATAGAAAAGATCAAAAGATCTCAATTTATGGGATAAGATCAAATAACGTAGCAAAGAACTTGGATTAGGATTCTTTCAGGTTGTTTGGGATTTAATAAATTTAAAGCTTTTTTTTTTGGACTGATATTTATTACCCTTGCGTTGGATGTAGGGCGTTGCGTGGGATGTAGGGCGTCTCCGCCACGGCGGCGTCGGTGTATATGGGACTTACCTTTCCTTGGCAATGGTATACCACTCATGCCATGAGACTCCTAGGCAGTCCCTCTGAAACACGGGTGCGATTGATGAGCGCCCGTTGGGTTTGGTTAGTACCGCCAATTGAGTTGGCATTGCATTCAGTAATAATTAACTCCAAACTACAAAATGTAGTATGTCATCTTACTCCTTTACTGATAACTTTTCAGTATTAAAATATAGGTATGAATCGTTCTTTAATTGATAATAATATCTCAGACTCTCGGTCTAATAGTCAACTCAACTTGAATAATTTCATTTTAGTTTTTGACTTCTTGCTGTCGAGATCAATCGTGATATCGTCAGAGATACTGTTAGTTAATAAGGCATCAAATGTAGCAAATAGATTTTTAAATAAAATATTCCTTGACAGATGATATTAAACTTTATTAGCTACTATCAGTTATGGGGTGTTGCAGTATCACCGACAATATCCCACCGCCAGCGCGCGAATATGATGCAGCGGCGGTGGGAAAGCGTAAAGGCATTTCCTCCAGTACAAAAAATAAATCAAAATTCACCGACGATATCTCACAAGAACAACAGAGTAGCAATCCAACGAGTGTTAAACCGCGAGGGGTTTAGTTGGATTGGAGATGTGGATCGTTCATCAGAGATCAAATAAAAGCACACAACATTAAAGTATATTCGTGAAAAAAGAACTATTGTTATGACGCAGAAGAATTGACGTGACGCAGGTAACCAGATGACCCGGTACATCTGCCAACATTAAGTGCCAACTATTGATGGAAATATAATGCAAGTTCTGTACTACTTCATAACTGACACGACTATTTAACTATTACACTGTACTTTGAATGATCTTACTCTAACCTTATAACCGTGTACTCAAGAGCGAACAAAAACATGGTAAACACGAACATGGAACACTTTGTGCGTAATACTACAAATATCATTCATTCTTTTTTTTGTAAGTTTACTACCAGAGCTTTTGTGCACTATTAGCATTCTTGTTAACGTGCCCTCTCGTGCTAAGCTTAAATGCTTGTGTTACGTGTGGGTTCATGTCGGTAGTGCAAAGGGTGAGGATCGCAATGATCGCAAGTCAGACGCCCTAACCATTGAGCAACGACCGCTATATCAAATACCGTGGACAAAAATGTTCGTGGCAATTCGTTTATAGTACGTGCACGGCTTACTACAATCAATGAAATGAAAATCGTAACATACATAACATATAATACTTCGCCATATTATATATTATAAGAAACTCTTGCCGTCTGTATGTCTGGGTTAATTCACAATGACCTTAAAAAACTTCTTTAGTTATTTTTACAAGTGTTGCTAAGCACATAAAGGCGTGGACCTAAGAACGAGGAAAAACATTTGTGATTGTGCGCAAGAACACCGAACATTTTCTCACATTACATTAAGGAACACAAAAAACTGTATACTTAATGTATTCGATGTATACTTCAAAAATGTTCGTGGCGATCCAATATAATATTTTTTTTTTTGTTTTTGTTTTTTTTTTAAATGTATCTAATATAGTTTTTTAAGTTTTGTACCTCTAACAACAGTATTATGGACCAAATATGTCTGATTTTTTTTTATTTTTTTTAATTAATATTATTGGCTTAATTTGCCGACTTTAAAAACTATTACCTGTGCTATTACATACAGTTTTGATGCAGTTGAAACATAAAGCGAGCATTTTAAGTTTTTATTTTATTTTTTATTTATTTTTTTCTGACGGACGTAATATGTAGTAAGCCCTGAGGCTTTTGCTACTTCACCGGGCATAAAGGCGAGCAGAGCTCCAGCCTAGATAAATGGTTTAAAACACTACAAACTAAGCAACCTGCGCAAGAGGGCGTTCCCTGTGGGACTTGGACCTCGGCTCAGGGTGGTCGCTGACGGGGAGATTGAGGTATTATGGCTTTTTATTTAGGGGAGTTTTGTGCAACTGTCGCTCTACTTTACAGTTCGCGGGCCTCTCGGACTTCGGGTCTACGAGGGCATCGGAAGGTTCTTAGCAAACTAAGGGTCGGGAGGGCGAGGGGGGAAGCATTTTAAGCGGCCGTAGCCCAATGGCGTCGGACTTGTGATCTTGTGGTCGCCGGTTCGTTCCCCACCCACGTGAACCCATTCGTAAAACAAGCATTTTTAGCTTAGCACGAGGGGTTAACAAGAATATTAGGACACTGCACAACTACTAATAAAAAATAAAAATTCTACAACCAAATGTTTCAGCTGATTGTTCTACAGTACCTATATGTTTCTGAAGATATTACTTAGCAAACTGAAACAATACATGTTACTAAACAAAATAAACACAATGAGACGTTTACGCAACTCTGCCAAGTGCCGTTTACAATGTATGTTTATGTTCGAAGTATAGGTAAAAGCGAGATTTCTCTAAAATCCTGAATATGCAACAATTAGAAACTCGT
Source organism: Nycteola revayana (assembly GCA_947037095.2). Classification (NCBI taxonomy): domain Eukaryota; kingdom Metazoa; phylum Arthropoda; class Insecta; order Lepidoptera; family Nolidae; genus Nycteola; species Nycteola revayana. The sequence continues at coordinate 17,066,327 of OX344849.2, read as the reverse complement.
TGTTTGCATGTCAAACAAACGTGCTGCAGTATTTAGACAGACCTGTTTTGCTATGAAATATTTGTCTTGCCAGCTAACTTGACTTGGGTTCACAATTTATGCACCTTTTATATATGTATATCACTTACCAAATATAACACATACATATCGACGGAAATAGTGTAGTATACAAGTAGAGCGATAGTTGCACAAAACGACCCTATAAAACCAAAAATACCTCAATCCCCCCCGCCAGCGAGGTCTGAACTGAACCAAGATCCAAGTCTCACAGGGGACACCCTCTTTAACCATTTAATAATTCAACTAGATTTCCACGCGCGGTTTCACCCGTTTAACTCCCGTTCCCGTGGGGACTTTATAATTTAACTAGCGACCCGCCCCGGCTTCGCACGGGTACAATACTGATAATTATACTACATAATGTCTTTAAACCTCTAACAAACGGGCGAAATTTGGTCAAAACTAACAGAAACAAATTAATATAGGTACCTACTAAAACGCAGTGAAATAAGTAGGTGGGTATACTTTTATCGTATGAAATACCTATACTCTTCAGGACTAACAATACAACAAACACTAAATAAATAGGTATTCAAGTATCTATCCATCATAGTTACAACGAACACAAAACAAAAAATTTGCTTTCTTAAGGATCGAGCGCGCATAATCGCATTCGGCCTACCTCCGTAGCGTAGCGGTAATTGGCTCGCTTTAAATCTCGGAGGTCGTGGGTTTGATCCCCACACCGGACATGAAATCTTTGTGTAAATTCTAAGATTTCTTTCCGGGTCTGGTTGGTTGAGGGACTACCCTCCGTGCCTCGGAAAGCACGTTAAGCCGTTGGTCCCGATTGTTATAACATCATCTATAATAATCGTATATCAAGGAAGGGGCAGCACCGTTTCCTTGTGTGTTACAACATAATTCTGCGGTCACCAACCCGCCTGCCAAACGTGGTGACTATGGCAATACCCTCCCTCGGGAGGAGGCCCATGTTCAGCAGTGGACGATATACGTGCTGATGATGATGATGACCTACTAAAACTCAGTGAAATAAGTAGGTGGGTATACTTTTATCGTATGAAATACCTATACTCTTCAGGACTAACAATAGAACAAACACTAAATAAATAGGTATTCAAGTATCTATCCATCATAGTTACAACGAACACAAAACAAAAAATTTGCCCTTTAATTCTTAAGGATCGAGCGCGCATAATCGCATTAGGCCTACCTAAAACACGCGCTGTTATTTTGCGATAACTTCTAAGTTATTCATTAAAAGTATATAGTGTAGGGGTAAAATAATCTGCATGAAATGCTTAAGAATATTAACTCATTTAAAATGATAAGGATAAATACTGAATCCGTCTGATTAGCTTTACAATTACCGCATTAGAAATTATCATTTTTCTAAGATATAATGGATATAGCAAGTTAACCTTGAAAGATAGACATATGCTATCGCAGACTTTTTTGTAGATCTAAAAGAGAAGAATATTTGCCACCATACATTGTTTTGTTATATCCCATAGGGTTTAGGCAGCGTTTTCGTTGAAAGCTCCCAAATGGTTTTATTTTTTCCGACACCTCTGACAAATATCAATATATATTAGTCAAATGTACACATAAACTAAACAAATCATATACGTAAACCTTCCGGAAGAATCGTTCTATCGATTGGTAACATCCGCATGAAGATCGATGTAGTAGTTTTTGAGTTTATCGCGAACAGACAGACAGACGCGGCAGGGGACTTTGTTTATAATATGTAGTGATGTAGTGATAGCGGTCGCCCGCGGATCCGTGCGGATGTCGGTTAGCGCTGCAAAAAGCCTACCCAGGAAATACACGGTCAGCAAAATGATTCCCAGGTCAATTCACAGACACCGACATAAACATCGACAACGCAGTCATTATCCGCAGGCTGCACAGATTGTCTTTCTGTGGATGTTAAAGTTGTTAATGATGAAAATATAATTAATGATGTAATTAATAGGCATTTTAGGGATTAGGCATTTTAGGCATTTTCAAAGCTCTGAAAAGAACTGTTGTTTAGCTCTGAGAAGAACTGTTGATTAGCTTTGAGAAGAACTTTTGCGTAGGTGTAGTTTTAAGAACGAAATCTAAAAAAAATCGCACGAAAATTATTAGACTTCGCAACGGGCCGTTTATTTTAATTATTTTAATTTCGCCATAACTTCAAAACCAAACGTCCAATTTTAATCATTCAAAGACCAAATATTATCTACATAAACTTTACTTAATGATGAAATAATTTATTTTGATAAGGATTAATAGCATGAGTAAAATAAACGCGTTTAAATGTAGTCCAAAAAAAATTCAAGATTTCTAAATAAAAAAATGATCGTTGTGCCTCACTCGACATAGATAGGTATAGTGTGTCGCGGACTTTTTTGTAGATATTTATAAGATCTATAATTAATTAGAACATTTTATGGTTCTTTCTTTTATAGTTTAGGCAGCGTACGCAAAATAAGTAACTTTTCTGGTTGATTTTTTACACATTGTGTCAGAAAAACCCAAATATCTTACGGAACCCTATTTTTTTCCAAAATAAAATTTAGCCTATGTTACTCGTGGATAATGTAGCTTTCGAATGGTGAAAGATTTTTTTAAATCGGCCCAGTACTTTTTGAGCCTATTCATTACAAACATACAAAAATAGGTACAAATCTTTCCTCTTTATAATATTAGTGTAGATATAGCCTATGTCATCCGGGGATAGTGTAGCTTTTCAACGGTGAAAGAATTTTTTAAATCGGTCCAGTAGTTTCGGAGCCTATTCAATACAAACAAACAATCAAATCTTTCCTCTATAAAATTAGTATAGATAAAAAATAAACTCTACTAGCACTTTAAAGAATTTACAAAAGTTTATCCATCAAAATCAAAGTATGGTATGTCTCAGAAACTCGTAAGCACACCATTTATTTTAGTTTTTTGTTGCCTAGCGGCATCAACAATATTATTATTCAGTCCCGTCTATCGGTAAAATATTAAGCCGAGGTGCATTTAAATCCGGTTTTACACAATTACCTCCAAGAGAAATACATTTTGGTTCTGTGGTCTCGAACTTTCGTTTTTTTTTTGGTAATGGTGAGTCTAACCTAGGAATGTACCGTTTTGTGATTAGAAATGTTATGTTATTTATTTTTTAGTAAAACAAGGTTAGTAACCGTTTATAAACCAAGGACTGAGGTATTAGCATTGTTTGAAGTTAAGTTATTGTTCCATAAGATTGATGATCTTATCTGTTGTAAGAAATAAGAATATAAAAATATCGTAAAACAACAACAATAATAAGCGGAGATAATAAGAATACAGAATTATCTTCAGAGATTTTATAAGGTTACTAGCTGCGTCTCGCAGTTTTACCCGCGTCACTCTGCTCCAGTGGGCCGGAGCGTGATATTAGTAGCCTATATGTTAATCCAGCTTATAAACAATCCTTGCAGTAGTTTTTGCGGGAAAGAGTAACAAACATACATACAAACTTTCGCATTTATGATAATATATAGTAGGATGTTACGAACAAAATGTATACCGTCTTCTTCTCAAAGACTTCTTAGATAATAAATGATCTTGAACTATGTCTGACTGGTCGGTCTAAAAAAAGGCCGCCCGTTACTTGTGGCCGGTCATCATGTTTTCGTCACCCGAGAAGGTTTTACACTTCAGCTTTTGTCATTTTTTACTTGCCAGTTTAGAGTAGCATTCATTATATTATAATGTTAATAAACAGGGGGCCCAGTCTGCTATTTTTTTAAGTATTGTGCCACCGTAGTGCCATCATGATATCATTATGCCAAAAACGGCAATCTACTAATCTCACTATGGTGTCGGCGCTGGAATGGCAGTCGGTGTTGCTACCGCAGAAAAAGGCCGTCAACAGAAGTAGCAGGGGAGATGGTTAGGGAGATTGTAATGTTTATTTAGGCGATTTCAAAACTTATAAATGTATCATTTGTTATTATATTCGACTACGCTAATGTCATCGTGGCGGCATAGTGACACCATTATGACGTCATTTGGATTAGTAGGTTACCAAATGGGAAAAAACCGACCATTGAACTGTCATTGACACTTCATGGACACGCCATTACGGTAGTAGACTCGGGGCCCAGTTCTGTTATAAGTAATATTAGATTTTTTTTTTTTATATTAGCCAATTATAATGTAATTATTATATGTAAGGTGCCTTTTGTACACCTGCCACATGCCCTGCCAGACCATTAACAAATGATAGTGTAACGCGCTTACAATATAATATAAGTAATAAATTTTATTTATATACAAAAAATAAAATAATTTTATAATACTTGTACGATGTTTCTTTTGAATAAAGTCGTCGCCCAATATTTGCTGTACTGGTCCTCTTACCGGTGTATCGCGGAGTGAGACTTATTAGGGATTTTATTTTTAGTAAAAAAAAGATTCAAATATAACTAACTAACCGGGGGAACTTCGTAATAGAATATAGCCTATAGACTTTCTCTATAAATGGGCTATCTTACACTGAAAGACCTTTTCAAATTAGACCAGCTAGTTCCTGAGATTAACACGTTCAAGCTAACAAAACTCGTCAGCTTTATATATTAGTATCGATTTTATTTTTCACTACATCTGATGCTATCTACATTCTGCTAAAGGGAAGGTATATATTTTGGAAGCACCTTGTATACAAAATTAAATTGTTTGTGTATTTTTTAATATATTTTAAATGTAATGCATGATTTCCAGGTGCCGGCTACATATCGCCGGAGCCCATGTACCCTGACCGGGGCGACATATCGGCGCCAGTGGACGCCAACGTGTCCATATCGAAAGACACCCAGCACATATCTGTGCAAGGCAAGGAGACGCCGCTTCTGAGACTGAGGAACGGCGCGCTTCAGGCCGGACTCAACGAACGACTGCACAGAGTCGTAGCTATGAGAAAGGTACTGTAGAATTGAACTTATACCACGGTATATTGCGGTGTAAGGCTAAATGTGTTGACTCAGGAACGGCGCGCGTCAAGTCGGACTCAAATAACGACTGCACAGAGTCTATGAGGTAGGTACGTAGAATTCAACTTGATCGTATTATAAAATTAACTGGGTATATCTGGTAAGGCAAGATGTGTTGACTGGGGAAACCGCACCATTCGACTGCATAGAGTCATAGCTATGAAAAAGTAAAAAAAAAAAGAACCAGGTAAGACCGCAGATCGACAAGCGGTGCGTAAGACGTCCACGCACCGCTTTTCGATCCGCGGTCTCCATTCGAAAACTTTTCGGCCCCAACGACCAACTGTTCTCCGTGCTATATGGCCTGCCCACTGCCATTAACGAACTAATCAGTTGGACTATGAAGATAACCTGCGTTTTTATACGTTTCTCTTCATTCCTCATTCGATCGCGTAGAGAAACCCCGAGCATAGCTCTCTTCATAGCTTGTTGAGCGATTCTGAGTGTGTTGTATAAGGCATATTTTGAAACACCCGTTTCGGATCCGTAGGCAACACACACTGGACACTTACGTCTTCAGGCACTAATGTATTGTGGACGGAAAGACGTTTTATCTGGAAAGCGAAGTTTCCTTAACGCTACCCATCCGAGTTGGATTCGGCGATTGACTAATTTCTCCAAGTTTGACCTACCTAAATGGACTGTCTGTCTGACATATACGCGTCAACAACTTCAAGAACTGCACTCTCGAATTCACTTTATTTCTAGGCTAGCAATTGGCCATCCAGTATCCCACGTGTTCTAACACAATTTTCTAATTTTCAGGAAGTAGAGAGTCAGCGCAAGACGTCGTCTCTCCAGCGCAACGTGGTGTATCCCCTCGCGATGCTGTTACTGCTCGCGCTCACCACCATCACGGTGCTCATGGTGCTGCAGAACACCTTGGAACTACTTATAGGGATTAAAGCGTTGCCGCTGAGTACACGGGTTAGTATCTTCTTTAGTACAGAACGGATTGATATGTGTTTTTGTTTATTCCCGTATTAAGGCATCGTACCCTTGTGTCGCAGGGACTTTACAAACCCTCAATTTACTTACACAAAGTTCACCCAAACTAGGAGCAAATATCCGTGGTTTGTACAAATATGTAGATGTCCCGGTTTATAGTTGAACCCATCTAAAATCTATAGTCAAGAATACAAACGTACCACTATAACAAATGTAACATATAACTAAAACTAACTAATAAAATAAAAGCTATTCTTAATCTATGCTAATGGGTAAGCATTCCCAGAATGCTTCAAGCATTGCCCGGTTTAATATCAATTCTTATTGACAATACAATATTTTTATCAATTTGACAAGGATAGATGGCCGGGCCGGGCCGGGCCACTAGACCCGGCTTCGCTTATCTTTGCTACACTTGTTTATATGAAAATTTCAATATTCGGCAACTATACTTACAAACCATTGGGCGTGTGCGTGCTTCGAGTGTGTGTCATATGCAAATGACGGCGGGGGTAGGGGTAGGGGTGATGGAGACGGGAATTCGACACTCGAGTTGTTCATATTGGGCTGAGTTTCTTGGCCGTGTGATACTAACAAATTGACAAATCTATCTATGTACTTACATTTTCCTTCCATTCCAGCAATTCACATTGGGCATCGCTTCCCTATCCAAGCTCGGTTGCTGGGGCGCCGCTCTAGAAGCGTTCCTGATCGTGTACTTGTACGCGGCGTCGCTGACGGGGCTGGGCACGCCCATGCGCGCGCTGCGCGTGCTGCCCAGAGCGCGACGAACCCCCCTCGCGAGGATCATAGCGCATATAGCGCTGCTGCTGGCCTATTCCACTGCGCATCCGCTGCTCGTCAAGATGTTAGGTTTGTATGCATCTTCGCTTAAAGATTTCTTTCTGGGTCTGGTTGGTTGATGAACTACCTTCCGTGTCTCGGAAAGCCGTTGGTCCCGATTGACATAACATAATACATGACAATTGTGTACCAGGTAACGGCCAGCAGCATTTACCAATGTCTATACTGTACACTGACAACCTCCGCAGCGTAGCGGTATTTGGCTCGCTTTAAATCTCGGAGGTCGTGGGTTCGATCCCCACGCCGGACAGGAAATCTTTATGTAAATTCTAAGATATATTTCTTGGTCTGGTTGGTTGAGGGACTACCCTCCGTGCCTCGGAAAGCACGTTAAGCCGTTGGTCCCGATTATTATAACATCATCATTAATAATCGTATATCAAGGAACGGGCAGCAGCAATTACTTGTGTGTTACAACATAATATTGCGGCCACCAACCCGCCTGCCAAGCGTGGTGACTATGGCAAATACCCTCCTTCGGGAGGAGGCCCATGTTCACCAGTGGATGCTTTACGATGATACTGTACACAATACTACAGTCACCAATCCGCCTGTCAACACCAACTGTAAAGAAGAGCATCAGTTGTCCCTTACCTAAAAATCTCAAGTCATCATACCGCAATCCTGCCTGGCAGCGAGATTCCAGGCCTTACCAGGATTGCTTTATTTGTAATTGTTAAACCATTACAAGGCTGAAGTCACATTCTTGCAATGTGAAGTATCAAAAGGCTTTTGGTTAAGCATGCATTGTTATATAAACCACATAAAAGTGATTTATATATGAAATTCTAGAGCTCAGAAGCATAAGGTCGGATGTGCTATTATACGTTCGAAACATTCGTCGTATGATTTAACCCTAAACTTGCACTTACGACCAAATGCTTCTGATGTATAATAGATATCCGTCCTTATCTTATCCGAACATATTTTTTGAATCATAATAAGCATATAATATGCTATTCCAGAATATAATAATTTATCTCTGTATTATATTTAATCTATTTAATAAGAGGTTCTGGATGAACTCCTTCTTTTAAAATTTAGCATTAAAACGAGAAAAAGATGAGAACTCAATATCAAAACTTATTGAGAACAGGGGTCTATAAAACTTCTTTATTAAAAAAAAGTGTTATTAAGAAAAGCCATTACCAATGTTTAAAAAATATATTACAGAACTATTGTTAAATAAATGCTACTACTCTGTGCAGGAGTTCTTAGCTGATAAGTTATAAAACATAGTTTTTATAATTGTAAACATTTGCATGCCGTGTTAAGGTAGAATGTACTGGAACCTATTCAATATGTTACACCTAATATCTTGTACCTACATTCATTGCAAATAAATGAACTAATCTAATCTTATAAAAAATATAAGTACATGTAACAATAAATAATCTAAAGAATTACTATATATTCCGTTCGTAGGCATAACAAACTTCGACTTGCTCGGCGAGTTCGGTCGCATCGAATGGCTCGGCAACTTCAAGCTAGTATTACTGTACAACGCCATATTCGCGGGCACGGTGACGCTGTGCCTCGTCAGCAAGTTCACGGCCAGCGTGCGCCGGGAACTTTACAACAGGTTGGTGGAAAACGTCAACATGGTCGCACACTGTGTGTCTTTCCTCAACAACTGATGTAGTTAGGACGCCGTCGTAAGAATGGATCCGCCGGTGTAGCAGAGGAAATTGTACCTTATTGCCACTATTATAAAGGTAGTACTCAGAATAGTGTCCGCATAGCAAAGGCAATTGTACTTTATTGCAATAAATATAAAGGTTAAAGTATGTAGTTTGGATAGTGACAGAGTAGCAAAGGGAATTGTACCCTATTGCAAATAGAACAAAGATGAAGATACTCGGATAAAGATAGAAAATACCTGGTGACAGAGGATATTGCAAGTGTGGCAAAGATTTGAATTCTCTGATTACCTTGCATAGTCCCTGATTAAGCCTAATTGTTGTATCTGTAGTCTATTTCATACTTTTAGATATATTATCTCAATTTTGCGGCCGTCATCACACGACATGAAAATTCATGATCGTCTTGTTGGGCAGGAAAGTAAGCAATAAAAGTATGTTTAAGAGTATCATTTTGATATCATATCGACGTTGTGCTTGGGAGGAGTGAGCAGGGTAGTATGGGATAAGAATGACTGCACAACAAGGCAGAATGTATCACTATAACAGTAAATAATGTTATAATACCCACGATTGTTGGCCGCATATTTTATATTAATTTCTCGATTCATGTACTAATGTTAGTATGATTTAGTTTACAGATATGATAATTGTCTTCCATCACATGCTATGTTTTATTACAATCTACACAAGTATTATGGTGGTATGAGCCATATGTGTGAGAATTGATAATCCTCTTTTCCTCTGCTAATTCGCCGGTAGTTGTCATTCTTACGACGGCCATAGTATACATATTGTTCCCAAATTAGCAATAAAACCGATTGTATATAACTAAATATTTAATTAAATATTATTATTTTGATATCACATAAAAATGTAGAATGTAAATTTATGGATGTAGTAGGCGCAACAAATACTAATGATTGGAATAATATATAGACGAATGTTTTATTTTATTTATTTTAAACCAATTTAATTTTTTTTGACATTATCTTTTTTATTGTAAATTGACATGATTGACATTACATTTTTTTTCATTCCGTCTATTTGCGACTCTCTTATATTTAATTATGCTAACTTGGGAATAATCAATATATGAATTATATGATGTAATATTATGATGAATGACATTTTAATAAGTATTATGAATTATTACTCAAAACATGTTTAAAGTTATAATTAAATAATGTATATTGACATACGTATAGGTGTTCATCACAAGAAAATGAGAAATATATAAAAATAGTAAAACTTAAACCAACAAAAAAATACATCAAATCGGAATGTTGCATTTATTATTTACCTGTCGTTATGATTATTACGATCTTATTATTATTTTTTATCGGTTCCTATTTTATTGTACGAATTTGTGTCATAACTATTATAAATTTTAATAATGTAAGTTCTTGAGGAAAGACTCGTTAGGATAAATTTGAATTGTTTTATTACCAATGAGACTGAATTTGTTGAAGTAAATGATTAGGAACAGGAGATTATTTATATTATTTCGTTATTTTATAACTTAATGTAACTACAAAATGGATGGTTTACAAAATTAGATGTAAATGACTTGTTTTAAATATTATACGATTGTATAAGATAATTGCCATGGAATGACCGATGTTTTATTGTCTTGTTCTGTAATAATTATTGTATGATGCCACAAATTTTGTTGTCTCAATATCTTTTTATTTGCATTGCGCAATTTATGTAATTTCCGAGTGATTTTATACTTAATAAAAGACATTGAAGACTGTTTTTTTACAATAGAATAATTTAAGATTTATGTAAGCTTTCGTTGCTCAATGTTACATCACACGTGGCCCTGCAATGGCGATGATTAACATTACATAATTATGTTATTATTTAACTTTCATGTGGATTATCTACTGAGGCTATTAATTTAACATTCTAGTCTTATGAGATCTCTGTTGCAGGGATAACGGGCTACGGCTACTCATTAATTAAAATCCCAACTAATAATACATTTTAACATATTCGCCATTTTCTCACAACTAACTACATTTTAGGATATTTACACACACATATTGATGTTGATAAACAATTAGTGTTTTAGTGATATGTAAATGTATATAGTTGACGAAATAATGCCAGTGGTGCTACAATATCAGTTAGTTTAATTAATAACACCACAAGAAATATGTTATACTATTGCTCTGTCTATTATGTACTTAGGACAACAATATATAAGGCGCTTGTGTAAGTCTTGTGTGTGAATCTCGATTGTTTGTGAGTAGTTATAATATTTTAGTGCGCGGATTTTATACATTTTGTATTATCTTGTACCAAACGTTGAGATTGCATTTGAAAACAATACATAATGAAAAATATAATGTTACTTTTATTTCTATCCGTTGTTGTTTATATTAGTCCCTTGTAGCTTTATCTTGTACAAAATGAAGTAGAGTACTGTAATGCACATTATTTGCTTATTCACAACACCATATTTGCAAAATAGAAAAAAATAACTGCTTTTATCATGCTTGTGGCAAGTGTATAGCTTTGTATTGCTTTTGTTATTTTAATTTCTTTAGGTTTTTCCCGTTAGGCATGCCGGTTCAGTCTCGTTAGTTTGCTAGTTCTGTTGTAACTGAACTTTTTTGTTTTATTCAGATTGAAATGGATCACTGATGTATTCTCATCACCAGAAGATACGAGAAAAGTGAATTTGAATGTTACTAGAGCTTCAGTGGAAAAGGAGGACGAAGGGAAGGTGTCAACACAGCACTTGAAATCTGAATAATGTAAAACAAAGAATTATAAGACGCCAAGGCACATGGCTCATGCAGCGTGCAGAAGATGTCGCGCTACTGTCGCACCGACTTGATTGACCATTGGTCGTCAGTCGCGGGCACGCTGCACTAACTTGTTTAGTTATACACATTCAATCAAGTCGCTGCGAGTCTGGGCGACCGAAGTCGCGCGACGTCGCCGGCATGCTGCATGAACACTAAGGTACACCAAGGCATAAGATAACTAAACACTGTATTCACAGGCCTAACTGAAAATTATAGCAAATTTAGGCCAGAGCTTCTATCTGATGCACAAAATATTCATTCAGAGAAGGTTTAATATACTTGTTATATTAAAATAAGTAATTTAAATTATCGTTATTTAATCAATGTAAATAAAATGTATAATTTTCTAATCTAAAATTAGTATGGAGAATTATCATATATTTCATTGCTTCCAGGCTTTTTATATTCTTTTCTCATAGACAGATAAGCACTAAGTGTTTGTCCATCTTGCCAACTATTTTATTATGAATACTAATTACTAATTTACCAAGGATCAAAAGATAAAATAAAAATGTTGGTGAATTAAATAATGTTGCTGCGTGTGACAAGTTCCATATGTGATATTTGCAAGATTTTGGGAAACAACAAAAAAACGTGTGATTTAATTAATAAAAAAAGTACTGCAAAAAGTTTGATGCAATATTGTCATTTTTTTAAGATTTAATATAAATAGACAAATTGCTACACATAGATAGATTGATTTGAGAAGCTGTGATTTTTAAGGTTAATATTGCACATAATAGAAAAATGCATATATGGAATTTGGCACACTCAATGATGATAAACTATTTAAATATTGCAATACTTTTCAATTTATATAAATAATTAATCGATGAAAATAATAATTTCTGTACATTTATTTGCTATTGGCCTGATAATAAATTATATAATCTACCTGATCTAGCAAGCTACTAGCTCTAAAATGATAGTATGTACCAAATATAGGAATAGTATAAAAAAGTTAATCTGTGATGCTATTAATTTAATGTAATTGAACTAGATTGGATTATGGATCATATGATTAATACTTCAAAACATTACACCAGTTAATGTAATGAGATATTCATATCATAAAACTGTAGAGGTTGAATCTCCGTTGGTTGATCTGAACATGGAAAAAAATTGCTAAAAACAGAGTCAGTTTAATTTTTTTGTTTCTCTGTCTGTTTGTATGGGCTAATCTCCGAAAATGTTGCACCAATTTAAAGACATTTTGCCTGGTGGTACCTTACATCCCCGGTCAACATTTGAAATACCATTGATTGACAATTAAATTTGACAAACTAGTTATGACTGCAAGGGAATAACAATTAAGCAAGATTTGGCTCATAGATCCATTATCCAATCTGTTAAGCCAATGATCTTATGTTTTAGTATGTTAATAATAAATAATAATATATAAGAAATAAAATGCATGATATTGTTCAATAGTTTTATTATCTGTTTCATTTAATGTTTCCACTATCATATAATGTTTGCCAAGTTTCCTACCTTCAGCCTTTATAATAAGTCTGCGAGCATTGTTTCTGACAGCTTCAAGGCTCTCATTACTCTTGAGACCAAGTAGAAATCCTAAGCTAATCACATCATGGACATCTCTTACTTGAATGGAACTTTCTGCAGCACTAGTCACAATAATATTTCTAGATTTTCCTACTGCATGATAACAATGAGCGGTGCTTATAATATTTTTTCGTGATGTAGAATCTCTAATAGCAGGCGAATACATGATTTCAAAGAATACACCTCGTTCAACTGCTTGCAAGTACAACTTTCGACTTACTTTGAAAGGTATTCTGCTTTCTGGTTCAAATGTTATTATGTCTATATCCATAGTTCCACAAGCATATTGGAATGCTTGTAACGTTTTGGGTACTACAGCAATAATGTCGTATTTCTTCAGGTTCTCGGATTGATTTACTTTATGAGCTATACTCGAATCCGAAAATTCTATGGTAACTCTTTGTAGCACATTTAGATTTATTGATCCTGGTAATTCTGAAGTTTCTAAGGGAGGAGGGAAGAAGTCCTTTTTCTCCCTAGTTTCACCTTTTTTCTTCTTTTTCTTAGGTTCTTCGGATGGCTCCTCAACGCGAGTGTCAATTGCAATTGTATTATATCCTAGTTTTTCTATGAGATATAACTTGTCCAGTTCATATTTTCTGCTAATTGATAAGTCACAAAAACCCCAATGACGAGTCTTCATGTTTTATCAGTGTAAGTAACGCACAAACCCAAAAATGCCCAAAATAATTTGTGTTTACGTTTTAGGTTAGATGAGATATCTGTCAACTGTCAGGTGTCAGTATGATTTTTAGTTGGTTTGGTCTATGGTTAGTCGATTAAATCGAATACTAATAGAAGTGGGACGGAGAACATGCCAAATTATTAAATGAGTATCTGTACTGTAATCTAATTAATAATGACATAAAAGACATTGACGCCTTATGTCAATGAAAATAACGTTGTTTTATGTTGAATTAGAAATGTCGATTTAAAAAGACGATGGGAATCCGTATAATAATTGCCGGAGAATCTCAATGTCCTGCCTTCGCCGAATGTTGTTTGGTAGCTGACTATCTTCAAACACATTTGCCAAATTTTTGCTATAATCGCATTGAAAAATCTGTCATTGAGTGGAAGGTATTATCTATACTTCTATACTAATATTATAAAGAGGAAAGATTTGTACCTATTTTTGTATGTTTGTATGTTTGTAATGAATAGGCTCAAAAAGTACTGGGCCGATTTCAAAAATTCTTTCACCATTGGAAAGCAACATTCACCCTGAGTGACATAGGCTATATTTAATTACGAAGTTCCCACGGGAACGGAAGTTACGCGCGTGAAACCGCGCGCGGGATGCTAGTATATTATATTATGATTCAATAATAAACATTTATCTCTTCCTGTTAAACAAAATTATAATATTTTTTCAGACATGTTTATGCAAACTCAATTTAAAATACAAATGGCATCATCAAGAATCACCAATTATTTGGAAAGAGATGTCGACCAATGGAAGCAAACCATTTTACATCGGTGGTGCATCTGATTTTTTGGACTATTGTTATTCTTATTATAATTTTGATGCATTGTTTGCCACGAGTAAGAATGATATCTCTTTGAAATATATCACTAAAAATAAAAAGAAACTTACAAATGCAACACCGGAAGATAACGATATTGGAATAAACGAGCGCAGCACTGAAATCAAAGATATAGTTATTACCATTTCGGGTGCAGGACACGTTTTAGCGATGTATTTAATATCACAGTTGTTAGATTTATCTTGGGAAACTGCAAATATCTCAAAAATATATTTATATGAAAGTAATTGCTCCGAAAAATTTATGAAATTTGTGGAGACACAGTGCAGTTATGTTGCAACATTTTACCATGGCAAAATACTTAAACATGTGGAAAAAATTGGCACAGCGCTAACATCTACAGATGCCCTCATAATATTAGATCACGTACCTTTTAAGTAAGAAGTATACGTACCTACCTACTCTTAATTGAAGTTAACGTGTAGAAATCACTTCGACCCTGTTCATTCCAATTGATTTTATGTTTTTATAGATTATATATAAAAGGTTTTATTTAATAGAAGTTAAGTACTTAATACTTAACATAATAGGTACTTAACTTCTATTAAATAAAACCGTCATTAAAATTTAACTTATAAATTCATTAAACCTTAAAAAGTTTCATTTATTTATGTAAATAATAACTTTGGTAATTAGTTACGTAGTTATTTTGTATAATTCATTTAATCGCGAAACTTTTTTATTTTCAGTGAAAATATGGCGGTGGGAGGATGGCTTCATAAAAATAGACAAATGATGAAAAAAATATCTCTTGTGATAAATGCGTCAGCGTCACGTAAAATGCGTATCATACTGCCAAATTTAGGACCCGCATGTTATAATGCTACAGTTCTCAGAGAACTTGTTAACAAACATAGTAGGAATATCGTTGTTGCTACATCTGATTTAGGTTTAGAAATTGTTCCTTTACTTGCTGAGTTTGCTGAAGTTCCTATGAGAAATATATTTTGCCCACCTGTGTGGGGTTACGTGGGTATTAACCATTTGGTTGATATTAAAACTACAGTACATAGATATAACACATTTGTGCCATATGATCGATATATAAAAGTTGATAATTCTACATTGAAAATTGGAAAGTTGATACCTGAAATGAGAGTAATGGATTATTTAACCATATTTGATGAATCTCGTCTTTGGATGACAGTAACTGAAATGAGAGTAAGTTACTTTTATTTTAGGAGGTAGATTGTAGATTGCGGTAACTTTGGACGGACGTAGCACGTTATACGGATAGTTTATTAATTAAATCAATCCCTTATTCATTATTGTAGTTATATTACATAGATTGGTACCTACCTAGTTTATCTGTATATTAAAGATTCAGTTAGTCACTTTTTTAATGAATTTCAAAAAGCAGTTAGCAAATGTCTTTTTGTACCTACCTTTGTAGATTTTAAAACAGCTTAAAAGGATAAATAGTTAATTTGTTACAGAAGAAGTATCACTCAGGTCACCCAATATTGAATAAATCTATTTCAGTGATACATTTGATAAAACTATGGATGTTTAATCCTGCTCCTGATCATATCTTAAACTTGGGAATTAGCTGTAATGGTAATTTGGTGTTAATATAACTATATAATAAAAAAATATGAATCTAGTTTAATTAAAACGTGAGAAGTATTATTATAATTAACAAACATGAATAAAATACAAACTAAAAGTAACTAATTAAAAATAAAACTAACTTATTTACAACTATTCTAAATCTATTCTACTTGGCAAGGTTCCCAGAATGCTGGCAGCATTACCACGTTGAATGGCAATGCTTACCTGCTTACCTGCTCCTATTAAAACGTTATCATTATATTTTATTTAAATTCAATATAAATAGAAAACATTCTTAAGTCTCAACCAAACACTTTTTTATCTTACAGGAGCATTTGGGTTAAAATTTGATGGAATATTTTCACAACCAGCGCGGTTAATAGATGGACATTGGGTGCCAGCTACAAATTTTTTGATGCCAAGGCAGGTTGAAATGAAGTTATCATATTTAGAAAAAATGGCTTATTTTGTAATGAAATTACATAATTTTGATTTGCCAAAAATCGTACCATATGTACCATGTTCTTGCAAAAGAAAGGAATACAAAAAGAAAGAAGAATGGTAAACCTTAATTATTCGGTATGAGTTCATTCATTCATCATCGGTTAAGCCCCATTTTTTTATTTCTCAGATAGACATGATCAAAGGAATAAATTTTGATAAAATTTCAATACAAAATCGGCCTTAATTAAAATGTAATAACTTTTACCTGAGGATTTAAATATAAGCGCCTAGTGTGCCTACCAATTATTTAATTATAATTTTAATAAAAATTACGTTGTTTTGTCGATTCGAATTTTATATTTATATAATAACACAAAGATGATGATGTGTGTAGGGATCGTAGCAAGTGGAGGTCCATTGTCCCTGGGAAACAGGCGTGAGCTTATATATAATAATAATAATAATTTATTGACACATTTTGTTGATTACATTTTTAGTATATGTATTATATAATAACACAAACAAGCTGAGCAATGAAAAATATTAACCTAATCCAATTGGATGAAATAAAAGTGACTTTCTCTTTTATTATACCAGTACTACAGCATGCTTTTTGTGACTTCTTTGGTCGACACTGCACTGATACTTAGTTGTTCTTTTGATTGCTGATAACGATATTACCGGGAATTTATTGCTAGAGTTTACACTTATTACAAATTGTGATACGTCTTTCTTCGAAAATGAATATTTTTTATCAAAATATTGAAGATATGTTTATACTAATCGTTTTATATTGACAAAAATAAATCGACTAAATTGAAAAGGTAATCCCTAGACTGATTCGATTGCTCATTCGATATTATCTATGGAAATAAACTCGATTTCCGAACTGCTGTCAA
This sequence comes from Nycteola revayana, assembly GCA_947037095.2. Lineage (NCBI taxonomy): Eukaryota > Metazoa > Arthropoda > Insecta > Lepidoptera > Nolidae > Nycteola > Nycteola revayana. The sequence continues at coordinate 17,049,019 of OX344849.2, read as the reverse complement.
AGCTGTCATTCGTTTGACATTTCTGAACGTCGGACAAGGACAACCCAACAACACAACAACCAGTGTTCCGTGTTGAGGTTGAATTGAAAGCTTTGCGCTAGTGACGATCGAGACGTTGTTGTGGCTTGTTTCGTGCCCATACAGAGGAATGTTATGACGTGCAGTTATAGTCTTTGTTTGAGTAGCGCTCTCTTCTCAGTTTATAAGAGAATCCTAGAATAATGTGATAGAAGAGCCCGTTGTGCTAATAGTATTGCGATAATATGATTTTATCCAAAGTATGATCGTGCCAATAGAAGTTAGTATAGTTAGGCTTCGTTATCGGTTAAGTTGTGTGAATATTGTGTTAATAATGAGATAGTGGAGTGTTGTGATGTGGCTCTGGGACATGTGGAGGGTGGTGTGGGCCGTGGGAGCGGTGGCGCTGGCCTCTCCGCTGGACCCCGCGCCGAGCACGCAAGGTGAGAGGGACCTTGCCGCCTACGCTACAGGCTCCGCAACTCGCTAACACTACCTCGCCACTAACACTGCATGCTGCATGTCTAGATTATGCTAGTTATACTTTCTTAAACACGTTGAATCTTTGTTATGTTTGATTAAAAGTTGTTTGTTTATGTGCATGCCTATTATTTTGTATTTATTATTCTCTTTGACCATGTTCCTATATGAATATTAATTTGAAGAACCAACTAATATTTTAAACTGTAACTTAAAATATAAATTATCAAAATAAAAAAATACATATTTCAATAGTATCCAAAGCTTGAAAATTTGTTTTGTTTGACAATGCTTACCATATATTTAAGACTTAACTGCTTTATAATTTTTAGAATTAAGTTTTTTTACGAATTCCTTAGACCTCTGTCACATTCATTCTCTTCGTTTCTTTTTTTGGGACCATGCATGCCTGTACTCAGCCTGGATTGATAATGTTAATTCAAGTTAGCCACATTCCCCTAATATACAAAGCTCTGTATTCAATGCTCAGAGTGCACTTTTTAACTTCTAGCTACTACTACTGTAATATTTAATTATGACAGATTGAAATAAACACAAATTTTGAATAATCTAATTGAAATATTTTTAGAATTAAGTTTTGAAACCAGAATCTTGTATCTTATCAAAGGTCTTTTATGGTAACCAGTCTTTACTTAGAATCTGTGAAATTTAATTTGTCTAACTCCATAAACTTACTTGAAAAATATTAACCTAAATATGTATACTATTAACATTCCCATTAAAAGCCAGAAATCTATATTTTTCAACTTGCTTTGTAAAAGTAATGATTTATAAAAATGAAATAATATGCCATCCCTCAGATTTTAACTCAATAAGTGCAAATCTTTGGGATGTTCCAATATTTATTTTTGATTTACTTATTGTTGTTTTGGAGTAAATAAGGTAAATATTTTTTTATAATATCAAGTCTTGTGGAAAAGACAGTCACTTGGATGGGCAATGTGGGGCAGGAACAGCTTATTTTTATAGATTTGTAATTAGGGTTTTCTAAAACTATGGTGGGTTATATTATAACATCAAAAAATATTGTTTGACAAAGTTTGTTTGCAACAATCTATTAAGGTTGTTTAGTTTTTGAGTTACAACTTAATACAAAAACTGTTGTCAAACTAAGTTAGGCTGCTCATGTAAGTAGTAGACATGGGTAATTGGATATAAGCAGTACTGCATGAACAGTACAATTAAAGAGTTGTGCATGTTCTAATGAAGATTTTGAGAGAAACACAATTAAAATCAACTTCTTAGACACCTGCTGCCATCTAGTAACTGTTGTGTTTGGGTATTAAACTACTGCAGAAAATTGTAAAAATAAGAATTCCCTGTTCTCTGTTCCCTGTGTCCCTTCACATGTGAACTGTAATCTGTATCCTAGTGTTAAATCCAATCTTAGGGAATATCTTTGTCTGTAGAATTAATAGAATTTTAATCTTAAATGTATCAAACATGCATTGAACACACTTGTTACTGCCTACCACCTATGGCATAAGTGTCTTTGTGCGACGGCAATGCTTAGGAGTGGTGATGTTATTTTTTTTTTGCAATCTGCCGATTTTTTCTGCAATTTCAGCCAGTGTCATGTAATGCATTGGATGTTATATTGGCTGAAGATGGTATGACACATTAAGTACACAAACTACAATCTTCAAGTAATAATAGCTTATTTTAAGAAATTTTGTTGTTTGTGGACGGTAAGATGTGTAAACTTCATACATTAAAGATATATTTTGTGTTACAAATATTGGACAATATCCCATATTTTAATTTAATTCCTTTGTTGGTTTGTTCAGTCAGTAAACAGCTGCTTAATACTGGTTACCCATATCAGCAACATGAGATGAAAGATAGTGCAGTGAAAACTCAGAAAACTATATAATTAATAATATGTATATATCAATGCAATGGACATTACACAAGAATAGATCCACCTATGCATCACAATTATATCGTGTCAGTCAAAATTACGGGATCAAACCTGGAATCCAGATCATTTTTATACTTACATATTCTACCTAATTTCTACTATTTGCTACCTTTGGTGATATATGTTAAATCCTCAAGTATGTTGAGCATACAGAGAAAAATTTAAAAATTTCAGGTACTTTATTTATCATTAATTATTTCTATAGAACTAATTGTACTATTATGGTTTGACCCTTCAGACCCCTTTAAAAATATTTATTTATTTTACAATAAATTTATTTCTGCTTTGGTTAAGATTAAGGTTGAGGTGTCTTGCCTACCTTGATTAATGCTACATTAAAATCCATATCACAAGAAAATTCAAAGATTGGTTTTTATATCTAAAATAAAAAACTATCACCTACTAGGTACCGACCTTCACGATTATAAGCCCTTAAACCTAAAAGAAGTTGTGTACCTAGCCTACCGAACTTTAATGACGAACGATCTTTTTATTCAGTGGAGATTGACGGTAAATCCTAACAAATTGCTCCCAGAGAATATAATCTGGACGCTATCGAGGCCACGCCAGAAGACGCCTTCGTATGTTTTACGACATAAAAATTGGTAGAGCTATGAAGATGTTTCTGTTTTTAGCTTAAGTTCATATGAGATTTTTTTCTTTACATGAGACTGGCAGAAATTGCAGAATAAATCGGCAGATTGCCATAAAAAAAGATGATTTTTTAACCTGATATTCTATTCGACGTACTTATATCGAATAGAATATCGGACCATATACCACCGCTTTAATTTGATAGTGACACAAATCCAAATATATCAATCTCTTTAAGAATGAGTTTTAAGACACCTAGTATTAAAGAACACTTTGCTTTGAATGAAAACTTTCTTTGCGCCGTTATCAAATTAAAGCAGCAATATGTATGAATTGTGTTTTCACTCTATCCCGATTATAAAGGCTTATATCGGGTTACACCCATGAGATTACATTATTCTTAAGGCGTCGAATCGACTTAAGCTAAGGAAAATCAGATCTTTTATGTTTAGAACGTATACGTACCTAGGTAGGTACTTACTATGTGTTCACCGTGTGGCATTACAAGGAAAGACGTCTAAAATGACGTCATTAATATGTCATAGGCAGCCAACGTATCTTATTATCATAATAATATTATTATAGTAAATCGAAGTGTGAAAATTATGTATGGAAAAATCTTTTGCTTTTTTAACGGTTATACACTGTTTTGTTGTGGCTTATTGATTATATACTCAAAACCATGATGGAACATGCAAAAAATATTGGCGGGATTTGTGTGTAAAAAGCTAACTGCTAAGCGCCAGCATGGGTGATAGTTAATTATGGTCTTTATGAAGGGATTACATAAAATAGGTATCAAAAATCAATTAAATTTATATACTAATATTATAAACAGGAAAGGTTTTGTATTTTTATATTTTTGTATGTTTGTTTCGAATAAACTCATAAACTACTTACTGAAACGGATTTCGATAATTATTTCGCCATTAGAATGCTACATTATCCCCGAGTAACATAGGCTATAAAAGTCCACACGTGCAAAACCAGGGCGAGCCGCTAGTTATAAATACATTATTATTGTATTATTGTTTTGACTAATTGCAAGTCCCTGTAATATAATCATAAAATGATTTTATTTATTTATCTAGCTTGCCGCTCGTGGTTTCACTTGCGTTACTCCCGTTCCGTAACAACTTCATAATTATATAGGCCTTCCTCAATAAATGGGCTACCTAAGGTGAAATATTTTTTCAAATCGGACCAATCGTACCGTAATCGTAATCGTACCAATCGTAAAGCACGTTCAAGCAAAGAAACAAACTCTTGGTCTTTATTATGTTAGTATAGATATATATAATTCAGGCATGGTACCCATGGTATCTCTTAGCTCGATTAACCGCCGATATATGAAATACGATATTCGACGATATATTAAACAATCGAATCGTAACAACAAGCAATTGAATGCGGACAAAATCACGGCGCTCAACTAGTCTAATATAAACAAGGCCTAGTCGTTTGAAAGTTGCAGAGTAATTGGATTAAAGTTATTGTTATGCGCGGGCGCTGACGCCGACGCACGATCTGCGCCGGTGCGGCAAACGAGGGACACATCAGTTGCATAACAAGCGGGCGCTGCGGCATCCGGCTAACGGGACCGAGGGGGGCGCCCCTCTGACACCGTCTAGACGAGCTATCGCGATACACCCAGACGTATTCGATCATTTAAATTGTATCATTGTCTGTTGAATGGTTACAGTTCGAATGATAACTGAAAGATACTTTCTATCTGTAGGCCCGATGAAAGTCAATGAGAAATTTAATGATGATGAAAATTAAATAATCTACGAAAAACATTTTTTTTTACAGTGACACCCCCAAATGGTATCGTTTTCTCAAAGGTATCAAACAGAATTGCATGTTCCTTGCTGCTATGCCAATCCAAAACGTAACTCCTCAACTAAAAGCCCAATCAGTTTCTTTCAGTCTTTCACTCTGCTAGATAAAGGTACTCTTAGGAAATCTGGGAGCAAAATATTAAGAACTCAACATTTTCCCTTATGAATAGATTATATATAGATTGCTGAATAAAGAAGAAAAACGATTATTTCAACATTTAGCCACGAATTACAATTTATATACAGGACAATAATTGAAATTGAAATACCAAATGAAACCAACTACAGACATCCAGTCTACAGATTAAAAGTAATAATAAAAAATAACTGTTGCCGCTTTAAACATTGGGTCACTCCATACGCGCGACGCCTATCGGATAAGTGACGCACGTCTGAATTGAAATCTCACGAAACTTCCTAGTTGCGTAAACTCACGAAATATGAGTGTAACGTGGAGTGTTTCGGTCAGGTTTCACCGTTTCCATTGGGCCGAGGTTATTCGTGCGTTAATCAACGAGACCATGACGGATCGGACACAATACTCTAGCCGGATGATGATGCTAAACAACTTTTTTTCAATTAGAAAGGTCAATTAAAGCTTTAAAATCTAAAGCGACGTATACATGATAAATTTAGTTCGTAACATGCTTAGACCAAATAAAAGAGTAACACACTGAAGCCGGTAAAAACTCTGCCTTGGCGTAAACATACACAGCTTACGCACACACGCGTACTAAAACTATGCCTTACGTTTTCAGTCAATGTCATAACAAACTTCATCGTTTAACAAAAATTCTAAATTGTGTCATGACATGGTGTACAAATGAAAGTTCAAAGTTATTTTTATAACATTGGGATATTGTGAAAAATCATACACACACTACTGCACAAGAAAAATTGATTCTGTGCTTTATTTGGTCTGAGGTTACACGGTTGTGGCATCTTGTTGGCATTATTATCATATTTGCTTAGTGATGTGGGCGAAATGTCTGTTTTTCGTGTAATGTTTGCTCTGCCTGAGCCTTGTAGCCTCAGGATAAAGCCATTCCACTGATTCATGTTTTCTCGGGATAGAGAGAAAATAGTACAGTGAAATACTATAAAAACAAATCCTGTTGTCCCTGTAACTGTTTCAATTTGAAATAAGTAGCGATCTTCAGTTTTTGAACAGACTTATTTTGAAGTTTTATGTTAGTTTCGTTAGATAACTAAGTTTTTGCATGCTGCTCGCGTGTTTTGTTCGTAATCGTCGAGAGCGGAAGGCGTAGACTGCGAATCCTGTTTGCGTCCAACTGGTTTGTAAGGGCCAATGAGTCTCATTACATGGCAATTGACTTAGCCAGCTACTAACTCGTTACCTTTAGTTATTAGCACATTTACAGACAGCAAGGCTTGCTTCAGCAAGAACTAGCTGTTTGATGAACAAGATAAATTCTGGGATAAACAAGTTGTTACACCAGCCGTTAGACGTTTGCCTGGACTTGCATGTGATTCTTTTGTACATTATGCATGTATGATACATTCCAATTGTGTCAATATTTAAAGATGAATGAACGTTTGTTTTAGAATTTAATAAAGCATCAGCATGTTAATATCTAGTTCATTATTCACTTTCAAGAGCTCATCTGAAGGTTTAAGAAGAAAACCTAACAGTATTTCTTAAAGTATGGTATAATCTATCACTAATTTATATTTTCCTTCTAATTGAACATTTAAATTAAGTACACAGAACCAGTCGCTCCATAAATGTTAATGAATTTCAACTTAACCGTATACCAAGCTTGTCACAAAACGAATCGGTGATCCGGAGTCAGCACCTATCCTTTATTGAATGCTTTTCATTTGAAACATAAAGCATCAACCACCCGCCATGTCATCCCATAAGTACCCACTCATTGAAATTTCGCACAAAACGTACGCAATTGTAACAATTTATCGCTTCTCGTTGAACCATTGTTATATCGACGTTAACAATAAAATGGGAAACCAATTGAGAGACCGTTATTAAAATGTCACAGCGTAAAGAAATACCTAGCTCGTTTGATGTAGCGTTCTCTTTGTTCCTTATAACGAGCTATCAAAGAAGCTGTACTGTGCCCCGGCTCGAATAGAACGAGTGTTAAAGGCCGCTACTTGGAATGTTTTGCTAAAAGGTACAAGGAACAATTTTCTTTGGAACTATAAGGGATTTCAGCGAATAAGAACTAAACGCAGTTTAGCTTCGAAGGTTTATGTTTTTGTTACAGCGTTATTGTTGGACGAAACGAAATACATGTTGTTGTTATTGGAGCTGTGCGGGTTTCTGAAAATGTTTTTGTAAGAATGAAATGTCCGTGTTATATCCATTGAAGTTAATGTGAACAAAATGTTGCTTCTACCTGGAGCAGTAGTGGCTGGTAAACATGGTTAAATATTTAAAATATGCAAGGTTTCTCGGGGTAAATGCGGGAAGGGGGTAATTCCGTTTATTTCAAGATATTTTTAAACTACACTTTATTCGTTCCTTAAAGTTTGACAATTTTAAAATATATTTTTTCTTTAATTAAATTTACTGCTTTAATTACAAACAGAAACTAACAGTTAATGTTCGTTTAATTTTAACTAAACAGTTTTATCCCTGGCACTTATTTACCTATAGATACACATTCTTTTGTGTGCATCATTAGCATTTGTAGAAATATGAAGATCATTTATTTATTCGTTTCATCTTATTATGATTTCTTCATAAAACTTAAAATATTTAGTGGTACAACCAGCAACAAAACTATCTATATGATGCTTATCTAAATATTGATGTTCAATTATGATACCTGGTTGTGTATTATGTCTTTCAAAGCAGAATTTATCTCAATGGTACCATCAGTATTTCCCTTAAAGTAGGTTAATGATGATGTATCTGTACTTTAACTATTTAAGTATATTTTATAGAGAATAGTGATTTAAAACACTCAAGCAAGATAACTATTAACAATAGACTCCATAATTCCCTCACAACCTTTGAAAATGAACAATGCTGATTCTCAAGACATACCACGAATTCTTCCATCTTGATAGCTAAGCTGTGGGTAAGCAACATAATAAGATTACAACACAATTATCAATGATGCGAATATTGCGCCACGGATTGTCATCGAATGGCTTATACTAACAAGAGCCAAGCTTAAGTAAACAATGTGGACGGTGGTCGGTGATGCTGCGTCAGTTGCAATAGCTAATTTTCGATGCCCTCGTAGATCCGAAGTCCGAGAGGCCCGCGATCTGTAAAGTAGAGCGACAGTTGCACAAAACTCCCCTAAAGAAACTAAAAGCCATAATCCCTCAATCTACCCGTCAGCGACCGCCCTGAGCCGAGGTTGCTTAGTTTGTAGTGTTTAAACCATTTATCAAGGCTGGAGCTCTGCTCGCCTTTATGTCCGGTGAAGTAGCAAAAGCCTCCTGGCTATACATATTATGTCCGTCCGAAAAAAAAACAATAGCTAATGAAGTTGAAGATCGAATGTAGCAAATTAATATTTTGCCCTTTAGTACACAATTGAAGAAAATATTTCTTGACAGATGAAATTACTCCTTATTAGCAGTCACATACGCGGTATTAAAGTATCACCGACAATGTTTCCTTCAGTGTCGTAACTATACAGTCAGATTATAGCCTAGGTAACCGTAAAAACTGAACTCCGTCGTTGCAATTTTAAAAATTTGAACAAAAAGAGGTTTTCATTTAACATTAAAGTTATTTTGAATATATATACTAAGCAACAGCTTCAATGTGAACAAAAATATTATATTTATTGAATAAATAATAATATAATATAAAGAAAATATTTATTAGGTATATTTATAGAATATAATATACATTGTTGAAGGTGTTGCAGAAGTGGGGTATTTACGATTGCTTTAAGTACCTACTTAATTTGATCTGTGGGCGATCTTGCTAAAACATTATGTTTTCAGCAAGATCGCCTACAGATTGTAGCAGGGTAGTATTGTAAATAATCCAACGCCCAAAAGAAGTCTAAATTGACATCGAAAATGTGTTATGGTTTTTTTACATGATCTCAATCAAAGGGTTTCCATTATATTCTGGAGTCACGCTAGAGGCGTTAAGATCCGACTTAACGTTTCATTCAAACCGACAAGAGATCTCAATACAAAGTAATTAGTCTAGTACGAAATTAATATATTTTGTTCCAACGGACACTGTCCTACAAGTTACAAGATTCTCTGTAGTTTCATCGATAACGTACAGTAGCACTATACTGTAAAAATGATAGTATTACTATAGTACTTATATATCTTGAAACATCTGAGCTCCTCACGACGCAACTAGTAAACTGAGATGCTGTAGACGACCGGTTGTTGAGCAACTATTTCATGTTTATGCGCGTTGGAGCTAAAATCATCTAACCAGTTCTTTACTGCACTTTACTTAACACGTAAATCTTCGTCAGAAACCATGTTAGTCTAGGAATATTCAAGCTATGAAGCCAGCTTGGTAATGTAGCTTCTATCTTATATACTATATAAGATATAGTGGCGTCTAGTGGCTGCCCAGTAGGCTAAATTTTAACAAATTTGGATTTTGATTATTTTATTGCTTCTTCTTTTATTGGCCATAATCAAACCCATAAAGAAGCAATTTATAGGAAAATTATAAAAAGAAGTATAGATTCGATTCGATTATCAATACTTTATACTAAATTTTGCTCAATGTAGCAGTCGGTTCTGTTAAAAGTTTCTTTGGTTCCTAGAGTTTTTAAAGTAAATGAGCAGCATTTAAAGAAGACTAAACTACTAACGGTAGGTACTAAGTAATTGTGACTGTAAGTCTTTTAAGTGGTGATGGAGGTCTAAGGTAAAAAATGTTTGTATAAAATATTTCCGTGACCGGTGGGAATACTCACCATGCCACGTAAAAGACGTTAACACAGACAATGCAATCCAGGGAACAGGCAGCAGCGAAACCTCTGTTCTATAACATAATGTGGTAACAAACCCTGCCATCCTGTGTGACTGTATATCCTTCTTCGGGGTTCAATGTTCAGTAGTGGGCGATACTGCCTCTGAGTTGACCACGTATTGGGTGTGCACGTTCTTCGAGCGTCTGATATGCGGAGGTCAGCGGGGTTAGCACGTTACGGAGTACAGCCTAATAATAAAGGGTCTTTATTGTACACAATCTATATATATAAAAGAAAGTCGTGTTTGTTACAACACTTATAACTCGAGAACGGCTTGACCGATTGCCATGGTTTTTGATTTGTTGGATTTGTTTCCGTCCCGAATAGCAGAATACATTTTAAAAACAAAAGAAAGTCGTGTTAGTTACACTATTTATAACTCAAGAACGGCTGAACCGATTTGGCTGAAAATTGGTAGGGAGGTAGCTAAGAACTGGGAGAAGGACATAGGATACTTTTGGGTAGGGGTAGGGTAGGATAGGGGTAGGGTAGGGTAGGGGTAGGGTAGGGTAGGGGTAGGGGTATGGTAGGGGTAGGGTAGGGGTAGGGTAGGGTAGGTGTAGGGTAGGGGTAGGGGTAGGGTAGGGTAGGGGTAGGGGTAGGGGTAGGGTATAAAAGTCCACCCGTGCGAAGCCGGGGCGGGCCGCTAGTAATTAAATAAACTAATGAACAGAGTACATTGCCGGTCTTAATAAAAAGCTATTCTTTCAGACACCCTTTGGATGGATCCTTGATTGATGCTTTTAAACAGGATGTATAAAATTTAGCAAATAGATTATTGTCTCCGGTTTCAATCGTCCATTTTGTTTTGATTCAGACCCATACATAATCTGCTTTTGATTAAGACCTAATTGATCAAATTAAGTCTATCTGATAGATTATGTTGTCCAAACCTTGTCTAATTAATAGCATGCAGCTGTTACCGTAGAGTGTTTGCTCTGTCAATAATGGCCATCTAAATGTCGTGTACATTGACAGTATCTGATAAGTATTATTGGAATATTATTGAAATTACACAGCACTTACTTATGTAATGCCGTTGAATAAACTTTTAATGTTATGAATAATTCAGCTGGAAACTATCTCTTGCGTGATGGTACAAAATAATTCATTCATATAAATTTATATTAAGTATGTTTCATTAGGTAGTGGAAAGCTCTTGTTAAATCAGTAAATTTTTTTTTACAAATGAGTTTATTACCTCACATCATTTTACATTACTTAATAAAATACATTACACAATTAAAAGTCGCTAATGTAAATTAAATGTAACTTAAAAAAAATACTTTTATTCTAAATATATTTAGAGATTTATACTATATTAATTTTTACAAATTAATTATATTTTTTTGTACTGTATCTTTGCAATGTTCATTTTCGCGTCTTTTTGATAGTAGTTAACTCTTTTGTCTATGATCTCTTTGCTCTGTGACGTTGAAGAATGTAGACTATTGAATATTTCTCAGTAGAAATAAAACTAAATAATAAAACTGAAAGTTCTTCATTTAATAATTAAGTAGGTAATTCATCAATAATAATATTAAGGTAAAAATCGCTTGTCTGAATTTTTTATTAAAAACAACAACAAATAGACTTAGTAAGTAGGGCCCCGGTAGAAAGGCCTAGTTTTGAGGGTTCCGTACCCAAAGGTTAAAAACGGGACCCTTTTACTAAGACTTCGCTGTCTGTCTGTCACCAGGCTGTATCTCAAGAACCTCGATAGCTTGACAGTTGAAATTTTCACAGATGATGTAGGTATTTCTAATTACGCTATACTTAGCATCAAATACTAAATATAAAATAAAATAAGTATTTAAGGGGGGCTTTATATGGGTACAAGAAATGTTTTTTTTTGTTCTATTTTATATCAATAACGGCAACAGGTAGACGCTTGAAAATAGTACGGAACCCTTCGGGCGTGAGTCCGACTTGCACTTGACCAGTTTTTTTTAATCCTGTGGAAGATTTACGTCTACCTTACACAGTCATGTCTCATAGGTTGTTAAACATATAATTATAGCTTTTATCAAACATGACATGGCAAATTTTGCCACAAAAAAAATAACTCCTTTTTGTCCCCGGTAAAATTATAAAGCTAAAATGCAAGAGGAAAGTAAAGTAAGTAAATTGTTGTTATGCATGTAAGTAGGTATGTTATTGCAAAATAATATGTTAAAAATAAATGTCGGAGAGCAGATTGTGCTATCGCGTGCAGATACAACTCGTGAAAGCAGTTTTTATTCATGAACATGTATGTAACATTTTACGACAATGCTACAAGCAAAATTAATTAAAATAAAGACAACCGTTGTGTTTTTTTTTGATAACGGTTCTATTCAACTAAAAACTCAATGGCTATAAGAAGCAATTTTGTTCTATAGCATAGGTACCGTGCTTATCTTTTTCGTTGGGTTGCACTTTTTATAGTCGTTAAAATTTAGATTTTAAATTGAAAATGGATGGATAAAACGAGGTTTTTTAACACCGCGTCAAATTTTGAATGCTAAAAGCTTTCGGTTATTTTATAAATTATAAATTTCTTTCTACGCTGCTTATATCAATATATTAAATGCACGATAGCAACAATATTACAACTAAGTACCTATTGATGTATTTTAAGTAACTTAGTACATCATAACTATTAGTTATTACATACATATATGTCAAATTGGTATAAGTGACGCAGAATTAATATTTTGTAGTAAACAAACATTATTACGTAAGGTCTGGATTTTCCATTGTATATAGTTTTGTCTGATGACTTGAAAAGGGTAGCCAGAGTAGACTGGATGCGGAAGTCGGAGACCATAGAAGATCCATAGAGCTTGCAGAGATTATAGTTTATTTTTATTTTTTTTGATTATATAAGAGGTAGTTCTGCTCTGCTCGCAGTAATGCTCCGTAAAGTAGTAAAAAATAATCTTATTTTTCCTTTCAATACTTAGCAAAATTGGAAAAGTAGTCCAAACTCAATTAAATGTTTCAAATGGGCGAATATTAAACTTAATTATGTTAACATCTCAAGAACGGAAGACTGATAGCAACCACAAGGTCGTTTCCCCGAGTACCCTCACCAGTTGCTACTGAGTTTCAGACCCCAACGTAATATTTTGACAGAAGCCAATTAATAGCTGCGTGCCTTCTGCCATAAGGTGTAATTAAGTTCAGATATTATCTGCTTGTCGTATATTCTGACGGGTTATTATATCAACTTAGTGAGGTAATGGCACCGTTTTTGATAACGATGTTGGTGTAATGAATTGAAAGCCTTTGATATTATCTAAATGAGTCACTTTCTTAAGTGTTTTGTCATAGAACAGGCGGAATTATCTCCGTAATATTTATTGGAACTACATAAATATACCTAACAAAATAACAGAGGCTCCAGTTGGTTAATATTTTTGGCATAATGACTCACATAATTATGCCAAAAGTTGATAGTCTCAATTTCCCATTGGCCATTATTATAATCTCGTGATGCAATGTTGCTGAATCGAAATCTAAAAAAGACCGTTGTTTCAATACAAATTTAACGAAATAGTGACAGTTGATACCGCGACGTCATAATGATCAGTTCACCTAAGGTGGCAATAAGCGAGCGTCAAGATGTCAGTTATATTTTTTCAACTTAAGAATACTACGGCAGAATTTACCACATCCTAAATTTCAAAATTAAGATTAAAAATTTAGATATATTTACATTTATTAATTTTAATTTTGAAATGAGAGTTTTGGTTCAACCATACCTACATGGTTTAACAAACTACTGAGGCTTTAGTTTACTATCTAAACCTGGGCTTCAGTGGACTGTTTAGGATATAAAGTACACTATCGCCCATATACTCAAAATTGTAAAATATAATAATTGACATTAACACTGGCTTTTAATCCGAATAAAATATTGACAGTACAGTAACCTCAGTTTCACCTTAACAAATTTGCGAAGGTTTCTCAAAATGTTAAAGTTGAGTCGAAAAGCCTGTGCATCCGACTTGTTTACCTGAGTATTATAAAGTCACCGACGAAGTATGTTGTGTCGTCATCTCGAGTTTAGTGGAATATAATGATATATCGTGAAGCGTTTAACTGTGATGTGGCCTTTAACTGCGATGTTGCGTTTGAAAACTATTGATGCTTGTGTGAAGACATTAAACGTAACTTTTGACCTACTAGTCCTTGTATTTGCACATACGAAATATATATTATGAAATGCTGTCGCGGAATATATGTCCGTTATTCTTAGAGTGTGAATCATCAAATGAAATAGCGAACCAATAATGTTTCATTTCGATTACGGGTATTAAAATGAATACCTGCAACGATGATCTCATCGTTAGCTTTTGTTGAGTTATACCTGGATATTCAATAGTATTTGTTAATAATTTTATTTTAACATTTTCCACAGATAGTTGCCAAAACGTATGTGTGAAAACTTACATTTTGGTAACTCTATTCTATATCATATTTCTAACAATACACGAGCGAGAGTCCAGTTTTTGCAGTGTATAGGAAAATCTAAATAACTAGATTAAATTAACTGTCCATTACCTTAAATACTAGCGCATTTATTTAAAGAGGGAGAGGGTCGATGACATGAAGTGCTCAAACTTTCTCCCCCCCTCAAGCATCTTAGTCCTACCATGGTGTTGATTAGAGTTCCGTACCCGAAGGGTAAAAACGGGACCCTATTACTAAGACTTCGCTGTCTGTCTGTCACCAGGCTGTATCTCAAGAACCGCGATAGCTAGACAGTTGAAATTTTCACAGATTATGTATTTCTAATGCCGCTATAACAAGAGATTCTAAAAATAAAGTAAATATTAAAGGGGGGCTCCCATACAATTTTTTTTGTCCTTTTGCTCTATGTCCTTAACGGCAACGGGCAGACGCTTGAAAATTGAAAATGGTACAGAACCCTTCGTGCGCGAGACATTTTAAATTTACTTCGTAATGATAAAATCCACTGACCATCGACGGTACATTTAAGTGATATTCAGCACGTTGTCTTTATAATTGTTATTGAAGAACTCAGTTCAATCGTAAGCATCAAGAAGTCGTTTCAACTTTGCTAAAAGGTTAATACAATCGCTACCAGTAATACACCTGTCACTTTAACCACGTTCCAGGTTTAGTAGAAGATCCGACCCTACATCGACCTTCACCGAGCTGATAATAGAATCAAACATGTTTTATAATAAATTAAGTATATTAGAAAATATATTAAAAAGGGGTTGGCTAAATAATCCTGGACAGACATTTTTTTAATGATTAAATTAATTAATTTTAATTAAATTAAATCATTAAAAAAAAGATAAGATAATATGTAAATTTTATTATTTCTAAAATTATTAAACGTATAGAACGTTCAGCTGTTAGGTTGGACCTGGACGAATTACTGGGTTACCAGGTACAAAAAGGTGTGTAGATGACAGTTACTTTCACTTGATTGGATAATTACAAAATTATAATAACAAACAAGCGCTGATTTTTAAAATTTCATTAACTCTTTTCTTCACAGTGGTCAGTAGAATTAACCACCTATTTATTTGCGTGTTTTATGATATAGCGACATCGATTGGTTAATGTTTGTATTAATATGAACGACACGAGCATGTAACATTTGAAAAGTGCCAATTGTCATACTCTGACGGCTAAAAGGAGAACTAAACTATCAAACGAAAACTGGTGAAATTTGAAATTCGTTGTTCTGCAAGTGTTTTGTTTCATTGGTAAGTTAATATTTACAAATATGATTTATTTTTATGCTCAAATTGTTGAAATATGAATAATCTTGTTTAATAAGTATAAATATCACAAATAAACATAAGAGGTTTTTGAAAATTACACCTTATTTAAGGTGGTTAGCAGCGGTTACCACCGTACTGTAAAGGTATAGTTTTTTCTATAACTTAGTTTTATTTCATATTGGTTTTATTTTTGCAGATAATGTAAAGAACGGGTTTATCTACCCAGGAAATCGAGAATGCTTTATCGGAATATGTCGATATACCTTCTGATGATGACAGTTATGTGGGTGGCGATGGTTCGGATGTCGAAGATGAGCTCATCGTCGAAGGTCCAAGTACGACGACTCAAGAAATTTTACTCGGTGAAGACTTCAAAGGTACTAATCAACCTAACTCTGAATTTGAATCAGAAGATGACACGCCTCTAGCCAGATTATCTTCTTCTCGGCCGTTACCTTCATCATCAGCACCAGCTCCACAACCAGGACCATCTACTGCGCGGGCTGATATACAGGTTCCAAAATGGAAAAAATCCTACTCCATTATACCTCCTGACGATTATGACCCCTCCTCACATCACATACCTACTGACTTTTGCTATTGTCTTGACTTTGAGATGTATACTGGAAAAGTGGGAGATAGAGTGGAGACAGATTTAGGAGGTAAAGTTGTAAGGAAGTTTTGTGACGGCCTGGAAGGAAAACACCACCGCGTGTATTTTGATAACTATTTCAATAGTTATGCTTTACAAGTAGATTTACGAGAGAAACAAGTTTATGCTTGTGGAACTGTCAATGCTTCTCGTAAACACCTGCCGGAATTAAAAGCAGACAATGAACTGCAACGCGGTGATTCTGATTACCGTATCAGTGATAATGAAATGGAAGGACAAGCGGTGTGTTTGTTTGTTGACGAACTTTCATGACCCTAAGATTAACGTTAAAATTACCAGACGCGAAAGAAGTCAATGCATTTCTTTTGTACAAGAACCTTCAAGAAGATCCTAACCCATGTCTCGACAAACTCTGTCTAAAAGATTTTAGACGTAGTGTGTATCAAGATTTGTTGGCGCCTGCATATGTAAGAAATAAAACGCTTATGAAAAACAGGTCTGGAAGCAAGTCAGCCTCACCGAGTTTGGTCTCCATAAAAAAACACAAACCTGAAGTTCCTAGATCTGTTCGCCTAGCTGTCGCAAATCATCAGCCAGTTAGAGGAACTTCCAGGCGTTGCAGTAGATGCAGCACCAAAAAAGAGCCTGTGCGAACAATTTGGGGCTGCAAAATATGCAAAGTTCCCTTATGCTACCGAGAGGGCAAATCTTGTTTTGAGGACCACCACAAACAATAATTTGTGTTTAGAATACTTTGCAATACTCATGTTCTAGTATGTACGCATTTTCTTACTAGATTTGTATTTTATAATAATAAAAAAATCTTACTATATTTAGCTATTTTCTTCACAGTGGTCACCAACAGTAACCACCCCATATCTGACTCCCCCATCAACCCACATACGAAAAACCGCAAAATCTTCTTAAAAGTAAGCCTGAGTAATACAGAATACACAAAAATATTAGTTTTACTCTGAATATAAAAATCTGTGCCGCAAAGAGTTAAAATATTTTTTTAAATAATAATTAAAAATAGTCTGCCCAGGATTTTTTTAGCCAACTCATTTTTAATATATTTTCTAATATACTTAATTTATTATAAAACATGTTTCATTCTATTATCAGCTCGGTGAAGGTCGATGTAGGTTCGGATCTTAGACTAGTTAGGCAACTACTGCGTCATATGTGTACGTACCTTTATTTGCAAAAGACATTTAAGTAAGTGGGTACATATACTATAGATACTTTGAATTCACTTGCTAATAGTTTCATAGAACTTATTTGAAAGTGTAATTGCAAAATAGACACCTATTATTAAACCTAATATTTAGGTACGGTAGTACTAGAAAGAGTTTATGTTTGCAACACTCGCAGAAATAAGTATTTTGTGTTATATAAGATTAAATTTAAAAAAAGATATCTCTTCATTATTTAATCGTAACTAACTATTAATCATAAACTTCAGAGTTTACGTTTAATATTTAGTTTTACAGTAGATCTATTATATTTACTCCATTCCCGCGCGTATCTCTCGTTCCCGCGGGAACTTTACGATAAAATGTAGCCTCCTCGATGAATGGGCTTTCTAGGACCAGTAGTTCCTGAGATTAGCGCGTTCAAGCAAACTCCTCAGCTACATTAGTATAGATTCAGTCCAGCACAAAGGATTATATAATATAAATAAACAAAACAAAAATAATCATTACATCGGCATCAGCTGCCATATTACAAAAAAAAAAATATATAAATGTCATTTAAAATCTCTTTGAATAATCTCATTTACAGTTTATGAGCACTAAGCTTACATATCTAGAAGACCTTTGCTTTAATAAAAAATAAATATACCGACAAAAACAAGTTGATTAAGCCTACACATATTAGGTACATGTAACATAATTAATAGAAAAGATGAATGTTATTTACGGATGTCTAACAGTAAATGTTCCTTATTTGGTGAGACGCGTTGGGCGTAACACTTTTTTACATTCTAGATGTTACAAAGGTCAGATAAAGTCAGTCTAACCGGTAATGTTAAATTGTTTTTTGCGAAGATGAATAATGTTTTTGAAATATGAACAGTGAGGGATGAGTATGTGGATGACAATGTTAGAGTATGATAAAATGTAAAGTTCATGATCGTTTATTTTTTCTTATTTGTTCTTTAATCGTTGGTGGGGTTTTACTAATATCATTATTCTTTAAGTATTATTTTTTATTTTTAAAGATATGTTTTAACTAGCTTTTTTTGAGCAATAAAAGCAATAAAAAACGTAACTTTCCTAACATTTCCCATAAAATTAAATTACATTATTCTAAATTGTAAGCGGCCGTAGCCCAATGGCTAGGGCGTCGGACTTGTGATCTTGTGGTCGCCGGTTCGATCCCCACCCATTGCACTACGGACGTGAATCCACTCGTAACACAAGCATTTAAGCTTAGCACGAGGGGTTACAAGAATACTAGTAGACTACAAAAGTCAGCTAGTAATCTTTTAAAAAACATAACGCAAAAAAACAATACAAAAGACAAAAAAGAAATTAAAAGTAAAAAAGTTACGATTATTGTCGATTAATCGTGATTTTTTTACAAGATACAATAGCTACAAACGGATGCCTCCAATACAGGTCTGAAGTCATTTTTAATCATTTCAATATATTTTTAAATTAAACTAAGAATATTGTTTGATGTTGACTCCTTTAATATTTGCTTTAAATGGCCACCGTGACCTAAATTTGTTCTACCAGATTTTGTAAGATTATTTTTATTAGAGCATAAATATCGGCTTGACTTTTGCCCTAAAATTGGATTAAGTCCCTGGAGTAATTGGATAGCACCCACACTTTGCCAATCTAAGTTTGGTTCAGAATATTACATTTTGTTAGGATCGTCGCTGCCTCCAGCTAAATAGTAAATGAAAGGAATGATAAATGAAATTACAATAAACTGAGCAAAATATAAAACCTTTTTATTGAGTTATTTTTTCTTCTGTACTTTATATATGCGTAGCCCAATGGCTAGGGGCGTCGGACTTGTGATATTGTGGTCGCCGGTTCGATCCCCAATCATTGCACTACCGACGTGAACCCACTCGTAACATAAGGATTTTAGCTTAGCACGAGGGGTTAACAAGAATAATAGTAGACTGCAAAACTCTGTTAGTAATCATAAAACCAAAACTAGGTATATTATATATACTTGTTGTTCATGGTCATCATTTGTTTATTCATATACTTTAAAAAAAAAATATGTTATTAAATCTTAATGCGTATTTTCCTACCGCCAATTCTGAATAAGGCAACTTGATCGATGCTTATTTAAATATTATTTTATTATTTACTAGCTTCATGCGCGCGGTTTCACCCGCGTAACTCCCGCTCCCGTAGGAACTTCGTAATTAAATATAGCATATGTCATCCGGGGACAAAGTAGGTTTCCAATGGAATGGAAAAAAAACAAACAACCAAATCTTACCTTTTTATAATAGGTATAAGTAGGTACAGATTAAAATTGTGGCAAATGGAGCGCAATTGGTTCGTTACTTCATAAAATAAAAAAGGTAAATGAAATAAAAAAACATGTTACAAATTATCCGACGACGACGATATCTATGATATTAATAACAAAATGAAATATACTTTGACAATTGCTTTAAATGTTGCTACTTAAAGAAGTTGCTTATTTCTGGCGGCGATAACCCTCTGATGCCCTCGTAGACCCGTAGTCCGAGAGGCCCACGGACTGTAAAGTAGAGCGACAGTTGCAGAAAACTCCCTCAAACTCATCGCGAGCGACTGCCATTGCCGAGGTCCAGGTGGCGCCCATTGCGCAGGTTGCTTAGTTTGTAGTTTTTAACCATTTATTAAGTCTGGAGCTTTGCTCGACTTTATGCCCGGTGAAGTAGCAAAAGCCTTGTGACTAACTACATAAGTCCGTCCGAAAAAAAACCTGTAGGCGACAAAATGGCCGGCATTGCACTCGACATGCTACATTCAAGAATTACAAGATTATTAGAAAGCACGGCTCCTTAAGCCTGAGAACACGGTTATTGGATCAAGCATTACTAAGGATTCTGTGACACAACAACTGTAATAGGTACTATTTACATTATTTGTTTACTTATTATCGCCTTGCAGATGTTTTTCATTCGAAATAGTTACTGATCAATCTATATTATATATTAAACTGAAGAGAGTCTGTTTTACTGTTTGCTTCTACGCGCTAATCTCAGAAACTACTGGTCCGATGAAAATCCTTTCAGTGTTAGATCAACCCACTTAACGAGGAAGGCTGTAGACTATATTTACTTAAACGTATTACGATATAATCTCAAGACCTGACAGCAATAGTAATCTGTTTTAGTATCAAAGTCAAAGTCAATAATATCTTTATTCATATAGACACAATTCAAAAGTAATTAAATCATGTTCTTATGATGCGTCCATTTCTTTTCCTACCACCAGTTCAAAGACGTGGCAACTCTGAGAAGAACTGGCAAGAAACTCAGAGGAATCCTTTTTTAAATAATCAAATCATCATTTATTTTACAATATTGTTAAGCAGCAGTGTCATTCCAGAGCAAGTTACTCCCAAGCCATTCTGTCATTTACATAATCTGATATTTTATAATATGCCTTTTTACATAGTTTAGCTTTGACAGTGGCTTTAAATTTATTAACAGATAATTCTCTAATATTATTTGGGAGTTTGTTATAGAAGCGAATACATTGCCCCATAAAAGAGTTGCTTATTCTATGGAGACGAGTTGCAAGTACTACTAAGTCATGCTTATGTCTAGTATTCATATTATGTATATCACTTTTTTTCTGAAACTTATCTATATTCTTATGTACGTATAACAAATTTTCATAAACATATTGCGAAGCTAGAGTAAGAATTTTAATGTCTTTGATATCACCAAACGTACCCAACCAATGGAAAGTTTTAATATAAAAATACATATCTGTGGTGATACTAATAGCAAAAATTGTGACTGTCTACCCATCGAGAAGGTCGCACAGACCAAATATCTAGGTGTTGTAGTTGATCAGCACTTATCTTGGTATCCCCACCTTGATCAAGTTGCTAATAGGGTAAGGAGATTAAGTTGGATATTCAAAACGCTTAGACATATTCTTCCAAAAAAGGTGGCGAGTAGCCGAAACTGCTCAAGAAATGTTCTTGGCGAAGTATATACTGCACTTGTTCAGTCAGTCTTGATATATTGTATTCCGACTTGGGGAGGGGCTGCAAAAACAAAATTTATAGAAGTGGAACGTGCTCAGCGTGCTCTTATAAAAATTATTTATTTCAAAAAAATAAGATATTCTACGCAAGCAATTTACCAGATTAGTAATCTACTCTCGGTAAGAAAACTATATATAATGCAAATTGTGTTGAAAAAACATAAAACCTTACCATATAATCCTAATACAACATCTAGAAGAAGAAATAATATGATGGCTCTAGTTCCACAATGCAAAACCATGTTCGCGTATAGACAATATAACAAACGGTCAGCCCAATTATATAATAAAATTAACAAGATAACAAACATACATACAAAAAAATATTATGAATGTAAGCAAACAATAATAAACTGGATTAAATCATTAACCTGTGAAGAAACAGAGTCAATTTTAGAATACGTAAAGTAAAAAATAAAATAAAAAGGATATATATACAACATAAACCACACATACAAACCATTACATACACTAAATACACTCATCCCTACACACACACACATACACTGCACATCACCAACATTCACACATGTACACCGCACACCGTCACATACCCAAACATGCAATTACCATCACTGCAGCCATATCCCTCCCGACCCTTAGTTTGCTAAGAACCTTCCGATGCCCTCGTAGACCCGAAGTCCGAGAGGCCCGCGAACTGTAAAGTAGAGCGACAGTTGCACAAAACTCCCCTAAACTAAAAGCCATAATCCCTCAATCTCCCCGTCAGCGACCGCCCTGAGCCGAGGTCCAAGTCCCACAGGGGACGCCCTCTTGCGCAGGTTGCTTAGTTTGTAGTGTTTAAACCATTTATCTAGGCTGGAGCTCTGCTCGCCTTTGTGCCCGGTGAAGTAGCAAAAGCCTCAGGGCTAACTACATATGCCCGTCCGAAAAAAAAAAAAAAAAAAAAAGCCATATTCTTAGCATATCCATTAGTTAATTTTATTTTTGTTCTTATTGATTATTTTTAATTTAATGTATCTACTTACCTTATGTGAACTATATATTGTGTTATGCTATGTTAAAGAAGAGCGGAGTCTCCTAACACAAGCTTTATTAGCTTAAAAGGAAACTTCAAAAACTTAATTAATTTATGTATACTGTTGATGCATAATAAACTATTTGTATTTGCAATAAAAAAAAAATGTGTCGTATGTATGATATAATTATTTATTTTTTACTCGACTTGGGGGGGGGGGGGGCGCAGCAATGCCGCATGCCGTGCTTTAAGATTACAAAAGAGCTATTATAACATTGCACGATTGAATTCTTTATTATTAAGTATATGGCAATACCGCTTTTATGGAATTACACGATTGAAGGAATACCGATGGTCAGAGTCACAGAGGTTAGGGTTTTGGGTATAATGCTAAACACTGAGTTAACGTTTCGCAATCATATTATCAATATATGTAAAAAAGCTTATAGAAACTTCGGATTTCTCCTACGTACGGTTCGAGGGTTTACTAATATTAAAGCTATCGAAGTATTATTCAATGCCTCCACATGAAATTAAATATATTTCCATGCTGGAAAAGGTCCAAAATAAATTTATAAGGCACTTGTATCAGAGACTGTATGTTAGTTTTATCCTTTAATGTACCCTACTTTATTTATATTAGGTATGGTCAAGTACAACGAGTTAAGGGTTAGAAGGGATCTCACTCTAGTAACTTATGTTTTTAAAATATTAAGAGGGAAATTAGAGAACGAAGTGGTATTAGAGCAATTGAGATTATGTGTCCCCGACCGATACGTGTGGCGACGGCGCACAGACGGGTATTTGGTACTAAAAGTTGGCCAAAAATATTTGGTAAGCATAATGATTGCCAAACAATGTTTTATTTCAGTTTTAGCTTGGAAAAGGTAAAAAAAAGTAAAACGTAATATATACAAGCATTTATTCGTCATTTTCGTCGTCATCTTCAAAACTTACATTAAAAATATCACTTTCTAGTAACAAATTAAGTACATCAGCTGAAAGTGGAAGATTTTTTTTATTCTTCCTTTTCCCTGATGCCCGTTAGGACAGGATCAGAGGTTAAGAGGAGCCTGTTAAAAACATCTGCGTTGCAGGCTACCCGGGAAAATTTTCTTGCGTAGTTGAGTCGTAACATTCTAATATGTTTGTTGCGGGCTTCTGCCGCTTCTTCGGACAGTTGTCCAATAGGAAGAATTGCTTCCCTTACCACTTCAGCCCCATGACGCAATACTTTGTGTAATGTCGGAGACATTGGGTAATAGTTGTATAAAGAAACGTATAACTTTGCCGTTTCTTAATGGAATTATCACCAACCTGCTTTCGGTAGCGATATGCATCCTTTAAGCCACTCGGCATTGTTTTCTAGGAATCTGGCCTTTGTGTTGCGAGCAGCTGACCATTTTTGTTTAAATTGATGTCCGATAACCGACAGTTTTTGCTTTACATCAGCAATATTTTGGTCATTTTCTGCATATTGACTGAGCAGTTGTCGTTCCATAAATGGCAACTTTTCATTAAAAGTTGAGGTATTTGAGCGTTCCATCATATTAAACAAGTCATTTCGAGTCATAACTCTCAGTTTAGAAGAGCCTATAACAAAAATACACGAAATATAAGTAAAACTTCATTTACTGAGTATCGTATGTGCTTAAGGAAAAAAATCACCAAAAATAGAGGGGTGCTTTGGGGTGGCTGTTTTGTGCTTAATTACATTCTATAAGGTGTACTCTATAACAAACCATTACAATTTTGGCTTAGAAATGATGAGAAATATAATAAAACTCCCTTTGATCTTTCAAAATTTGTTTTTTTATAGACGTTTCTCGGTGCTTACTCTCAAGCATATAAATTAAAAAAGACAAGAGATTAGTTGTTAAAAGTAAGTGAAAAATTAAATACATACCTGGTTGAGCACAATCCATAGTCAAAACCAACACAAAATCGTTTAGTTACAAGATGGCAAATATTTGAAAATAACGAAATCGAGCGCATCGAACAATCACACGAACACTTTTGGCGAACGGTAACTTCCGACTGAGCTCACGGCGTGCTGACCGGCGCTAGCGCTTTGTGTTTTTTGCTATTGTTTGGAGCGGTTATTCTTGTTTTTGGAAACAATGGCTTAGAGAGAGTAGAACTAATATAAAAAAAATCGATTTTGGCCAACTTTTAGGGCCAAATACCCGTCTGTGGCGGCGGCAGCCGCCGCTGCTGCAGGTACCGCGAGCGCGAACCAACCTACTGCAAAAAGCTCCACTGATGCGTGCTCTCCGAACTCTCAACCTGATTTCTTTAACAATAGACATCTTCCAATGCACTCTGAGTGAATTCACAATGACGGCTACTAGAATTATATGCTATACAAATTTGAAACAAATTTAACAAATGTCCACACTACTGCATTAGGATACGATCCTGTAAAAGTAGCTGTAAGTTGAGATATAAAATAAATAAATAAACCAGTGGTCAAATTTCGAAAATCAGTATTAAAAATGAATTTATTGGTTACAGGTACATACATCACCTACAATATTGCTGTGGTAATTGAACGCGTATCACAGAGGAGATGTTTTGGCAAGAATATAGTTTATTTTCCACAGATGCAAACTAACTTGTAACACGGTTGTTTGTGACCATAATATTGGAGTTATCTGGAAATAGTTAGATTAATGTTGCAACGTACGGAACTAATTTCAACTTAGCTTGTTGAAGGAACTTGCATTCTGTTAAGTCCCTAAGCACATCTGAAACATATTGTTTTCGCCTTCACATTTCAATTAATCTTGATTTTTTATACGGATTAATATACAAAATACCGTTGCTTATATAAAATACCGTCTTAAGGCGCGGTGAATAGACGACTTTTACGTATTAGTTTTGTCACTGTTGCTCCGCGTAGAAATGAAAGAGAAGCGAAGAGACGCCGCGATGGCGCAACGTTTCGTTCGACTCGTTCGAGTTATTTAATACATTAATCCTTGCGAATATCTTATTCCAATCGATAAATAAAAACAACAGTTCCCTTTATTATTATATATTACATCACTGTTATTAATATTATCAAGATTTGTTTATAAATAATACAGTTACAATTGCTACAATTTCAATTTAAATGGTTATTTTATGGTTTTTTTTATCGAGAAAATTTACCGAAAACGTGGTTTGAACACAATGGTCCCCCCATAAATATGAT
This sequence comes from Nycteola revayana, assembly GCA_947037095.2. Classification (NCBI taxonomy): domain Eukaryota; kingdom Metazoa; phylum Arthropoda; class Insecta; order Lepidoptera; family Nolidae; genus Nycteola; species Nycteola revayana. The sequence continues at coordinate 17,023,408 of OX344849.2, read as the reverse complement.
CAAGATTAACATATATTTTTTTAGCTGCTCTAAAATGTAAATATTTGGCTAAAAAACTGTTTTGTGAAGCCTATTTTGAGTAAGCACAGCGCCTTAAGTCTTATTTATACTAATTTATAAAGCTGAAAAGTTTGTTTGTTTGCTTGAACGCGATAATCTTAGCAACTACGGTTCCGATTTGAAAAATTCGGTCAATGTTAGATAGCCCATTTATCGAGGAAGGCTTTATATTATTATGAAGATTCCACGGGGACGCGCGTTACGCGGGTGAAACAGCACGCGGGATGCTAGAATTAATTTATAAAGCTGAAGGGTTTGTTTGCTTGAACGCGCCGCAAATCTCAGAAACTACTTAACCGATTAAAAAATATATTGCTGTGCTTAGATAGCCCATTTATCGAGAAAGGCTATATTTTATTATGATGTTTCCACGGAAACGCGGGTAAAACCGCGCGAGGAAGCTAGTGGAGAGATAAAAAACCTTTAAGGTACAAGAGGAAATAGATATCAAAACTAGATAATATTTTAAACTGTTTTTGGTTCATAATTATATACGTACACAAGCAGTGATCTGTTACGTAGTAGATAATGTTCATGATAATACGACTGATTCATTTGCTCACTCAAAACGCCTCGCCACACAAACGTTTAACTAACTTAATATTCCTTCAGTGCAGGATGTAGTGCTACCACGTTTGAGTTAAATTTCCGTACTGCCTAATTTCCAGCTGCCACCGCCGATAGACCGGCGAAATTTCGAAGGCAACCATAATTACTCAATTAATTTCATCGGCGTCTCTGCGGTTGGGTTCGTGTTCATACCATTGCATAACCGGTTATTAGCTCGCTCTTGTTTGCACATTTCTCACAGATTTACAACACACTCGAAAGAAAAACAACTGTGGGAAATTGTTACACCTATGTACAGTGTATTAAAATATACGGCTTTTGCAAACGTAATTATTGCTGAACGGTTGCACTGAATAATTTATTTGAATAAATGCTCTATTACTATTATAAAATATTCAGTGCGGCTACTTTTAATCCTATGAATAATAATAACGCGCGTATTTTATAATTATCTTGATTCGTATCGTAGTAGCATTTAGTATTTGTTGGATCATAATAAATGTTCAATGGGTGGTATAATAATAACACGTATTATGTTGTGGTAATGTATATGTCACCATAAAATAATAAGTATCGTAAGTTGATCAACTTACTAGTTAGGTATTAATCAATTATATAGTTTTTTTTTTTTTTTTTTTTTTTTAATTTTAAGATAGTTTACAAACCAACGGGGTTTTGGGTGTGTGTTTAAAAAACAACCTAAAGCTAAACCAATGCGGTTCAACAGGGCTTACTGAAGTTGAAGTTTTTTGGTTGCAACAGTAGCATAGTTTGGTAAGGTTAGGTCAAGTGTATTGATTATTAAGTAAATAATATAATAATTATGCGCGTTCAATGAAACTAGCAACTGAATTTAACAATATGAGTGGCACGAAAGTTTACCATTTAGACATGGCCGAAAACGGCGTCTAAGGCGATTACCCATCTGGCCTCCACGACACAAGGAATCCTAGTGTGGAGGTCAGTGATTTACTATGTGAATGTATATTTTTTCTGAACAATAAAACTTTATTATTATTATTATGTTGGTACATTTTACTGCCACGGGCCCATGGGGACCCGGTCATTTGAAAGGCATTCATTATTATTATTATTATTATGTTGGTACATTTTACTGTCACGGGCCCATGGGGACCCGGTCATTTGAAAGGCATTCATGGGGCCGAAGCCAACATTGAAGCCAACATTATTATTATTAAGACATTATAAAGCACAAGTGTATGCGCAAACACAGGTGCACTCTCTATTCCTTTATTCTCAAAATCCGGAGAGACTGTTCTACAGACACAACCGGTGAAAGATCAGGAAGATGAAACCAAACCAACCAAACAAAACCAACCTCCAGACTTCGGGCTAGTAGGTACCTAGATTTTTTATTTTATTTATTTATTTATACTTTATTGTACACATGAAAACAAGTTATGAAAGTTCAACAATTAAACATGATGTACAATGGCGAGCTTAACTCATTTATGAGTTTTCTTCCAGCAAACCATATTCAGAGTGAGATTTGTGATAAACGGGCAAGAACAGTGTACACAACAATAGTTACAGTTTGAGTATATCAAACTAATGCTAATACGTATAATAATATATATGAATACAATACATACATACTTAATAAAAATAAACTAATACATATGATAAACACTACTAATGAGATAAGAGATAATGTTCTTTTGTTCTTTTTCTAAAAATGTCGATAGATGAGCTAGCACGAATGGAGTGGGGAAGAGAGTTCCAAAGGCGTACTGCACGTATGGTGAAAGAGCCATCATAGCGGCTGGAAGTGTGTGTAGGCATTCGGAGAAGAAGAGAAGTAGCTGTACGGCAAATTTTATCGCGTGGGATTAAATACTCAAAGCGTTCACGTAGATAGAAAGGAGCATTTGGATTATGCAGGACAGAAAAGAGAAGAGAAAGAATATGACAATCGCGACGTCGTCGGATTGGCAACCACTTCAACTGTGATCGGAACTCCGACACATGGTCATATTTGCGTAGGCCAAAAATAAATCGGATGCACAAATTTTGCAGCCGCTCGAGTTTTCCTAGAAGTTCCTCGGTTGCATCCAGAAAACAGACATCAGCATAATCCAGAAGAGGTAAAAGAAGGCTTTGGGCTAAAGAGACTTTGGTATGAAAGGGAAGGAATTTTTGGAGACGCTTAAGGGACTGAAACGAACCGTATACCCTCCTGCTTACCTCTGCAACATGGCTGTTCCAAGATAGGGAGCTATCAATTATGACCCCAAGATTTTTCACGGTAGCGGAATAAGCTATAGGCACATTGTTAAAAATTACTGGTGGAACAGAGCTTAGAGATAAAAGGCCTGTCGCATGCTTGCCACCAACAATGAGAGCTTGTGACTTAGTGGGGTTTACTAGAAGTCCAAAGGACTTTGCCCATTCACTAATGTTTCCAAGATCATTATTAATGGCGTCAATAGCAAGACTAATGTCCTCTGCTTTAAAGTGACGATAAAGCTGCAAGTCGTCTGCATAGAGATGGTAGTTGGAAGATATGATTTTGGTAATGGCATTAATAAATACCGAGAAGAGAAGCGGAGAAAGAATGCCACCCTGAGGGACACCCGTAGCAAGATCACACCACTCAGAAGATACTTCTTCGCAGCGTACCGACTGCGAGCGCCCTCGAAGATATGAGTTGAACCAGGCAATCACCGAATGAGATATATTCAAGGAGGATAGGATACTGAGAAGGATGTCAAAGTCCACTGAGTTGAAGGCGCTACTGAAGTCAAGCAAGACTACAACCGTTAAAAACTTTCGCTCTATGGCCAGACGAATGTCGTCCGTTATTTTTACTAGGGCTGTAGTAGTGCTGTGGCCGGAACGAAAACCTGATTGGTATGGACTCAGTAGACTTTGACAGGATAGGTAGTGAGAGAGTTGTTGATGGACCACACTCTCTAGGACTTTGGATAAAATGGGAAGGATAGATATAGGTCGGTAATGGGATGGAGAACACGGATTAGAGGTTTTGGGAAGCGGTATTACGATGGCTTTTTTCCAAGGAGAAGGGAAAGAACTTGTTTCCAACGAGAAATTTATTATGTTTGTGATAACTGGAGCAAGTTCTTCTAGTATAAGTGAGATCATTTGGAGGTTAAGGCCATCGACACCTACCGCCTTAGTGGAGATGGATTTGACAGCTCTACTAATATCTCGCTCAGTGACCGCAGAAAAGGAGAAAGAAGTACATATAGGCAGAGAAGAATTTGTGAGTGTTAAAATTGTTGAAGTCTTAGTGTTGGCATCTAGCGAAATTGGTGACTGAGAAAAATGTATGTTTAATGCGTTTATGTCTAAATTTGTTATTTTTTCACTACGTTCCTTGCCAACGCCAAGCGTTTTGAGAAATTGCCATACTTGTGTTGTATTAAGATTATCAATGGAGTTAAAGATGTGGCGTCTCTTAGCATCCCTACACAAACGACTGCAGCGGTTTCTAAGCTTTTTATAAGCAACCCAATTCTCCTCCGATGCTATTTTTTTAAATATTTTCTTGGCTTTGTCTCGCCTTCTCATTAAGGTCTTAATTTCGTCTGATAGCCATGGCGCAGGTGTGTGTTTAACTCGGACCTTCTTGATAGGAGCATGAGTATTATACAGGCTTAAGATGACTTGTGAGAAGGTTTCAACCTTCGAATCCAGGTCATTACAGTGGTAAACAGGAGACCAATCAATACCAGCCGCATCAGCCCTTAAACGTTCCAAGACAATGTTTTTGAAACTACGAAGATAGAGGAATTGTGACTTTCGTCGAGGACAGTGAATAGAATAAGAAATGTAAACAAGATCATGGTACGAAAAAGAGGCAGAGAGCTGGCCATAGGTTGCTACCTTCGAGATATCAGACACCAGAATTAGGTCTAAGAGTGAGGGCGTACTATGGGGGGCGTGATGTGTGGCCTCGAGGGGCAAAATACACATGTTCATGGAATGGACTAGGGAAGTGAGTTTGTGACTCCGCGCATCATTTTTCAGCAGACAGGTATTGAAGTCTCCAAGAATTACAACGTGATCATATTGAGGTGAGTACATTTCAAGCTTGGTCTCGAAAGAGGAAAAGTAGTCGATTTGGATTGATGGACTATAAAAGACACCTAAAAGTAATTTGGAACTATTAATGATCACCTCAATAAACAAGTTTTCCGCCGATTTAGAATATTTATTTGGAGACTTATCAATTACCTTGTATTTAAGATCTGCGCGGAGGTAGATGGCAACACCACCACCCCCTTTCCCTGTTCTATCATTGCGCAACAGCCTATAGCCAGGCAAAGCATACTGCTTTGAGGGAAGGGCGGGCTTGAGAAACGTTTCTGATACGAGAACAGCGTGAATGAGATCAGAATCGAAGGAAGATAGAAGGTCGGGAAAGTGAGCGTGAATACTTTGAGCATTTATATGTACGGCGTTAAAACATTTAGTTGAAGAAAAAGAGAGATGAGAAAAGAGTTTTTCTCGAAGCTGTAGTGACTCATCGTCACTAATGGCACTAGCATAAGTTGCATCTGACGTAAAAGAACATGAAAGATAATCGTCTTCACTGTTGGTAAACATATTTAAATATTATAATAATACTTATAATAAATACAAATAAAACTAAAATTAAAAATTATAAAATAAAAACAAAAAATTAAAAATTTACAAATCTCTGTGCACTGCCATCAACAATTTGAAAATCGTAAAAATGACATCTGCTCAAAAACCTAAAACATTCAGTCACTGCCACCTGCCACTGTCTGTCAATGTCGTCTAATGTGAAATAGTGAGAATTAAAAATATAGAATAAAGTTAAAATATAAAATCACCCTCAATGGTTTGCAGTAAGAACTTACAAATAAATTTTAAAAAAGTGTGTAGTTATACATTTAAAAGAACTTACTACTACCACAACAATATGAGGAACACGACAAGGCGACACGATGACGAACTGAGCTTGTTATTTTGCACCTTTACGAGATGTCTTGCTGGATGTACCGGCTGCGGTCGTCGGTTGAGCCATCGGATATTGAGCTATAAGTTCTTTGAGCTCGGCGGCGGTTTCGATCTTACGCCGAATTTTATCACTCAGTTGGATAGTAATCTTGCTACCGGAACTCCAACAAAGTTTTTGGCCGAAATGTTTGCGTGCGTCCATAAAAAGTTGGTGCCGTGACTTGGTGAGAAACTCAGATAAGGTCAATCCAGAGCCCTTCAACTGAGTTTTGGCATTCCAGACTTCAGTCCTCATGGTGTATTGGCTAAAGCGGATCAGGAGTGGTCTTGGCTTCTTTTTATCAGTACCAAGGCGATGGCAGACAGCTATATCAGACTGATTAATATTGGATAGCTTCATTTTCTCAGTCAATACAGTCACTGCGGTAGAAAGCGGATCCTTGTCTTCAGAGGCACCATGCAAAAGGAGCACTTTCCTGCGGGACATCATCTCTTGGCGGTCTAAACCCAACATAAGAAGCTCCATTTGGTCTCTCATAGCAAAAAGGGTCTTCGAAACAAATAACTTGAAGCTGGTGAAGTCCCGGGACAGTGTTGCTATGGTCTTGTGCAGTGTTTCAGACCCTGCGGCAGCCTTCAGGTCGTCCTCATGCTGAGCCATTCTTTCCATCAATGAAGCAGAAATCTCCTCCATTTGTTTTGAGAGCTTCGCATATAGATCCATTGTTGTGGTGTAATGTTGATAGTGAGTGGTGAAAGTGAGAAAGGATTATTTCAGTGAAGTGCAACAGAGATTAAGGTATGCTAAAGCATTAATAAATCATTAAAAACTTAGGGAAACGAATTAATACAAATTTAATTCAAGAGCACAACTTTTCAATAATTTATAGTTACATAATTTTTGCCCGACCTGGGGATCGAACCTGGGACTTTGCTTGTTACCGTTAGACCTGAGGACATCAAAATTTTATCCTAGTAGACATCTTTAAAAATTTTCCTGGTTTTGGTGGACTCTCTTTGGCTCCATTTGTATCATATACCTATATACTTACAACGAACCAGGTCTTATTTCATACCTACTCTTCTTTTCTCTGCACCACGCTAAGGTTGAGTGGCAGAAAATGTCTTTGGCGTTAAGTCCGCCTCTGTACGCTTGTTTATAACGTGCAGAAAGTATAAATAAATAAACGTACAAATGTAGACACCCGTCGCGCTCCCGTGGGGGTCTACCCGGACCACTTTGGGATTCACTGCGCTAAACGAATGAGGCTGTCTACAAGTAGTACGTAGATAGGATATTAGCAAAGTGTAAACTCACTGTGCAGTCTAACATTCACAAGGTAATCGGTCACGATGCTATCCTAACTGTAATACATTACTTTATTCATTTCCTCATCTCGAGACACATAAGGAGAATAGGTAAACAAGGGATGTAATTCTGATTAAACAGTGCCTCAGCTACTAATGGTATGCTATGTGTATGTCTATATATTCATGTGCGTTGGGAATACTCAGGTTTAACCGAAAATTTTGAACAAGAATAATTATTTGTTGGAAATTGGCGACGGTGCGCACGCCGCGCCGCATCGTTCCGAACGCTTACCTAATGCTGACAACCTAATTGTTTAAGGCAGCGGTCGGCAACCGTTTGTCAGGCAAGGGCCACAAGATGGCAAAATATACTAAAGATACTTGTGACATTAACCCTAGATTCTACCTGATACTTACGTAAGTATAATTCATTGGTCATAAACAACAATTTTTTTTTTCGGTTTCGTCTTACGTACTTAGCCATGAGGCTTTTGCTACTTCACCGGGCATAAAGGCGAGCAGAGCTCCAGCCTTAATAAATGGTTTAAAAACTACAAACTACCCGCGCAAGAGGGCGCCACCTGTGGGGCTTAGACCTCGGCTCAGGCCGGTCGCTGGCGATGATAGGGATTATGACTTTTAGTATTTTAGGGGAGTATTGTGCAACTGTCGCTCTACTTTACAGTTCGCGGGCTTTTCGGACTTCGGGTCTAGGAGGGCATCGGATGGTTCTTTACAGACTAAAGGTCAGGAGGACGAGGGAGGTCGCGTCGCGTTCGCGGGTGCACTCTTTTCCGGCGGGTCGGATAGAGTGGTCTCTTCGTAGTGGTGCTAGTTTCATACATATCACATAGAAAAAAATCTTTCGCGGGCAGAGCGAAGCGCGTTCTTAAAGCTGGATTTACACTGTACGGTATACGGCATGTATTTTCATATTTATAACTTACTAGCTGTACCCGTAACTTTGTCCGCGTGCAATAGTAACTTTGACAAACGTCATCCCCTATTGTCAACCCGCTACAACCCCTTTTTTCGCTATAAAAAGTTGTCTTTGTACTTTCTTTACATTAAACCGACAGATAGACAGAGTTGCTTTCGTATTTATAATAATAGGAAAAAAACATTCACGGGCCGCAAGTAGGTACCTAAGTACGTCTGCGGGCCGCGTGTTGCCGACCGCTGGTTTAAGGACAGCTTTCAATTATACAACGAATTTCCGTAGAGTTTTAATCGAACAGTTGAAAAACCTACATCCTACCCAAATTACGGAATTGGAGGGCATACAGTCGCTTGTTTGTGGTTTCGTCCCTACTTCCCGCCGTAATGTTGGTATTTTAATCCTTTCATTTAAGCCCAATTAATTGAATTAACTTCTTGTGTAGTATGGGGAGCTTCTTCATTATTATAAAATGAAAGTTTCTTCGAGGTCGTATGAGTAAGTTTTTAATATGATATTTCAGTTGTTCATTATATCGATGTATGTTAATATTTGCTAGTGGTCGAAATTCGAACATAATTAATAAAAATCTTTTTATCAAAACTATAAGTGTGCGAAATTCCATACTCCTCCTTTCGCGCAATCTTCGTATTAAGGGGTACCTACAAAGTCTTTGCTTGACGTTTTAATCTGTAGAAAAGCATGGTATTATTTTTCTTTGTTTCTTAAATACATGATTTTCTATATAGAAGCTCAATATAAATGTATGATGATTTCATTTGTATATTCTACTAGCTTGCCAGCGATTTTGTCCGTGTGAAATAGTAACTTTGGACTGACCCCGATTTTGAAACATTCTTCATTGGTGCTCCGCTTCTATTGGTATAAGCGTGAGCCTGCCTCGATGCCTTAGTTCCTGAGATTAGCATGTTCCAGCAGGTGGTTAGGTGGATTTAAGCAGCAAATTTTGATGCTTAAAATTCCGAATACATAAGTTATCTAATCTTCAGCCTGAACCTACCTATCATCAATATCTGTAATATTTCCATACATCCATCCGTACCAACTGTTTAATATTAGTTCAAAGAGACAGAAAGCTTTCTATATATGTCTATTCGTCCTTTTCCACCGGGTTAGTAATGTGATTAGTCATTCAGTCTATTAATCTATATCATTTATTATTTATTTCTACGGAACTAAATTATGCAAGGTCGACCACACACCCAGCTGACATTGTACAATGTAGAACGGAAAAGGAGTGGAAAGTTACGCATACACAAGCACAGTTATTTGACGAAAAAACTTGTTTACACTGTAAACAAAAGATTACTATCGATGTAATATGTTTATACTTTGTTGTTTTGTTTTTGATGTAGGTTGTTATGTACTTTCGTCACATGGAAATGGGCACAACTAACATTTTTGCGAAGTCCACAAGGAACCCTTATAGTTTCGTCTTGTCTGTCCTTTCGGGCTCGTACTCCGCAGTTACTGCACCGATTGTCACGAAAATTGGTGGAGAGATCGTATATTGAGGATCCAAAATTTGGATCCTAATTATTTAAATTATATTTATTGTTATGTAAAAATTTGAAGCTAAAACGCGAGCTTACTTTTTGTTGGAACTTATTTATGATGAAGTTCCAATGAAAACAAGAACGACACGAGTGAAACCGCGTGAGAGCGCTATTATTTACATAAACGTTATTGTTATATCGTAAGTGAAGTTGTTTACGTGTCTAATAAGTAAAGTGGCGTCAACTAAAGTGTTCAGTGGAATTAACGTCAAATGAAATGACAGAAAGTTCATTAAATATTTATTAAGCTGATTATTTACTGATAGTGAAAATAACCTTGTAAAGAAAACTTTAGTACAATTAATAATAAAAATCATGAAAAGCGATCTTATTGAGTCATGTGACGGTTTTATATAATAAGTATTTGGTGATACATGAGGAATAAAAATTAATTAATTTATGTTGTGGCTTACTGTCTTCAAGAAAAATAGGCACTGGTGATAAAGAGGAACAGCTTTTGTGATATGCTCCCATTATCTGGGGTCGGCGCAATATGTCAACCTTTTAAATTTTTCCCTTTAAGACTAGGGTAGTAATTAATGTTTTGGCGCTGACAGGGACAATGGTCAGAGCGGGGAGGAGGGGTAGATATGAAACAAACGTCACACTAAACCGAGGGGGTTCTCCCATTGCGCACGCAGGACGATAAGACAAACAGGAGCGCGTATTGCGAACGAACTAGGGTTCTTATTTTGTTACCATTGCCTGATTGGCCGCTCGAAACCGGGACATGTCACGGCGTACCGGGAAGTATGGCCCTATATTAGATGTCTCTTCCATACTTACACATTTCTTACACATGTCATCTCTTACACCAGGGATTCCCAAAGTGCCAAGTTCTATTAACCTAAGTCAGAATGAAAAATAACACACTGTAGCAGCTGTTTTAAGTTAGCGGACCATTATGAATAAGGGGGTTGATCCTTAAAGTCGGTAATTTGGCCATGGGGGTCTGAGGTAACAGTTCCTTTTGGAAAAGGGGTCACTCATCTAAAATAGTTTGGGGATCCCTGTTTTACACAGTCCATCTATCTTTTTAGGCCTTTCTCTTCTTTATTTTCATCATTATTTTCGTCACATGCATGTCGTCCCTACGCATAACGTGCCCATACCTATCTTACCTACCTACCTCCTACTTAATTATAATAAATGCGAAAGTTTGCATGTGTGGATGTACGTATGTTTGTTACTCTTTCAAAAACTACTGAATGGATTAGGGTGAAAGTTTGCACGCGGATAGTTTATAGGCTGGATTAACATATAGGATACAAAATATCACGCTCCGACCCACTGGAGCAGAGTGCCGCAGCTAGTATAGAATAAATATCATACGCCAAATTTCGTCATGTAGGTACCTATATGAGTACAACGAAGTGTTTCCATCTTGCTTGAAAACTCATTTAGTTAATTGAATTCGTGCTTCATCTCTGGCCAGGTGTCTGCTCATGTAAGACGTACTGCAATCAAGTAAATGTAAGGTGCTTCAAAATATGTGCCTTCCTTTAAACAGTAGATAGTGATGTTGATAAAACAGTCAGTTGCCCAGGAACATTTTTAAGTACATCAGCGGGTGCGCAGATGCTCTCTCATTCAATTCGGTAATTTGTATTAATTATTGCAAGATTTTTTTTTTGCAATCTGTAATATGTATTTTAAAGAGGAAAGATATGTATTTTGGTATGTATGTTTGTTACGAGTGAACTTAAAAACTACTCGACGGATTTCAATAATTATTTCGTTATAACATTATGCTATATTTAACTATGGAGCTACGCGGTAAGCTATGATTAATAAAATAAAATGCGGTATGCTCACCATGAATGTATTATTCATAGGCTGTTCGCAACCAAGGTATTATATTATATCATCTATGTACATAATATGGAATTATTAATTTAATATGAGGACCATGGAGTGCATTGTCCTTCCGCCTGAATCACTGATCGTTAACCCGCTTCCGCCCACACTTATGATTTAAAAGAATCATAAAAAATATTAGGATACTTAATTTGAGCATCGATCATGAGATTGTAACAATATTATTAATTCATAAAAGTGCGTTTTATACATAAATTGTATTATACCGCGAATGAAAATGTGTTCTATTTGTGAATAAACTTTGAATACAACGATCTGCCTATAGTAAAATATAAAGCTGAAGAGTTGGTTTTTTTGCTTTTTGAAAAAGTATTTAAGTGCTAGATAGCCCAATTATCGAGGACGGCTATTTTTAACACGCTTTTATTAGCTTGGGTTGTATGTATGTAACGGAATCTTTGAACTTAATTTTCACCAGTTTCCAGAAGTCTGATTAATTTGAAACTTTGCATACGTATCGAGGACCGATGACAATGCAATAATTTGATAACAGTTTCCCATTATCCTTAAAAAATAAAAAATAAATAAAAGTTTAAAAAATCTAAAAAAACACGCGCATAGTGAAAAGCGTGGGGTGCTTGATAAAGTAAATGTCACAATCATTCTATTGGCAACTATCTATGAGAGGAGAGTTATGAAAAGTGGTAAAATGCACCCCAGGCTTTTACTCTAAATTGAATTATTCTGTTAATAACTTAAACTTTATTATAATTTTATTTTGAGGTGAAAATTATTTTCTATTTCTTAGTTCGGTTAGCTATAAAAGCGTGTTTTTTAGTTTTTTTTTAACTTTTATTTTTAATTTTGAATTTTCTACGAAAACGGGAATTACGCGGCTGAAATATCGCGCGGGAAGCTAGATTATAGTTATACAAAAATGTGATAAACTTTAGATAATTTAAGTCATTTGCCAAAATATGTTCTTCTTTAATTCAAACACTTCACGTAATGAATAGCTAGCCCCTTATAGGTGCGTTCGTGTAGTCCTCATTACTAGTACCTACACAAAACAACCGCTGGTTTATTAGTTCTATGAATTCATAAATATATGAGCAGTATTTCACTAATCGAACTCCATTGACTTTCATGAATTCTTAAATATATGTTACAACGCTAAATTATTATCATTACAGCGGTATAATAAAGGTATTGTACACGTAAACTCATGGTTGTCGTACATTAGTTATTACTATTGCGTATTAGGAGGCGTCCATTAATTACGTAATGTGATTTCGGGATATTTCCATACTAACGATGAGATTTCGTTATATTTTTCTCGGCGCTTTTTTCTCCCTATATGGAATTAAAGACAGGAAATGGGGAAGCGATATATGATTTCACTCTCATAACCAAGAAAATATGTAGTATCTCAGATGGTATGTAGTATTTGATGGGAAAGCGTGTTTTACTAAATATTGTATATTAGGTTTTCCCCCTTTAAACTATTTCGTGCAGAAAAAATATGACGTCATATTTGGTGAGACTCCCTTTCATTCCCACATGAGATTGGGTAAAATTTGGCTCAACCCCCCACCCCCCTAAACACTTCACGTAATTAATGGATGGCGTTATGCGTGTGTTCGTGTGTATACACCAAACGCAATGTAGATGTCAGCGACCTCTGTGTTGTCCGTCAATATTTATCAGCGTGTTTCTACTTAAATACTGCGTACACCGTGTTTTTGTCACGTTCATTTTTTGCTGAGACTAGAGAGATCAATGTTCTGAACACATTCAAATTTATAATGTGTGGGACATTTGAAAATGATGAATATTTTTCTAACAGAAAAAGACTTGTGGTTAGTCAACATCGATTACAGGCTTTTTTTGTTGATATCGGGAGTTTGTAACTCATTGAAAAATTATTTCAGTATTGAAATGAAAACGTTTATTGATAATGTAGACGAATCGATCGTATTTATTATAAGTCCAATACAATGATAATGAAAACAAAAAAGAAAAAACAATCTTGACTAATAAATTAGTTTATATTTCAACAATAATGTTATTAAATAAAATTTACCTATGTTGTTATGGCATATGATAATCGCTTATTATAAAATAAAATTAAGATCAACCAGCGCGGTCTGGGATCGGGTCTGAAGCATAGAACGCGTCGCGAGCCTCGCCTTGCGAGGACGACCGGACCCTATCCTAGCTTCCTACGAGGCTTTCTTTCTCGTAGTGTCACAACGTAGGTCTACGTTGTGACACTCGTGAGAAGAAAGACTATAAGAAACTCCGTGATCATTTTTTTTGTCATCTTTTAAAGTCTTTGATTAATAATTTTGTATTAACATATTATCGAATAATTATTATTCTATTAGATAGTTTATTTGTGGAGGAAGGTTATAGGCTATATTTAATTAACTACCTAATTGAAGTTCCTACGGAAACGGGACTTACGAGGGTTAAACCGCGCGCGGGAAGGTAGTATGGATCAGATAAGCAAAGTTTTTTTTGTTTTTGGTAATGAATGTGATATTTCTTTATACATAGATACATAGGTATTATACAAAATAATAATTACTACCATTATATTTAATTACTTATTCCAGTGAAATTGTTAGCGTAACATTTTAATTTTAATAAAATAACAAGATGTATTTGTACCTCTTATTATTTCATTAAACTCACGCCCACTTTCTAATAACTATATCAGAGTTTTAAAGTCAGTGGTACATAGTACACGCTTAAGTCTTTGCCGATATTAATACATACTAGTGATCGCCCAGTGGCCGAATTTGACTCATAAATTAAAAAACAAACATTAGTATTCCTCACTCCTTCTTCTTTTAAAAACTAAGTGTGTAAAATTTCATACTCCGTCCGCGTAATTTTAGTAGGAGGGGGTACAAAGTGTTTGCTTCACTTATAAAAATTATGAGTATCCAGTAGAACTGATGGCTGCAGTAAAAGGAAATACTTATGTAGATGATAATTTCGTGTAATGTCCACTGCTGAACATGAGTCTGGTCGAAAGAGTTTCAAAAACAACGCGTGGAAGTTGGGTATTGACCGCAGTATTATCTATAGTACCAACCTATATACACAGATAAACGTTGTTTTCTATTACGAAATTTGAGGTCAACGGATTTACGTGTTTTCCGTGGCACGGAGGGTTGTCCGAGGTCCGTCAACCAAACACCGGATTTTTTTTAGATTTGGCACAAAAAAATCTCGTAGGGGGGGAATTATCAAACCGACGACCCCCCGAGACGTAAAGCTAATTTTACCTTTATGCTTAGATAACGGAGATTACCTGCATAAATTAATAAATTTACTAAAAGGTACATGGGTGCTATGCCTCAAAGTTCATAGAGTATTCTTTGAATATTCAATGTGTCAAAGTCATGACAAAATTCATTTACAATCCACAAACTCCCAGCTCAAACGCGGCACCCTGTCGGTAACCCTGTCGGAATTGTTGCTTAAGCGACAACTTGATGTTTCATCAAACAACTTTCAATTCTATCAAGCCCACCTGCATAGGATGTCGAGCCATAAACTTGGTATCCCAAATAAAACTTTTCTTTATAGGAAATTGTTTATTGAGCGAACAATATAAGTTGTTCGTCCCTTGATCAATGTTGATAAAGCTGTGTTGTATCCCGGTAACCAGGCTCCCGAAGTTAGTGACGGCATACCTTTGACTGAGACTAGGGCTGTCACACCTTAAGATTTGTTTCCAGACATAGTTATTAATGAATATGCGTGATACACTTACTAAGAAAACTGAGCATTCATAGTGACTTCGACTGAATAAATTTATGAAATAGAAATGTATATTGTCACAAATTGTAGTACAACATTTTAAATTAATTAATTACCCGGTAAACTTTTTACTCTCAATAAATAATTTAAAAATTCACTTAATATTAGTACGTAACATCCCGATGTTATTTCGACTGGATAAATTAAAATTTATCAATATAGATTTCTATTAAAATTAAATGAATTTAAATAGAAATCCATATTGTCATAAACTTAATACACAAAAATTTATTGATTAAAATTACCCGACGCGCTTGTTTATGTAAAACCCTCTTTAAACTATGCGGTACGCAATTTTTAAAAATCCTATCTTATCAGATGATTTCGCCATTTAGAAAATACAACCTCCAAGTGTCTATTAGCGGTTTAGGCTGTGCGTTGATCCGTTCGTCTGTCAGTCATTCAGGCCAAAGCGTTTTATTAATATAGAGAACATGTATCTTCTCAAATGTACAACAAAGTACCCATATTATGCGCCGGTCCCCGCCAGCTGCCCAATCCATGATTTTACTTTAACATTAAGTGCAAAATTTACATTTATGTCGAAAAGTATTCTAATTTTTTTTAAATAAATTTTCATATTTTCATTTGTTTTTTTCTTCACACTTTTTCACAAATTGACTTAAGAATTTTGTTGATATTTCCTGTTGCTTCTTTAGAAATTAATTAGTGTTTCCGTGCTGTTCCAGATTAGGCTTCGTGCCAAGTATGCTATAATGACAAATGTCTTAAGACATGAAGTTTAAGGAAAATTTGCATCATAAATTCCACGTTATTGTTTAGCTTTTGGATGCCCTTTCATGTGACTATATACTAAAAATGCTGTAAAATGTTGAAATTATAAAAAGAATCTTCAAATAATTTACCAAATCTTAGTCTTAGAATCGTAGCATAGAATTAAGTTCCTCTATCAACAAACTGGACCGCGCACGCCCAATAAGTAAAATAAAGAAAAGCAATACCATTTTGCGTTGGTGTCTATGCAAAATTAGAAAGTTATTTCACTCTCATATAAGTTACTATTTCTGACAAACGCGATGTTAGTACCTAAACGACGATATATCACTAACCTGATTAAACTATATGCTACTATATCCGTCTGCGTATCTATAAAATCTCGTGTCACAAATTTCCACTGTGGTCAGTTGCTTAAGCTCCGGTGATACAAATATGTCTAAATTGCGAAATCTCTCAGTCTTGACGTAAAATGGCCGCAAGTGAATTGCGATTGCGGTTACTTGGATGGCAACACGGTTCACATATGAAGAACAGGGAATGTCACAATTTTTTTTTTCTATTTTTATAAGTAACATATATTTATCTATGGTAGTGGAACCCCATCACAGACTTTAAATAAAGAAATAGACGGCGCGCGGCGTGAGAAAGACGTTTTTGTTTAGGATCGAAACGATAATCTTCATAAAAGTGACATACTTTTAATTGCGTTTTTCTCAAAATCTATTTATTTAGACATTCCCTGTTCTTTGTCTGTTACTTTGCCAGAAGAACGACAAAATTCAAAATAAAATATTTACTTTGGCAAAACGGAATATTTCAATTATAAAAGTAATGTTACAACATGTGTCTTTATTCTAGCAAACCAGCGATATGTACCTACTGCGATAGTTTAGAATTGAGTATTTAAGCTGCTACAGCAATAGTTAATGTGACACAATGTTCCTTGAAAAGTTCGTATTTGCTCTTGCACATCAGTAAATATTGCCTTTCAATTCGTGTATTTTGGTAATTCTGCCTTGTAGCATACATTTAGAATAGTTTTCCCTACACATATTTTAACTGTGTATTGTTTGTTTGTCTGAGTAGTACCTTAGATTTCTATGTCTCAGTTGCTTATTAAAAATTATAGTGAATTATAAGGAGTGTTTGTATATAATTGTTTGTAACAGATTGCTATCTTAATAACCTTAAGTTTGATTTATTTGTATAATCGAGCTTAGGGATCAATTTAAGAGGTAATTCATAGGTCATTTAACGTCTAGACTATTATTGACCTTTGGCGTAAATAAATGTTCGTAAAAATGTCACGGTGTAAAATTGCTTTGTTAAATTAATTTGCTGACGATTACGAGCTGCTAGGATTAATAATTAAGGATTTATGAAGTTAACATTTGAACAACTAGTCTAGAGCACCATAAACAATTAAATTGATTTTTTTTAAAAGGACCAGTTTGGCTTATTATTTTTGTATTGTGTTTGTAATTATGAGGACAAGGTTTGTGTATAGTTTTTCCTGAAATCCACCGGAATGTGGAAATTCATTGACGGCCGATGCCGGACACCAATAGCTAGTAAAAATATATTCACAAAAACGCTAAAATATAATTTAAATACCTAGATTGTAACTAACTCCCTTCACATAAATATTTCAATAACTATGACAGAGAAGTCATTCAAATAAAAACGATTTTAGGTATACATTTTTTTCAAGCTTTGTACAGTTTCAATCCGATTTTCATGTTGCATCCGGGAAAAATCGGTATAAAACTATACATATTTCAGTAAAATAATTCATTGTAGCTGCGGTGGTCAATATATTACTATTGCAATAACATTTTTGTTTTACATTTTTATAAATAATTCAATATAGTCGTCGAGTAGTCCAAGTTATTCATGCGTCGTCGCTCTCACAAATGGGTCGGTGTATTTTATGGATTCCCTTTGAGCGATCAATTTGTATACTTTAGTGAGTGCAAACGGAGCCTGGTAATGGGAAAGCACTTGAAAAATTGTTGCACTTTGTACAGCTGAGAATCTACTCAAGTACTAAGAGAAAGGAACGTATAATGTATTATCGTTTTGCATTGTTTCTTCACTTGCAAAATGAATAGAAAACCCTAGCTTTAACTTTATGAAACTTGAATGATGGTGGTGGTAGGAATGAAGAAATCTGTTCTCTATTTTTTAATCTATGCTTGATTATGAAGAAAACCTTCTCATAAACAAGCACAGATTAAAAAAGATCAATAAATACATTTAAAAATAAACTTATCTGAGCCAGAAAATTGCATTTGTTTTAGCAGTAATAAATCACTGAACACAGGACGATTAATGTTAAAATTTACTAATCAACTATCAAAACTCTTGTTAAGTGTCAAATAAATTTCCGAAATCATGATTAATTAACTTGATTTTATCGTCGTGTTAGTTACTTCATCTAACATTTTTGTCCAAAATGACAAACGTCATTTTTAGATGTATTGGTAAGGATAGAATGTTGAGTAACTGAATCATTTTGACAGCTAAGTTAATTGATTGTTGTTTTAATTTAACGGATGTTAAACAAGAAGTTTTACTATCGGTATGTAGCAATAAGTATGAAGCCTTCTAGCTATAAAATAGTCTGGATTATAACAGACTAGCTTCCCGCTCGCCGTTTTACCCGCATAACTCTCAAAATAAAAAATATCGTGTCCAAATTAATTACAAAGAACGTATGAGATAAAAAGTATTTATCTTATGAAGTCACTAGCTTATGGCCGCGACTTCGACCGCGTGGAATCTACTATTCGTGATCAATTATTTCTCCTTCCTTCAAGATTTGTTTAAATCGGACCAGCAGTTCCTTAGATGAGCGTGTTCAATCAAACAAACAAACTCTTTAGCTTTGTAAGTAGTAGTATGAATTTAAAAAGGCAATGATATTGTTTAAGTATTTTAATTTGATAAATATTTTTATTACTGAAAAGTTTAGGAATCTCAGATATAATATTCATAATTTAAAAATACATAAATTTTGTAGCCATTAAACTTAGTCTTAATATCATGCGCTGCCTTCACCCTAATGCTCTCAAATATTTATATTGCATTTATATTAAGTCTCAGATTTATATTACGTGCCTGGTATAGAGTTCAACGACTTGGAGCGTCTCGTCGCGTCGCGTCGAGTCTCGTCGCGTCGCGTCGCATAGAGTCGATCGCTTGCATATTCACTCTTAGGAATGTAGGTAAATGTGTACATTTCAGCAATAAAATTACATTTAATCCAGACCCAGATCTAGATATTTTATATCGCTCGTTGCAGTACTTACTAATATAATTTATCGCAGCAAATCTAAACGTATGAGCAAATTTATGAAACGTGATTCAATTCCACAACAGAATATGTGTAGTTCTGTAATACTATTTATTTAATATTTATTTTTAAATAAACGTCATTTACCTAGTGAATTCCATTATCCATCCAAAGGTTGTCTGGAAGAAATTGCTTTATGCGATAAGACCGCCCATTGTACTGTGTCTATTATATTTTCTTTATCCTGTTTACTCATGTGTGTACAATAAAGAGAATTCTATTCTATTAATCAAACATGAATAAAATACATAACTAATTCAAAATAAAACTAACCTATAAAATACTACTATTCTAAATCTATTCTACTTGGCAAGGTTCCCAGAATGCTGGCAGCATTACCCCGTTGAATGGCAATGCTTACCTGCTGTGCAAAGTAGAAACCAGCACTCGGAGAACGTGTTCTGTAATAGATATTAATCCACCCCTAATATATGTATATTCGACTTTTTTCGATTGAAAAATAAATAAAATGAAACACATGTCTTACTTAATAATTTATTAAGTAAAACAGGTGATTTATTTTATATTCTTTCTTTCTATAAATTATAACTCATATGTATTTCTTACCTAAATTCAATATTCTCTGTGTGAAACTATAGTGTGGGTTTTACGCTGACCGCACATTTGGCGTGCGACTTCCTCGAGCATGTGGACTCTCTACTTCGCCATATCCTTCAAACGAGACATGAAGAAGTATCTTGTGAGCCGGCTGGATGGCCATCCATTACCAGCTTATGCTGTATATCTGCTGCACAGATTTAAACTGCTCCTGTATCTAAGACTCCTCTGATATCTAGCATCAAGTGGATAGCCGTAGTTTCTTTACTTACACATAAAAATAAACATTTTTTTATGTGTAATTACAAAATGTATATTTCTTAGAGCTAATTTTACAATCTTATAAAAGATATTATATGGAAATTCTGTTAAAAATAAAATTTGTTCCAAAAATCAGCCCTTATTGAAATTATATTATCAGTAGCATTTCGCGTAATTTAAAGGTTGTTATTCCAGTGCCTCTGTGTAGGCCTTTGTAACAGCTAAGCCGTTGCAATAACCCGCTTCTCGATTGATAGTCTATCGGATCCTCTGTGGATTTTACTTTAATATTTATGAAGTTAACTCTTTGGCTTCGAAGCTTTTCAATAATATTTGTCTGTCGACTTTATAAAGCAGTTGTCATGCAAATTAGAATAGTTTTTGCAGTAATTACTTATACAAGGTGCAACGGAAAGGGTATATACATAGAAAGAGCAAGGCTTCTTTGGATCATAACAAACGATATGGCAAGGGTTATTTAATCCTATCTCTTCAAGTCCGAAAGTAATGATTTTTTTAAATGCATAGATACCTGAAACCAAACTATTCAAATTAAAATAAATACATCACTAGCACTCAGCCAGCTGATCGATGTCAACGAACTATTTGCAAGTAAAAATAAACCTCTTACTCCTGGTATTTCTGAATGAAGGGTTCTATTTTATTTTGAGTTGCCATATCGTTTGTTATGATCCAAAGAAGCCTTGCTCTTTCTATGTATATACCCTTTCTGTTACACCTTGTATATATTTTATTTGATTCATAAACGTTTAACTATAAATTCGTGGTTTATGATTATGGTGCGTGGCTGACAGTAGGTATTTGCTATTGGTGTTCTGGATTTGATTCCCGGTGCTATTATTTATGTGAACCATGAATATGGATGTGATTGGTGTCCGTGAATTATTTGATTTTTTAATTTAAGAAAAATGTTGTTCATTCATTTAACACGGAGATTTTTGATCTCGATGAAGCGAATATTATCAAAATCCGATAATTCCTATTTTGTTTTTGAAATTAGAATGAAACAGTTTATCGAAAATTGTTGTAATCTAGTTTTTTTTTTTACTAAAAAGCGGTTTAAATTATTTTTATTTGGATGAAAATGAAAGAGATATATCAACAAATATTAAACGCCGCGGTTAACAACTCAAAAAGAGTTCTCGTGCAATTCACAACTTGGTGCGTACATCTCGGATGTGTGATTCAACGAGTGACACACATACTTAAAAATAAATGAAAATAAAAGGAAACTTAAAGAATTTGTATATATACATTATACATACATAATCGGATTCTATTTAGTAATAAAATGGACAACTGAATTGGAATAATATATCCTAACCCATCCTAAGTTGTTGAATATTACGTTTATATAAAACACATTTGTCCGCTGTGTGTCCGGGGCAAACGGACAATTCGTTGTCAATGTCAGTATGTTGCTGCGCTGCCAATAAAGCCTTGACATTTTTAGTGTTTGTTAGATGTCTCTATTTGCAATACTTTTACCAGTGCATAAAAGGCGAATCGAAAAAACCAGTTTTGAGATTTTAATTTTGTTCATTTTATTTGTTAGCTTTATTAAAATGGTTAGGTAGGATTTGATTAGTTACAAAATCTAAGATGGAAACTCATTGAATTCCAAAAGTACAAGGTATAGAAGGTTACGGGAAGTATGTCGTATTCCTTTTAGTTAATTTATCATTTTGGTGTGTCAAATACGGATTATTATTGAAAAAGAAAAAAAATATATCTAAAATTACATTATCCAACTCTGAAAGCACGATTTAATTCTACTGCCACATTCATACAAATATAATAATTTAAGATATATTGCTATGTAAAGGGCTTAAAATTCGTAAACATTACCCTTAATCACTACATACCTAGTATAAAACAAAGTCGCTTTCTCTGTCCCTATATCCCTATGTATGCTTAAATCTTTAAATCTACGCTACGGATTTTGATGCGGTTTTTTTAATAGATAGAGTGATTGAAGACATTGCACCCGTGCGAAGCCGGGGCGGGTCGCTAGTTCTGTATAAATTCCCAGAATCATTTAAAACGGCATTTGGTCAGTTTTGCTTGCAAATAAAAAAAAACGAAGTCTTTCTGTATTTTTAAAATAACAAAATATATGTTATTCGGTCTTAATAATTTAGCAGCTTAATCAACTAACTCGTAAAAGTACTGCAATATTTTGTGTAACATGTTTATTGACTGTCACTTAGTTTAAATTTGGCGCCTTAATTTCACTATGGAAATGTCTATACTTAATAGGTATGGTCTATGTAAAATGTGTCTGTATTATTTGAGAAAACTATTTTATAAAGCCAGTATATATCTCTTGAATCTCAGTTTAATTTATCAATGACCAATTGCATTACGTAAACAGATTTAAAATTAATTATATATCGATGGCTAAAAGGCTAATTGAGCTAAGCGACACCATGGGCGATATTGAATTATATGTTTTATGGCATTCCTTCATAAGGTATATAATTCAATGTGCTGGTTCAAGGTGCCTAAATTTACCGATCACGTAGCTGACTGTTTTATTAATAGTTCTGCGATAAATTACATGTATAATATAATTATTCATTAGGAATTCAGTATCATAGAATATAAATTGTATTGTTATAAATTGTGCTACAAAATACAAAAATACATCATCTCTTACAATTTATAATATCATGTTTTCATTTTATTATGACTAGCTAGTGTACTTTAAGGCTGTGTTCAAACCAAACTGACTGTCAGCCGCCGAATGTGAGCAGGCTCACTGTAAGCCCCAGTGTAAACGTGAAAATAAACGGCATCTTTCGTTCACAGTATGCTGACAATACGCTATAGTTAACGTCCGTCCGTCCAATTAGCGTCCGCGGAGCGTAGTGACACGCCGCCGCCGATCGGCCGCCGAATGTCAGCGTCTACGCATAGCGTAATAACGTATCGTCGGTTAGATGTGAACGAAAAAGTGAATATGTATGGAAAAAGAATAAACTGCGTAACGTTCGCTCACTTTCGGCGGCTGACAGTCAGTTTGGTTTGAACACGACCTTATAGTTAGACAGGTTATTTTGCATCTAAGACACATTGATTAGAACGCGCTATACACACATTTTAAATTTATCAAAAAATAAACATGGACTACGCGACATTTCCAAAAGTGTCTGATCTCTGATACATAGCATTAAGTTGCTTTGATAGAAATAAATCACACAATGACCTCCAAATTCTTTTTTTTATTATTGTTAGGATAAATCTATACTTAATATAATAAAGAGCATTTGATTGTTTGTTTGTTTGAATTGAATTGTCTCCGAAACTACATGACGGATATGAAAAATTATTTTACCGTCGGGAAGCTACACTTTTTCCGTTGAACATAGGCTATATTATATTATCAAAAAAGTTAGGGATCTTTACTAAAACGCCTACAATGTAGCCGAAGGTAAAAAAAATACCTACAAATTCCTTACATCACGTGCGCTGCAAATACTATTGATTATAATGAGAGATTCGCGGGTGAAACCGCGTGCGGGAAGCTAGTTTGTGATATTAAGGTATGATCGTGCATGAGTAAGAGGATTTTTCTTCATGATTTTTTTGGTTTAAACTCTTAATGAAAATATAATCGCTTTTCCGTAAACACATTCATATAACGCCATGTGTTTGAATTTAGAGCGGGTCGCGAGCCGAATTCAACCCTCTTCATAAATGAGGCCTCTTTCTTCGTTCTTCTTTATCTGTTTCGAGAAGGATGAGTATAAGTTTGTGTCTCTCCAATATGAATTTAACTAGCTTTATACCCGGCTTAATAGTAAATACTATTAAACTACTATTAGTTTCGCTTTGAATGAACAATTGCAAATACGTTGGAGCGTATATTTATTGAAATGTATGATGATTAAAACATTTTTGCGGTTGTTGCACTGGTGTTGTGTTACACCCATAATTTCCAACAGTTTTATTTTAATTTGAAGTATGTAGCATAAACAATAAACACTGTGAAGTTAAGTTTACCTGTTTTATGTTATCTATGAATTAGCCGAACGTGGTGATCAGTGGTAGACATTAGAAGTAGGCGTAAGAATAAAATGTCAAAATTCATCCATGGCCAACGCTCCCGCCGTCGGCTCCTAAAAAGCGTACCCTCTTGCGTAACATGCTTAGTTTGTAATAATTAAAGAATGTTAGAGCTCTGTTTACCTTTATGCCTGGTACAACAGCAAAAACCTCGTGGCTAAAATGACAAGCAACAAAGCTAGATTAAAAGTAAAAAGCACAAAATGTATTTAAATCATATGCTTCAAATAAGTTAAATGTAGTTAATACAAAATAATACAATAGTACGTTAGTCTCAAAATAATTCGCCAACGCGACAAGAGAAAGTCTCTTAAATAGCGTGGATGTAATAGATTTCGAGTTACCGACAGATATTGCTTTTGGGGTTTCGACACGCGCAAATCTGGTGACACAACTGATTCAGGCGACGTGGAGCCATTTGTCAAGTATCGATATTCCCGAGATACTTATGTTATTAGATATTGTAAATCAAAATCGATTGTCCTTTTATATACGAAGGCATATTTTCTCAATTACAAGAATAAATATGTCATAATTAATATTTATTTATTTAAGTTAAAAATTTTATCTGATGAAAATATTTGTATTCTTTTAAGGTAAACAATACTGCCCTCCTTAATGCAAACGCAGTACTTGCAAAATTTCGAGAAAAACGTGGTAAACACATTTTTTGATATCTAAACAAGAAGTCTATAGGTATATAAAAAATAAAAAAATCTATATAAAAAATAAATGTTTATTTATAGATTAGGGTCGTGAAATGTCATTTTCGCTAAAAGGGCAAATCCCAAAAATGTCGATTACTGCAAGTACAATTAGCAGGGCAGAATATAGGGCCGATTTCTAAAATACTAAGCCTGGGAATACATGTAAGAAATTTTCATCAGACAATTTTTACTAAAACTAACATTACATTAAAATAAGGCCCTTTTCCCTCCGCGATAGGTACACCGGAAAGTCCGTCCAGTGCAGCCATATGTTTAAATACAGTTCAATATTAGGGGAAAACATTCCCCAAAAGAAACTTGTATTTGAAAATAAAATACTTATATCTATATATCTTTTCACGTAAATTTTGTTCACTAACGTACGTTGATACTATCTACTGTTAAATGGAGGGCTTATATTTTAGTAGCACCTTATATATATAACATAGGCGACAACAATAGATTGTCATTTGCGTATTTCGACACACTTCTCACCGCTTAACGGTGGAGTTAGCAAACCAGCGTGGATGACACGGAGTTACCTAATGTCATGAAAAGCCTTGAGTTATGGAGATGACTGCGAATGGTGCACCATCTTTTGTCTATGATATTATTTTGAAGGATGTGACACAAAAATACAATAAAGTAGCTTTTTTCGGACGGACATATGAAGTTAGCCACGAGGCTTTTGCCACTTTACTGAGTAAATAAACGAACAGAGCTCCAGCCTTATTAAACGGTTCAAAAACTAAGCAAACTTGCTTTTTTTTTTTTAGGAAGAACATTTATTAATTAGCCAGTGACCGACCGAGCTGAGGCCCAAGTCCCAGGGATTCCTTATTTGACCAAATTTTATTTGTCATAATGAGTTAGGCATATTTTTCTTTGGCATAATAATAATGTGCCATAATTGGGTTTTGGCATACTGTTTTATTTAGCATAAATATAGTTTATCCTATTTTTTTTATTCATAACTTTGATATGCATAAAATTGTAAGGCATATTGTTTATTCGTCTAATGGTTATTTGGCATAATGATGAAGCGGCCGGCGAGTCTGTCACGAATCGCAAAACCGAATCTTGGGCAAATGACAATCGGTTAGGTTAGGTTAGAACTGCGGCCATACAACGCCAGAACCGAATTGCCCGTGCGCCGTAGCCAGTAGCCACGCAGCCCTGGAGCCGTGACAGATACTCTGCGTGCTTGCTTGCATGCGGGGAAATAAAATCCAGTTTATACTTTAGTAATACATTTTCGGTGTATAGTTGTTATGCGTGTAGTAATTATGCGTAAGTAAATTTATGCTTTGGGATAGTATGCTTAATAATTATTATGCTTATAGTAGTTATGACTTAAAAAAATGTGGTTAAAAAGTTATGGCAAATTAGTATTATGCGTAACAAATGTTAGGACAAGTAGCAGTATGATATGTTAAATTATGACTAAAATTTTATGAGTAAAAATAGAGAACCCAAGTCCCACAGGGGGCACCTTCTGCGCAGGTTGCTTAGATTATAGTATTTTAAAGCCTCCTGGCTTACTACACAATGACCGTGCGAAAAAAAGGGCGTTCTTCACGATCTCCTATATTTAAAGCCCTACGCCACTTCACATTAAATAAACACAACTTTTTTTAAGTTAATATAAATAAACTGCACACTTTCACATTTAAAAATATTTTTTAGAGTTACTTAAAAACAATAAAATTTAATGTAGGTAAGTACTAGTAGATATGATAAGGGGTATACCCATAGTATACCAAATGTATTGTTCAGGGCAACACAAAGAGTTTCCCATGCATTCGTTACATAAAGATAAATGTTAATTAAAAACGTGTTTCATGGGCTTTGCATATATTGCAATTGCTATCAGATAATGTCTAGGTATAATTATTTCTTACAGCGAAATATATGACTTTTCTTACAGGAGAGATTACGCACGGTAGTCTTTATGTAGGGCGTGGGTCCTATTCCCGCTCCGGATAAGATTTTTTTATGTGCAATAAAATATTTCTTTCCGAGTCTGGTTGGTTATGGGAGTACCCTTCGTCGCTAGGAATTTTTGCGTGTTTAATATTCTCGTTCCTGCATATCTAATATTGCTTATGAATAAGCTGAAGAATTTGTTTGCTTGTACGCGCTTATCTCAAGAACTACTGGTCCGACTTAAAAAAATCTTTCAATTTTAGATAGCCCATTTATCGAGGAAGGCTCTATGCTACAGGCTATTTAATTATGAAGTTCATACTAAAACGGGAGGCAGGTGAAACTGCGCGCGCAAGTATAACGGTGCAAATGTTCTTCCCAGCATTTTAGAGCAGAATTAAACTTTATAGATATATATTTTTTCAATTTATATTAGTATGAATTTCATAACGAATGATTCTCCTTATTAAAAACTGTTTCGATTTCCAATAATCTAACTAAACGGTATCGATATTACACTGCTTAACTTAACAATTGTGGATCCATAAACGTATACAATCCATCGCGGCGCGTCGCACGCTCCATATACCGGGCAACATAAACATACGTACTTACTCACTTATTATACCATATGTATATTATTACTAGCAATGTGCGTAACGCCCTCTAACTGTCGCACCGGTATCTGTATTGTACTTTACTATGCATCATTTATATTGTGTGCTAGTTAGGGCTCACATGTTACGTGCAATATATGCCTTTTGTGTTTGGCCATTGTCATGGCATGATCTATTGGACATCCCACTAATATTATAAACGCGAATGTTTGTAAGAATGGATGTATGTTCCTTTTTTCGTTCTTTAAACAAAAAATGGCGAAGATACAGCGCGTGGAATTTCATGTGACGTCACTTTTAGGTACAATTTTACCTGCTAGTGACGTCACAAGCCCCCCTCTCCTGAACTTTATAGTTGGTTTTTGCTCTGTATCTTTGTAATTTTTTATTGATTTGATAAGTCTAAAAATACGTGTCCAATATTTGGCAATCTAACTGACGGGCAAAATATATCTTTATCCCTATTTAACAATATTCAGATAAAAAATATTATAAGAATTAATTTTAATTTTGACAGAATTTCCATACAATATCTGTTTAATTTATTTGTTCGTCTGTTAATAAATTTTATCTGACGGTAAACAATCTATCCTCAAGGCAGAAACAATCCTCGCCTGCCGGAGTATGGTGAAGTAGGTAAAGTTTCATACTTTTGTTTCTATCCACAAAAAAAAAACCGTTACCGTGTGTTAGACCTCATTTTTTGTAGATACGTTAAAAAGTAACTTTATTCAAAAGCTATATATAGGTACTTTAGTAACTAGTATTAATTATTCTAATGAAAACACGTATGTTTAATTAAAATAATGTGTTATAACGATGGGTACACGTGTTTTAGCTTTGTATCTACAATTAACGGTCATTTGAAAATGTTGAAAGAGAAAACATTACCGTATTATGTTGTGTTAGGACTATGATCCTCAGTTTTATTGTTATCGCAATTAAGTTCTCGTCAAAACTTTGATGTAGTTAGCAGTTGAAATTTTCTGTTGCCATGCCAATATATTTGAGATCCCACAACTCGTGTCTTTAGCAGAGCCCAACGTACCTATAATATATAGCAAAATCGGAGGCACCCAAACCTTTTATTCTTGCCCTTTAAAACTGATTTTGTTGGATTCTTGCTGAATTTCTATCATATTACATACTTTAAACTTGTGAACCCGGTTTTTTTCATGCCAAGTTAGGCCCCCGCCGAGTCTCCTGTGGGTAAACCTCGACCACTTGACCAACGAGCCAGTCAAATCTGTGTACAATGAACTGTACATAAAGAGCGAATATTATAATAATATTGTTGGTCCAATAGTAATGCTACTGATACTACTATACCGAAAGGTGACAACTGCTAATAAGGTGTTATTTCATCTTTCAAGAAATATTTTCTTTATATACAGGGTTATTTTTAAAACACCAACAACCTTTCAGGGGGTGAAAGTACTGATGATTATAAACAACTTTTACTATGGGATCAACCATGAAATCGCGAAAAAAAAATCGCTACATTTGAATTACAACCTTATTACCTACTGTGACTTACGCGGTATCACCGACGATAGTAACATAGTCTCACGCAGGCCTCGTGCACTAAACGACCGTGTAATTACACTGTCAAGATTAATTTAAACGATGCTTTGAGTGCATGCGTTGGTCACCAAATACTTTGGACACTATTTTTTACGTGTTCTCGTATTTCTAGTTTGTCTATAAAACCATATTAATAATTAATAGATTTTCATTTTAATCTATGTTAATAAAAATGATTTGTCCTGATTGATTGACAGACGGATTAAAGCTTGGCCAAAACCGCTGATCATAGAGATCTGACAACCATAGGATTTTTAAAAATTCCACCCTGGAAAGCATGAAAAGTGATGGCAATTTTTTTATGGAGAAATCAAAATAGATGTATTTTATTTGTCTTTGTTAATAATTGGCAGGGCGATTTGAAATCTATATCTAAACTATCGAAGCTTAACTCTAATATAAAAAAGACAGGTATGACTTTTACAAAAACAGTTGCCCTCAAGGAGTCAGCAATGGTAAACGTATATGTCATTTGAGGCAAACGAGCTATAGTACGCCTTAGTATAATAATATTAACCTTATTATATATAGCTTATTTAGTTAGTAATTTTATAAATTTTATTCCCGAAACTTAGATATAACATTTCAATATCTGCCTAATACCTCGTTAGTTTCAAATCAAATCAAATCAAATCAAACTTTATTTGTGAACATAAGTACAAAAAGGTGTTATTTATACATTTTGGCTGATCTGTATGTTCGGCCAATAATCGGCATACAAATATTTTGTATCTTACTATCATAATTAATAAATTCTAGGATAAAATAAATGAAGCACTTGAAAAATGTCATGAGCCGCATAAAATAAAGTAATTGAATTTCATTATTCATTATTAAAAATGTCAAAGAAAATTAAATTTAGTCATAATTTGTCATTTAAAAAGTCTTCAATCGAGTAATACGTCTTTTCAACTAGAAATAGGAACAACTTCTTTTTAAAATGGCTGACATTTTCCTCACTTCTGATACACTTTGGCAATTTATTGTATAATTTTGGAGCCATTACGAAAATACTGTTCTTGTGTAAAGCAGTTTTAGAACCGACAGTTTGTAGCCGGTCTGCTCGACGCTGACTACCTACTCGGTCAAATTTATACATATTATTTTTGACGAACATAGATGTCTGGTATATGTACATTGAAGGCACTGTTAAAATTTTCATACTTTTAAAATATTGTTTACAGCTGTCAGTGGTTTGCAGGTTACAGATCGCTCTAATACACCTTTTTTGACACTTAAACACCACATCTTTACCCGAGGCGTTTCCCCAAAACATAATACCATATCTTAATGTTGAGGCTACTAGACCATGATATGCAGTTAGTACAGTGTTTCGATTAGCTGTTTTACTTAGCATACGCAGCGCGTGAGAAAATTGGTTTACTTTACTACATACTTTGTCAATCTGGGTGTTCCATTTTAATGTGCTTTCAATATTTAATCCCAAAAATGTTGTCACATTCGTCTCATCAATCCTTTTATCATTATATTTTATATCTAAATTTAAATTCTTATTTACTGTTTGTTGAAATTTCATTATTACTGTCTTGTCTAAATTTATTACCAAATTGTTATTCTCTAGCCAATTTATTACTGATTTTATGTTAGAGTTAATGTCTGATTCTAATGTATCTAATTGGTCACTGTTGAAAAGTAGAGTGCTGTCATCTGCAAACATTGTCATGGGATAGGTCGATGCTTTTGGGAAGTCATTTATATATATAATAAATAGGAGAGGTCCAAGTATGCTACCTTGTGGAACTCCATACATCACTGTTCTCGGGCTAGATTTAAATGTTGTTTCATGTTTTTTACATATTCTATTAATAACGGTTATTTGCTGTCTATCTTGTAGGTATGCTTTAATTAAATTTGATATGTTACCTCTAATCCCGTATGCGTCAAGTTTTTTAATTAATATTCTATGGTCTACACGGTCAAAGGCTTTTGACATGTCCATGTATAGAGCCAGAGCCGGTTTTCTTTTATCTACGCTGTTGCTAACGAGTTGTAAAAAATCATAAATTGCCATGTCGATGGACTTATTTTTCCGGAAGCCCTTTTGGCTATCGACAAATAATTTATTTCTCTCGAAATATGAATTGATTTGATTGTATATTACTCTTTCAAATATTTTTGACAAAATAGGTATCAGTGCTATAGTGCTATAGTTTGTAGTCAATATTCCTCGTCCTCCCGACCCTTAGTTTTCAAAGAACCATCCGATGCCCTCGGAGACTCGAAGTCCGGGAGGCCCGCGTACTGTAAAGTAGAGCGACAGTTGCACAAAACCCCCTAAAATACTGAAAGTTATAATACCTCAATCTCATCGCCAGCGACCTTGAGCCGAGGTCCAAGCCCCACAGGGGCCGCCCTTGCGCAGGTTGCTTAGTTTGTAGTTTTCAAACCATTTATTGAGGCTGGTGCTCTGCTCGCCTTTATGACCGGTAAGTAGCAAAAGCAAGGCTAACTACATCCGTCAGAAAAAAAAGTGCTGAAACCAGCAGCGCCCATTTATATAGTGCATATAATTGTTGTTACATTTGTTTGTTTTTATGTGCAGTAAATAAATGATTTAAAGTAAATAATTTCGCTGATTTAGCAACTACTAAAATCACGGTGAATAATAAATATGAATATGAAATGACTTAACAGTACATTCAGTTGCAATATAATGACCGGAATTCCGGAACTGCTCCCAGCAATATTTTATGCTATGTAAGCCTATACTGGAACCAGTGTAACTCCCAGAGGGCTGGAGCACATGTTTCAGACATTCAAAGATATTGTTACAGTAGGGTAATTCATATGTGATTCAGTTTCTATTGTAGTTTGAACTCAGCTTTACAATACCTACAGGGCTTCAAACGAAATAATGAAGGCTATTATTTATTGTAATGTTGGTTGTAACTTGCTCTGGAATGACACTGCTGCTTAACAATATTGTAAAAGTA
The DNA here is from genome assembly GCA_947037095.2 of Nycteola revayana. Taxonomy (NCBI): domain Eukaryota; kingdom Metazoa; phylum Arthropoda; class Insecta; order Lepidoptera; family Nolidae; genus Nycteola; species Nycteola revayana. The sequence goes on along the minus strand of OX344849.2, from coordinate 16,991,544 downwards.
AATACATTTAACGTATGTATATTGAATTTATTTATTTATTTGGTCAGCCAACAATTGTTATCACCAAATACATTTCAGTTACATTTAGTGCTATAAAACTTTTAATACAAAAATGCAACAATTACTTAATTGTAGATAATATCGGGTAATTCTTTATTACTTAATCATAAGATTAGAGTAGTAAATAATATATATTATATACGAGTATCCCTCGCTTGGTTTCACCCGCGTAATTCCCGTACCCTTAGAAACTATATAATTAAATGTAGCCTTCCTCGATAAATGGGCTTATCTACCACTAAAAGATTTTTCAAATCGGATCTTTAGTTCCTGATATTAGCGCGTTCCTTGCCAAGTAAAATAGATTTAGAATAGTAGTATTTTATAAGTTAATTTTATTTTAAATTAGCTACTTTTAGTTGTATATAAGTATGTATTTTAATTGCTAATTGAAGAATGTTGTTTTAACTATATAACATATAAAGGCATATAGTTTCAAAGCTCCTTATATAGTATGAAATGAATCACACACTCACGTTTGAAGATTCCGGATATTTTCCCTCAAAATTGACGACGAAAATATCGAAAATATGTTGGTGCGTAATAAATCCGTCGAAAATCCACTCTCGTATATTTAAATTGATGGTACGCGATACGAAATCAGCTCATCTAAATTAAGGCCTCGTTCTTACGAGTCAAATCATTCGTTTCGTTTATATTTCAATTCATACGGTTTACGTAAACCGCTTTTTAAACTCCCCACAAAGCTTTGTCGAGTTAAACGCCGATTTAATGAAAGTCTGGCAAGGAGGCGGACCAAATCCCCTTTCGGCTTACAGTCGCGAGGCCAAGGATTTATACAGATTTTCCTCCGCTTTTGCAATGTGGTTGACACGTGTTTTGAGAGCGCATGTCGTGATGGCGGGTTGTATCAAATTTTAATTATTCGTAATGATGAACGAAGAAAATATTTTTATTACCATCTAGACCAGGGGTCTAAAAATTTTGACGTCCTAGGGCCCTAACGATTTTTTCAATATGTTCGAAGGGCCAAAACTGTTTTAATTTTTCTATCCTTAACTATACTCTTATTTCTATACTAGTGGCAAAATGCGCGACCGAGTAATTATCATATTGTGTTGTCTTTTTCAACTTGTCACAGCAATAGTAACAACAATAAGACATTAGATGCGCGGGCTAGATCATAACACTAGTCTTTAAGTTGTCGCGGGCAGGATTGTTGGCACTGGCGGGCCGAATTTGGCCCGCGGACCGTAGTTTGGAGAACTCTGATCTAGACCGTAAATTTGTCGGGTCTTTAAGTTCTGAATTAGATTGCTATAAATTGATCGGGCCGAGTAAATTGCAGGATGTGATTTGTGTCTGCGAATTATATGTGTTTGTAATGTCTGGTCGCGAGGCCACGGATTTATACAGATTTTCATCTGCTTTCGTCATGTGGTTGTCACGTGTTTTGAGAGCGCATGTCGTAATGGCGGATTTAATTATTCGCTATTAATCCCGCGTCTTCTTTTACATAAAATAAAGATTTAAGCTATCATTACAACGAAAGTCCTGTCTTTATCAATGTTGTTTTTGGAAAAACCAACGGACAGACAATATAAAAAGTAGCTTATATTATACCTTGTGAAATTGGCTATTATATCAGTGAAAGTCCCGCGACAATATTTCCCGATAAATACAATATGGATCTCCTCAAACCAAGAGTAAACCGGTTCGTTCTAGGTAAGCGTGCTCCATCCTAGGCTATGCCGATGCTTTACATCAGTCAGGGTGTAGTCAAACGCTAACCTATTTATCATAAAAAAATAAAGTCGGTCCACTTGTTACTGAGATTTGACGGAACAAACAAAAACAGGCAGACATTTTTTTAAACTGTGTTTTTGTTTTAAGAGTCACCGTAGTGCGAATAGTCTAAAATAAAATGATTTATTATTTAATTCCATTGTATGAATGAATATAAAATAAAAACTATTTATATTAAACATATTTTATTGAAAAATAATAACGTCCAATACACAAGGCCTGGCAGAAATTACAAAGTTACCTTTATTTTTATGACGCGATTCATTCAGTGGTTCAGCTTTAGCCCATAGATGAAAATAGTTAATCAAGTGGTACACCACAGCCAGTCCTCTGTACAGTGGTAGCAGCCATAATTAATGAGAAATGTACGTCGCAAAGTGACGTCAGCGCCGTGAAATTGGATGCCGACGTATATTACTGTGTGTACGAACTTTGTTACATGCGTACTTGACAAACACGGTTCAAAACTACGCTTTAAGTGAATATTTACAGCCAACTCAGCTACCAACTAAGCCCTTTAGCTATTTGGATTCTATAATGGTTCATATATCCTTACTAATATCATAAACGCAAAAGTTTGTATGGATAGATTTCACGCAAAAACTACATAATGGATTTGGCTGAAACTTTGCACGGGGATAGTTAATAAGCTCGATTAACACATAGGCTACAAAAAATCACGCTCCGACCCACTGGAGCACAGAAACGCGGGTTCAACCGCGGGGTGCAGCTAGTATATACATATATCACAGTTTGAAATGTGATCGTGCTCCGTCAGGGGCACGTCTTAACAGACCTTGGCAATCTAGGTTTGTTGAGAGATATTGACAAAATCACCACTGATGTTCTGCATAACCTGATACCCCTTTCCATCACCGGACGACTAGGCGCGGCGAGCGGTTTCACCCTTTTGTTGTAGACATTCCTCCATACGCACGAAGCGGCTAAGGAGTGGAATTCTCTGCCGGGGTCAGTTTTTCCGGAACGCTATAATCTGGACATCTTAAAGACTAAAGTGAACAGACACTCCCTAGGCAAGCGTGTATCATCTTAGGCCTTATCTTCGCCTACCATCAAGCGAGATTATGGTGAAACGTAAGCCTATATTTAATTTTAAAAAAACATCATCACTATGCCTGCTGCCAAACAGTACGCAGTGATCACAGTAAGATGGTAAGTAACCTTCAGCTGATAGATGTTGCAGTCAATTTATCAGCTGAATGTCCCTTAGTTGCCTCTGAGATATGAAACCCATGGAAAGATTTACACTTATATAATTAGGAGACAAACATATCATATAACAAAACGTTACAATGGCCATCAAGATACAAAGACTTGCTACATAAAATATATATCTCACCAGAAAAGAATACGAATCGTAAGTTGGTCAACCTTTTGTTAAATTTGGATGCCAGTTTCAGTAAACGGGCCTAATCTATACATTAATAAAACTGTGGATGTCGAGTGTCTGTACAAAATTTTTATTTAATATTTGTGTCTCTGTCTGTTCGTCTGTTTGTACGGGCTAATCTCCAAAACTGTTGGACCGATTTGAATGAAATTTTATATGGTGGTTAACTTACATCCCCGGTCAAAATTTTAAATAATTTTAACCACAGGGAACCCGTTAAAAATGTATTTCGTAGAAATAATAGTACACCACGCGGAAAAAGTCGCGGTCATCAGCTAGTTATTATATATTTTACTTAATTATTATGACATTTGAACTAACCTAACCAAAAGAGACTATGCTACTGTTGTTACAAAACAAAAAGAATTAATAGAATCAGGCGTTACTATGCGGAAATCCATATTAATCTTATTTAAAAAGGCAAAATATTTAGTGTTAATTCCGCTAAAAAAGTGTCTGTATGCTGTAATGCTATTTTTGCACCACCCTCCCGCCCGCAAAAATTATGCACATGCAGAAAAGAAAAATAAAACGTGCAAAAATACAATCACCAGCCGAAAACCCGACACGTGTTTCGCTCCTCCACGGGGCATCATCAGGGTGATGTTGACTACTCGAACGCTAAAAAAAACAAAATGACTTCAACTTCAATAAATTCCTGTTGAATTCCATTGGTTTAGGTTTAGGTTATTTTTTTTGGGATAAAATATAATGACCACCAAAAATATATACTTGACACCAGAAAAATAAAGTCTAAAATTATAATAGTACTAGCTATTTTAGTCACGACTGCACTTCAAATTGTATTCGAACACCAAATGTAGTTAATGATCACCAAATCTTAGCGAGCAAATTATTGCGCTATTTCTACCTTAATAAAATCAATGAAAAATGACAATCGGTTAGGTTAGGTTAGAGCTGCGGCCATACAACGCACGAGCCGAGCGAGCGAAGCGAGCGGTGCCGCGGCAGCGGCCGGCGAGTGCCAGAACCGAATAGTAAATTAGTAAAACATTTAGGTACTTTTGGTGATCATTTACTACTTTTGGGTTAACAATGATTTATTTGGAGTCATTTTGCTTAAATACGATAGCGAAATGTTAAAACTTTGGTTACAATTTTACATTAAAATGCGGGTTTAATTTTGGTGATCATTTTTACTATATCTGATGGTAAGTTAAACATAAGCCATTTTTTTTTACCACCCGAAACCTCTGAACTAACTAGAAAGTTGATCAACTTTAACTCAAAGACGTTAAGCTCTTTATGCTTTGAAATCTAATGTTTTCTTTTGACTTTCCGCTCTTTTACAACAAAATTATAAAAATAAATTAACTTATATTATAACTAGGTTATTCGTTTATTCATGCGATGTAATACCTTTGTACTACATAGCTCTTGTTTTATAAAATAGCACGATATCAGTTTGCAACAAAGACTTTCAAAGTTCACCCTTTGTGCTTTTTGACTTTGAAATTAACCTGCAATTGTATTAAGAAAGGCTACAAAGTTGGTTGACACTTTCTTAGAAATAATAATATCAGTTATTTTATTATTAGAAGCTTTGTAGAGAAATACATATCTAGACCTCTTCTAGGCAAGCGTGTATTATCTTAGGCCTTATCTTCGCCTTCCATCAAGCGAGATTATGGTCAAAGGTAAGCCTATATGTAGTAAAAAAAAACCTCAGATGCATATACTTTTATGTATTTTTATTTATACTTTATTGCACACAGAAAGTTACATGACATCAATTGTATTAATTAGAAACAATATGTACAAAGGCGATCTTAATTCAATTATGAATTTTATCTTCAGAAGCATTTGGTCGTAAGCGCCAGTTTACGCTAAAGTCACATACGACGAATGTTTCTGATATATAATGGCACATACAACCTTATGCTTCTGAGCTCTAGATATAGTAATCACGTGAGAAGTGAATATTGTGAACAGGGCAACTGTTCATAGAATTCACTTCTGAAAGACTGTGTGATTTATTATGTTCATTGCACTGAACGTAAAATAATGTAGGTAAATTATAATAATAACCCAGAAAGATGTGGCGAGATGACCTCGACACGCTACGAAGGGAATAGTTCGATATGGCGCGGGAAAAGGATACATGAACTGATTTGGGGGAGGCCTTAGCCCAGCAGTGGGAAAGTACAGGCTAGGAAACAAAGAGTGGACTGTTCCTACACATTTTTCTTACCTATGTTAGGTGGTTTATTGTAAGACAATTAATTAAGCTCGCCTTTGTTTGGCGTTACATGTCAAATTGTTATAATTAAGCATTTAACGCCAAAATCAGCCCGTATAATGTCTACTGCGGAACATGGTCCTCCGGTCGAGGGAGAATTTTTGCCATAACCATAAAATTGACATAGCTTTTATTAATTGTACGACAAATATGAACACCAAAAGATACATAAGTGTGAGTGCAGACATCGTTTATATATAATATAAATATAGTTTGCTACTTCACCGGGCATAAAGGCGAGCAGCCTTAACAAATGGTTTTAAAACCACAATCTAAGCAACATGCGCAAGAGGGCGCCCCCTGTGGGGCTTGGACCTCGGCTCAGGTCGGTAGCTGGCGATAAGATTGAAGGATTATGACTTTTTGTATTTTAGGGTGTTTTGTGCAACTGTCGCACAGATATCAGTGTTACATATTATATTAACTACAATCAAATCATCAAAATAACAACAAGAAAGAGTGCTGCTTCGTTATGAATATAAGCTTCTAATATTTTTTTACTCCGACATATACAGCAATTTTGTGTAACTTTAAAAAGTCTTACCGTTAGCAAAATACAAAATCTGTAATACTTTTGACATAGAAAGAGCTATCTTATTTAATGTTAAAAACCTTAAAAATGGCGGCTTTGACTAACAGCCGAGCGGAACGCATTAGGGGACGCTGGATGACGTTTTGAGAAGAAAACGGCACTTAATTAAGCTTCGGATTTGTCTGCATTAAAAATTTGTCCTACTCGCCGGTTCTCTTTGGCTCGCAAATGTTTCAGCAGCAAAATGGCCGGCTAACTGAAAGTGAATTCAGTAAAGAGAAAAAATACTCAGTAACGAGTTAGTTGCTCTGGAGACATTTTTTTTTTCTTTTTTTTTTCTTTAAAGAAGACAACTCCCGCACTAGGGAAATAAATCCCTGTGTCGCGGGGGACTTTACAAACATTCATTTCACGGACACAAAGAACACCCAGACTCAGAACAACTATTTGTGGTTCACACAAATAATAGTCCCGGGTGGGAATCGAACCCAGAACACCAGGTCTCAGAAGCAACTTCCGTAACCACTGAGCTACCGGTGCAGTCAACATTGGATTGACTAAGTATTTTATTTTTTGGTTATTAAGAAGGATGCGATATAATTCTAACCTTATGTTCAGAAGCATAAGGACGGATGCACTATTATCTTCAGAAGCATTTGGTCGTTAGTGCCAGTTTACGATAAAGGCACATACGACGAATGTGTCTGACGTATAATGGCACATATGACTTTATGCTTCTGAGCTCTAGTAGTAACGCGAAAGATTGTAAGAATGTATGAATGTATGTTTGTCACTCTTTCACACGATAACTACCGAACTTTGATGATAGTTTGCACCGGGATAGTTTATAAGATGGATTAATGAATAGGCTACAAAACATCACGCTCTGACTTACTGGAGTAGAGTAACGCGGGTAAAACATCGGGGCGGAGCTAGTACTCAATACTTTATTTTATTTCACAACGTGTCTTAAGGTATTATATCATTATAATAATATGTGGTACCAATTATGAATCCTGTTTAGTTATAATACTTATATAAATTAATATTGTAGGAGAGTATTGAATTGTTTATATTATTCTCCTTGACGTATCGGTATAAGTTACGCTTTCAGATTTATAGGTCGTGTGTTCCATCCCTACGCCGTTCAAAAAAATCTTTAAGTAATATCTTAGATTTCCGGGTTGTTTTGGTGATTACCCTCCGTGCCTGCCTCGTTACGCCGCCTTTGGTCCCAAATGTTATAACAGAATCTATAACAATTGCATTACAGAGAACAGGCAGGAACGTTTCCCTGTGTGTTACAATATAATACTGTGGTCACCAATACGCCGGCCAAGCGTGGTCCATCCATCCAAAATTTAAATGCTTCGCACTTGCTGTGTAGCTTTCTCCATATATCCATCTAGAGCCATCTCTTTTACTTCTTTAAAACTGTCCACTTGTAATTTTTCTTTAAGTTGGTCAGTAAACTTTCTTCTTGGTATTCCTCTCCCTCTTCTTACTTCTATCTTATCAAGCGTGGTGACTATAGCAAAATTACTCCTTATGGAAGAGGCCCATGTTCATCTGTGGACGTTATTCGGGCTGATTATAATTCTAGATTTCAGAAGCATAAGGTCGGATATGCCATCATACGTTAGAAACATTGGTCCTACATATGTGCCTTTACCGTAAACTGGCACTTGCGACCAAATGCTTCTGAAGATCATAATATATGCTTCAGAGATCTAGAATTATATATTTAGTGAATTATGCAGATACTGTTACCACTGGAAATGTTTTAATCAAATATTGTAGAAGCCAATTAACCGATCTCGAGTGCATTTACCTCGCAAACTGAGAAATAGCATTGCATTTGGAGTGAGTTCGTAGTTTCATAATAGTGCAAAATATATACGGATTCAAAAGGAAATTCTGTATTTATCCAACAAGATATAAACACATACAAAATCTGGATACTACGAATATATAAGATGCATCCAAATTATACGCCATCCATTAATAGTATCGATATACTGTACCTAATGTTTTATGAACTCTACCTAACGTAATCGATAATCGCATTACACACGATAATTGTATCATGAGAAGTGATTACGTGGTGAAGAAATTAAAAATACAAAATAGTATATATTAAAAGCATAATTGACACTATCTCTGGTTAAAGGAATGGAATATATATTGGAAGCATTTCATATTAAACATTTATGTCGTATGTTGTTAAGTTTAAATAAAGCTCCAAAATAAACACAATACATGTTGGAACAAACTGCGGGTGCGGCGTATATGTATATAGTATATAGTATGCAAGAGGTTTTCCTATTAGCTTGAGTAGAATAAATTATTATATTACAATTTAGTCAGTAACGGTTTTGAGCATGCACTAGCCCACATCCTTTTAAAAAGTAAATAATTAAATGTAATAAATAATGAATATAAAAAAAAAAGATTAATCAAGTAAAAGAAGACGGAAAAAAGAAAACCGGAGTTTCTTTCTGAGTTTCTTCTCCGGGCCGTCCACTTAGGTAGCTAGAGAAACCTGTAGGTTAGCTAGGCTAGGCTCCTCGCCGGACAGACCGAGGACCGCGTTGGCCCCCTGTCCCAATCCGATGATCCAGTGCCTGTAGTCCGTGCCAGTGATCACTCCCTCTTTTTTATATTATTATTGTTACAGTAATATTTCTCATAGCATTAGCGATGCCCTGAGCCGTGGTCCTAGCCCATTAAGGGTGCCCTCAGGCGTGTGTCGCTTATACGTAAAAATATTGTTTAAAGACGAGCCTCTTTCTATAGAGCTAAATTATATTAAGATTTTGATTAAAGAGGTAATTATTGTTGTAACTATACATATGACGTGACGCTGGACTGACCGACAAGTCATTAGCTAATTATATTATTTTTGTATTTAATTATATTAATCATATTTAATTGTGTATAACTGACAAGTGCAAGTGTATGTAAATACCTAAGTGCTGAATAAATATCGTTTAATTCGTTTATGCCGGAGGGCATGCGCACGAAGCGGAAATGTTCGGCCTAAATTACTCTCATACACCTTTCCCATTGTACAATGTTTGTTATGGTTTATTATTTGTTTTCATTCTGTATGAGTGTGTGATGTTCAATTAAGATAGTTATAATCTTACGTATAGTTACATCAAAAATATTTTAATTGGCACTTGCCGCTTGGTGCCGGCTTAGAATAGACCACCCCATGTCTTCCTATCGGTGTCGTAAGACTAAGAGTACGACTAAGAGACATACAGCTGATGGATAGTAAGCAGCATCTATCAGCTCGAGGTTAGTTACCATCTTACTGCGGCCTGCCAAGTGTGGTGATTATGGCAATATCCATCAACGCCCTCAATTTTTTGGTTCCCTATTGAAATTTGAAAAAATAATCATAACCGGGTAAAATACCGTAGCAGCACGATCAAAGCATTTAAGCCACTTTTGAAATCGTACCGGCGATCTAAATAATAAATGAAGACTATCGGCAGGACTATCTAATTTTTATCGATTTCCAATTGGCTTGCCAAAACTGGTAAAATTTACCTATATGAGGATATCGAACTTTTTACAACAGTGGTAGAAGACAGATGATGATGAGGAGGCTATTTATTGATGAAAGTCATGGTATGCCTAGTATTTAACATGTTTTTTTGTTGTTGCAGGTAATTTCAGTGGCAATATAAAAACTGGCTAAGCGCGGTTACTACATTTACAAAAGCTTGTAAGTACTAATTTATAAAAAACTTGTGACCTTCGAAATTTATATATTTACACATTCATGCCTCTTTCACATAGGGATAGGCAGATACCACCACTATCGTCTTCTTGTTACGATCTTAATATACCACTTTTGCCAACTACACATTCATTAATCTCCTCATACATGTTCTTCAGTTTAGGGTACTTCGAACTTGGCCTTGGTTCCCTTCCAACACTTCCGTTCACATTCATCCTACAAATTTTACTTTTTAGTCTCCTTTCATTCATTATCTCTATTCCATATTCAAAAGCGGCCATAGCCCAATAGCTTGGGCGTCGGACTTGTGATTTTGACGTCGCCGGTTCAAACCCCACCCATTGCACTACCGTCGTGAACCCACTCGTAACACAAGCATTTAGCTTAGTACGAGGGGTTAACAAGAATACTAGTAGACTGCAAAAGTCGGCTAGGAAATATAAAAAAAAAAACTGTTAAATTCGTCGTTGACAAAGTGCCTCAAAAGTATCCAGAGTCTTGGCAGGAAGTAATATCACGCAAGCTATGGAACGATATATAGAAAACTCTATAAACGTTTCTTATATGACTGGTTATTTCGTAAAAAATTGAATCATGGTGAAAGAAAATTACAGGAAATAGCAACGAACTTTATCGCCTTTGTTAAAACTCCTCTAATAGATTTCCAAGGTTAGGTTAGCTTCTATTATTTCCACTATCCGTATAAATTAAGAAGTCATTTATCTCTATAAATGGTTCAAAAAAGAGGGCAGCATCAGTATTCGTCCGAGTAGTGGGAACGTTAATCAGTCTTTCAATGTAAGACACTTTAATGAGATTTCTTTTGGGAATCAACTGTTCCGTATTCCGCTGAACCTTTATTGGTTCTTCCCAACTTTTATAAGAGAATTTCAAAATCAGCCTAACTTTGTTGTAATTAATTATTTCCTTTTGTTTTGTAATTCGGTTAATTTCGGTTGCGGACTTTTTTCCTTCTTGGCTTTGAAGTTGTTACTTTTTGATGTAATGTGCCTACTTTTGAATCGATACAGTTAAATTTTAGTGAACTGTCACAGTTCAGACAGCACTGACAGGGTAATAACGATTTACTTTACAATTTTTATTGCACAGTGATACGTGATTGAGGAATTTAAATAATTGGTTTTGAAGTTTAATTTAAAAAAATGCAAGTTTATCTTTATTCCGGATCTATTTGGGATTAAGCGAAAATATAAGCATAGAAGAGAAGGCTTTCAGAATACATTTTTTTAGACATCTACCACACTAGGGAAATAAATCCTTGTGTCGCGGAACATACAAACTCATAATTCACAAACACGAATTGCATCCAGGCTCAGAATCGTGGATCACCAAATAATCATCCCGGGTGGGAATCAAACCCAGAACATCAAATCTCGGAGACGCGGTGAGCCATCGTAGTAACTTTTGAGCCACTAATGCAGATATTTTGATCAGCTATGAAGATCTTATTCACCTATTAACATGATTTAGCTTCCGACAATATTTCCCCATTAAAGCAACTCACAATATATAAATATTAAAATATACATTTAAATAAATTACTTCTCCAATATTTCAATGACGAATAAGTAAACTCTGGGACTGACAATCGAACTTATTTTGAATTATTGTAAAGTGTTAACGAAAGCTAATAATACATATTAAGTCTGAAAAAGCGATATGCAAATTCTTTTTAAAAAAAATATTAGATCTCAGTCGGGTAGGGAGTGCCGCTGTCGAAGCGTAGCAGTACTACGACGCTACGTAATCTCGTAGCACTATAAGTGTCTACATGCCTCAAAGATTTCAACGAGTGCATTCATGAATGTAATCTATGAAGTTAAAATATTAAACTTACTAAAAATAATTCCTAGCCTAGAATATAAAAGGTTATAAAACAAAATCTTCCGTCGCGTTTGTTATTCTGTATGTTCGCGATAAGCTCAAAAACTACTGAACACATTTTCATGCGGAGTAGTAGTTGTAAGTACTAATTAATGAGGAAGGTATACTTCAGAGATAGGTTAATTGTTGAGGAGGAGGGACAGGTTATATATGAGATTATAGTAATTTATTCTAAAATTATAATTTTTTTGATATCCTAAAGCTCGAGTGCGTTCCATTATGACAGTTATTTTGCCGGAAAACATGAAAATGTGTGATTATACCTACTTTGCATTCCAAATACGGAGGTTCGTGGCGTCTTAAGTAAACTAGACTACTCGTTTCACGGTCCAAGAAATATAATGATGAGCATCAAACTCGATAACGATAAAAGGAATGTTTACCCAAAACGCGGGAGTATATTTATTTGGTAATACAGTTTTAACCTTCGTTATTTAAGTATGTAATATAGCTTTTTATCAAAATATACTATAAATCTTTACTTACATTATAAAGATGATATATTTGATTGTATGTTTGTATGTTTATTGGCATTGAATAAGCTCCGGAACTGCTGGACCGATGTTAAAATTCTTTCACCATTAGAAAGCCACGTTGTTTAATAGTAACAAAGGCTATAATGCTATATATGTCATATTATTATTTGGCTTAACAGTGGATGGCAGAAACTTCATTTCGCATAAAATGATTATTGTCATAACGTAAAAATAAGTTTTTAACTAAGATGATGCCATGTATGATATATTACAGTAAATTTCGGAAATTTATGATTATACCATAGTCTGGCATAACTCACGCGCGATTTCATCCGCGTATCTCCCGTTACCGTAGAAACTTTATAGTTAAATATAACCTTCCTTAATAAATGAGCTTTATAACATTGAAATAATTTTTCAAAATGGACCAGTAGTTACTGAGATTAGCGCGTTCAAACATACAAACAAACTCTAGCTTTATATATTAGTTTGGATGTAATAACAATCGGGACCAACTGTTTAAAGCGAGGCTCGTAGTTTAGTCCCTAAATCAACGAAAGATATCTTAAAACACAAATATTTCTTGTATGGCGTAGGGATAGAACCCGCGACTTAAAGCGAGACTAATACCACTATGCCACAGAGGTTGTAATTTAGTTCCGTACTCTAAACTAAGCAGACATAATAAATCAGTGTTAACGTTGTGAAATCTGCTGCTAAGTGAGTCTGCTTTAAATTTGATAAACTTAATTTTTCATTAAGCTAATGGCTCGAGACATTGTGTTCGTCATTTTATGCCCACGTGTAATGTTTAGTTTTATTTGTTTGTTCATTAATTATGAAGAAGCAGTTTTAGAAGTGAAGTAGCACTATGGCTGGGTTTATCCTTATTTTTTTGTTGTCCGGGGAGAAATGCCTTTACGCATTCCCACCGCCGCTGCAGCGTATTCGCGCGCTGGCGGTGGGATATGTGGGACTCGCCATCTCCATAGCGTGGTATGCTAACTCATACCACAAAGAGAGGACCCTACACCACTAAAACCCCCCGGACAATCCTTCGGTCCGCCGTTGGCGGGGGCCGGGCACACATAAGCTATCCGGCCAACTGGGCTTATCAAATACCCCAGCGTTCACTTTCTTTGGACGGACTTACGTCGTTACTCACGAGGCTTTAGCTACTTTACCGGGCATAAAGGTGAGCAGAGCTCCAGCCTTAATAAATGGTTTAAAAATACTACAAACTAAGCAACCTGCGGAAGAGTGCGCCCCCTGTGGCTCAGTGCGGTCGCTGGCGATGAGATTGATGGATTATGACTTTTAGTATTTTAGGAGGTTTTGTGTAACTGTCGCTCTTCTTTACTGTTCGCGGGCCTCTCGGACTTCGGGTCTACGAGGGCATCGGATGGTTCTTTGCAAACTAAGTCGGGAGGACCAAAGCGTTCATTGAGATCGGCCAGACCTACTAGTATTTACATAAACGTGCCAAAACACAGTAAAACTCGGTGATATTAACACCAAAAGCTCATGATACTAAACGAAACACAGTGCCAGGTGATATTATTTTAACTACTTCTCTGTCGAATTTAAATTGCTGTTTAACTTGCAAAATGAAGTACGTCAAAGCGAGAAGTTTTATAACTAAATAAAGAAGCTAGTAGTGAACGATGTGTAATATTAACGGTCGTTATTCATACCTTTAGGAAATATTATACTTATATAGGGATTGTAATGATACAGTCAAAAGTCAGCACACCGTCTTAGATAAATGATAAGTCTCGTGCGCTCGACTCTAGATACCGCGCTATCTTAAAACCATAGCTCAGAAAATGCGGCAACTCAATATTGCAGTGTGTAAAAGACACTGTACCGATGCGATGGTATGAGATCCCGATATTGTTATTTATTCTATTTTGTTCTTGTAGTGTACCTCACAAACTGGCATATTACTTCGATTATAACCAAAAACTAATAAAACTTTCGACACATATTCCTCCCACAGAGCGTTACTTGCTCGGGTACGCCGATTTCGGCGTACTGTTTTTTGCCGCATCTGTCAAGAGGACGGCGGTATCTAGTCGAGCACACGAGCTCAATCATTTATCTGATCACACTGTCTTTATGATCATAAAACAAAAGAATGACGTGAACTTTCTATCTTTGAATAATGGCAAAGGTTTTCCGTATACAGCCAACCAGCCAATCACATTATATGTTATAGGAAATCAACCGGGTAACTGGATTATGTATGACGGCAACACATTCCTTTGAATGAGTGTACATCCCACCAAATTATTTATACCAGCGCTAGGGAGCAGTGTTATATAAATATAGAATGTTAAGAAAAAAAATTGCACTTATGCATAAGTAGTATATATACGATTTTTGGAGCTAAACTAGAGAAATTGCTCCCTATTTCATCGCCAGCGACCGCCCTGAGCCGAGGTCCAAGCCCCACAGGGGCCCTCTTGCGCAGATTGCTTAGTTTGCAGTTTTTAAACCATTTATTAAGGCTTAACCTCTGCTCCCTATTTTATCTGTTAATTCAGGTACAGGCTCTAGAGGTTGAAGTTCATTGTTTATTATATTACCCTCGAATATATCTTAGCAGACCTCGATTTCTCCTTATAAACTTGAATCTTTCATAGGTAAACATTAGAGAATCATTTAGCTTAAGCTTTTCATCTGTGTGTTAATTATATTCACACAAGAATAAAAAGGAGACTATTATTATTCATCATTATTATAAACAGTCCAGCGACCTACTTCCTTTCACATATTCCAGGTAAACTCTCCTAAGTCCCTAATGTGTTACGTCAGAACACGAGCATGTTTCACTGTGACCTACGCGGAGTGACGTCACTTGCTAAACTCAAACAACTCCGGGTCACAAAAGGTACGCTAGCTTCTTTCTAACTCGTTACGGAGTCTTCTGCTTGGCTGAGCTTTAGCGGACCCCTGTGTGTACACAATGGGACTCGACTTCAATGCAATTGTCGTTTTACGTACATAGGTACCTACTTTGTTTTCGCACCAGACTACGAAAATGTGTTTTGTTATTGAAAACGAATGCTGGTTTGATATTTCATTGTTTTCTTTGTGTTTTTTACTTCGTTATTGTTGGTGGTGACTGAATTTTACGAAGTATTTTTTTTATTTCTTACTTTTATAAAAACTCAACTGAAAATAAGAAACACTGGGTGTGCAATTTGAATTTTATTGTTGTGCTAGCAACTGGTTTCGGTACCAATGAATATTTGATTCACATGACACTTTATTACCAACACAGGCAAGGAATTATATGCGAACAAAATTCAAGATGATTTTGCTTATTAAATGTATTTCTGTTGGATTTGGCGAGATAAAAGTTTTAGTATTTTGATGTAAATTGTAGTTACACTAAGTATAAAACAAGGAAAATTCTGTGTCGTATCACAACTGTTAAGATAAACATTCTTTATTTGCGGAGAACTATTCAATTACCTAATAGATTGTTATTATATTATAGTTTGTAATACATAAAATCTGAAATAAAATACATATTTTAATTCGTTCTTTAAACTTAAAATTTAAAATTAAAATCATTACAATATAAAAAGTGTCTATGGTCGTTCAAACTACAATTCTATTTTCAAAAATAAAAAAGCAAAAAGATTTTTTAATATAATATTTTGACCCCAATTTAAAAAGAAAACAACAGTTCTATCAACATAACAAGCCAGTTCAAAAGAGCTACGTACAAATTTATTGGTCCCTTCAAAAATAAGTGAGCAAACATGGCTGACGGGTGTAAAAGGGTTGTATCTAAATTAAGGTGACCTCTAGTCTGCCCTTAGACCCGAGTTTACGATAATAAGACAGGCGTACACGGGTAAAGTAGTTACGCAAATACCTACTCGTGGTCCGTTTATTCTAGCTGTTTTTCAGTTATTATTTTCGTCTGAGGTTTTGTATTTTTTCTTGTTAAATGTATAGAAATCCGCTCGTATCTATACTTACTTTAATATAAAGCTAAAGAGTTGGTTTGCTTGAACTTGAAAATCTCAGTAACTACTGGTCCGATTAAAAATAAAATTGTCAGTGTTAGATATATTACATTTTTCTTTCAGTGTTAGATAGCACATTTATCAAGAAGGATATAGGCTATATTTAAGTTCCTACTGAAACCGCGCGGGGAGCAATCAATTAATATACCACTTGTCAAGGCATAACGGACAATCGGAATCTTCTAGTGGTCTTAATATATTATTCTATTTTTTTCTTTCTTACTCCCCCTAATCTCTTTTTGATTAAATTCGTTGCGGGTCCCAAGGCAGTTTAACTCTTTCCCGAGACTTGGTGAGCCTCGGTGCTCATTGCCATTACCAGTGTGAGTCACTGTTGATCCTGGCTTGCAGGAGTTGCAGTGGTGGGTATGTGGGTAGGATTAGTCCCATATAAAAGACTATTCTAATATTTTAATTTTAGGCATGTCATAAAAAAATGTAAGGTACCTAGTATATTTTTTGAATGGACATTTATGTAGTCAGCCACGAAGCTTTTGCAACTTCACTAGTTATAAAGGTTAGGAGAGCTCCAGTATTATTCAACGTTTATCTATACTAATCTATAAAAGAAGAAAAGATTTGTATTTTTGTATGTGTGTATATATGATTGTAATGAATAAACTCCAAAACTATTGGGCCGATTTCAAAAATTCTTACACCATCGGAAAGCTACATTCACCCTGACATAGGCTATTTTTAATTATAAAGTTCCCACGGGGGCGGGAGTTATGCGGGTGAAACCGCGCGTGAAGCTAGTAAACTATAAATTCTTAAAAGATGAGTTCCATGTTTTTGATTTACGTTTTTGTATTACCTGTCATGTTTTTCAAATAAAATATTTTATTTTACTGTTCGAACGTAATCGACATAGTCACATATAAATATTTTTAGTGCTCCACGGAACTTTCCAGTATCCGTATTTCCTTTGTATGAAATAATTTCTGTGAAGGCTTTATTTATGGTGATAAGTTTTTTATTGTACCTAAAACAAACAAGGGAAAATAATCTCGAGCCATTTTCACTTCAGGTGTCTCTTTGTTACGCCGGATTAATTTTATTTCAGCTGAAATACTAAGCTTTTGATGTATTATTGTGTAGCGGGAACATTACAAAGGATATTAGTTTTTCGGAAACTATTCTCGGAACGAAAATTTAATGCTTAGTACGTAGTGTTTTTTAAGAGGATTTTGTTAGCGCGTTGTAAATACATTTGTAGGAGAGTTAGACTGTTAAACTGTACATTTAATGGCTACCATTTAATCATATTTCACTGGTGGCTCATTGGTTGCGGTACTTACTTCTGAGACCTGGTATTCTGGGTTCAAATCCAACTTTTTTTTTTAAGATTACTAGCATCGTTTTTGCCGTCCACTAGTATTCTCGTTAACCCCTCGTGCTTAGCTAAAATGCCTGTGTTACGAGTGGGTGCACGTCGATAGTGCAATGGCTGGGGATCGAACCGGCGACCACAAGATCACAAGTCCGACGCCCTAGCCATTGGGCTACGGCCCAACCAATGGAAGTTATGAATTATTTATTTATTTTATGAATTATTTATTCATTTCCAATAATTACACAGTTTTTACAAGTTATATTTTAAGTGATACAAAAATTTGATAAGAGTAATATAGAGCGGATCCCTGACTCCCAAACTAGGTTTATACCTGCAATATGGGAATCAGTGTTCCTCCAACATGTGTGTGTGTGTGTGTGTGAGTGTGTGTGTGTGCGCGTAAGTGTACGTGTGATAGATTTAGTGTGTGAACCAAAGGTTGTCGTTCTAAGCGAAGGTCTGCTTTTTCCCCATGAATGATGTGTTTGTGAAGTCCTCCGCGACACAGTGATTTATGTCCATAGTTAATTACTTATACTTTTATAAATTCAAATATCTTTTCTTAAGCGTTGTAACTAACAAAAATAATGTTTCGAAGGACTTGACACAACCATTCTATTAGCAACGGCATAATACGGCAAACCTTAAACAAAAAAAAAATATTGATAAGCAATTATTTATTAACTTCACTAATTTGCTAAAAGAATACAAACAATATTGTATCATCAGCAAAAGCACTTACTTACTTCAACCAATTTGCTAAATCGAGTTTCAAAATCGAGTTGTCCAGAGAAGTGATCGATCCGGTCGATCAGAAACGAAATCAAAGCTCGGCCAAGGAGCCTCTTTACTGTAAATTGGGTTACGAAACAAGCGGGAGCATTGAGACCCAACTATGGATTCAATATTGCTAAGACCAATTCTGAAATATTACTTACAGGAAAAATACAATTCGGATAAAATTATTTACACGACTATACTTTTTAGTTCTGCTGCAAATTGAAATCTGTGTATATATACTAACTGACCCGACAAACGTTGTCCTGTCATCTTAAACTCTTTATTAATTTGAACTTTGAATATAATTTAATAACTCTGAACCTAACTTAACCTTAATAGGCACTAAGAGCAGCACGCATTCTGTCATTGTTTTGTTAAACGCCATTAGGTTAAATAAAAAATAATTATACTGTCAAAAGTCAAAGTCAAGATTTCTTTATTCATATAGACACAATTCAAAAAATTAAATCATGTTCTTATGATGCGTCTATTTTGTTTCCTACCACCAGTTCAAGACGTGGCAACTCTGAGAAGAACTGCATAGAAACTCAGAGGAATCCTTTTTTTTTTATCGCTAATGTAACATTAGAAAATTTATAGGGTGGACCGATTTGTAATTTTTTTTCAGTGTCAGACAGCCCATTAACAGAGGAAGGCTTTAGGCTATATTTTTTAATGAAGTTCCCACGGGAACGGGACTTACGCGGGTGAAAGCTTTATATATTAGAATAGATTTATAGAAAACTGTCTTGAAGTATATAAATTATGCGCAATAATCGTCTATTGAAACTTTAAACCCACTTCGCCTTTAAACAATAATCAATTCCTTTTTACTAAAACCCTAGAGAACTTAGACGTTTTCATTACATAAAACGTTTTAATTGAACTCGTACTAACTAGGCACTGTGGACGTAATTATGCAAAGCTATAAAGAACCAATAATAACTTTTATTAACCACGTTTCAATTTAAATTAAATTAATTTCAACAAGCTTTTGTTACGGGTCTGCTCGAAGCACTGTTTACCTACAAACTCCGTTGCTCATTAAACTTGTATGGGTTAAATTATAATTAAAGTAAAATACAGAAGTATATACTACGCGTAGTCAGACATAATTAATGGGATAAGTCTATTGATTTATTGGTCTAATTGAAAAAAGTTTGTTAATTTATTGATAGTAAAGATGTTATTGTTTTTCAATTTTCAGGATTTCTACTCATAATTTGTGGTTGACACGTCGTACTTAACTTAATCTATATTAATATATAAAGTTCAAGAGTTTGTTTGCTTCAACGCGCTAATATCAGAAACTACTGGTCAGATTTGAAAAAAGTCAACATTTCGTTTACTATTTGTTCGATTTAAGTTTTACAAAACTGAATTTGATTTGACACCAAAGTTGACAGCTATGACAGATGATTGTTACTTAGATTGTCGTTTTAGAAATCAGGTGTTAATCTAGTGTATTCTTCTTCTAAATTTGTCTATGCCACTAAGGGTATTAGTCGCCCTGTGCCACCACTAAAACACTTTATCGTGAATGAGATTGGTGCGCGAACGACGCAGCTGCGCTCTCCTACACTTTAATCTTAATGGCTATTTAGAGCTATCGTATAACCATTATATGAATATAAATTATACTGAGAGTCACTTGTGCGAGCGTTATACGATGCTGTATTGTTTTAGACAGCTGTGATACACATTATTAAGAGCTTACTAAGAGTAAAATATTAATAACTATTAGCGGTTTTACCCGCGTGACTCTTCTCCAGTGGGTCGGAGCGTGATGTTGCGTAGCCTATATGTTAATCCTGCTTATAAACTATCCGCGGGTAAACTTTCAGCCAAATCCATTCTGTAGTTTTTGCGTGGGAGAGTTACAAACATCCTTCATCTCACAAACTTTCGCGTTTATAATATTAGTAAGGATTTGTCTAATTTGTATAATGCATTTTTTTAAATACTTTACGGCAAGTCTAGAGATAAATCTATTATAATATGGATGAATTTAAACGACCGGTTGGGTTATATCTATATCTGTGGATTCCACCGTGGGTGAATGGTCTAGGCATTAGGGGCTCTCTCTACCTAAGTATAAATTATGAATCCTGTTGCCGATGGTCTAGGTTTATTAATATTAATATCAATTTTGAAATTTTGTATAATACATGTTAAGAAGTCTGGTTAGAAGGCTGGTTAAATATTCTAAATTACAACAGGAGGTTGATAAAAAATACTCAAGCGCAATTTTGGTCTTCGCAACAAAAGTAACAAGAGAACATCGATATCATTCAAAAGAGTCGAGTGTACGATAGGATCAGATACATTAACTCTTCTTCTCTTACAACTTTTGGTTTGTAACATTTTAAAGAAATGTGTTACCATAGAATACTTCTGTAATTCATTGGTCCTGGAAAAGACCTGGACAATTTTTTTAGAGCGTGCAACTCACAGTTTTCTTATATCATACTAGAAACCGATTTTCGAAAACTAGGAATAGAAATGATTAAAAAAAAACAGTTGGAATTCTCACTGCTTTGTATATAACAGTTTACGCGGCAGACAATTTAGTAATTAACTGAAAAACGCGAGTAGAAAGAGTCAACTGAAGCAATATACATAATACAATATTGTTATACTTGCAAAAGTCTTTGTTGAAGTTCAATTATGTCCTCATCAGCTTCAATTACGTCCCCCGCTTTGTGTTGGACGGAAGTTTCTAAATAAATTACTCGCAGCAACCAACACAGGTAGGTTTTCCGATGCCTTTCAACAGAAAGCAGTTCTTCGTATAGCTGGAAAAACGAAAGAGCTATGTTTAAACTCATTTCACTATTTCTAAACTGAGTTTCTGAAGTGAGTTATGTTTTAAAAGTATGGTCATAATTCTGTTAATAACTGTGAATGAAGAAACATTCTTGACTTCTGTAGTGCATTTCACAATAAATGTTCTATAATGCACAATCACATACACATACATTCAATTCACTGTCTCGAGCGCACCATTCCCCCTCGTCCTCCTGACCCTTCGTTTGCAAAGAACCATCCGATGCCCTCGTAGACCCGAAGTCCGAGAGGCCCACGAACTGTAAAGTAGAGCCGACAGTTGCACAAAACTTCCCTGAAATACTAAAAGTCATAACCCCTCAATCTCATCGCCAGCGACGCCCTGAGCCGAGATTCAAGCCCCACAGGGGGCGCAACCCTCTTGTGGCTTAGTTTGTAGTTTTTAAACCATTTATTAAGGCTGGGGCGCTGCTCGCCTTTATGCCCGGTGAAGTAGCAAAAGCCTCGTGGTGGCAACCTACGTATGACCATCCGAAAAAATAGAGCGGCCCACGTTAGTACCACGAGAGCCGTGAGCGAGAGTGGACGTGTGCTCATTGTGCGTGCCGGGCCTGTGCTACACTTTACATTGGACAACAATATAGTAGACAATACACCTTCTATAACTAACAAAAAAGTAAATTATTTTAAAAAGCGCTCGAATTTTATAGCTCTGCCAATATTGACTTAAAGTACGAGACGGAGTAGTCATATATAAGACATCATAAGAAGATAGAGTAGATAGTTAAATACAGCGGCAAATCTATATGCTCAATATCCTTTAAGACTCCGTATGGTGTTTGAACACAAAAATAAACAACATAAAAATGGGATAGTGGGAAATTTTTAACTGTGGACTGTTCAATGATGAAGACTCTTAAGCTGTGCAATGATGGATTGGCAAAGTAAAAATAGGAGAGGGCAGCGGAGCATCGATTTTTTAAATAATATGTTTCATTTGTTCAATTACTTGACAGTTATTTGAACTTTATATAAAGTTCAAATATCTATCACAGCCAAGTTATTGTATAGTATACTCTAAAGGAGAAATAAATCTTTTCTTTAATTTTCGGCTATAATTTTTAATATGCATTGTAATGGATATGCAAATAAATCATTTTATACACAAACAGACAAATAGTATGTAGCGTAGTATGTAAAGTTGTCCATGGGTGGCAATAAAGAATTTTAAGAAGTATCGTATTAAATTCCGCTGTCACATCGGTAGGTACTTTAATAATGGAACTTTGTATGTTACTCCAGCCAAGATGCGAGTTACGTCCCGAGAAAGTCTAGCATCATGGACGTCTCAAAATAACTTTGTTATTGTATTGTATGTAACATTTGCTACAAAAGAATCCTTTTCTATTTACTTAGAATTTCGGACGCGGAATATATTGTCAAGATCTATTTTCTTTTGTTTCTGTTTTTATAAAAGTTGATGTATGAATTTGAATATTATTTTTACAGTTTCTCAATAGCGAGGTAGTAGAAAAACAACGTTGGGGTTTCCCTTTACTTATATTAGGATATAACATAACCCTCCTTCCCTTTTTTTCGGACGGACATTGATGTAGGCTTTTTCTACTTCTCTGGGCATAAAGGCGAGCAGAGCTCGAACTTTATTAAATGGTTGAGCTCTGCTTTAATTAACTCTAAACTAAGAAACCTGGACAAGAGGGCGTCTTGCTGGTTGGATTGCTAGGATTTGTGGCTTGAGTATAGAAAGGATTCCATTAATATTTGGATCAGTGAAATATAATGGCTGTTAGATTTACATAAGTGCTATCACAAAACGGGTGTGTCCCTTAGTGCGGTGAATGTGGCCACTTCGCGAGGTGCTAAATACCCTTCGGTGTAGGGTGACCATCTAAAATATCATTTGTAACGCATTCCACTTATTGGATTCAGGGCAAATACTGGCATTCAAAATCATTATCTATGTATATGTATAAAAAAAACTGATGGGGGTCAAAATTAAGGATATTTTGATTTTTTTTTACTATACGGTAGTCTATTAACGATACTATCGCAAAAAAATAATTTGTCTGTCTGTTTATCTGATTTTTTGACCGCGCATCATGCCAAAACTATTACATACTAATGAATTATAATGGAACTTGGTCTGATTATTGCATAGTATGGATAGGGATCATATAACATTTTATTCCGGATTTTTCGTTTTCCCTTGGGAAAGCGAAAACTCCGGGATTGGAATTGATTGGATTCAGGATTCAGGATTGGAGATGAGGAAATGATTGACAAAATTATATATTTATATTAAATGAAAATAAGCATTTGTTTGCCAAGTTGAATCTTTAAAAGTAGATCTTAAAGATTCAACTTGGCAAACAAATGCTTATTTTTATTTAATATAAACTAGCGGCCCGCCCCGGCTTCGCACGGGTGGACTTTTATACCCTACCCCTGCCCTACCCTACCCCTACCCTAACCCTACCCAGTTCTTAGCTACCTCCCTACCAATTTTTAGCCAAATCGGTTCAGCTGTTCTTGAGTTATAAATAGTGTAACTAACACGACTTTCTTTTGTTTTTAAAATGTATTCTGCTATTCAGGGCGTAGACAAATCCAACGACACAAAAACCATGAAAATTGATCCAGCCAATCTCGAGTTATAAGTGTTGTAACAAACCCGTCTTTGTTTTATATATATAGAATATCTATAAAAGTTTCACTCCATTTCAAAATTCGAACACAGAACCTGAAATCCAGTAAAACACGCGAAAGCTTGTCAGACTTGTTCGTTGTGACATCCCGACCACATCACGTCATAACCCGTCTAAAACAAGGTTTATCCTCAACCGAACTCCGGTACTCCCTCATGTATTACCAAGGCCTTAAATTGAACTGTTTATGTATTCTCTAACTACTACGTACCTATAGCTCAGCTTCACAACGGGTAATAGCGTTGAATTATGTACAATGTTATTAACATCGAAATTCACCCAAAATTAATTTATATTCTTGTGGTAATAGGGTTGAGTTTAGAATGGATTTCGAGCGGTCAGTTGGCTGTTGAAGCACAGGAATGGCGAATGTTATTATTATAGTCCCTTGGAGTTGTTTTAAATGGTATGTAGGTGTTATTAAGGGGTTTGGTTACTGGTTATTAGATGGACGACCGTTCTGTGTTGAAATGTTCCTTTTTAACTTATTACCTGGAATATACGAAGTGACGTCATTTTCATGGCGTCATCATAATGTGGACAATGGACATACTTAATATTGTCTCATCATCATCAACCGTTATAGCGTCCAATGATAAACATGGACCGCCTCCCGAAGGAAGGTTTTGCCATATTCACCACGCTTGGCAGGCGGGTACTATTATAAAAACTGTTGCCAGTTCCTTGATATAGATGCTATAACAATCGGGACAAACGACCTAACGTGCTTTCCGAGGCACAGAGGGTAGTACCTCTAACAACCAGACCCAGAAAGAAATAGCCTTCTAAATAGAATTTATATCATGATTTCTTGTCAGGCGCTGAGATCGAACCCACGACCTCAAAGACTTAGTAGTTTTTGAGTTTATAAGGTAAAGTTTGTGAATTGTTTGTGAGGTTGTATATCTGGATCTGTAACACTGATTTTGCAAATTCTTTTACCAATAGAAAGCCAAATTATTTGTGCCTTTTTTTCATTGCCATATGATGGAAGATTTCTATCACTTGTTGTTGGAGTGTGTCCGGACCCGAGCTGCTAGAGAGGCGCTGATAAATACATTCAAAATTAATTTCATAGATATTGGCTTTATTCGGAGTATATTATCGGAGTCACTCTCTAATGCAGCTATCTTACTTTTTAAAATAGTATATAGGGTTTTAAAGTCTGAATAGTGTAAAGCTTTTATTTTATTAGGTTATGATGCTATATCTATATATATATACTATTATATATAGATATATATATAATATAGATACTATAGGCTGGCATGGTCGTTTTGTGACCAAAAGCCTCTAAATTTATAACAGACTAGCGGCCCGCCCCGGCTTCGCACGGGTGGACTTTTATACCTTACCCCTGCCCTACCCTACCCCTACCCTACCTCTACCCTACCCTACCCCTACCCTACCCGTACCCCTACCCTACCCCTACCCTACACCTACCCTACCCTACCCTACCCTACCCCTACCCTACCCCTACCATACCCCTACCCTACCCCTACCCTACCCCTACCCTAACCTACCCTACCCTACCCTACCCTACCCTACCCTACCCTACCCTACCCCTACCCCTACCTAAAAGTATCCTATGTCCTTCTCCCAGTTTTTAGCTACCTCCCTACCAATTTTCAGCCAAATCGGTTCAGCCGTTCTTGAGTTATAAATAGTGTAACTAACACGACTTTCTTTTGTTTTTAAAATGTATTCTGCTATTCGGGACGGAAACAAATCCAACAAATCAAAAACCATGGCAATCGGTCCAGCCGTTCTCGAGTTATAAGTGTTGTAACAAACTCGACTTTCTTTTATATATATAGATATATATATGAATTTTTTAATTCGTAATATCTTTTGAATGGAAAGTCCAATTTAAATAATTTAAAAACTATTTTATAGGTAGTTAAATGGTCTTGACCATAAAATAATTTATTTGGATAAGGATTAATATAAACACATAAATAGCATGGTTTGAATTTAGTTAGCATTTTCATTAATGTTTAAAATGAAAAAAGTTGTTGTAGTGACATAACTACAATAGTTGGACATATGCTACCGCGGAGTTTTTTGTAGACATTATGATGTTCTTCAATATTGTTGTACATTATTTTGTTCTATCGCTAATAGTTTCGGCAGCGCATTCGACGAAAGACATTTTAAGACTCATTTTTCTACACCTTCGGTTACATTGTTCAAATTTTACCAAGGATCCCTAATTTTTTCCAAAATGAAATGTAGCCTATGTCAAATTGGAAAAATGTAGCATTCTATTGGTGAAAGAATTTTTTAAATCGGCCCAGTACTTTTTGAGCCTATTCATTACAAACATACAAAAATAGGTACAAATCTTTCCTCTTTATAATATTAGTGTAGATATAAAAAAAAGTGTTTTTCATAGGCATGTATTTTAAGTCTAGGTTTCCACGGGAACAGAATTAACGCGGTTGATACAACTCGTGGCAGCTAGTAATAAGTACTTTTATGTACTTTAAGTACATAATATGTCTAAACGATACTAATGTACAAAGGGACGGAAACATACAAAATTGCCGAAAAAACTTGTACATTGTATATTTGTGTTTGTGACTATAAATTGGTATGTTCGCATCAATTCCGCTCCAACAGTTCAACGAATTTGATTTGAAATGTAATTGAAACTGGGAAATTGCTAGAACATCCTCTGGATAACTATATAGCATATTTTTAAACTCGATTATACGGTTCCGTGAAATAGGTAATTTAAATATTCCATGATAGTCAAATAATTTACGTAACTTTATTAACTAAAATGTGTAATTTAATTTGTTAACTTAATTACTATACCAGGTTATTTTTAAAACATTAACAACCTTTCAGGGGGTGAAAGTACTGATGATTTTAAGCAACTTTTAATACTGGAATAACACTGAAATCACGAAGAGAAAATTAGCAGTTCCATACATTTATGCTCACTTACCTCGACAAACTATATGGAACAGTTGATTTTTTTTTTCGCAAATATATATATTTTTATTAATTATATAATTTTTGTGATGATAGCCTTCCTCGATAAGTGGGCTATTAAACGCTGAAATATTTTTTCAAATTGGACTAGTAGTTCCTGAGCATAGCTCGTTCAAGTAAACGAATAAACTCTTCAGCTTTATATATTAGTATAGATGACTCCTATCCACCTAGTGTTAAGTGGCAGTGAGTACCAGTACAGTAGATGAAAAGCACTAGGAACTCTTATACTGCCAGTCTATTTTTTATTTTTATTACCTATATTTTTTTTATTGCCCTCGTTTCCTACTTCTCTTAAAAATAAAAGTAATGTTTAACTTTCATTTTAAAGTCATATACTTTAATATCATCTACATTTGTTTTGGAGTTTTCTATTGTTCATTTATTTGTTGACGGTACATATAAAATGTATTTGTTTTGTTAAGCAAAGTAACCTCTAACAAACGTGGAGGTCTGCCATTAATTACGAGCAACAACAAAAAAAGTCCGTGAACAAATTACTCTCGTATGCTCATATTTGCACCTACGTTGTTTAGGGTTCCGTACCCGAAGGATAAAAATGGGACCCTATTACTAAGATTTCGCTGTCTATCTGTCTGTCAACAGGCTGTATATCAAGAACCGCGATAGCTACCCAGGTGAAATATTCAAATGATGTATTTATGTTGCCGCTATAAAAACTAAAAATAAAATAAATATTAAAGAGGGGCTCCTATACACCCTTTTTTGCACCATTTCATAGGTTATAATATAGTGTAATGTTGATTACCTAGTCAATGGCACAGAACTTTTAAGTGCGCGAGTTCGACTCGCACTTGGCCGGTTTTTT
Source organism: Nycteola revayana (assembly GCA_947037095.2). NCBI lineage: Eukaryota > Metazoa > Arthropoda > Insecta > Lepidoptera > Nolidae > Nycteola > Nycteola revayana. The sequence continues at coordinate 16,963,884 of OX344849.2, read as the reverse complement.
ACTTTCTCACACAAAAAAGGTAACATACATACATTAATTCATGATTGTATAGAAATTGAAATTCTTATTTGCGTACAATCCCGATACAGGTACTGTTGGGCTGCTGTGTTGGTCTCGGTTCAACTTTCTCTCGTCATGGCACAGTGCTTTATGTACACTTGTGCGCTATGTCAACGACTTTAGCCACTTCGTTTGTGTAATAATGACCATTTGTGAACATATGATTTACATTACTCCGTTTACAAATGTATGTGTGTGTTGATAACTTACTTTATGTATTTATATTGTGCCTGTGGATGTGATAAAGTAACTCTAACATTAATATAAAATATATCCATATCTTGCGTCCATAGCTTGCGTCTTCTATTAATGAAAATTGTTAAATTGGGCATTAGTGTAGTTTAGCGAGTTGATCGTGGCTTTTAGTAAGTAGGTATATATTGCTGGTTATTTCTAGTGCAAGATTAAAGTGAAACAATTTGACCAAAAATGACATTTTTGCAGATGATATATTTTGGGAATATAATAGGTAATAATATAACTATGTATACAGACATTATAAGCACAAAATCATCAAAATATATGAGTAATAAAATATATTCCTTGGTCTACAACAATTAACTTTTAGGGATGTATTAACATTGGCCTATTTTTCCATTTATCTTCGCAACATAAATAATCTAGTAATTTAACGAATACGAAAAACCAAGACGGTCAAATTGTCCTTTAAATATGTAAGTTATTTTGCCTAGGTTTTTGGTACTAAAATAATTTTGATGTTGGCTCGATAGTCGTATCTATTTGCGATAGAAGGCTAGGTAATTCGTTAGAAAAATATATTATACTAATTTGTGTGCTTCATTACAGAATATCACTTAGGATTTTGATTTGATTTTTCTTTCTTTCTTTCTAAGGCTAGATACAATGACATTGCCGCGCAATTTTAATAGCAATTCCAGTCAAAGGCGTAGAAAACGTTTAATAAACAAACAACTTTTAACAAAGGTCCAACCCATTAACCTGAGCTTAAGTATTTATCACCGAGGTGACCTCTTTTCCGAGTTGTCCGAAAGATAATGTAGGTAGCGTTCCGACACCTTTAAGGTCAGGGTGTTACCAAATAGTCACAGCGCGGCTGGACCCTCGGGGAAACAGCCCCATTTCGGGGTCGCCCAACATTTTTGACGCGTACCCTTGTGAATATTAGAAAGGATACCGCAGTTCACACGTTTGGGTGACGATGTTGAAAAATATCGCTCTCCATCAACGATTATTTCGTTATTTTTAACCGAATTCGAAATTATTTTAAATATTTGAATTACGAACTCAAAAATTCTTCATCTTAGTTATGGTGAGAAAATTAGAAATCGGTTCATTAGTTTTTCATATTTTAAATTACAACTAAATAAGCCATATTGCTGATGCCCACGACTTTATCCTTTAAGTTTCGATGTCTCCATATAAACTTTGAACTTTTATTCGCCCCTTTAGAAGGTGGTTTTGACCATTTTTGAATTACGAATATCGTTATTCTGCGATTAACTTTTTAAATCAACATGTAACCTACCAGTATTCAGGCGATACTGTAATGAACACGAGTCATAACATTATTTATTTATTTATTTGGAGCAACTAATAGTTACATTTTTATTCATATATCTAGTAAAACAGATTTTTGGAGGCATTTTTTGACGCCCAAAGTAAATCTGTTGATAAATATTATTTTTCTTCATTCTTATTGTTCTTTTATATAATTAGCTAGTTTAAGTTAAGTAATATTTTCCTTGTAATAAACAGATATAGTCATATAAATATGTGACTCACGATGCTGTCTATAGTATACAACAGTGGAAAAAGAATAAACATAGAACATCTCATCAGAATTACGGCGGCAAAGGCAGCGGTACAAGTGAAATTTCAGATATTATTTTTTTCTTATAAGTAACTTCTTTGAATACGAAGACCAAGTCTTTGTATTCATAAAAATTCCAACCAAAAAGAGAAGCATCCCGTAGACCTGATAAATTGTCTGGAGAATTTCGTGAAACAAAGGAAAATTTTCTCCCCGACATTCCAAAACAAAATTCAATGCAAATTTCAATAATATAAATGCTTTACATACCTATGTAACTTAGATGTATTTTTCATTATTTTTAAACCATCCATTATTCCATCCATTATTGAAATGCATAGAGCATAAATTATCAAATCTGGTGAATTATTTTATAATTTGGTTTGGGACCACATAGAAGAAAAAATATTTAGAAATGTCCTGCGGTTTAACCCCAATAAAGAGGGCAACTGCTCCGTTCCTGAATATTTATTTATACATTTCTGGGTAGCAAGGGTATACTCCATACTGTTGTAAATAGATAGGTAGATCTAAAAAAAACTAAATATGAGTTCTAACATCAATTTGTACTTAATTTCATGAGTTCACTAAACTAAAGCATAACATTTTAAATAGCTTTTACCAGCGCCTCATAATAAGGCTTTCAGAGCACCGATATTTGTAAATTGGTTCGCCAACCGTTTCAACATTCATAAGTTGCGATATGCCACGCATATCGAAGATAGATGTTTAAACCACTAATTTATTGTAATAAATAAAAGTAGCCAATATCCTATGTCAATTGCCTGTCAAAACAGCCAATGTCAGCTAGCCTAGTAGCGCGCGAAATGAGCTGTCAATTTCAAAAGATGGCGGAGTTCCAAACCTACTTTTTAACTGCCTAAGCGTGTGGATTCACGTGTAGCTTCCGTTCCCTGTTAGTATTTTTTACAGGGGGATATAAATAGTAATGCATCTCGATTAGCTTTACCATCCATGTGGTTCATATCACGAAGGAAAGGCCTTGGTACTGGTATGCTATAAAATCTTCTAGTAGTCCTCCGACACCATATGTGAAGGTACTATGGGAACTCCATCATGCTATCCAATACACCTCGTCATTGCTGGGTAGCGCATCTTTCATGTTCATAATTCATTTTTTTATTTTTTTATTTATTTACTTTATTTACACACATAACATTAAAAAGAAAAATATTAAAATACAAGAAACATTGTACAAAGGTACTGCTTATTTCTAATGAAATTTCTTCCAGCAGACCCGCGAAAGGAAAAAACAAATAGAGAACAAGAATAGTGTGTAGGGTTAGGAAACCAAGATACAGATGATCATGAAATAATATAGACTATGAAGAATAAATTAATTATAAAAAATAAACTTACATATTAATACATAAACAAATACATAAATAAATACATATAAGGCATCATAGACATACATTCAAATATATAAATACATACTATCATGATATACTTAAATAATGTTCCTTTACTCGTTTCTTGAAGAGAATTCCATAACCTCACTGCATGAACAATAAAGGAATTTGAGTAGAATTCGGTTTTATAGGGTGGAAATTTAAGGATTGATCCAAGATGCGACCTGCAGGGCTTGTCACTAGTGTAGGTGTAGGAAAAACGCTCCTGCATGTAGGGAGGGGATGAAGGGTTGTGAAGGATATTAAAAAGGACACACAATATACGAGTATTCCTCCGAAAACGGATAGGGAGCGACTTGAGTTTTTTGCGAAATTGGGAGGCATGATCAAATTTCTTGAGTCCAAATATGAAACGGATACATAAATTTTGCAAACGCTCAAGTTTATCTAACAGCTCCTCATTAGTATCCAAATAGCAAGCATCAGCGTAATCATTTTAATTTATTAACAAACAAAAATACGGAGTATCTTCTTTTAGCACCAATTTTTTGAGCACAAAAACTATATCTGCTTAAAAATAACTTTGATGCTTAAAGCTTTTGGTGCTCAAAAAATTGGTGTTGCAAAAGGAATACTCCACGCGACTTCGTCAGCAGCGTGAATTACGCTTTCTCCATATAAACTTTAAACTTCCGTTTCTGGCCTTTAGACAATGATTTTTGAAGAAAACTATCGTTAGACTACAATACAATCTGAATGCCAAATCATGTAATTATTGATGAAGTGTTAAAAATACATAACCGCGACGACGTTGTAATAACTATAATTAATCATACCCAGTTTCATTAAAATCCAGTAGTTACAGAATGATGCGCGTTCAAAGAATCAGACATACAAAAATTAATTAAATTGCATTTTTTGCTAAAGTATCGATCCATCCACCATTTAAAATATCTCCAATGTACAGAATTAATGAACAGAACACCACCAGTTTTATTCTATTTATAGGTAGATAATAAGACCAATAACAAACTGCAAAGGAGAATAGATAAAAAAAGCATTTACTACGTTAGATCCTGCATGCGCTGTTAAATACAGGCGGCAGCTGCTCCCCGTAAATATATTTCCATTAAAGCCCCAGCAGTAATCAAGTTATTGGCAAATATTTATTGACTTCCTTGTAGCGCCCTCGCTTGTCCCTTTACGAAGTGCAATATATCTTGTATGTTAGTTCTACAGTAATTTGTTGGCGTTCTGTTATTTTTGTAGCCGATTTTATTGTTGTTTTGCCCGAAAATAGCGATCCTTCATTCATTTCGTCGTTTCTCTATGTGAAAGGGTCACGATAAGGCTCCGCTTTGACTCGGTAGGCGGTGTATTTTCGCAGGGGTGACTGTTTTATTTGTCCAGTGATCGTCTTTATGACTCATGTTTACTGTAATAAACTCGGTCTATCTAGCCGAGGTACAGCTAATATTGAAACTTATGCGCTGCCAATATTTTACTACGCCATGGATATAAATTTCACTTTATACTTTACTGTATTACCTTTTTAAGTTAAGATTTCATTATTACGACGGTTAATCTTAGTTGGAATAAAGATTTTATGAGGTATTAAAGTCTAATTTTATTAGTTCAATTAAAGTCTCTATTCTAGAAAATTGTTTGAGATTAAATATACGTGGTATGCAAGAACGTTACATGGCTTTGAATATTCACTTGGGTATGTATGTATATAGTATGCAGTGCCTCAGGGCCATGGTCTCTATTGCTATAGTAATAGAATACATTAAACTGACATCTGGCATTCCTAGGTAAACTCATTGTCTCAATTGTTGTTCTTGCATACCGGAGTAATATACATGCACATTATTACTCGTATATTTACTAGTTTATAAATATAGCCTATGTTACTAGCATGTAGCCTGAATAACGTGGCATTGAATGGTGAAAGAACTATCCAGCAGTTTTCAGTTTAATCGTAATATTAGTATAGATATAGAAAATGCACTGCTGTTTTATACGTGTAAGGTTGATCTCTTCCCTCGGATCGTAGCGAGGCATGGTATGTGTTGGAGAATGGCTGAGGTTTGTGCTGACGAGTTTGTAAGTTGGTGCTGTTGGAACCCGAACCTGAACCAACCGCTACATATGGGTAGTGTTCCACTGGGGTCTGGTATGTTGGCGACTGGTTGAGCTTCGACTTTCTATTTTAGGATAATAATATAGTTTATAGAAAAAAGTAACTCATCTAGTCCAGTCCACTCAACAGCATGCTTTATGGCACGAGTATTATTAATACTATTGCTATCAGAGTAGAGTACTGGTTAAATAATTTTTGCAGATTTTTTTGAATATTCCTCTTTCAGCACACTTTTTTCAGCACTAATGTTTTGTGCATCAAAGCTATTTTTAAACAGAAATAGTTTTGCTGCTGATAGATGAATATCCATAATGTCAAGTATTCACATTTTGTAATATTACGTGTAATCAAAAGCCATTCCTTCTACAGTGTTCAGTTCAGTCAAAGACCGATGACATTGTCACAACAACCAAACACATTTAACAATATTACTCCAGACCACAAGAATGCTTTAGATCCCTGGAGTAATACCGGTTCGCCTCAACGGCGTTAGTTCGATATAAAGCAATTTAGCCAATGTTCTCCCGTCAGTCACACGTCTTACTGTCCCCATATGAGTTACCCAACGTCTTGTAGTTATCTGCGTAAGGTCGACGTCCTTATGGACAACGGCAAAGTTACCTCAATTAATCAGTAACGCTCGCCATAAGTTACGAGCCGACCGCGATTAGCTTCGCCAATTTCTGGCGCTCTAGTACAATTATCGTAGTACGAGTATATTTCATTGATGACTATGATAACGTTAAAATTTAGATTGGTCGAGTAATAATATAATTTAGCTTCCATGATGTTAGTTCGATTTAAAGGCTGGCCAATGTTTTCCCACCAGTCATGTGTCTTACTGTCACCGTATGAGTTACCCACATCTCGTAGTTATCTGTGTCCTTGACAACAACGGCAAAGTTACCTCAATTAATCAGTAACGCTCGCCGTAAGTTACGAGCTGATCGCGATTAGCTCCGCCAATTTCTGCTGCCCTAGTAGAAGTATTTATCTTTAATTTGTTTTATAACTATGACAACGTTGACATTTTGATTACTCGAGTAATAATATAATTTCGCCCCCATGATGTAAGTTCGATTTAAAGGCTGGCCAATGTTTTCCCACCAGTCATGTGTCTTACTGTCACCGTATGAGTTACCCACATCTCGTAGTTATCTGTGTCCTTGACAACAACGGCAAAGTTACCTCAATTAATCAGTAACGCTCGCCGTAAGTTACGAGCTGATCGCGATTAGCTCCGCCAATTTCTGCTGCCCTAGTAGAAGTATTTATCTTTAATTTGTTTTATAACTATGACAACGTTGACATTTTGATTACTCGAGTAATAATATAATTTCGCCCCCATGATGTAAGTTCGATTTAAAGGCTGGCCAATGTTTTCCCACCAGTCATGTGTCTTACTGTCACCGTATGAGTTACATACGTCGTAGTTATCTGTGTCCTTATGGACAACGGAAAAGTTACTTCAACTAATCAGTAACGCTCAGGTAACGACGGTTAACTCAATTAATCAGTAACCGTAAGTAACGAGCCGACCGCAATTAATACATACCGATGACATTGTCATAATTCTTGCGCCCATGATCAGCAGTGGACATCAACGCGTGCTGATAAAAATTAGCGATCAGCAAAATATTTATAGTAAAATTTTGTAAAACTCAATTAATATGTATTGTACGTATTCAAGTGTTCAGTTATTTTGCTGAATATTATGTAGGTACGTAGTGTGTCTGCAATTTCGATCTAACATACAAGATATTCAGGCTCATTTTTCAGTTTGTTTATTCAATATTTCGTTCGGCATTTTAAAACGCCCATGCGACACACGCAAAGTGCTTTGAGTAATGTTATGTGATTCGACCCTGACCCGGCCGCATAGAAACAGCATATTGACGTACACACATTGTTACTGCTATACTGCTATTTCAAGTTATAAAACGTGTAACATACATTTACATGTTTATAGCTAACTAGCTTTTCGCGCTTATTTTAACCCGCGTAACTCGTGTTCCCGTAGGAACGTCACAATTAAATATAGCCTATAGCCTTCCCTGATAAATGGGCTATCTACCAATGAAAGAATTTTTCAAATCGCACCAGTAGTTCCTGAGATTAGCGCGTTCAAGCAAACAACAAACAACGATTTGTAGTTAGGTTATAAAAAGTCTGCGCTATCTATAGGAGTAAAGTAGTTGATAAATCATATATCATATTTGCCGTGACGTCCACAGTTGAACATAGGCCTTCCCTGAAGGTTTGCCATAGAGACCATACTTTACAATTACGCCCAATAAGACTAATATGATTTTACGCGGACGAAGTCGCGAGAACAAGTTAGTTAAACTACATATTAGTTACCAAATATAATTTAAACACGTCGAACAGTTTTTACTTAATTAAATGCGATAGAATTGTAAATTTGAACAAAGGTTTTACTAGTTACTTAACTTTTATTAATTAACGGTCTAGCTTTTTCAATTAACAGGCTAATAAAAGGCTAGATACTAAATTGTCGGGTTAATTAAACTTGATGGTTGCGCCATAGATATCTATGGCTCAGAAGCATATGGTCGTATGTGCCATTGTACGTCAGAAACATTCGTCGTATGTGCCTTTATCGTAAACTGGCATATTATACTACATCCGTCTTTATGCTTCGGAGAACTAGATATATAAGTTACTCCCGTTCCCCTGGGAACTTAATAATTAAATATAAAATATGTCACTCTGGGTGAATGTAGCTTTTCAATGGTGAAAGAATTTTTGAAAACGGCACATTCATTTTTGAGTTTATTCATTACAAACATACAAACACACACACACCCACACAAAAATACGAATCTTTCCTCTTTATAATATTTGTATAGATAATCTCAGACCAAACAAAAGTAAAGACGCAGCGCTGAGAGTAACGCACTGACGCCGGTACAACTCTACCTTGGCTATGGTTGCCATACGGCCAGGTACGCCGGGACATGTCCCGGTTTCAAGCCTCATGTCCCAGAGTCCCGGCCAACTAGGCAATGGCCCCGGTGGGTGCGCTAACCAAAAAAAATAAGAAACCTGTTTCGTTCGCCGAACATTTATGGCAACCCTAACCTTGGCGTGTACATACAGGCTTACCTTGCCAGTCGATCTTTCAGGTGCTTGATGTCATAACAATTTGTTAAAAATGTCAAACTGTGTCATGTTAAGGTATACAAATCAGAGCTCAACGTTGTTTCGTTCTGTTACGTCAAAACTGGGGATGGCTAGAAAACCAGCGCTGCCCCAATGATCTTTTAGATTATATTATTATTATTGATGTAGCGTAATGCTGAAGTCAGTGCCCATTTATGGTGCATATAATTGCAGTTAGAAATAATCAATGTTTATGTTTTTTTTCCTTGTATGTGCCGTAAAGAAATGCATTTTCTTTCTTTCTACAAATTTATCCACCTAAATACACAAAATCCGAATTCAGTGCATTTTTCGACAGTGCTCCCTCTTACATTTTTATGTGGTTTGAGGGTAACAGTAAGTAAATCGTTAATTGACGTAAGAATAGAGGCAGACGTAGTCTGGCCAATAGCAATTTATTGTTCTAATCCCATGGTTCCGAACCTGCGGCTAATTACCCCCGCGGGGGTAAGTCACATTTTTACGATAACGAAGAGCAGCCGTGTTTATATTTACTTGTATTATTTGTATTGATAAAATTTTAAGGTAAGGGTGTCTAGCTGTGTGGTTTTCGGCTTTGAATAGACCATCACATCTTACCATGGCTGTCGTCAGGCGACTAAGGGACATACACCTGGGGGCCGAGTCTGAAATGTTTTAAGTATTGTGCCGCCGTAGTACCTTCATGATATCATTATGTCAAAAACGGTAATCTACTAATCTCACTATGGTGTCGGCGCTGGAATGGCAGTCGGTGTTGCTACCGCAGAAAAAGGCCGTCAACAGAAGTAGCAGGGGAGATGGTTAGGGGGATTGTAATGTTTATTTAGGCGATTTCAAAACTTATAAATATATCATTTGTTATTATATTCAACTACGCTAGTGTCATCGTGACGTCGTCATAGAGACACCATTATGACGTCATTTGGTTTAGTAGATTACCAAATGGGAAAAAACCGACCATTGAACTGTCATTGACAGTTCATGGACATGCCATTACGATAGTAGACTCAGGGCCCTGATGGATGGGCAGCAGCGTCTATTAGCTCAAAGATATTCCCATCTTACAACGATCACTAATCCGCCAAAGCGTGGTGATAATGCCAATATCCCAATACCATGGCTTGCTAAGGTATGTTAAGAGGAGGCACATGTTTACCAGTGGAAGTAAATGGGCTGATATAATATAAAAATTTAGAGATTGCGTTAGAATGGACTGCTATATTTTATTTTTCGATACAAAAAATAGAACAACATTAAAGTTACATTATATATTAGATGCGCCCCGCGGTTTTGCCCGCGTCACTCTACTCCAGTACGTCGGAGCGTGATATTTTGTAGCCTATATGTTAATACAGCTTATAAACTATACGCATTCAAAATTTCAGCAAAATGTATTCAGTAGTTTTTGCGTGAAAGAGAAACAGACATACATACATCCACACAACTGAAACAGGGCACGGGCATTAGCGTTTCCCGTGTATTAGAACATAACACTGCAGTCACCAATCCACCTCATCATCATCAGCCCGTATAACGTCCACTGCTAAACATGGGCCTCCCCCCGAGGGAGGGTATTTGCCATAGTCACCACGCTTGGTAGGCGGGTTGGTGACCGCAGTATTATGTTGTACCACACAGCTTGATTTACGATTATTATAGATGATGTTTTTAACGATCGGGACCAACGGCTTATCGTGCTTTCCGAGGCACGGAGGGTAGTTCTTCAACCAACCAGACCCGGAAAGAAATCTTAGAATTTACACAAAGATTTCCTGTCCAGCTTGGGAATCAAACCCACGATCTCCGAGATTTTAATTTTATTTTTAAAGTAGCTGTGTGTACAGTCGACGTTGTTGTTAACCAAACTTTGAACTTGTTGTTTATCATCAAATATTTGATTAACTGTTATGTATTATTGTTTTCTGTTTACTTGTTGCTAGTAAATTAATAATTGGAGATTGTAATTAATCCATTAGAGATGTATCGACGACACACATACACACATTTTCTGTGATTTTTTTACTGTCGAGTATATATGTTGCGGCTAATAGCCGAAGTGCGGCTACACCTAGGTTTAGCCGGCTACATGCGGTTAAACTTAGATCAACCTCAACAAGTCCCTGTTCAACTCCATTGGTTTAGGTTTAGGTTATTTTATTTTTTTTAACCACCCCAACATCTTTTTGTGTCGTGCATAGGTATTGTTTATTTAATTAAAACCTAGTTCTAACCGAAGATAAGTAGGATAGGTACATCTAAGTTTAACCGCATGTGGTCGGCTGCACCTAGTTGTAGCCAGCTAAACCTAGGTGTAGCCGCACTTCGGCTATTAGCCGTAACATATATACGAGTATGACCGATATTGGCGGTTAAAGGTTAAAGACTTGGTTTGAACAATATAAGAAATTATCAAATTTTAATTACGAATTCTATTGTTTCAGGTACATTCAACATTCATCATCCAACACTACAATAGTAAGCAGACAGGCTGACTGGACGATACTCTACCGACTCATCCGTCATCTTGTGGTCGCCGGTTCGAACCCCACCCATTAGCACCCATAAGCATTTTAGCTTAGCACGAGGGATTAACAAAAATACTAGTAAACTGCAAAAACTCTAAAAGTAATCTTTAAAAAAATCTATTGTTATTGGGATTTTTTTTTCTCATACTTTTCAACCAACTTACTTTGTTCGTGGTCGCAAAACATAGGTGACAGTTGTTATAATATAAGACCTCAGAAGCATATTAAGGACAGATATACTATAGTACTTCAAAAGCATTTGGTCGTAAGTGCCACTTTACGATAAAGGCACATACGACGAATTATTCTGAGCTTCTGAGCTGATCTGAATACGATGATGAATTTATTCAATCGCCACCGCTTATATCGTAGACTATGAGCTCATTCCTCATCTATCAGGTACATGACTGATGGCCGCACCGACGTGATCAAGGGCTCTGCCCCACCCGACCGCAGCCCGCTAATGCGGCAAAGGATTAATCAACAATTAATCTGCCTCATTCGCTTAGCTTTGTTAGTTGTTTACGTGCCAATTTAGTAATTAGTAAAGCCTATTTAATAGACTTAATGCTGTTATATACGGGCAGCGTTAACCTTGTGCATTTACATGATACTACGCTCAACACAGAACAGAGAAAAGGGTAATTTTCTCTGTTTTGTGACGCTCAGCAAACATTGTAACACGGGCATTGTTTGCCATATCACGCTTCTTAAAGTGCCTATTTAGCTGTGGACGATGTACGGGTTGGTAATTATTAAGTACGAGTCTCCCGCGCGGTTTCACGTAACTCACGTTCCCGTAGGAACTACATAATTAAATATAGCCAATAGCATAGCCTTCCTTAATTAATGGGCTATCTAACACTGAATATTTTTTCAAATCGGACCAGTAGTTTCTGAAATAAGCGCGTTCAAGCAAACAAACTCTTCAGCTTAATTTATTAAGTACTAGATTCTTGCGCGCGGTTTTACCCGCGTAACTCCCGCTCCCGTGGGAAATTCATAATTAAATATAGCCTATGTCACTCAGGGTGAATGCAGCTTTCCAATGGCGAAAGAATCTTTGAAACCGGCACAGTTGTTTTTGAGTTTATCACACAAAAATACAAATCTTTCATCTTTATAATATTAGTTTAGATAGATTTCCAACAAATGGCATATAAAACACTCCTTCCATACGTACTCACAAACATTCACATGTATAATACATACAAGTAGGAGTAATGTACGGTCGGTAACAAATGTACACAAACATATTAATTCGTTACAAGGTCTGTGTTTGAAATGAACACGTGCAAATGAAATCTGGCTTCCAAAATGGCGCTGTTTATGTTCGGAGTACGTAAATAGCTGTACTATGGCTTCGTCTGAACTTATTCTGTAAGTAAACGATCCTGTCATAGGTCATGACACTAAAGTATGAAAGTCACATAGACACGTCTCTGTCTATATACTGATGTTCCGTCTAAATAATAACATACTCAAAGGAGAACTTAGACTATTGTATGACAGATGGATTCAGACCCGATCCCAGCCCGGGTAGGTTTATTTGAATTACCTATATTTATAATACGCGACTATCACATGCCATTACAACATTCGTAAATTTTTTTAATGAACATTATCTTTGCAATGTAAACTAATTTATTAGTCAAGATTTTTCTTTGGTCATTACCATTGTATTTGATTTACGTACGATCGATTCGTCTACATTATCAATAAACGTTTTCATTTTCATTTCATAGATATAAATATAATAAAATAATATCGTATTTTCATACCTGACGGCTTTTAGGGTATGTTATGTATCTGTATGTGCAAGGTGCGAAAGAGACATTAAAGCATCAGTACTTAACTAGCTACCGGTTGTTTCACTTGTCCGCCCCGCTCCCGTATCTAACAGTGGCGACGAGGACAATATTATAATATTATAATATTTATTTATACCCGCGGTCGTAAAAAATGTTCTCCGCAAACAATTCATGGCAAAATTTTGACCATATGGTTCAAGATTGGACGACATTCATAAAAAAATTGGAGCAAAGTTTTATCGCGAACGGTATTCACGAGCAAACGGACAAAGCTGCAATTAAACGCCGGGCAATCCTATTAAGTGCTCTCAGCGATAATACCTACAAGTTGGCGAGCAACCTCGCGCTTCCTGATGAGTTGGAGACATTAGACTTCACTAAGATAGTATCCGTTATATCCGATCACTTGACGCCTAAGCGTTGTAGATTTGCGGAACGCTATTATTTCTATGCGGCATTGCAGCGGAGTGAGGAAAGTCCATCACAGTGGGCAGCTAGACTACGAGACCTGGCAGCTCATTGTGGATTCAAACATCTGGAGGAGACCCTACTCGATAAATTCGTAACGGGGATGGCACCCGGACGTGAACGAGAAAAATTATTTGCACATGAGGGGGGTGAGACGTTAACACTCGCGAAAGCGGTGGAGATGGCGGAAAGTGTCCGCTGCGCGCGCGCTGGTGCAGCAGCGGGGTCACAGTTGGCAGCTGTGGAGGCGTCATCGATGATTCCCAGCGATAACTCAGCCGTTTTCAAGCTAGCAAGTGGTGTTGACTCGAGTGTTCGTTCCGTGAAATGTGCAGTGTGTGGTCGGGCAGGACATGCTTCGAATAAGTGTCGGTATGCGCGGTTTAAATGTTCCAAGTGTGGGGTGAAAGGTCACCTACGTAAGGTGTGTAGTGCGAGTATCAAGTTTGTGGAGGCGGGGGTGACGAGCGAGGGCGATGACGGTGAGCTATTCAATATCCGTTGTAAGAATGGAGCGCCTATGACCGAAATCATTACTATAAATGGGTTACAACTACTTTTTGAAATTGATAGTGGTTCAGCAGTCACTATTATCTCTGAAAGGATATATATAACTCATTTTTCAAAAGTTCCATTGTTGCCTACTACCAAAAAATTAATAAACTATTCGGGCGGTACTATTTCTTGCTTAGGAGTCGTCCGGTTACTTGTGACGTATGCGAGTCGTTCTAACTATATCGACTTATATATCGTAAGTGGCGGCGGCCCGCCTCTTCTTGGTCGAGATTTTATTAGTAAGTTTGGTTTAGAGTTTTCCTGTGTTCATTATTGTAATGAGAACGACAGCTATGCTATATTACAACAACTTTTGATTGAATTTTCAGATACTTTGAGCGACAATTTAGGTTGCTTTAATAAATATAGAATTACATTAAGATTAAAAGACAAAGCTAAACCGGTTTTTTTAAAGGCGCGTGCTGTTGCTTTTGCATTGCGCGATAAGGTAGATAGGGAAATAGATCGGTTGTTGGAGTTAGGTATTCTTGTGCCGGTCGAGCATTCTGAGTATGCGTCACCTATAGTCCCCGTGTTAAAGAAGGATGGCAGAGTGCGGATATGTGCGGATTACTCACAGACTGTAAACAAACAACTATTAGTCGAAACTTATCCTTTGCCTACCGTAAATGAATTGTTTTCTAAATTATACGGGGGCGAAGAATATACAAAGTTAGACATGTCAATGGCTTACAATCAATTTTGTATTGATGATCCGTTAAATATTACTTGTATAAACACTCATCGAGGTTTACTTAAGTATACTAGGCTTGTGTTTGGTCTTTCTTCAGCCCCAGCCATTTTCCAGCGTGCGATGTCGTGCGTTCTGGCTGGTATACCGGGGGTTTTATGGTTTTTAGATGATATTTTAATAACAGCTCCAAATAGACGTAGCCATTTGGAGCGCCTAAAATTAGTTTTGCAACGTTTAAAGGAAGCAGGCCTTACTTTGCAAAAAGAGAAATGCTCGTTTTTCCAAAATGAAATAACGTACTTAGGCTATGTTATTAATAAAAATGGGATTAAAAAATCTCCGGAGAAAGTTGAAGCAATTAAAAAAGCACCAGTTCCAAAAACTGTACGTGAACTACAATCTTTTTTAGGACTCGTCAATTACTATAGGAGTTTTGTACCGGATGCATCTACCGTTTTAAATCCCTTGTATAACTTACTTAAAAAAAATATCAAGTGGAATTGGAAAATTGAGCACGATCACTCGTTTAAACGAATTAAATCTTTATTAGCGTCAGATAAGGTATTAGCACATTTTAATCCATCAGCAAAATTAGTTTTAACTGTGGACGCATCGCCTGTTGGTTTGGGGGCGGTTATAGGGCAAATTGGAAGTGATGGGGTTGAAAGACCCATTTCTTACGCTTCTCGAACGTTAAATGCTGCAGAAAAAAATTATTCGCAGATTCAAAAAGAGGCGACGGCCATTATTTTCGGTGTGAGACGTTTTCACCAGTATTTGTATGCTCGGTCGGATCCATTTATTCTCCGTACTGATCATAAACCGTTAATATCAATTTTCGGTAAAAAAAACGGAATTCCGGAAGTTTCGGCAAATCGGCTTCAGAGGTATGCTTTATTTTTAGCGGCGTACAATTTTGAAATTCAGTACATTCGAAGCGCTAGTAACTGTGCCGATTTCCTATCTCGTGCACCATCGGTGTCGGGTGGCACATCTAGTTCATATGGAGCGGGCAACCGCATCGATCGTATGGATGTTACAGGTGGGGTCGACCCACCAGCATTGAGTCGGAAGGTACAATATGCGCTCGCGCCAAAAGGGTCAGATGATAGTGCGGTTTATGTTAATTTTGTTATTGAGGGAAGTCTACCCGTAACGCTGGAGCAGTTACAAATGGCTACCGTGTCAGACCCTATACTTCGGGACGTAGTAAAGTTTGTTCAAGAAGGTTGGCCTAAAAAATACCCTGACAGTCGTTTTAAGCCATTTTATAATTGTCGTTCTCAACTGAGTGTTGAGAAAGGTATTTTGTTAAGAGGGCATAAAGTCATTATTCCTGAAAATTGCAGGGAAAAAGTTTTGTTACATATTCATTCAACTCATCTGGGTATAGTGAAAAGTAAAGCGGAAGTACGATCGCGATTTTGGTTTCCCGGAGTGGATAGGGAGTTAGAGAAATTAATTAATAGTTGTCCTATATGCGTGTCGTTACGTCCATCTCCTCCACGCACACACCTCGCGCCGTGGCCGTACCCGCCGGAGCCTTTTTATAGAGTACATTGTGATTTTTTAGGACCATTAAACAATAACATGTATTTGGTTATAGTGGACGCATATTCGAAATGGGTTGAGTGTTATAGTATGTGTAATAATATTACTACAACTTCTTTGATATCTAAATTAATAGAATTTATGTCGCGTTTTGGTACACCGCATACTATAGTAAGCGACAATGGAACATCTTTTACATCGGGGGAATTCAAAAGATTTTGTGACATTAATGGAATTTTACATGTTACGTCTCCACCTTACAATGCTGCGAGCAATGGCCAAGCAGAAAGTTTTGTAAAAATTGTAAAAAAAGGAATTAAATCCGCACTATTAGTAAACTTAAATCAGGTGCAAGTAAAAAATAGGCTAAGTAAATTTTTATTTGACTATAGGAATTCCATTCATAGCACAACTGGTCGTAGTCCAGCTGAAATAGTTTTCGGTAGGCGCCTCAGATCTGTTTTGGATTTAATAAATCCGCGGCGTCCGTCGCCCTCGCTTCCTGCGCTTGCGCACTCAGTCAAACAAAAACAGTCCTTACAGAGTGAACAGTACGGCGGCGTTTCTAGTCGTGATTTCGTACAAGGCGAATCAGTTATGTATAAGAAATTTTTCGGTAATAAAAAATTCATTTGGACGAAGGGCATCATAATTAAGAAGATTGGAAAGGTCACATTTATTATTAAAGATTTGGAGTCAAATGATGAAGTAAAGAGGCATACTAACCAAATAATCCCTGTACCAGCATTTAAAACTCCAATAGCGAAGATTCCCGTTCATGCGGGTTTTCCCATGGCCCTATGGTCGAGCCGATACGGTATGGGCGAGTATGGAGGGGAAATGGTAGTCCAAGAGACGCCTCGGCAAAGCGTTACTACACCAAAATCTAATGGTGAGGAAGGCGTGCCGCCGTCGTCGCTGCCAGAAGCTGCGTCGCAGTGCGCGACATCACTATCTCCATGCGCTCAGAATGTTGACAGTGACATTTTTGGTCAGTTCCGCCAAATGGAAGGTGAGCAGTCTGAGACAGTACGAGCAAGGAGTAAACGGAATCGGCCTAAGATCGATTATTCAAAATTTAGTTAATGATTAGTTAATTAATTATTGTTTAAAAATCTAAAAAAAAAAGAAAAACATTGTATTTAGGTAATAAGGGTGGAGGGATGTTATGTATCTGTATGTGCAAGGTGCGAAAGAGACATTAAAGCATCAGTACTTAACTAGCTACCGGTTGTTTCACTTGTCCGCCCCGCTCCCGTATCTAACAGGGTAAAACTATAATAATATAAACTATTGTAATATGTAATAAGCAGCAATAATCAAATAAACTTAATTAATTTAACACATTAAATTGATAAGCCAAAATATGTTTTGACTATTTACAAATACCTGTAATAGGTTTACGTGAGAAAAAACTTTTTTGTTTATTTATATTTATATGAAGAAATTACGCCCGAGTGCTTTCCAGTAGTGTTCTCTCGTTCTTGCTGTAATTACTATGATATGTATTGATTAAAGGTGGATAAAATCTTAGAATAGTTGTTGTACATACCAAGGTGGGTAACGGAGGCCTTTCAAATATTAACGAGGATTTCGAGGATTAAACCGCTAGGATTTAGCTGATTTACGAATATGAATAACAGAAGCTATATTTAATATAATACGTGAAACAAAAACTTTGTAACCTTTTTTAACGAAAAGCGCGGACGGAGGATTATGAAATTTCATAATCCATAGAGAAGGAGTGCAGAACACTAATAGAGCGACAGTTTCACAAAACCCCCTAAAATACTAAAAGTCATAATCCCTCAATCTCATCGCCAGCGACCGCTCTGAGCTGAGGTCCAAGCCCCACAGGGGGCGCCCTCTTGCGCAGGTTACTTAGTTTGTAGTTTTTAAACCATTTATTAAGGCTGGAGCTCTGCTCGCCTTTATGCCCGGTGAAGTGGCAAAAGCCTTGTGGCTAACAAAGGTACGTCCATCCGAAATTTAAAATAAAAATATCCCAGTACACTAATACTTTTTAAATTATGAAGAATTTCGACCACTGAGTGAAAACAAGTATAATACAATAGTAGTAGATTTATTATGATCATCAGACCGTATAATGCCCCCTGCTAAGCATGGGCCTTTTCGGTAAGGAGGGTTTTTGCCACAGTTACCATGCCTGGAAGGTGGGTTGATGATTTATAACATAACAATTGATCGTTACATGGCGTGCCTTTTTCTACAGCAGTTTTTCGTATACCTAATGATTTTATGAATACTATGCGCATAACATTTAGCGGCTTTAACCCAATGAGCGTTGGACTTGTGATCTTGTGGTCGCCGGTTCGATCCCCACCCATTGCACTACCGACGTGAACCCACTCGTAACACAAGCATTTTTAGCTTAGCACGCCTCTCGTAATTAACAAGATGCTAGTAGGGTGCAAAAAATCTGCTAGCAATATTAAATAAAAAAACGATCATAACATCAACGGAGACAGAGACTTGTGTTATCAAGTGCCGTTCTCATCCAACCATTAGAATTTCTATCTGGCAACACAGTGTGAACATTTGGGAGCGAAATGTCCTCAGGCGGTCGTTGGGTGTTCGTTGCGGTGTCGTCGGGACACCCTGTACGATGGTTGGGCTGATGCGAAAATTATACGGTTATTGCACGTCACCATACATGTCTGCCTCTGGCGGTATATGTACCGACTGAGATAGGTATACAAGATTATAGTTGAATAAACAACGAAATAGTATGAAACTAAAGATTAAACTTGCTCTGAGAGGATAAATAATAATACATAATTAGCGGCTGTACCCCAAAGGCCAGAGCGTCGCACTTGCGATCATGTGGTCGCCGGTTCGATACCCACCCATTGCTGTTACACATTTCATTATTTTTAAAATAATTCAAAATTAAAACATAATTTTTTACGTGAACATTTTTTATATACAAAATTTAATATTTTTCATGTTATTATCAGTTGAAGGTCGATATAGGTTCAGATCTTATACAATTAGTCATTGTTAAAGTTAACTAATTTTCAGAAAAAAATAATGCATTTGTTTGATAATGACTGTTTATTTTTTTATAATGTATTTGCGTGATATATACCTATATTGAATGTGTAAAGTTGTTTCTCTATGTTTTAGGCGTTTGTTATTGGTCTTGTACCTTTCGCATGCCTTATGGTAAAATATGGCTGAATTGTATACTGTTTAACACCATGTACTGTACCCATATTTGCGAAATAAAGTATCTTATCTTATCTTATCCAAAACTACACGTTTCATATGTGAGTTAAACTTCGTCTTAGTTATTTTCCATTTAAATTATTCATTTCATATTCAAATACTCCCCCATCTGCTTTCTTTTAAACTTTATCCTCAACTTCAATAGGACTCCTTATCAAGTATAACATATCTACATAAAGACTTCCATTTTAAAAACGCATGTAAATTCAGTTGATCTTTCACCAAGTACGTAGGTACTTGTACTTAGTTGAATCCAAATTTTCCTAAAATTTTACTTACGTAAATGTAGGTATGTATGCATTGTGGTACCCCATTTAACTCGGGTATCTTAAAAGTTGTACGGAAAATTTGCTCACTCAAAGTTAAGAATTTTCTTCTTTATACGCGTAAGTAACTGTAGATCAGTGGTTCTTAAACTTTTAATGACAAGGCACAATGGACTAAATAGACTATCACAGATGTTGGATAATTTTTTTTTGATAAAGATATTAGTATACGAATGTAACTTGTACATAAATTCGATTATCCCATGAGACAATTCTGAAAAATTGTCTCCTGACTTAAACTATAGGCTGGCTGCCGTAATTTATTTCCAATTTGCTATTGGAGAATTGAAATATGTTACATTTTTAATTCATACTTGCATCCACATTAGTTTAGTGGTATTATGTTGGGTTTTAGTTAGTGTAGTTAGTAAAATCGTCCACCGGTTAAGAACCACTGCTAAGTTAATGTAGTACCAACCTGAGATGATTATGATTACACCGAGTTTCGCATAAATTGAAGAGTATGTACATATTATTATGAAGTTAATGGTTTGTTTTCCGCTAGTAGAGATTCAATTTACCAAGCTACCAACATATGCTTCTTGTTTAGAAGTTGTTACGCATTGCTTTTACAAAATTCGGAATGTGAATTTTATATTTTGATGCTTGCTTTAATCTATCCGCTCACGCCTACTTCCATTTAATTTTAGAAACTGAGATTATAAATGACGTTACGTAAAAATCTTAATGAAGATTTTTATAACAAACCTCATAAGTTATTTTGTTAATAAACAAAACAGATTCTATGTTCAAATTAATACTTTGATTGATTTAATTTAATTATAATATTTATTTCCGTGTGGTTTCCGGCTTAGAATTGACCACCCCATGTCCTCCCATGGGTGTCGTAAAAGGGACATATGGCTGATGGATGGGCAGCAGCATCTATTAGCTCAAGGTTTACATCTTACTGCGATCACCAATCCGTCTGCCAAGCGTGGTGATTATGGCACTATCCCTCAACGATCCTGGCTTGCCAAGATCTGTAAACAGGGGGCCCATGTTCAGCAGTGGACGTAAACGGGCTGTTGATGATGATGATGATAATAATAATATTTATTACAAATATATAAAATGTCAAGAAATGTCAAGTATAAGTTACAAATTGTATTTTTGTTTTATCTATATACTATAATAATATTTTAAACAGGAAAGATTTGTATGTAAGTATGTTTCTAACGACTTGGCTCACAAAGTACTGGACCGATTTAAAAAATACTTTCACCATTTGAATGCTACGTTATCACTGATTATTATAGGCTATATTTAATTATTAAGTTCCCACGGGAGCGGGAGTTACGCGTGCGGGAAGTTATTAATATTATAAAGTAGGAGAGTTTGTATATTTGCTTGAAGGCGCTACTCTCAGAAACTACTGGTCCGATTAGGTTTTTCAATTGAAAAATTCTTTCAATTTTAGATAGCCCATTTATCGGGCAGGCTAAATTGAAATTATGAAGTTCCTACGGGAGCGGGAGCTTCGCGGGTGAAACCGCGCGCGGGAAGTTAGTTTTGTAAACAAAATGTAACTTTAACTATCTATGTTAAAAATCTTATATTTCAGTTCAGTAGACTATAAAACGATATATTTTCAGCATTTTCTGTCGTCAACGTAGGTGTCTATCAATCTACTTTCAGTCTGCTAGTTCAAATGAAAGCTTTATTTATGAACGTTTCAATGAAACAAAGCGCGTCCTCGTCACCCAATTTACAGTTCAACTATACACGCGGCGTTTTTCCATTCTATACAAGGCCAGAACGCAAGGGTGTGAAACTAATCACGTACAGATTGGAAATAACTTTTTTACTAAATTCTTCCAATATATACAAGAGCACTACGCAAATACTCGCGTATACTTTGTAGTGATGTAAGTAAGTACAGCGCTCCAAAACGTACAGCGCCAGTACGCATGCGGACCAATAGTGTAGAAAAGAAACGTTGTAAACGTTGTGTTTGTTGTCAGTGCAACCCGACTCGGATAGGTTAGGTTAGAAGACTAAGGCGGGAGCGAAGCGAAGCGGAGCTCCCGCCTTAGTCTTCGTGGTTTTTTTTTTAACCACTCAGAAGTAGGAGCATCGCGAAGCGGGGCTCCGTCGACCTTAGTTAGCAGACACAGATTTTTTATTCACAATTAAACCTAAAATAAACCTCATATGGCGTCTACTAACTAAGCTCGACGGAGCCCCGCTTCGCGAATCGTAAGTAAGTTGTGTAGTATAGTCTGGAACGAAGACGCAAGCACGGTACAAACTATACACGATTAGTACGCAAAATTCGTGTATATATTGTAATCACAGACTTCAAAACAGCATTACAATATATACACGAGCAATTTCCTATGGTTGCATTCTGGCCTTGTATAGAATGGAAAGACGCATAAACGCGGCAAAACATACTCCGAATTCATTAATTCTAAAATGCAATTGGTCACATTAATACTTTTTTGAAAAGTATACTGCTTTGTTGGTAATGCTGTAAGTTTATTATGTTCGCACCTCCTACCCGTGAGTAAAAACGTCCAATACATCGACAGTTGCAAAAATCCCCTAAAAATTAAAAGTGATTTATTCCCACCCCTCCGCAAGCGACAGGCACTGAACACTTTTTGATAGGCAAGTTATCATAGCCATGTTTGTTAATGAATAATATTTGACAAAAAGTATGTCTCATCTGGTTATCAAATGAGTGGAGGTTGATCTTCCACGACTCTTAGACAGTCCAAATACCACGTGGGACGCATCCTTGAGCAGGTTGCTTAGTTTGTAGTTTTTAAACCATTTAGTAAAGATGGAAACTCGCTCGCCTATATAATTAATATGTACTCCGTTTTTTCATTACCAAAATTGATTGAACGTATAGGTTTAGGCGTGTAAGTACTAAGCTGTATCTTTCGTGTTTACTTAAATTAGGTACTTACATGTTTTATTCCACTCGCTCCGTTATCATGATAATGAACAGCTTTCAATTTTCATAATTTATTCATCTACCTATCCAATATAAAAGCCGCCAAACATTTTCATATGAACACACTGAACACATCTGCTGTGAAATTATTGAGCAACGCACAGTGTGCCATTTTGTAGAAACGACTGTGCACAGGCTAAATTAAATATTTTTATGGTGGCGTACGTGTACCTAACTACGCATATTAATGTTATAGACTACTATTATGTGACCACCTTATATACAAAATGGCCGTTACATAAGTACAAAATACTTTTCTAAGAAACATTTTATTATAAGGCTTTCCTTATTCATCTGGAATTTCTCAGCGAATTCTGTGATGGAATTCATAATGTAAATTCCTCTGTTATTATGCTTAGCTTTTAAAAGGTATGAAATCAAGACTAAATTTATGGTATTTCGAATTTCTTCAGTTTCCTTCCCACAGACCGTGAAATTCGTAATCTGCAAATAGGAATGTGTGTCGAGCGAAATTCATAAGCAATACCAAATACCTCTGATGACTGTATCGACAGCTATGGCGGGAATTTGAATTGGGTAGAATATTGTTCAGTATTTTGTGTTTATTGACAATAAATGTTGCAGTTGTTCAGAAATGTTTCGAAACTTGTATTTATGATCTGAAGTTGTCGACAAACTAACAAACTCTTGCGCCATGTGCCGTCGAACATTCTAGAGAAGCGTGTTCGCTGTTAGTTACTTAATAAAAGTTACCGACGAGTGTAACATCTCATTATACTTAGGGCTTTAACGTGGATACGACAGTTTTATGTGAGAACTTACTTTGTTTTTAATGCTTTTTTTACTGAGGCACGAAGAAGTCGTAATGTAATATTGTTCGGCGTTACCTTAAGAGTTCCGACGGTATATAGAACCCTATTACAAAATTGCCTTTGGCGTCAAACATGCAAACTTACTTATGATGCAAGTTACCTTGTCTCTGTCATCATTCATTGTATAATGTCTTCTAAAAGTTTCAGCGGTCGACACGTTAAAGCTCTTCAAGAAGCTCTCAGGTCCTATAGTACTATAATAATATGCTTTAGATTATGTTCTAGATTAGGTATATAAATTGTCACTAACCAAAAATATGTTACTCCTACATATGGTTTATGATATTTTCCGTTAGAGACACTGCACTCTAGACAAATGTTTTATTTAACTAGCTAAGTAGAAAAATATATAGATCCCGTAGTTCCGAAGCCTATCATATCTTTCCTCTTTATATTATATCAGATAAGTAAAACAATTCAAACCATAAGTAGTTAATTATTGTATTTCCACAATTTCATCAAATTGCAATTTAAACACCTTTTATTGTATTATTTTAACCTGTGGTTTTACGAAGAAACAGCCCCCGTAGCCGAGTGGTACAAGTAATAGTATAACGGGCAGTATTTACCTGTATACACACATATAACACACCTGCGAACATCCGATGCCCTCGTAGACCCGAAGTCCGAGAGGCCCGCGAACTGTAAAATAGCGACTGTTGCACAAAACCCCCTTAAATACTAAAAGTCATAATCCCTCAATCTCATCGCTAGCGACCGCCCTGAGCCGTGGTCCTAGTCCCACAGGGGACGCCCTCTGGCGCAGGTTGCCTAGTTTGTAGTGTTTAAACTGGTTGGAGCTCTGCTCGCCTTTATGCCCGGTGCAGTAGCAAAAGCCTCGTGGCAAACTACATACGTCCGTCCGAAAAAAAAAAATAACCTGCGAACCGCGCTCGCCATGAGCCGAGGTCCAAGCCCTACAGAGCGCCCTCTTGCGCAGGTCGCTTAGTTTGTAGCTTTTAAACAATTTATCAAGGCTGTAGCTCTGCCCTCCTTTAAGTCCGGTGCAAAAGCAAAACAAGTCCGCAAAAAAAAAAAAACGCCTGCGACAGCCTAATTCACTAAGCGTAGTAACAATTTAAAAAAAAACCCTTTCGAGGGATATACATGATAAGTAGTGCACTAATATACTGATGTTGATTACCTACGTTTAAATTACAAAATATATGAAAAAATGATACTTATATTTTATTTTTTGGTGGGCATAAATTTATGTGCATTATACATAGTAGGAGCTAAAATCTCCGTGGCAGACGGATACGAGTTCAATGCGTAAGAAGCCACGGGTGAAAACAAGTATTAAACCACCAAATTGCATTGTTGTAATATAGCTTCTAACATTCCGAGATATGAGTCCTTATTGCATATTGTCCCTATCTTATACTCAAACATTCAAATTAAATTAAAAACACGACCCTTTCTTGTTGAGATAAATTCTTATTTTTTTTTATTTGATTTAAGCTGGTAAAGGTACGCCATCCAATGTTAACATAATCGAATTAAAAAGGGACTCGCTTTCTTAGATTCCTGGAATATTTAACACACCATCAGCCCGTATATCGAGCGCTGCTGAACATGGGTGTCCTCTCGGGAAGGGTTTTTGCCTTAGTCATCACGCTTGGCAAGCGGGTTGGTGACCGCATGCCAAGCGTGATGTCTAAGGCCGGCTCGGGAGGACACCCATGTTCAGCACCATGTTTTATTAAGTAACTAAATAGATTCCCGCGCGCGGTTTCATCCGCCTAACTCCCGTTCCCGTGGGAACTTCATAATTAAATATAGCCTATGTCACTCCGGTTGAATGTAACTTTCCAGTAGTGAAAGAATTTTTGAAATTGGCACAGTTGTAGTTTTTTAATTTATTTATTACAAAATACACACAAAAATACAAATCTTTTCTATTTATAATATTAGTATAGATAACACACACAGGGAAACGCTTCTACTCGTTCCTTAGTATATAATTCCTGTAGATGATGTTTTAAAAATCGTGACCAACGGCTTAACCTGCTTTCCTAGGCACGGAGGGTAATCTTTCCACCAACCAGACCCTATAAAAAATCTTAGATTTTTAAATTTTACACAAAGATTTATTTTCCGGGGGGCAACCTCCGACCTCCGAGCTTAGAGCGAGACGTATACTACGTCATGGAGGTAATATTATATACAGCAAAAGAAATTTAATTATAAAAAACAACAAACCCAGAACCATTGTAATGTATTTTTGTTGAGGTAAAAATAAAAGAAAAGTGATAAAGTTAGCGCTGCTTCAACTAAACTTGTTACTAAGTAAATAACATTTTAATAATTAATTTCTGTAGATCTCCGACCGGTTTCTGATTAAAATTATATCTATATACGAATACAAATAAGAAATGGTCCGTTTTGAAAAATTCTTACAGTGTTAGCTAGTCCATTTAACGAGTAAGGCTATAGGCTATATTTTATTATGAAGCTCCCACGGTAACGGGAGTTACGAGGGTGAAACCGCGCGTAAGCATACATACATATAATTTTCTCCACATATTATTTTAGCCAATAAACAAGCGTGTTAATGTCGAGAGCAAAAAAAAGGTAGGTACAAGGAACAAAAAAAAACAATGAATAAAAAAATAAAAATAAAAAATGCAAAAATATCGGCAACGTTGGCTTTATTATTTAAATTGAAGCGGCAGCGATGCGTTTCAAAATTGTAATTCAACTTAATGTAGTTTTATTTTGGTATTCTTAATTGAAAATAACAAAACCTATTTTGTATATGGCACGTGAGAAAAGTAATTAAAAATAAATGGAAACTCTGTATGCGACAAAATACGAGTAGAGAGAGGTATAAAAATACTAGTAAAGATTTTCATTAAAGTTTATTTGAGAAATGCTGAAATGCGAAAACGTTTCAAAGGTCTTCTAACGTTTATTACACAACTAGGTAATTGCATTTTAAGGACCGGTATGACTAGAATACTGAAACGAAGATAAACTGACAACATTTTTCATGTTGTGAAAACATTCTCGGTTGTTTTAGAACAGATTATACTAAGCGCGCTGTTTTTTACAGCCTTGCGTGTATTGTTGACTATATATATATATTTTTTTAGAGGTTACTAGCAGAATTTTAAGTCTACTAGTATTCTTGTTAACCCCTCGTGCTATGCTAAAATGCTTGTGTTACGAGTAGGTTCACGTCGGTAGTGTAATGGGTGGGGTTCGGCGAACAACGGCTAATGGTGGGATTGGGACCTCAGCGCTCGCCACGTTCTCGTCGTTCATACGGCCTAAGCAACGCACACTAATGTGGGGTCGGTCTTACCCATCCATATATATACATATTCACTAACTATCACATTTGTGCTATTAGTATGATTAGTCTACCTGAATATTATTATCTGCCAAAGCATCACTTGAAGTTTCCCTCAACTGTGTTGAATAAGAGCTCTGCTTATCCCCCCGGGCATACCTCCTTGATGCTACGTTATTTAATGTTTTACGACGTACATTCAACCTTTAGTGTAGTTCACTTCAATGGTATCACTATTCATACAGTGTAGAGTGATAGTGTGACCACGCCGGTAAGGCTAATCGGGACACTGGTTTATGTCGGAATATTAAATAGGTTAATGGGAGATATTGACAAACTCCGTAGCCAGTAGTAAATTATAGGTTAGAAATTCTAGAGGTTGACATGGAAGATTTACTTCTAGGTCTAGTTAGTTGTGGGATTAATCTTCGTGCCTCGGAATGCAACCTCGTTAAACTAATGATTCTGATTATAATAGATTACCAAAAAACATTGGACATGTATTTTATATTTATCATATAAATGAAAAAGGTCAAAGATACAGAGCACCGAAGTTCAGGAGTGGGCTTAAGTTGGGCTAGTGACGTCTTTCTTTGGTAAAATTGTACCTAGCATTGACGTTACATGAAATTTCAACGCACTGTAACTTCGTTACTTTTTGATTATGGAACTAAAAAATGTCAAATATGTTTTAACATTGAGATTTATAAAATTCGACCACCGGCAGGATTCGAACCTGCATCTTAGGTAAACCCCCTAATGCCATAACCTATCCTGCTAGTGGTTGAATTTTATGAATCTCAATTTTGAAACATAGTATATGGTAAACTTTTCCGTAAAGTATTCAAAAACACTAAAAATGTCTAATATGTTTGCTAATCTAGCTGACGCGACGTACCAAATAGATTTCTTTAGTCGTCACCCCTATTGTTGTCCCACAAATATCGTAACAATAGGTAACCCTAGCAGTCTATATACCGTAAATATTTCACAGGGAATTTTCCTCGCTCTTGGCCACAGTATTAGGTTCCCACTATTCGAGATATTTCCTTTGTTCTACGTTTATATGGTTTGTGTAAACTAAATGTTTTGCTTCTGACGGGTTATAGTTTCTTGAGCTAAGACAGAAGTATAAAAAAATAAAAAAGTTGAAGGTTGATTTCACCTATAATTACGTTCAGAAAGGTGTGACATATGGTACTTATTTTTCTTGCAGACTTTTTAAGTTAGCCACCTGGCTTTTGCTACTTCACCGGAAATAAAGGCGATCAGATCTCCAGCCATATGAAATAGTTGAAAAATTACAATCTGCGCTAGAGGATTCCCTTGTAGAGCTTGGATCTCGACTTTTTTGATTTTCGGACGGACTTATGTCCTTAGCTCCGAGGCTTTTGCTACTTCACCGGTCATAAAGGCGAGCAGAGCTCCAGCCTAGATAAATAGTTTAAACACTACAAACTAAGCAACCTGCACAAGAGGGCGTCCCCTGTGGGACTTGGACCTCGGCTCAGGGCGGTCGCTGACGGGGATGGACCTCGACTCAGTCGCCGGCGAAAGTGTTGAGAAATTATGTTTAAGATTTTTAGGGGAGTTGTGTGCAACTATCGCTCTACAGTTTGTAGAACAGATAGATACGTAATAGAGCTCAACCAACGAAATGGCACAGATTTGATGTTTCAATCATATGGACCAAAGGGCAATCTAATTGGTCGCCTATAGACAGAATGGAGTCGACGGTAGTGAAGCCTAAGCTGACGCTGCAATGATCATGTAGCTTTTGCCTTAGGTAAGGATATATGGTCATTCCGCATCAGTTCAGTATAGGATCTAGATGAGAGCTCATACACATAAACACGATCCGACGTCGCATCGTGCTACGACGCGGATCGTTTCACGGTACGACGTCGTATCGTGGGAATCTACGACGAGCGAGCGACACGACATCGCAACGTGCCACGCCTTTATAATTGATAATTTAGACGCCATTTAAAATAAATTGTTTAGTTAAATTTTACATTTCATTGGAGATACTACAATACCGCATAAGTGACAATGTATACTAATATTATAAAGCTGCAGAGTTTGTTTGTTTGAACGCGCTAATCTCAGGAACTACAGGTCCGATTTCAAAAAATCTTTCAGTGTTGGATAGTCCATTTATCAAGGAAGGTTATAGGCTATACTTTATTACGAAGTTTCTACGGGCACGGGAGCTATGCGGGTGAAACCGCGCGCGGGAAGCTATGACTAATAAGGTTGAAAATAGAATGTAGCAAATTGATGTTTTATCCTCTAAAACATTTATAAAAAAAGTATTTCTTGACATATGAAATTGCACTTTATTAGCAACTGTCACTTGCGTGGTGTTGCAGTATGCCCGACGATGTGTGTTCATTTAATTTAAAAATATTTGTAATTCCCAAACTTCAGATAACGTGTTGAAATACATTTTTTTTTGTTTAGTGCAGTATTTGCGGTATGGAAACATAATGTTTAGCGATGTTATTTGGCTTGCAAACGAATAATGAATTATAAACCGCGCAGTTGTGATAAATGTCGTGGTTTTCGGATGATATTGTGGTTATATGGGAAATAGCATAAATATTGGTGTATGTTTATGGTGAATTCCATATCTAACAACATCAATAATCTTTTTTTATCCGTTATCAATAATATTTATTGTGAATAACAGGTTATATAGGTACTATTCTTTCTCTTATTACATGAATAAAAAAAAAAAAAAAAATATATATGTACTTATATAAAACTATTAACCAGTCAAAAGTACTTTTAACCAGGAAAATCAGTCAAAACGAACTAAACATTTTTTTTTTGTTACCGGGGTAAAAATGCGTGGTCGCATCCCCTCGCTGGCGCAAGGATCCCTATTGCGTGAACCCTGCGCCAGCGAAGGGTATGTGGGGCTCTTCCTCTATAGAACGCGGTGCGCTGTCGCACCGCAGTGAGCACATACCCACTAAAAGCCCCCGGGTTTTCCTCCTTCTGCCGTTTGATGTGGGGGACCCAAGTACCGGTGTCGGCCTTTGGTCATCCCCCCGGCAGAGGTCTACTATAAACTCTCGCCCCGGTTAAAAGGGCGAGAGTTTTCCCCCCCTTGGTCCCATCGCGACTGTTAAGCACCCGCGATCGGTACCGTCCTACTCCAAAACGAACTAAACATAATCTAACCTAACTTAACCTAAAATTACTTTTGACCGATTTTGCTTGTCAAAAGTACTTTTGACTGGCTAAGAGTCTTGACTGCAACATATACAACTAAAAAAGCTAATTTAAAATAAAACTAACGTATAAAATACTACTATTCTAAATCTATTCTACTTGGCAAGGTTCCCAGAATGCTGGCAGAATTACCCCGTTGAATGGCAATGCTTACCTGCTATGCAAAGTAACAACTATGTTAAAGCATAGTTGATAGAAGTGAGATGTAAAGCTTAAATAGGGATTCAATAATAAAAAGACTGCTTTACCTTAGTCATATATCTATGGCTCGTGTATTATATTAGGCGGAATGATGTCCACGAACATATTTTAGTTGAACTTTATAAAAACCTAGCTTCCTGCACGCGGTTTCACCCGCGTAACTCCCGTCCCCGTGGGAACTTTATTATTAAATATACATACATACATACATAAGCTCACGCCTGTTTCCCAGCGGGGTAGGCAGAGACAATGCACCTCCACTTGGTACGATCCCTACACACATCTTTCGCTTCATTCACTCTCATAATATTTTTCATACAAGCCCGTCGGTTTAGGGTGGATCTTATTTGACCTTTTGCGAGGATGTCTTTAATTAAATATAGCCGTCATTGTCATGTCATTAAGGGTGAATGTAGCTTTCCAATGGTAAAAAAATATTTGAAATCGGCTGAGTAGTTTTTGAGTTTATTCATTACAAACATACACACACACACAAAAATACAAATTTTTCCTCTTTATAATATTAGTATAGATAGAAAACGATGATTTTTAAACACGTATATATTATAATTATCAGCCAGTTTCAGTCCTTGTTCCAGTTTTACTCTGCCCAATAATATTATAACTTTGCTCCAGTGGGTCGGAGCGTGATTTTTTGTAGCCTATATGTTAATTGAGCTTATTAACTATCCCCGTGCAAAGGTTCGCAATAAGTTCACTAACAATAATTTAATTTTATAAATATAACTAACTTATCTACTTTTAATTGTATACAAGTATTTTATTCATTAATGTAAAATGTTATTTAATTCAATATTTTTCATTTAATAACTTTTAATGACTTGAATAAAATGGAATCTTAAACATTGTCTTCATTTGAAACATTTCTGCAATTCATTAATTAGTACGTTAATAACCTTTCATTAGCTGCTCCGTAATCTTTATTGCCATTTTTATGCTAACGCTCTGTCGATTTGGAAAAGTTATTATACACTGATAGACAATAGCCCCTTTTTTTTGTTTTCGGGGGGAAATGCATTTTAGCATTCCCACCGCCGCTGCAGCGCGTTTCCGCGCGCTGGCGGTGCTATATGTGGGTCTCGCCCTCTCCATAGCGTGGTATGCTACTCATACCAAGAGGAGAGGACTTTACACCACTAAAACCCCCCGGACACTCCTTCGATCCGCCGTTGACAGGGGCCGGGTACGCACAAGCAATCCATCCCATCATCTAGTATTACATCATCTAGGTACAGCATATTTAGACAGAACTGTAATGTTACCTTATGACATTGCTAGTTATCATAATCATTAGACCGTATAACGTCCACTGTCGAACCCCTTGTTCATCTTGCAATCCCTCGTAGACTCAACATCCGATATCCGCCTTGAGCCGAGGTCCAAGTCCCACAGGGGAGGCCCTCTTGCGCAGACTGCTTAGTTTGTAGTTTATAAACAAATTATTTAGGCTGGATCTCTGCTCGCTTTTTTCGCTTTGGTGAAGTAGCAAAAGCCATATTGTTCCTCTAAAAAAACCCCTTTTTCGGCCTCTCCGGCAAATATAGTGTTGCGATAGTCACCAGTGCCAGTAAGTACGCTTAGCAAGCGGGTTTGTAGTAAGTTAATTCTGGTACAATTATTAGTTTAAAGAGCTATTGCAGCTGCTACAGGGTTACACAAACCAAAACTTACTTCGAACTCGAATCAGGTATTCCATTTGCATTTAATGCAACGCGACCTTTAACTTTGCACTTTGTGTTACTCTCGTCATCATTTCGTAATTTGAATAAATTTAGTGTATTGTACTACAGTAGTTAAATTATACTATTACCTTAATTGAATTCTAAATAGTCAAGTACAAGTTACAAAATTATTACTTTATGTATCTATTACTTAAATTATAGAGCTGAAGAGTTTGCTTGTACGCGTTAATCTCAGGAAAGAATAGTCCGATTTGAAAAATTCTTTCTATGTTAGATAACCCACGAGATAGGCTATATAGGCTACTCGCGGCTTCGCACGAGTGCAATGCTGAAGTATTAGTATATGTACATATAAAGCTTCCTCTTGAATCACTCTATCTTTTGAAAAAACTGCATCAAAATCCGTTGCGTACTGAAAAAGATCTATGCATACGTAGTAGCAGTAGTGATATATCATAACGTTGAGATCAATAAGACCAAAAAGGAGTACACTTTTTGCAGTTTCTATTTTAATATACAGCAAACACTCCTGTGAAACGTAAGGCCCACATTACACTATCAATCTGCATCGAGATCCGTGATCAAGATCAATGATCTCAATCCAGATTGACTGTTTAATGTGTGTGATTGACGGATCGCGACATCGGATCGCAAATTATCAAATATTTTGAAATCCATGATCTCGATCCGTTTATCGCAATCCAGATTGAGCGTCTAATGTGCAACATATAATTCGAAAGATACTATTAAAATTACTAGTAGTAATAAGAGAATAAAAAATATATTAAAATTAATTACTACACATGCTTTTTTGTTCAGATCCATTTTGCAATTCGTCATCATCAGCCCGTATAACGTCCACTGCTGAACATGGGCCTCCTCCCGGGGAGGGTATTCGCCATAGTCACCACGCTTGGCAGGCGGGTTGATGACCGCAGTATTATGTTGTACCACACAAGGAAAGGCTGCTGCCCGTTCCTTCATATACGATTATTATAGATGATTTTATAACAATCGGCCAACGGCTTAACGTGCTTTCCGAGGCACGGAGGGTAGTCCCTCAATCAACCAGACCCGGAAGGATATCTTAGAATTTACAGAAAGATTTACTGCCCGGCGTGGGAATCGAATCCACGACCTCCTAGATTTAAAGTGAGCCAAATACCGCTACGCTACGGAGGCTTTCGCGATTGTGAACACACAATCTTCATATTTTTTTATTAATGGCAATCAGAATCCTCTGAGCACACGTCTTCATGTGATCATTGCGAACAGTGGACTGACGTGATCTGGATTGACTGTGTAATGTGACATCAATCCAAATCAGTTTATATCAATCTACCGCGATCACGGATCTCGATCCAGATTGAGCGTGTAATGTCGGCCTAAGTCTCGCTTTGTTTTGGAGGTCGTGGGCTCGATCCCTACACCGGACAAGAAATCGTTGTGTAAATTCTAAGATTACTTTCCGGGACTACTCTCCGTATCTCGAAATGCACGTAATTAAGCCATTGGTTCCGATTGTTATAACAAGTGTATACTAGGGAGCGGGCAGTAGCGTTTCCTTGTGTGTAGTTACCAAGCCGCCTTCCAAGCGTTGCGACTGTGGCACAACCCTCTCATGTTAAACAGGCTGATGATGATGATTAATCACTACATATATAAAACAAAGTCGCTTTCTCTGACCCTATATCCCTATGTATGCTTAAATCTTTAAAACTACGCAACGGATTTTGATGTGGTTTTTTTTAATAGATAGAGGGATTCAAGAGAAAGGTTTATATGTATAATACATCAGCAGTATACCCGTGCGGGACCGGGGCGGGTCGCTAGTATTGATATAAACTGAAAACTTCTAGAATCAAAGAAGAAAATTCCACAAAATCTTTTATTTAAGGTAGATAAACATAACTGTGACGGTTTAAAGCGGCAGTAAAGTATTAAAAGCTTTCGAGTTCGCGAACTTGTATGAGAAGTTCAAACATTCAGTTTCAGCGTGTTTTGGGAATTCGCAAACTCATGGCACGGTTATTTAAGTTGCTGTGGTTCATTAAAATTCAATATCAGGCGGGATCATATTGATCTGGCGGGACGGTGGTGGACGGACGCGTTAACAACGCGCCGGGGACGGACGACGTGCCGAGGACGGCCCCTGCAACTGGCGCCCACCGTGGGACCAATAAATACTAAATATTCTGTGTACCGTACCACATAAACTACGTACGGTTTAACTTACTTATGTACTAACGGTTGCTCGGCTACGAATGAGATCGCCTGTCAGTTGTTTTAATTGCTCTGTGAAATTGGATTTGCAGTTTGTAGTGAAGGTAAAATTTACATAACGAAATAGTGATTATTCTATTAGGACTACCTAGATACTTTTTAATGTGAATTTATAGAAACGAATTTACTGTAGATACTGGGGTAGCAGCTATAATAACAATAATCATTTATTCACAACTCAACACACTGTACGGATTTGTATATGCACAATAATAATGGACCCTTGACTCTGAAACAATTTTGAATGTATTTTCAGACTCCGTGATTCCTCTTTGCTATATTTGAGGGAGTTATCCGGGTGAAACCGCGTGCGGGCAGTTAATGATTAAATAACTATTTTGCATTTAAATGAAAATCGAAGAGAAGTGTAATTAATTGGTATTAAATTAAACAGTAGCTGCACGGTTTAATTAATAGCTAATTGATAGTTGTTGTTGCTGGAGTGCCATCGATTGTAGTGCGATTGTTATGCTATTGTTCACACACGTACACTACTTTATAGCAATTAGAGAGCATATTATATATATTGCTGTTTGTTAATCTGCTTAGCAATAAACAAACGTCGTTTTTTCCTGTAACAATGCTCTCAATCCAACGGTTGTCTGGAAGATATCACTTTTATATTGTTCCAAGAACTTTCCACTTAAATATAACCTATAGCCATCATGGATAAATGGGCTATATAACACTGAAACAACTTTACAAAGCGGACCTGTAGTTTCTGAGATTAGCGCGTTCAAGCAAACAAACGCACTCTTCAGCTTTATATATTAGAAGAGATGACCAATGTTGAAATGAACTTGGCATCTGTAAAAATTATTATTTAGTGTCAAATGGGTTTCCGAAAGCGTCTTGAGATAATTTAATTTGATTATCTTGTTAGTTTTACGATCCGATTTTTTTAATGTACTGCGAATCAGTATATTCTAACTTCATTATGGATGTACAGGAAGTATTCTTAAAAAATAATATTGTTGAAACTAAATATAATTTGATAACGAAGTTTATAGCAATGTTAGGTAATATGATTGCTACGTTGATTGACGTTTCAGGAACCGGATATAAATCTTAATAATATAAAGAAAACTTCATCCAAATCATCGAATTCATCATCGAATTATGATTATAAGTACAATTTTGAAACTAGGCATTATCAGATTCCACGTTGATTTAAAAATAAGCAATTATTTATTCATTTGTTCAGACTAGGAAAAATTCCAAAGAAACTCAAAGGTTTCCTTGAAGCAATATCTTTAAAAAACAATCGTCTCCAATCATGAATCAGATCCAATTTGCATCGCACGATAACAAAAAAGCTAAAAACCTATTGAATCGAATTGATTAGAGCGAAAATTGTAGAGTACGCTTACCTAAATCTCATTGAAGTCTGCTTATAGCAGTTTAATCTCAACGAAACGGACCCAATTCCGAACTCTGCGAACAATACAAACCCTTATTTCTTTAATCATACTCTTTTATTTTTGCTGAAACACTTTTCTATTTTACTAAACGTAGTTCTTTTTCACGTAAATTCTACCTACATTATCCATGTGTCGCAGATGTTAAGAAAAAATTAAAAAGGTTCAACAAAATACGCTCTCATTCTGCGAAATATTATAAAGCGAACACGTTTAACGAATCCAGATTATATTCCAGTAAAAAATTGTATGCAAACAACATGCAGATAGTGCCATCTGTCGTGTTGTCTATACTAGCTGTATACTGCCAGTTATTCCCACCTGTTCTATTAAATATTAAAATTAATTCGACAGACTGAAATGGTTTCTCATTTCGTACAATACTACGCCCAGTTATTAGTTAGTTATAGTTATGGTACAGTGCAATCTTAATATAACGTACCTCAACGAATTACTCGATTCGACAAATTGTTAGTAATCCCCTTTAATTCATAAGAGTCAAAGTAAAATATACCTTCACATTACGAACATTACGAATAACCTCTATACGAATTTTCAAGAATAAAAAGAAGTGTAAATACCTATAATTGACGAAATTTGACAACCTAAAACCTTTATATATAACGTTCCCACCAATAAAATTTATATTTTCGATTCGGCAGCGTTTGTTTTCGAAAACAATAATTGCTGTTTGTTGGGAAGTAATGTAAACACTGGTGCTCGTCACTATTGTTAAAGATTGAAGTTGCAATGGATCAAAAACGTAAGAGGTGTTCCTTTTCAGTCGCAGGAAAGCGTTAATGTTGAAGTGAATAAAGCTATTTCGTTAACTCTTTATAACGAATTTTAGATCAACCTAACCTCTATATAACAAACCTCAATTGAAAATGAATGAAGTAATTCATTCATTCGTAGAAGTAACTTCATATAATGAATATTTACTTGTTCCCTTCCGATCTGTTATATCGAGGTTGCACTGTATATGGCTTTGTGCATACCAGTGTTACGGTGCGTGACGGCACACATTATGGTGAGCCCACTTCGATAACCGATGTACCTACGTATAAATATCAGAGCTTTTCACTTTTTTTACTGTGTATCCGAGTTTTCACATATGTTTATGTCGAATCGTTTATTATTGGAAAGTGGTGAGTCAAAAAAGTAATTGGTAGTAAGTTTTTCTTGTTACTTACAACACCGTTATTCAATATAACGTCGTTTGACATTTTCTCCTATATTTTTGTTCAAACTAAGGTTTTCATGTAATATGAGTTAATTCGCATAGCAAAAACTTTCATGAATATTTTAGTATCACCACCAGCCACTATAACGTCTACAGCTGAACATGTGCCTCCTCTCGAAGAAGGGTTTTGCCAGAGTCACCAACAACCTTGTCAGATAGGTGATCGCGGTATTATGTCGTAGCACAGGGACACGCTGCTGCCCGTTCCCTAGTATACGATTGTTATAATGTTATATCAATCAGGATAAACGGTTTAAAGTGCTTTCTAATGATAGTCCTTCAACCAACCAGACGCAAAGGTTTTTAGTCCGGCGTTAGGATCAAATCAATAGCCTCACAACTAAATACAAGACATTTATATAATAAGGAATAAAATTCAAGTCACAGTCTTTGTCTTCACAACGGAATTTTAATCTATTGTCACGAAAAGTGAATCTTATCTTAAATACAGAAGATTTCGAATTTGCGCCGTCCATAAGCCCTTTTAATTGCTCAGCTATTAGTTGAATATTACCTTTATCAATTTAGTGCCCCTTAGTACGAAGTGCAATTATTTACTTTCACGAATCACACGTAGAGTTATTAGTTGATAAATTTCTCTTTTGATGTGCTTGATACATGGGAGGAAATTGTACGTGTTTAATATGGAAATATAGTATCTATATATATATAGTAATCTCTAAGGAGATTAGCCATTTGCACATACACAAATCTAGAGCTCGGAAGCATAAGGTCGGATGTGCCATTATACGTCTGAAACATTCGACGTATGTGCCTTTATCGTAAACTGACACTTAAGACCAAATGCTGCGCCACCAAATGCGGTTGACACACCACCAACTTCTAAACTTCGGGCTGAAGTAGAAAGAGAAATAAAAATAGTACATCTACTATATATAAAGCTGAAAAGTTGTTTGTTTTCTTATCTCGGATGCTGGTCTAATTTGGTAAATTTAATGTTATAAATGGCACATTTATCGAGGAAGGCTAAATTTAATTAGGAAGTTCGTACGGGAACGGGCGTTACTCAGGTGATACTGCGTCGGAAGCTAGTCCTAAGTATAAAGCCCTAAAGCAAATCCAAGAGTCTTACATTAGTTACGTTGGTTTTGGATTGCGTTCGCCGAACATAGCGAGCGTCCACGAATTATCGCGAGCAATGACCGCGGACCTCAGTGTGTGTGTGACCAGACTTAACTCAATCCTGTCAACTTCCTCAAATACTTATAGTTGTATGCTCAAGCTCTCAGTACACATACGAATAAATTATTCTTGTTTTTACGATGAGTAGTTAAGTGAACCATACACCTTGGTATATAATATGCATCTTCCTCGCTTCCGTCTAAAGTGCCTCTTCACTCAACCGACCACGCCACCTCCACGGTTTTATTATTTCTATTCCCCTAGCCACAGAGGTTCGTTTAATTGCATTAAAAAACTTATTACACTGCCGTATTTTTGCTTTATCATTGTGTAGTATGTAAATTGAAAAAAATATGAGAAACAACGGCTTTACGGGTAAGTTATTATCGTCTGTTCCTCGGTGTATTTCATTATAAATTCTGTTTTATTATTAATTGTTATTAAGTTTAGATTCTCACTTTTAATTTAGTTGGTGGGAATGGTTTCTTTTTTATTTTGCCAAAAATAAATGGTATATATCTCGCTTCTGAAGACACGTTATTAAGCCATTGGTACCTGTTGTTATAACATCATCTATGTATAACAAGCGTTTAACAGGGAACGGGCGGCAGTCTCCCTGTGTGTGTTATTACATAATACTGCGGTCACCAGCCCGCTTCCGAACTGTGATAACAATAGAAAACCCTCTCTTGGGATAAGGTCAGCATTGAATGTTATGATAGGTACCCTGTTGTTATTACTATTAATTCGTAAAGAATGCTACATGTTACTTACCATTTTGTTTCCCCATTTCGGTATTTCTTTACTTATATATTCAATATATTTTTCAGCGGCTACAAAATAAAATAGATTGTCTTATTCATCCCGCCTAAATAAGGGTTAGCCGTAACATAAGGAAAGCCGGCAACAACCTTCCATTTATGGCAAGAAGTGACTGAATATGACTATTTAACCTGCGACGCTCCTTCCTGTGGTTAAAAGGAAAGCATTTTTCATCGCCGACTGCAATTTGTGGAACTCCAACACAGCTTGAATACAATCGTGAAATGTTACAGTTAAATTACGCGAAAACGTTATTTATTCACGGACGGGATCAATACAAGTTTGTGATCCGAACGTCTCCAGAATGCTTTACATTTTCTCTTTTACGATAAATTGTTTTCTTTGTGAAATATTTCTTTGAGTCCGCTTTGATCGAAGTTGTGGATACAATTTGAAGTATTGATGTTATTAGTAGTTGCTTTTGTAGTTGTGTATCTGTTTATAGCTTGTGTAGACAGTTTTTGGATTGGTATTATGTCGTTAATATTATGTGTCACGAGCAGAATAAAGTGTTTTAAATGAATATAAACTGACAAATAATAAACTGGAATTCACTTGATGTTATGTATATAAATATATATAGAATTTTGTAATTAATTCTTTTATTTAATAACTTTAGCACTATGAAAGTAAATGGCTGACTTAATGCCAGCGGCATTTTCTCCCAGTCAACCAAAGGGTGGTGCAGGGATAGTGTGGTAGCTAAAATAGAGAAAATTATAAAAGAGAAAAAGATACCATTGAGGTAAGTATAAAAGAACTATAAGTAATTTATCGATATGGGAGTCTGTAAGCAAAATTTCACGAGTGCCGGTATTTACATTGCACAGTAGTTAAGCATTGCCATTCATTGCCATTGCATAGATTTAGTTGTGTTATCACATTAAATAGGTATTTTATACGTAAACGTTACCATAAAATGATTTCAGATTTACTCGTCTGTAAAACCGAGTTGCTGAATCCTAAATATCTTCTGAAACATTCCTGTCGTTAGGATTGTTTACAAAGAGCAAAGTTCGTAAAACAAACTAAAACTGCTGACACGAAAGAGTTTTTTCCACTTCGATTTTCCACCTTCTTTTTGTTTGTTTGATGTACGTATGTTATTTCACTATGTTCTCTACCAAATACTGAAAATATTGGACTGATTGCTGTGAACGGATGATAAACGTAAAAGTAAAAATTCTGTTTTTTTTTTAACATAACAACTGAATTCGCCTTAAATATTTTTCTTTGTATATGTAGTGAATATCGTCAAGTATTTTTTTCTTTAATGGTTGGGTTTCATGATTCATTTAAAGTTTTAGAAGCGGCCGTAGCCCAATGGCTATGGGCGTCGGACTTTTGGTCACCGGTTCGATCCCCACCCATTGCACTCCCCACGTGAACCCACTCGTAACACAAGCATTTTAGCTCGAGAGGACAAGAATGAGGTAGTCTTTACTCTAATTTTCATCGACAATTGATTCAAGTTTATATTATATATATATATATATATATATATACGGGTTATTTTTTAAACATTAACAACCTTCCAGGGGGTGAAAGTACGATTATCAGCAACTTTTACTATGGGACCAACCCTGAAATCGCGAAAATAAAAATCAGCTGTTCCATACATTTTGTCGAGGTAAGTGAACAAAAATGTATGGAACAGCTGATTTAGTTTTCCAGATTTCAGGGTATTATTATAGTTTATATTTTTGCTTCTTTGTACTACTAATCAAATCACAGTAACACAAATAACCACTAGCTTCCCGTGCGGTTTCACCCGCGTAACTCCCATTTCCGTAAGAACTTCATAATTAAATATCACAAACAAACTTTTCAGCTTTATTTATTACTATAGATTCTCGACTCCTTATTTGACGTCTTGCCTTAGCACACACTATATCCGCGGCTTAACTATTTACGACACCCAGTGGTAATATTCCGAGTATGAATGTGCTTCGTGTCCGTGAATAGGATCTCTGTTACGGCCCTCTCGGTACTAAGATTTATTTATTAGTACACAAAACTTTCTCTCTTCTCTTGTATCCCATATTATGCTTTCTTGTATGTCTCCTCCACTTCGCTCTATCTTTGACGTCACCTTCGTAGTGAGGTTGAGGTTTTTATCCCTCTCTGCATTGGCAGTTACGACATGCTGGCGACCGAAAAATAAATTATTATATTATAAATGTTAATAAAAAATAATTTTAGGTTTTAAAAAAAAGAACGTCTATAAAAAAATACAGATAGATCGTGTTTGTTGAATGTGTTAAAACTCGGCCCAAAGCCAATTGTAATGTACCGCGTGTGTCCTGAATATACAGTTATAAAAAGTGCCATCTATTATTTATTAGTAGTTTAAGAGTGTTAGTGTCCTCATCCACCCTCTCAAAGGTATTCAAGAATAATACTTCGCTTTTATTTGTTACTAACGTGGTCTCAATTGCTATGGTTAAAGAAATCACCATAGAGACGGGAGACATTATTATTAATAATTTCATACTCCAAATATTGTTCTTGAATACGAGAGTAAATCAAGTCTAGTAATATTTGCTCTCATTAAATTACGATTACTATACAATAAACAATAGAACAAGTCTTCAAACCATACCGATACAATCTCATTACAATTTCAAAAGTCCGGAACAGGAGTCATTTGTCAACGCAACAATAATTCACCGAGGGAGTGAATGAGAATTTTCTTTGCTGCTTTCAAACTCGTAACATAACACGACGCTGCGCTACGATGCCTTCGTGCCAGCCAACCCTTTTTTGTGTAAGCTCATATTTTTCAGTAGCGACCGAATGGAACGCAATTTGTATAAGTTACGCCATTCTTTTGCGCGTTTTCCGTCTGCTTATATGTAAAAATATACATGACGATGAGATATTTGTGGTGCACATTTTTGTTTGGACTTAATTTGGTAAACAAGCCTCCTATTTAACATTGGCATGGTATAGTTGAGGGATTTTGCAGCCGACTCGGTGATCGCAGTAAGATGGTTACCAATGTTTATCAACACCACCCAATGTCTTCCAATGGGTGTCATAAGGGGCAACTAAGCAACATACAGCTGATGGAAGAGCAGCAGAAGCTATCCATTGGCGTCATATCTAGACCGTGGCACGGCATGGGTGAGGGATTTAGCAATAATCACCACCCTTCGAATCGACAAATCGACTCGATGAATGGTCAACTAATGATGATCAAGATCACCCAATGTCTGCCCATGGGTGATATAAAAGACGAATAAGCGACATACAGGTAATGGATGGGCAGCAGCATTTATCTGCTCGAATATACCTGGACGAAATAGGTGGCTTTTTCTGGGCATGAAACCATGCGGCACCAAGTACTTACTGCAACTACACGGTCTCACAATGCTTTATGTTTCATATTCATACTTTATTATTGCGTAATTCGTACGTACTCATTTTTAATTATCAATTAATCGTCTATAAAATAAGGGATAGTTATTACACTATTTAAATCGCTGATATCTTCCCGCGCGTGGTTTCACCAGCTTAACTCCCTTTCCCGTGGGAACTTTATAATTAAATAAAGCCTATGTCATCCAGAGATAGTGTAGCTTTACAACAACGGTAAAAGATTTTTTCAAATTATGTCCAGTAGTTTCGGAGCCAATTCAATACAAACATATTGTTCCCAAGGGAACTTCATAATTAAATATAGCCTATGTTACTCAGGGATAATGTACCACTATAATGGTGAAAGAATTGTCTAAATCCGTTTAGTAGTTTATGAGTTTATCCGAAACAAACATACAAAAATACAATCTTTTCCTGTTTATAATATTAGTTTAGATAAATAATACGCAATTTGGTTACAGTAGTATGAAAAAACCAATATTGACTATTAAGTATTTACTTGACTAAGTAGTGTCTCACTGCCGTGGTCTCTGTTGCTATGGTAATATAAATCATCAAAGTGACACGTGACATTCCCAAGTAAACTCATCTTATTTCTCAAGTGTTGTTATTGCATACGTGAGTTGCAATAAATCAGTGTAATCTTTACTAACCTTTCAATATTACAGATCCATTTCACCTAACTAGGAAACATTGTAGGACAAAGCAGCTGGACAAGGCTACAGTTTTTGTTAGAAACTAGTCGGAAATTGAAAAGTAGCGAGTCAAGTTTAAAGTGGCGATAACTACAGACGACAGCCGACAAATTGTACCGAAAGAGTGCATTTTATTGCGTGGATAATATCGAATTCGATCCCTCTCATGGCCACAGTTCTTCGTCCTTTGACGTTGATCTACTTTCCAATACACAATCACGTTTTTCGACGGCACACGCGAATTGAAGTAATGGATTAATTTAGATTTATGGCTTACCTTAATTCTCACGGTTGGATCGGATTATTTTTATTGAATGAAACGAATAGATTTCATTAAAGCTGTTTGATATTATGTACTGTATGTATATACACGTTGTGATTAACTTAGGTTTTATCTCGTGTGGGAGAAGATTAATTTAGTTTAGTTTGGAGCGTGTATTGAACTCGCTTGGCTGTGAGGTCGCAGGTTCATTGGCCGAAGTATATAATATCTGATTTACATGGTTCTTACAGGGTTCTCTTTGTCTTTGTTCGTTTTTTTTTTTTGTTGACAGAATGGTGACGCACCGTACCGAGTTACTTAAGATCAATGCCAGTCAGTGCCATTGATTCTTAATTCCTAATATAGCAAATGGGTATTTATATTGTAACACATCGTTCGTAAATGGCTTGTGTGACGTGATGCGGCAATTGTACTAATGGAATCACTACACATAGGTAATTTAAATTAAATTAACACATCCAAATATTAAAATAATGCGACTTCTACGTCATTTATTAATTCAGATTTAGTATACACTAAATCTACCATCATCAGCCCTTAAAATGTCCATTGCTAAGCATGGGCCTTCCTTTGAGGACGGGTTTTGCCATAATCACTAAGTTTGGCAGGCGGGTTGGCAACCGCAGTATTATGTACAACAACACGCTGCTACCCATTACCTGTGATATTCGATTGTCATAGATTAAGTTATGACAGTCGAGACCAACGGCTTAACATGCTATCTGAGGACAACTAGGTCTGGAAAGAAATCTTAGATTTTTCATAAAGATTTCTTGTGCGGCGTGTAGATAGTACCTACGACCTCCGGGGCTTTAAGCTAGACTTATACTCCAACGGAGGTTATGTTAATATATTTATCATTTAATAAATTCCGTTTCTCGGATGATTCTGAACTTAAAGCTTAAACTCTGCTCAAAGCCTCTGGCCAAAACTGCAATTTACATAGACACAGTACCTATCTACAAGATAAATGAGATAAAGATTGACTTATTTAAAACATGTAACAGTACTAGTTTGACAGTTCAATGGCTTGTTAGTTTTCCAAGACTCGATGACTCACTGTTACAAACTCTCTCTTTGTTTTAGATGCTGCGATGTATTGTCTTAACTATTCCAATTATTCATTGCCATATGGACAAAGTACTTCATAAAACTTTTAAATAAAAAAGAACTGAGATACAAAACGATCAGTCGATAAAAGATTTTTGAATAGATCGCTCGACACCGAAAGTTAATAGCTACGGACTACACCGGCGGCTCTGTGGTTACGGCAGTGGCTCATTAAACCTGGT
Source organism: Nycteola revayana (assembly GCA_947037095.2). NCBI lineage: Eukaryota > Metazoa > Arthropoda > Insecta > Lepidoptera > Nolidae > Nycteola > Nycteola revayana. Next base: position 16,919,375 of record OX344849.2, on the reverse strand, counting down.
TCTGGGTTCGATTTTCACCCGGGAATTATTTGTGAGCGTGTAAGCACACCGAGATTCAAACAAATAGTTGTTCTGAGTCTGAGTTAGTGATCGTGAATTATGTGTGTTTGTTAAGTCCCCCGCGACACAGAGATTTATTTCACTAGTGCGTGAGTTGTTTAAAAAAAATAAAAGCTAAGTAACCAATTAGAAAACCAATCTATGTCTATTATAAACCTACCTAATTCAAAAGTAATATGGGATATATTTTAATTGGAGGTGTCACAGGAACATGGGCTTCACGGATATGAAAGAATCTTTATAAACTACGCGTGCGAATTAACATGGAACCTTGCTCGGAAATAAACCTTCCTCCCGCTACCCCGCACGAGGCCCCGCTCTCATCCTGATCCCCAAACTGCGCAACGTATTTTGATGTGTTTTTTTTATAGATAGAGTGATTCAAGAGGAAGTTTTATATGTACAATACATCAGCATTGCATCCGTGCGAAGCCGCCCCGGGTCGCTAGTAAAATAATAATTAAAGTCTATATACTAAATGCATAGGGCGTTAAAGTATGCATATTTAAATATATCTTAATTCGGATAACTCTAATAAGTCTCCGAAGTACATAATAGTAGAGTGATAGGTAGAAGCGTAGTGGTCGGTGGAGTGCTCGAGTGGAACGCCCTGAGATCGTGTTCGCGGTTGTTGGCGGCTGATTAAATCTGTCGGGTGCAAGTGCGGCAACATGCGGTCACCGGCTGCGACCTCCTCCGTGCCACTACACGCCGCTTCACAGAGTCGAACTGACTATACCACATGGCCATGTTTGAGGGGTCTTGGATTGGAAATGTATGGTTTTGATTCACATTTTTGCGGCTCTTGTCGGGTGTAAGTGCGAATTCTTGCGGACAATAATTTATTACCTACTACACGTCACTTCGCATTTAATTTTGTTTCCGCTTTCTTGTATTTGTAATGTTTTATATTGTCAGTTTTATATTATTAACGAATTCTTATACTAAACTGAAAAAATGTGTATGCCAAATGTGATGTATTTTGATGTGTTAAAAAACTTGAAATAATAAATTTATATAATAAATATAATATAAACATTAAATGTTGCACATTCATATTTCGCCCTATGCTCCACTTATAAAGAAAAAAAATGGCCAAGTACGAGTCGGATTGTTGTATGGGAGCCCCCTTAAATATTAATTTTATTTTATTTTTAGTAAATATAAACATTAAATGTTGCACATTCATATTTCGCCCTATGCTCGACTTATAAAGAAAAAAAACGGCCAAGTACGAGTCGGATTGTCGTATGGGAGCCCCCCTTAAATATATATTTTATTTTATTTTTAGTATTTGTTTTTATAGCGACAACAGAAATACATCATCTGTGAAAATTTTAAGTGTCTAGCTATCGCGGTTCTTGAGATATAGCCTGGTGACAGACAGCGAAGTCTTAGTTATTACAGGTTTTTAGCCTTTGGGTACGGAACCCTAAAAACATATTTTCGGGTAAAATTTTAACTTACTAGTAACTGGTATTTATGCTATTTTTATATCATAGACCCAGATAAATAAAATTAAACTCAACATTCATATTTCTATTTCTAATTTAGGGCCTTATTATTAACACCACCGAGGATCTCCAGCCTAATCCGACCCTGTTGTTCTTTTACTGAAATCAGACGCTGTATAGAGCACCGACCACCATGCAAGTGCCACAGACAAGCACAAGACTTGTCTGATTTAATTATGACGAGTTCGAGTTTCAGATTCGAATCAGATTATTAAAAAAAAAAACACAGATTAAAAAAGAGCGGCAAAATCCGAGGCAGAGAGAGAGAATAACCACGAATGCAATCGTTACTTATTTGACAGTTTATGGTTTATCCAAAAATTCAAAATTTAAAAATCATTTATTCTTATTTATTTCATACCATGCGTTACCGGACCTGACTCTTACTGACAAAACACTGCCAAAGCCATAAATAATGAATAATCCAGAAGCTAATTAGGTTGAATATCCAATGTAACAAATTGATATTACGGTCTTTAATACATAAATAAAGCAAATATTCCTTGACGGATTAAATTACACTTTATTTGCACTCACTTACACGGTATTGCACAATCCCGGACGATATGGCCACGTTTGATTAAAAAAGGCTTAAAAAAGGCACATTATATACTTATACTATCAACATCAAAACTAAAATTACTATTATATGTCGCGTGTATAGTTGGATCGGCGCGGCCATTCAATAGAACGCCTAGCCCGTTAGTTGGACACGGCCGACATTCAATGAAATGGCAAAAGGAAAACTAGCCAAATAGTTGATTTTGGGTGGTTAAAAAAAAATACAAACAACAATATAAGCTAACGTTAAACGTAAAGTGATGTTAGTTCAATAAACGATTGGCCTAGGCATTCAATTAAATGTCAGCGTTTGAATGGCGGGCTGAACGTTCCGCTTGAATGGCTTATTTGACTAGATAGCTGCGATATATATGACATCATGTAATTTATAATAATAATAGTCGCAGTGAATATATTTATATCTCAAAAATGAACGCGAGCAGAAATACTGTCTGTACCTATTATAAGAAGTGCAATATATGAGTACTCTAAAACTGAGTGATATTTTTCACAAAAACGGCAATAAAACGACCAAGAGCAGTGTCACAAACTATCTGTGCACGCTCGCTTGCATAAAACTAGTTAATTAACATACTCACTAGCAACCGCATTTAAATGTTTAAAAGCACTCGTAGCGTACGGGGAAAAATGCTGGCTTGAATTTTTCCACAGAATTCCGCTGAATCGGTTTTACTAATTCTATTTTGGCAATGCCTATCATTTTTGCTTGATGTGAGCCCCGCTTTTAGAGGAGAGGCGTCGAATTTTCTTTATTATTTACTTGGCACTCCTGAACATTCACGATAATGCGGGCTTGCGAAAAATCTAATAAAGCAAGGGAGGGAGGGTGTGATAGGAAAAAAGCGCGGTTAATGTTCTTTGAGTCACAGATGCAAATTATTTGGGACACAATGGAAGCGTCGCGTCGTCCTGTGGTCGCAACACTTATCAAGATTTTTGATGTTCATCTGAGTCGTTCTTTTTTTTATCAGTTATCGGGTTTCCGTTTCCTTTGTTACGCCGGACGCCATATTTTTAAAACGTTACGTGTATTCTGAAAATAAATATTGTGGTTGTGATTTTAGCTTTTATAGTTTACTAGCTTCCCACGCGCGGTCTTTAGCTTTACACATTAGTACTAGCAATCCGCCCCGGCTTTGTTTGGGTGCAATGCTGAGGTATAAACGTTCCTCTTGAATCATTCAATCTGTAAAAAAAAAACCGCATCATAATCCGTTACGTAATTTTAAAGATGTTATCATCCTTAGGGACAGACATACAGCGGGATGCGACTTTGTTTTATACTATTTACTGATATAAAAGTATATAGATGACTTTTTCACGACTATGATTAAATTGTGTGTAAATAACATCATCATCTTCAGCCCGAATTACATCCACAATTCTGTCTACAAGTACCTTTACAGTTTTCTGAGAAAATCCCACCCCAGTCATAACGAGAACATACCTACATGTTTTCCTTGGCACTATATGCTAACAATTTTACAAGACTATATTTGTATCAGCTTAAATGTTTTATCAGCATTGTGGCCGCGGTCCTAAAATGATTTGCAAACAATTTTAAATGCTTTCAGGACTGTGGCAGCAACGCTAGTTTTCCATGAAACCACAAAGCTTCTACAGTAGGTATTTGATCAAGTCAAACGTGCAAAATATCTCGTGTATACCTATTTAACTTGGCTGCGTTAACACTTTAGTTGAGTATTAATTTATTCTTGTTCAATGTACACACACACTATACAAATATTTGCTTTGCAATGCTCGCATGTTACATTAATTGCAGCTTAGTAATTTCTTATAGTTTATTGGTTCTATCCGGATTTTTGATTATAAAGAAGAAAGCATTATCAGATAAGTGCGACGTAGTACTTTATAATCTCAGTGATTAAATGTCATATAATTCCCATAGAGAAAATTCTATGAATTATATGTTTTATTAGCTTCACTTTTACTTTTTTGTTTTTGGAAGTCTCTTTAAGCAAACCTCTTTCTATAAAAAACAGCTATGCTAATAATATTCGTTACGATCGCGATATGATAACAAGGGAAAGGGTACACAACAAACTACAATGTGTTGCAACAATGAGGCGGACATTTTGGAAACTTCATGTCCCTTCATTAAGTTTATTTGAATCATTTGGTTTTGGTGCTTGTTTTTCAGTTTTCTTTTTGTAAAAAATAATAGAAACACTTTTTAACTTGTTAATTTATGGTTGCTAATTGTTGGAGTAAGTATTTTTGATTAACTATTATGGTTAACTGTTATCAGAAGACCATAATTTATAATGATTCATTTAAATATGACATTTAGTTTTTAAATAATTACAGTTTGTTTGCATTGGATCACACAGTCATTAAAAAATAACTTGAGTCCATCACATGATACAATTTAAAAAATGTATGTTTTGACCCTTCACAATATGTGTAATTTATAATTATAGAAGCGTTCAAGGTAAAGCTTGAAGTATTTTTTCTTGTTTTTAATATCATTGAGCATTTAATTTATTATTATTTTGCACAGGCACATCAACAGAAACAATAATTAATACGCCTTTGATGTGCCTTTGACGCCGTGCAAATAAAATGCTCTTTTAAATTTTATTTTCTTATACAAACGTTAACCCTTTTGAGATTTTCTTTTTTCTTTTTCCAGTACTGTTAGGTTATTCTTTGTTTTTAATACCGTGTTTATTATGTTCTATTGTACACCGTGATGTAAAAGTTCCATATGAGATCGTAAACTCTAGCGTATTAAGACTGCTTTAGTGAATATTTACTTCAGTTCTTAAGTGTTTGTTTGATACAAATCTATAAAATGGTTTAATGCCGACCAGACGTTGTTAATAATGAATACCGACGTTTTAGTTCTAAAACCACTTAGGTCATTATTGGTGGGTATAAAATTTTAATGCCATTTGCTAGAGAATCGGAAGACCAAACGTTTCAGCCAATAAGACACTCACATCGTCCAATAAACACGTGTAAAATAATGTTAAAGTATTTTTGATTAACTATTATGGTTAACTGTTATCAGAAGACCATTATTTATAATGATTCATTTAAATATGACATTTAGTTTTTAAATAATTACAGTTTGTTTGCATTGGATCACACAGTCATTAAAAAATAACTTGAGTCCATCACATGAAACAATTTAAAAAATGTATGTTTTGACCCTTCACAATATGTGTAATTTATAATTATAGAAGCGTTCATTATTTCTGACAAACGTGATGTTAGAATCTTAGCGACGCTATGATGTCTAGAATGACTATAATATCACTGAAGGAAGTGCCAGTATGCCAATGGTTTTGTGATCCAATGTCAAAAATATTGGTTTAATTGCACTACCGAAGTAAACCCATTCGAAACACAAGCTTGTGCAAAACCGGGATTAACAGGAATACTAATTTTTCAAATCGACCAGTAGTTCCTCAGTTAGAACGCGCTACGTTCTAGCAAACAAACAAACTAATTCTTCAATTTTATTATTGTGGTATTATGGCGTTGAGTTTTTAAGGGAAGTTTTATGCAACTGACGCTCTACAGTTCGCGGGCCACTCGGACTTCGGGTCTACGGAGGCATCGTAAAGGTCGAAAGGGCCAACCTTAGCAAGCACAGCCTTACTTATTCCCGCCGGAGTCCATAGCTACCAGAGATTAGTTTGACGAAGGTATTGGTGGTTTTAAAGGCACTTAAAATAAAAAAACCAAGGCTACATCGATGTTACAAAAAAGATAGAATAATTTTCGTTACTCCTGTTATTTTTACAAAAAACATTCGACTAAGTTCACGATAAGAGCTTATTGTTGTTTAAATCGGGAATTTTGTCCTTAAGTATAACAGAATAAGGTTTGTATTCCTTTCGCCATCACCGTGATGAGGTTTAAATCCAGTAGGAGTGCAAAGTAAAGAAAGATTTCATAGCGGGCCATAAAAGCTTCTTATATCGTCCGTCATAGTCGGAATATATTACAGTTATATGTTACACAAAGGTTTATCCAGTGAACCAAACACGGTAAATGTGTCTACTATCAATATTCTGGATTCCTTTAGAGGCGGTTACATATCCTGTTTTATGATTATGATTCTCGTTCCGTTGTTTTTCAACAACAGCCCGTTTTCGTCCACTGCTGAACATGGGCCTCCTATTAACAAACTGTGACGTGATGCCACGATCGTTAAGGAATATTGCCATAATCACCACGCTTGGCAGACGGATTGGTGATCGCAGTGAGAAGTAAACCTTGAGCTAATAGATGCTGCTGCCCATACATCAGCCAAATGTCCCTTAGTCGCCTTTTACGACACCCATGGGAGGAAATGGTGGTCTATTCTAAGCCAGAAACCACACGGCAAGTTTTCACCGTCTTTTTAGGGTTCCGTAGCCAAATGGCAAAAAACGGAACCCTTATAGATTCGTCATGTCTGTCTGTCTGTCTGTCTGTCCGTCCGTATGTCACAGCCACTTTTTTCCGAAACTATATGAACTATAATGGTGAAACTTGGTTAGTAGATGTATTTTGTGAACCGCATTAAGATTTTCACACAAAAATAGAAAAAAAACAATAAATTTTGGGGTTCCCCATACATAGAACTGGAACTCAAAAAATGTTTTTTCGTCGAACCCATACGTGTCACACATCTATGAATAGGTCTTCAAAAATGATGTTGAGGTTTCTAATGTAATTTTTTTCTAAACTGAATAGTTTGCGCGAGAGACACTTTCAAAGTGGTAAAATGTGTGTCCCCCCCCCTGTATCTACTAAAATGAGAGAATGATAAATCTAAAAAAAATATATGATGTACATAGCCATGCAAACTACCACCGAAAATTGGTTTGAACGAGATCAAGTAAGTAGTTTTTTTTTAATACGTCATAAACCGTAAACCGCAATTTACCTTTCATTCAATCAACTATTATTTACATCGATCAGAGTTACAACGAGCTACAAGAACGTTTATACTATGTTACTTGTTGTATTCTTGATATCAAAAATAGGTAGGCACTTGCAACTAGTAGGTACGGAACCCTTCGTGCGAGAGTCCGACTCGCACTTGGCCGGTTTTTTAATGTTGATTTTCTTTTAGTGTGTCTGTGACGTTGTGTTAAAAGATTTGTTTTAAATCGCGGAGATCATAAGTCCACAGGTCGTCCAAACGTCGAAAAAGATATCTTTGTGTAAAGTCTAGGATTGCTTTCATTGATTGAGGAACTATCCGAACCTCGGAAAGCACGCTCAAGCCGTTGTTCCTGATTGTTATAACATTACAAACAACATGTTTACTTGTATACCATAGAATGGGCAGCAGGGTTTCCTTGTATGTTACAATATAATACTGCGGTCACAAACGTATCTGCCTAGCGTGGTAACTATGGCAATTGGAGGGTATTGCCATAGTTACCACGCTTTAATGAGAATGATGATTCTGGAAACTTCGCTCTACATATAGAATTGTAGATAGGTTTAGCAGTTTTCATTTTTAATAAGTTTTTATAGACAGTATGATAAAGAGAGGCAAGGAGACACTTTTTCTATGTTTTATAAGCCTTTGTCTTCTCAACATTGTGTTAATTTTGTACAAGATGTTTTAAAATTTATTGTGATGTACAACGAGATATTTTCCATAAAATTATGTTCTCTTCGGACTTTTTAAATATTTTTTACATAAATTTACCTTTAAAGCACGTCTGTTATTTTATTTTATAAGCTTAGTTAGTCGTTTTTTTTTTAATTTACATTCTTCAAATAAAGTTTGCAGCACTTTTAACAGTTTTCTATAAAACTTAATTATCAAGTTAATACATAATTGATATGCTACTAATATAAATATATGTTTTTATTGAAAACTAGAAGTTAACCGTGTGGTTTAGAGTATTTCGCGTTAAAAGTCTGAGTTACAACAAACGCTTGCGACTTTTAGCCCGTAGCGCCATCTATGGACGCAAACGGTGAACTCATATAATAAGAAAATTCTTTAGAACAAAAGTTGTATTGGGCATGAACACAGTTGAAATTCATTTCAATTCTAACCTCACATTTTTATGCATGACTAAATTTTAGGTAGAATCGTGTAACAGAAAGTTAAAGAACCATACATATTTATCAGGCACAACGAGGAGCATATTTCGAAGCTCAAATAAAATATTCCTTGTATTCTTTATGCATAGTTTGTAAGAAATCTGTGATAGGGAGGCGACAAGATGCAACGGGCCCGATGGAAACGCCTTGGGGCATTACTGCTCGGACTTCGATCAACTCCGCCAAGAAAACTTGTATTTCGATGTATTTTAGTTGAGGATCTAGTATTTTACGGCATCTTAAATTGATTTTCAAAATTCAAACGCCTAGAAACCCTATATTAATAAAAATAATAGCAGTAGTAATAGTATAGTTAGTATTTAAATAGGCTACTTTTAATTTAAAGTAACTACTTTTAGCTGTATATTTTATTAGGTATTATATTTTCCTTGTAAACAAACTTTTTTTGTAAATATAAATTAAGAACGACTTGACTGATTTTCAGATTTTTTAAATGTGCTGATAATTCTGAAGACGATATTTCTACGAAAGGAAATGCTGTGGGCGCTCGCGTTGTTCATGCGCTTGAAGAAGGAGCACGCCCAATGTGGGGTCAGCCTTGCCAGAACTCCATGTTCAGTGGACTTAATATAGGCTAACAATGACCATCATATATGTTTGTGTCAACGTATGTTAATCATATGATCTTCACCTTTATATAAATATCAATACTAATATATAAACTGAAGATTTTGTACTTATTTTTTATTGTTGTGATTAAAAAGTGTTTATATAGCCCATTTATCGAGGAAGGCTATATTTAATTATAAAATTCTCACGGGCTCTTCGTCAGTTATATAAGTAGAAAGGAATATTCACCTCTCTGAGGGTAAGAATCTCGTATAACGGTGCGCGATATGACAACGATTTGTAAGAATTGAAGCTAATTGCTATTCATAATAAGGACTTCCTCAAACACAATAGACGTGATCACTCAATTATCTATATAAGGAATTTAAAAGGCGTCTATAAACGATATGGCATTTAATTTTGATCAAGTTATTTTTAACCTTATTTTAATAGTATTTAAATTCATATTACTTTACACGCCGCATCGTGGCATGCTGTGACATGTAAAGAAATATGAGTTCTAATCTTATTGAAATTAGGTTAAAAATAATATGATCAGAATATTATTATATTTGCCGTGCAGTGGGGGCCTTAATAGTACTATTTTACAATAACTGGCCAATCAATGTGAATTTGATTTTTAAGACTAAACGTAGTTTAAAAATTGCTAAAAATTTTTTTTAAAATTTATGTCTAAAGCTTCAGATACAGTATAGTGTAGGAGAGTGGAAATTAAAATTTAAAATTCTTAACATTAAAATCTCCTAACAACTTTGATATTTAAAGTTATAACATATAAGTATTATAACATTACCTACCTATTTAAAATCGTCGCTGACAAAACTGATCACATAGTTCCCCGTAATATGACGTGAGTGGTGCAAACAAGGCTGCGCGTGCGCCGACATCACCGAGTTCGTTCACTCGCTCCCACACCGCCCTCTATCCGGGAAGCTGGTAGCAACGCACTACAATTACCTACCTATTGTATTGGTCACGCTTTGCTATTCTAAAAGTATAATTACAGATATCGTGCAAACTTGTTGCCGTGAAAATAAATAATTTACGTGGCATTGACAGTCAGTGTTATCTGCGTAAATACAGTTTTCACTGCGAGGATATACTACCTACCTGTAGTTAGTTAACCATAATGAATTTGCTGTTATGAAACATCGGAAAATAATGTTGTTATTGCAGTAGTTGGTAGTTTTTATTGATTCTGTTGTGTGTCTTGTGCTGTATGTGTCGTAGGCTAATTGTATATTACTCCGGGCGTCCCTATAATTGGGCAAATGGGCCACTGTAAGTGTGGCCCTGGAGATCCTGCGATACCATATTGGCTGCGGGCCGGGGGGCCGGATCGCTCATGCGTACCCCGTCAACGGCGGATCGAAGGAGTGTCCGGGAGGTTTTAGTGGTTGGTAGGGTCCTCTCCTCGTGGTATGAGTTTAGCATACCACGCTATGGAGAGGGCGAGTCCCACATATCCCACAGCCAGCGCGCGAATATGCTGCAGCGGCGGTAGGAATGCGTAAACGCATTTCCCCACGGAAAACAAAAAAATAAAAAAAGGCTAATTGTGTATTTCGCCGAATGTGATACAGAGGGAAATGCTGCTTCTCGTCCCATGGTATGGTTCCCCCTGTTAAGGTTGATGTCATAACAATCGGGACCAACGGCTTGACCTGCCTTCCGAGAGACGCCCTGTAGTCCCTTAAACAATAAGACCCGGAAATAAATCTTAGTATTTACACAAAGATTTCTTGTCCAGTGTGGGGATCGGAACCATGAATAATGAATTTGCTGTTATGAAACATCGGAAAATAATGTTGTTATAGTAATTGATAGTTGTTATTGATTAAGTTAATGTGTAATGACCTTAACCGCGACCTGTGCTGTGTGGGTAGGCTAATTGTTTAATTCGCCGAATGATAATATAGAAATAGAAAAATACGTCCGTTTTGTATAACGGATTTAGCTCGATTGGTTTCCGACTGACTCATTCAGTCAATGAGTTAAATGAACTTAATGAACCGTGTAATATTTTCTATTATTTATTTTTTTCATTAAGTGAACCAATTCTTCTATAGTTGGCTAGATTTTACCGAGTCTATTACAAAAATGCGACAAAACATGGAACCTCGAATAACAAATTATATAATAAAATCATAAAAATGTGCATTACTATTATAAAAACGTCAAAAATAATGGGCCTATTTTTTGTTTAATCCAAAGTCCTGTGACACATTCACCAATCGAATGAATGATTAAATATCGTTGTAATACGTTTGTAAAGCTTATCATTAATATTGTTGAGCCTGCATGAAATGCTGCATTATTTCGAAAGTAGCTTTCAATCATTGTTATGCGAGGTTTTTTTTCGAATGTAGATATGTAGGTTACGAGACAGTTCCAGTTCCACTGAGGATAAAGCCTGGCAGGGGTCTGGCCGTTTTTAACTGGTTTAAATACTACAAACTAGATAACCTGTTCAAGCGTGTGCCATGCCCATGTGGGGCTTGGACCTGGGCTTAGTGCGGTCGCTGGCAGTGTCTAGCTATATTCCAGAAGAATATACCATTCCGATATCGACATATATACAAATAGTATGGCTTAATTCATAAGATAAGATACTCTTTATTGCACACTAACATAACAACACAAATAAAAATTGTAAAAAGTAATAGTTATAAATGTACGATCGGCGGTCTTATCGCAGACAGCGATCTCTTCCAGACAACCTTTGGATGGAATGAAAATGAATAGGAAAAAGCATGAAGGGATCATATCAATACTTGTTTCTCGGTCGGACATAGGTATGTAGTTACAACTTTACTTCTTCACCGGGCATATAGGCGAGCAGAGTTCCAGCCTAGGCTGTTATAGCTGTGCTAGCTTCATAATATTAGTTTATCTAGATAAACTAAACTACTACTGAAGAGTTTGCTTATCTCTGCAACAACTACGGGTTCGATGTCCGATTTGATAAAATATTTCAATGTTAGATAGCCCATTTATCAAGTAGGCTATATTAGGCTATATATTATCACGCTATAACCAAAAATACCTATAAGATTGCACGCGGATGAAGACGCAGGATCCAGCTAGTTGTAGTTATAATATAAAGCTTGTCATTATTGTTGAGGATCCGTTAAATGATGCATCATTTCGAAAGTCTCTATCAATCATGATTGACGTTGAGAACAATGTGTTATTGTATTATCTGATGTGCCGGTATGTCCGTCTACGACCATACTATAGGTCAAGGTTTCCCAAACATTTTCATCCCGCGGCGCAGTTACAAAATATAGGTTTTTGTCACTTTTGGAAAACACACCGTCGTAAGAAATCCCTACAATATTAGTTATTATTGTGGATAGCTACTATTAGTTAGAGAGGAACAAAAATTTCAATATCTACATTATGAGTATATTTCTTACAAATTCTTATAAAATACGATAGTTATTCAGACGGAGGAGTTTAGTGATCTCCACAGCAAAAAATCTAGCTAAAGCTTGTGCATGTAAATAATCTTGGATCGTAAGAATTTTCGCCATAATCATCTGCAAAAGTACTTTGTAAACTGCCTTTGTTCTTTATCATCGCGAGCGCAATAAAAAATTTCTTTTTACTTTCTACGGCGCACACTTTGGGAACCCCTGCTATATGTACGTATCTGTATATTGAGAGCAAGAGTGTATATAATATATGATTGACAGCATTTATTATGAAGCTTTATATAAGCTTCCAAAATATGTGTAATTACTTCAGCTAAAGATAATATTACGTATGCCTCTATGTTTTAAAAACATAAGAGGCATATCTGTACTTAATATGTAAAGCCAAAGAGTTTATTTGTGTGCGTTCAACGACCTAAACTCAGGAACTCATCGAAAATTAAAATGTACTAGGTATTTCATAGAACATTCTTCACTAATGTAATCAGTATATGTGACACTAAAAACTGCACTGTTAAAGGTATGGCATAAAGTTTGGAAGCACCTTATAATATTTAAATCATAATTCCTTAGAAAACAGTATAGAAATAAAATAAAGGATTATAAGTAGATACGAAAACCTTGCTCATTCTTAAAGGAAAACATGTGTTGAAACAGCGGCTAATTGCCAATCAAATTCCTACCTTTACAATCACAACACGTTTAAACGGATTCCTGTATGAATATAACACTCCGACTAAATTCTACAAAACCTACTTCATACTGTATGTTAATAATAATAATGATAATAATGATTTATTTTCTCACCACAATATAGTAACATAACATTTAAAAGTACATGTGAGCCTCAATATTATATTGTGGGAGACTGGTGCCTAAGCTAGGCTCGAGGCCTGTGTTTCAGGACACCAGGTCTCCACCCCTTAGTTAGTTACATTTCAAGTAATATGCAAATTTTGTCATTACTACTATATCGTACTTTTTTTATACAATGAGGTAAATCGTTTTTATGACATGTTGTTTCTGTTAGCATTTACAAGTTACACGAGACAGGTTTACATAGTTAAAAAGAATACATCGAATAATATTAAACATTAATCAATAGATGTTAGTTGGTTTATGAGTGTGTATTTGCGTGGATATGTGCGAATGTGTGTGTGTGTGTGTACATGTGGATGTGTGCGTGTGTGTGTGTTTATCTCATGAAGAGTGACCATTTGCCTACACCTTAAACTGGTATGGAAAGCACAGCTTCAGTCTCATCATAGTTTAGACCTTTTAACCAATTAGTAAGAGTTTAATAAAGTTAGTTAATTAGTTTTAATAAAGTAAATGAAAGGCCAGAGTGCTTGACAACAACTGATATATTAATTATCACTTTGAAATCATATAAACTAACCATTAACATACCATAACATCTCCCCGAAATAATTAAGTTAACATAACTAAAGAAAGATAAAAATAGAGACCTAAAAAAGGTAAGAAATAACACATAAACCAAAACACTACAAAATCCACATTAAACAAATAACTTGTAAGAACTAATCATAAATGTATACTACTGTCACCATGTTATACAGTAGGTAAATGAAAGGCCTGAGTGCTTGACAACAACTGATATATTAACCATCGTTTTGACATCATATAAAGTCATAATCACTCAATCGCCAGCGACCGCCCTGAGCCGAGGTCCTAGCCCCACAGGGGGCGCCATCTTGCGCAGGTTGCTTAGTTTGAAGTTTTTTCAACCTTTTATTAAAGCTGGAGCTCTGCTCGCCTTTATGCCCGGTGAAGTAGCAAAGCCTCGTGGCTAACAACGTAAATCCATCAGAAAAAAAATATGAAAATATGACATCATATAAACAAACCAGAAACGTATCATAACACTGTACTTTTTTTTCTAGTTAACTCAGAGATTGGCAACTTTCAACACCGTTGTTGACGTACGAGAGTAGTTAGGAAACTTGAAATTGGGTTGGACAGTAGCTTATGTACGTGCTAGCGCAAAGGTTGGCTCTAACCTCAATTTCCCCGTAATAGCCGCTGAAGTTTATATAGACAGAAAGTTGGCATAGCATGACCCAAAATAAGTTATAGAACCAAAATATTGTGCTGCTACTTTCATACTTAGACCAAATAAAAAGTAAAGACGCAGCCCTGCGAGTAACACATGAACTTACGCACTCACGCGTACCAAAACCCGTGCCAAAACTATGACGTACCTTATCAGTCGATATGTCATTCTATCGCAGCGTTAGGTGCTTGACATATTAATAAACTTAATTATTGGTTGACCAAAAATCCAAATTGTGTTATGAAATGGTGTACCTACAAATCAAAGTTCAACTTTTTTGTTATAATATTGGGGTATTGTGAAAAATCATAGCAAAAAATAGGCATGAAGACAAAAAAAAATATTTAGTCCGACATTTAGATACGAAAAATATATTTGACACGTATTTTTTTATTTATTAAATCAATAGAAAATTACAAAGATACAGAGCAACAACAAGCTAAAAAGTGCAGGAGAGTGAGGCTTGTGACGTCACTACGACGTAAAATAAAATTGTACATAGAAGTGATGTCACATGAAATTTCAAAACGGTGTATCTTCGTCATTGTGTAACGAAAAAAAAATACGTGTCCAATATATTTTCGAAATCTAACTGACGAACTTATTATATTTTTTTTAGTCTTCATGGCTATCGCACCTACACTACTGCACAAAAAAAAAAACAGTGCATTGTTTGACAGCGGTCCGTCTTGGCTTTTGATTTGCTCTGAGCCTTCATATTACGTTATTTTGTAAACTGAGCGCGTGATCCATTTATTTTCCAATATAAAACGGTACATAAAACAAGAAACCTTCAAACTAGATCGAATTCCGATCAAAATATTCCACTAGGGAAGGTCTTCCAAATATGACGTGAAAAATAGGGTTGTTTGTCTCATATTCATAGCGGCGACCGCGATAAAGCCACCAGAAATTGATGGTCGACGAAATTGGCTTATTGACAAGTGACGTCAGGGTTCCGGAGCGACGCTCACACGTCTACACTTGATTGCGGTCCTGTGATGAATGTCGCTTAACTGTGGGTTGGCACGTGACCTATTTCTCCTAAAATACCTACTCACGTGCTGACACAAATCACTTTACGTAAGCACTCGTAAACAGCAGAGCTCGGGGCCCGGGTGTGGATTCCCGAATTAAACCGCGCCCCTATTAAGGCAATCGAAATGTTATCTTAACGATACCTATACCGTTGTGGCCGAGTGTATTGGGAACGGACGATCCCATTTAGGGTTTGTTTTAAACCAATGATAAATACTTGTAACAATAAACATAGGTGTTATGTTACCTATAATGCGAATGGGAAAATGGTGGGTTTCGTTAATGTTACCTGCTTATGTCTAACAAACCTTTCCACAAGCGGTTTCACGCGACTCCAAAATCATAATTAAATATAGCCTATTGTAGCCTTCCTCGATAAATGGGCTGAAACTGTGTAAACACTGAAATATTTTTTCAAACCGGACCAGTAGTTTCTGAGATAAGCGCGATCAAGCAAACAAACAAACTCTTCAGCTTTATATATTAGTATAGATATAGAGATTTTGACCTCGACCAGTTTCAGTAGGTATA
This sequence comes from Nycteola revayana, assembly GCA_947037095.2. Lineage (NCBI taxonomy): Eukaryota > Metazoa > Arthropoda > Insecta > Lepidoptera > Nolidae > Nycteola > Nycteola revayana. The sequence continues at coordinate 16,903,464 of OX344849.2, read as the reverse complement.
TGTATAGAGGAAGTTAAAATACCTGATGTGTAATATTAAGTATTTTCTTTTATATCCTTTAATTACCAGTCCAAGAAATTATAATTTCACACGGCTTTTTTTAATTTGATTACTTTCATCGTTATCATACGTTTACTATAATTACTTTACAACACATTAATTACAAGTGCAACAATTAATTATAAACTTGACCGCGTGCACAAAGAAAATTAACGACTTAGGTATAAAAATGACTGTTATGTTAGAACTTAACTTTAGTTAAACAACATAAAGTATTCAGATTAAAAATACATTATTAATATCAACATACTACATTATTTTCACATATCATTAACCCAGTGTTTGGGGTAAAATCGTGGATACCAAATGAGTTTCCAATGTAAATAAAATATATCAAGCTGAAGAGTTTGTCTGTTTGTTCACTTGAACGCGCAACTCTCAAGAACAGTTACAGTGCTATAGTAAACTTTTGGAGGAAAACTATAAGCTATATTTAATTATGAAGTTCCTACGGGAACGGAAGTTAGTAAGTCTATACTAGTAGGTATATAAAGCTAAAGAGTTTATTTATTTGCTTTAATGCGCTAATCTCAGGACTGCTGATCCGATTTGAACAATTCTTTCAGGATTAGATAGCTCATTTATAGAGGAAGGCATTTTTCGCTATGCAGTTACTACGGATACGGGAGAAATAATTAATATAGCGGAAAGACCCAAGTAAACTAAATGCCAAAGACTTAATTTCGTTATGCTCGTAGATTTATATCCAAATTTATTTTTCCATAAAAAAACTGACATTTATACTTATATTATAAAAAGGAAAGATTTGTATTTTTTTGTGTGTATGTTTGAAATGAATAAACTCAAAAACTGGAAGCTACATTTATCCTGAGTGACATAGGCTATATTTAATAATGAAGTTCCCACGGTAGCGCGAGTTTCGCGGGTGAAACCACGCGTGGGAAGCTAATATTATATATGTATACACAACTAAACCTAACTAACTACATAATATACTAACTATTCTAAATCTAACTGACAAAGTTTTCAGAATGCTGGCAGCATTGCACCGTTAAATGGCAATGCGTAGTAATTATTTTTCTTTTTTACAACAAATACTGTAATTTCAAACGGCTATACCGTTTGAAATTTATCGATAGCTACCTACATACTTATTATAAACTATAAAAATATAACCACGCTACAACGCATTAATGTCTATAAAAATACAAGTAATAAAACACCGTTATGTTTTAATTTGCTATCCGAATTAATATCGACATTTAAATAAATAAAGACTAAGATTTTTACAAAAAAAAAAACCGGCCAGGAGCGTGTCGGGCACGCACATGAAAGGGTTCCGTAGCCATACATATCTAAAAACTAAAATGCCAATTTTTAAATTAATAAATTTCAATTTCATTTTGCGGTCGACTCCATACATTTTGTTAGGACGACTGTAACTACATAAGTAGGTCGAGTTGTATAAAAATAACTATTTATGATACCGAGTCCGCTATAGTTTTAGTTAAAAGTACTTACTTAGATCTTATATTCGTATCTAGTAAGATTATCACGGTGTATCATTAAAAATTTTCACTTTGTATTTGACGTTATTTACTTTGATTTTAGAAGCGATTATCATACAGCATTATTTGATTTCCGTGTCGTTGATGTATGGGGTCCCTTGCTCCATCTATCCATACATCAATTTAGACGGCAAGTCGTTAATCAATTTCAATTTATGTGTACAGAATTCTTAAAATATATATTCCACATACTTTCATGGTGGCAAATCGATTAACACATTATTGTTAACATGTATTAAGTGCAAGGATATTTAATGTCTTTAATCTACAGTGATGAAAAAGATGGGATGTGTGTGGGTTGAATGCCTATTTAATAAAACACTAGTTGTATGTATGTTAAAATATAATAATAGAGAAATCTTTTCACTTTGAGTCAAAGACTAAGAACAAGATTTTATATGACAAGACATTTCACAAAGTTTGCTTAAAAAAATCATGATAAAAAGTATAAATGTCTAAAAAAGGTTGCAAGCAACAACGATAAAGAAAATATACAATTATATTTTATTGTATAATAAATTAAAAATCTAACTAAACAATTAAAAAACATCTGTCAGCTAGAAAGCAATATTATCTCTTCTCTTTGTTATTAGTAGTTACCCCGCGGTATTGCCCACGTTGGAGTGCTACTCTGATCCAGTGGATCGTAGCGTGATGTTTACAAAAATATATATTATTATGTTAAACCAGCTGATAAACTATTCCCGTGCAAAATTTCAACTAAATCCACTATGTAACTATTTTTTTTGTGAAAGAGTAACAAATATCCATCCATCTCTTCAAACTATCACGTTAAATTAATATGTGTATGTTATTTATGTGATATTGTATGCATGTAGTTTATCTGCTATTTATGTATTGGTACACGCTTATGTTTCTACCTTCCAAATTCTCCCTGGATGAGATTTCTTAAGCAATAAGTAGTACGTATGTAAATCGCTGTTTGTTTGTCTTATTGTATTTATATATTTGAGCATGTACCTCAATAACAACATTATCCACGAGTAACATAATTATGCATGCTACATTCTAGAGGATATTCCCATGGATATACCTGTACCTGAGATGTATGAAGATACCGCACGGAAACGCTGGTACAATGTACAAAATATCACAATTCACGAATGAAACATGTATTTCATTCACAAATAGAGTGTGAATTGGCACTGTTGGCAGCGTTGCATCGATGCCACGTTGCCTCGCGCTAATAGAGAGTATGTTATCAAACACAATCTATGGTCAGCTTAACATGCACCCGTGGCTCATTGGTTACCTACGGTAGTTGCTGCTGACACGAGGTGTTCTGGGTTCGTTTCCCACCCGCGTCAATAATTTGTTTGAACCACAAATAGTGGTTCGGAGTCTGGGTGTGCGTTGTCTCCGTGAAAAGAATTTTTGTAAAGTCCCCCGAGACTCAGGGATTAATTTCCCTAATGCCTAAGTTTACCTAATACTACATTTCAAAATTCATATTTATAAAATTCGACCACCGGCAGGACTCGAACCTGCATCTTAGGTAACAGACTGAGACGTGTTAGATAGAGATTAATAAATTTCAATGTCCGATCGGGTTCCACCGTAGCCTAATTGGTTAAGGCATTAGGGGCTAAACCTAAGATACAGGTTCGAGTCTTGCCGGTTTTCGAATTTTATTAATCTGAATTTTTAAATATAGTATAAGGTAAACTTTTCCATAAAGTGTTCAAAAACATTAAAATTACAAAATGGAATGAACAAAAAATATTTTTATGTTCAGTTGCATTAGTGCCAGTAAATATGTACCGAAATAGTTCGTTGAAACAAACTAGCGGGCGAACAGTCTTCAAAGGTTTATATTTCATCCATTTGATACAGAATACTAAACTCAGCCAGGCATTTTAGCAAGAAAGTTGAGAAGTTACATGGAAAATGTTCGTGCTACAGTATTTTAGGTGTACATAACTTATATAATCTTAAAATATGTGTAACTTCAGAAGCACTTCAAGAGATGCACGTCCTAAATAAATTCTCCCATTTCGCGACGACATAAGTTTTTAACTGGTTTTACTTTATTTATATTATTTTGTGGTAGTCTAACGTACATGAACGGTTACGGAATTCATTTTAAATGTTGCATTTGTGATAGAAATTATTAAGTTAAACTGGGAGATGTTGCAGGTTTCCTCGCACCTACACGTACCTGATATTTTAAAGCATTTTAAAGTAGGATCATCATTGAAACCCGCCGCCTACCGCCCTAGGCTCGGCCTTGGGGAGTGGGGAACATGGGCCTGCTCCCTTCGAGGCTGACCCATGAGGAGTAGGGACGCCTGTACACTCCGGGCGTCCCTATAATTGGGCAAATGGGCCACTATAAGTGTGGCCCTGGAGATCCTGCGGTACCATATTGGCCGCGGGTGCCGTCGGGGGGCCGGATTGCTCATACGTACCCGGCCCCCGCCAACGGCAGATTGAAGGAGTGTCCGGGAGGTTTTAGTGGCGTAGGGTCCTCTCCTCGTGGTATGAGTTAAGCATACCACGCTATGGAGAGGGCGAGTCCCACATATCCCACCGCCAGCGCGCGAATACGCTGCAGAGGCGGTGGGAATGCGTCAATGCATTTCCCCCCGGACAACAACAAAAAAAATAAAAAATAAATAAAAGAATCATCATTGAAGATGTTATATAAAAAGGGATAGATATGTCATGCTCGTGTTTTGTTAAGACAACATTTGTCCCTAGAGAGTAAACAGGACGGCATGAAAATTTGCGTTTGCAAATGGTGCATATAACTGTAATAGTATTAATCCATTTTTATGTTTTATTTCCTTGTATGTGCCGTAAATACCTAAAATTTTCTGTAGATCCTACTTGTATTACAATCGTGAAAATTTGTAAGCGGATGGATGGATGTTTGTTACTCTTTCACGCCAAAACTAATGAAATGGATTTGGCTGAAAGTTTGCATGCGGATAGTTTATAAGCTGGATTAACATATAGGCTACAAAATCACGCTACGACCCACTGAAGCAGAGTAACGCCGGTAAAACCGCGGGGCGGTAGTAGGTATAGATAGAAGGCTAGTAGTTAATGTATATAAAGCTGTACAGTTTGTTTGTTCTACTCTCAGGAACTACTGGTGCGAATTGCGCTGAACGCTCCGACCCACAGGAGCAGAATGACGCGGGTGAAACCGCGGGGCGCAGCTAGTACTAAAATAGTTTAAAATTCGTGGTCTATGCTAAGATGGCGTAGACGTGAAATGTCGTTTAACCTATGTCGTGCGGAGCCGCGTCGTGTCGTGACTTACTTACGTAACTGTAATGATGTTTTAATACAACATCTATAGTAGATATAGTATAGGTACTATTGAATTTCGTAAGAGAATCCCTCGACATAACTATCACGATGTTGGTAAATGAAAATTTTAAAATTATTATTTAGTTCTGATATTATTTATTTGTATCTGTACTAATATTATAACGATTCAAGATTTGATTGTTTGTTTGTTTGCAATTAATAGCCTCCGAAACTACTGGACTGACTTCAAGCTACATTATTCAGGAGTAGCATAGGCTGTATCTCATTATTAAGTTTTAAGTGAAACGCAGTTTTACCCGGAAAATTCATCATTCAATATAGCCTATTTCTTCTTCTCGAGTCGAAAGGCTATTTATTAATCTAAATCAAACTTGACCAGTATTTGGCCACAGCGATTCCCCGGTCATTTGCCTCATTTAGGTCTTGTATTGTCTATGCCCGGTGAAGTAGCAAAAGACTCAGGGCTAACTACAAAAGTTAGTCAGAAAAAAAAAAGTCTTTTATTGTGCAGGATGTGGGGCATTGCGGGCATGACAATAAGTGGTTCATTGATTGGACAATACCACACTCGCTTTTGTCGTTTTTGGAGTAACGCCACCTAACACGATTTTCTAGACATCTCCCTACACCAGTGCGAAGCCTATGTTACTCCTAAATAACGTATTATTATAATTGTGAAAGAATTTTAGAAATCAGTCAGTCAGTAGTTCCGCAGCTTATTCATTGCAAAAAAAAACCAAACAAAAAAATGTTCTCTTCTATAAATTTCTTATACAGGGTGTCCCAAAAGATTACGTAGCTGGGAAGGGGGTGATAGGGATGGTCACAAGGGTCACCAGAAAAATATAAAAAATTCCCTCTGGGTGTTTAAAAAATAAATGGCATTTTTTAAAACACTAAAAATTTTACACCTTGTGCTAACTGTACCTACAAATATAGCTGTATTTAAAAAAAATGCTGTTATGTAATCTTCAATAACAACAAGGTCATCAACATCAACATCAAAAATAACAAGGTGTAAAATTTTAAGTTTTTAAAAAAATGCCATTTTTTTTTTAAATACGGAGAGCGGTTTTTTTTTTTTTCTACTGACCATTGTGTCCACCCCTGTCACCCCCTTTCCCAGCTACTTAACCTTTTGGGACACCCTGTATACAAAGCAAGGTAACCAAATCAAATTTAATTGCAATCCTATGTACGTTATTTCAATTTATTCTCGTAAAACGAATGTTCCTTATAAAAATATGTACGTCGACAAAGATAATAATAATTATCAAGTATAACAAGTGTGTGTAGTAATGAGAGAAAATATTAATATCTCGAACCTATATCATTATAATAATTGTATATTTTTTTCAGTATCGGAATATATGAGTGTATATTTTTGTAAATAAAAAATTAAAGACGGATTGCTGACGAACAATAAACACTGAAGCCGGTTTTTTGGGCATTAGTGTGAGTCAAATTGTGGCTAAGATTTGTCACAGTATCCCAATATATAAAAATAACGTTGAATTTTGATTTGTACACCATGTTCATGACAAGATTTGGCATTTTTGTTAACAAATAAAGAAGTTTGTTAATAGGCATGGCATAGTTTCAGTAGGCGTGACTACGTAAGCTGTGTATGTACACGCCAAGGCAGAGTTTGAGTGCGTTTCTCGCAGCGACGCACTCAAACTCTGCCTTCATTGCCTGAACGTTTTAATCTCAGAAACTACTGGTCCTATTTGAAAAATTCTTACAGTGTTAGATATCATCGAGAAAGCCATTTCATTATAAAGTTCCTACGGGAACAGCAGCTACGCGAAGGAAACCGCTCGTGCTGCTAGTGTCAAAAAGGTTATATCAATAAGAAGAATAAGAAGGTTATCTTAAATTATAATCTCATCGTTTCTAATAATGTATTTGTCCTTGTTTCAGGTAAATGGCTGCACTTTAAATGACACAAACTATATATTGTGGCATCTACTTGGACAGCACAATATCTTCAGATAAACAAGCACGTTTACTGCAGCACTACATTTATTTCAGTCACTGATTAATGGTAAGATACACCTGAACTTAACTCGTAATTGACTATAGATTAAATCAACTAAGATTTATTCATAGAATGCAAATACTTTGTAACACAAAAGTATTACTTCGTTATGTTCACTGCTGAAGATGGGCCTCCTTTTTAACAGACCGTCGTTAAGGGATACAGTTGTAATCACCACGCTTGGCAGGGTTGGTAATCGCGCTATGGAGAGGGCGAGTCCCACATATCCCGCCGCCAGCTCGCAGATACTATGCACCGGCGGCGGTGGGAATGCGTAAATGCATTTCCCATCGGACAAAAAAAAAGGGTTGTTAATCGCTGTAAGATGGGAGTATCTTTGAGCTAATAAATAGATGCTGCTACTCATACATCTGTGTGTCTGTGTCCCTTAGTCGCCACTTACGACGACCATAGAGTAACTATTTATTAATCTGTGCCCATAGCAAGATATGCACGCTAAGCCGTTGGTCCCGAATGTTATGACATCGACTTGTATACCAAGGAACGGGCAGCGGCGCGGCGTTTTCCTGTGTATTACGACATAATACTGCGGTTAACCCGCCTGCCAAGCGCGGTGACTATGATACAATCCTCCCTTGAAAGGAGGTCCATGTTCAGCAGTAGACATTATACTGGCTGATGATGATGAAGACATCGATCCAAACTATAGTTGAACCGAAATGGTAACGATTAAAATGAGTGTACAAAGTCACTACCGAGATATCGCACTTGATGGATGTGACAGCCAGTCTTTAATTACAACCACCAATACACAAAGCAGACCTTGGAACCCTTCTTAGGAATATTGCTCATATTAATGTGAGAAAATATGTTGTGGCTATGGTTACTGAAATCTATCCCAAATGCGAAATCGCTCAATACATAGACCACAGCCATCGAGCCAAACTACAGTTGAACCAAAAGAGTGACGATAAAAATGAGTGAACAAAATCACTACCGAGATATCGCACTCGAGGGATGTGGTAGCCAGTCCTTATTTAAAACCACCGAAACATAAAGCCGACAACTTGCATCCTAGTCTAAGAATATTGCTTTTACGAAGGTGTTAAAATATGTTGTGTCGTGCAGATAGCTAAAATTTATCCCAAAAGCGAAATCGCTCAATACATCGAGCCAAACTATAGGTAAACGAAAAGGGTGACGATAAAAATGAGTGAACAAAATCACTACCGAGATATCGCACTTGATGGATGTGGCAGCCAGTCCTTAATTGCTGGCCTCATCATTTATATTGTAGTCGTTTAATCACAACCGCCACTTGATACCCGACACTTACGATTATATTTATTGGTGTCGCAAATTGTGAACGCTTAGAGAAGATTCGGGCTGAAATATGGAGGTTGTTGGCGGTTCGGTTTTGCGTCTTAATAATAGTGTTGTAACAGGAAATATTAGGGGTTTAATAAGAAAGTGTAGTGCCAGGTTTTTGTATCTTTATATAGATTATTCCCTAGATATCTTTATATCTTATCTTATATACTAATATAGAAGAGTTTGTTTATTTGTATGCTTGAACGCGCTAATCTCAGGAGCTACTGGTCCGATGATGATATAGCGTTGATGTTATAACAATCGGGACCAACGGTTTAACGTGTTTTGCGAGGCACGGAGGGTAGTCCCTCAACCAACCAGACCCAGAGCACAAAGATTTCCTGTCCAGCATGGGGATCGAACCCACTACCTCCGAGATTTAAAGCGAGCCAAATACCGCTACGCTACGGAGGTGAGGTAGTCAAGGTTGTGGATAGGTAATTAAATATTAGCTCATAAAACCTGCAATAATTACTAATATCATCTTATACATAATAATTATCTAGACATGCCTGAAGGAACCCCCTTTGAGATAAAATTGCTCGAGTTTATAAGTCAAGTTAATATTAAATTCAGCGGAGCTAATCCCTTGAGAATTCATTTTATGAAGCACAATATATGGTGCATCGAAAATATGTGCCGTTCCTTTCATAGTAAATAGTATCATGTATGTTAATTACAAAAGTAAAGAAATTTCTGTGACATAAAATTTTTCAATTATTCCATACAAAAAATAATATTACTTATCAAATAGAGGTTTCTTTTGAGTAAGGTCTTATGATTCAGCTGAGCTTGCCGCTACTCCCAATTTAATATATAACATGTATTTTTATATTATTCCCGTTTCCGTACGAACTTCCTCGACAAACGGGGAATGGATTACTCAAATAATTTTTCAAATCGGACCACTAGTTCCTTAGATTAGCGCGTCCAAGCAAATAAACAAACTCTTTAACTTTATATATTAGTATAGATACAACAAAATATACTATTTCAAGGCCTTTCTTCACTATTGATTGTATCATGTATATATACATGATACAATCTCCTCTTAAGAAGATGGCATATACTTTGTAAGCACCTTACATATGAATACGATGTGTTATAAATCTCAAGTTATAATTTAAAATACATACATTACTAAGGGTTAGACCTGACTTAAATCTAGATAGTCTACAATAAACATTAATATGCAGACTGCGGCCTCGTCTTATTTGATTATATTAACTGAGGATTTACTGGCTATCCTACTTATGTTGTAGATGAGATGTGTGGATGGATGGATGCAGAGGCGGCGCCAGGGCGCCAGCTATACATTTACACGAATAATTTTTTTCAGGGATCCATTCTTCAAAATGACAAGGACATTAGTATCACTCCGTTGTCCGACTGTTTGTCTATCTGTCAAACGAAAACCTAGATAATTTTCCTAATATCATAAGTATAAGTAATTTGTCATCATCATCATCATCAACAGCCCGTTTACGTCCACTGCTGAACATGGGCCTCCTCTTAACAGACCTTGGCAAGCCAGGATCGTCGAGGGATATTGCCATAATCACCACGCTTGGCAGACGGATTGGTGATCGCAGTAAGATGTAAACCTTGAGCTAAAAGATGCTGCTGCCTATCCATCAGCCATATGTCCCTTAGTCGCCTTTTACGACAACCGTTGGAGGGGTGGTCTATTCTAATCCGGAAACCACACGGCATAAGCAAGTAATATGTAAAAACCGTTAATTGTTGGACGAAACCTTCAAAACTCCTCTCAAAAACCTACTACTAAAAGTCACTATCCCTAAATCTCATCGCCAGCGACCGCCCTGAGCCAAGGTCCAAGCCCCACAGGGGGCGCCCTCTTGCGCAGGTTGATTAGTTTGTAGTTTTTATACCATTTATATAAGGCTGGAGCTCTGCTCGCCTTTATGCCCGGTCAAAAAAGCCTCGTACCTATCAAAGTATGCCCATGCGAAAAAAATGAAAAACATGCATCACACGACGTGTCTTCTAATAACTTATTTTCCCAACACTATAAAGACACTTGCAGGCAATCCATCCTTCATTAAATTTATATAAACACAGAAACTAATTACGTTAAATATTCTTAGTTAAATAATGTTGATTGTAAAACATTTAGATGTGAATTTTGAGACTTTACCATGGTGTTAATTATATGGTTTTGTTATATGACGAACATTCAACAAAAAAATAGGTTTACACATTGGGAAACGCATTTTAAGGCGCTGTACTTAGTCAAAATAGGCTTCACAAAACAGTTTTTTAGCCAAATGTTTACATTTTAGAGCAGCTAAAAACATATATGTTAATCTTGATCATATTTATGGGGGGACCATTGTGTTCAAAACACGTTTTCGGTAAATTTTCTCGATAAAAAAAACCATTTAAATTGAAATTGTAGCAATTGTAACTGTATTATTTATAAACAAATCTTGATAATATTAATAACAGTGATGTAATATATAATAATAAAGGGAACTGTTGTTTTTATTTATCGATTGGAATAAGATATTTGCAAGGATTAATGTATTTAATAACTCGAACGAGTCGAACGAAACGTTGCGCCATCGCGGCGTCTCTTCGCTTCTCTTTCATTTCTACGCGGAGCAACAGTGACAAAACTAATACGTAAAAGTCGTCAATTAACCGCGCCTTAAATATATATGTACACATTTATGAAAAGAGTTTACTGTTAAGTGCATTTTAACACAGCTAGCAGCGAACTCTTTGTCCATGGTCAATAAACACCGGCTGCCGCAGTGACATAAACATATTTATTAAATTGACATTATTTGATATTGACGGTGTAAAACCTATCTGTTTTGTTGACTTTACGTAAGGTGCTTCGTCAATAATATCATTCCTTTAACAGGAGTTAGTCTCATGTATCATCATCATCATTCCGTATAGTGTCCACTGCTGAACATGGGCCTCCTCCCGAGGGAGGGTATTTGCCATAGTCACCACGCTTGGCAGGCGGGTTGGTGCCCGCAGTAATATGTTATACCACACAAGGAAACGCTGCTGCCCGTTCCTCAATATACGATTATTATAGATGGTGTTCCGGGATTGTTATAATCGGGACCAACGGGACGGAGGGTAGTCCTTCAACCAACCAGACCCGGAAAGAAATCTTAGAATTTACACAAAGATTTCCTGTCCGGTGTGGGGATCGAACCCACGACCTCCGAGATTTAAAGCGAGCCAAATACCGCTAAGCGACGGAGGCTGTCTCATGTATACTAATAATGTTTTTTTGGGACTCATCTAGCTACACTCTCACCACTGCAACTCCTGTATGCCAGGATCAACACTGGAAATGGCGAACCTTCCGATGCCCTCGTAGACCCGAAGTCCGAGAGGCCCGCGAACTGTTAAGTAGAGCGACAGTTTTTTTTAGGGGAGTTTTGGTCCCTAAAAAAAAACTATAAGCCATAATCTCAATCTCCCCGTCAGCGACCGCCCTGAGCCGAGGTCCAAGTCCCACAGGGGACGCCCTCTTGCGCAGGTTGCTTAGTTTGTAGTGTTTAACCATTTATCTAGGCTGGAGCTCTGCTCGCCTTTATACCCGGTGAAGTAGCAAAGGCCTCGGGACTAAAAACTTATAACGTCGGCGTCGGTCCGAGAAAAAAAAGCTGGAAATGGCAATGAACATCCAGGCTCACCAATGCAACGAATGAAACTAATAATTTATTTTATATTTCTGATTGAGCGTGCTTTCTGTCCGTTAATTATGTGTTAGCTAAGTACTCCGCGATACGAGAGGTTTTTTTTCCATATGCGAGAATGATCTCTTTAAACATTACAAATAATGTTGGCAGACTAATTAACTCACTCCTAATTAGTATTCAATGTAGAAGGGGATTCTTTAGCTTTGTACTATCAAACAAGTTTCTAGAAATGTAGGGTGTAATGCATGCGTGACTCATAATTAGTAAGTAAAAATGTTAATTATAATATAATGTTACCAAGTAAAGGCACTTTAATTTGTGACCTTTAGTGTAATTGCAATTATAAATTTTAATGAGCATTTGCAAAAAATATTAAATATCATACTGTTTATTGCTCAACAAAAAATAAGAGAAAAATATATGGAAACTAGCAACCCGCCCCGACTCCGCACGGGTACAATGCTGATGTATTATACATATAAACGATCCTCTTGAATCCCTCTATCTATTAAAAAAACCGCATCAAAATCCGTTGCGTAGTTTTAAAGATTTAAGCATACATAGGGACATAGGGATATAGGGACAGAGAAAGCTACTTTGTTTTATACTATGTAGTGATTAGCTTGATACTCCGCTCCTTTTGGTCTTTTCATGTCGTACCAATAGTTCCTGATATTAGCGCGTTGCGACAATTTTTTTTTTCATATTGGTATGTTATTTACTTTAATATACATCTATATAAAAAACTCCCAAACATTTACCGACTTATCAAGACCATCCTGACCATGTTTTTTTCAAGACCATCCTTTACAAAATTCTGCACGTACGGGTATATGAATACCGTAGTTATCAATAAATAATAGTCTTGTGCCTGCTCGGTCATTTTCAAGATCGCTCCGTACTAGTTCATTTCGGACAGTGAACTAGTTCATTCTATAAGCTCTAACAGCTCTATTCGGTCTTTGCTCTCGGTCAGCATTTCCATATAGGACAGCGCGGACCACAGAGCAAATACGTTCTCTAAGAACATTGTTAAGTAGTACTTAGAACGAATTTGCCGACCACAAAGCAGCTACCAAATCACCACGGTGACCAAATTATGGTTACTATTGTATTAATTTAATATATTTGATTTTCCTTCATACTTGAACAGGCTTAGGACAGTCATTGTGATCAACCACCTACATGAATTCTTATGAACTTGTCAAAAACAATCAGTCAGTGATATTTAATTTTTCGTTCTCGCTCGCACTTACACGATCTCGCGGTTTACAATGTACGAAGTACGAAAAGAGCTATTTGACCTATTAGAACTATTACAAATCAGCGTTCGGAAACGTTTCTTCTAGTACAGTGCGAAGATACGGCTCCTATTCGTTCATCGTTCACGAACTACACAACACTAATAAATAACTTTATTATTAAATCGACTCGCAAGATTTTTTCGTAGGCATCTTGGCTTGATTCTGGGCCATTTGGCATCAAGCCATCAAATAGACAACAAGATTGGATGGGTTACGATCCTGAACATAAGGCGGTGTTAATATATCAAGTATGTGCGAAATTAATGTCTTAATCTCTCAAACATGACTGCATGCCCATGATATTATTTAAAGAACTTCACAGAAACCAATCGTTCTAAATGTTACTTCCTAATCCCCATTCTCAGAACACCCGAAGTCCCAAGGGCCTACATATTTTTCATGATAAATATGTACGCCCTTAGGCCTTGACTTCGGGTCCAACGGATTAACATACTTTCCGAAGCACGACGGCAGTCACTACATAGTATAAAACAAAGTCGCTTGCCGCTGTCTGTCCGTCCCTATGTATGCTTAGATCTTTAAAACTGCGCAACAGATTTTGATGCCGTTTTTTTAAATAGATAGTGATTCAAGAGGATGGTTCATAATTATGTATGATACATCAGCATGGCACCCGTGCGAAACCGGGCGGGTCGCTAGTAAGAAATAAATCTAAAATTTTACACAGAGTTTTCTTGTCCAGCGTGGAGAACCTACGACCACCGACATTTAAAGCGAGCCTTTACCGTTACGCCATGAAGGTTGTTTTAATATTAAGTCTAGGTTATTTCAGTAAGTTGGCTTTCTATTTATCATCCGAGCTTATCCACTGTCACCTCGTATGCGTGGCTAGGGAGTCGTAACAACCTTTACATTACATATTGCCTGAACAAAGAAGTTTGTGAGCACTAGAAACTTGTTCTACATCGCATGATAAATGTTATGTCTGTCCTTTTCTTTTATATGTTTAATCTCTTATTTTTAGATTCTTTATAGTAGTGATACCGCATAAATAGAAGCTAATAAGGTTGAAGATCGAATGGCGTAGTTTAATATTTCGCCCTTTACTACACAAATGAAGAAAATATTACTTGTTAAACGAAATTATACCTTATAAGCCACTGTCACTTACGCGGTATCACATGACGATCAATTCCATTTTCAAATATTTTTTTTTTTCGAAAAGACGTTTCAGGCGGAAACTTATTGTTAAAACGCGACTCGACCTGATGAAACGCGACGCGTGTTGAGTCGAATCAAATGTATTGACCATGTATTACCAGAATCACACTATGAAGACCCAACAATATGCGTCGCGTCGCGTCGCGTTTCAACAATATGTTTCCGCTTTATCCACGTCGCTTTTGCTATTTCACCAGGCATAAAAGCAAGCAGAACTACCAGACTTATTAAATGGTAAAATACAACAAACGATGTGACGTCGTCTATTATATTTATTAAAAATGTTTGATTGAATAATCACTACATAGAATAAAACAAAGTCACTTTCTCTGTCCCTATATCCCTATGTATGCTTAAATCTTTAAAACTGCGCAACGAATTTTGATGCGGTTTTTTTTAATAGATAGAGTGATTCAAGAGGAAGGTTTATATGTATAATACATCAGCATTATACCCGTGCGGAGCCGAGGCGGGTCGCTAGTAATAGATAAAGCTGAAGAGTTTGTTTGCTTGAACGTGGTAATCTCAGCAACTACTGGTCCGATTTGAAACAATATTTTAGTGTTAGATAGCCCATTTATCGAGGAAGGCTATAAGCTATATTTTATTATAAAGTTTCTACGGGAACGGTAGTGACGCGGGTGAAACCGGGCGCGGGAAGCTAGTATTATTATAAAAATATCCATAATTTTAAAAATCTTTGGAAAAGTGATCTCGAGCAACATAGCTCATAAAATTGTTATATTTTAATGCAAACTGGTTTGTCATTGCCAACAGAAATCATTTAACCAAAATTTTACTGGAAACAAAATTAAACTCCCTTTACCTTTCCATCGTCAAAAATAGTTAATTAAATAGAATCGATAAAATTTCCTAACTTGAAATTCGGTCTCCACTGGAAAATGTAATGTATGACACACGGGTTTTAAAATAAAGTTATTTTATATAATAATCGTAATGGCTGCCGAAGTTGGGTACGGTACTTATACGTGCGTAGTTTGTTTAGGATCGTTGTATTGAAAGTTCCAGCAAGTTTAAGCGATATCAATTAACTTTATACCTATATTTTAAATGTTTAATGTTTAAGGCTAATTGCAAAATGAGGTCGACTGCCTGAAAGTACAAATTACAAGTACCTGTGGATTTAATTGCTTATACGTACCCGGCCTCCGCCAACGGCGGGTCGAAGGAGTGTCCGGGGGGTTTTAGTGCTGTAGGGTCCTTTCCTCGTGGTATGACTTAGCATACCACGCTATGGAGAGGGCGAGTCCCACATATCCCACCGCCAGCGCGCGAATACGCTGCAGAGGCGCGGCGGTTGAAATGCGTAAAAGCATTTCCACCCGGACAAAAAATAAAGTTAGTGTATGAATATAATATGTAACTAATACCTACGTATTAGTTACATATATACATACACTTACTTTTTACTACATACATATCGGCACGCCTTCCTCCCATATTGGTAGGTGGAGACAAAAAACTGATATCTATCTCGATCATGGCAAACATCTTTGCTTCCTACACATTCATCAATCTCTTCATGCATGCTCGCCGGTTATTTTACTTAAATTCCTCGCCAATTTCGTCTTCATATTTGCGCCTTTTTTCGTCCGGGTGGAAATGCATTTACACATTCCCACCGCCGCTGCAGCGTATTCGTGCGCTGGCGATGGGATATGTGGGACTCGTCCTCTCCATAGCATCGATCGAGGTAGGTATGAGTTTAGTATACCACATACTAAACTCATACCTACCTCGATCCTGGCACACCTCTTTTGCTTCTTCCACTGTTTGCCAATTTGGTCGTCATATTAGATCGCTCTTTTTTTTCTGATGGACATACGTAGGTAGCCACGAGGCTTTTGCCACTACACCGGGCATAAAGGCGAGCAGAGATCCAGCCCTAATTAATGGTAATTCGATCTCTCCCATATTATATGTTTATACGAATTATGCGAAACTAGTTTAATTTGAATAACTGTCCTATACTGATTCGATTGATGTTAAAATCGTACAAGGCGTCATTGAACTGAAGAGGATTTTGTAATTATGGGTTAACTTACCTACTATTCCCTGTCCCATTGGCTATTTCAAATTATTCGCTTGAATAGAAGGGTTAGGTACCAGACGTGGTGAATGATAACTGATAAGAAGGGTTCAGAATATGATTTAGGACTATCAATGGATGAATTAAAGGACAACATTTTCAATCAATGTAGTACGACAACATATAATAAAAGTTTATGAATATTATAATGTTTTTTTTTCTTACTCTACAAAAGAGTAATCTATATTAGTGTATAAAGCTGAAGAGTTTGTTTGTTTCCTTAAACGGGTTCCAGCTCAGTAAACGTCGAAACTGCAAGTTACACTGATTTTCATTTAAACCATCTCATCTTACTTTTAATAATACTTTAAAAAAATCTTACATATTCAATGAATGTTGTTTTTATTCGAAAGGTCGTATGCAATTAGCCACGGGCTTTTGCTACTTTACTGAGCATAAAAGCCAGAAGGATTCCAGCCTTATCGTAGATAAACGACTGTCTACTAATTTTCTCATTAACGTGTCTACTTTCCCGCGAACTGTAAAGTAGAGCGACAGTAGCATGAAATTCTAATAATGAACAATCTTCTTTAAACGTGTTTAACAACAATTGCGCAATTACAAATGGCCGATAGCCCGAATTCAGATGCTCGAAAGACTTTACTCGTATTCAGAAACTCGAAGTTGTTTCCCCGAATTCCATTGACAATTGAATTCCAATTTCGAAATTGTAGCCAATAAAACCAGACGACATTTAACTAGAGAATTACAATCTAAGAAGTAATTTTCAACTTCATACAATACTACATACAAAATGGCTATTTACGCTAATCGCTCTATAAGAATTAACTTAATAAATTCTCAGAAGTAAACGCTACAAGTAAGTAATATAACTAATGTAAGGCTATTTCCGAGGTTGGCACGCGACCGGCTATTGTTCACGGATGTTAGAACCCGAATAGTTTATGATACAAATGTCGTAAAAACCTGGTATTTTTCCTAAAGTATTTGGTATAAAATTGCGCTGTTGTGACAGTTTTCATCTAGAATCGACAGTATTTTGCGTTACATATTTGTAACAGTTTGCAGCGAGTTTTGTTTTTTGACTTTGTTTTTGAAAATGCTCGTATGTACAGTCGACCAAGGAGATGGGTTTTCTTACGAATTTTAAATATCCATGTTTATGAGAAGAGTACACAGTTATGTGTATTTATGCACAGCTAGCAGGAAACTCTTCACCCATAGAGAATTACCGGCTGTCTTACTGTATTTTTTTTATATTCATTGATACAGAAGGTGTAAACCTATCTCCTTGATCAAATGTACATTAAATTTTGTTTGGCAGATTGATAGATTTGTAACTTTACAACTTAATGCTGTTAATCATGAAGAGTATCTATGTTAATAATATAAATATATTTGTATTTTTGCAAGTTTTTAATAATAGTTTGTAATTAAGTCTATAGAGTAACCGGCAACCGGCCAGGAATAACATAACGGTAATCTTTTATTTAAAAAAAATAGTGTCACGGAAACGGATGCTACGAAGTTGGCACAGCAGGCTAATATATACATAAACTTTTATATAATTAAAATATCAGTATAATATACTCTTTTATATATTTTTGACCAGGCAAATGACCCCTAGCCACCTAATGTAAGGTTAGTGGCATAGTTGTCCATGTACAAAGACAGCTAATGCCAGTAAAGCACAGTACAGCACTACACTAACCACTGCTATCCTGCCGGCCCTTTCCCCTTCCTCCCCGTGAGGCCCCTGCGAGTCCGTGAGTGTTCCGTAATACGAATAAAAGGCGCTATTTAAAAAGAAATGTAAGTTCATTTATTTTTATGAAATGAAAGTCCAGTAACGAGGTAATATTTGCACTAATATCAGTATATTACATTTTACGACTGTTATTTTACTTAGAACTTTTAGCTTTACATTGTAGTTGGTCCACTTGTCCCCTGTCGTACAAGTGAAGTCAGATATTTAAATGAAATTTGCATAATTTACTACTGCAAACGCTTTCACATTAGTACGGATTCCGGGGCAGCAGCGGAAGTAGGGCTGCCCTGTTGGGAAAAAATATGCTACTAGAAATTTTCTATTAAGTAACCTCTAGAAACCGAAGTTTAAAAGTTGGTGGTGTTTCACCTGTGCCTCTGAATGCACGTCAAGCGACAAGTGAGAGATTAGGTCCCTTGTCGTGTCGGTAGAACCATTCCACCGCATTTGATGAAAAGGAAATAGAGCTCCTGTGTTTTCGCAAACCCTTGTGTACTATATATAACAGATGGCTAATCTCATTAGAGATTGGCCACCGTGGCCGAAATAAGTCAGGGAGACTATATAGCCACGAGACTTTTGCTACTAAGGTATAAAGGCGAACAGGGCTCAAGCCTTCGTAACAGTGCTAGTAATAGATATAATTACTTGCCACTCCACCATTTGTCATGTAAATTGTACATCTCTATAGGTACTCTAAAATTAACATGTCAAACTATAAATTACTTAGCATCAATGAATGTCCACTGTGATAATACAGTTAACGTCAATTAGACTAACCAATATGAATAGGTAGTTAACTTAATCAGTAGTCTATTGTATATTCGATACAATATGATGTAAGAGACAATAGTAGGCATCTCAATGTTATGGTTTCGCCATGAAAATGAAGAAGTATTTTTTTAATTGTTGGCACTTCACTAGTAAGAGTACTTGGAAGATTTTTATTGTTTTATTTTGACCAACAATTGTTTGCGTAAGTCATTACTTATAAGAGAAGTAACATTAAAAACTACAATAATTCCTTAAAGTACAGAGAACAAAGATTTACATATATGTACATAGACGCACATGCACTCGCTGCTTCATAGTGACACAACTCCAAATGTGTAGCTTTACGATGATGAGATTTAGGCACATGATATTACAGATCAATTTTCGTTGAATCAAAACATTATATTGTGCCACTAACAAATTACAGATAGAACGTATGACAGATCTTATCATTTAAAGTTTTCTTTTTATTATTGATAAAATCGAATTGTAGGCCCTGTGGATCATTGTAAGTGTTTATTACTCTGCAGAATCTGGCTTAGGGGGAATTGACTCCCAGAATGGAGGACAGTGATAAAGAAAGTCTTAATGGAATCCGAAGCTTAAAAAAGGCTTATAATATGGAGCTTCTGTGTTTGTCTGTGTTTCTTCCTATTCCGATTATTTCCGAAACCTGTTCATTACGAACAAATCCAAAAGAAATCAGAAACCGAAACTCAAAGCTTTCATTAACATTATCATGAAATACTTTCGGGATCTAGTTCATTTTATTTACTTGTACGTTCCTTTTCCGAGACTCCTTGTAATCCAGGGGACAAAGGTAGCAGATTTAGCAACAAACGCGGACGCAGCCCTAATCGTGGGAAATCGGTTTTATTTACCCTCTAAACGTACGAAATAAGAAGAAGCACGGAATCCTACGTACGTAGGTACTTTGCTGGAGTACTGAGAATTACCCTTTGTAACTTCGTACATATTGGAATAGTCATTCAATGGAATGCTTTAACTTGTGTCATGATTTGCTTGCAAGTGAATGTTAGTACTTCTACTCTGTGTAGAGTACACAGAGTAGAAGTACTAACATTCACTGCGACAAATATCAATTTGTCATTGTAAAACTAGCTGTATAGAATTAGCTAGAATACCCTTTTTATAAGAATATAATAATATACATAAGGCTGACCCTACATTGGGCTTACGTGTTTCTTGAGGTTGTGACACAAATGGATAACGGCGGGATTGACGCGGTCATAAACCCGCCTGCCAAGCGTGGGGACTATGACTATGCAAAATCCCCTTTGTGGGGTACCCATGTTTAGCAGTGGACGTTTTTTTTTTGGGATTTTCCCACTTTTTCAGCAATTTCTAGCAGTGGACGTTATACGGGATAAGCTTCGAATTCGAAAAAAATCGAAAAAAATTCGAATTCGAATTCGAAACTTCGAATGTTGGAACTTTTTAAATTAAATAAGCGATTTCCTTCTGAAGTCATCATCATCATCATCTCGAGTTACGCGGTTGAAACCGACAAGTTAGTAAATTTATATATTTGTTTCAATATATAAATTATTTTCATTTTTAGGCATCGTGTCAAAATAAAACGTTATTCCATTTTTTGTCAGTCTTCAATCTTCATTACATTAACTTGAGGAATACAGTCGTAAAAAACTTCACAGAACGCTGAGTCATCCACTCGAGTCCAATACATTAACATCGTAAATAACAAGTTTCCTTATATACATCTTTTCAAAAGTTGATATTAATGACTTTGCCACCGAAAAGGTATAATTTTAATCCATGCACATACTTTGTTTCAACGTAATGACAAACCATAAACCATAACCATTTCCTTCCGATGCCCTCGTGAACCGAAGTCCGAGAGGCAAACTGTAAAGTAGAGCGACAGTTGCACAAAACTCCCCCAAAGAAACTAAAAGCCATAATCCCTCCGAAGTCGAGGTCCAAGTCCCACAGGGGACGCCTTCTTGCGCAGGTTGCTTAGTTTGTAGTGTTTACACCATTTATCTAGGCTGGAGCTCTGCTCGCCTTTATGCCCGGTGAAGTAGCAAAAGTCTCTGGGCTAACTACATAGGTCCGTCCGAAAAAAAAACCATAACCATTTACTTTAAAACTGAAGACGTCTATGTGTAGAAAAACAAACTAAAATTGTTTAAAGTAGAGTATAATTTACGAAAACTAAAAGGCAATCAATGTTTTCCTGAACGCAGTTGACCTTGCGAGTCCTTTAAGAGTAAGGCCGACCTTCGAATTTCCATCAAGAATTTAAACTTATTCAAACGTAATATATTCATGGCAACAAAATAAAGACAGGGAAATGGTTTTTTAATCATTTTTCTCTATAGTAAAAATTTACCTATGATTGTAGAGATACTTTAATATCTAGTATACTAGGTATACCTATCTTATGATTCTTATATTATTTAAATAGAATCAATGTAATTGGGCATTCCACTATCAGTTTTTTTTTATGACTACTAGAAGAGTTTTGCAGTCTACTAGTATTGTTGGTGAACTCATTATATACCTAGATTTGGGAGCTTATGTGTGTGAACTGAGGGGCCACTTAAGGCGATATATCTATTGAATTATGTCTTTACAAACTCTAATATTCGTTTTACAAATATTTCCACAACTTTTACTAAGCACTATTGTTAGTTAAACTGCAAAAATCCGCAAAAATAAAAGTGGGCTCTCAGTACACACATACACTTCTTGTTAACCCCTCGTGTTATAAAATGCTTGTGTTATGAGTGGATTCACGTCGGTAGTGCAATGGATGGGGTTTGAACCGGCGACCTCAAGATCAGAAGTCCGACGCCCTAGCCATTGGGCTACGGCCACTTGACATTAAGAGACACATTCGTTATTCAATCGTCAAAGTGAACGCATTAAAAGTTGTTAAACTAAATATGCGATTTTATTGGTTCAATCTGATTGAACCTTTCATGATGTTTTAAAACCTGAATAAGACAAATTAAATACGACCTTCGTCGAGTTTAATTTGTCTACTAACTAATTCTGAATTACTAATACATACTTTATCAGTTCGTTTACATCCACTGCTGAACATGAGCTTCCTCTTAACAGACATTGGCAAGCCAGAGTCGTTGAGTTATATTGGCTACATTCACAACGCTTGGCAGGTGGACTGGTGATCGCAGTAAGATGGTGAGTATCCTTGAGCTTGATAGATACTGCTACCCATCCATCAGATGCTCGTCCCTTAGTGGTCTCTTACGACACCTATAGGAAGATATGGAACAGTACACACGTCCACAAATACATACGTATCAATATTAAAAACCATATTATTATACTGAAAGATGGTCACAATTGTTTACACTTCATCCTGTTATCTTGGATCTATCGTTTCCATTTCGTCCTTAACCGTTCTTTCAAAGATAATTACAAGCCGACTCTGTCCCTTCGCAATCTCTTGTCAATTCCTTATTGGAGAATAATTTGGAATCGAGAAACGTTGGTTAACTCACTGAGATATACTTAATAGATATGCGATCGAATCGAATGCGGATTAAGGGAGTAATGTGTATTTTTTTCTGAACCAATAAATGGGATTCCGAAGATAGCGTCCTTGAATATTTATTTGTATTCGACATTGAGCCTGATAAAGGAACGTGCGCCGTTGTATCATATACATATACTATCCGCTCGTGGTTTCACTTGCGTAACTCCCGTTACCGTGGTAACTTCATAATGAAATATAGCATATAGCCTTCTTCGTTAAAAAGGCTATCTAACATTGAAATAATTGTTCAAATCGGGCCAGTAGTTCCTGAGATTAGCCCGTTCAAGCAAACAAACTCTTAAGCTTTATATATTAGTACTAGCTTCCCGTGCGCGGTTTACTCGCGTAACTCCTGTTCCCAAGGGAACTTCATAATTAAATATAGCCTATGTCACTCAGGGTGAATATAGCTTTCCAATGGTGAAAGAATTTCTGAAATCGGCACAGTAGTTTTCGAGTTTATTCATTACAAACATACACACACACACACTCACACAAAAATACAAATATTTCCTCTTTATAATATTACTAGTATAGATAGGTATAGATGATGTATCTTAAAAACTGGTTCTGATATTTGGATAGTTCTTTTTTAGGTCATCTTCAGCCCTTAAAACTTCCACTGATAAACATGGGCTACTCCCAAGGGGGTTTACAGTAATCATTACGCTGGACAGGCTACTAACCGCAGTATTACGACCCAACACCCAAGGATAGTTGATGCCGGTTCCTTTGTATACGATTGTTATACATTATATTATAAGAATCGGAATCAAGGACCGTGTTTTACCAACCGACGTAGGATTTACCAACCCTATATTTTTTATTACAATGAGATATTTGAGATTAAGATTTCTGGCAAGGTGATCGACAATTCCTGCGAGACGACACGGAAGTATAGTCGTAAATCAAAATTGAAATTCATCTCACCATTATATTATCTATAGACACTAGCTGTTACAGCTATATAATGATGGAATAAATAAAATGAATAGTTGTGGGATAGATAGCATTGCTACTAGACATGCGAAATGTAGCTCACTGAAAAGAAAATAGATATATAGCTCTTTTGATCAAAAGAACTATATCACTCTTATAGCTCTTTAGTTCACCGAATAACTCTTTTAACACTTTAGCTCAATTGAGTTACTTGCGAGCTACAGATCAAATTGAGCCGCACGAGACAACTAGCTCTTTTAGCTCTTTAGCTCACCGAATAACTCTTTTAACTCTTTATCTCAATTGAGTTATTGGCGAGCTACAGATCCGCACGAGACAAATAGCTCTTTTAGGTCTCTAGCTCACCGAATAACTCTTTTAACTCTTTATCTCAATTGAGTTATAGGCGAGCTAGATCAAATTGAGCCGCGCTACTTTACGCAAGTCAAACGAGACTAGTTGTCTCGTTTGACTCTCGCTCAGTGGCTCTATGAAATCTATGTAATTCTTTAGTTAATTTAACTTATTTGCGAGCTATAGATAAAATTAGATTCATTGGGTTGTTTTGTTTTTATTAAAAAATGAAAGCCAATGATTTTCCTTCATACTTGAACAGGCTTAAGGCCAAGCGTGTTGACTATGGCAAATACCCTCCCTCGGGAGGAGGCCATGTTCAGCAGTGGACGTTATACGGGCTGATGATGATGATGATAAGAAATCAAAACTAAACTGCGCTAAGCAATATGCGACACGAATGACACGATAATCCGCCGAAACTGTTTAAGTAAATTTAAGAAAACACGATGTTTGTTTTGTTGACAAAATCACAAACTTATTCCCTAAGAATTTTCATACTTATGTAAAAGTGCTAAAGTATTTTTACTTTTAAAACAACGACGATAAGAGTTATTTTACTATGACGTATTGAGCCGAAGAGTCGGTCAGTGAGCGACATGCGAAATAGTTCACTTGTTCGTCGGGGAAGTTCGGGCATTGTCGGCCGCTGTCGGCGTCTCGTCGGTATCACTCGTTACTAGAGCCGAGTCAGTGAGCCGTTGAGCTAAATGAACTAGTGAGCTATTCTGTGAACGACTGAGCTACTGGGAGCTAGATTGTGATTGAAGAGCTAGTTCAATTTTATCTCTCATTCGCGAGCTACCCATGTCGAATCGCTACCGACAGTACGTTATATTCACCTGATATATGTATAACCCTTAATCGCATATTAAGACATCTATGGGAAGACGTGAAGCGGTGTATTCTATGCCGGAAACCACACGATACAAAAAGACAAAGTTATATAAGGTAACAAAAAAAAATAAGTATCACGCATTAAGTTAATTAATAAATTAAATTTAGGTTCATAGATACTAAAAATAATAATAATTTAAAATCGGATTATTCATCCAGGGGATTCTTGTCATGAATAAATTGAAAGTTTTGACCACTTCGGGTCGAGACGGGACTTCTACATATATCAGGTGAAGATAATTTACTATCTTACTACGATTACCAGTCTGCTTGCCAAGCGATGATTATGGCAATATCCCTCAACGGCTTGCCAAGATCTGAGGCTCATGTCCAGCTGTGGACGTAAATGGGCTGTTCAAGTGTAAGGTGAATAATGCGTCTTCATAGACTTTGCAATCTGATGAGAAGGTTAATTAGCTTTAAATGACAGTAAATGTATGAAAATACTAAAACATAATACTGCACTCACCAACCAGGCTGCCAAGCGTGGAGAATATAGAAAAAATCCTCCTCAGAAGAAGGCCCGGAATGTTAATTATTGGTCGTTATACGGGCTACTAGAGATGATAATGAAAAAATTAAGATCCACCTAAACTTAAAATTTACAGGTTTTTATAGAATGCCAAAATATATTTAATTTTATCTACAAACATAATATTAAGGAATTAGGGAGACCTACATGTAATACCCAAACTGCCATAAAGTGTAGAGCTTCGCGCATAGATTTAAGTATTATAGATAAGTTACTCTAGGGACAATTTTGTTAGATCATAAAATCCAAAATGGACAGAGATGCGCATAATATTAAAATATGTATCTGTAACTCATGCGACACCTATATATATTAAATAAACTAACTAGTTTTAACGGAATTTAAAGACCCTATGAATATGTTATGACAACTATATATTAGTTGAGAATGTAGCCGATAAACCTGACTCATATTAATTCCATTCACATGTTATTAAGAATGAAACGCATAGAATAGACCACCCCATGTCTTATCATTGGTGTCGTAAGGTAACTAAGGGACATATAGCTGATGGATAGGCAGCAGTATGTATCAGCTCAAGGATACTTCGATCATCAATCCGCCTACTAAGTGTGGTGATCATGGCAACATCCCTCGACGACCTTTTTTTTTGTTGTCCGGGAGCAAATGCTTTGACGCATTCCCACCGCCGCTGCAGCGTGTTCGCGCGCTGGCGGTGGGATATGTGGGACTCGCCCTCTCCATAGCGTGGTATGCTAAACTCATGCCACGAGGAGAGGACCCTACACCACTAAAACCTCCCGGACACTCGTTCGATCCGCCGTCCGGCCCATTCCTCAACGACCCTAGCTTGTTTTGTTGCTGCATGTAGGCCTCCCATATGTACCTGTGTAAACGTGCTGCATAAGTGATATATTTTATGACATAAAATAAATTAGTCATGATACTATTGGTAACATAAATATAAAATATAGTCTCTTATATATAGTGAATAAATATAAGCAAGCAAAAATTGTATCGATTTGATAAATGCAACAAAAAATCAAACTAAAGCTAATACACTATGTACCTAAATATAAAAAAAAATAATTAATAATTTTTATTACATACATTTGGCGTCAAAGTATTCATATTTTCATAGTTACTTTTTGAATGATGTAAACATATATATTTCTAATTTACTAATATTATTTTAAACCTTGTATTTTCATGATAATTTAATTAATATATGAATGAATACTTACTATAAAAGGGGCGCACGAAGTGAATTCATTTGAGACACCGAAGGACGTCCACTCTTCCGAGATAATGTAATCTTGGTCCTTTAATTTTGCGCTAATCGTAAACATGCCTAATGTAACGTTGCTTCACTGTGTCTTGTTATTTGTTGGAGGAAATAATGTAAAGTAAATTCATACTTTATAGGAAGCACTTTGAAATCTACGGACTTTCGGATAGTTTTTATTTTTAATTTTTAACTAATTTATCATCCATTTGGTCCGATGTTTTATTTTCTTATTTTTAATGGAGCTAATTTCACTTACTTTCCCATCACTGCAACTCCTGTAAACCAGGATCTACAGAGGCACAAACTGGACATGGCAATGAGTACCGAGGCCCATCAAGTCCCGGGACAAAAAATGAAACTGTCTTATCCGGATCCGGATCTGGAACACATTTAATCAGAAAGCGATTATGAGGAGTACGGTTTGATGTCTAAGTTGTCTAAAATGGAGTTCAAAATTATAATTTAACGAGGTAGTAGAGTTTCATGTCAATAATTCCTAAATCAATCTACTAAAATCCTTTATTGATGGAGTTAAATTGAGAAATCTCCAATAAGCGCGTTAATTGAAAAACACAACGACAGCGTAAATAAACAGCAGCCCATCAAAAATAATGAACCCATTTTACACTTTCTAACCAGTCCTTCTATCCGCCACAATCTCGTTCGTAATTTGCCATGACATTGCGGCGCAAATAGCTTGAAAGTAGTTCCGTTTCAATTTAAATATAAAAGTCCCACTTAAAATAAAAACTTGGTCCCAGGAACTTAACGAGTCATTGGCTTTAGTATCGATGCTCTTTGTGTAAGAAGATAGCAGTAGATACTCGTACCAAATTCTGAATCATTTACTCGAACGAACCTCATCTGCACTAATATGAAGCTGAAGAGTATGTTTGAACTACCTTAATCTCAGTAACTATTGGTCCGATTTGGAAAATTCTTTCGGTGTTAGATAGCCCATTTATCGAGGGAGGCTATAGGCTATATTTATTTATAAAGTTCCCATGGGAATGGGAGCTACGCGGCTAAAACCGCGAGTGGGAAGCTAGCACTAATATATACAACTAAAGAGTTTGTTTCTTTGTTTGCTTGAACGCGCTAATGTCAAGAACTAATGGTCCTATTTGAACAATTATTTAAGTTTTATATATCCCATTTATCGAGGAAGATTATAGGCTATATTTAATTATGAATTTGCTTTAGGAACGGAAGTAACGCGGGTGAGCCGCGTGCGGGAAGCTAGTCACGGAATAAAAGTATACACAACTCCACCCTAACACTGTTACAGTCCTTATTTATTGGCAGCATTTAATTAAGTATCCTTCAATACAGCTTTTTCTTTTTTCTAGCCCTTCTAATTAAACTTAGGGTCGAACGGCTCATTAATAGACGTGGTGCTTATTCAATTTCTATTGAACGCAATCAGTCCGAGAACGTTCCCAGCCAATTAACCCGCTGGAAAACTGATCCAGACATGGATGGCTGACCGCCTTTAGAAGACCAATATAATTATTTCTATAGAAAGATAAAAAAATAAGAAGCTAGACTAAATTGTGAACTAATTGGTTTGATGTTGAGCAATACCGAAATTGAATGATGGTTGAAATGAAATGAAATGAAAACGTTTATTGATAATGTAGACAAATCGATCGTACTTGTTATAAATAAAAAAAATACGATGATAATGAAAACAAAAAGAAAAAACAATCTTAACTAATAAATTAGTTTACATTACAACAATAATGTTTTTGAATAAAATTTACCTATATTGTTATGGCATGTGATAATCGCTTATTA
Organism: Nycteola revayana; assembly: GCA_947037095.2. Classification (NCBI taxonomy): domain Eukaryota; kingdom Metazoa; phylum Arthropoda; class Insecta; order Lepidoptera; family Nolidae; genus Nycteola; species Nycteola revayana. The sequence continues at coordinate 16,875,099 of OX344849.2, read as the reverse complement.
TAAAATATAATTAAGATCAACCAGCGCGGGCTGGGATCGGGTCTGAAGCATAGGACGCCTTGCGAGCCTCGCCTTGCGATGACGACCGGACCCTTTCCTAGCTTCCTACGAGTCTTTCTCTATCTACCTACGGTGTGACACTGGTTAAAGTAGACATTATATTTATTGATACCGGTGGTGTATAAATTTTAGTTTTGCTTCATTTATTTTATCATTTATGTACAAACACAACAAAAATAATAAATAAAATTAAAACTTAAGACTAGCTCCTCGCGTGCGGTTTCACCCGCGTACTTCCTGTTCCCGAGGGAGCTTCGTAATTAAGTATAGCCAATAAGCCTTCCTCCATAAATGGTTTATCTAACACTGAAAGTATTTGCCAAATCGCACCAGTAGTTGAGAGTAGCGCGTTCAAGTAAACAAACTCTTCAGTTTCATATATTAGAATAGGTATAGAAGTATCTCTTCCAGCAGATCGAATCGATCGTATTTGTCGATTTCTTGCAGACGCAGTTGCGAGCAACATCTAGTAAAAAGTATAATACTATTTTTATCTAAATATCACTAATATTCATTTGTTTTTGTTTCAGGTAAATGGCTGATGACTGAAGTGACGTATTAGAACTGGTTTTAGAACAAACTCAAGCAAATTTAAGTTCTTAAATCCGACTGGTGGTTTCAGAGGTTTGGTTTTCGGCTTAGAATATAACAAATCATGTCTCCCCACGGGTTTCGTAAGAGCTAACTAAGGGACATACACCTAATAGATGGGCAGCACAACTATAAGATCAATGTTAAATACCATCTTACTGCGATCATCAATGCGCCAGTCATCCGTAGTGATTATAGGCATCCTCTGAACAGGCCTTGGTAATCCAGGGTGACCGAGGGCACCCTGGATTACCAAGGCCTGTTCAGAGGATGACTATGTTCAGAAGAGACGTAGCGGGATTTTTAAGGTGAAGCTTCAGATACCCTCATATTTTTTTTATTAGGCACTGTCACATCACATTCATACAACACAGTACCTAAACATTATAATAACCCTAGTCCTGATGCAAGTAAAAATAAAGGCCCTTCAAATAGTTACGTATGTACATTTTTTACCCGACTGCGCCAGGATGGTTGTTTTTAGAGAGTGTATTTCGAGATGTATGTATGTATAATTGTTTGGCAGGCTCCGCAGCCTGAACGGCTTGAAGGATTTTTGCTTGAGAGGTGTCGTTAGATTCTTGGTTACTGTGAGAGTGACACTGGGTATATAAAAAAATGCGATATTTGGCTCGCTCTGTAGACTAAACGGCTTGATGGATTTGAGCATTCGTATTTACTGTGAGAGTGAGTATCAAAATAAAAATGTCACAATAACCCGGTCGGATTTTTAAGTTATTTAAATTATATTTTTTTTGTAAGTTTTGATTGATGATGGCATTCAACTGCTGCCATTACCTTTTTTTCCAGCCTAGATAGATATTATATTTTCTATATAAAGAAAAAAAAGAAAAGCCGGGTACTATGGTCGATATTAAGGGTCCCGTCGTAGTTTATTTAGGGCGGGACCCAACCTCTCTGAATATTGGGCTCATGATTGGAAGCGAGTGGCCATATATTTATTGAGCAAATAAATCTTAAGAAAAGGTAAACATTGGATGATGGACTCCTATATTTTTCAGACATGTTTGTTGGTCCTGTCCATTTTCGTTTTGATCCTCTTCGAATCCGGGCTTTGTTTGCTATGTTTTGTCCCGATACATAATCTCTGCATTAGACCAACGGATCAAGCGATACGAGAATCTGAAATGTATTTATTTCTATTTCTACTGCACACAGTAGAAATAGAAATAAATACATTTATATTTGTGTTGAACAGAAAAATACTTCAGTGAGATTAGCGTGTTGTGATGGTGAATATAAAAAAAAAGCTTCCTGCGCGCGGCTTCACCCATGTACGTTTACGTTTCCGTAGGAACTTCTTTATTAAATAAAGTCTATAGTCTTCGATTAAAGAGCTATCTATCACTGAAATATTTTTTCAAATTAGAGCAGTCGTTCCTGAGATTTACGGATTCTAGCAAACAAACAAACTCATCAGTTTTATACATTAGATTATGAAAATGAAAACAACGATTCTGAGGCGTCGGAATCCAAATACATTGAATCCACAAAGGTCCTGTCCGTCCACCTGGACTCAGAAAGTAGTCCCCCGAACCTTTCGATGCTCTCGTAGTCCCGAAGTCTGAGAGGTGCGCGAACTGTAACTGCGAAAAGTAGAGGAACAGTTGCACAAAACTCGCCTTAAATGCTTTCATGCGCAGGTTACTTAGTTGGTAGTTTTTAAGCCATTTAATAAAGCTAGAGCCCTACTCGCTTTTTAACTATATATGTTCGTCCGAAAAAAAAACAATATGTACCTATTGTCAAGTGTGGGAAACGAATCCCGCAACCCTATACGTACATACGCAATGACTGTAACCGTTGAACCAGGGCAGTTATCCCTATCAGTCCATACCACTGTATCTTTTTAATTATCTTCATTATCCGATGACCTTTATTAGAACTTGATTGATGTGAACTGAGAATGACTTATACAGTAACATGAATGAATGAAAAACATGAATATAACAAAAAAAACTACTAACACTGTATGTGCTTACTTATGTAGATACATAATGATAGATGAATAGATATTCATCTACAGTGTTACACTATTCACAGAAGAGCTTGGTACATCAAAGTTCCATACAAAATATTATAAAGCAACCTTATGTAAATTTACTTATGTAATTAACCTTATGTAATTACTAAATACCGCCGTCGTACTTAACAAATGCGGCAAAATATACTACGCTGAAATCGGCGTACCCGAGCCAGTCCCGCTCTGTTCGCTGAATACTTGTCGAATGCGAAAATGAAAATATCGAATTTTGATTATAATCAAATCAATATGCCAGTTTGCGTAGTAAACTGTGTAATAATTATACAACACTAAATAAGAGACGCATCGGGATCTCATACCTTTTTTTTTCGGACGGCATATGTAGTTAGCCACGAGACTTTTGCTACTTCACCGGCGAGCAGAGCTCCATCCTAGATAAATTGCTTAAAAACTACAAACTGGGACTTGGACTTCTGCTCAGGATGGTCGCTGACGGAGAGATTAAGAGATTATGGCTTTTAGTCTTTTAAGAGAGTTTTGTGCAACTGTCGCTCTACTTTACAGTTCGTGGGCCTCTCGAACTTCGGGTCTACGAGGGCATTGGAAGGTTATTTGCAAAGTAAGGGTCGGAAGAGCGAGATCACATACCATCGGCACAGTGCCTTTATACACACTATAATATTGAATTGCAACATTTACGGAGCTATGGTTTTAAGCTAGTAAGTTAAGTCTAGTCGAGAGCGCAAGTCCAATAATTTACCTTAGGTCGCAACAATAAAACTTCCCCGCCAGTTTCCCAATACCACACCTAAACTCCCGACTCAATAAAAACCTCGCCAAATTTCCATCAAGTGACCACCAATCGGTTGTGTAGTTACCAAATTACAAGCAAAATTACCCTGTATTATTGAAATCTTGTTCGGTTCTAAGCGTTATAAATTAATGAAGAATAACCCAGTGCCAACATCTAACTCCTTCAGGTAAGCTCCTTTGTTCCTAACTAGACTTGTTATAGAATAGTTTCTCACAACAATGTTCTCAAAGCATATTTCTGTACATTTCTGAGCTTTGGTCAAATACTTTCTTGTTTATATGAAAACTTTCACGGTAGATTTTCTTTTGTTGTACATTACTGACACAGTTGGGTACTCGCCATTTTGTATGCGCAAATTTGTTTAAATTATTGTAATATATCTTCATTTATAATACACCTATTATATAAGTAATTTTAGCAAATTGAATGAAAATGAAAAGGTTTATTGAAAACGAATGCAACTACGTAAGCGGCACGGCGCGCACTTGACCGTTTTATAAAGACCGTGAGGACGTTCGATCATCATAAATATAAAACATATTTTCTATTTTTCATTTTGCAATGTTGTCTCTGCATTTTCCCGTACCAACTTGCTTACATTGGGAAAATCTTTCTTAAACGGCTCCTTAAAACTTCCCTTATCCCTTTTTAAATGTATGCGGATTGCGGATACGCGCTGAGAAAATTGGAAACATTTATTCTTCCGCCCTGAATTATTTCATGTTTAAGCTGGAACCTTGGAGGAATCCTTCACTTAAAATACAGTGTCGTGATAAATCTCTGCGACGAGGATTGCGAATACGAACTCAAACACTTCTGAAATAATCCGTTCAAAGCCTCGTATCACTACATGGTATAAAACAATTTTTTAGGGGAGTTTTGTGAATCTGTCTGTAACGAAGAGCGACAGTTGCACAAAACTCCCCTAAAAAACTAAACGTCACAATTTCTCAAACCCATCGCCAGCGCCCGTCCGGAGCCGCGGTCCAAGTCCAATAGGGGACGTCCTCTTGCGCAGGGTTAGTTTATAGTTTTTAAACAATTAATTTAGGTTAAAACTCAGCTCGACTTTATGCCGGGTGAGTTAGCAAAAGCCTCCTGGCTAACTACATAATGTTCGTCCGAAAAAAAGCTGTATGTCTGTCCCTATATATGCTTAGATCTTTAAAACTACGCAATGGATTTAGTTGCGGTTTTTTACAGATAAAGTGATTGAAGAGGAAGGTATATATATATATATAATACATCAGCATTGCATCCGTGTGAAGCCGGGGTGGGTCGCTATTTCTTTATAAATGGAAGCCTGCCACTGGAGTTGGTTTAAATATAGCTATAAAATCCGAACCATGAGTATCTCCTTATTCTTCAAAATCACGTACCTATGTAGTTAAAGCGCTATCGTGGGCTTCAATTATGGTAAATATTTATTTATAACAAAAACAAGGACATCCAAAACTATATTTCTTCCTCTTTTAGGGTTACGTAGCCAAATGGCAAAAAACGGAACCCTTATAGATTCGTCATGTCTGTCTGTCTGTCCGTCCGTATGTCACAGCCACTTTTTTCCGAAACTATAATGTTGAAACTTGGTAAGTAGATAGTAGGTAGTAGTATTTTGTGAACCGCATTAAGATTTTCGCACAAAAATAGAAAAAAAACATAGAACTGAAACTAAAATATTGTTTTTTCATCGATCCCATTCGTGTGTGGTATCTATGGACAGGTCTTAAAAAATGATGTTGAGGTTTCTCATGTCATTTTTTTTCTAAACTGAATAGTTTGCGCGAGAGACACTTCCAAAGTGCTAAAATATGTGTCCCCCCCCTGTAACTTCTAAAATAAGAGAATGATAAAACTAAAAAAAATATATGATGTACATTACCATGCAAACTTCCACGGAAAATTGGTTTGAACAAGATCTAGTAAGTAGTTCTTTTTAATACGTCATAAATCGTAAATATAAAAATTAAAAAAAAAAAACCATTTAATTTCATAAACATACGTTTTTTATTGGCAATTGGCACTTGAAATTGGTAAGGAACCCTTCGTGTGCGAGTCAGACTTGCACTTGGCCGGTTTTTTACTTTGAAAAGACAACTACCGCTACTATAGGGAACTAAATCTCTGTATCTAAGGGGACTTTATAAACACAAAGTACACCCATGCTTAGCACGAGTATTCGTGGTTCAAACAAATAATCAGTCTCGAGTCTCAGAAGCCTCTGCCATACCCACTGGGTTATTGCAGTTGCTTCTGAGTACGTGTTCTGGGTTCGATTCATACTCGGGACAATTATTTGTGTCGGCAGTGCTGAGCCACCGGTGAAGTCTTTTTCTTTTCGCGTATAAATATAATTATACTACCACTGCCGCCATTAATGCAGGCCGCTTATAAAATCTTAACCTACTCTAAAATAATAAATTAAAGGAATTTATTATACCCATAAACGAGTAATATAGACAACCACCACCAGCATAATTTTACAGCCCACTATATTCGATATGTGCCTGAATAATATGTGAATCAACAACATACAACGCCAACTGTCGCCCTTAATTACATTAACTACTAGATAAGACTTGGCGATAAGAAATTTGTTGAACACTTTACCTGAAAAACGAATAGTCTATAATAATCCCTCAATCCCCTCGCCAGCGATCGCCCTGAGCTGAGGCCCACAGTGGACGGCCTCTTGCGCAGGTTGCTTTGTTTGCCATTTAGTAATAGGCTGGAGCTCTACTCGCCTTTTTGCCCGGTGAAGTAGCAAAAGGCTCCTGAATCCACACGTCCGAAGAATAAAACAGTGTTTTTTAGTCGTTATTTGGCAATAGCATTAAAATTACGTATAAAAAGACTTTGAACCTATGTGATTGACGCCCGACGTACATTCTAGATTATCTTCTATTACAAGGCACAACGAACATGGTAAAATGAGCTCTACTCATTTTACCATGTTCGTTTATCATTGCCGTCTTCTTGAGGGAAACTTAAAAAAATCCTTTGTTTTTAATATTTTAATGTAACGTTTCGTTAATACCTACTGATGGCATTTCGTTCTGTCCATTATGAGCAACAACTCAAAAGTCACGGTGTAGATGACTTACTGCTAAAATATACCACGTTGAGTGAAAAATAAAGTAGGTTTTCGAAGTATATGCTCCGATTTTCTAAAGCTACGGAAACTGTAATTTTGACTAGTTCTTCAATTTTCCAGGATCGTGTCCTGGCAGCACTTAAAGTGTAACCTGAAGTGTTCAGTTTATTACTCGGTTCTTGTCAGAATATAAAGCACCGAAGTCATATAAAAAACGTTTACACACTCTAATTCCAGAAAGATAGGAAGCCGCAGCTATCTTTCCGAGAAATTATTCTTTAAAATAAAGCTGTGAATTCGTACTCATCTCTGTATATGTAAAAGGCAATCGATACTGACAGCTCAAACCACCGAACAGATTCCGCAGACATTTGGCGGTTTCTATGACGTAGGTAAGTATTCGCCAAAAAAGGATTTTCCCTAATTAACCCCCAAAGGTAAACTGGATAACCACGAACCGTTTGTATAATGATATCAAATTCTTCGCAAACAAAAGTTACATATTTCTTCGTTAACCACATGTCATTGATCTTTTAAACAATTTTGTTGTAAAGATGTTCATTTATAATGTCACAACTTTTTAATATTAGTTGACAATGTCTTCTTTAATAGTTGATATCAATGGCAGCACTGTAAGTTCCGCAAACTTGCTTTGTGAGAGGATACACAAAAACAATAGGACACGAGACGGAGCACGTCTGATCTTTTTGCTTCTTTTCAAAGCGAAAACAACTGGAGAGTTTTTCATGATACTTTATAAATGCTTATTCAGCTATAAGCGACATTCAATGCTCTTGTGGGAAACGAATAATAGCTCCAATGTTCAGCCAAGTTTTTGATTGACGTTTCGCAGATTGGGCCAAAACTGAGTAAAGCATTTTCGTGTCCAGGCAGGCTTTATTTTTGCTGGCTTTGAACATTCATTCAAATACACCCTGTGATACTCTAAGTGCTTTGACTACCAAAGTGGTCTAACTATAAATTACGAGTGTAGACGGACTATAATCACTAACACAAGTGATACTAACTTACATAGTCCTCGTTCGATTCCTGGGTTAATAAAGACGATATTATAGGATTTTCCATAAAAAATACAGTTCATAATAAGTGACAATCTCCGTAGCGTAGCGGTATTTGGCTCGCTTTAAATATCGAATCGGAGGTCGTGGGTTCGATCCCCACTCCGGACAGGAAATCTTTGTGTAAATCCTAAGATTTCTTTTCGGGTCTGGTTGTTTGAGGGACTACCCTCTGTGCCTCGAAAAGCATGTTAAGCCGTTGGTCCCGATTATTATAACATCGTCTATAATAATGGTATAACAAAGAACGGGCAGCAGCGTTTCCTTGTGTGGCACAACATAATACGGCAGTCACCAACCCGCCTGCCAAGAGTGGTGACTATGGCAAATACCCTCCCTTGGAAGGAGCCCCATTTTCAGCAGTGGACGTTATACGGGCTGATGATGATGATGGTAATAAGTGTGCCACGGACACGAGGGAAATGGGTATTAACGTTATCATCATCATCATTAGCCTGTTTACGTTCACTGCTGAACATGGGCCTCCTGAATAAATAAAATAAAAACCTTAACCCTACCCAATCTTGGCAAGCAAGTGTCGTTGAGAGATCTCGCCATAATCACCACGTTTGGCAGGCGGGTTGAAGATCGCAGGAAGATGGGAAAATCTTTGAGCTGTTAGCTGCTGCGGCTCATCCATCAGGTGTGACATCCACAGGAAGATATGGAGTGGTATATTCTAAGCCGGAATCCACACGGCGATTGTATTCTACCAAATGACTAAAATTACGTTATGATTTTTTTAAAGCCACACAAAACAATGGTTTGCGGTTTCCTCAGGTTATTTAGGCTATTGTTGTGTTATATAATATTTAGGGCCGCATTTCGAGTGACAATAAAAATAACGACAGTTTCATAACTTAGACGCGGTTAAAGCTACTTTGCCATTCTTAAAATTACTTTGACACTTTTTGATGATACTTGTAGAATATTTGGGAAAGTTAAAAGAAAGGGAACAGAAGATTTTGATATTAGATACGATCTTTTTGTCATTTATGAAACGATAACTATAACTCTGGCGAATTGCTGTAATACCTTGCAACACCATTAGCCCGTATATCTTCCACTGCTGCTGTTTAAAGTAATGAGTGCAAAAAAGTGTTGAATTTATTTAATACTAGCTTCCCTCACGCGGTTTCACTCGTGTTCCCGTGAGAACTGCATAATAAAATATAGCATAAAGCCTTCCTCGATAAATGGGTCCTCTAACATAATTTTTCAAATCGGATTAGTAGTTCCTGAGATTACCGTTACATACAGACAAATTTGAAAAGAGTGATTTAGAAGAGCTTTATAAATTAAATACAGATTTTAAAATTGTAGTTTTTGTCTTGCAATAATAAATAACAGTGCAGTCCAGTTCACTCCATATTTCATCTTATAAACTTATCAGTAAACTGAAAGCGTTTGCGCTCGATCTATATCTTTAGATACAGTACCGGCAATAAATATTACACATAGAGCTACAGGGATGACGCTCAAAACCAATGTTAGCCGATTATTTATATCTAAAGTTCGACTTGGTTCTCCTACTACTAGATAACATAAAAGGATCTTTTGATAGCAATTCGGTTCAGGCAGCTGTTTAAAAATCTATTAATCGTAAAATGCTAATTTTGATTTTGATATTTTTGGGAGTGCTCGTTTCGTGGAGTAGTAGTTGACGTAGGCACCCGATAAGAAAGGATTTTTTTTTAATCCTCCCCTAACAAGATGTATAAGGGCTGCAAAGTTTGTAAGGAGAGATCTAAATATACGCGGAGTAAGTCGCAGACAATTCAATTTAAACCAGCCGTAGCCCAAAGGCTAGGGCGTCGGACTTGTGATCTTGAAGTTGCCGGTTCGAACCCCACCCATTGCACTACCGACGTGAACCCACTCGTAACACAAGCATTTTAGCTTAGCACGAGGGTTTAACAATAATACTAGTAGACTGCAAAACTCTGCTAGTAATGTTTATAAAAAAAAACTAGTTTAGAAATATTAAACCATTCGCAAACAAAATTTCTGACATCACAAAAAAAATCGCCCCAGTATTTAGTTTTGTATCAAGCACGCGGTTTCACCCGCTAAACTCTCATTCCCGTAAGAATTTTGACTGCACCGGTAGATCAGTGGTTACGGAAGTTGCTTCTGAGACCTGGTGTTCTGGGTTCGATTCCCACCCGGGACAATTATTTGTGTAAACCACAAATAGTTGTTCTGAGTCTGGGTGTTCTTTGTGTCCGTGAAATGAATGTTTGTAAAGTCCCCCGCGACACAGGGATATATTTCCCTAGTGCGGGAGTTGTGTTTAAAAAAAAAAAAAAAAAAACATAATTAAATATAACTTATGTTACTCCTGGATAATGTAGCTTTCTAATGGTGTAAAAATCTAAAGGCTTGAAGCAAAAATCAAATTCTTTAGCTCTTTTTAAGGTGAAGAGTATAAATATACAGTGAAGCTTGGTTAAGTGGGACCTGGATAAGTGAGAAACCTCTATTATTGAGAGCTAAAATGAGGTCCCATTTCTTTGCATCGAATTACCTCTTTTAATGAGAAATTTGATGTCTAGGATTTTTTCTATGTTTTCCTCTATAATTGGGACTCTGGGGCCCTCAATTCCCTTTACATATGAGACAATCTATCAGGTTGGGACAGGTTTGAACAAGATTGTTTACAAAAATTTAAATTTATTTCGCACGTACTTTGTTTGTCAGTACTATCTCAATTTTTTACCTCTGTAGATAAATGAGATAACTAAATCGTAAACCTGTCTAATTCGTAAACTGGATAAATGAAACCCTCTTTAAATGGTTCAAAATCCTTGGTCCCTTGAGAACCCAATTAACCAGATTTCACGGTATATAGATATGAGTATAGATTATAACCTAACCGAAGCAAATGAATCCTACCCCCATTAGTTTCGTATCAAGTATGTGTCCGTACACAAAACATACTAATAGTATAGTGGTGCTCCATCCGAGCTGCGGAATACTGCGGATCCGATCAGCCGGAGCGCCTATTAAACCGGAGTGCCAACCCGTGTTAACCTGAGTTCGCTTTTGTCTTAGCGAGGGGTCCATTCCAACTCAGCGGCTTTTAACTTGTAGGTTTCTTTTAAATCTTAGGTACCTATGCAAGAGAAGATAGAAATAATAGGCATAACAATGACATGCTTTAAAGCAGAATGAAATGAATGATGATGATGAATGAATGATGAATGATGCCAGTTTTAATTGCGCCATTAATGGCGCAATTAAAACTGGCATATTCTGTTAGGTACATGAAGATCAAAAACAAGAACAATAACAAAATGGTTACGAAATAATACGTATGTTTCATTAAAAAGCGAAGCAAAACCTTTGTACCCATTTTTAGAAAATTGCTCGGAAGGATGAGTATGAAATTTAGCTGAAGAGTTTGTTTGTTTGCCAAACTGCGCAAATCTCAGAAACTACTGGTCCGATTTGTAAAATTATTTCAATGTTAGAGAGCCCGTTTATCGAGGAAGGCTATAGGCTGTATTTAGTTGCACCCGCGTTCATAACTTCGCGTAAGGAACTTCAGTTCCTTCGGGAACGGGAATTACGCGGGTGACACCGCGCGCGGGAAGTAAGTAGTTTATATAGAGAAGGAATGCAGACCGCTAGTACGTTATATTAATTACAGTCGAATTTCAACTACTAGCAAAATTAATTAACCTAAAAATATTCCCATTGTAAAAGCTCCCGCCACTGCCGGGGTGATGTTATGTTATACTGAAATGTGCTTTGTACTGAAACAAATCTCTTTCAGTCTTGTTGTTGGTTAATATTATTTTAATACAAACAATGTTATTACATAATCCAACTTGTAGCAGAGTCACTGTAACCACACGCGCAACTAACCGACAATAAGGGAATAGGGTAACCATATATAAAAATTGTTTCTATATTTTACAATGAATTGCCTTTTAAGGCTTTTGGTACTACACCGGACATATAAAGGCGACAATTGTCCTAACCTTTTTTTTAATAATACTAGTACAGTTTTGGCATTAAACTAGTATTCTTGTTAACCCCTCATGCTAAGCTGAAATGTTACGAGTCGGGTCACGTTAGTAGTGCAATGGGTGGGAAACCGGCGACCACATGATCGCAAGTCCGACGCCCTAGCAATTGCAAAAAAAAAACGTCGCCAAAATGGTTTCCGCGCTCTTTTAGATCTCGGGGGGAAGGGAGTTCTCTCTTCCGTTCGCGCACCTCTCGCTCCCAGGTCTGCGAGGTTGTGCCTTGAAATTTTGTTATCAACAAATCTGAATTTCTTTTTACTGTAATTTAAGACAGTTGCTCGAATTCCCGATATGTCAAGTTAATTTATGTTGTCTGGTATCACTATAAGGGATTGACATTAAACATGTTTTTCTGTTAAAAACAAAGGAATTGTTTCGAGGCGTGTCGTTTACGAGGACAGTCAACCACAGCATGTGTTTACTGCGGTAACCGTAAACGAGTCTTTATGCTCTCGACGAATAGTCACCAACTGTTTTCGCAAACCGACCACATTCAAAAGGAGATCGTAAAAACTTATTTCAAGTGGTCATTTCTGTAGTTAATTTGCTTCAGCTACACTCTTTGTTATTAAGTTTATGCTGTGTGAACCCTTTCAACATTATTTTATATTGGTTGCTGAAAACATACGTTTAGAAATTGTCTCGGCATTTTCTCATATAGTTATGGACACTTGGAGATAATGAAAACTATATGTATACAAACTTAATGCATCACTTACTTACTTACTTGGTACTTAATTGATCGAAAACGTGAATATCATAAATCTGCGCGTGGCTTCATCATCATCATCATTATCAGCCCGTATAGCGTCCACTGATGAACATTGGCCTACTCTCGAGAAAACGTATTTGCCATTGTCACCACGCTTGGCAGGCGGCTTGGTGACCGCAGTATTATATTGTATCACACAAGGAAACGCTGTTGCCCGTTTCTTGATATACGATTATTATAGATGATGTTATAACTTTCGGGACAATTGGCTTAACGTGCTTTCCGAGGCACGGAGGGAAGTCCCTCAACCAACCAAACTCGGGTGCGCGTGGCTTAACCTACAAAAATCTTTGTCATCTTTTAGTACTTTGGGAGTGTCAAAAGTGACACTCCAACAAAATATTATACTTCCGCATAATTCGGCCCCTTTATATTGAATTAGAAGTTACATATTCGTTCGTGTCTCTAAGAGTAGTCGCAATAGAAATACCCTGTTTCCTATTGAATCTTTTTCGGAAAAACTGAACTAATCAAAAATCTCATTTTTATTCTTGTGTAAGATTTCGATAAGTTCTTTCAAGTTTGTCGTTGGAAAATATTGCGCACACAGTGAGCGGGTGCATTTGTTCTATTTAAAGTTTGTATAACTAAGCAGTGTTTGAAGTTACATTATATATATTTTTACTAAAAATAAATCGTAAAAAATGAAAATGAACAAAAGTATCATTTTTAAATGGTGCCTTACGCCGTATTTGCCAAATGATCTAGTCTAGCTGAAGCTGCCAATGCAGATTTGCAAAACCATTATTTCAACCTTAACCGTTAGAATTTGGCTTCCATATTTTGTTTCAATTTTTCAGGCCAAGGTCACGCTATAGACTGGCTGCTCTCCAGGGTTTTGAAGGTCACAGTAAAATGCGTAACTTTATGTTCCGATTTCCATGTCCAACTTGGCCGGTTACCAAACGGTATAAAAATGACAATTTAGCGTCAGTCAAGGTTGTGAGAAAGCGCCGGGTCAGTAGGACGATAGCTTAAATTGCCAAGTTTGTTTAATAAACTGTAAACTGGGACAAAAATAGCATTTCATGAATAAACAATGTCTAGATTATTGATTTCTTTTACTTTTCTTTGTTACTAGTTTTGCTATGTACTGTTTTTTTTTGGGATTTGATTATTATGAGACAGTGGGGGCATCGTCATATGATATCAAACCTTCTGAATTAAAAGCAGTTTTTTTCTTTATAACAATCAATCCCAGTATTTTTGGATTCCATTTAATCAGTATTGGAGGCGACAATTTTATCAGTACACATGTGGACAATTTTCCGTGCCGCTAAGTGTAATTGGCACAGGTGCCTGCTCTGTCGCCCTACGAGGTGTCACCGTTCCAATTTCCTGAGCACCCCATTCTCCCTACGACTGTTATTGGATTTTTTTGCAATATCCTTCACTGCGTTGGTACGCGATTGCGAAAATTCTCGAATTACAAGCGACACGCAATTGTGAGTTGTACTATGCGACGATGGTTTCGATTCCACTCCTTGTATAATATGATACCCTGGTACTTTCCTGCTGCATTTCTTATGTTACAAAGGAATATATTTGTTTTTCAACGGGTAGTTACCGTATCATATTCTTTTTAAGTTTTCTGTTGCTGTTTTTATGTTTTAACTTGCAAAGGAATATTTTTGTATTTCCATTTGCTTAATATATTTTAATTTTATAGCACAGCTTTGTGGAGGAAGAAAGTGTTAAGGAAGATGTATTGCTTAGTGATTGATCTTCCAATTCAGTTCATTATAAAATAGAGGTACTGTTCAACTTATTTTATTTAGTGTTTCTGCTTAATAAAAAGAAAACCTATTCGTAACGGCATCGTTTGATCAAAGTTTTATACAAGCTTTAACGTAATTCTTAGAAACATATAAGATAACTAATAGTAATAAAAACATCAGTATTTCTTAGCCGCGCTTCAAAGACGCTAAATGTGTAATTGCAGTTTTTGCCCTTTTAAAGGCTTTTTTTAATATCAAATAGAACATTTTAAGATTTTTTTACATCTTGTCGCAATTCCATGACACTTTGAACATTTTATTTTAAAAACGTAACATATTTGTAGAATAACAAATAATTCAAAAACATTAGATAACATATAGGTATGTTATTTATGATATTAAATCGTTTCTGACCAGAAAAGAGGCCAACCATTGATGAGAATTCGAGCCTTGTTTTCTCTCAATCTTGTTTATCCCTAATAAATGTAATAATAACGCCTCTTTCATATAGGCATTCATATTTACCTTTTGTAAAATCCCAAATTATAATTGTTGTACCCAGATTAGGCGCGAGTTGGCTATTCAAGTCCACTCACATTTTTGTACGTAAGAGTACAAACCCTAAATGTTTAATGTGGATTTTCGAAGGGATTTTCATAAAAGGTTTATTTCTCTTAGCTTTATCCCTTCAGTATCATTGATAGCAAGTGCCTCGTTAATCTTAATGACAGAAACATAAACAACTTTATGTATATTGTAATATTTATGTTTTCGTCAACGCGTTCATTCGGACGGTCATTAAATGAAATATGTTGGCATAAAGCATTGGGTGTAATCTGTGTTGTTTTGTTAACAATGTTATGTGTATTTTTGTTTGTTCATTTACCTTTATAGCGGCTTTACATTCAGGTAATTAAGTTCTGATGACGGCGTTTTACTTGTTTCTACAAAGAAAATCTGGGTTACTTACAAAAATATTTGTAGATTGCAATTTTTACTTGCAGCTTCGAATAGTAGACGAAGTTTACTTTAAAAAACCGGCCAAGTGCGAGTCGAAATCGCGCACGAAGGGTTTCGTATCATTTTCAAGTGCCTGATTGAGGCTGCCTGCTGCCGTTATTGATAACGAGCAAAAAAAAATAGGTTGCTGTATGGGAGCCCCCCTTAAATATTTATTTAATTTTTAGTATTGGTTGTTATAGCGGCAACGGAAATACATCATTTCAGAAAATTTTAACTGTCAAGCTATCGCGGTTCCTTAGATACAGCCTGGTGACAGACAGACAAAGAGCGAAGTCTTAGTAATAGGGTCCCGTTTTTACCCTTCGGGTACGGAACCAAGAGGTGCAGTCAATGCAACCTGATAGGAAAATTAAAAGTCAATAATATTGTCGCGAAATATGATAAAGTTGAGATAGACTATTGTAATTTATCAAATGAGTTTCCGAAAAATATAATATTAGTAAATATATTTAATTTAGGTTCAGTGTATTATGTTGAAACACATAAGGAAACGCTGCAGCCCGTTCCTTGTTATACGATTGTTATATATTATTATGCTGGTACAACAAAAGGGATGACGACAAAATAAAAACTATTTGGTTCATCAAATATTGGACACGTATTTTTTTCGTTCCATTAACAAAAAATGACAAAGATACAGCATTGTAATTCCACGTGACGTCACTTCTAGGTACAATTATTTTACCTAGGATTGACGTCACAAGCCCCTCTCCTGAACTTTATAGTTTGTTATTCTGTATCTTTGTCATTTTTATTGACTTTATAAATAAACAAAAACGTATCTAATATTTTTTGGTAATCTATCTGACGAACTAAATACATTTTTTACTGGTCATCCATATTGTAGCCAATAGTTGAGGAACTACAGGAAAGTAGTTAAAAGTAGAAAAAAGTAGTAGTTAAAGTAGCAAGTAGTACTTTCGGAAAGCATAATAATGCTTTGAATGCTTTCCGAAAGTAGTTCCTCAACTTGCCCAGACACATAAGAGTATAACTTTAGGTACGGTTTTCATCAATTTCGACTACACTTTGCTTAAAAAATATAGCAGGTAGATTCGAAAAATGGGGACGCCATAGTTTGCTTAGCTCTGATAGATTGCCCCGAGGCAATCAATCAAAGTACACCAGTGACAGAGTTGAAGCTACGGGATGAATGCAATTGATTAAGTTAAATAAAGAACTAGGTATTTCGTTATTTATTATCGACAGATTAGAGAATAAATCTATCCTACTGATGTTGTAAATGTTTATAAACGGATTGACCGAAATTTGGCACGTAGTATAGTATTAAATTAAATAATATTGATTTATTCTCCCTGCTTATGAAAGTACTGATTGGTATAACATCATTAACATCATTTATGACAATCAATAATCAGGTAACAGACAGCAGCAGCGTTTATCTGTGTATATGTTACGGCTTATAGCCGAAGTGCGGCTACACCTAGGTTTAGCCGGCTACAACTAGGTGCAGCCGACCACATGCGGTTAAACTTAGATGTACCTATCCTACTTATCTTCGGTTAGAACTAGGTTTTAATTAAATAAACAATACCTATGCACGACACAAAAAGATGTTGGGGTGGTTAAAAAAAAATAACCTAAACCTATACCAATGGAGTTGAACAGGGACTTATTGAGGTTGATCTAAGTTTAACTGCATGTAGCCGGCTAAACCTAGGTGTAGCCGCACTTCGGCTATTACCCGTAACATATATACATAATATTGCGGTCACCAATCCACATGCCAAGTGTGGTGACTATGGCAAGGCCTGTGTACAGCAGTCGAGGCAAAACGGACTGATGATGATACTTTTTATTGAGAAGGATGTTTCCGTGGAATTGTAAAATGTTCAATGACAAGAAGTGAAGATTCAAAACTAACTTCTTTCGAAATGGAGAATGTCAAGAATGGAAGAAGTACTCGTGTAAAAGAAAAATCTATAACTTTTCACACCATAGAAACACGTAATACTATATAATTTTGACGGTGCGCTCAATACACTTGTCTTCGTAGACCCGAAGTCCTAAAGGCCGACGACCTGTAAAGAACAACTACACGAAAATCTTCTAAAAATCTGACGTGAATGCGACTGCTCTGAGCCGAGGTCTAAGTCCCACAGAGGTGCCCTCTTCCCTCTTGCGCTAATTGCTTTTTGTTGTTTATTATTATAGTTCGTTGTTGGTTTATAAACAACAAACTTTAGGGTCGCGCGCGCGCTTTCACCCGTAGCTCCCGTTCCCGTGGTAACTTCTACGAACATCTAACACTATTCTTTTTCAAATCGGGCGATTAGTTCCTGATTCGGGTGTTCAAGCAAACATACGAACAAACTCTTCAGCTTTATACATATACTAGCTGCGCCCCGCGGGTTTACCCGCGTCAAGAGTAAACTCCTCCCACTCGGAGTAAGCTTCAGTGGGTCGGAGCGTGATGTATTGTAGCTTGTATATTAATCCAGCGTATAACCTATCCCGGTGCAAAATTTCAGCTAATTCTGTTTAGAAGTTTTGGCGTGAAAGAGTAACAAACATCCATCCATACTTACAAACTTTCGCGTTTATAATATTATTATACATATAAACATTTTAGAATGCAGATTTATTAAAGCTGCAGCATTGCCCGCTCTTATGCCCGGTAAAGTATATAAAAAAGCTCTTTACGCTTAATTTTATTACAAATAAAATTTTGCAAACTTTATTGCAACCAGTCTTTTAGCGAAAAAATATTTTTTACTAGATTTATAAGCAAAAGTTCACCTGAATTTAACACTCCAAATTTTATGTATGCGATGAATTTTTAGGCTGAAATAAATGGAATAAAGTTTAGTACAATATATACGTATAATCTATATAGCCTATATGAATGGATACTGTATGGATCGGAATGTTGGGCTGTGAAAAGATGGATGAAAAAAGATTGCATGTAGCGGAGATGAGAATGTTGAGATGGATGTGTGGTGTGACGAGAAAGGATAAAGTGAGAAATTCGTATAATAGAGGGAGTTTGAAAGTGGCGCCAGTGACTAAAAAGTTGAAAGTGAATCGTTTATCTTGGTATGGTCATTTGAAGAGGAGGGATGAAACGCATGTTTCTGAAAAAGGAGTTAGTGATAGGGTGACGGGTGACAGGACAGAATGGAAGAACAAACGTGTTGCGCCGACCCAAAGTAAAATGGGATAAGGGCAGGAAGAAGAAGACCTCTATATAGCCTATATACCTAAACTAGGTTTAAATAATTTTGTATCGTTGTAACAATATTTGAAACTGTTACGTACAAAGGAGATTATAGTTTTTATTAATTTGGAATAATTCCATATTTGAAAAGTAAGTCTCTAAAAAAAAAGCAAATTAATCGTTTTCTTCTGTTTGTTCCTCTGCGAAGAAAACTTAATGTAAGCGAAATACAGAAAAAATATATTAAATTATAAAATATATTAATAAGCTTCTAATGGAGAACTAATGAATCCTAATATGTATGTTTTACAATCAAATTACTTAATTTTCATAAATGCTTTTTTTTCGGACGGACATTATGTACTTAGCCAGGAGGCTTTTCCTACTTCACCGGGAATGGATGAGAGCAGAGCTCCAGCCTAAATAAATGGTTTAAAAACTAAAAACTAAGCAACCTACGCAAGAAGGCGTCCCCATTGGGAATTTCATAAATGCAATAAATAATCTATGTAAGATATTCCTAGCTGGTTGGCTGTATAGCGCAATACCTTTGCTTATACTTTCATTATTTTATTACAGAACACACGGGGCATTCTCTCTTATTTCAAACAGAATAATGAGCATTGTGCTTTATAATCTAATTATGTCACTGCAAAATAATACGTTGGTAAATTGATCGACTTATGTGCCACTCATATTGTTAAATTTATTTACCAGTTTCAGTGATCACGCATATTTATTATAATATTAACTTAATTATTATGACACTTGACTAACCTAACCTAATCAAATGAGACCATGCTACTTTTGTAACAAAACAATAAAACTTCAACTTTAATAAGCCCTGTTCAACTCCATTGGTTTAGACTTAGGTTTTTTTTTTAACCACCCGAAACCTCATTAGTTTATCAACTAACTGGAAAGTTAATCAACTTACGATTCTTATTATTTTCCGGTGACAAATACATCAATAAAAAACTTCATTTATCAATATGTCTATCGTTAATACGACTAATTCTAAAATCCAGTCATATTATAATATTACTGTTTGCGCCATACATAACACAACGTATAATAAATGCAAGAATGCGGATAATAGATTGTTACCAATTAACTAGGTTTGCATAATTATCGCCATGCGGCCGTTACGCCATAATTAGGTAAAGCCTATACCTGTGTAATGATATCGCTTGAGAAACCGCCATGCCTCATTAATCCTATTGTTAATATTATTATAATTAATAGGTCTCACCTGTGGATTACTGCGCATGAGTGATTAATACCACATTTCGCTGCTTTAATTTGATAGTGACATAAAATAGGGTTATGATTTAACGCGAATTGATCTGTAATATCATGTGATTAAGACTCATTATCGTAGTTACACGTTTGATTTTGTGTCATATCTATAGTAGGTTGTGTCAAATCGATATAGTAATAATGTATCAAATTGAAACAACGGCTTGAAGACAGATGAAATGGATTTAATGTTTTCATGTTAATTACTTACTTGGCGACTGGAGCGGTTCTTATGAAAATTTCTTGTTTAGCCTATTTATCTTTCTGCTTTATCTTACAGCGTATTAACTTAATTATTTAAAGTAAATAAGTTATTAAATAACTAATATTCTTAGGTAAAAATGCCCTAGGCACTAGATACCGGACCAATTTATGAGAGGAATCAGACGAAACTATGAGACGTAGCCAAATTGAGCCTTTATATTATTACTTAGCGTGCATCTTGTCTCTGCTACTTAAAGGCTGGCATAAAGCTAGCTCATAGGTTTCAGTGAGACAAATATACATACAATTATATACAACGTTAAAGTGAAACATAAAACTTCATCTACACATCAATATGGGTTCGAATCCCGGTAAGTGCAAATATTTGTGTGATGAGCACGAATATTTGTTTCTGAGTCATGGATGTTTTCTATGTATTTAAGTATTTATCTATCTATATAAGTATGTATATCGGCTTAGTTTGGGGCTAGGATGATCTGTGTGACTTTGTCTCTAGATATTGTCCCTAGATATGTAATCTTAACATAACAATTGAACACTGTAACTGTGTGTAGTTCTCGACAAAATAGTTCGCAAACCAGAAGAACATTGTCGATTTTCTGTTCCACTTTGTATTTCAACATAATATATGATTTGTGAGGTAATCCTTGAGCTCCCTATGACAGGTGATAGCAAAAACTTTTTTGTTTGACAAACAAATCAGCAAAGGCTTACCGATAGTATTAGCGTTGAGCAAATACATAGTCAGCAACCTCTCCACCAGGAATTCACTGGAAAAAGACACTGAATAGTAAAATATTAGCAAGTATAACAGCCATTAAGGTGTAAAATAGAAATAAAACGTAAATTTTAATAAGTGTATATTTTAACAGTTGTCGCTAGCCAAGTAGCCTCGCTAGCCATCTATTATGGCCTTTCATTCTCTATAGCAGAGGGAGGGAGACGATGGCCAAATCGATACTACATACTGATTCACAGAGATATAGCATGACGAAAATACAAAATAACGTTTTTCTTAAGAAGTCAATTTATTCCCTATGTATAACTGAAAAACTTAAACTATTGTGGTCAGCTTAAGTCTCTCATTATTATTTATTTATTACAATAAATTTTTTGCACTATGATTTTACTTGCAAATGACATGAATGTTTGTCTTGGTATTGCTATTGTAATATTAATTATCCCATTTACCAAAAAAATATTTCATATTTTTCAAAAATTAATTTTGATTATAGAATTTGAGTCTGCAATCCTTAATTTCGCGTCGTGTCGCGTCACATAATCTACTTAATATAAATCTGAAAAGTTATTTTGTTTTAACGCGCTAATCTCAGAAGCGACAGGTCTGATTTGAAAAATAATTTCAGAGTTAGATAGCCCATTTATCGAGGAAGGTTATATGCTACCCAAGCAGCAAAAACTAGTTGTATAAAAGTCCATAGAACGTTTTGTAAAAAACTGTTTTTGGCCCTATAAAAAACCTAAAAAAGAGTTATTTCTTCGAAAGTGGCGCAGTTATATCTCTGTTTAGTGTCAAAACGATCTGTTAGCAGAGTCACACATCACAAATCAGTCCTATACAATTTATGTAACAGTAACGCTTGGGCCGGATTGCTCATGCGTACCCGACCCCCGCCAACGGCGGATCGAAGGAGTGTCCGGGGGGTTTTAGTGGTGTAGGGTCCTCTCCTCGTGGTATGACTTTAGCATACCACGCTATGGAGAGGGCGAGTCCCACATATCCCACCGCCAGCGCGCAAATACGCTGCAACGGTGGTGGGAATGCGTCAATGCATTTCCCCCCGGACAACAAAAAAAAAAAAAAAAAGGTCTCAAAATAGTGATGTAATGGCTACTATAGAACCTTTTATAGTACTTTTTCATACTAAACTGGAGTTTATGTTTCCTATACTTCACCATTTATTCTTTTATCATTCGTGACAGGGTGCAGTGCCAAAATTTAATAAAAAAAAACAAAAGGATACCTAGTACAATCAATTTGAGGTGAGTAAGATTTTATTTTGTTATTATGATATTCGTCTAATAAGGTAAAAATGATGTATGAACGCAATTTTACTGATAAACTAGGGTTAGGTTTACCATGAATTTTAAGTACCCCTTCGAATTATTGAGTTTTTACTAAAATATTTATCAATTAATGTGACTTCAAGTTTCTAAGGACCCTTATAGTACATGTTGTGACAATGTTTTCACTATCATCATGGGTTCAGAGTGATTTTGGGGATCCGTGTGAGCATAACTAAATAATACACCATGATTTTTTTTGGTTATGTTTCTGAAGCACTGATTCTACGCATGAAAAAAGCTTTCTTTATAAATTTAAGGGGTTTACTGCTTAAACTGTGTTAATCATGTGGCCACTTTTTTCTTTGGGAAAGTTGATTAGTTTTATTAAGTATGTAGAAATATAAAATGTATCTAGTCAACATTGTGTTTTTTTTTCAGAGTCATTGAAGATAAATGGAATGGAAGATTCTGAAATATTGTCACAATAATCGCTGGAGTCCTTATGTTCAATCAAAAGCTCATGATCTTTGCAAAATTCATTTTGTACGGAACCGTTTTCTATAATTGTGCCCTCAACTTGATTTTGGTTGCTATTACTGGTTAGATCGTTTGCTAATGATGATGGTGCTTTCTTATAACGTCTATTAACTTCTCTTCTATATGTTCCACTGCGTTTATATCTTTTACAATTCTTTAAATCCATTTTTGTCGATCGTTGAATCAAAATGTCTGAGTATTGTTCTAAAAGCATGATAAAAATTCTTTTTCAGGATATAATTGTCATTTAATAGCAACATTTGTCTACTTTTGTGTTACATTTTTGTATTATTAAAGAGATAGATACCCTGTTATAATACTAACATATGTATTAAAGGAACTAAAGAAGACATTATACAACAAATCTGCTCTAAAAAAGTGTCTGTGTAATTGTCTTATCAGTGAAACTATAATAGGCATCTGAAAATGATTATAGTACAGTTACATTACATAAGCGTAATCTCAAACTTGGCTACATCACAAAATCATTCAATTGTAGAGTTTTTTTGACTACTAACGTACTAAGTACTATAACAACGATCTGAGTATCCACAATACCACAATATCGCTCCATAGTTGAGTGTTCGTCACTGCTAAAACGAAAGTACTATAGCAGTTCGTTTGGAACCCTTATTGTGCAAATCAGATGAATAAAGGCTTCTGCGAACAATTTTATAGAGCAATATCGTTCTGTACTAGTTATATTAGATCTTGCTATAGCACCTGACTATAACAGTTGTATAAAATGGCGTTGTAAACGTTAACAACGATTGTTTATATGTCATTTTAGCTCTATAAGCTTATAGAGCAATAATGTGTTATCGAACGCCTTTATACAATACGCTGTCACCGCTAAAACCTTAATAAAACGTTTACACAGCTTTTTAGAGGTATCATCATCATCACCAGCCTGTTGTAGTCCACTGCTGAACATAGGCCTCCCCCATCGATTTCCAGCGGGAACGATCGCTAGCGGCCTGCTTCCACCGACTTCCTGCGACCTTTATGAGGTCGTCGGTCCATCGTGCAGGCGGTCGTCCTACGCTGCGCTTGCCAGTACGTGGTCTCCACTCGAGAACCTTTTTGCTCCATCGGCCGTCAGTTCTTCGAGCTATGTGTCCTGCCCATTGCCACTTCAGCTTGCTTATCTGTTGAGCTATGTCAGTGACCTTCGTTCTCCTGCGGATCTCTTCATTTCTGATTCGATCACGCAGAGAAACGCCGAGCATAGCTCTTTCCATAGCTCGCTGAGCGACTTTGAGCTTTCTTATGAGGCACACAGTAAGAGACCACGTCTCAGATCCATATGTCATCACTGGTAACACACATTGATTGAAGACTTTGGTCTTCAGGCACTGAGGTATTTTGGACGAGAAGATCTCTCGAAGCTTCCCAAACGCTGCCCAGCCGAGTCGGATTCGACGATTGACCTCTTTCTCTAAGTTGGTCCTACCTAGTTGGATCGTTTGACCTAGATATATGTATTCGGTCACAACTTCGAGAATGGAGTTTCCAACGGCTATAGAGTTGGGCACTACATGGGCGTTATGCATGACTTTCGTCTTGCCCATGTTCATTCTAAGCCCAACTTGTTGAGGAACTCCATCGAGGTCATTAAGCATCTGTCCAAGGTCCTCCAGCGATTCTGCCATGATCACTATGTCGTCGGCAAATCGAAGGTGAGTGATGTACTCGCCATTTATGTTGATGCCGTGTCCTTGCCATTCCAGGAGCTTGAAGGCGTCCTCCAGAGCAGCCGTAAAAAGTTTGGGAGATATAACATCTCCCTGTCTTACGCCTCTCCGTAGCGGGATTGCCTTCGTACATTGGCCCTGTACTCGGACCGACATGGTGGCGTTTTTGTACAAGCACTTCAGCACTTCAATGTACCGATAGTCGATACGACACCGCTGAAGAGACCTTAGAACCGCCCCAATTTCGACCGAATCAAAGGCTTTTTCATAGTCCACAAACGCCAAACATAGGGGCTGATTATACTCCTCGGTCTTCTGTATAATCTGCCGCAGCGTATGTATGTGGTCTATGGTACTAAAGCCTTTTCGGAAGCCGGCTTGTTCGGGAGGCTGGAAGTCATCGAGCCTGTGTTCGAGACGATTTGTGACGACCCTCGAGAACAGCTTATAAACATGGCTCAGCAATGTGATGGGTCTGTAATTCTTCAACATGGTTTTGTCACCTTTTTTGAAGAACAGAACCACCACACCTCTGCTCCATGATTCTGGCGTTTGTCCCTCGAGTAAGACGGAGTTAAAGAGCTTCTGAAGGACTTTAAGTATCGGTGTTCCACCCGCATTCAGAAGCTCAGATGTGATTCCGTCATCACCTGGCGCCTTGTTGTTTTTAAGCTGTTTAAGGGCCATCATAATCTCGTATAGGCTGATGTCCGGGAGATCTTCGGTATTGTGTCGGGTGAGCCTTGCTCTGGGGTCTTTGGCTTGGCTGTTAGCGGGCTTGACTGTTGAGGCATACAGCTGATTATAGAACCTCTCTATCTCCCGTAAAACCTCTGGCTTACTCGACGTCACTACCCCATCTTCCTTCTTCAGCTTTGTCAACTGGCTTTGCCCAATAGAGGTGTCTCTTGCGAACACTTTGGAGCCTTGGTTTCGCTCTATCGTCTCCTTAATACATTTTGTATTATAGGAGCGAATGTCGTGACGCAATGACGTTAAGATATGTCAATTGAGCTGCCTAAATGACTCCGCATCGTCTGGAGTCTGGAGCATCATCGTACGTCGTTTAGCCATGAGGTCCCGGGTATTAGTGGATAGTTTCTGAGGTCTATTTCTAGGGTGGGGTTTAAAATATTTAAGCCCCACCGTATGCACAGTGTCTACCAGCCCGCTGCTGAGATCGTCCACAGATTCGCAGCTGTCTAGACATTCGAAGCGATTACTTAGTTCGATCTGAAAGCTCTCGGGGTTTTGGATGTGTGCGTTTGAAGGTCGGAGCGTAGACTTCATCAGACGGGATCGTTCCAATTTGACATTAATATTTAACGTGCCTCTAACTATTCGGTGATCACTTCCGGTTTTAACCCTGTGAATCACAGAGACATCATTAAATATTTGTCTTTTGGTTGTCATGATGAAGTCAATCTCATTTTTTGTGGAACCATCAGGGCCCATCCAGGTCCATTTCCTGTGAGGTGGCTTCTGGAAGAAAGAGTTCATCATCGTGGGGTGCCGGCATAGAATGTTACCTCCCCATTTCTACTCGTGGGTGTCGTAAAAGGCGACTAAGAGAAATTCCAGGGAACGGGCAGCAGCGTTTCCTGTGATGATCAAATCAAAAGAACTCCACTGCGCTCGCCAACCCGCCTGCCAAGCGTGGCGAGTATTGGCAAAACACCCCTCATGGTGACACATACCAGGATCAGGCCCCTAGTCCCCGGCCGCTCCGCTAGTCCTGGCCACGGTACCAGCCATGGTAACGGCGGAGCAGGGGGTGCTAAGAATCTCCGGAAGAGATCCGGGTACCACCCCACACGACAACTGGCCCTGGTAACACACAACACACGCACTCTGAGGACAGACGAGAAGATCGTAGAGCTGGAAGAGGAATTGGACAAGTTGCGCTGGGATATAGTGGGTTTGTCAGAAGTCCGAAGAGCGGGACAGGACACGATGACCCTGAATTCCGGCAACTTGTTCTTCTACCGGGAGGGCGAACAGCGGTCCCAAGGTGGTGTAGGGTTTATCGTCCGCAAGTCCCTCATTAACAATTTGGTGGCCGTCGACAGTGTGTCGAGCAGGGTAGCGTACCTTATACTCAGAATATCAAAAAGATATTCCATGAAGGTTATACAGGTTTACGCACCGACCTCAACGCACTCAGACGAAGAAGTGGAAGCTATGTATGAGGATATTAGTAAAGCCATACATAGCTCCAAGACCCACTACACCGTTGTTATGGGGGATTTCAACGCTAAACTGGGTAAACGAGGCGATGATGAGATGAGAGTGGGGTTGCATGGATATGGGCAACGGAACCGAAGGGGTCAGAGGTTGGCTGATTTAGAGGTATAACCTTTAGTTATAGGACTGTATTGCTGGTTGGGTATATATTATTATGAAGTTACCACGGGGACGAGGTCTACGCGGATGAAATTGAGCGCGAGAAGCTAGTATGTAATAAATTAGCTTAAAGTGCCTTCACAGGTAAATATGTGTCATGCACATTTACATAGAAAATCCATGACAAAGGATTATCAGCTGTATTCAAAGCATACTAATATTGGCTTACAATAAATTGGATGTTTGGGAATAATATTTTGTTATGCAAATCACTGCATTAATGATAAATTACGCTTATTGCATGGTCATGGCTCAGTGGTCTACAAATAATGGAGATGAAGCTTGCTTTTTGTGCACGTAGGTATACCTTGTAAATGAATTAGAATGTTGATAATTGAATTAGTTGTGTAAAATAATATTAATCGTTGGTAATACTTCGCGAAATTATACATTTTTGGTAGTAGGTACCATCGATCTATGTATATACATATGTCGCAGCCACCTAGTTAAACCAGCCATTCAATGGGACGGCTATCCCGTTAATGAAATGCCGACATTCAACGAAACGGCTAAAGGACAACAAGCCACATCGCTGAATATATATTTCAATGATTTGGGTCGCACAACAGGTATTGGTTAAAAAAGAACGAAATTTAAATCACCTGCCCGATTTTACTTCAGCCAAACTCAAAGGCTTACTATAATCCAACTAGTTAAACATTTAGTGATGTTGGCCTAAGCATTCAATTAAATGTCGCCGTTTAATTAACGGGCTAGCCTTCCATTTAAATGACTGATTTAGCTAGATGGCTGCGATATATACAAGCTAGTAGTGAAGTTTTTTTATTTGCCGGACGGATATATGTAGTTAGCCACGAGGCTTTCGCATAAAGGCGAGCAAAGCCCAAGCGGCGTAGTTGTGTTATATTTCACTACGTCACTCGCTGCGCTGACGTTCCCGTGCCGCTAGCTTCGCTTCTGGTTTCATGGTGGCCTTACAATATATTTTCAGTGCGATACGTACACATAATACATTCTAAAGGTTACTGAACATAATTCATCTTCGTTTTGAAGTCCTTTTATGTTCACAGTTTGATTATTTCACAATAGTCCAATGACTTAGTTACTCAGCAAGTTAACGATTTCGCGAACGCCTTAATATTCCTGAATGAGGGTTGAAAGCTTTTGAGTGACGTAATTAATAAATCGAGTTGATATTTAAACTCGGCTTTAATCAATATTATGTTATACTAGCTGTCCCACGCGGTTTCACCTGCTTAGGTCCCTTCAGGCCCAAACATAGCCTATAACTCATAAATAATGTTTGTTTCTATAGGTTAAAAAAATTGCAAAATCCGTTCAGTAGACTGAGAGGTTAACCGCTACAATCTATCCATCTATCCTATTATATTAGTATAGATACATTTTTTTAAATGTTTTTTTTTATCAATAATTGCGGTATTTGATAACGAAATAATATTACGATAAAATATGTGCGCAAGACAGTATATTTAAAAAAATATTGATCATTATCATCAACAGCCCGTATATCGTCCACCGCTGAACATGTGCCTCCTCCCGAAGGAGGGTTTAGCCGTAGTCGATTGATTAAGACGATCTATGTACTGATCGAATGATGATGATGACTACAGAACTTACTTAACATAATTACTTATTGAATCAAACTAAGGTTGGTGTGTGTATGGTACAGTAAAGAGGTAAAACGATAAAATGTTGTTACGGTTTTGTGATTTTTTGTAAATTTGCTTTACGAAATGTATCTAATTTAAACAAAACTGTGCTGAAAACATTGACAAAGCAATTGTACGCCAATATCGTCTAGATTTTGACAATGGAAATTGTATGGAATGCTCAAAACAACCGTATAAATCATTCCTTGGCAACAGGCTGCGTCTGAAAGCTAGGCAATATTTTCATCCGGAATACGCAACTGTGTGCCATACATTGTCTATGGCAAACCTCCAGACGGGTTGTTACAAATGTACCCAATCTACATTAATATTATAAAGATAGAACTTTTTATATTTTCTATATCTGTATATATACTAATATTATAAGGAGAAAAGATTTAATCGTGCGTTTGTATTGAAGAGGCTCCGAAAGTAGATGACCGATAAAAACATGTCACCGTTAGGAAGCTACACGTGCATAGGCTATATTTAATTATGGAGCTATGGAACCAAAGGAACGGGAGATACGCAGGCGGAACCGCGCGCGATAAGCTAGAGTAGTAAATTTTTCATAATTAAAAATCTACGTTAGCCAGGACTTTATGGTGAGCTCCCTGCAGTATGGGAGTTGCATACGGATGGAACTGCATGGCAAGGCTTGCTTTTTTTTATATGATATTGCCTTTGGCTTTAGTACCATATTACGGAAATCTGACGTGTATAATGATATAAAGAGGATATAATTATGTTTGATAGTGTCAACAAACGATTGAAGTATTTTGAAACATTCTTTGACCGTTAGGAAACTATCTGAAAATTCTTAATTTCTTTTTAAACACTGTTTTAAATCATGTTCCTAATGCACCCATTCCTTCGAAAAAGCTCGAACCAATTTACAGTCATAATTTAAAAATAGTCTCATTTAGGTATTAAGCTAGGGAGTGTAGTATGTTAGACATTATGTATGTTAGCATGATTGAACACGAAGTAGCATAACGTTTTTCAGTATCTCTACAGAAATATATATCTATCTATTTGTAAAACTAAAACCTACTTAAAGATAAAGATAAAATCTAAAAAGAATATAAAATATTTTTCTGGATTACTTTTGTAACCTGTCACTTCTAATGAAATATACCTTTTATGTTTTTCTTTATATTCCGTGTTACTTGTCGTCGAATTTTACTTAAAATGACTTAAAATACGTAGTTTTCCCAATGGCGTATAAATTATGACGACGTGCCAAAATAAAACCTTTATGCCTTAATAAATTTTAATATTTTCATCAGAATATTTCTCCGTTCAGTAATTATATCTGAAATATGGTGTGAAAACAACGTTAATGTTTTGTTAATTTTACACATGTCGAAAACACTGAGCGAAAACTGAAATAATATTTCATTTTGACAATAGTTCTCTATTTATCTATATTGGCATCCCGTTCCCGTGGGAACTTCAGAATTAAATAAAGCCCTTCTTCGATAAATGGGCTATCTAACATTTAAAGATTTTTCCAATAGGATCTGTAGTTCTTGAGATTAGCGCGTTCAAGCAAACAACAAACTCTTCTTCATCATCAATAGCCCGTTTACGTCCACTGCTGAACATGGGCCTCCTCTTAACAGACCTTGGCAAGCCAGGATCGTAGAGGGATATTGCCATAATCACCACGCTTGGCAGACGAATTGGTGATCGCAGTTAGATGTTAACCTTGAGCTAATAGATGCTGCTGCCCATCCATCAGCCATATGTCCCTTAGTCGCCTTTAACGACACCCATGGGAGGACATGGGGTGGTCTATTCTAAGCCGGAAACCACACGGCACTGGAAAAAACACGGCACCGGAAACTGTTGCCGTGGGATTTCCGGTGCCGTGTGGGCACCGGAAACCCCACGGCAACACTCTCAAAAACTCTTCAGCTTTATAAATTAGTACCTACCTATAGATATTAGTATAGATTTTCCACTGTTTACTTTTATCAACAGCCCGTGTCTTCCATGAGGTACGTCACAAGTCCGGGGGGGCAGTGGGTTTAAGTGTGTTAATAATGAGTGAGAGAATCCTAAGTTTCGAGACTCCACGACGAGAATCCACTGTTGTACATGGTTCTCCATCCAAGCAATTTTTTCATACAATCACAACAACGATTAGGTGAACGTTGTTGTGTACACAGCTTTTAACTTAACATCGCTGTCAAATCAAATTCAATTGAATGGAATTTTCTCCTAATTCACATGCTACAAGAAACATTGCCAGTTGATCCAATCCTCATAAAAATAATGTATAGATTATGTATACATAATATGAATACATAAGCTTTGTACATATTCGGCAATATATGAATATCTTGTAAAACATAATTTAGCGGCAAGTACAGTTGAATCCGAGTAGAACGACCCTCAAGAGACTAGTGGCAGTGTTACATGTCGTAGTAGCCGGACAAAATACTAAACAACAAGATTATTAAAGCTTCGTTTTCTTATCTTTTTGTATTGCATTGATTCTGGTGGAAATATATGTTAAATGACCGTGTCTTGTGGTTTCACCCGTCTAATAACCTCTATTTTGTTGTCAAAATGTGTCATTCTCTTTAAACTTTTCAAAAGGAAATTTAAGCGCCATCTATTGACAACTTCGGTTTTTTTGGACGTGTGTCTACCCCAGTTCGAATCCTGCCGTATTAATTTCATTATAACTGTACCCGTATCATCAGCACAGCTGAATATGGGCCTCCCTCGATGGAGGATTTACCATAGCTTGTAAGCGGCTGCAACCACTATAGCCTACCACTGATGGCAGGAGTTGGAAGCCGTGTCTATTTTAGAAAGATGTACTGTTATCTTCAGAAGCATTTGGTCGTAAGTGCCAGTTTACATTAAAAGGCACATACTTACGACGAATGTTTCCGACGTATAATGTATCTAAATCATTTATTAAGGCTGGAGCTCTGCTCGCCTTTATGCCCGGTAAAGTAGCAAAAGGCTCATGACTACCTACGTAAGTCAAACCGAAAAAAAACCCGACGTATAGACACATTCGACCTTATGCTACTGACCTCTTGATTTATTCTTTAGATTTCCAAACTGTAAAATATTAGTTATATCAAATAATCAGAATTGAATTATATTTATTTGTTAGAACAAATAATTTAAACTTCTGATTCAATTTCAAAGGCACGTAGCGTGAGATTTTACCGACACCGTCCAATATTGCCGGCTTCAATATGAGCATTAATGTCAAGATTACCGCCCACTTCCAAATAGTATTTTATAGGAGTTGACGTTGGTCTTATACATACACATTTAATGCAGTAGACAACCTTGGTGGCACTTTACTTAGCTCGGTATTCTGTACAAGGATATGGTATGCTACCTGTTTAGATGTGCTAATGTGGAGGATGATCATCTTTTAATTACAATAATTTTATTGGTTTCCCTTTTATTGCTTTGTTATTGTCATTGTGTTTTAAAGTTCTAGTATACTATTGATTATTGACTAGCAACCCGTTCCCACGTTTGTATATATACTTTCTCATTGCAGGGTAAAGGCCTCCCTAATCTCCTTCTATGACTCTCTACTAAGTGATATTTGGGACCAGTCTTTATCAAAGGGATCAAGTTCGTTGCGGTGGATTTAGTTTCAGAATATGTAGTGAAGCATTTATTTTATTATGTCTTATATTAATAATAGTATTAAAAATCTTAAGTTTGAGGTTTTTAATCAATTTTGCAGCATTATTAGCCGTGTTAGAAGTACCCCAAAAGTGTTTATGAGGTTGGAAGAGACGAAAGTGGTATATCAAGATCGTGGCAAGTGGAGGAAAGTGGTATCTGCCTATCCCTATGGAAAAGAGGCGTGAATCTATGTTATTAGTGTTATATTAAACTGTGGATTGACTTCATGACGTTTCATGACACTATTGAATATATTTATATTGCGTGCGATCGATATCTACTATATCGCTTTTAAACGATCCCAAATGATAGCTACGCCTACAGCACTGATGGATTATCGTGGACAGCAGTTAGGACAATTATTATTTATGATAACCACGGACAGTTGTTCAGAATCTTTATGAAGGTATACATTGTATCCGTTAATTAAGTATATATGTATTTGTAAAGTCCCCATAAGGATTACCCTAGTGCAGGAAATTAAACAGCAGGAACACTATAATATTGTTATTTTATACCTATAGTAGATACTTGAGAAATCTCCTTGTGGTATTATTATAGCATACCACGCTATGGAGAGGGCGAGTCCCTCATACCCCTTAGGCCTAAAACACACACAAGCGACGTGGGGCAGGCGCGGCGCAGGCGTGGGACCGATACGGCGCAGACGCGATTTGAATTATATCAGAAGAGGCGTGGAACAGGCAATAAACGTTCAGATGCGGCATTTTATAGGCTGACATTGGTGTGATAAGATGTCTTCGTCTTCAGAAGACGAAGATGCGCTTGCTTTGCTGCAATTAAATCATGTGCAAAGGTCCAGAAGATATTGGGTACATTAAAATCAATATCATCACGAATTTTTGGGTTGGTAAATACTGAGCATATCGTATCACAAGCGACATGCTCCTTGCGTGACTCACGAGAACCGACTGCTAGCGACGCGGCGCAGGCAACGAACGAAACGGCGTGTCTGCGCCGCGTCGCTTCAGTATAATTCAAAAACGTCGCCTGCATACATTTTGTATGAAATCGTTTTGAAGCGGCGCACGCCTGCGCCGCGCCTGTTCCACGCCTGCTGCCTTGCGTCGCTTGTGTGTGTTTTGGGCCTTAGCCGGCGCGGGAACGCTGCAGCAGCGGAAAGGATGCGTTTCCCCCCGGACAACAAAAAAACGGTACTTGAGAAATAACCCATAACTTCCAATATGGATCCCACAAGTAGTCTTAAATGGGAATGATTACAACATTTTGTGTTTTTTATCCGACGTATTTATTTATTTATTTTACTAGGACGTTTTTTTATGGAATAAACAAACGTGTTGCGCCGACCCCAAGTAATATGGGATAGGGCAGGAAGAAGAAGAAGAAGAAGACTAGGATTTTGTACTAGGATTACCTTAACGGGTATAAAGACGAACAGAGCTCATGGTTCAAAAACTACAAACTAAGCAACTTGCGCAAGAGGGCGCCCTCTGTGCGGCTTAGACTTCTGCTCAAAGTGATATATGGTATAAGGAGAAAAAAGAATTTGAGAATTATATCTTTTTTGTGAAACTGTTGCTCTTCACGGGCTTAGAGGCATCGGCATCATCAGCCAGTATAACGTCCACTGCTGAACAAAGGCCTCCTCCCGGGGAGGGTTTTTCCATAGTCACCACGCTTGGCAGGCGGATTGGTGACCGCAGTATTATGTTGTACCACACAAGGAAACGCTGCTGCCCGTTCCTTGATATACGATTATTATAGATGATGTCATAACAATCGGGACCAACGGCTTTACGTGCTTTCCGAGGCACGGTGGGTCTGTAGTCTCGGTGGTCCCTCAACCATCCAGACCCGGAAAGAAATCTTAGAATTTACATAAAGATTTCCTGTCCGGCGTGGGGGTCGAACCCACGACCTCCGAGATTTAAAGCGAGCCAAATACCGCTACGCTACGGAGGTTGTCACTTTATACACATTCCATTTTGACCGCGTGCTTATAAGGGCTAACGTCCCCTAATAAGCGCGCGGTCCAAATGGGTATGGGTAATGTTATAAATAATTATAATAGGTTTATAAATAAATAACAAATGTAATTTAAGATAAATAATAATGAATTTTCAAATAATTTTTGACGATTTACAAGAGCCTGTAATTGGCTTACGTAAATAAAAATTATTTTTATTTTATTTTTATTTACATCAGCACGGGCCTCTCAAACTTCCTTCTTAAACCTTATTTCTTAATCATTCTAAAAATATCGAACAAAGAATTTATCTGTAACATAATTCCATTCGAGTGTAGCCGATATATTTTCTATCACATTTCCTGCGCTTTCAGGTGCGGAACAATAAATAACTACACGTTAGTTCTGATCAGTGGATCTAACTAGTTGTTTACGTATATGTCTGGAATGTAGTGTTACTGCAACATAAAAATGGACGCTGTTATTTGGGTTGCCATTTTTTAACGCCGAAAATCCTGGATAAGAATTTAGGATTGTTGTAATTAATTATTAACATAAAGTAACTATTATGATTGAGCCCTACTATCATAAATTAGGCTGTATGTGTATGTGGCTGTGTCCTTAAATAACATTGGGTATGTGCGTTTTTCGAGCGTGTGAGCAATGTGAGCGGTGGCGGCTGTAGCGGGTGATGAGGGTCGGTAGTTCAAATGCTCGAAGAACGCGCTCGCCCAATGTGGGATAAATAGTTTAAAAGTTGGTTACTTATTTTATTGCTACGGAACCTGTAGAGATTATACGTTCATCATCATCATCATCAACAGCCCGTTTAAGTCCACTGCTGAACATGGGCCTCCTCTTAACAGACCTTGGCAAGCCAGGATCGTAGAGGGATATTGCCATAATCACCACGCTTGGCAGACGGATTGGTGATCGCAGTAAGATGTAAGCCTTGAGCTAATAGATGCTGCTGCCCATCCCTCAGCCATATGACTTTTACGACACCCATGGGAGGACATGGGGTGGTCTATTCTAAGCCGGAAACCACGTTCATATTTAAAGTAAAATTGTAACAAACATTTGTTATCTATCTTACATAAGTAATACCGCCGGCAGAATTCGAATCTACAGTCATTCTGTGCTAGAATATTCAGCCACGGCGGTTCACTATCGTTCGTCGAAATCTCTTTATTTATAACAGGTCTTAATTTTACTTTTTAAACATAAAGCGATTAATGTTTTACTCACACTTTATGTTAAAATTGTTGCGTAACTAAAGTTGATACTTTGATCGGTTTCTAATGTACATTTTTATTTTGTTTCAGGTAATTATAACAGAGGTGTTAATATAAAACAAGATGGGTAATACAATAACAGATGGAAAACTAAGATGCAAGTGGTCCAGTATTACCTGAGGAAATAAATTCTGATTGAATCATCGGCTCTTAAGTTCCTATTGTATTTTAGACATTTGAAGCGGCCGTAGCCCAATGGCTAGGGCGTCAGACTTGTGATCTTGAGGTCGCCGGTTCGATACCCACCTATTGCACTTCCGACATGAACCCACCCGTAACACAAGCATTTTAGCTTAGCAGGAGGGGTTAACAAGAATATTAGCAGACGAAAATACTCTGCTAGTAACATAAAAAATAAAAATAAAAAAATGACTAGCTTCCTTCGCGCGGTTTTACCTGCGTAGGTCCCGTTCCAGCAAGAAGTTCATCATTAAGCAAAAGCCTTTGTCAGCTATGCTAAGTTATGTAAAGGTACAAGTTGGTAGCGGACGACATGAAGCCGCAGCAAACGACGTGTCGCAGCGACACTACTGGTTGCTAAGTATTTCTATGAAATTCCCTTCGTAGCGTCGCTAGCTTCATACTCATCCTACGAAGGGAATTTCATAGAAATACATAGAAACCAGTAGTGTCGCTGCGACACGTAGTTTGCTGCAGCTTCATGTCGTCCGGTACCAACTAATACCTTAACATAGCTTCCCAATGGTGAAATATTTTTTGTAATTAGTCCAGGAGTTCCAGAACTACACTGAACCGATGTACAAAAAATGCATTGAATAGGCTCCGGAGCTTTTTGTAATCCTTACTAATATTATAATAAAAGGCGAAAGTTTGTATCTATGGATGGGTAGATGGATTGTTTTTGTTTTTCACGTTACTCTTTCACGCAAAAACTACTGAATGGATTTATCTGATACGATCACGGGGATAGTTGATAAGCTCGATTAATATATAGGCTATAAAAAATCACGCTCTGACCCACTAGAGCAGAGTAACGCGGGTAAAACCGCGGGGCGCAGCTAGTATTAGTATAGATTTATTCGTGGGGGTCGAACCCACGACCCTCGAGATTTAAAGCGAGTTGAATACCGCTATGTCACGGACGTTATCTTAGAAATTCTAGCGGCTGTAGCCCAATGGCTAGGGCGTCGGACTTGTGATCTTGAGGTCGCCGGTTCGAACCCCACCCATTGCACTACCGACGAGAACCTTGAAGAATTTTAACTTAGCACGAGGGGTTAACAAGAATACTAGTAGAATGCAAAAATCTGCTAGTAATCTTTTCACAAAGAAAAAAAACTATTTCAAAAACCGGTTAGGATCCACTGTGGCCAAACAATCTAACAATTAGAGGCTATACCTAAGATGCAGATTCAAGTCCTCCCTAAAATAATTATTAATCTGAGTTGAGAATTTCAATTATCCTTCATTTTGTTCATATATCATTTACGAGTATATCGCAGTCATGGTTATCAGAATTCCACAGTTTATAGTTAGTTTAATGCAGTATGTTCCTAAATCGCTTTAGCCATTTTAATCGGTTAATACATGTTCGCAATTCCGATATCGATTAGCCATCAAACGGTGGAAACTCGTAAAAGTTAGGTTTTAAAACTATTCGTCCATTTAAACAACAGATAGTATACTCCTGCTAGCTTCCTACGCGTTGTTTCACTCCCGTCCCCGTAGGAACTTTGTAATTTAATAGCCTTTAACCTTCCTCGATAAATGGGCTATATAACACTAAGATATTTTTTCTAATCGGACCAGTAGTTTCTGAGATATGCGCGTTCAAGCAAACAAACAAACTCTTCATCTTTATATACTACTACTACTAGCTTCCCGTGCGAGGAGCTCCCGCTCCCGTGGGAACTTTATAATTAAATATAGCCCATCTCGATAAATGGGCTTTCTTACATCATGGTTTCCATGGGAACGAGATCTAAGCGGGCGAAACCGCGTGGAATAGCTGGTAAATAATAAGAATATAATAACGCCCACTATACTAAAATCACAGTAAGTTGCGTGTGCAAGATGTGTATGTTTAAATTGCTCTTGAATGGATTGAATTCATTTCTCAATCAATTTTCTCCTCACCATTCGGCCTTTTTTTCCGGGGGAAATGCATTTACGCTTTCCCACCGCCGCTGCAGCGTATTGTGCGCTGGCGGTGGGATAATAATATGTGGGACTCACCCTCTCCATAGCGTGGTATGCTAACTCATACCACGAGAAGAGGACCCTACACCACTAAAACCCCCCGGACTCTCCTTCGATCCGCCGTTGGCGGGCGCTGGGTTCGCATGAGCAATCCGGCCCACCATTTGGACCGCCTGCGAACTTTACATTGCCTTTCCGACGCTTAGTTTGCAAAGAACCTTCCAATGCCATCGTAGAACCAAAGCCCGAGAGGCCTACGAACTGTAACGTAGA
This sequence comes from Nycteola revayana, assembly GCA_947037095.2. NCBI lineage: Eukaryota > Metazoa > Arthropoda > Insecta > Lepidoptera > Nolidae > Nycteola > Nycteola revayana. Next base: position 16,837,563 of record OX344849.2, on the reverse strand, counting down.
GCGACAGTTGCACAAAACTCCACAATAAAACTAAACGTACGACGTTTAGTTAATCCGTGAATCCGCTCCGTGAACCGTCCTTCGTTCCAATTCCCACCGCCGCGCGCCGCTGCAGCGTATTCGCGCGCTGGCGGTGGGATATGTGGGAGTTAACTTAGTTTGCAAAGAACCTTCCAATGCTATCGTAGACGCAAAATCCGAGAGACCTGCGAACTGTAATGTAGAGCGACAGTTGCACAAAACTTCCCAATAAAAACGTCGTAATCCATGAATCCACCCGCCAGCGACCTCCTGAGCCGAGGCACAAGTCCCACATGCGACGCCCTTTTACGCACCTGTGTAAGCAACCTTACTTAGTTAGTCGTTTTTAGAGCTGTTTTTAAGTCGTTTTTAGAGCTCTGCTCGCCTTTATGCCCGGTGAAGTAAAGTCAACGTCAATAATTTCTTTATTCATATAGACCCAATTCAAAAAAAAATTCAATCATGTTCTTATGATGCGTCCATTTATTCTCCTACCGCCAGTTCGAAGACGTGGCAACTCTGAGAAAAACTGGCAAGAATATCAGAGGAATCCTTTTTTAAATAATCAATTTATCATTACTTTTACAATATTGTTAAGCAAAAGCATCCTGGCCAAATATATAATGTTTGTCCGAAAAAATATATCTGAACTATCACACAGTATCGTTTTCTTCGCATTCTTAATCTGTAAGTAGCCGACGACGTAAGCAAACGGTATGGAGAGGCGCCGCGCTGCCGAGACGCTGCTTGTTTACCCTATTTCCATTATACAAGATACTAATTTATACCTTTAGCAGATTAATATAAACACCTTAGACAAACGATTGGTTTCGCACGCCCGACTAGATATATAGGACTGATAATGATGAAAACAATTGCACTAGCCAATAGCAAGACTAATCATCTATCTAAGATAAACTTAATTTTTCGGGGGACAATGGTTTACCCACGAGAACCCCACGGGTGCCAACACCAGTAATGGGGACACCGTGAACTGCTAAGGCGTGATATCCGATGGCCCCTGTAATATAAACAACACTTTTACCACTATCGCTCAGTTTTTTTATTTCAGACGGGCTTATTTAGTTATCCCCGAGGTTTTTGCTACTTCACCTGGCATAACTTTTGCCCAGCAGTGGGGCAGTGTGGACGGAAAATGGTGACGCTGTCTTTTAAACAAACTATGCTAATAAATAAAGCTAAAAAGTTTCTTTGCTTGAACGCGCTAATCTCAAGAACTACTGACCCGATTAGAAAAAATATTTCAGTGTTTTAAAGCCCATAATTTGACGAAGGCTATTCGCTATATTTAATTATGAAATTGGTACGATAACATAAGTTACGCCAAACTTGTACCTCCATAATTCCACACATAGTATCGACATTTATCAGTATATATTACGATTATTAATGGAAACTTGAATATTTATGTGTTCTTATTAGTATGTTAACAAATTCACGTGCAAAGAGATAATGATTCATTGAAAGGTCATTAGCCATAGTTTGTGCTTTGTGCAATTAAAACGCAATTTGAACACTGATTACAATTTCCTAGTTAAGTATTAATTAAATTGGTGGTTTATTATAAACGTACAATGATAATATAATTAATAGAAACCATTTGTGTGAAACAATTAATTTGGTTTTATTACTGAAATTAATCATTACAGCAATAGATTATATTTCCTCCGTAGCCTATACTAGATTTGTCCGGTAAAGCCTTTTTATCCGGGAGGTGGTGGGTTTTTTTTTGCTTTTGCTACTTCACCGGGCATAAAGGCGAGTAGAGCTCCAGCCTTAATAAATTGTTTAAAAACTAAAAACTAAGCAAAATTCGCAGGAGGGCGCTGTTGGACTTGAACCTCGGCTTAAGGCGTTAATAACTTTAACCAATTACAACTTTTAACATTCAGCTTATATTGTTCTTTAAGTAGCTGTACGTATATAGATTTAAAATAAAATAAAATTTAACATGTGCGCACCGTCCAACGAATATTTTGTATTCTCAAAATAACGAGTGGAGCACACAAAAGTCGCATCGGACAACGTGCAACTATAATTTTGTGATCATAATGCTGGTCGCTAAGCTATCGAAATTCCGCTGGAGATGCGTAGTGTCATAATACCAAAATCATATATAATAGGATACTATATGACATCATATACCTAGATATAATCAATGCACTGACCAAATTAAGCCGGTCAAAATTCAGCAGTATATAATAATAATACTTTTTTTATTTCAGACCATGGTGTCCATTTTGTTAGTAACAAATGCTCTTATGGACTAGTGTTAGTAATATTTAAGACTACTCACAAACATATAAAAATATAGTACACTCACAATCACTACTGCGCCATTCCATGGGAAATGGCGCAGCAGTGATTGATGTAAAAACAGTCTAGCCGACTTGCGATCATGCTAAGGATGCTGTTGGCGCTGCCACGTACTCTGCGCACCAGGGATTCGCATCTTTTACGCATCGTAGTGTAAAAATAATATAGGTATAATAGCCTGGTTATAGTGTCAACTGAGTATTCTAATCTATACTATCTATACTCTTTTCTAATATACTAATACTAATCTATAGTAATATTATAAAGAGCAAAGATTTGTATGTTTGTAATGAATAAACTCAAAAAATACTGTGCCGTGTCAAAAATTCTTTCACCAAGCTACGTTTACCCTGAGTGACATAGGCTATATTTAATTATGAAGTTCCCAGGGGAACGGGAGTTACGCGGGTGAAACCGCGCGAGGGAAACTAGTATATTATAAAACGATATTTTATATCTACATTGTAACATCTACTGCTTATATTCTTGTTCGAATTATTGGCAGGTACCTACATAAGTCGCTCAAATCCTCTTACAAAAGGTTTACAGATAGCTGTCGTATTTACGCTTATAACACTTTCATGAGCAAAAATGAAAAAGAAGATTGGATAGAAATGTCGGGCTAATATTTAAGAGAGGTGAGCACAATAGCAGCCTGAAGCTTGTGTTACAAGGCCAAGACATTTGGAGATGATCCAAAAGGAGCCTTTTTATTATTAGAACTTAAGCTTAAATAAACTAAATGATACAGCCTCCGTGGCGTAGCGGTACATACGGTATGAAGTTCCCACGGGAGCGCGAGCTACACAGGTAAAGCTACATACATACATAAGCTCATGCCTGTTTCCCAGCGAGATAGGCAGAGAAATTGGACCTCCACTTGCTACGATCCCAACACACATATTTCACTTCATTCACTCTCATAACATTCTTCATACAAGCACGTCGGTTTAGGGTGGATCTTATTTGACCTTTTGCGAGTATGTCTCCGATTTGGTCAGAGAGCGTTCGTTGAGGTCTTCCCCTTCCGACTGTGCCACTCACACTTGCCATGTACACCTGTTTTGTCAATCTTTCTTCATCCATTCTTTTCACGTGACCAAACTGGGACAGGTAAAGCTGGTAGGTTAAAAAAGGACGCGTTTAACTGTCCACATTCCAATTTACGAAATACCTCAAATACACACATCTTTAGGCAGAGAATCTTAGGGACAGTTTCAAATTTGTTATGTAGACATTTCTGCCCGCTCCAAATGTTTCGACTCCGAAATATTTGACTTTAATTGCTCTAATTTGCTCAGTATAGAGTATAGATAGTATAGATTAGTATAGATAGTATAGATAGTATAGATAGTATAGATAGTATAGATAGTATAGATAGTATAGATTAGTATAGATATAGATAACCAGGCTATATTTACTGCTGGTTTTTTTTTATGACTAACAGATCACACTACTAGTCTTCTTAAACCTTCGTGCCAAACAGAAATGCTTGTATTACGAATGGGTTCACGTTGGTAGTGGAATGTGCGGGGATCGAACCGACGACTACATGATCGCAAGTCCGATGCTACACGCCATTGGGCTACGGTCGCTTTTTTATCCCTATTGTAGATGTGATAGATAAAAGTGGGCACGGAGTAAGTTATAGGAAGAACGTGTCGAAATGTCCACCCACGCGACTGACGCGACTCAATATGTAAATATTAATTGGATTTTACTCTGACGGGTTATTAATTATGTTAGGTTGTTGGTATCGGGTGTTTTAAAAGGCTTTTTCGGTAAAATTTTATTAATATGTAAATCTCACTATTAGCTTAAGTGTTTAACGGTTATAATCTGATAATTGATGATCTGTAACGGTGAATAGTTAAGTTTATTGCTACAGCTATAATTATACACTTTAATGTTCCGCGTAAAGTAATTATAATATTAATTATAGCGTAAGTAGAAACATAAAAAAACTGTTTAATTAAATTTGTTATTTTTATTCAACAACAATCTTCGTAGCGTAGCGGTATTTGGCTCGCTTTAAATCTTGGAGGTCGAGGGTTCGATCCCCACGCCGGATAGAAAATCTTTGGGTATATTCTCAGATTTCCTTCTGGGGCTGGTTGGTTGAGGGACTACCCTCCCTGCCTCGAAAAGCACGTTAAGCCGTTGGTCCCGATTGTTATAACATCATCTATAACAATAGTATATCAAGGAACGGGCAGCAGCGTTTCCTTACGTGAGTACAGCATAATACTGCGGTCACCAACCCGCCTGCCAAGCGTGATGACTATGGCAAATACCCACCCTCGGGAGGAGACCCATGTTCAACATGATGATGATATCTTTATTAAGTCATGGGCAGCCCGGAAAATATTGTGGCCTTAATAGTGACATATTTTAATAAAAATGAAAGATCATTAAATGATTTTCTAATAATTATTTTTATCGGAAACCGAAAGATCGATGTTTGATGTTTATTTGTGTTATAAAATAGGACGTAAAAATTCTATGGCTTGGATTTAGGTTTAGCATAATTAAATTCTCGGAACGGCGTTATAAAATTTAAGAAAGTAACTAATCACACTTATAAAATCGCACCTCAGTTTTACACGCCTCACTCTGCTCCAGTGGGTCGGAGCGTGATATTTTGTAGCCTATATGCTAATCCAGCTTATAAACTATCCGCGTGCAAACTTTGAGCCAAATACCATTCAGTAGTTTTGGCGTGAAAGAGTAACAAACATACATACATCCACACATACAAACTTTCGCATTTATAATATTGGTAGGATAGTAGGATTTAGCTTATTTTAAAATTAATAGTAATAAATTTAGACCAGATTTAAGTCTTGGAGGTCGTGGGCTCGATCCCGATTGATACAAATATCATCTTTAAGATTCATATACGAGGAAAAGGGTTGTGCTTCCAACCCGCCGGCCAAGCGTGGTGACTATGGCTAAACCCTCTCTCGGAAAGAGGCCTGTGTTCAGTAGTGGAAGAATTATATTCTTTTAATCTAGTAGTAACTATCATAAAACCTAATTAAACTACATAAGTAACGTATACTTAGACACAATAATGTATTGTTACGTGTTTCGTTACGGACAGTAACCCTGAAGGTTGTACTCCTTCCGTTTGGCGACTCATCCGTTACTTTGGTTTTGACCCACTTGCTTATCGGGTTGACATTCGACACTAACAAATGTGATGGCCTCATGGTTGCATTCCTTCTGGTAACACCGGTGTGGCCAATAGGTATCCAATATTTTTAGGCATTCCTAGTTGTCACACCACTGCTAGCACTGGTGTAACCACTACCATCACATCAAGTTATTTAATGCGGGACATTAATTATTTTAATGTTAATCACTATCACTACATAGTATAAAACATAGTCGCTTGCCGCTGTCTCTCCGTCCCTCTGTATGCTTAGATCTTTAAAACTACGCTACAGATTTTGACTCGGTTTTCTTTAATAGATAGAGTGATTCAAGAGGAATGTTTATATGTATGATACATCAGCATTGTCCCCGTGCGAAGCCGGGGCGGGTCGTTAGTGTAACTATAAGTTAAAATAACAACGAGATCTATACAAAAAGGAAAACTATAAGAGCATAGCTTTTCGCGTGCGGTTTCACCCGCGCAGCTCCCGTTCCCGTGCGAACTTCATAATGAAATATAGCCTATTTTATCCGGGGATAGTGTAGCTTTCCAACGGTAAAAGAATTTTTCAAATCGGTCCAGTAGTTTCGTAGCCTATTTAATACAAAGAAACAATCAAATAATTCCTCTTTATAATATTAGATAAGTAGGTTATATATTACTAGCGACGGGTACAATGCTAATCTATAATATAAAAATGAATCGCAAAATGTGTTGGTAAGCGCATAACTCTACAAAGCCTGGACCAATTTGGCCAATTCTTTTTTTTTTATGTTCGTGGAAGTTCAAGGATGGTTTTTACGGCGAGAAAAAATCGAATAATTGCCTGAAAACCCCTTAAAACAGCCTTTTTCTTTTTCCCATACAAACGTTTTCTAACTAAAATGTAGAGTCAATTTGAGCTTTATTTTGTTAATTAAAAACTTGAATTTTTTTGCCAAGATTTTTTAGGGTAGGTGTAGGGTAGGGTAGGGGTAGTGTAGGGTAGGGGTAGTGTAGGGTAGGGGTAGTGTAGGGTAGGGGTAGTGTAGGGTAGGGGTAGTGTAGGGTAGTTGTAGTGTAGGGTAGTTGTAGTGTAGGGTAGAGGTAGTGTAGGGTAGGGGTAGTGTAGGGTAGGGGTAGTGTAGGGTAGGGTAGGGGTAGTATAGGGTAGGGGTAGTGTAGGGTAGGGGTAGTGTAGGGTAGGGGTAGTGTAGGGTAGGGGTAGTGTAGGGTAGGGGTAGTGTAGGGTAGGGGTAGTGTAGGGTAGGGGTAGTGTAGGGTAGGGGTAGTGTAGGGTAGTGTAGGGTAGGGGTAGTGTAGGGTAGGGGTAGTGTAGGGTAGGGGTAGTGTAGGGTAGGGGTAGTGTAGGGTAGGGGTAGTGTAGGGTAGGGGTAGTGTAGGGTAGTTGTAGTGTAGGGTAGGGGTAGTGTAGGGTAGGGGTAGTGTAGGGTAGGGTTAGTGTAGGGTAGGGGTAGTGTAGGGTAGGGGTAGTATAGGGTAGGGGTAGGAGTACCGCATAAACGAAGTCTCTACGGCCCAGTTTATTTTATACAAATGTTTAGGTCTTTTATGTATCGATTGAGGCAGTACGAAGTCTGCCGGGTCAGCTAGTGTATTATACAAATGTCAGCCATTTTAAAAAGAAGTTGTTCCTATTTCTAGTTGAAAAGACGTATTACTCGATTGAAGACTTTTTAAATGACAAATTATGACTAAATTTAATTTTCTTTGACATTTTTAATAATGAATAATGAAATTCAATTACTTTATTTTATGCGGCTCATGACATTTTTCAAGTGCTTCATTTATTTTATCCTAGAATTAATTAATTTATTAATTATGATAGTAAGATAACCAGCCCACTAATATTATATTTATATTTGTATGCCGATTATTGGCCGAACATACAGATCAGCCAAAATGTATAAATAACACCTTTTTGTACTTATGTTCACAAATAAAGTTTGATTTGATTTGATTTGATTTGAAACCTTCCTCTTGAATCCCTCTATCTATTAAAAAAAAGGCACCAAAATCCATTGACTAGTTTTAAAGATTTAAGCATACATAGGGACATAGGGATATAGGGACAGAGAAAGCGACTTTGTTTTATACTATGTAGTAATGTAGTGATACTATATTATACTTACTTAAATGGTTTATAAAAAGCAAAATATGGTATAAAAAGCAAGCAAATCCTTGTTTGTCAGAGTACAGCTTCTAAAAATGGGTCTTTAGTTTCGAAATTATCTTTAGAAGACCTGGAAAAGACAGAATGTCTTATTCCTACAATTGTAATTGTAAGTCTGGATTAAAATTGTTATTGTTGTTCATAAATTATATTAAGGATTATTCAAATCACCCTCTATTCATCTAGTAACTGGAGTAAATCGCGTGTTTGTTTTCAGAATTAGCAAAATTACAGCGTGGCATTAACCTAATTAAGAGAAGGATGACTGTGCGTATTATGTTTTATAATCTAATTACGACATCGTCTTAAATGTCTTGGCTGTTCTTAGAATGTTTTATTGATAATTTTACTACGGTGCAGAATACAGAAAATATACCTTTTCAGTCACTTTATATTACGACGCGGCGTATTATAGTCAAATCTAAGTAAAGTAACCATTTATTATTCGGTGGTAAAGTTTCGTGAGCGAGAGTTCTATTTTCACCTATTTTACTATGTAGTTAAATATCAAATATACAGGGTGTCCCAAAAGGTTAAGTAGCTGGGAAAGGGGGTGACAGGGGTGGACACAATGGTCACTAGAAAAATAAAAAAAAATCCGCTCTGGGTATTTAAAGAAAAAATGGCATTTTTTTAAAAACTTAAAATTTTACACCTTGTTATTTTTGATGTTGATGTTGATGACCTTGTTGTTATTGAAGATTACATAACAGCATTTTTTTTAAATACAGCCATATTTGTAGGTACAGTTAGCACAAGGTGTAAAATTTTTAGTCTTTTAAAAAATGCCATTTATTTTTTTAAACACCCAGAGGGAATTTTTTATATTTTTCTGGTGTCTCTTGTGACCATCCCTACCACCCCCCTTCCCAGCTACGTAATCTTTTGGGACACCCTGTATAATGATAAAACATTATATATTTGATATTTAACTACATAGTAAAATAGGTGAAAATATCTTATAAATAAAGCTTTAGAAGGGGTTTTTTTTATTGCCATACTTTTTTAAATTACTTTATTTTATAAAATTCCCGACAGTAATACAAAAGTCTCCTAAAACTCCAAAGCTATCATTTCGCTATCTCCCACACCATCAACCTTTCTAAACCTAGCTCTAAGCCACACAGAGACTTGCGGACTTGTGATCTTGTTTTCGCCGCCGCGCCGGTTCGATCCCCACCCATTGCACTACCGACGTGAACACACTCGTAACACAAGCATTTTGGCTTAGCACGAGGGAATACTAGCAGACTGGAAATAATCTACTAGTAATCTTTAAAAATAACCGCTAAATCACTCTGCTCACGACGGTCAATGTCACGCGATCGAAACGTTGGCGATAGAATAAAGATAAATATAATCACGTTAATACCCGTGATTTTATCTTATATAAAATAAAGCTGAAGAGTTTGTTTGTTTGAATGCGCTAATCTTTCAAATCGGACCAGTTGCTCCTGACTACTGGTCCGATTTGAAAAAGTGTTTCAGTGTTAGATAGTCCTCTTATCGTGGAAGGCTATAGGCTATATTTAATTATGAAGTTCCCACGGGAACGGGAAACTAGTTGTAAATATAATGTGCATCTAAAAGAAGGTTAGAGCCCTACTCGTATGATGAAGTAACAAAAGCCTTGCTAAGACCGTACAAAAAGTAGTAGCAGCTTTCTATTTTTCTCAGCTCTAAATGGCGGCGACCACACCACAAAAATAAATGAACACTTTTATTCTCAAAACAGCAAAGCATACAAACATTAACGCGCAAGTACATAACATTCTCACTGCCTATTTTTACAAATCACCGCTTTTATATAACTCGACCTTATAACCTACAGAATTGCACACATAATATATAGTGCGTGAACGGCGTGAATGATGACTTTGATCTCATCGCTATACCATACACAAACAACGAGCATGTACCTTATTATTTACATTATAAAGCTCATTTTCCCTTGTTCTCTATTTGTAGTATTTAACTGTTGTATATAAAAAGGGTAGCAGTAACATTTCATTCACTAGTTGACGCCAGTTGCGTGATCGGACGGGAAGTGAATGTTAATATAACTCTTTACCTCTGAGAGGAGGCTTTCCTTTATTGATTGAGGTCAATCAAGGGTTTGCTATCAAACAATATGCCGAGGTTTGTAGAATAAGGAACAGTAGAATATTAGTTACATTCTAGTTATTTAAATTTGTGACAAAAATAATGCTGAAGATGAAGATATGTTGGAAAAGGCCAAAAAAAATATGGATGGACTGTGTGAAAGATGGCATGTATATGAAAGGTGTGAGTATGAAAGAGACGTCTAATTTGGAAAAATGGAAGAGCATGACATATTGCGCCGACCCCAAATAAAGGGGTCGGGGCAGGATGATGATGATTCTAGTTGTTTATACGTCATTTCAGTTTGCTTCTATTCAGTGAGTAATTTTTGAGAGTTTATATATTTATTCGGTTAACCAACAATTACTTACACTATCACATAATTATTATAATATACAAACATTGAAATTGACATTTAGAGTGTAGTAATCACTTATAGGCTAACACCACATGCACAAATTATTTACGGTCTAGACATAGGAAAAAAGAATAAAGATATGAATTAACAGATTGAAAAATAAAAAAAAACATTAATAATGATAATAATAAAATTTTGGTAATGAAGTTATATTAAATTATACATTGTAATATGTATCAATTAAATTCAAAATAATTAAAATAATAATAAAAATATTACTCGGTAAAAAAATATGTTAAACATGATATCATTAAATTTAAAACATAATTCGATTTATACAATACATTAAATAATTAGGTGTAATATATTATATTAAACTATGTAAAGTTTGAGAAATGGCTTAGGATAGTTTTATAAAATTTTCTTATATTGTCGTTGTGAATATCGACCAAGTCACTGCAGCTATTTAGTAATTGGCAAAACCTTGGGATAGGCGGTTCTACGCAACGGCGGGCAAAGTGGTGTTATCGTGTTACGGGGTATCTCGATGGTGCCGGTCGTCTTGTAGAAGAAAGTGAGTGCATTTTAAAGTATTGTAGACGGGAGTTATAAGAAAGAAGTTGTTTTGCTTTCCCTTGGGAGAACGCTAGGTGCCACAAAAATCTTTTTTGGACGCGTTCTAAGCGAAGGGTATGTGCGGCATAATGTGGTCTCCATACGACACTACAATATTCTAACCCACTACGTACGTATTTTGGTGCTGCTATTTTTGAAACCTTTCGTGTTTCGAATAACTAATCCTAGCATCTTTGATGCTTTTTTTATAATATGCTCGATGATGATCGATCCAAATCCATAATGATGTTAGTTTCATTCAATCTGTGACTCCCTATACAGTAACCCGAACCAATGGAAGCTTTCTTTCGTGTGAATGTGCACTGGCAACATTTTTTTATATTAAATTCCATTTTGTTTCTTATGCACTAATCTACTACACGGTTTAAATCATTCCGAAAAATCTCAGCGTCTCTTAATGAGTCTATTCTTCTTCCAAATTTTAGGTCGTCTGCGTAAAGAAAATAGTCAGAGTGATGGATATGTTATGGCTAATAGCCGAAGTGCGGCTACACCTAGGTTTAGCCGGCTACAACTAGGTGCAGCCGACAACTTGCGGTTAAACTTAGGTCAACCTTAATAAGTTCCTATAAGTTCCTCTAAGTTAACTCTAAATTAAACAATACCTAAGCAAGGGACAAAAAGGTGTTGGGGTGGTTAAAAAAAAAATAACCTAAACCTAAACCAATGGAGTCGAACAGGGACTTATAAACGCATGTGGCCGACTGCACCTAGTTGTAGCCGGCTAAAACTAGGTGTAGCCGCACTTCGGCTATTAGCCGTAACAGATACATTGAGTGGATCGTTAATAAAAATATTAAATAAAATTGCCGCAAGATGAGAGCCCTGTGGGGCACCTGAGGTTATAGAGTGACTTGATGATTGATATCCATTTACAACAACACAAAGCACACGATTGGACAAATATGACCTCACCCAATTCAGCAAAGTCCCTGTTATACCATAAGCTGACAGCTTTTGAATAATTATGGAGTGGGACATTTTATCGAAGCTTTACTGAAGTCAGTATATATAACGTCATATTGTGAGTTTGAGTCTACAGCTTGAATCAGACACTCTGAGAACCCAAGTAAGTACTTGTACTTGTAGATCTAGACGAAAGCCATGCTGGTGTTCGCTTAGATAAAGTCTAAGATGTTGTTGAACTCGGGAACAAATCATTGATTCAAAAATCTTGGCGAACGTAGATATAATCGAGATAGGCCTATAGTTTGATATCATCTCCTTCTCTTCGGATTTATGAATAGGAACGACTTTAGCTTTTTTCCACTCAAGTGGAAAAATTCCACTGATCAAGGAAGTGTTATAAATGTGTAGCAGTGGAGTGACCAAAGTTGATACACAAGACGCTATAAAAATAGGTGCATGGTATTCCATCCGGACCGGCCCCTTTGGTTATGTTTACAGATTTCAGCTTACGCAGCAAAGAATCATAATCAATGGATGGAGCTGTGAGACTATTGTTACTTAATAGCTGCAAATTGGCATCAAGACTGAAATCTGTGTTGCTGTCAATAGTGTAAGCAGATTTAAAGTATTTAGCGAATAGTTGGACATTTTGAGCATTGGACATTTTGAGTATTGGACATTGTGACCATTGGCCATTTTGACATTTGGACATTTTGACAATTGGGCATTTTGGCAATTGGACATTTTGACAATCGCACATTTTGGGTATTTGGGCATTTTGACGACTTTGGACATTTTGTTCCTGAACCAGATTTTCTGTCCGGTGTGGGGATCGAACCCACGACCTCCGAGATTTAAAGCGACCCAAATACCGCTACGCTACGGAGGTTGTCAAATAAACAAACAATGAATTCTTTCCTCTTTATAATATTAGTATAGGATATAGCGTACATAATGCACATACTCAAACACTAATTCCCATCCACCAAATATATTTACATAATGGAAGTGGCAAGCAACCATCAGGGGTTTTAGTCAGAGCAATTTACAGACGCATGTTTGTGGCTTACCTGTCAAACCTAATCTAGCAAATTCTATCTACGTTAGACCGTCGACGACCCAGTTCCCCATCGTCTCCGTAATTCGGACAAGCATTTCAGGTAATATATTCCACCTTTGGTATTCTGGAAGCACCTTCGTTGGTATAATGAGTCATTGATGTTTATTTATTACGTTTGCTTTGTATAAGCTCATCTCACCGTGACTGATTCTTGGATTGCCATTTTGAGGGAGAATTTCCTTTATAGAATCAACTAATTGAAAAGCAACTGCATAATGATCGATCAATATTAGTGTTATTATGGTGAGAGATTCTATGAAGTTCCCATGGGAAAGGGAACACCGCGGTTGAAATCTGGCGCGGGAAAAAAAAATATTCGAGTAACAAAAGGTATTTTACCTCATAGGTGATGTTCTTCGGAAAGGTCAGGTGTTTAGTACTCGCAACCGGCGTGCGTGTATGACCAGATGTATGAAAGTGGACGAGGCAAAGGAGTGTGTATAATAATGATCGTAGCAGGTGGCGTTCTGTAGTTTCTGCCTACCCCCATGGGAGAAAGGCGTGATTATATGTATGTATATACCAGTAAAAGTCCCGTCAAAATCGGATGGATACAAACCTGTTATTTTTCTATTACAAAATGACACTTCAGTTTTATTTATTTTTACAGATTGTCTTAAACTTGATTAAGCTCTTACTTATTTAGCTCCCTCAGTTGCAACGAGATTTTCTACAGTTTAAATTTTTAAATTAAAATACTTGATACAACAAATAAGCGAGATCGGAATTTTCTTGTTTCCTTGAAAGCCCGTGTCGTGTTTACAGCGATGTCACAGCAGCGTTCAAAATGTTACACAAAGTAAATATCGTCTTTGTCCGCGTGGTTTTTGTTATTCCTTCGGCTTTTTAACTATATAAAATCTCGGAGTTAAATTTTAAATATTTAACTCCGAGCTTTTATTGTTTTAACATGACTATCATCATTTGCCCGTATAACGTCCACTGCTGAACATGGGCCTCTTCCTAAGGGAGGGTATTTGCCATAGTCACCACGATTGGCAGGCGGGTTGGTGACCGCAGTATTACTTGTACCACACAAGGAAACGCTGCTGCCCGTTCCTTGATATACGATTATTATAGATGATGATGTTATAACAATCGGGACCAACGGCTTAACGTGCTTACCGAGGGACGAAGGGTAGTCCCTCAACCAGCCAGACCCGTAAAGAAATCTTTAGAACTTACACAAAGATTTCATGACCGGCGTGGGAATCGAACCCACGACCTCCGAGATTTAAAGCGAGCTAAATACCGCTACGCTACGGAGGTTATCGGAGAATTAAGAAATAGGGTAATATCCCTCAAACTCCCCTGGCTTACTATAGTCTGTAAAGAAGAATTGCATGTTCAGCTGTGGACGGAAATGGGCAGCGTACTTTGTTAAAAAAAAAGCAATATCATATAATACACTTAATATCTACTCCAAGAGTAATATCATTAAAAAATGTGAAAAATCTGCATTTCCCCTTAATTTTGTCGACATAATTCCCTGTTCATGGTGGCGTTTATATTAACTTCGCTAATGGAATGTAATTAATCATAAATATTGTGTACTTCCAGTCCATTATTGTATAAAAAATACAATAACAACTTCTAAGAATTCTGGAGGTTAATGACGTAGAAATATGATTATGATTTTGATTAAAATATCTTCGCTACTCAACGTTTACTATGTACAAATGTTTTATAAATGTTACGGCTAATAACCGAAGTGCGGCTACACCCAGTTTTAGCTGGCTAAAACTAGGTGCAGCCGACATGCGGTTAAACTTAGATGTATCCTACTTATCTTCGGTCAGAACTAGGTTTTAATTAAATTAAACAATACCTATGGACGGCATAATAAGGTGTTGAGGTGGTTAAAAAAAAACACCTTAGCCAATGGAATTGAACAGGGATTTATTGAGGTTGATCTAAGTTTAACCCCGTGTGGTCGGCTGCACCTCGTTGTAGCCGGCTAAAACTAGGTGTAGCCGCACTTCGGCTATTAGCCGTAACATATATAATATGTCAATTTGTTACCTTAATGTAGCTTCAATAATACAGTAACAATAACATAAAACATCTTATATTGGGAATGATCACTTCAAACCGTTAATTTTAAGAAATATTCTTTCTCTCTCCATCTCTTTCTCTCTCCACCTCTCTCTCTCTACCTATGCGTCCCGTATGATGGTACACATCGCTGTATCTCTGATATCGCCTTCGATATTGTACTCCTTCACTAAACTTTTGGTTCTGGAAAAGACATTCAAAAATGGCCTATGAACCAACACGCATGGAAGTTCTACTATAATTACTAGTTCTTTTAATAATTATATACATTACAAATATTTCAATAGAACGGACACTTTTTAATTTCGAAAACATTTTAAAAAGTATTCACTTCCGTCATAATCCTCGGTGTTATTATTTTTTGGTTCCATTTGAGGTCTTTATTAGGCAAAGGTATTATAGCTCATACAGCCAAGTCTTTGTAACAGCACTCTCAATAAGAGTTTGACACAGACAAGCGTATTCTCAACACTTGATATACGATAAAGGTTTTTAGTTACAAACAGTCCGATATGATGTCGCGGAATACGGCTTATCAAAAAACTCGATTGAGAGCGCTGTTTGAAACGAGCAATAATATCGACACTGACAGTTGATTAATTTACAGATGACAACATTTGACAGTTGGTACATTCAGTAATAAATGCTAAGTTATTGCTACATGCCGAATGTTTTAATTGACGCAATTAAATTACCTCAAAATCCGAAAGTGTTTTGATTTTTTCCGAATTCTCAAAAGTGTCCGTTGTTTTAATTTAGGTTCAATCGAATATATACATTATCTCAAACCCAAAAAGTAAATACACCTCCCGGTTGGCCCATGTGCCTCCTCTTTAACAACACACCTTAACATGCCAGGGTCGTTGAGGGCCGAAATCACCACGCTTGGCAGGCGAATTAGTAATCGCAATAATATGCTAGTATATTTAAGCTAATAGATGCTGCTGCCCATCCATCAGGGCCCCGAGTCTACTATCGTAATGGCGTGTCCATGAACTGTCAATGACAGTTCAATGGTCGGTTTTGTTCCCATTTGGTAATCTACTAATCCAAATAACGTCATAATGGTGTCACTATGACGCCACGATGACAGTAGCGTAGTTGAATATAATAACAAATGATACGATATATTAATAGTTTTGAAATCGCCTAAATAAACATTACAATTTCCCTAACCATCTCCCCTGCTACTTCTGTTGACGGCCTTTTTCTGCGGTAGCAACACCTACTGCCATTCCAGCGCCGACACATTAATGAGATTAGTAGATTACCGTTTTTGGCATAATTATATCATGATAGCACTACGGTGGCACAATACTTAAAAAATAGCAGACTCGGCCCCCAGGTGTATGTCCAGGTGTATGTCCTTCCTTACGACACCCACGGCAAGATATAGAGTGTTTTATTCTAATCCGGATTCCACACAGCAAATTTAATAAGTAAGTACTATAAAATACAAAAGAAAGAGAGGGCTATAAGTGTTTTGTCTCCAGCGATATATCAGCAAACGGTACAGTATTCCTTTGTTTTTATTGTTCATCCTGTTTTTATTTCGTTGAATAATTTTATGAGGCAACTCCATTTTAGTACTTTGTTCGGTACCGATACTGCAAGAGGAAGTACGAATAGTACTATGTTATTTAATACGACCGTGTTTATTACATGCATAGTGTCTGAATACATAGTTCATAGTTCTAAAAATATATTGCAAGCACAATATCAGATTATCAAATTTCATAGTGAGAGCAAACATTATGGGATAGGAATCGATGTTTATTGTATATACGTGAAACAAAAACTTGGTACCTACCTTTTTTCACGAATATTTCGTTTGAAATTTTGCACACTTATAGTTTATAATTTGGGTTCAATCCCCCTGTGGAGCGGACAGGAAATCTTTGTGTAAATTCTAAGATTTCTTTCCGGGTCTGATTGGTTGATGGACTACCCTCCGTGCCTCGGAAAGCACGTTAAGCCGTTGGTCCCGATTGTTATAACATTATCTATATAATCTTATATCAATAAACGGGCAGCAGCGTTTCCTTGTGTTTTCAACATAATACTGCGGTTACCAATCGGCCTGCCAAGCGTGGTGACTATGGCAAATATCCTCCCCTGCGAGGAGGCCCATGTTTAGCAGTAGACGTTATACGGGCTGATGATGATAGTTTATAATAGATTATATTATATATACAGGGTTATTTTTAAAACACCACCACCCTTTAGGGGGTACAAAAAGTACTGATGATTATAAACAACTTTAACCATGGGACCAACCATGAAATCGCGAAAAAACAATCACATATTCCATACATTTTGTCGAGGTAAGTGAACACAAATGTATGGAACAGCTGATTTTTTTTTCGCGATTTCAATGTTGGTCCCATCGTAAAAGTTGTTTATAATCATCAGTACTTTCACCCCCTGAAAGGTTGTTGGTGTTTTAAAAATAACCCTGTATACATAGATACATATAATAATATAAAAGATTTATTATTTTTTTCTCGTAACTCCCGTACCCTTAGGAATTTTATAAGCACTTATAAAAGCTTTCATATTTCAATGTTAATGCCTTCCACAATAAATGGGCTATGTAACACTGAAAAAAAAATCAGTTCTGGTCTCTCATCTCTCTGGTCATATCAAGAATCTAAGGAATTGCGGGTCTCACTAATAAATCGCTTAAACCTTGGCACTCGAAACAGTTTATTATAAACATACAAATGACCTAAAGAACCTTTATTCATCAACTTAATTATTATACAGCTCTTAAATTCAGCATCCCAGAAGGTATAGCATGAATTAGCCTCACATCACTCCTTCCTCCTCTAGTTATACTCTGAGTGTACAGTATTAATTCCCTTGTCCATTCATTATACACACGCGCCTGCGCAGTGTGTGCAGGGTCACATTTAAAACATAAACTACTTGTATTATATCACGTTGGTGCTACGGCATCAGGGGCGTCACTATAGGGTGTTAAAAAGGGCAAAATGCCACTTCTTCTTTACGGCAATATTAGAGAGAGCAGGAATCACATCACTACATAGGATTAAACAAAGTCGCTTGCCGCTGTCTTACCGTCCCTATGTATGCTTAGATCTTTAAAACTACGAAACAGATTTCGATGCGGTTTTTTTTAATAGATAGAGTTATTCAAGAGAAAGATTTATATGTATGATACATCAGCATTGCATCCGTGCTAGACCGGGGCGGGTCGCTAGTAATATCTAATTTAAAGCTATGTTTGGTATTTTATAAGTTAAGATACAGAAGCAAGAAAATTATTCCTAATAATGAACGAAAAAAGGTGTGTTTCAAAGATTCGTAGGGTGCCCCATAACTGGCGTTCGATTGAGCATTTGGAGGATTTTAGTAAGTAGGCGTCTTCCACTAAGCCCCGAGGAGGGTAGTGATGTGATTAGCATATCATCACTATGAAGTCCCACATACCCTGCCGCCGTATTGATACCAGATGCGTTTCCCCCGAAAAAAACGGTTTTTTTTTTATTTTCACCTTATGTTAA
The DNA here is from genome assembly GCA_947037095.2 of Nycteola revayana. NCBI lineage: Eukaryota > Metazoa > Arthropoda > Insecta > Lepidoptera > Nolidae > Nycteola > Nycteola revayana. Next base: position 16,819,167 of record OX344849.2, on the reverse strand, counting down.
GTAAATATGTGATCTAGAATGGGCCGCGCAAACCCATGAGGTGCCTGTTCACCCTTAATTTGAATAGTCCCAAGTTGTAAGCATCCGGGAACACATTGTCCGGAAGAGAATTTCACAATTTGGCCGTGCGTATCTGAAACGATGAAGCAAAACGCTTGGTGCGGCATGGTGGTATATCGACAACTATTATTATTAAAGGAAAAGGTTTGCAAAATTATGATGATTTATAGTAAATGGACAACACCGCTCTCAATTCAACTAATTTTCTTAATTCCCCGCCCCATATAGTTACGCCTCTGCTACTGCAGTCAAATCTCGTTATAATTTTAGTTTCATTTCGTCTCTCATCAAAACTTCTCCATTTTGCGAGTTCCTTACTCCGTAGTCTCAACAGCTAAGAGTAAAACAAAACTAAGTAAAGAATAAATTCAGATGATACGGACGGTTGTGAGTTCTCATACAACAACTCATGTAATGTCGAAGTTAGTTGGTGAGTGAGTGTGTTCTCTGCTAACTGCAATTAGTATGAATGTTTAATTTATACTTCATTACAAAGTCGCTTCCCGCTGTCTGTCCCTATGTATGCTTTTCTTTTTTTTGTTCGGACTGACCTTGTAAGCCACGATGCTTTTACTACTTTACCGGGCATAAAGCCGAGCAGAGCTCCAACCTTAATAAATGGTTTAAAAACTACAAACTAAACAACCTGCGCAAGAGGGCACCTCCTGTGGGGCTTGGACCTCAGCTCGCCCTGAGCCAAGGTCCAAGCCAAGCAAGTTTGCTGGTGATTGAGAGATTATGACTTTTCAGTATATAAGGGGAGTTTTGTGCAACTGTCGCTCTACCCTATGTATGTTTTTTTTTAAGTAGAGGTACATAGAGTGATTCGAGAGTAAGTTTTATATGTGTAAAACATCAGCATTGCACTCGTGCGAAGCCGGGGTGGGTTGCTAGTAACATATGAAGCTGAAGAGTATATTTGTTTGTTAGCTTAGCTTTCTATCATTAATCGATAAATGGGCTATCTTATCTTCGAAATACTTTTTTCAAATCGCACCAGTAGAAGTTCCTGAATTTTTCGCGTTCAAGCAAACAATAGACTTCACCTTTATAAATATAAGTATAAATATAATAGATAATAAATAATAAAAGATATTTTCAGAGAAAAGTCATTATATTCCAGTGAAAGGTTTCGTCAACAACTACAATACTCGTTTCAACAATGCTGAAATATGTATTATAATTACTTACATTCTATTTACATAGAGGGAATTCTTTTCCTCTAATTACTTAGGTACCGAGCACTAAACAGTAATGGCGACCGCTTTTCAGGCATTATTATTTTCTTGAAGCCCTACTTGGCCTAGTTCTTAGAGGACGTATTATTCAGGATGGAGAATTTCTTCCCGAAACTAAAACTTCGAGGCTAAAATATAAGAATTCTATTGTGTTTATCGTCAGACTTCAGAAAAGGTTCTCAATTAAAAAGTAGGTACTTACTTTTTATTATTTGTTTTATTAACATAAAACTAGGGAAATAAATGTGTCGCGACATTTCGGACACACTCAAACTAAGAAAAACTTGTATTTTACACAAGAAAAATATCCTGGATGGGAATTGAACCTAGTACACCTAGGTTTCAGAAGCAACTACCATTACTACTTTAGCCACAGATGCTATTTATAACTTTCCGTTTTAACTGTCTAAAATTCAGATACCTATTTGATTATGATGAAGAATAAAAATTACACACATAATAATTTGGAATCAGTAACATTTGCCCCCAATCTTGACCTGTTCAATAAAATCACAAATTCGGTAAGCAAAGAGCGCAATCGTAGCTCTCGTTGAAAACTATATTAATTAAAAAAGACGAAATAATTTTAAGTCTCACTTACAACATGCCTAAAATAATGCAGAGTAAAAATGAATTTATTCAATTTTGAATGTCAAAAAACATCTTTACTCCTGAACAATTGAAGAGGAGGGAAGAAACGAATGTTAGTAAAAGAGTTTTAAGTATACGTTATGTAGATGGATGGAGAGGGAGAGGAAGGCCAAAGAAAAGATGGATGGATTGTGTGAAGAGTGATATGAAAGAAAAAGGTGTTAGTAATTAAGGAGTGTGGCGGGTGACAGGACAGAATGGAATAAACAAACGTGTTGCGCCGACCCCAAGTAATATGGGATAAGGGCAGGAAGAAGAAGAAGACTCCTGAACAATTCACTAACTGCAATCGTGTCCTTGTCTTACCGACTGAACGAAATGAGGATAAAAATGTTAATAAATATTTTACAGCAGATAGCTACAGAAACTCATAAACACATAGAACGGCAACACTTGTAGATATTCTGTTCTTACCATAGACAACTGATCAATGACACTTGACAAGTGGCACTCAACGCGAGTGTACATACATCCACGTAATACATCGCTTGCATATTTGGCTCGATTCAAGCGTGCTTTCATTACTGTAAGTAAGTGTATCTTCGAACTGAATACTTGAAGCTTGCGTTGTTGGTAGCGATCACTGAATTGAATGCAATCAGCGGGGTCAAGTGATGAGGTGTAAGATAATTTTATTGAAGGGTAGATAGAATCAATATCTATATTCCAATAAACAATTTATTACATAAATAAAATAAATAATATATAACAAAAAGGAGCTAATTTAAAATAAAACTAACTTATAAAGTGAAAGGGAAAGTGAAGGGTCATCCTTTAGAAGGGTGGACCGGGCGGTGCTACGTTTATTTTGGAATTTTATGCGATTTAGGGAACACGTTAAGGAACTGCTTAATGTAAATAAATTTAATCTACAGGTGTCTTTGAGTTCCACCTCATGCATCTGCATTTTTCTCAAAAGCTGGCATTTCGAAGAGCGACCGAGACAGCGAAATACTCTGCTGCATTTTCTGTCGAAAAAAGCTATTTATTTAAACTTTATGCACAACATCAAAGGCGGAATGCCAAAGGCATATAGCTATCTCTCTCACTTCACGAGGAGTATCTGATCTAGCAAAGGCTACTTTTATTACTAAAAAGTTTTTGGAAGACTGATAAAACAGGGACAGTAATATTTTGAAATTTTCGTGGCATTGTCTAAAGTAGTAATTACGCTACATAAAATGTCTGCTATGTCTAATTAATGTGACGGAATGTTCGAGCGAATATGTCAGTAACTAATTTAATGAGTAACAACTTATGGTGCTCGCAGAAACATCCTTTAAATTTGCGTATGAACTAAACTAACTTGAGGTAACTTAGCCAGTAAAGTAAAGTAGACCGACAGTTGCACTAAACTAAAAGTCATCCATTCCTCAATCCAACGAACGAAAGTAAAGTAGACCGACAGTTGCACTAAACTAAAAGTCATCCATTCCTCAATCCCTTTGCCAGCTATTGCCCTGATCCGAAGTCTAAGTCCCAAGAGAGGCGCCCTCTTGCTTAAGTATTTTGAAGTTTTTAAACGCCCTGCTTGTTTTTATGTTCCATGTAAGCCTCGAATAGACTCGAGGCTTTGTAACCTTGTTTCAGACACTATGTCCGTAAGAAAAATTGTCCTGTTGATAGTCCATACAAACCCTAAACGTCTTTAGTAAGTAACCAAATAAAAGTGCAGTCGACAATGTTAATCTTAAGGCGCTACGTTCGCACTTCAGGTATTTAACGGAGAAATTGTTGGAAAGTTGCATTTTTTATCAGATATATTGTAATATTGTATTGGAATTCCTTGGCCTACTGATGTTATTAACTTTTAAGGCTTATTAACAATAGACCCGTTGTTGATTTTAATATTCGGAAAATAAACAATTATTTTACTATAAAGGTGAGTATAGACTAGAACGTTTACTTGTAACAGAACATTGATCATTCGCAATTTTAGTCATCGATAACGTCGAATTTTGTGTAAAATGGACGAATATTTGAGGTTCTGTTACAAGTAAATGCTCTAATTTATACAGTTAAAAATGCCATATTCCGACATATTCATCGATAAATACTTAAAGTGCGAACGTTGCACCTTAAGTGATTTCCTGTACTTTTCCCTCAACGGCAATATATTCTAACAAAATACAAAAATAGACTCGTAAAGGGAAAAGAGAATTGTAGCGATATTCAGACGGCGATGAATAAACAACAGATGTTTATGTCACTTTCCCCGAAGGGACGAGGCACGGGTCGAATTTATAAATAATCAATCCGAACTATGCTTTACTTGTACGCTTTTTGCTTGGAAGTGGATATGTTGCAGTATAGTATAGTAGAAGCCGTAGTATTAATTTTTTTTTCTTTTATAAAAGATTACTAGCAGATTTTTGCAGTCTACTAGTTAACCCCTCGTGCTAAGCTAAAACGCTTGTGTTACGAGTGGGTTCTCGTCGGTAGTGCAATGGGTGGGGTTCGAACCAGCGACCTCAAGATCACAAGTCCGACGCCCTAGCCATTGGGCTGCGGCCGCTTTCATTGCTATATTACTAGGATTATAATTATCATACGGTTCAAGTTTAGTGCTGTAATCATATACGTGTATGAATTTGCTCCTGTTTTATAAGAGCTAAGCTATCGAAGTCGTGACTGTCAAAGTGTCTGAATGATGACAGCAGTTGCTTTTGAGTTCGATTCCAACTCTAGAATATTATTTGTGTGAACCACGCATAATTGTTTTGAGTTTGGGAATGATGTTTGACAACCCAAGAATTTATAGTCCACTACGGTAATTGACTTAAAAAATGCCTGTAAATAATTACCTTCTGTTCTAATTATGTTGATAATGTATACTTTTATTGTAACTTTTCTTCTTTCTTTCTTTCCATTATCGAAACATATTCCGATAAATCCATTTTTTTATGATAACTAGCATAGCTTTTGCACACTTTTACTTACTACTTATTGTATTCTTGTTAACCCCTCGTGCTAAGCTAAAATGCTTGTGTTACAAGTGGGTTCACGTCGGAAATCTAAGAGTTTACACAAAGATTTGTAGTCCGGCGTGGGGATCAAACACAAGACCTCCGAAACTTATACCGCTGTCGAAAGAAGAATTGCGATGATTAATTGCCAACCTAATGTTATGGTGACCCTGCTGAAGTACTAAGCTTGTTTAAACCCTGGGCTTCATAGAAAGCCATGGGGTTTTAGTGGGTAAGGTCCTCTGCTCATGGTATGACTAGCACACCACTGCTATGGAGAGGATGTGTCCAACATACCTACTCCGTCGGGCGCGCGGCGCGGGAACACCCCGCAGCGGCGGAGGGAATGCGTTACATTAAAACATTTACCCCATGTTAAAAAAGGCTTGTTTAAGCCCTGTAAGCTAGTTACAGGATAAGCAAATGATTCCTCATTATATACCTATTTTTAGTATACCTATTTATTATGCGAGGTTTGCCTATTGACCCCAAACTATGTTGTTTGTCTTCATATTACCAATTTATTGCTAGCCTCAGGTCTCGACCTCGACCTGCTTCAACGAACATCTTAAAGCTCCTTTATGTACGAATACATTATTTTGGTATATAGATAAGACTAACTTAAGTGCTTAAGTTAGACTTTATAGTCCAATAACCACATAAGGAGTACTAAAACTAAGAGACTTACACAGTTTAAGCTTCAAAATCTAGCTTGAATTACAACTTGATATCAACTTCAATGTGTTTCAACTTTCAACTAACTTTGAGCGAGTGGGGACGTGCGTGTTGTTATTTGAAATTTTAAGATATCATTGAAGTTTAAGGACTGTATTTAAATTAGATTTCTAACAAAAACATCTAAAATGCGTTAGTTAAAATATATACTTAGAATTATGTTGTGATACCTAAGTAATCTCAAAAACAAACTACAGGTACGGTCAATTTAGTTAAGTTGACGGATTGCTATCATATTACTAAGCTATTATTTATATTCAACATTAATGTTAAATCCGAGTAAAACTCTTGCAACTCTTCAGCTTCTTAGGGTTGGGGCGATAGATTTAATTTTATGGAATAGCATGATGACCAATTGCCGTGTTACTTATATTTAGTTATAAACTTCTTACGGGAACAGTAGTTAAGCTGGTGAAACGCTCGCGGAAGCCAGTAGGATATAAAAAATACACTATATGAGTCGCAACTCGCTATGCACTAGCGAATAAGCCGCATTACTTTTCTATTCGATACTCACCATGCTACCGTCTGGTAATCTTGAACATAGTACAGGTATTCGATGAGTGCCGATCTGTGCAGATATTCGGTTAACGTACGACGGAGCAAGACATGAGAGCAGAGCGAGAGCTTGGGTGACGAGACTTTATAGATAGAGCACAGAATCTCAGGATTATTGCGGTTTGAGAGGCCTCGCATTTTAAATACATATTACATATTTTATTATATTAACAAGATAAAATACATCGCGTTTTTTTATTGTTGTTTATGATTGGCAGGACGATTTGCCATGAGTATTATTATCGAAATACTATTGCTACAGACTATTGCAATTTTAAAATATACATATTTTTACAAAAGTTTCCCTACCATGTTCATTTACATGATACAACGAGCTCTTTTGCGTAGCAATACGAGATAATCTAGGTGGTACGATCGGGCGACGTATAGAATCACTGTTTTTTGAGGTACACCCGTCTACCTGATGTACACTAACACAAACCTGTGTTAGGGTCGCCCTTAGTTTTTTTAATGCTATTAAAAAAGTATATCCGTAGATCGATTAATTGATCGTAAATAACACTGCGATTTATTTGTATAAATCGCGGTGTATAAATGGCAAAAAAATATGTTTAGTTCCGTTTACTCCGCGTTACACTGGGGGATACGGCTAGTAGTAGAAGAGTTTAGGGGGTAGTAATTAAAAAAAAAACATGAATTTGATAGTAATTGTGTTAGTGTTTGTAAAAAATAGATATAAATAAATGTATTCACTTCTGTCATACTAATACATGCCTCTATCTCCTGTTAAAGGAACCTTATATATTAACTAGAAGGTTTTATAGAAATACATGCTATTATATTAATTCGCTGTTTCTTTTGTTAAGAAAATTAAAGGAGAGAATAAATGCTAGCAAGGTGTCACTTTGTTCTAAATCCAAAAACCATCGTCTTAAATTACATTATATATGGACGATTCCTTGGTTTTTATTTAATTCTTTCAAATTTTAGTATATTCTCTATTAATCTCAGTCAATAATAAAACGTGAAATTTTAACAATGAAAACATGACAACTTTAATAAATGTATGCACAAAAAATCTATAATACTGAAATAGAATAGAATAGAATAGAATAGAATAGAATAGAATATTTATTTTGCAGGAATTGTAGTTGTTACAGTTGTTTACTTTAGTTTTAAGTCTCTATACAATTCACTATAGGATAGCATGCAAAATATAATTGTTTTATAATTAAGATTATTAATTAATGACATGTCTAATATAACAATTTACATAGTACTGATAAAACATATAAATCATAAACATGTCAAAATTCAATTACAATATTTTAATAATGTCATTCGTTTTTTAATAATTTAAAAGAATGATGTTTGTCAATGTCAACGGGGTTCTTTGTAATCTAAATATTCTTTTAGTGTATAAAACCCTCTTTCTAACAACCATTTAAATAACGACCTCTTAAATTTAATAATTGGCGTTACTTTAAGTTTTTCAGGTAATTTATTAAAAATTTTAATTACCATTGGGTAACAATTACTCTGGTACAAATGAGTTTTCATTTTTGGAAGGACTAATTTGTTAGGGTATCTTGTATTCAATTTAATAGTATCGCCTAGTCGTTGAAATAATTGGTAGTTTAATTTAACAAATTTACAACATTCATAAATGTATATAGATGGAACTGTCAAAATCTTCATCTTTCTAAAAATAGGTCTACAAGACGTCATCGGTGATACATCACAAATAGCGCGGAGGCACTGTTTCTGGGCTATAAAAACTCTATTAATAAGAACCGTGTTACCCCACAAGACAATGCCATATCTAAGATTTGAGGCAACATATCCATGGTAGGCCAGAAGGGCTGTCTTAATATTGGCTACTTTACTCAGTCGCCACAAAACAAAAACAAACCGATTTGTTTTTTTTATAATTTTTTCTGCTTGAGGTTTCCAAGAACAGTTTTTGTCTAAAGTAATACCAAGAAACGTGGTTGCGTCTGTTTTTTTAATCGTTTGGTCGTTATATGTTACTTCCAAAGGCGATGACGTTTTCTTGTTGTAAAATTGCATATACAACGTTTTGTTAATATTAACTTGCAAGTTATTATTACTTAACCACTTTATTATAACTCCAACAGTTTCGTTAATTTCGGTGTTGAAGTTAAGTGTTTTACTCTCTGTAATGACTACAGCAATGTCATCAGCAAAGAGTGAATAAAAATGTTTTGTTACGTTTGGTAGGTCATTGATATATAATAAGAAAAGCAATGGACCTAAGATACTCCCTTGAGGAACTCCGGTATTATTATATCTTGATTTTGAGAGATACATTGTTTCCTCTTTATTGGAATTAATATTAGATATCGCTGTATACTGAGACCTATTTTTCAAGTAACTCTGTAACCAATCGTGTATGATCCCACGAAGACCGTACATTTCACACTTTTTGAGCAAGATATCATGGCTGACAAAGTCAAATGCCTTGCTCATGTCAAAAAAAACAGTACATGTTGGCGTATTTTTATCAACGTTTTCCAGAATTTTTTTCAATAATTTGAAACTAGCTAAAGTTGTGGATTTTCCTTTTTGGAAACCAGATTGTTCGGATTTTAATATATTGTTTTTGTCTAAGAAGTTTATGATTCGAGTGTGCATGATTCTTTCGAATATCTTTGACAAAACAGATATTAGAGCTATAGGCCTATAATTACCTATTTCCAGTGGATCACCTTTTTTATGTAGGGGTTTTATGACCGAGACCTTTAACCTATCTGGGAAGCTACCCTGCGTAAAAGACATATTAATTATATGGGTTAGGACCGGGGAGATAATACGTGCTGCACATTTTAAAGTATGGGTGGGAATTTCGTCATATCCTACAGCCGGTGTATTATTTAAAGATTTGATTATTTTGAATGTTTCATCACAAGTCACTGGGTATAGAAAAAGTGTAGAGTCCACTGATAAAATGTCATGTTTATGTTCGGATGTCAAATTTGGAATATTATTACATGTCAGTTCTATAAAATAATCGTTAAAAGCATTAGCTATGTCAGAAATATTAGTTAGAGTGCGTTCATTATATCTTATACTATTTACATATTTTTTCTCTCATGCATTAAATTTGAGTTTTTTATTAAACCCCATGATGCTTTACATTTATTTTTAGATTTTGTTAAAATTTTTTCATTTTGTATTTTTTGTGCGGCTATAATTAGATTTTTAAGACATTTATTATACTTTCTGTACTTTGTTTTATTCTTTGGAGTCTTATGCTTATAATACGTAAAGCGTAAAACTCGTTTAGTAGTACTTGATTTTTTAAGTCCCTTGGTCATCCAGTTCGATGATAATTTGAATTTATTCGTAATTTTTCGACGACACACAGGAAAACATAGTTTAAAAAATAATAAAAATGTATCATGGAAATTATTGAAGGCTAAGTTTACCTCTTCTTGTTCATAAACATCTGACCATGATAGGCAAGATAAGTATTCGATAAACTTCGAGGTATTGTGAAAACTATAATCCCGTCTGAATATGTACCATTGCTCTAGTGGTGTAATCTTATTAGTAATTGGGATATTTAGAATTTGCGCTGTGTCGTGATCAGATAAACCAAGATGCATTACTTTACTGGTGGCTTCAGGAATATTGCTGATAATTTGATCTAGGCAAGCATTTCTACGGGTGGGTTCCTTTATATGTATGATAAAATTACTGTTCTGGATTATTCTTTGAAGTTCATTATGTGCATTACTTTCCTTGAGAACATCAATATTGAAGTCACCGGTGATAATGATTTTCCTATTTTTTCTTCTCCGTAACATTATAATAAGTTGTTCGAGCTTACTGAGAAATATATTTGGATTTGAGTTGGGTATTCTATATATACATACAATTAAACATTTATAAACTGGAATTTCAATCCCACAGCATTCAAATGAGTGCTCGATACATAGATCATTTAATATGTTTAGATTTTTGGTTTCTAAGTATGTATTACATAGTATTGCTACACCACCACGCTTTTGTTTGGATCTACAAAATGAACTAACAAGTTTATATCCTTTTAAGACCAGATTCGATTCATGACCTTGTTTGAGAAAAGTTTCACATAAACAGATAACATCTATACGTATACCCTTTTTCGATACTTCATCTAGAGTAATTTGGAAAATCTCTAACTTACTCAGAATCCCCGCAATGTTTTGATGTAATATTGTTATTTGAGCGGGATTCGTATTGTTCGAAAGCTTAAAAAATCATGTTGAATGTTCCTCGGAGGTTTAGGTATGGCATTGGGATTAGGTAATTGACTGTAAGTAGTTATATTCGGTTTGGTTTTTGAATTAAATGAAAAGTATTTTAAAATTGATTGTTGTTTATATCTGTTTAAAGAGGATTTTACTAAGTCCCTGTTATGTACCACAGATTCCGCCTTTCCTAACCAGTTCGTCAACGTATTTAATCCTAAAAATGTCTCATTATAATCTAAACAATTTAATTTGTAGTTAATCAAATTACACATATTTTGTAAAATATTCACAGTTCCTATAGTTTCCAGAAAATGACAGTTAGGAAAATTATGACATATTAATTTTAAATGCTTATTTAACATATTTACATTCAGAAAGCGATTTTTTGTTACATTCAACAGTAATACAGTTGTCTTATCATATTTTTTTAAAATATAACACAATTCTGTTATGATCTTAGTCGGGTTTGAGTCATTTTCACCTATACATAAAACAATTTTATCTTTTTCCGTGAGTATTAAAGAGTCATCAAATCGCAGAACTTCATCGCATGTTGCATGCGGTTTAATTTTACTAAAAACTGTGTAGTTGTAGTATTTAGTACTTGATCTAGAATCGGATAATTTTGCAGCCAATCCTCGACATTGTTGTGTAGCCAGTATTATAATTTTCCTTCTTGTATTACACTCAAACTCATTACTGTCGATCGTCGTAGTTGAAGTGGCCGATAAAGTATTCTTTTCGGGTATTTTTTTCAAGGTATTTTCTTCAAAGTTTCTTTGTGTATTTTCCGAAATGAGGCTGTTTTTATGTTGTTGTTGGTCTGATGCAGAAGGCCCTGGAGTTGATGTATTATTTATTGAATGTATGTAGAGAGGTTTTGGAGATTTACTATGACTAGGGGACGAACACATAGAGTTTTCGAAATCAATTTTCTTTTTTATATATTTCTTATGAACCGTTTTAGGAGAAGAACAGATTTTTATTAATTCTTTAATCTTTCTGTCCTGTTCGGATATGCGGTCCTTAAGTGTTTTATTTTCCAAGAGTAGCTTGTCTATTTCATTATCTGAACTTTGTATTTTTAAATGCAGTTTCTCTACGGTAGTTTTTAATTCACTCATTTCTTCTTGGTTTGGAAGTGTAACTTATTAGAAAAAAATATGTAACTATATTAGAAACAATAGTTCGCTTATAACTTAGACCACTCAAGTTCACAGCAGGAATGTGGAAGCTAACTACCGAATCCGAAAAGCTATTCAGCAGCCGATTCAAATGCATAGCTTAACACTGGGGAGCAGAACCGTATAGCAAACATTAGCTTTATTGTAAATAGGCAGTTAAATGGGATAGGAGCAGTGATTGAGGTTTTGAGTTTGATTCCAGGGTAGGGAATAGTTAGTTTAGGTTTTTAGTACCTGCTTTAGATAGTAGGGGTTTTTTACAGTAGCTACACATGTTGGCAGTGGCACAACGTTTGTTTTAGTTTAAATCTATATTTATAAAAATAAATCCCTATTTTTATTAACATATTTTTTTTTTTAATTAAACAAAATATGTTAAATACATTTCAAAACTAAACAAAGGATATCGTTACCGAAGTAATCAATATTCTATTCTGTAAAGGAACGATAACTCTATAAGGAAAAACGATATGGCACCGGCTTACACAATTTATTGCCACCAAGATGTTCGCACGCAAATCTACTTATCCAATAAATAAAGGAAATACCGAATGATATATCGTAAGAATGAAATGTACAATACAATAATAGCTAATACTTATATATGTCATCGGAAATAATCAGAATCGTAAGTTGTTACACACACATTAACACAAAACTGACAAAACATGAACCTTAGTTGCATTATAATTATAATAAACTAGCGACCCGCCCCGGCTCCGCACGGGTACAATGCTGATGTATTATACATATAAACCTTCCTCTTGAATCCCTCTATCTATTGAAAAAACCGCATCAAAATCTGTTGCGTAGTTTTAAAGATTTAAGCATACATAGGATTATAAGGACAGAGAAAGCGACTTTGTTTTATACTATGTAGTGATACAGAAGCGGCCATAGCCCAATGGCTAGGGCGTCGGATTTGTGATCTTGTGGTCGCCGGTTGGAACCCCACCCATTGCACTACCGATGTACACCCACTCGTAACACAAGCATTTAGCTAAGGCGCGTTCCCGTGCGAAACACAGCGGTAGCCGTTTTTAAGGCTGTTTTTGGGAGCCAACTTCTCTTTATCTAAAAGAACTAGAAACTAATAAAAAATACATTAAATTTCTACATAATCTTGACTCCAAAATAGTAGTTTTATTTTTTATTTTTTTAAGCGGCATAATATTTAATAAAGCCACACATAAATGCCACATAAACGTGAAATAATGATTTATAACATGCATCTCCTCCTAAAATAACCATTATTTTGATTTGCTTCCTAAACTAATGGATAGGTAATTTAATAAAGAACATTTTGCTAGTTTTATTTTTTTTAAACACGAATATTTGATTTTATTCTAAAATCTGAACGTACTCGCTAAGTAACTCTTGCGCAGAGTTAGTGTGCCACAAAGAGTGACCGAATGCTCAAGGCTATTTGGTCAGGGTAGAGCCTTAACAAGAATACTAGTAGACTGCAAAACTGTGATAGTAATCTTTAAAAAAAAAACATAATTGTTACTTGGCTATGCGTAATCGCTTGCGTTTAGGTTAAATTTTCCCTCCTATTCCCAAAAACCTAAATAGAAGTATAACATAGAAGTTTAAAGGCCTGTCCTGTAATTTTTTCTTCCAACCGTCTTGACACTTCGACATTTAGGTAAATAACGACGAATTAGAAATACTATTTGTAGGAATCAAAGAATATTTTTCTTCCTATATTGCTAGTAATCTATACTAATATATAAAGCTGAAGAATTTGTTTGTTTGCTTGAACGTGATAGTCTCAGGAACTATTGGTCCGATTTGAAAAATTATTTCAGTGTTAAATAGCCCATTTATCGAGGAAGGCTACATTTTATTATGAAGTTCTTATGGGAATGGGAGTTATGCCGCGTTTCCTTGAACACGCTAATCTCAAGAACTCCTGGACCGGTTTGAAAAAAAAAATCGGTGTTAGATAGTACATTTATCGAGATGATACAAGTACGACGCCAAATCGACGAGGTGTAGTTTGACGTGTCTGTGTGTGTCTGTCTGTGACATCGTAGCTACCGAATGGATGAACCGATTTTGATTTTGGTATTTTTTGTTTGTATGAACGGGCCCCGAGTCTACCATCGTAATGGCGTGTCCATGAACTGTCAATGACAGTTCAATGGTCGGTTTTTTTCCCATTTGGTAATCTACTTATTCATATGCCGTCATAATGGTGTAACTATGGCGCCACGATAACATTAGCGTAGTTGAATATAATAACAAATGATACATTTATAAGTTTTTGAAATCGCCTAAACATTACAATCTCCCTAACCATCTCCCCTGCTACTTCTGTTGACGGCCTTTTTCTACGGTAGCAACACTGACTGCCATTCCAGCTCCGACACCATAGTGAGATTAGTAAATTACCGTTTTTGGCATACTGATATCATGATGGCACTACGGTGGCACAATACTTAAAAAAATAGCAGACGCGGCCCCCGGGAGTTTTGCGGGTAAAACCGCGCGCGTAAGCTTGTAATATTATAAACATCAACAATGAAGCAATATATCTGTAATCTGTATCAATTAATGATTAATTGCTGTTATAAATCAGATTTTAATTGCAATCCCGAAATTCTACGTAATACGTTGCTTTCAAATATATGCGGTCCCATTAAAAATATATATTGATATAAATATTTGTTGGTATAATAAATTTAATTATTTTGCAGACATATCAAACTTTTTTTTTTTGTTAGCGGGGAAATGCATTTACCCATTCCCACCGCCCCGCTGCAGCGTATTCGCGCGCTGGCGGTGGGATATGTGGGACTCGCCCTCTCCATAGCGTGGTATGCTAAACTCATACCACGAGGAGAGGACCCTACACCACTAAAACCCCCCGGACACTCCTTCGATCCGCCGTTGGCGGGGGCCGGGTACGCATGAGCAATCTGACCTACTGCTAAAGGGTTATACTAAATGAAACAACTGACTTGACTAGCTGCCCGCGCGCGGTTTCACTCGCGTATTTCCCGATCCCGTAGGAACTTCCTAATTAAATATAGCATTGACCTTCCTCGGGGAATATAATGATAAATGGGCTATCTAACACTTAAATTGTTTTTCAAATCGGACCAGTCGTTCCTGAGATTAGCGCGTTCAAGCAAACAAACAAACTTTTCAGCTTTATATATAAGTATAGATGAAATGAAAAATGAAATATACCTTCTATATGTTTTGGGAAATTAATATTTGATGTTTATTTCGTAAACGAGTCCAATTCCATTTGTAATCAATTCTCCTCTTCTCGGCAGTATTTGGTGTTTATTTTATAAATTGAAAATATAGTTTATTAATTGATTGAAATGAAATATCAATAGGCTTCCGTGGCGTATCAGTATAAGCCTCACCTTAAATCGGTGGTCGTGGCTTTATTTCCCGTTCCGAACCAAAAATCTTTGTGTGAAATCCAAGGTTCATATCGGGTCTGGTTGGATGAGGCAATACCCTCCGTGCCTCGGAAAGCACATTAAGCAGTTGGTCCCGATGGTCATAACATCATCTATGACAATCTTTTACTAGGTAACGGGCAAGCCTGCAAGGCGTGGTTACTATGGCGACTATGTTGTTTTCGGCGTAGTTTCTAGTTCTACAATCATACATAAAAAACCAGGTTTAAAAAAAATAAAAGTAGTTCGGTGACATAGACACGTACAGAATATTGTTTGGTTTTCAGACGAACATACTTTTGCAACTTCTAATTATGAGTACGCGGGCATAATAAGTACCACTCACCCGAGCTAAGTTTGTAATTAGAAATGAGCTTTCTTTATTCATAATACGATCAGAGCTGCCGCCTTATTAAATGGTTTATAAACTACAAACTAAGCAACCTGCGCAAGAGGGCGCGGGACTGTCACTCTACGTCATAGTTCGCGGGTCCCTCGGACTTCTCCAAGTCTACGAGAGATGAGCGAGTGGCGTAGTTTATATGTGCCAGTTGGGGCATGGCGTAATCGACTTGCTACGTTTGGCGTAGCGCGTAGTCACAGCACATCTTCGTAGCACACCTTCTTGCTTTGTTTCACCGCACCGTCTAGCTTTGATAAAAACAAATACAATGTTGTAACTTTGCTGAGTCCTCGCTTAACAAAAAACTGCGTAGATACTTTTTCGTACACATTTTTAGGTTTTAATTCTCATAATTGATTTTGCATACTAAAATTGAAATGTTTCCGGTGTGTTTCAATTGTATGCAACTCGACTCCATAGCGATGTCATCAATTCCACTATTCATGTATTTTATTTTATTTGTTTTTTTGTGTGTTGTATATGGAGTTCTGTACGGCCACAACACTATCTAAATAGAAAAGTTAATGTCAGGAAGTGACATCAAAATAGAATATTTGGAATGTTATGCCAAGCAATTGAGTTTCTGTGGGTTGTTTTTGTGTAACAAAATCCTGCTTTAATTAAGAATAGATTGATCTAGCCCTAGTGGCTAGTTCAATCAGCTACTTCTTACGTGTATATAGACATTAATTAATTTTAAGAAGTATGCTATGAATTCATTGTATGATCGAAGACCCTTGCGCAACCTTATGTTTGCGAGACATCTCGGCTTAATGCGGCACGTAACCCGATTGCTGGTGCTTAAAGTAAATACGACTGCACCGGTGGCTCAGCGGTTATGATAGTTGCCTCTGAGACCTGGTGTTCTGGCTTCGATTCCCACCCGGGACAATTATTTGTGTGAACCACAAATAGTTGTTCTGAGTCTGGGTGTACTTTGTGTCCGTGAAATGTATGTTTGTAAAGTCCCCCGCGACACAGGGATTTATTTCCCTAGTGCGGGAGTTGTCTTTTTTTTTACAAATAGAAAAATAGAAATAGAATACAACGCAGAAAATCACACAGCAGATAAGCATTGCCATTTAACAGGGCAATGCTGCCAGCCCAGCACTAGGAACATTGCACAGTAGCAAAGATTTAGAATAGTTACTATTTTATAAGTTTGTTTTAGTTTAGATTATCTACTTTTATTTGTGTTTATCTATAAGTGTTGCAACTGTACAAATATGGAATACTGCATTGAATACGTAGTCGTTTTATCACTTAATAGACCTACAATCAAGTTAAATCCTAACATAACCATCTCGATGTTTAACATATGTATCTCCATGTATAAAGTAAGATCACTGATTTACATAACACCTTCTTCAACGCAAAACTACTTAACCTTCCTTAAACCTTCAATTCATAGTCTAGGGTCATTCAACTACACCCGACAACCACTGTCATATGATTACTTGGCAGCTTTTAAAAAAATAGCTTCGGTTACATGTGTAATTTGTATCTGGCAAATCTACTAGTACAGGGTAAGCAGAGCAATATATTCAAAGATTTCAAACCACTCTGCGTTCAGTTCATGTTCTTAATATTGGCAAATGTTGCGTCTAATGGAAAATCCATTTGTAGTGAACCGTAGAGCGGTCCTATTGCTGCCGCGGTGCACCGTCGGCAACCTAATAAGATCTTTAGTTTCGTATAGAAATACTATTTACTGTAGATACAGGAAGTCGCTACCATGTAACGGAAAATGGTCACATAACGATATTGGAAGCTTGCAGTGAAAAATAAAAGGAAATAAAAGATGATTAATAATCTAAACTCCTGTACTAATATTATTAAGAGGAAAGATTTGTATGTAAGTTTGTTTGTAACGAATTGGCTCAAAAAATACTGGACCTATTTAAAAAAATCTTTCACCATTTGAATGCTACATTATTACTGATTAATATAGGCTATATTTAATTATGAAGTTCCCACGGGAACGAGAGTTACGCGGGTGTAACCGCGCGCGGGAAGCTAGTATTTGATATATTCTCAACGGCTACTAAACTAGTTGAATAGTATCGTACTCATATAGGAGTAAAAGATAGACCTTCCCACATGACATTGTCTAGTTTTTAACAAGACTGAGCTACATAATATATATATTATCAATATATAAGCGGCCGTAGCCTAATGGCAAGGGCGTCGGACTTGTGATCTTGAGGCCGCCGGTTCGAACCCCACCCATTGCACTACCGACTCGAACCCTCGTAACACAAGCATTTTATCTTAGCACGAGGGGTTAACAAGAATACTAGTAGACCGCAACACTCTGCTAGTAAACTAAAAAAAAAGTGTATATTTTAAGAAAATCTTAATGGCCGTATATATTTATTGTTTTGGTTTATAAATGTTTGGTGACACTGAGACATCATAATAAATTAATTATAGGTACTAATACTTACCTTACTTACTTAAATGGACTATACTTAAAGAGGAAATTAATTATTTCATTGTTTTTTCTTCTTTAATTACTGGTAGCTAGATTGTCCTGGAATATTATAGTTATATGTAATTATAAAGTACCCACGTAGATAATGTAACAATAACTCTACAACTTAATAAAACTAGCTTATTATAAACCCATCTGTTACCTGCTGGGTAGCGTTCAAGGAATGCTGGCAGCATTGACAATATAGTTCAGGGGTGGCCAACTTTCCACATATCCCACCGCCAGCGCGCGAATACGCTGCAGCGGTGGTGGGAATGCGTCAAAGCATTTCCTCCCGGACAACAAAAAAAAAAAAAAAAAAAAAAAAAAAGTGGTGGCCAACTTAATAAGACCTAAGATCGACTGTTTACTGTTTGCGATCGACCATATGGTATACATAACGTTAAATCACGTTTCGTATAAGTTAATCTAATGATAAATAGGCATTTTTGCTGATATCATACGACAAACACTAACTTTGTGCGTCTGTAGCACGTATTAAAAGACTAAAATATCAATTTTTATTATATAGGTTGATCGACTAACATAGTTGCCGGGATCGACCAGTCGATCGCGATCGACCGGTTGGCCACCCCTGATATAGTTCATACATCACGTTTTCGAAGGTGTAGGCGAGGGTTCTATGACATTTCCCCAGCTATGCTATGTCCCAATTTAGCCAACCTATTGGAATACCGGGCACAGCTCCAGACCACCGAGGCAGAGGTACTAAAAATATATATTCGATTGTCAATTGCAAATCGCCGAATAAGATTTTACAATCGACTAATAAATGCCACAATAAAAGCAAATTTATTTATATTTCCTACCATTGAACAGATAACATTTGTTATATTAGCCTTTACCTATCGTTTTCTTATACAAATATATAAAATAAACCTTTATATTTTATTTTATGTAGCACCGTTTGGAATTTTCACCGTTTTTGAGTAAAAGAATAAATTTGAATGAATCGGTTGAAAATCCAGACCAATAACTTGGCGAATGGCAATTATTTTTCTTTTTATTCTGATTTGGTCGCAATATTATATTAAAATATTTATGTTTCACTATACAATTTATTGATTACATTACAGCGTAAAATCCCATTTTATAAAGTTCTTTTTTAACACGAATAAACTAAAGTAGGAAGGTATTTATTAGTGTTAAAATATAACTTTAAAAGAGAAAATTGGATCCTACTAATATTAGAAATGCGAAAGTTTGTATGTGTATGTATGTTTGTTACTCTTTCACGCAAAAACTACTGAATGGCTGAAAATTTGCACGCAGATAGACGCTGGATTAACATATATTCTACAAAATATCACGCTCCGACCCACTGGAGCAGAGTGACGCGGGTAAAACCGCGGGCTCGGCTAGTATTCCATATTAATAAATTTAAGAAGAACAGATCAAGGGTAATATTCAAGTAATAGAATTAAGGGTTTTTTCGTCTGTTTATGACATAAAGGAATACTTAAAGTAGATTACAGTACGTAGGTAGTTAATTAACTTTTAACATCAAGTTACTGCGACGGCCATTTTAATGAAGAGCCAAAATATAAATAAATTTTATGGCGCCAGACGTGAAAATATACATGCAACAATAAGTACACATATAAGAATATTATTAATATCATCATCCCTTATGGGAAATATTCCCGCCTGTAGAAGAGTCCATATTACTATTGTCTTCAAGCCTGGCTGGCGGATTGGTGACCGCGCAATTGTATTAAATTCATTTTCGGGCTAATTTTTCATTCTTGCTTCGCTATTATAAAACAATCAAATATCTACTAAAGACCGATTTTTGAATCCTCAGATAAACAGTCAGATTGCATTTTTTCAATGCGTAAAGCGTAAGTGTAACATTGGCAATAAATGGATAACAAATATCTGTGGAATAAATTTATATGACACTGGCAGAAACTGCTGAATAAGTCGGCAGATTACCATAATAGAAAAAAAGTCACATGACTGCTACTTTATGACTCAACTTATATAGGGTGACTGGTAATTAGTGACCGATACCTAAACACATCATTGTGCTCATGATAACAAACAACTTTTACTATGGCACCAAACCTGAAATCGCGAAAAAAAATCAGCTGCTCCCTACCATGTTGACGAGTTATGTGAACATGAATGTATGGAACAGCTGATTTTTTTTTCGCGATTTCAGGGTTGGTGCCATATTAAAAGTTGTTTGATATCCACTCGATGAATGGGCTATCTAACACTGAAATATTTTTTTAAATCGGACATGTAGTTCCTGATGTTAGCGCGTTCAAGCAAACAAACAAACTATTCAGCTTTAAAATATTAGTATAAATTTTAAAATCGGCTCTTTTTTAAAACCAGTAGCTAATACGTATTCCACTTATTGTGTATAGCGTTTAGTTTATAAGTTTTCTGTGTTCTGTTCTTATTATTGTTTTTTTTTTAAGATTACTAGCAGACTTTTGCAGTCTACTAGTATTCGTTTTAACCCCTCGTACTAAGCTAAATGCTTGTGTTACGTGTGGGTTCACTTCAGTAGTGCAATGGGTAGTGTTCGAACCGGCGACCTCAATATCACAAGTCCGAAGCCCTAGCCATTGGGCTACGGCCGCATCTTAAAATATTCTTATCATTGTAACTACAACAAAGAGTGAGCGATCTCTCTATCTATTCTTAATACCTCCATGAAGCTAGAAAGCGACTTACATGCCTATTGGTTTTATTCTGTAATAAAGTTAATTCTTTCAAAACGGCTGCAATGTGCTTTCAAAAGAATCTTCGTATAGCAGTCTCTTTGTGAGGGTGGTAGCAATTAATAACGCTCGGCATTGAATCTCTTTTGAGCCTACACTGGCTCATTCGGATACCTTTCTAAAGCTGGGATATTACTATGAATATGAAAGTAAGGACAGAGAGACTGTGTGATTTAATATTTAAAGAGGCATTAGATGTGTACCGCGGTTCTATGTATTTAAAATCCATAATTGTTAATATATTATCTGAAATGTCCAATTAAAAAAGACAATCTTAACATCATCATCATAGTCACTAGTAACATGGGCGTCACTCGAGATGATGCCATAGTCACCACGGTTGACAGGCCGGATGGCGGCCGCAGTATTATGTTGTGAATGCGGCTGCCTTTTTTACCTGGAATACATTTGTAAGATACATACATAGACGTTATAGGGTTCCGTACCCGAAGGGTAAAAACGGGACCCTATTACTAAGACTTTGCTGTCTGTCTCGCTGTAACAACGGTGGTACGGTGATATGGAACCCATCGTGCGCGAATCCGACTCGCACTTGGCCGGTTTGTTTATGGGTTTGGGACTAACGCCTTTATGTTTCCCGGACAAAAATCTGAGATTTTATACAATTTATAGATTTTTCTCTGGTGTGAGATTCAAACTCACGACCTCCAAGACTAATTACGCTAGGCCCTGAAGACCCTATTAGGTACTGTTCCGTATAAAGAGTTAAAAATATCGTCTCAAACTTTGTCGATTTCGTGCCCGAAATCCTTTGAAGCCAAAAAAAACGTTTTGCATTTTCATTGTATCAGCTCAATATATTCTCAAACATTGTGGGAAGTTTGTGAATGTTTTACGAGTTACCTGTTCTCTGGTCTTTATTTAATTCACATGGAGTTGCCTGTTACTACATATCTGGGCTATCGCAATACAGTTCTCGACGCCAGCTTTTATTTTCAAAGGATTCTGTACAATTGCTAAAGACTTTCAATTTAATATTTTCTGCGTCAGTAGTGAAGCTTCTTTTGAGTTAGTTTTAGATAAAATGAGCGTTTAATTTCTTTTCCCGTGATGAAAAGAAATAAAAACAATATTGGATCGCTATACTGTTTGAGACTCGAGAGCATTTTGAAGAGGCATACTGCGAGTCGGCCGACACGTATACGATTATTTTTTGTTTTAAACCTCAGAGAGCTTTGTGGCGGATAGACAGACGATTATAGTACCTGTCTATACAAAACAAAATATAAAGTGTCTGTCTACCTTCCGGCTAGCTTCTAAAATTGCTTGTGAATTACGAAACCGTAAAAGCCAAACCCAAGTTTGATTAGATATCATCAACATCAGCCCGTACAACGTCCACTGCTGAACATGGGCCTCCTCTCGAGGGAGGGTTTTGCCATAGTCACCACGCTTGGCAGGTGGATTGGTGACCGCAGTATAAGTTGTAATACACAGGGAAACGCTGCTGCCCGTTCTTTCGTATACGCTTGTTATAGATGATGTTATAACAATCGGGACCAACGGCTTAACGTGGTTTCCGAGGCACGGAGGGTAGTCCCTCAACCAACCAGACCGGAAAGAAATCTTAGAATTTACACAAAGATTTCTTGTCCGGTGTGGGGATCGAACCCACGAACTCCGAGACTTAAAGCGAGCCAAATACCGCTACGCTACGGAGGTAAAATGATAATTGTAGATTCGTGTTTGTCACAACTCTCCTCTGTCACAATACCCTTGCAATTTACCTTTGTCAGCGTGTCTAGCCAATTTTATATTTTACATCCTTCAAGCCTCATTGAAAAAAGGTTTCATAGATAAACGACAGACGTCCCTTTTGAAGTGGAGATGTTTACTGGACTCGGAAAGTGTAAAGAAGAACCCCATTCGAAATGGACGGCAGTAAATTAAACAAACTCAACTTTTATAGACCTATTCAAAATAGCGACGATTCACCAAATAGATTCAATTCAAAACTGGCCGATTGCAAAGCTGGTCCATTTAAACGTAAATAGATTCTGTTTATTGCTGCTTTACTTAAATGTTTAACTTGGGTGAAGGACAAAAGGGTCTTACAAAATGCATGCGTTCAATAGACTGCATGATTGGGTACTAGATGACCCGAGACATTTGATTTATCAGATATATAAATAACGGCTATTAAAATAAAATATATATTTTCAAGAACTTAACGTATATATCACATAAATCTTGCTAACTTCATTCCATAATACATCTTAAATTATCCCTCCTCGTCCTCCCGATCCTTAGTTTGCAAAGAACCATCCAATCCCCTTGTAGACCCGAAATCCGAGAGGCCCGCGAACTGTAGAGTGATAGTTGCTCAATACTCCCCTAAAATACTAAAAGTCCTGAGCCGAGGTCCAAGCCCCACAGGGGGCGTCCTCTTGCGCAGGTTGCTTAGTTTGTAGTTTTTAAACCATGTATTATTGCTAGAGCTCTGCTCGCGTTTATGCCCGGTGAAGTAGCAAAAGCCTCGTGGTTAAATAAATATGTTCGTTAGCCAAAAAAAAATCATCTAAAATTACATACTTCTTCACGCACCTCATGTGATTTTACATTTTACACATAGAAATCATATTTACGTAATCTATATCCCAAATAAGTTACTACTTGAATCTTTCCCATATTTTTCCATATTACGTCGAGACTCCTGCTAGGTTTTATTTGTGGCAAATTAAATACGTGATTCGATAGGCTGACTTTACCCAACCGTCGCTTTTCCCACGCTCCACAAAAAGCAGGCCACGTTATTTATGAACGAATCCAAATATATGGATATTGGAAATAGGCGAGTTGGTGGTTGGTAGGCATACATTGTGTTACTGCCTGTCAGCAGCGGCTGCGGGAGTCACGTCCTTACCGTGTGGTGCCATCTAGCGGCACGTCTCACGTTCACCAACAAATGGCGCGAAAAATTATATACTTTGCATTCGCTCCGCCTTTAGCGTACGAGTGCATAACTTTTCAAATATTTTCATGCTACTTTCGAGCGATCTATTTTAAATAAGTTTCGATTAGATATTTTTCAGTACCTATTTTATATCTTATATTGAATGTACATTGAATGTATCACTCCATAGTATAAAACAAAGTCGCTTTCCATGGCCTTCCTCTGTCCTTATGTATGCTTAGATCTTTGAAACTACACAACGGAATTTGATGCGATTTTTTTTATGCGATGAAGGTTTATATTATTATGTATAACTAGCAGCTTTCGCACGGGTGTACTTTTATAGCCTTTGTTACTCAGGGATAATAAAGCATTCTAATGGTCAAGGAATTATCGAAATCTGTTCTGAAGTTTTTGAGTTTATTCGAAACAAACATACAAAAATACAAACTTTTCCTCTTTATAATATTAGTATAGATACATTAGCCTTGCACCCGTGCGAAGCCGGGGCGATTCGCTAGTTTTGAATCAATCAGACTCATCAGTACATAGTGTTTGTTTAAGTATTGTCATAATATATTTATTGTGTAACGAGAAAATCCTTTAGAAGACTTTCTGTCCGCTATGTTACTGGATTGATAGTATACCATACTATCAATCCAGTACCATAACTTTTCCAGACCATACCATTTACCGTTTCTGGTACCAGACCATAGAAGACCATAACTTTTCCCCGCAACTGTAGTAAGCTTTGGCAGATATGACTAAATCACGTACAGAATTACAAGTTCTTTGGCGAATGTAGAATTCCTTCGGAATTTCTTAAGTATTGGATCCTAATAAAATATAAGATCCCAGTCATAAACCCATTAGAGTTAAACTCTAACTGTGTTACAAGACTGCAATCTCGTTTATCGGACATTCAGTACTTTGTGAGCACACATCGTTGTACGGCAAAGTCCCAATAAATCCCTTTACAATCCGGCTTGCACTAATCTAGGCTAACTTCTGAATGTGACGCGTGTAAATCCTAAAACTCCCGCGGGAAGCCAAACCAGGAAATATATGTAGCACTTGATTTGCCAATTACGTTCGTGTTGAGTCTCATATTTCCGTTTAGATTGATAAATTGGCGGAGCTATCTGATACCGATCTTGTTAAATTGTAGACGCCTAAATAATAATTTGTTGCCGGCGATGTATTAGACGTTGGCAGAAGCTATTTATGAGCAATATTGTTGACTACCTTCGTGGTTTCGATCCCCACGCCAGACAACAAATCTTTGTGTAAATTCTAAGATTGATATCCTGGTTGGTTGAAGGACTACCCTCCGTGCCACGGAAAGCACGTTAAGTCGTTAGTCCCGATTGTTATAACTTCACCTATAATAATCGTATATCAAGGAACGGGCAGCAGCGTTACCTTGTGTGGTAAAACATTATACTGCGGTCACCAACCCGCCTGCCACGCGTGGTGACTATGGCAAATATCCTCCCTCAGGTGGAGGCCCATGTTCAGCAGTGGACGTTATACGGGCTGATTAGGTAAGGATTTAATAAAGCGTTTTAGAATGAAGTAAGTTGTATATCCCTTTAACAATTGATGGCACTTAAGTGTGCTATCGGGGGCACGAGGGTAGTTCTCTAACCAACCACAGCATAGAAGAAATCTTTAACATTACCCCAAAAGATGTATCTGTACATGATGACGCTGTAAGCTTTAAATAAAAAGAAATGGGAAAATATCACCTTTGTTTATATACGACAATTCTTATTCATTTAAATTTTAAAATATTTCATCAATCACAATGATTTATTGGGACACATATACGCGTTGTTTAAAATTTATATTGAAATTGAATTATAAGTTCTACCGAGGGACGTTTTATTACACGTTGCTTTTGTGTAAATATTCATTACGTTTTTCATGTTTCAACAAATTTATGATACAACTTAATATGCGCAATGGAATGGAAAAAATAGTTTGCAGGCGGCCATACAGGACCTTTATTTCAAATTAATAAGAAGCGCTATTTTCACAATAATAGAATTCAAATTAAATCTGAGCTAAAAAATACTAACCATTCTTAATCGATGCTACTTGGCGACGTTCCTAGAATGCTGTGAGCATTGCCCCGTTCAATAGCAATGCTTACGGCTTACCTATTGTGCAAAGTAAAAAGCAGCACTCGGGGAACGTGCCGCACTAAAAATAGCTTCAGTGAGGTATGAGTTGGAGAATCATCATCAATATGTTCGTTTTAATGCTCACACTGATATAGTAAGTCTCGAAGCTTTTGCTGCTTCACCGAGCATGAAAGCGAACTCCAGTCTTATTGCTGCCAGCATTCTGGGATTCTTGCCGAGTAGAATAGACTTAGAATAATTATAGTATTTTATAAGTTAGTTTTATTTTCAATGAGCTACTTTTAGTTGTATATATGTATTTTATTCATTTATGTAAAATGTTACTCATAACTCTTTTTTCATCCCCAGGGTTGTCGTTGTCGCCATTCGTGCGGCACTGGCAGCCGGCGGCGTACTCCCCGGCGGATGGGCACCGGCGCCGCCGAGATGCGCCTGCGCCACCACCACCGCCGCTGCGCCTCTCCTTCCATGCTCATAACAGGTGAGATTAATATTTTAAACTAGTTGTATTTGCAGGAGCTATAACTAGTTGTATTTACAAGAGCTTTATAAAAAATTACCTTTTCAACGCTAAAATTTCCATAATTATTATATTATTGCCATACATTTTCTGCTTCGCTTCCTTGGTCTGCTCCGGTGGACAGTCAGCCTAAGTGCTGTTTGTTATAATATATTAATTATTAGGCATTAGGGGCTATACCTAAAATGCAGAATCCTGCGGGTGATCTAAATTTATTAAGATTAATTTAGAAAAATATATTAATTATGTCTTCCTATCTAATATTGATGGCACTGATCAGCACAGAGTGATCAAATCTGCGCAGGACATCGTATGTAACAAAACATATCGAGGGGTGAAAGGCTATTTGTTTGAAGCGACATTTTACGAACTTTACAGGAGAGCCATTTAAAGATTCAAAATTTGGAAAAAAAATCGTTATGAATAAACTAGTGCGCTGACGTGCGCGCGCGTCCTTTGTAAACAATGGCGGTTAATAAGTTGAAGTGTTGTAATTGCAATATAATTATAAGTGAAGTGCTAGCATTCATTCAAAATAAACATGATGTGATGGATAACGAGTCTATAGTTCGTGTGTGCCTATCTGCCTTCTCGGAACCAGATATCGACGAGGCGAAAATTTTGTTTTTTGAATCTGTAACGACTTCACAGAGGAAAAAATCAAGAAGGCGAGATGGCAAAATGCAAAGAGACTTAGAGGATATTATCTGTCTCTTTAAGGAAATCGATCCGGATGTGATTCCCACCTTCGTCGCACGGGACTTACAAAAATTGCCTCCGATATCGTTTGATCACATTGATGTTACGAAGTTGTTGAAGGACATTATGCTGCTTCGTAGTGAGATGCAAAGAATTAAGGAAAACTATGCAACCGTAGACATGGTAGAAACAGTACGTATGGACCTAGATAATCTCAAACTAACTTCCTTGGTTAATTACCCAAATGTTAACACGGAAAGAAGAGGTGCATATTTTTCGGATAGTGGGCCGGTAGGTCTATCGCATGACTCTTCAAATACCGGCATTATGACAAAATCGTCGGGACGGAACGCGCCCGAACCGTCGCCGACGTCTCACTATCGCGCATGTGTAAATAGGTCTATCTCCCTCACACCGAGAACGTCTATGCAACGGCAGGCGGCGGCGGCGGCGGAAGCGTCGCAAACGTCAGACACTAGTGACACTACTGCATGTAAACAAGTTCCGGCGGCGCCGTGTACATCGAGACCAACGATGGCGGAAATAGTTAAGTCGCCAGGTGAATGGAAGCAAAATAAGCCAACAGATGGGTGGACTGTGATACAGCGTGGACGACACAAGAATCGATTTATTGGAAAAACGGGAAAGGCAATAACCGGTGCTGAAACAAAGTTCAAGGCGGTGGAAACAAAGATTCCTTTGTTTATTTCCAATGTAAACAAAGATACACTAGAGGCCGACATATGTGAATATATTTATGATAAGACTCGGGAAAAAGTCTCTCTTGAAAAAGTTATCATGAAGAAAGACAGGCCGTACAACTCTTTTAAAATATTCGTCTCAATGAATAAAATTGAGACCTTTTTAAATGATAGCTTGTGGCCGGATGGGATATCATATAGGAGATTCATACCATTTAGATCACGGAATTCCGATAGAGATGGCATACAATTAAATGGATAGTACGTTAGTAAGTTATAACTGCAAAAATATTAAAAGAAGTATGGAATGTGTGAGAACTTTATGTAAATCGGCGGATGTGATAGCCCTTCAAGAAACTTGGCTGCTACCGTACGATACACATGTATTGGGTGATATTGACGACAACTTCGGCTACACGGGAAAGTCGGCGGTGGACTTGACTGCGGGAGTGCTACGAGGCAGACCTCACGGCGGGGTTGCGATACTATGGCGGAAAAGTGCGTTTCGCAATGTTACGGTGGTGAAGTGCGTAAGTGATCGTATTGTTGCGATTAAAGTAATGACTGCAGCGGGACGTGAAATGTTAGTTATGTGCGTGTATATGCCGACTGACCAAACTGTGAACTTGCCGGAATTTACTCAGTGTTTGGGTGAGTTAAATGCAATTATACAAGACAATAGTATCGAAGTAGTATTTATGTTAGGGGATTTCAATGCACATCCCAATGCCCCGTTCGGTTGTGAACTTCTTGATTTTTGTGAGGAAAATGACTGGATATGTGCCGATCTAGTCAAATTAGGTATGTTATCTGAAACCTATACTTTTCAAAGTGAAGTATATGGGTGTAAGCGATGGCTGGACCACTGTGTGGTAACCAAGTCAGCATGGCAATCTGTGGTGAATATTATGGTTCACAATGATGTATATTGGTCAGATCATTTCCCTTTACAGGTGACTTGTAATTTAGAAGTTATTAAAGCTAAAGTAGAAGTTCACAGCTATATATGTAATAATATTGTATGGGGGGTAAGAGAATTAGAAGAAATTCAGAAATATCATGAAATTTGCAATAAGAACTTCAGAAAAATTATGTTTCCTGATGTTCTTCATGAATGTGCTGATAACATGTGTCAAAATATAAAACACAGATCTGTTATAGACAACCTATATAATAATATTGTTAATATATTAAGTCAGGCTTCTGCAAACAGTTGCAGTCTCTTACCCAAGAAGCCGACTAATATTAAGTGTGTGCATGGTTGGAACCAGCATGTCAGAGACGCCCACAGGCAGGCTAGACTGGACCATCAATTGTATGTCTTGGGGGGTAAACCAGTTAGTGGACCTTTGTATGATAAAATGTGTGAAAGTCGACGAGTTTTCAAGTCACGGTTAAAGTACTGTCAGAACAACCAGGAACAGATAAAAATGGATATACTTGCCTCACAACATTCTGCTAAGAAATTTAATAAGTTCTGGAAGGGCACTAAGCGTTTAAATGGTAGGGCTAGTCTGCCTGTGTGCGTTGACGGAATGAGTGACGCCAAAATGATTGCGAATTCATTTAAGGATCATTTTCAGGTGAGATCTTCCTTGCTGTCGGTGTTTGATACTGAACATGGCACAGTAGAAAAGCCTATTAGATTTTCAAGTAAAGAGGTGGCTGAAGTTGTGAAAAATATGAAAAGAGGGAAGTCACCAGGTCATGAGGGACTCAGTGTCGAGCACCTGCAGCATGGGGGAGTGCACCTGTATAGAGTGTTAGCTATGTTTTACACTTTTTGTATACGGCACTCATATCTACCATCTAATCTTATGAGAACAGTGGTTGTGCCAATAGTCAAAAATGGCACTGCTGATATTTCTGATAGAAGTAACTATAGGCCGATTTCCTTAGCAACTATAATCGCAAAAGTGTTTGATGGGTTATTGGATAGAAAACTTGATCGTTTTGTAACATTGCAGGATACACAGTTCGGTTTCAGAGAGGGCTTGTCAACTGAAAGTGCAATACTATCTCTGAAACACACTGTTGATTATTACGTAAAAAGACAAACTCCAGTATATGCATGCTTCTTGGATTTGTCCAAAGCTTTTGATTTGGTGTCATATAATAAGCTTTGGACAAAATTAAGAAGTGCAGGTGTCCCAGCCGATCTTGTGAATATCCTCGCCTACTGGTACAGTGAGCAGCTTAATATAGTAAGGTGGGGAAATGTATACTCGGATGAATACTCTTTGGAGAGTGGCGTCAGGCAGGGTGGGCTGACTTCACCACGACTCTTTAATATTTATGTTAACCATCTGATCGAGGAGCTCAGCAGCATGCATGTTGGGTGCCATATTGATGACATATGTGTCAATAATTTAAGTTATGCTGATGATATGGTGCTGCTGAGCCCCTCAATTGGTGGTCTTAGACAGCTGTTAAAGGTGTGTGAGGTTTATGCTGTGGAACATGGCTTGAGGTACAACGAAAGTAAAAGTGAGTTCATGTTATTTAAATGTAAAAATAAAAACAATATCTCTGTACCACCTATATTACTAAATGGTGTACCTTTAAGTCGTGTTGCACAGTTTAAATATCTTGGTCACATTTTAACTGAAAATTTGAGTGACGAATTAGACATTGAGAGGGAGCGCAGGGCATTGTCGGTGCGTGGTAATATGTTGGCACACAGGTTCGCTCGGTGTACTGCTCCTGTTAAAATAACAATGTTCAAGGCATTCTGCCAGACATTCTACACGAGCGGCCTGTGGGCAAATTTTACACAGAAAGCCTACAATGCCTTGCGCGTCCAGTATAATAACGTGTTCAGGGCTCTGTTTCGGCTCCCTCGATATTGCAGTGCATCCGGCATGTTTGCTGACGCCAGCGTGGATGACTTCTACGCAATTATGCGTAAAAAAGTTGCGTCGGTGGTGCGACGAGTACGGGGGAGCCCGAATAGCGTCCTCAGGATGATTGGCGAGAGAACAGATACTGTTCTGCTCAGTAGGTTCACTGAACTCCATGTGTTGCGAGAGCGATGAGCCTGCTGTGCAGGGAGACGGTGTGTCTAGTTTTGTTATTTTTTTTTTAATTACTGACATTAGTTATAAGCAAAGTTCTTGTTACTAACAACCGTGCCTTGCCTATGGACTTTTATGTCTGAAATAAATGATTTTTATTTTTATTTATTTTATTTTTTTTATAATGGTGATCGCAAATTGTTATTGAAAAAAAATCCCTGAATGTTTTGGTATAATTTTCAATTAAAAAACAGTTATGAGTATAAGATAAATTGTCGCTTAATACAAAATGATCTGTATCGCCTTATTTTTAGAGTAAAGAAAAATGATTCAACTTCCAACGTTGTCACTAATCAGCAGCAGGCAAAATGGTTTAAGTGACTTTACAGTACTTATGCAGGAGAAAGCAAAATGATTGAATCGACGTTACTCAATAATAATAGGAATAGGCTATTTTGTTTAACTACCAATTTGGGTTTTGGGTTTTGTTAACGATACAGGAAAGTTGGCTTAAGCAACGATGAACATTCTTAAAGAGTTGTTTGATGTCCCAGATTTTGAAAGGAGTTGAAGTTATAGTTATAACTTGGTTGTTCTAAACAGTGAAAAACAGTTGTAGCGAAGAGGGTTGAACCGACGACATGTCTTAATAAATTTGGCTGACGGCAAATTGGTTGAAGCGACATTGCACAGAGTAAGTAGTCGTAAGCAAAATGTTTGAAGGGACTTTTCATCTAAAGATAGCTACATCGAAAAACGATTTATCTGCCATCGAACTAAAATTTTAGGAAGGGAATAACGGCTTATGATCCGATTCTCTGTTTTTGTATACAGCTTAAATGATATACTAAAAAAATATGGCAAATTTGAAGTCGGGTCATACATTATGTTTGAGAATTATGCACTAAAATGGCATTGTTTTAAGCGCCATAAAAGTGCTCAGAATTGTACGAAACCCGGCTCAGACGACGCAGAAAAATTCGCTGAATCCGAATATGTATATAACTCCATATCGTCCAAAATGTCGCTTCAAACAAATAGCCTTTCACCCCTCGATATTTTATACAGTACAGGATCCGTGAGCGACCACGTGTAAGACCGAGAATACTTTCATACTTTCCAAACACAATTCATATACTTTGCATAGTTACACCTCAAACTAGGCTTAACATATTCAGAAGCATGAGCATCTTCAAAGTATATGATTTGAAATCCATGAGGTTAAATACTGACGAACTTATTAATCTTGTTCCAATATCGGCCATAGGTACACGACAAACTCAAGCGTGCAGTTTACGCCAAAGTTTTCTATACTCGATAGTAAACAATTCACAGAAAATAAACATATTGTATCATAAGATTTTTAAGAATCTTACGAATATTTGAAACTAAATTTGCAATGTTGATATTACCTATAAACCTTCCTCTTGAATCAAGTCTTATCTATTATAAAAACCGCATCAAAATCCGTTGTGTAGTTTAAAAGCAACCATACATAGGGGCAGACTGACAGCGGGAAGCGTCTTTTTATACTAGGTAATTGTAGTGATAACCAACAAGTACACATCGACGTACAAGACATGGAGATGCTGTTATGGCGTGGCGTCCAATATGTTAAAACCTGACGTTTTAAAACTCGAAAATCTAACACAGCACCATGTTCCTGTCGCAGAACATAGAGATAGGCGAAAAGTTAATTCAGTTTTAGCACTTCACAGAATGGAATTCAAACAAGTTAACGTTGATCTAATGCAGTTCCAATCATTGGATTGTAGCCAATTGTAATTGGCTATTGTAGGTACGACGAACTTAAATCAGCATTTTCAATCATTCCTATTCTCCTAGTACCTAGTGTAGCTTCTGCTGAAAAAACGAAAGAAATGTAATTGGCATTTGGAGATTTACATGCTTGTCTCGCACAAGCATGCAAATCTCCAAATGCCAATTTCTTCATTCACATGAAGATGAAAATGGAGATGATGGAGTCTTATCTATATCTATACTAATATATAAAGCTGAAGAGTATGTTTTTAATTATGACGTTCCAACGGGAACAGGAGTTACGTCGGTGAAAAGGCGCGAGAGTTTTTTTTTTAATTTTAGTTAGTCCTTCATAAAACGTCTATGAGTGTCTTTTTGAATAGTATTATTGTGCGGGACAATATAAACAGTTAATGTGCTACGATAGTCAATAGACGAAACACTTAGCGTTATAAAGTGTAAAACTTTGTGTTCGATTTCCTGACAATAGTTATTACTCCTTAAGTGTATTTTTGGTGTTAATCGATTCATTAGTGACTAGAGTATTGAATAAAACTATTAAAAGTAATGTATATAATGGTAAATAATAAGATAAAGACAAAAATAGTGTTTTATAAAATTGTTATAAGTTGTACATAGAAATTTGTAACTCGCGCTATAGTTTTGGTTGTGATAATTGTTTGTTTGTATATTTATATACTTTATTAGTTATTTAATGATTAATTTGTAATTAGTTTATAGTTTTTAAATAAAAACTTATATTATTTGTTAAGGAAACACCATAGGAGATAAGGTGAAATTATCTTAAATCGAGCCTAGGTCTACTTTACGGTAAAGTTTCGACCTAGGATAGTAAAATTCACCTTGTCTCCTATTGGTAGTAATTCCGGCTCTCTGATTGGTCAACCAATCAGAGCTAATTAAGATTTGCCTAATGATTTGTATAAAAGAGGGATGTTCCGAACCGATCGATACAGACGGCGGGCATCCCTACAAATGTAAGAAACTGGAGCAAGAAATAAATAGAAGAAACCCTCTCAAGAAGTTGTTTTTATTTTCCACGAAGAACAAACCTCAAATAGTAAATGTGGTCACACACATTAAATGGTCCTTTGAAGCCGGATAATTCTTCGTGAACAACATGCCAGTCACACGCTCGGAAGGAAAAGGGCGTAAGCAGCGAGTGGAGCCGCGGTCGGGATCAGAAGAAACTACTAGCGCCGAGACGTCCTCCGGTACTACCGCTACGGGAGGTACCACGACGACGGAGGACACAGCTACCTCCGTGGAGTCCTCCGTCGCAACCACAGCCACAGCTCGCCGCACCGCACCGGCCGCCGCGCCGGCCGCCGCGCCGACCGTCGCCGCCGCTTCTGCCGCCGCGTCTACCGCCGCCAATGCCGCTGCCGCCGCCGTTGCGGCCACCCATCCTTCCGAGACGCCCAGCTTCATCGCCTCGTCTGTAACCGCGTCCGCTGCGCCGACTGTACCGGTGGACGCGGTTATGAAACCGCCCGCCGCTGTCAAAAATATCGAAGCATCCGTAGTGAAGAAAATAGTGCAAGGTCCGCCGCTGCCGAGCGGACCTCTAGACCCTCGCCCTCCGAGCAAGAGGGGGGGAGGGGGGATGTCTACAAAATCAAAATCGCATAGAATAGCGAAAGCTAAAGAAGAATTATTAAAATTACAGGTGGAGCTTGCCACTGTACGCCTCGCCGCCCTGGAAACTGAGGACACCGATGAAGATGATGATGTTACAGTTTATTCGAAAAATGAAGAAACAAACCAGAAGGTGGACACCTGGCTGAACAGCCAAACCGACAGACCGGCTCCCGCTAACCGACCGATGGAACAGGCGGGAGATATAATAGAAAATAGAAGTCCACCAACTAAGTTTGTAGAAGAACATCATCAACGGCATCAGCGACCGGCGGGAGAGCGACAGGACTACTCCGCACTGGCTGAAGCCATAGTACGGGCTGTCAACACAGGACAGCGACCACGTGTTATAGAACTACCATTCTTCAATGGGTCACATCAAGAGTGGCTACCTTTCCGCGCCGCATACTACGAAACAGAAGATACATTCACGGCTATAGAAAACACAAATCGACTGAGAAGAAATCTGAAAGGGAAGGCGAGGGAAGCAGTCGAGGGTCTTCTCATCACCAACACACATCCAGCTGACATCATGAAGACCCTGGAGTCGCGGTTTGGAAGACCAGAGTCGATCGCCATGATGGAGATGGAGGCGTTACGATCACTACCTCGCCTCACAGAGTCGCCGCGCGACATTTGTATATTCTCCACCAAGGTCTCCAACATCGTGGCCACACTGAAAACCCTCAGCTGCATCAACTACCTTTACAACCCGGAAGCTACAAAAATAGTGGTAGATAAACTCACACCAACCTTACGTTACAGATTTTACGACTTCTCAGCGACACAGCCGAAAGAGGATCCGGACCTTCTGAAATTAGAAAAGTTCTTCAGAAGAGAAGCGGAGCTATGCGGACCGTATGCGCTACCCGAGCCGGTGGCAGCATACGCACCAGCCACAACCGTACAGAAGAGGACCCAGAAGATAAACAACGTCATAGAGAAACCGTATACACCGAGGTGTCCAGTATGTGAAGAACTAGGACACATAGCGATCGACTGTGAACAGTTTAAGAAGAAAAATGAAAACGCCAGATGGGATATAGCTAAATCGAAACAGTTATGCTTCAGGTGCCTTCGCTTCAGGAGTAAAGCTCACAACTGCCGAGCCAAGCCGTGCGGTGTCGACGACTGCAAGAACACACACCATAGGATGCTGCACTACAGAAAAATAGAAAAGGCAGAAGAGAAGGAAGCACCAGAAGTAATCAACTCCACCTGGACAATCGAGAAGAAACAATCGTACCTGAAAATCCTTCCTATAAGTGTGGAGGGACCTCGGGGAGCAGTCGACACTTACGCGCTGATGGACGACGGGTCAACAGTGACATTGATAGACAGCGACCTCGTTGACAAGATAGGAGCGACAGGACCGCTAGACCCACTGAAAATAGAAACCATCAACGATATGAAGACGTCAGAGTCGACATCGAGAAGAGTCGCAGTGAAGCTGAGGGGACTCACCGGTCAACAGAAGCAAATACAAGCACGAACAGTTAAGAGCCTCCACGTGGCATCGCAGCGGGTTCCTAAGGAGCTAGTGGAACAGTGCGGCCACCTGGCGGACATCAGTCGTCACCTCACCTACGCGGACGCCAAGCCTCAACTACTCATCGGTCAAGACAACTGGCATCTCCTGCTCGCCACAGAAGTGAGAAGGGGAAGCAGAAGTCAACCGGTAGCATCACTAACACCTCTCGGATGGGTACTACATGGCAGCCAGACACGGAGCTTCGGAAGAAACATCGCCTTCGTGTCCCACATAGTCGACCGACCGGAAGACGACCTAGAGAAGTTAGTCAAACAGTATTTCGAAGCGGACGCCTTGTGTATCAACCCCAAGAGGCCGAACACAGATCCCGAGGAACGAGCGCTACGCATCCTACAGAAGACTACAGTTAAAACAGAAGAGGGGACATACCGGACAGGGCTTCTATGGCGGAAAGAAGAAATATCGTTTCCCGACAACTATGAAAATTCATTAAGAAGGCTCTACAGCATAGAGAAGAAAATCGACCGTAGTCCGGAGCTGAAAAGAAAATATAGTGAACAGATGGAAGCTCTCATCACCAAGGGGTACGCGGAGCCAGCTCCAACACAGAAGACTACTAATAAAACGTGGTATTTACCACATTTCGCAGTGATCAACCCCATGAAACCGGACAAGCTAAGGGTAGTTCACGACGCCGCAGCCAAGACCCAGGGGGTCGCCCTCAACGACATGTTGCTGAAGGGACCGGACCTACTACAGTCGCTACCAGGAGTCGTCATGAGGTTCCGACAGCACCGAGTGGCAGTCACCGCCGACATCAAAGAAATGTTCATGCAAGTCAAGCTGCGAACAGAAGACAGAGACGCGCTACGTTACCTGTGGAGAGGTGACAGAAGAGATCGACAGCCTCCGGAAGAGTACAGAATGACGTCACTAATCTTCGGGGCATCGAGTTCACCATCCACAGCAATATATGTGAAGAACCTGAACGCTGAAACGTATGCGAAAACCAACCCAGAAGCAGCAGAAGCTATAATAAAGAAACATTATGTCGACGACTACCTGGACAGCTTTAGAATAATAGAAGACGCGACACGAATCACTAAAGAGGTCCGAGAAGTACACAGTAAAGCTCGCTTCGAACTGAAACAATGGAAGTCTAACTCGCAAGCCCTTCTGAAAACCCTAGGAGAAGACAGTCAAACAGAAGACTTGGAGCTACATAGACACGAAGAGAAGATGGAGAGAGTACTAGGTGTCATATGGAAGACCAACTCCGACGAGTTTACGTTCAACCTCGACATGACACGAATACCTACAGCGCTTGTGGAAGGAAAGAAGCCTACAAAACGCGAAGCTCTCCGCATAGTAATGTCACTATTCGACCCGCTTGGCTTCGCATCACCGGTCACAATCAAAGCGAAACAACTACTCCAGGAAGTATGGCGCAGAGGAACATCATGGGACGATGAAATCGATGAAGACCTGGCGGAGCAGTGGCAGATCTGGATGGCTCACCTAAGAAATCTCAAGAACATAACTATACCAAGATGTTACGTGAGCTACAGCGACGCCGTATCGTTACAACTTCACGTCCTCACCGATGCCAGCGAGTCGGCGTACTCTGCGGTACTATACTGGAGGACAGTAGCACCGAGTGGAGAGGTCAGCTTATCATTCATCATGGCCAAAGCGAAAGTAGCACCGCTCAAGTTGACTTCGATACCACGGTTGGAACTACAAGCAGCGGTCATGGGCACGAGACTCGCAGAAGCGGTCACAGAAGAACACGAGAGAAAACCGGACAGCAAAACCTTCTGGACCGACAGTAGAACAGTACTCACATGGATAAGGACGGGTTCGCGTTCGTACAAACCCTACGTGGCTCATCGACTAGCGGCGATCGAAGAAAGTTCCAAGGTCAACGAATGGCGATGGGTACCTACGAAGCTGAACGTGGCGGACGACGCTACGAGAGATACCCCACCTACCTTCGACAAAGAACACCGATGGTACAAGGGACCCGACTTCCTATACGCACCCGAAGACACCTGGCCGTCCGAAGCACCATCATCTGTAAAAGAAGAGACCTCAGGTGAAGAAAAGGTACACCACGTGAGCGAGAAACGAAGACCGAAGCTATCAGAAGCCTTACCTGATCCATCGAGATTCTCGAACTGGAACCGACTTCGTTACTCCACAGCGCGTGTACTTCAATTCATTCGGCTATGTACACCTCAAGAACAAAGTGTACACTACAGAAGAACGAAAAAGAATAAAGAAAATGATCCGAGCTGGAACAATAAAAAAGAAAACACAGCGAACAGAAAGAAAATAGTACAGAAAACACTACAGTTATCAGAACGAAAGTTTATTCCGGTCACCGCGGAAGAATTAAAAATAGCGGAAGAATTACTTATACGGTCGTCACAAGAAGATTCCTTCGCGGACGACATCGAGGTATTGAAACTACAGAAGCAAATACCTAAAGAAAGTCGCCTACATCAGCTGAGCGTCGAGTACGTCGACAACGCCGTGCGCATAAGAAGTAGGATCGGAGCAGTACGGGACATCACAGAAGCTGTAAGGAAACCTATGGTGATCGACGGCGACCACCCGACAGTGAGACTGTGGATACAGTCTATACATCGACAACTACATCACGCCGGAGTGGAAGCTACCATCAACGAGTGTAGACAGCAGTACTGGGTATTGCGTCTACGCCCCACCGCTAGATCACTACTACGAAGGTGCCTGTACTGCAGAATGAAGACACAACAGCCACCGCACCCGAGGACCGGAGACCTACCTGGATGTCGCCTAGCACACCACAGCAGGCCTTTCACCTACACCGGGGTCGACTACTTCGGCCCGCTCTCCGTAACCGTCGGGAGAGCTCGACAGAAGAGATACGTGGCGCTCTTCACGTGTCTCACTACGCGGGCTGTACACCTAGAAATCGCCGGTTCACTTAGTACTGATTCCGCTGTTATGGCACTTCGCAGGATGTTCGCTCGCCGAGGGTGCCCTACCGAAATCTGGTCGGACAACGGCACCAACCTGAGGGCTGCAGACAAGGAGCTGCGGCGCTCCATCGACGAGGCGACGGCTGAGGAGGCAGCGAAGCGGACCATCCGCTGGCGCTACATCCCTCCCGGGGCTCCCTTCATGGGTGGAGCCTGGGAACGCATGGTGCGTTCCGTGAAGACAGCGCTCGCAGCCGCGCTGCACGAGCGCCACCCGACCGAGGAGGTGCTCACCACTCTGCTTACTGAAGCGGAGTACACCGTCAACAGTCGCCCGCTGACGCATGTCTCAGTCAGCGAGGAGGATCCCGAGGCCCTGACTCCCAACCACTTCCTGTTGGGAGGCTCCGGACGCGTGCCACAGCCAGGCACATTCACCGAAGAGGACGCTATCTCCCGATCCAGCTGGCGAGCCGCACAGAGGCTCGCCGACATTTTCTGGGCGCGCTGGGTGAAGGAGTACCTTCCCGAGCTTCAACACCGGCGGGAGCCACACGGTCGAGGCGCGGCGGTGCAGATCGACGACCTCGTACAGATAGTCGACCCCAATCTACCGCGCAACGTGTGGATCCGCGGCCGAATCATCGCTACATACCCCGGCCCAGACAACGTGGTACGCGCCGTGGACGTGCGGACCAAGGGAGGAGTACTACGTCGGCCTGTAAGGAAGCTGGTGGTCCTACCTCTACCTACAGATATCGAGCCCGCACCGAGAGAAGATGCGACACGGTCGCACGGCGGGAGTGATGTGCGGGACAATATAAACAGTTAATGTGCTACGATAGTCAATAGACGAAACACTTAGCGTTATAAAGTGTAAAACTTTGTGTTCGATTTCCTGACAATAGTTATTACTCCTTAAGTGTATTTTTGGTGTTAATCGATTCATTAGTGACTAGAGTATTGAATAAAACTATTAAAAGTAATGTATATAATGGTAAATAATAAGATAAAGACAAAAATAGTGTTTTATAAAATTGTTATAAGTTGTACATAGAAATTTGTAACTCGCGCTATAGTTTTGGTTGTGATAATTGTTTGTTTGTATATTTATATACTTTATTAGTTATTTAATGATTAATTTGTAATTAGTTTATAGTTTTTAAATAAAAACTTATATTATTTGTTAAGGAAACACCATAGGAGATAAGGTGAAATTATCTTAAATCGAGCCTAGGTCTACTTTACGGTAAAGTTTCGACCTAGGATAGTAAAATTCACCTTGTCTCCTATTGGTAGTAATTCCGGCTCTCTGATTGGTCAACCAATCAGAGCTAATTAAGATTTGCCTAATGATTTGTATAAAAGAGGGATGTTCCGAACCGATCGATACAGACGGCGGGCATCCCTACAAATGTAAGAAACTGGAGCAAGAAATAAATAGAAGAAACCCTCTCAAGAAGTTGTTTTTATTTTCCACGAAGAACAAACCTCAAATAGTGAATGTGGTCACACACAATTATGTTGGGCTCCGACTTACGTACGATCCAGGGTGACCGGCTCGCATCGGCCCGAACTGGACCTATCTGTTCCTATGTATGCTGAGATCTTGAATCCTACGCAACAGATTTTGATGCGGTTTTTTTAATAGATAGAGTGATTCAAGGGAAAGGTTTATATGTATAATACATCAGCATTGCACCCGTGAGAAGCCACGTAATAAAGGTATCAGTCGTTCTATGTTACATTACATCATTCAATTAAATATCAATCTTACACTATGATCTTAAGATTATGCTATCACGTTGTATAACGTAATGGGATTAAAATGCCATGTCGAATTGTATGTCACGATATTCATTATTAAAACGGACAAGTAGTTTGTGTGTCGCATTGAATTGATTTAATGAGTCATGACGGTTAAGTGATTTCCTTTGCTTAATTGATTCGTTCTCGAATCGAATTAGGCATTTCTTATGAGTGGTAACGTAATCGATTTAATGTGCGGGTGGCACATTGGTCGAGGTAAAGGCGGTTTGCGGTTTCGTTCTCCATTCAAAAATATTAAGTAGGCACTTTACCTGTAGAATGTCTTACGCTAATTTAGGCGACCCCCATCGTTTTACACCACTGGCACAATAATTTTACAATTATTAATAACACACCAAACAATTCTCTCGTCAAAATATAATTCTACTAAGACATTATCTTTCAAGCGGACGAACACTTGCGACTTATAATTTGTTTATTAACACGCCTTCTATCCAACGGAATGGTAACTATAAGTACCTAGGTACGTCAAAATCCGAAACGTTTCGTTCTACACTTCACTATATTAGACAAATATACTAGTTTCCCGCACGCCGTTTCACTCGCGTAACTCCCGTTTCAGTAGAAACTTACGTAATCAAACATTCTGCTTCCCTTTAGGCCGCGTTCTGGACGCCAGCGGGCGGAGCGGGCGGCGCGGGCGACGGCACGCGCGTCTTTATCAAAGTTCATAGATTTGTGTGAAGCTGTGCTCGACGACAGCGGTGCGGGCGGCAAGTTTTCCTTAGGCACCGCCCGTGCCGTCCGCTCCGCCCGCTCCGCCCGCTGGCGTCCAGGACGAGGCCTTAAGCTAGCCTTCCTCAATAAATGGGCTATCTAACACGGAAATAATTCTTCAGGCGATTGATTTTTTTGAGATAAGCGTGTTCAAGCATACAAACAAACTCTTTAGCTTTATATATTAGTATACATTATGTTTTTAAATGTTTTTGAATACTTTACGGAAATGTTTACCATATACTATGTTTCAAAATTGAGATTAATAAAATTCGACCACCGGCAGGACTTTTATTAATTTCAACGTCCCCCTTAGAGACGTGTTATAAAAGAGATTGATAAATTTCGATGAGCGGTAGGGTTCCATCGTAGCCTAATTGGTTAAGGTATTAGGGGCTTAACCTAAGATGCAGGTTCGAGTCCTGCCGGTGGTAGAATTTTAATAATCTCAATTTTGAAACATAGTATACCTACATTATGGTTTTTACGGAACCTTAAAAATTTGCAACGAGTCTTCATCCCAGCAGTAAAAGTTTTAGCCTCATAGCTACCAACATACTTACAAATTCATTCGGGAATTAACTTATGTGAATAATAAACATACTTCAAAAAGTTTATGGTTAAAGAACAAAAAAAATCGTTCGTCTTAAAATAAAGACTTGGAATTTGTTATTTGAAGTCGTCGCCATAACTTTGTTTCAGTTTGACGTATAATATGTCTGTAGGGGTTTCTTATATATTTTATCGTTATTTACGACATTGATTTAACAATTTTAAGACTTTCACTTCTCTATGCATCTACATTCTTTGAATAGTATATTGTTTTAGTCACCATGCTAATGATGTGGATTGGTGACCGTACTCAATAGTATGCTGTAAACGCTGCTGTGTGTGGCACACAACTATTGACACGCTTTCCGAGGCGGTGGAGGTAGTTCCTCAACCAAGCGAAGTTCGAGAAGCCCGCGAACAATA
The DNA here is from genome assembly GCA_947037095.2 of Nycteola revayana. Taxonomy (NCBI): domain Eukaryota; kingdom Metazoa; phylum Arthropoda; class Insecta; order Lepidoptera; family Nolidae; genus Nycteola; species Nycteola revayana. The sequence goes on along the minus strand of OX344849.2, from coordinate 16,777,106 downwards.
ACGTAGATCGATAGAACCTCCCCTAAAAACCAAAAGTTATAATACCTCAATCCCCCCGTCGTCAGCGACCGCTCTGAGCCGAGGTCCAAGTCCCACAAGGAGCGTCTTCTTGCGCAGGTGGTTTAATTTGTAATTTATAAAGCATTTAATAAGGCTAGAACTCTGCTCGCCTCATGGGTGGTTTTTTTCGGACGGACATTCGTAGTTAGGCTCGAAGCTTTTGCTACTTCACCGGGCATAAAGGAGAGCAGAGCTCCAGCCTTAAATATATGGTAAAACAGCAAAAACTTCTTGGCCGACTAAATAAAGTCCGTGCAAAAAAAAAATGTATGATTAGCATACCATTGCTACGGAGGGTATGCATTTCCCCTCCGGAAAAATGAAATAAACGGCTCATGAGTACATGCACCCATACAAGGAATTATTTATAATAAATATTGCAGTACTGTTGCAAGCCATTATTATTAATAACAGTTCCGATTGAACATCCTGCGACTAATTTATAATAATACCAGAAGCTTAATACCAGATTGTTAAGCGGCCGGCTTAATTGATATAATAGTTGGGAGGGACAAACCCATTCTGATTGAATAAGCTGACCATAAATTATTTACAATATTAATATTACTATAGAAGACCCTTTGAGAATGTTAGAAACCATTAGGAATTCATTATAAATCCTGCTTTTTGTTTGTTTTTGTGGACCGCCCCATGTCCACCGATGAGGGTCGAAAATGTCCATCAGGTCAGAAAATCTATGTGTAAATTCTTAGATTTCTTTCCGGGTCTGGTTAGTCGATGGACTAACCCCCGTGCCTCGGAAAGCACGATAACCCGTTGGTCCCGATTGTTTAAACATCATCTTTAATAATCGTATATCAAGGAATGGGCAGCAGCGTTTCCTTGTGTGGTACAACATAATACTGCGGTCACCAACCCGCCTGCAAAGCATGGTGACTATGGCAAAAACCCACCCTTGGGAGGAGACCCATGTTCAACAGTGGATGTTTTACGGGCTGATTATGATAATGATGATCCATCAGGTGTATGTCACACCTGTTGTATGAGCCATCTTACTGCGATCGTGATGATTATTGTAATAAATGAATATCCCTCAACGACCTTTTTTTTTTATTTTTTTTTACGCATTCCCACCTCCGCTGCAGCGTATTCGCGCGCTGGCGGCGGTATATCTGGGACTGGCCCTCTCCATAGCGGTGGTATACACTAAAACCCCCCGGACACTCCTTCGATCCGTGTCGTTGGCGGGGGCCGGGTACGCACGAAGCAATTGCGCATCCCTCAACGATCCTGGCTTGACATAGTCTTAAGAAAAGGCCCATGTTCAGCAGTAGACGTAAACTAGCTGACTGCCAAACTATTAACAAATACTTTAAGCTATGGCAATAGAATGTTTGCATGCATTCAAAATTTACACCCGGCCCCGGGAAAATGAAAATAAAATGCAAATGAACGCTTGATAAGCTTAGACTGAATCTTTTAATAAATGTACACGGCTTCCGACCCGGTGGCACTGATTCGATAGCTTTGACGTAAAACGTGATGAATTTATTGGGAAATGTGGTATTAGTGCCCAATAATATAAATACGAGTAAAAGCAAAAATATAATTATAAATTAATATAAGTATTATTAATTAATATTAATGGCTGGTGAAACTCTGCGAAAATTATTTATTATTAGCAATAATGTAATAATAAATCTATACTGTTTTAATAGCATTAAACGTTACAGATTAAAATGATTTCGAACCCATTCGAAATTATTTCGAATATCGTGTTAAATCGCTTATACAACCTATTGGAAAGAATTATAGTTAATTTTGCCATTAATAGCAATTTCCTTGATATCAATGTATTTTTATTTAAAAATGTAACTAATAACAATATTGATGGTTGCTAAGCATATGTAACTACCGCCGGTAGCAAAAGTATGGCCTAAAAAAAATCCGGCCAAGTTCGAGCCTACCAATAAATTACCTTTACAGGAGTCAAGGTAAGGAATCGAATCAAAGGTAACTTTATTAAACCTTCCTATAACAAAGAGTTCACCTGCAAGCACTTAGATCGCAAGCGTCGTAATCTCATATTATTGTACATCAGTACTGCACAAACTACTGCAATTAATAGTAAATGGGTTCTCTTGTGTGAAGTGTGTACCTGTTGGCAAGGCCGGATTTAAGGGAGGGCATCCAGGGCAACTGCCCCGGGGCCTCCACAATAAAGGGGCCCCCACAATATAAATTAAAAATCTTTCAAATTCTGACGAGTAAACTCTACAACTTCTTCTTTTATTTATTTTTTCGGTGTTGTACCTTTACATACAATTCTTTGTAGAATCATAATTAATGTAAGAGTTCTTAAATATCGTAATATCGGTTATTCATCTATAGTTGTTCACTTAAATTAGAGAATCAGTAAAATATCAGAATTCAAATCCTGAAAAGTAGGTGCATACTTCTTATTACACTCATCATATTTTTCTACACATTTTGAGGGAAACTAATTTGTGGCCTGGCGGCCTCTATTCCTTTGTTGCCCCAGGGCGTCCGGACTTCTAAATCCCTGTCTGTTGGCTCCATAAATAACGCAGCCACCAATTAAATGAACATTATAGTGAACCACTACATAGTGTGGTTAAACAATGCCATTTTAGTGCCAATTTGCTTAGTAATTCGTTGTCAGGTTTCGTTTATAAACAACTTAATATTGACTTTATTTGAGAAATTATCTTGTGGTTATCAATGTTTAGATTTGTTGAATGTTTGAAGCTATGATGGAAGGTCGTTGAAGATCAACCGTCTGTTCTGTATTAGAAAACATGAACAGATAATGGAAGTGATTTACCATGAACCTAAGATGTTTCTTTTTTAAATTGATAAATATATAAGGTACTTTTATATGCCATCCCTACAACAGTTAATAGTATCATGTGGAGAGTGTAAGAAATAATATTGTTACCTTTTTTTTTACTAAAATAAAATGACATTAATATGCAAGTTTCAGCCCTTTCACGTCCACTGCTGAACACGGGCCTCCGTTGTCGTTGAGGCATATTTCCGTTATCACCGTGCTTGGCAGGTAGACTGGTGATTGCAAATCTTTGAGCTAATATATTCTGCTGCCCATACATCAGGTATATGTTCCTTAATCGCCTCTAACGACACCTATAGGAAGATATGGAGTAGTTTATTCTGACACACTCACACTTTTGCATACATAATCAACGTGATAATCGCTTCCGAACCTCGCCGAAATCAGAAACGAAAAGTGTTTCTAATCCACTTCCAAGCTCTGAAGACCGCAATCCCTTAATCTGTATAGAATTCCACCCTTTAAGGAAAAAGATAAGATAGTCCTTCGCAACGACGGCCCTTACCGAAATTGTAATGCAACGCTATCTCAACACAGACAACGCTCAAACTACAGTGTATATTGTATATTGAATGCCAATCATGGGTTTAAATTACAACCTATAATAGGTTATCGGCTGAGGGAGGGGGTGCACTTATTTTAATACGGAACAATGTAAAATTTAAGGAACGGAAAGACATCAGTAATTTATCCGTGGAACGAATATGTGAGATAGCTTGTACTGAAATACAGTTTTATTATATTATATGTGTATATAGACCTCCATCATCAGACTTTCAGCTATTTATTAAAACTATGGAAGATATTTTAAAAAAGTTAGTTAAAAGCAATAAAAAAGTTATTATTTGCGGTGATTTTAATATAAATATTCTATCGGATTCACTAGAGAAAAATAATCTTCTCTGTCTGTTTAGGTCTTTTAATCTTAGTGTTTTATATTCTGAGCCCACTAGGGTCACATCGACAACAGCTACCTGCATTGATAACATAGTCACAAACTTTGAAGTAGTTGATAAATGCCTGGTATCTGGTGTTCGTTCTGACCATAAATGTCAAATAGTTAAATTAAATAATAAAGTTACTTTTGACAAGTCAATTATTCGTTTCAGATCAGTTTCAAAAAAAAATCTAGACCAATTTAGCAATAATTTAAAATTAAGATTAAATAAAGTTACCTTAGATTCAAGTTGCTGTAATATTATGTATAATACATTATTCCAATGTATACATGAGGAATTTGAAAGGGTTTGCAAAATTAAGCATATAGAGATTGACCCAAATAAGTTGAAATTTAGTACTTGGGCAACTAAAGGCATAAAGCGGAGTAGAGATGTTTTGTTTGAACTGTATGACATAAGGTCCTTTACACCTGATGAAAATTTTCCAAATTATGTTAGGAAATATTCAAGTATTTTTAAAGAAGTATGTATACATGCTAAGTCAATATATATAAGAGACAAAATACAAAAATCAGATAATAAAATAAAGTCTACTTGGCAAATGATAAATACTGAAACTGGTAAGAATAAAATTAAAGATAGATCAATAACGTTAGATATAAACGACAATCTGGTATCAGACAAGGATACGGTTGTCAATTTCTTTGTCAAATTTTTTACTGATATTCCGATTGAAACTACCAAGTATCTTTCATCATCCCCGAAAGATGCTGAAGAACTCCTTAAAGCAAATATTAATTTAAATGTTCCCAAATTCAGTTACCAACTAGTCAATGATATAGATATCGTAAAGGCGTTTCGGACTATTAAAATAAAAGGTACTGAAGACTTGTGGGGACTCTCAGTAAAAGTTATTGATACCGTTATACAAAATATTGCTCCAATTCTAGCGGCTATCTTCAATAAGTCTATAACTGATGGTGTTTTTCCTGACCTAATGAAATTAAGCAAAATTGTTCCTATATTTAAGTCAGGTTGCTCTAATAATGCGACTAATTATAGGCCTATTTCAATACTACCAACATTAAGCAAAATCTTTGAAAAAATAATGCTTGGCCAAATGTTGACTCATTTTAATGTGAATGGGATATTGCACGACAAGCAGTTTGGATTCACGAAGGGTCGTTCAACTCAAGACGCGGGAAGCACTTTGATTAAATCAATATTGGAGGCTTGGGAGGGTTCGCAGGATGCTCTGGGAGTCTTTTGTGACCTCTCCAAGGCATTCGATTGTGTAAATCACGAAACGCTCGTGCTAAAGTTGAAATATTATGGTGTTTGTGATAAATCACTTGATCTTGTAATATCCTATTTATCAGATAGGAAACAAATAGTATCTATAGACGGCGTGAATTCTGAAGGGCATTTTGTTAAAATGGGGGTGCCCCAGGGATCAATCTTGGGTCCTTTTCTTTTTCTAGTTTATATAAATGATCTCCCATACCTAATTAATGAATTATCAGACATTGTTCTGTTTGCCGATGACACATCATTGATTTTTAAAGTTAAAAGAAAAAATACTGATCTAATTGAACATAATCGAACACTCGGTTTAATTGCAAACTGGTTTTCCGCAAATAATCTTTTGCTTAATGCAGGAAAAACCAAATGTGTCAAATTCGTTCTACCAAATGTAATCAATTCCATCCCAGTAGTTTCATTGAATGGAGAAACATTAGATTTAGTCACTTCAACCATATTTTTAGGAATTACCTTAGATTCTAAACTACAATGGGGCCCTCATATTGAAAAACTCGCTGGTAGATTAAGTTCAGCTTCGTATGCTGTGTGGAAAATCAGACAGTTGTCCGATTTAGCCACGGCTAGGCTAGTGTATTTCGCGTATTTTCATAGCATTATGTCTTATGGAATTCTGCTGTGGGGGTCAGCCGCCGATGTAAATACTATATTCGTATTACAAAAACGAGCGGTCAGGGCCATGTATGGATTAGGTAGTCGCGACTCCCTACGTAACCTTTTTAAAAATATTAATATACTTACCGTGCCCTCTGAGTATATATACCAAAATATTCTTTTTATTAGAAAAAATATTGATAAATATAGTAAAAAAAGTGACATTCATAATATTAATACTAGAAATAAACATAAACTTGCTGTTCCAGGATTTAGAGTTAGCAAAACGAATAAATCATTTATGGGAAATTGTATTAGGTTCTATAATAAACTCCCTAATTATATTACAGACTTGCCTGATACAAGATTTAAATCACATGTCAAAACTGTTCTCATGTCAAAAGGTTACTATAGTATTCAGGACTATATTGAAGATAAAGACGTTTGGGTTTCGGTACCATCTTTGCACCTACCTCACTGAAGACCATAATAATATAGCCAAGTACAATAGTTGTGACTAGAACTGTGTCTTATCCTGTGAACTGTCTGTAATTGACTTCTTTACATACCTTAACTATTAATTAACGCTAGTTCTGTCTCAATATCATTCAATCTTATTGAGCAAAAATAAACAAATAATAACAAGACAACCGTTAGGGCAATAAATGTGTGTGCCTACTAAAATATAAATTAAATAACTGGACCTAAACCCCGCGTAATTGCCCATTTGAGTATGTTTCGCCGGACCGCCTCATGTGGGCCGTGTTGAAACCGGTGGTAGAGTAACCCACTGAGTTTGTTTCGCCGGATCTTCTCAGTTGGGGCGCATTGGATCCGGTGGTAGCATTAAAGCGCGTCCGTCGTTATATGCTCATGGTCCACCCAAATAATGACAATTGTTTTGGCATAATATAGACAGAACAAGCATTTTGCCTCCTAGCGACAATATACATTAATTATAATAATTAATTTAATTATAAATAAGTAATTTGAATAGGTTTATAAATAAACAGCAAATGTAATTTAAGATAAATAATAATTAATTTTCAAATAATGTTTGACGATTTACAAGTGCCTGTAATTGGTTTACGTAAATAAAAATGATTTTTATTTTATTTTATTTTATTTTATTTTATTTTATCTCTAGTGTAAATAGTGTTCATTCATGCAAATTTTATAAGTATAATTTTAAAAATATATAGGTAGGAGTTATTCACTATCTGGACACACGAGACTGGACATGAGTGTGTCCAGTTGGTGAAACTCGGAATTAGGATCACTTATTATTTCATCTTCTGGAGACGTCAAGATACTATAGTGTCCACTTAGCGAAACTTAAATTAAATCACTTTTATCTTAATATATAGTATATCAGTTAATAACCCATGTATTTTAGGAGAAAATCAGCAAAAGGAACGAAAATAATCAACAGAATAGGAAAAATACAAGAAACCATTAAATCAACTATATTAGGTAAAGCACTTCCAACTATACTATACACTATTTATATACATACATAGGAAATGAACGTTGGCTCCGAATATGCGGATTTTTTTTATCGTTCCGGTAGTACACCCAAACGAATTCAAAAATTCTTTCACCATTAAAAAATTACCTTATATAAGCTGTTTTTAAAATTACCTAAATAACAACAAAACAAATGATGACAGTTTACCAGTTTACCAGTTTAGAACCAGTGTACCAGTTTACCAGTTTAGAATACCTACTTATATTATAAAGAGGTAAAGTTTGTGAGTTTGCGACATTGTAGGGGGATCTACACACAAAGGAGTAGGGACGCCTCTACACTCTGGTGTCCGTATTATTGGGCAAATGGGCCACTATAAGTATGGCCCAGGAGATCCCGCGGTGCCATATTGGCCGCGGGTGCCCCGTCGGGGTGCCGGATTCCTCATGCGTACCTGGCCCCCTGGATCGAAGGAGTGTCCGGGGGGTTTTAATGGTGCCCTCGGTTGTCGGTGCCGGTTTTAATGAGTGGTATGATAACTATGAATACCACTAGCATACCACGCTATGGAGAGGGCGAGTCCCACATATCCCACCACCAGCGCGCGAATACGCTGCAGCGGCGGTGGGAATGTGTAAATGCATATCCACCGGACAGAAAAAAAAGTGTTATATCTGGATAACCCTTTTTAACAATAGAAATCCACGTCATTTGTGGGTGTCATATGCTATATTTTATGTTAAAGTTTCCACGGGAACGGGATCTACATGGGTGAATCAGCGCGGGACAACTAGTTTATCATAAACTCATGTGACACATACTATGGGCTTATATCGAACAAGTTTTATGCCACTATGTAGATAGACAACTAAGTCGGTCGGTCCAACAGTTCATCGCTTCAGATAAGTTAATTGAACGTGTTTCAGACTAATCCATTTGTAAGTTATATATACGGTGCTTCTAAAATATATGCCTTCGCTTTAGATTGAATCACGAAAAGGAAGTGGTAAAAAAATCACGTTAGTGAATACAATTTTTGTAAAGTTATTAATTTAATACGGGTTTTTTTTTATTCAGTCGGTCTAACTAATGCCTGTGCTGGATGCACCGCCCGGTGTGTAGCGGAGTGAAAGGGACCTTACGAATGTAACTTTATTAAAAAGAAAAGATAAAGATTACGGTAATATTGTCTCTGCACCACCCTAAGGTTAGCATTAAGTCCACCTCAGTACAATCATCATCATCAGCCCGTATAACGTCCACTGCTGAACATTGGCCCTCTCCCGTGAGAAGGTATTTGATATAGTCACCACGCTTGGCAGGCGGGTTGGTGACCGCAGTATTATGTTGTACGACACTAGGAAACGCTGCTGCCCGTTCCTTGCTATATGATTATTATAGATGATGTTATAACAATCGGGACCAACGGCTTAACGTGCTTAACGAGGGATGGAGGGTATTCCCTCAACCAACCAGACCCAGAAAGAAATCTTAGAATTTACACAAAGATTTCCTATCCGGCGTGGGGATCGAACCCACGACCTCCGAGATGTAAAGCGAGCCAAATAACCCTACTCTACGGAGGTTGTCAGTACAATATTTTGTACTAAAGTTTAAAAAAAACCGTACCAGGGGTAACAATGGAAGTTTACAGCATAATAGATTTCTAGAAATGAGAGATCATCGTTTAAATATTTACTTACAAATGCAACTTTGGATATGTGTCGAGTAATGTTAATCATTATTTATAGATGGCTCTTGTTGTAAAGAGAAAGAATTAAAGAAGAAGAGAAAATAAAGAGATTGATAAATGTCAACGCTCGGTTAGGATCTACCGTGGTCTAATAGACCTGAGATGCAGGTCCTAATCCTGGCGGTGGACTTATTTATTCATCTCAATTTTTTAAATATTAAAAAAACGACTTTAAAGTTTCTTTTTTTAAAAGCACATATTGTAATTTTTAGCTTTATTTAAAAAAATACATACTGAAATACCGATTTTTTTAAGAACATGTTGTGTTTAGTATTTAAGCGGATTAACACCACGGATTTGCCATGAAACACCTTAAAATAATATTTCTTATATCTCAGAACTTACTAACGTAATTATAACACTTAATCTATTGTTAATGGGATGGCATTCATTTTGGAAGCACCTTAATACGGCAAGCGTGCACAACCGTTGGTCGCACAAATTCCATTCCCTTAATTAAAACGTTGGCAATATAGAAGCGTGCTCTTTACATTGACTATTAGGTACTGATGCTTTGATGACGATTGAATGGAAATGATGCAATCTACTTAGTTTCCAAGTTAAAACTCAATTATTTTGTTGGATCGTCAGTTGGCCAATTGAGAGAGGAAATTCGATTTGCATGGTAAGTTCTGGGTTATTGCTGAATAATATAATCCCTACTTGTAATGTCAACGAGAAAGTTTGTATGGATGTGTGAATGTTTGTTACTATTTCTCGCAAATAGTACTAAAACAATTGTAAATAAACTTAACAATAATATGGCTCATATATCAGAATAACACATTTGTTATATTTGGTACTAAATTAACGCGCGCGGTTTCACTTCTTAATTCAAAGAAAGAAAGAAAGAAATTCTACATCGAGCCTTCCTCGATGAATGGGCTTTGTATCAAAGACGGTCAGAATTTTTCAAATCGGACTAATTCCAAGAGTTTGTTTGTTTGTTTGCGCATATCAGGAACTAAAGCTAAGGTTGTTTATAATATATGTTTTAATTTTTAGATTAGTTTTTTTATTTATTTATATAACTAGCTGCGCCCCGCGGTGCTATCCGCGTTATTCTACTCCAGTGGGTCGGAGCGTGATGTTTTCTAGCCTATGTTAATCCAGCGTAAAACCTATCCCGGTGCAGATTTCAGCCAATTCCGTTATGTATTTTTTACGAGAAAGAGTTACTGTAAACATCCATCCATCCATACTTACAAACTTTCGCGTTTATAATATTAGTACTTAGGATTATGAAGTTTTTGTACAGTTCTTAATAGTGATATTTTAAATATATTTAAAAAAATAACGAATGTTTGGTTAGTTTAATATAACTTTTCGATAGTAATACTGATAGCAAATTGTCATATATATTATAAGCAAATACTAAAGAATCACTGTGTACAAATTTAGTTAAAGGTTAATAAAGTAAAGGTGCGTTTCCATAGATAGCACCCACGGAAGTGTACTTTAAACCAGTAACTTCCCAGCAAAGGCACGATCTATTTTATAAACATTCTTTAGTTCAATATCTTTTCTATTAGATTCCCCTACAGCGGGGGCAGTAGACAAACAGTGACGTGATTGAAGCAAGTTGCGTGACTACGAATACTACTGAGGGGACGGAAACTAGAGCCTCTTCTCATCACTAAACTTCCCTTATCACGAGTTCTTCGGCCATGCGAATTACTACCTTAACACAGTGATGTAGTGTAGTGTTTGCTCTGCTCATGTGGAACTCTTAAGGTGTTATGGAATTGGATAGGTAGAGAGGCACTCGAGCCTCGCAAAGATGTTTGTATTCGAATGTCTATTGGTGAATTATTGAACCGTATTAGGGGAAAACTATTTATAATTCGAATTTGTTAGTTATTTGATTATGATAAGAGGTTTAGATGTCTGTGTGTATTCGGCTCTTATTATGAAATCATTCTCTAATATATTTTCATTGCTTACTGTGTTTCCCAATAGCAACCGACACATGCATTATGCCCGGTTTACACGGGCTTCGTATCTAAGCGCTTAGTACTTGTCACTAATACTAAGTCCTCATGTGTAAACACGCTGATTAGTGCTTAGTTTTAGTATGTGTGAATAGTGTAAGTGAATAGAAAACGATCCTATTTACTAAACGACAAGTCGAAACCCCCACCACGATTTACTAAGCACTTGTCGCTTGCTGACCGTGTGTAAACAGCTCGACAAGTTAGTAAGTGACAAGTTTTTCTAATAAAATATCAAATTGTGCCGTTGATATTCTCATAGTTACTCTATATTCTCCTGGATCTTCGATTGCTAGTTCTTTGAATAGAAGAGCAGAATGGCCCCGTTCATCTCTGCGCAGTAACCATCACTGTCTTGTCCACAAACGTTTTCTTTTTAATATTTGTCTTTCAAGCTCTTCGATAATGCTTGAAATAATAATGTTTGAATATTGCTTAAAGACACTGCGCCAAATCAGGCGGCGTCGTCCCATTTCGAATGTCTGGTCACTAATAACTTTCACTGGCTCCAATGTGTAAACGCTTACTTTTCACTTGTCATATTGAGACTTAGTATAGTGACAAGTACTAAGCGCTTAGCTACGAAGCCCGTGTAAACCGGGCATTATCAATGCGTTGTACAGATATTCATAAGACTGATACCACTATCCGATCCACCGGAGAAGAGTACGCCCGCGAACGCGGAGCGTCCCCCCGATCATCCTTCCAAACCTTATTTTGCCTGAACCCAAAATGAATATTTGCTGAAAAATGGAAACTGTAATGAACTTAAAGTGAATTACTTAAAAATAAAAAATTAAATTACTTAAAACCTTTGTTTTTAGTGTTTTGTAGAAGGCTTTAGTAGTCTTAGGAATTTCAGATCAACTGATACTTACCTACAAACGAAGACGACCGGACCCTATCCTTGCTTCCTACGAGTTTTTCACTATATACCTAAGTGGTGACACGTGGAGAAGAAAGACTATAAAAAACTGCGAGATCATTCTTGAATAATAAACAACATCTACCCATCCCTAGTTATTTCCATGAATATGGTAAGGAATATAAGAAAACAATCAGCATCTGTAGCTATTAACAAACAGTCCCCTACCATTAAGACCTGTGATTCAAACTTCCAAAGGAAATCCTTATTGAAAATAATTTTTCACAACTGTAATTGGTTTTACTGTAAAGTAATAAATTGTTAACAAAATGACGGTACAATCAATTCAATAGACGAGACAAGTAGGAAATGGCCAATTGGAACACGTCAATAAATTATTATTGCTCGGTATGTACTAAGTGAAACTTTCATCTGTGATGCTCTAGTTCAACGGTCGGCAACACGCGGCCCTCGGACTTCTTATTTGCGGCCCGGTAATGTTTTGTGACCGCGTACCGCGACCGACCGTATGTATACGTATAATTAAGATCCAGCTCAATTTTTCGTTTTGATGTGACCACCTTAATACTAGAAGAACGGCCCTTTAGTTTATTTTGTGGTCCTTGTCTGCCAAAAGGTTGCCGACCGCTGACTCTAGGTAATGCGACACGTTCCCCGAGTATTAGAAAAGCACATGCCCAGTTAAATGGCAGCATTGCCGTTGGAAGAGTGTGCGTGTGTGTTATTATTAAATAAAAAATGATTTAAAACTATTCGCCAACACCCCACACTTTAATACCGATCAGGTATAAACAAATTGTTGGCTGGTTGTACACGGTAATGTTCACAATTTTTCCTCATACTCGAGGTTTGCTGGAAGAAAATTCATAAATGAATTAAGCTCGCCTTCGTGTTTCTATGTGTGGAATAAAGAATAAATAAATAAATAATACGGAGCAAAAAAAAAAAAAAGTTTTACTCATATTGTTAGGATTTCAACTTCGATCTATTCCGCAGTCGATTTAAGTCGGATCATTAACGTTTAGTGGCTAAAACCGACTCATAGAATCGTCAAAGGTACCTATATCGCCGCTTTGCTGTTACTATGAAACCCTATTTTAATCGTGTTACGGTTCATTGGTATGGTCACATCACGAATTGCAATAATCGTATTGTGGGCAATAACGCAACCGGATTTTCCTAACAACTAAACGTAGTCGTTTACGTAACGCGATATTTCCCGCAGCAGGATTACGTATAAAATGCGATGATTATTTAGCAGATCAATGGCAGAGAGTCAAAAAATGACGCGTGTTTATGTCAAACCAACTTTGCTACAGCAACCAAATATAGAAATTGTAACTAGATAACTAGAAACCAATTACAATAATTTTCTATATTTTTTTAAGGTGTTGCGATTGATATGAAAATAACCGCTGTTTTTACGTAATCCCATTGTCGGTTTCATTTATATTACCTAATGAAGATAACAAAATCAAAAAGTTGGTATTTTCGTTTGCTAGAAACTAAAACTACACGACTGTTTATAATAAAAGCTTTTACCATTATATTTACTATCGAAGAATAACATTAATTTAGTCTATCAAGAGATTTTCATAGTGACATGAGGTACCGCGCAGGAAACTTTGTTTTTCGTTTTGAATAGACGAACCTCGCATTAGGGAAATTATTTCCTGTCTTGGGAGACAGAGGACTTAAGAAACACAAATCAAGATCACATAGCACACCGACGCTTAAAACAACTATTCGTAGTTCATAAGATGATTATCTCAAATGGGAATTCGAACCCATAACACAAAATCTCAGTGCATTCTAGAAAAAGTTTTGGAAAATGCCTACTTAAAAAAAATGATATTTCCATGTACCGGAAAAATATTTGTCAGTAATATTTTTCAAATGTCGTCCGAGCCAAAATACGTCTCGTATGCAGTGGTGACCTTAAAATTAACCACAATTAACCAAACGGTTAAGTTTACCTACTGGACTGGCCGATACTGTGTCATACTCGATTTAACTTAATATCCCGATACCACAACGTTACGGGAATATTAACCAGTTTTTTAAACCGTTATTTTATTACCCACACGTCTCAATAAGACGGTTTATAGGCAAGCTGTTAGCTGCAGCTTTATATTAGAAATTAATATTCTTTTTCCTAGAAGATTTTATGCATTTTTTCCAGGCGTAAAACGTCCGTACGTCAGTTTGTTAGCCTATTTCCATACAGATTACGGACCCATCGCTCCGTTTCAAAGTAAAACAAACGAATTTACATACCGTGCTGTCAAAATGCTAAAGCCTTCGTAGACTAGTAGTACAAGTCATTGTTCAAGAATAGTAGACACTGACAAGTGCAGGTGATGAACCAGGGTTCCAATTTTACTCATTTACATAGATGAAAGCGGTGTGGATATACTGTAGTAAATTGTTGGCAGAATTCGAAATATCGCACACCTAGATGAAGACTCCGCTAACTCAAAAATTACGAGTTTTGAGTTAGTAGCTTTGATATATTTCTTATATACTCTAAAAACTGTTTTTCATCATTTCTGAAAAATGAGGTTTTTTTGAGTTGCCGGAGTCTTTATCTAGGGGTGCGATATGTCAGAATCATAAGTGAATCTCAATAAAGGGTTACCGGAACGTCGATTTTACGTTATTTAACTTATGATAGCAGAATTCAGCCTATTGTTAAGTCGTTACTGTCCAATCATTTTCATAAATCTTGATCAAAAAGTCTTAACGACAAAAAAATCATTGTATCGCTGCTTCAATGTAATAGTGACACAAAACCAAATGTGTAACTTAACGATAATGCATTTTAGTCGCATGATATTACGGATCAATTTGTGTTGAATCATAACCTTATTTTGTGTCACTATTACATTAAAGCTGCGGTATATTCAAACGATATTTTTTAAACTTACTTTCCGTGCCTCAAAAAGCACATTAAACTGTTAAATGTTATTAAATCAAGTTTATCGTCACCTATAAACGACCGACAGTAGGTCAATTACGTAAAAAAGGCGTTAATTTTGCATATTACAAATTTTGAACAACTTATAGTGTGTCATTAGTTGACAACTAGCCACCAATTGCTATGGTTTACTATTAAATTACATACAAAATTAACGCTGAAGCATTTTTAAGTAATTACGGCAGAATTAAAGAAAATTTATATGAAAAAAAAACACTAGGAGGATTCCTGCGTCCAACAGTCTTGTACAATCGGATTATAAACATTACTTAAAACTTAAAACTGATAAAATGAAGACCAATGGAGGGACTTCAAAGGATACATATCCATATACTAGGTATCAAACCTCTTGAAACTAGACAGGAATTCATTATTTTGTCAAACAAAATTTCAGTATTTTTTAAACTTTTCATTGAATTCACATCCTTATATTATTGCATATACGATTCAAAATTCAAGGCATCAAAAAGCAGGAAAGGAAAAACAAATAAAATTGAACAAAATGTTTAATAACGCTCGACCCCTTATTTTTTATAATGACGGGTTTTTGGCGTGGATGTGCGCTTTACCCTCGTTAGTAAAATTATTTTAAAAAATCTGATATTGTACCTACGAAAATTTTGTCCTTTTAACATAATTTAAGAAAAATATGGTGTGTGTTCCTTTTCCAATGTTACGGAAACCTATTTCAATTTAGGTTTAGCTTTCAAAAAAAAAAGAAATGAATTTCATTTCATTTATTTAAAGAGAAACTCATATTGAAGTTTTCTCATAATATTATATACCCCGGTTTATTTTCTAGGCGCCCTTTTATTGCCCTTTTCAAACCATTCAGGAACCCACTCAAATATTATAACTACATCATCATCAGAATTCCGTAAAACTTCAACTGCTGAACAAGGGACTCATCGCGAGGGAGGGTTTTGCCATAGTTGCTTGGCAGGCGGGTTGGTGACCGCAGTATTATCCATTCCGCGGCCTGGAGGGTAATCCAGTCCAAAGCTACATGACACGTACCATGAAATTATATATAAGTGGCTTTCAAAATATAGGTATGCCTTCCCTTTAATGTTAGTTTTCCACAGAAATTTCTTCTTTAACGTAATCATTATGCATGAACATCTCTAAAGCTCAGAAGCATAAGGTCGAATGTGCCATTATACGTCAGAGACATTCGTCGTATGTGCCTTTACCGTAAACTGGCACTGACGACCAAATGCTTCTCATGATAATAGTAGATCTGTCCTTATTAAGGACAGATCTACTAGTACTTTACTAGTAGTCCTCAGAATAGAATACTATAATAATACAATATATATAATAGATTTACTAGTCCTCAGAAGCTTAAGGACTACTTAAGCTTCTGAGGACTAGAACAGACAAATGGTTCTAAAAAAGTACCTTACATAAATATAAGTGAAATTCATACCAGTAACGTTTTACATTCGTCTTAACAAAGTTATTATTCTTTCTCATTACAAAGTGTTGACATCTGCTGCATTTTATTGTACCTGCTTGTTCTTGCGACGTGACGTGCATAACTTGGTCTCGACGAAAATCTAGACAACAATAAAATGCACTGTTGTTTTACGTGTACAATCTTGTTTACCACCGAAGCGGTGTGCTCACTAGCGAATTGTTACCGTTACCAAATTAAACAGTAACAAGTTTCTAGTTACTTTTTTAAGGTTATAAACGGCTTACTAAGACTTCGATGTCTGTCTGTCTGTCACCAGGCTGTAACTCAAGTACCGCGATAGCTAGATAGTTGAAATTTTCACAAAGGATGTATTTATGTTGCCGCTATAACAAGAAATACTAAAAATAAAATAAAATAAATATTCATGGGAGGCTCCCGTACAACAAATTATTTGTAGTATATTTGAGTATATATGTTACGGCTAATGGCCGAAGTGCGGCTACATCTAGTTTTAGCTGGCTACAACTAGGTGCAGCCGACCACATGCGGTTAAACTTAGATGTATCCTACTTATCTTCGGCTAGAACTAGGTTTTAATTAAATTAAACAATACCTATGCACGGCACAAAAAAGTGTTGGGGTGGTTAAAAAAAATAAAAATAACCTAAACCTAAACCAATGGAGTTGAACAGGGACTTATTGAGGTTGATCTAAGTTTAACCGCATGTGGTCGGCTGCACCTAGTTGTAGCCGGCTAAAACTAGGTATAGCCGCACTTCGGCTATTAGCCGTCACATATACACAGCCAGACAGTACTCACTGAGTCAATTCACTCGAATAACAATAATCGTACAAAGCGAAATAATATTATTAATATGTTCCTCTAACCACACCGTAAGGAGGATTAAGTGTGTGGAAGTGTACATTACTAGTGAGTACTCGGCTTTAGAACACATAAATTACTAGATTTAATACTGCTATTCAGAGGTCGGAGGCCAGATACGATCTACTTACGATCTTTACATGTCTTTTTTGACTCTTACTTTTTTATTCCTGCCTAGGCAAGTGACTAGTATCAACCTGATGTTAAATAGGTACATAGCCAGTACAATATCTATGTATAACAACGGTCCATAATAAACCCAAGGGTTTCTATAATAACGATGAAAATAAATATTTATTCTACTAATAGGTATTTAAATGCGAAAGTTTGTATGTGTGGCTGTATGTATGTTTGTTACGCTTTCACGCAAAAACTACTGAATGGATTGGCTGAAAGTTTGAACGGGGATAGTTAATAAGCTCGATTAACATATTATATTCTATAAAACATCATGCTCCGATCCACTGGAGCAAAGTGTCGTTGGCAAAGCCGCGGGGCGTAGCTAGTATGCATATACAAGACAAGCTTCCCGCGTAACTCCCGTTCCCGTGGGAACTTCATAATTAAATATAGCCTATATTAATCAGTGATAATGTAGCATGCAAATGGTGAAAGAATTTTTAACATCGGTCCAGTACTTTTTGAGACAATTCCTTACAAACATACTCGATTAGATTTGTATGTAACAAATCTTTTCTCTTTATAATATTAGTATATGTAGATTACATCCCATAAAGCATAACACAAACAAAGCGTGCTGTTGTGTAACATTTGTACCGAAACACAAATTGATCTCATGATAAGGTGCCCACGTCGCGTTATCCGCACTGAACCATGAAATTGAAGTAACCCAAACACAGAAACCACCCAAAGACAAAATACGTTAAATTGCTTAAATTTAAATTACGCGTCACAGGTACATCAAAGCATTTAAGGCGTTACATCGTCAACTCGCTTACGAACGACTAAATGCCGCAGTAGAAAGGGATAGATATGAATTTCTGTGTGAGAAAAGAGACAACAAAACTTAAAATCATTCAATGTTTAGAATCCTATAGTTTACTACCTATTTAGAGCAATTTTATTTTGTCAAATAATAAATATATAAATTTGAATTTTGACAGAATATGCATACAAAACCTGTCAAACTTTATTTATCATTTACTTTTATAGGTATGTTAACGAAAAAGAAGGAATAAAACAGATCATCTTTGTTTGTTTTTTCTTTCAAGAGAAATGTTGTTTCCACTCGTAATAGTGGCTTTTAGAAAATTTCTGTATTCATTTCAGTTTTTTTTGTTTTGACCTGTCTCTGTGATCTTAAGTTATAAATCCTTATTGAATGCACGAGGTAGGGCCTTAAAGTAACGCAACATTAACCGCGTCATAGATATTTAAATATGCGTGAAACATCTCAGTCGCAACATCATCGATTTTATGTTAAATAAACTGGAATGAATAAAGTTGCTTGTAGACATTTCTTTGACAATTGCTCTTTTTGATGTAATTTCCGTTATGTGGAGCCAAATTTCGATACCTAGTATTTTATCTTTTTTTTACTCTCTCGTTCTCTCGTTGATGACGTACAATGGCTGTTTTTTTTGTACATATGAAGTTAGTCGATGGGTGACAGCAGTGGATGACAGCAGGCTGATGATGATGATGATGGTGATGTATTTAGTAATGACGCCTTTGCTGCTTCACCGGCAAAAAAAATTGGCAAGCAGGCCATCTGGCTTAATAAATTATTTAGAAAATACAAACTAAGCATCTTGCGAAACAGGGCGTCTCCTGTGGGTCTTGGACCACGGCTTATTGCAGTAGCTGATAGGGAGAATTAAAGAATTATGACTTTTAGTTTTTGAGGGGAATTTTTGCTACTGTCGCTCTACTATACAGTTCGCGGGTCTCTCAGACTTTGGATCTTCGGCATCGGAAAGGTTGGCTTAAATCATTATGGATTATATCAACTATTTGTAAGTTTTCCTGGGCGGAATTCGAATCCGCTAAACCTGCAACTGCGTTCACAACTCATCAGTACAATCTATATCTATACTGAATATATAAAGCTGACGAGTTTGTTTGTTTACTTGAACGCGCTAATCTCAGGGACTGCTGGACCGATTTGAGAAATTCTTTCAGTGTTAGATAGCCCACTTACCGACGAAGGCTATAGGCTATTTAATTATGAAGTTCCCACGGGAACAGGAGTTACGCGAGTGAAACTGCGCGCTACTTTTATTATAGGTACTTTACTTTTATAACTACTTTCATTACACACGCTCCGTCACATCTGAGTGCGCACTTTATTTACACCTCCGTTACTACATTTCGGTAATAATGCGCTTTTAGCATATTTTAGCATTTAAATGTTTAAGTCATTGTGTCCGTGGACAGCGTAAAATGCCCCTGGACAAGCTAAACGTAAATTTACTGTTTAGCTGTTAACAAATGTACGTGAGTGGTTTAAATAGAATAAATGTTGTTCTACTTTATTATGCTGATCTATACATATAATAAAACTGTAGAGGTCGAATGTCTGTACATAGAAAATTGTTATTTTTATTTTGTTTCTCTGTCTGTTTCTGTTTGTACGGGCTAATCTCCGAAACTGTGGCACCGATTTAAATGAAATTTTGCATGGTAGTACATTACATCCTCGGTTAACATTATACTAATATAATAAATGCAAAAGTTTGTATGTGTGGATGTATGTATATTTGTTACTCTTTCACGCAAAAACTACTGAATGGATTTATTATAAATTATTGAGTGCCCGTGGGATAGTTAAAAACCAAAGGTTTTTTTTCGGACGGACATATGTAGTTAGCCCCGAGGCTTTTGCTACTTCAACTGGCATAAAGGCGAGCAGAGCTCCAGCCTAGGTGAATGGTTTAAACACCACAAACTAAGCAACCTGCGCAAGAGGGCGTCCCCTGCGGGACTTAGACCTCGGCTCAGGGCGGTCGTTGACAGGAAGATTGAGGGATTATGGCTTTGAGTTTTTTAGGGAAGTTTTGTGCAACTGTCGCTCTACTTAACAGTTCGCGGGCCTCTCAGACTTCGGGTCTACGAAGGCATCGGAAGGTTCTTAGCAAACTAAGGGTCGGGAGGGATAAAAAAACCCGAAGGAATAACAAACACTACGCGGACAAAATCGCGGGCATCAGCTAGTTGTTCATAATGAGATACGTTATGAGTGAATTTTATGTACATATTATTGTAGCACAGCTGAATGTGTACGACCGGAAATTAGACTGTTAATATTTATGTTAGCAGTTGACATGTTGTAATTAAAGACGTAGACTAGAAATAAATACTTATTATTTTTTGTTTTTGTTTCCTTGACAAAACAATTTTTTTTAGGTAAACGAAACGAAATTTTCGTACAAAATTAGGTACAGAGTGGAAATGGAATCGAGCACTACTGAATGAAATAAAGTAGGCATTGCTCTAGCTAGGGTACCTATAATATATCTGAAAAAAAGGGCGCAGTTATAAAAGCTCGCATAGGGCGCTGAATATGCTATTTACGGCACTGGTGATAAAACTAAATGTTATAGGAACATAAATCATGTTGTTTTTTTAAGATCACATTTAAACAAATAAATACATTTTAATTTGATGACAAGGTCAATGAGGATAGATTTATGTTTTTTTTTTGTGTATGTAATGTAATACCATTGTGATGTACCTATGCTGTTTTTATTAAAAGTAATCCTTCGGAACGTGCGTGCATCAAATTTAATACCTTTATCATAGAAAGATACATTTTATACCAACAACGCATCCCGCCTCCTAATCTGTAAATCTCTGGATTTGCGTCCCATTAAAATTTTAATAAGCGTTGAAATGAACAAACCACATGAACGCTTTTATGGTTCGGTTATCTGGGTTTATTTATATTGTAAATCACATTTATCAACAGATCTACTTACCATGTTTGTGACATAATTAAAAAAGCATACCTACATATAATTTAATAAATTAGAACTTAAACGCACCTAATTATTAGAATTTAACATTACAATTTGTCTTATATTCATCACTAGATTCCTATGCGCGGTTTCACCCGCGTAAATCCCGTTCCCGTGGAAACTTCATTATTAAATATAGCCTATAGTGTTATAATTTTTCAAATCGGTCCAATAGTTTCTGAGATTAGCGCGTTCAAGCAAACAAACTCTTCAGCGTAAGAACTTTGTCATTTTTTGTTATTTCTTACTCTATATTAATAAATAATCCATGCCTTGGTTTTTTTTAATAAGTATCCGAAGTTATTTATGCATTAATGTATGTATAAGTTAATTACAAGAGCTTTCTCTATTAAAACGAACATTAAAACTAATTAAAACAAACTGAATAATAAATATGATACTGTAGATTACAAATTAATATTGTAATATTAATTCTGCCTTCTGAAATGTATTAATTAAACAAGGGCTTAGTTCCAACAAACAATCATGATAAGTAGTTAAGTCATAAAAAATACTAACTGTGCCTCACGGGTTTTCTCACATTTTACTGTATCTTAACTTTATGTTTAGTAACTATGTGATACTATCACATAACACATCACACACCACGTTGCAGATACTTGACTTAGGTACACATTTTTAGACATAAACACTTCGCTGTTTTAATGACATAGTGACACAAAACAAATATTTGACTGTACGATAATGAGTTCTAGTTACATGCTGATACAGATCAATTTCTGTTGAATCATAACCGTATTTCGTGTCACTATTACATCGAACATGAATTATCAAATAAAAACGTTAATTAGTCCTCTTTACTATTTCGAACGTATATATAAATACGGGTATCCATAAATATGGACACTTTACGGCTTTGCAGAATGGAACACCCTGCCGGTAGTCTTAATTAAACATTTATAAGTATTTCAAAGAATATATGAAATAGATATATTTTTAAACAGAGCAATAAAACACGTGGAACCTATTTAGAGAAAACCGGATTAGGCTTCAGCTCAATTAGGGCCGTATGTAGGTGAAGGCAATTCTTGACGTACCCGCTTAATATTCACCGTCCACAATTTCCTTACGAGCTCCCAGCTCACGCTTAAGTCTCTTCGTTACTAGAAATGAGTAATGGCTTCTGGAAATTGCCTTCGCTAATAACTTCTTACAGAGTTTTTAGGTCTGATCTACCCTCGGCAAATAGGGATGGACGGGCCCTGATGTACGCCAACTTTGTGATAAAAGTTAAGCAAAATTCTCCCTGTCACTTTATTTTGACTTAAAACGCTCTGTTTATTAATCATTGTCGACTTTGGAAGCTGGTGCCGTGAAATTGCAAAGACAATTTTGGTACCAACTTCCTTGATATTGTTATATGTCCTTGATATCGTTTTGATGATTTGAATATTTTTGAATGATTAAAGCCAGGAACTTTAAGGGCTGAAACTGCGTTAAGCGGGCTCCCGCGCGGTTTCATACAAAAGTGCTCCGTCGCGGGGACCGGCGCGGGTGTCCGTCACGGGGAGGCGCGCCCCGCACCCACGCAACGGGGCCCGCCTCCGTGCGATGGAACCCGTCGCGGGAGCACGCGCGGTGCCCGCCAGCGGTAACACGCACGGGCTTGTTCAGTCAACAACGCTAGGTGATACGGGTTGCACGCACGCTCGGAGAAAATCAAGGGCAATGTCTTTCGATACAGAGAGGGTAATTGTGAAAGTGCAGTGTCACCCTGCCATATGGTACCAGGCGAATGAACTGTATTAAGACCGAGACTCCCGAACAGCGGCATGGGTAGAAATTTGCAAAGAATTGTTTGAAAATTTCAGCGAGGCGGAAAAAAAACAACAGGTAAACATTTTTTTACAAATATATTTTAGATAAGTAAGTACTTACATACTATTTGTGTTTTCAATGTGTAATTGTAATAAATCTACGGGTAGCTATTATACTTATTATACAAGGTTACTTTATACTACGCTAGAATTATATTAAGTCTGTTTAGGTTTGTCCACTAATATACCTAAAGTAGGCCTCCGTCACTCCATAACAACTTTATAGTCGAGCGTATTAGGTACAAATTAGCACGCAAAGAATAGATTAACATGATGATAGTGACCTTTACTTCATACAGGGAGGCTCGAAGATGTCTAAAAAAATACTACGATCTTGCCACGACACCTTACCATCTGTGACGAAATAGTCAGCGAATTTATCGCGTATTGTATACGCATCTCTTTGGGTGTTCCCAAAACCATAGTCGACGTCCCGAATATGGCGTGGTGAAACGATAAAATCGTCGAGATTATTGTCATCTTGTCTAGATCTAATAAAATTATGCAGAATACATATCGCTTTAACCAAACAAATGGCGTTCTCTTTTGAAACGTTTAAAGGACGATGAAGTACCTATACGAAATTTACTAGCCATGATACCAAAAGTTGATTCAATATAACGTCGAGCTCTTGTTAATCTATAATTAAATATTTTTTTATGGTCCAAATTGAGAGCATATGGCCGCATGACATGGTTAGACAACCCAAATGCTTCATCTCCTACAACAACGTAGGGTATTGGTACGGTTGCTGCTGTGTTGGTTGATTTATTGTTGTTTAGCACGGGTAACGCTTTAGCAGGAGGTATATCCAATAATTTATCATTCATTTGTTGGAACAAGCGGCTTTGGGTGAAAAATCCAGAATCAGATTCTTTACCGTGTACCCCCACAGTTATGTAGGTAAACTCATAATTTGCGTTAGACATTGCAAGTAGAACGATAGAATAATAATGCTTATAATTGTAGTAAAGTGAACCGCTGTGAGGAGGCCTTATAATACGTATATGTTTCCCGTATATTGCACCGTTGGGAAAATTAGCTTGCGTCAGAAAACCATCCGCTATCTCTTCCCATCGCGCACGGGAAAACAACGGCATGCAGTCTTCCTTCAATCTTTCATTTATAATTTGACAGACTTCTTTCACTATATTTCTGATTGTGGTTATTCCTGCCTGATACGCCAGATGTAGGTCCACGAAAGTATGGCCACTTGTCAAGTACCTGTAATTTTTTTATTGTTTCAGTTACAAAAGTGCAATCACGATGGAAACCAGCTTGTAAATAATGTACCTACATGCAAAAATTGTGATTACAACATTGATTTATATAAGAGCAAAAAAATTATGCTAATTAGAAATAATAATAGTAAGAATGTACGAGTAAAAACCTGTGATTAATGAGCAAAGAAATAATGTTAATTAGTATAAGCAAAAATAAAGATGATGAAAAACAAATTATTTTTTTACTTACCGCAATGCAAGTCTTTCCATTGGTGATATGACTGATACAGCTTTTACTTTAACATTTTTGATCTTCAAATATGGTTCCAGTTTCGAAAATAATTCGTCGTAAACCTTAAAATATTTGTATACCTAAACTTTAAAATATTTGTAAAATGAGTCATCATTTTCTCTTAATTTACTGAACTTTACAACAAATTCCCCGCACAACAACCTAGATTCAATAAACGGGCTTACTGGCTGTCGTTTTTTTTTTGCTAGTCGTCGTTTTGCTACGTAATATTAAGTTCTCCATCGACACGACTATACAAGCACACCGTTAAAATTGAACTAGCGACACTGCGTAAATCGGTCTCCGCGACAGGTCCCCGCGACGGGGACCGTCGCGTACCCACAGAGCCCGCCCGCGTGGCCACGCGCATTGACACGCGACGGTTGCCCGTCACGGGCGCCCGCTTAACGCAGTTTCAGCCCTAATGTTCGTAAGAGACGGTTAAGATAAGTTTACTCGTGCCAATTTATAAATTAACGGCAGTACTTCTGCATGAGTGAGGAAAATTACTGAAATTTAAAATTGTTGTAAATTTTTTTTAGCATTTTTATATTTATTTTATAGTAATGCATGAAACATTTTATAGGGTCTCCTAGAGTCGAAATATCGTTAGAATTCACACACCGTGGTTTTTTGTCTTATTCAAGACTGAATGAGAGAAATATTTATTTTTCGTAGAACAATGAATACATATACAACTTAAACTTAGGTATTTCTAGCAGAGTTTTGCAGTCTACTAGTATTCTTGTTAACCCCTCGTGATAATTGTTGCTTGTGTTACGAGTGGGTTCACGTCGGTAGTGCAATGGGTGGGGTTCGAACCGGCAACCTCAAGATCACCTGTCCGACGCCTTAGCCATTGGGCTGCGGCCGCTTTTGCTTGTACGGCCGGATCCTCCTTTTAGGCAGATAGTGCCTGTAGTAGGAAAATTACTTCAACCTGTTTTGGGGTGCCCGTTATTTTGTATTGCGAGGCACAAGAAATAATTATGCCACGGGCATTTCTCATTGCCAATCTCCTTGAGGCAAACCTTTTTTGTACATTACACAAATGTTTCCCCAATTCGTAATTTTTATCTAACGTTTCGATAATACTACTAATGACAAATCGTCCGGCCAATTATTTTTAATTTGAAAGCAGAAAAATTACGTATTTTCTAAAAATATTTAATTTTCTAAGTTTTAAAATTATTTGTATTATTGCCTACTTCCCTGCCATATTAAATATTCATTCCATCTAAAGGTTGTCTGGAAGAGATCGCTGTCTGCAATAAGACCGCCGATTATACATTTCTATCTATAACTTTTTACTATTTTATCTGTGTTGTTATGTTGGTTTACAATGAAAAATATCTTATGTTATATCCTTCAGTTTAATACACCTATAACCAACACCTAGATGGTCGCAAAAACAATATATTTTAGGAGTCACCTTCATCCTAATAAATAACCCCCAACAACCACGGTAGAAAGCCAGCCCCTATTATAATTATATTACTAGCGGAATTATTAATATTTGCTCAAGTTAAATACCTATTACTTAAAGTACCAGGGGACTATTACAAGTTAATTTTACGGCTCCAAGGAAATTACCCCACGAAATTAATTCGTTAATCAAGTTTAAAATCCGGTTGGCAAACAATAACACAATAACAATAAGACTAAGGGTAATACGAACGCGCCCAATTTTTTGAATTAAAAAGTCACTTTTATGTCTTGTTTTCAATGTAGTACAGTAACGACTTTATATCTATACTAATATTATAAAGAGGAAAGATTTGTACCTATTTTTGTATGTTTGTATGTTTGTAATGA
Source organism: Nycteola revayana (assembly GCA_947037095.2). NCBI lineage: Eukaryota > Metazoa > Arthropoda > Insecta > Lepidoptera > Nolidae > Nycteola > Nycteola revayana. The sequence continues at coordinate 16,750,877 of OX344849.2, read as the reverse complement.
ATAGGCTCAAAAAGTACTGGGCCGATTTAAAAAATTATTTCACCATTCAAAAGCTACATTATCCACGAGTAACATAGGCTAAATTTTATTTTGGAAAAAAATAGGTTTCCGTAAGATATTTGGGTTTTTCTGACACAAGGTGTAAAAAATCAACCAGAAAAGTTACTTATTTTGCGTACGCTGCCTAAACTATAAAAGATAGAACCATAAAATGTTCTAATTAATTATAGATCTTATAAATATCTACAAAAAAGTCCGCGACACACTATACCTATCTATGTCGAGTGAGGCACAACGACCATTTTTTTATTTAGAAATCTTGTTTTTTTTTTGGAATACATTTAAACGCGTTTATTTTACTCATGCTATTAATCCTTATCAAAATAAATTATTTCATCACTAAGTACAGTTTATGTAGATAATATTTGGTCTTTGAATGATTAAAATTGGACGTTTGGTTTTGAAGTTATGGCGAAATTAAAATATTACGATTTCTGCTGCACGGCCCGTTGCGAAGTCTAATAATTTTCGTGCGATTTTTTTTAGATTTCGTTCTTAAAACTACACCTACGCAAAAGTTCTTCTCAGAGCTAATCAACAGTTCTTCTCAGAGCTAAACAACAGTTCTTTTCAGAGCTTTGAAAATGCCTAAAATGCCTAATCCCTAAAATGCCTATTAATTACATCATTAATTATATTTTCATCATTAACAACTTTAACATCCACAGAAAGACAATCTGTGCAGCCTGCGGATAATGACTGCGTTGTCGATGTTTATGTCGGTGTCTGTGAATTGACCTGGGAATCATTTTGCTGACCGTGTCTTTCCTGGGTAGGCTTTTTGCAGCGGTAACCGACATCCGCACGGAGCCGCGGGCGACCGCTATCACTACATCACTACATATTATAAACAAAGTCCCCTGCCGCGTTTGTCTGTCTGTTCGCGATAAACTCAAAAACTACTACATCGATTTTCATGCGGATGTTACCAATCGATAGAACGATTCTTCCGGAAGGTTTACGTATATGATTTGTTTAGTTTATGTGTACATTTGACTAATATATATTGATATTTGTCAGAGGTGTCGGAAAAAATTAAGCCATTTGGGAGCTTTCAACGAAAACGCTGCCTAAACCCTATGAGATATAACAAAACAATGTATGGTGGCAAATATTCTTCTCTTTTAGATCTACAAAAAAGTCTGCGATAGCATATGTCTATCTTTCAAGGTTAACTTGCTATATCCAATATATCTTAGAAAAATGATAATTTCTAATGCGTTAATTGTAAAGCTAATCAGACGGATTCAGTATTTATCTTTATCATTTTAAATGAGTTAATATTCTTAAGCATTTCATGCAGATTATTTTAGGCCTAATGCGATTATGCGCGCTCGATCCTTAAGAATTATAGGGCAAATTTTTTGTTTTGTGTTCGTTGTAACTATGATGGATAGATACTTGAATACCTATTTATTTAGTGTTTGTTGTATTGTTAGTCCTGAAGAGTATAGGTATTTCATACGATAAAATTATACCCACCTACTTATTTCACTGAGTTTTAGTAGGTCATCATCATCATCAGCACGTATATCGTCCACTGCTGAACATGGGCCTCCTCCCGAGGGAGGGTATTGCCATAGTCACCACGTTTGGCAGGCGGGTTGGTGACCGCAGAATTATGTTGTAACACACAAGGAAACGCTGCTGCCCCTTCCTTGATATACGATTATTATAGATGATGTTATAACAATCGGGACCAACGGCTTAACGTGCTTTCCGAGGCACGGAGGGTAGTCCCTCAACCAACCAGACCCGGAAAGAAATCTTAGAATTTACACAAAGATTTCATGTCCGGTGTGGGGATCAAACCCGCGACCTCCGAGATTTAAAGCGAGCCAATTACCGCTACGCTACGGAGGTAGGCCGAATGCGATTATGCGCGCTCGATCCTTAAGAATTATAGGGCAATTTTTTTGTTTTGTGTTCGTTGTGATGATGGATAGATACTTGAATACCTATTTATTTAGTGTTTGTTGTATTGTTAGTCCTGAAGAGTATAGGTATTTCATACGATAAAAGTATACCCACCTACTTATTTCACTGAGTTTTAGTAGGTACCTAAATTAATTTGTTTCTGTTTGTTTTAACCAAATTTCGCCCGTTTGTTAGAGGTTTAAAGACATTATGTAGTATAATTATGAGTATTGTACCCGTGCGAAGCCGGGGCGGGTCGCTAGTAGATTATATACTAACAAGCTTCCCGCGCGCGGTTTCACCCGCATAACTCCCGTTCCCGTAGGATCTTCATGATTAAATATAGCTTTCCCGCCTTCCTTGATAAATGGGCCATCTAACATTGAAATAATTTTTCAAATCGGACCAGTAGTTCCTGAGTTTAGTGCGTCCAAACGAACTGTTCAGCTTTATTTATTAGTACTAGCTTCCCGCGCGCGGTTTCATCCGCGTAGCTCCCGTTTCCGTGGGAACTTCGTGATAAAATATAGCCTATAACCTTCCTCGATAAATGGACTATCTAACACTGAAAGATTTTTGAAATCGGACCAGTAGTTCCTGAGATTAGCGCGTTCAAACAAAACAAACAAACTCTTTAGCTTTATATATTAGTGTAAGATCCGATAAGATATTGAGCATCTTTCTTAAGAATGATGTATGTTTAATGGCAGCCGGTTAAGTTGAGCGTCAGTTGCAAAAATCTCAAAAAATCATCATTCCGCAATCACCTGGCATTGACTTCTCCTATGCGAGGTCCAAACCCAATAGACACTGTTGCGTCTCAAAAGTTTCTGTATTTTTCTAATCCATTTTTTTTTGTACACGTGACTAGCAGTGTTTTGCAGTCTACTAATATTCTTATTGACCCCTCGTGCGTAGCTAAAATGCTTGTGTTACGAATGGGTTCACGTCGGTAGTGCAATGGGTGGTGATCGAAACGGCTATCACAAGATCACAATTCCGACGCCCTAGCCATTGGGCTAGGCCGCTTGGATTTAATAGGCTGGACGTCTACTTTCCTTTATAGTTAATTGTATAATTGACTCATCGCCGCGCCGAGGCGACACTACTGAAGCTACAGACGTGATATTTGGACCGTGGTTTCCTTTTGTGACGTATAGATAGGTCCACTAAGAAAGGATTTTCTAAAAAGAGGGGGGCATTTAAATACAATGGTCTTACGGGTACGGGAGTTACGCGGGTAGCTAGTATTTTATACGATATAAGAACGAGCAGTGCAACGCAGATTAAACCGCGGGGCGCTAGTCCCTTCATAATAAGAGTGTATTTTTTCCGGCTACTTAAAAGTTCCAAGCCGATATTTTTTGCGTCAGTAAAGTGGAAACTCTCAGTTGAAGCAAACATTATTCCAAAGTAGGTACCTAAGTGAGGGTGGCCGACCATCTTGTTTTCACAGGACATGTCCTAGTTTTATTAATGTCCTGGGATGTCCTGGATATTTTTAAGCTGCGTCCTGGGTTTTTAAAACGCCCAGATAATGTCATTCGCGCGCCAATATTACTTAAAATTAATTAACTTCCTCAATTTTTCTTGATATTAACGTACGTTCTTTTTTTAAAAGGAATTGTCCTGGCTTTTCCAACTTTAAGTCCTAGTTTTTTGAACTTATGGCAACCCTAACCTAAGTAGCACCGTCGGTTTCACCGGACTATAAAAGAATTTATTTTAAGAAAGTGGAGTAATTGTAATAAAAGTTAAGGTGGTTGTAAAAATAAAGCTGGGGTAGGAAAATATGTTCGCGACATGATTTCGTTGCTAGATGTGTAGGTACCTGGTTTTGTTAATGACCTGCCTTATTATTTAACCTGCTTATATTTGATTAGTTCGGATATCTGCTTGTCTACCTTTTTACTTTTCTTAATTGAAGAGGTAATATAAAACGTAGGATGATAAAAAACCAAATGTTCAGTCAATAATCAAATTTCGAATCGTCTGATTTATTCTTCCAACTCAATAAAACCTCAAACCTATTTTGTGGAATACAAGTTCCATCTGCGTTCCATCGTCAAAAAAGAAGAAAAAAAAAACCGGTCAAGTGCGAGTTATCCTCGCGCACGAAGGTTTTCGTACCATTGACTAAGTAAACAACATTACACACATTACATTTTACTAAAACCTTTTTTGATATCGAGCAAAAAATGTAAATAAAATCACGTTTGTTGTATGGTGGGCTCCCATCCCTTAAATATTTATTTTCTTTTCTTTTTAGTCTTTTTTATTATAACGGCAACAGAAATACATCATTTGTGAAAATTTCAACTGTCTATCTATCGCGGTTCTTGAGATACAGCCTGGTGTCAGACAGACAGCGAAGTCTTCGTAATAGGGTCCCATTTTTATCCTTCCTTTTTAACCTATCTATGCAATCTTTCGTCGCGTCATCAAAAGGAACACTTGATTGGTTCCGGATTAGAATCAGAGCAAGTTTTCCTATAACTTCGTTAGATCAGACAAATAGTAGGATTGGGTTGTATGGCGACATCCAGTCGACTATTCGTGTAACATCATTAGATATCTACCGCTCGTTAGCGCCGCTTTTGATCTACCATCTGAGGGGATTGTGAAAATTTTATTGAATTACAAGGGCTCCCTTTATGTATGTTACCTGATGTAGATTTCATTTCAGTGATAATGTCTAATCTATACTAATATATAAAACTGAGGTTTGTTTGTTTACTTGAATCTATATACAACTAGCTAGCTGCGTCCCGCGGTATTACCCGCGTTACTGTGCTCCAGTGGGTCGGAGCGTGATGTTTTGTAGCCTGTATGCTTATCCAGCGTATAACTTATCCCGGTGCAAAATTTCAGCCAATTCCGTTCAGTAGATTTTACGTGAAAGAGTAACAAACATCCATCTATCTATCCATCCATACTTACAAACTTTCGCGTTTATAATACATATTAATAGGATATATAAAGCTGAAGAGTTTGTTTGTTTACTCGCGCTAATCTCAGGAACGAACTGGTCGGATTTAAAAATTCTTTCAGAAATGTATTAATTCAGAAATACTATATTTTAATTTTTTATGAAGTTTTCATGGGAACGGGAGCTAGTTAGATAGAAATGTATCTTCAGTAATAAGGTATAGATTTAATTAAAAAGTAGATTGTTTGTTTTTAATTGGTTATTATGTATAGGTGTTACGGGCAATTTGATAAGTCCGGGAATTATTAATATAGACCGGTCTGTATTAATAATGCCCGACTCAATTGGGCAATGTGATTAAAACAGCATGATTAATCACTTTTCCCCGGCCATTATGAATAATGCCCACCCTATTTTGGGCAAAGTAATAAAATAGATGAAATGTTGTGTTTTTGTTTTATTAAATTAAATTAATCTTACAAAATTTGATATGAGCAGCGAAAAAAGTTTCTAGGTGGTAAAAAAAAAACCTAAACCTGAACTTATTTATCACATGGCCCGGCTACAAGTAGGGAATTATTCATACTGCCCGGTCCAAGTGATAAATTCAAGCTATCTCAAACACTGGACCACGGGCCGTCGGGCATTATTAATAATGACCGGTCAAAGTGATAAATTAATCACTTTGCCCGTAGCTCTTGGGCATTATTAATAATTCCCGGTCCTTATTAATAATTCCCGGTTAATCACGTTGCCCGTACCATAGGCATTAAAACAATACAGCCTAAGGCCATAAGCGTACTGTTATTAATAAACATTTAAATACGAAAGAATGTCTTATGCGTTATACAGGGTGTTTGGCGCATGGACCGACACATTTTTTTCCGGGAATTGGGAGGTCATTAGCTAGGTTCTAACCATACACCCTTTGTCCTAAATGTCACGGTTGGTTACATATGATTTTTTTTTAATGAAAAATATGGCCAAAATGTTTCCTTTAATTCGAAATAACTTTTTTGTTTGTGGGTGTAGTGACACAAAACAAATTTTGTTGCATTCACCAAAGTCTTTTAAATCTTAAAACATCTTTGTTTTATTACAACTGGTTTCAAGAAAATTCCTTACAAGCTTCCAAAGTTAATTTTTTTATTTAATGAATTAAATTTTACAACTTTAAAATTAATTATAAAAAAAACTAAAAGCCATTTTGAACTTAGCTTTATTTTAAAAAGTTCTTTAGTTCATACCCTTTCTAACGGTATGCTACATGTCATAGAAATTAGTCATTATGTTGTAAAAATTGCCAGAAAGGTTGAATGGAGACATTTATTTAAATTTTTTAATCAATTATCTACCCGAAATTGTTGTGCCAGTTTTGGAAGAAGGTGTGCCGATGGTTTTCCAAAATGACGGCTGTCCAGCACTCTACCAACTGATCGTGCGAGAGCATTTAAATAATGCCTTTCCTAACGCATGGATTGGTAGAGGCGGCCCTATTCCGTGCGGGCGGTCCCCAGACCTAACACCTTTGGATTTTTGCGTCTGGGGACGTGCAAAAGAATTGGTTTACCAGACAGGAATGCCCACTAGGGAAGTTCTGATTGAACGAATAACCGGCGCGTTCCAAACTATGAAAGAAGAAATGCGACTACGTACAACGACGGTTGAAATAAGAAACAGATGTCGTGCATGCATACGAAATGGAGGAGGTCAATTTGAACAAGATTTATAACTTTTTTTTTTAACTAGCCTATTCTGTCCCACTGCTGGGCAAAGGCCTCCCCCATTACTTTCCACCTCTCTCGGTGTTTTGCCTCCTTTTTAATAACTTTAGTTTAATAAAAACAAAATAACCTTTAAAAGTCTTTTCTTAACCCTGACTCTCCTACTAGTGTTTTGACTATATAATTAATAATTTCTATGATATGTAGCATACCGTTAGAAAGGGTATCAACTAAAGAACTTTTTAAAATAAAGCTAAGTTCAAAATGGCTTTTAGTTTTTTTGTATTATTACAATAGAAGTTGTAAAATGTCATTCATTAAATAAAAAAATAACTTTGGAAGCTTGTAAGGAATTTTCTTGAAACCAGTTGTATAAAACAAAGATGTTTTTAGATTTAAAAGACTTTGGAGAATGCAATAAAATTAGTTTTGTGCCACTATACCCACAAAACAAAAAAGTTATTTCGAATTAAACGAAACATTTTAGGCATTTTGTTAATTAAAAAAAAAATGTAACCAACCGTGACATTTGGGACAAAGGGTGTATGGGTAGAACATAGCTAATGACCTCCCAAATCCCTGAAAAAATTGTGTCGGTCCATGCGCCAAACACCCTGTATATTCGAATTACGAAAGTATAAGCAAAGGTTTGCGATGTACAGCCAACCAATGACATAACTTATATATGAAACTTACATGGCTACATTCATAAAACTCATACACAATAGAAACAGAACATATTTAAAAAATTCTTTCGCGTTTCAATATAACGAGTGAATTTTACTTTGAATTGTGGTTTTCGTTATAACGGAGGCGACAACTCATGACTTTCTAAGCTATTGTTTTACAAATCCTTGAATGTAAATCTTGGACTTATAAGATTAGCCGCCATTGTTATGCTAATGTAAGGAAAGTGAAGCTAGACTAGTAAGCAATGCTGGCTACCGAGTCCTGTGACTCAAGCTTTCTCTAAATAAAATCTATCTATACTAACAACAACCTCAGTAGCGTAGCGGTATTTGGCTCTCTTTAAAATCGTCGTGGGTTCGATCCCCACGCCGGACAAGTAATCTTTTGTGTAGATTCTAAGATTTCTTTCCGGGTCTGGTTGGCTCAGGGACTACCCTCCGTGCCTCGGAAAGCACGTTAAGCCGTTGGTCCCGATTGTTATGACATCATCTATAACAATTCTATACCAGGGAACGGCCAGCAGCGTTTTCTTGTAAGTAACAAACTCTCCCTTAGGAGGAGGCCCTTGTTAAGCAGTGGACGTTGTACGGGCTGATGATGATGATCTATACTTATATATAAAGCCGAAGAGTTTGTTTGTTTGTTTAAAACCATTAATATCAGGAAGTACTGGTCCGATTTGAAAATATCTTTCAGTAGTACATAGCCCATTTATCGAAGAAAGCTATAGGCTATTTTTTCTTATGAAGTTCATACTGGGACGGGAGTAACGCGGGTGAAACGCGCGCGGGTATCTAGTAGAAAAATAATATTAAATTCTATGCTATCGATATTAATACTAGTTTAATAGATAGTAAAGGGTTTTTATACATCTATACTAATATTTTAAAAAGGAAAGATTTCTATTTTTGTGTGTGTATGTTTGTAATGAATTAACTTAAAACAACTGGACCGATTTAAAAAAATGTTTCACCGTTAGAAAGCTACACAATCCCCGGATGACATAAGCTATATTTAATTATGAAGTTCCCACGGGAACGGGAGTTACGCGGGTGAAACCGCGCGCGGGACGCTTGTCTTTGATACATTTTATTATCATCTTTTCTTTTTCTCATCATATCTTTGAATTTAATTTGTCTTAAGGCAATGAGATGACTTATTCAGCAATTTGTGCCAACTTTGCGTGTTAAGAAATTTTGAAATGGAACTTTGAAATGTTATAAGTCATTGTGACATGCCTGTTATAGTTGAAAATATGGTATCGCAAACTTTTTAAAGATATGCATGTTCTCTATATATAAACCTGTAAGTACATTATTTTGCTCTATTGTCAAAAGATTCCACAGCAGGATACGGGATAAAAGGATTTTTTTTGTATTCTTTTCACACGTTGGGTTATATTATTAAAGTTTTTATACGTATTCCTAACCTTTTTTTTAATCAAATCAGTCCAGTAAATCAAATCTTTACTCATTATATTATTACTGTAGATGCTATAATGATACTGCGCTCACAAATTTATATTTGCCAAGCGTGGAAACCATATAAAATACTGATGATGATTAAATAAAACAAAATTTTATAAATACTCTCTCGAAACCAATCTGTATGCGTGTCCCTGCGTAAAATCGCGTTATCTTGTTGTTGTTTTAAATGTCATTGTTATGCGGGTCCATCGTGAAACATCGCACAGCCTAACCAAACTTTTCAACTCCACTAATGTGTTATGTTTTTCCATATCCGAAACTATCAAACTGTTTCATCCCTAACTACTAAAGTTGTTAAAGCCCGGAAATTTATTTTCGTAACATTTCCCGATGAATCCTTATAATACGGGTGACATCAATGAATCCGCTTCATGGCTGCGACAAACAAACACGCGTTACATATAGGCCTCATTTAGGAAGATGCGGGGCGGCGCGACTCGCATTTGAATGTTTTATGAAAATACCACACACCTCAGCATCCGACTATAGGCCTTTGCCCACAAAGCGTCGTAAACACCGTCGGTCTCGGGGCGTCCTAGACGACCCGGACGACTAAATAACAATTTTCCAACAAGTAGTAGGTACAAAGACTCCAAGAAACTAGCACCACTACACAGAGACGGGTGGTCTCTGTGTAGTGGTGCTAGTTTCTTGCTGTCTAGTTCTTTCTGCTAGTTTCTATCCAACCCGCCGGTAAAAAGTGCACCCGCGAACGCGACGCGTCCGGCCTCGCCCGACCCTTTGCAAAGAACCTTGCTATGCCTTCATAGACCCGAAGTCCGAGAGGCCCGCGAACTGTAAAGTAGAGCGACAATTGCAGAAAACTACCCTAAACTAAACTAAAAAAGCTAAAAGTCAATTTCATCGCCAGCGACCGCCCTAAACCGAGCCAACTCGTTTGTAGTTTTTAAACTCCTTATTAGCTCTGCTCGCCGTTATGCCCGGTGAAGAAGCAAAAGCCACGTGACTAACGACGTATGTCCGTGAGAAAAAAAAAGTTTTCATTCAAATTCAGCATTCAGTTGAGATTATGCTAAATGGGTAAAAATAAGCCTCTTCACCCTACTTTTCAAAATTATATGTATCTATATACTACTGAATATATACATAACTTTGCCGTATCGGGGAATCAATCTACACTCTGACTTATTATACATATATCATTGATTATTTCTATAAAAATATCCACGACTTAAGAGACATTACGACCACCGCACCCAATCAATGAAGCTTAAACATAAGTTAGCTGACTAAAAACGTTAAAAGGGCGGCCCAGTATATCAAACTTAGGGTAGGGTGGTGTAAGTTTGCGCACTTTCGAATAATTCAGTCGTAAAAATAAAATTTACGAATTAATCACAGGTTTCTTTATTATTATTAAATTGGAACTTATTGAGAAATAATTTTTAATACTAATTATTGAGCAAACATAATCACTTTTTACTTAATTAACAAAAAATCAGAAGTCTAGACTTGCGCAACCTTACACACCCCGGTGTATAAAATTGCGCATAGGTGGCGGGTAAGATTGCGCAGTGTCAGTGTCCTGAAGGATCAGGCTAATTATTTGCATAAATCACATTTAAATGCCCCAAAACCCAAATAATCAGTACATTTTTCGTGCCACCACACCTGGCACGTTTCGCACTCGATCCAGTCTTCTTTTATAGGTTCTACATAGACTTCAGTGCATCCTCCACAACTCCATACTTTTTTTCTTGGTAAAGTCTTCGGTTTTTTAAAGTCCTTTTTAGCTCGCTTCGGATTAGGCTTCTTTTTTTCATTATATTTATCTTCTAGCTGGTTTTTATAGGGTGAACTGCTTATGACTTCGGCCTGTTTATGCTTTCGGTTAGTAACTCTCCTCAATTTCGATCTTGGAATTGGGACAATATCTTCAAACGAAGGACTCATCTGCGTGCTCATGTTCGCTTTATTAAACCTAAATCTATAGCTCTGTGAGGGCGAGGCAGGCTGAGATGTTCCTGCCACGACTTCCATAGATGAGACAATCGTGACCTGGCTAGGTGAATCTTTCACAGATTCCACAGTTTGATAAGAAGTACTTGCCACAACTTTCACTGGTGCTTCTGCTGGGATCTCTGCAGAAAACTCGTCATCTTTAATTTCAGTAGGGTTGCTATTCTCAGGGTTCTCCCGTTCAGTGACGGTGCTTGCCATAAAATCAGCATCTGTGAAAATGTCTGGATTCCACGGCCATATTCCAGTTGATTTAAAGCTTTCTACTCCACAAGCAACAGTTGCAGCTTTGTAAAATGCAGGAGTGAAGATTGAAGTCACCTGGAATGTCGTTATTGCTCTTCCTGGGTGATTTCTGAGCCATTTTTCACATTCACTGGCATAGTACTTCTTCAAAGCACCGTGGAAACCCCTATCAAGAGGTTGCATTTTATGGCTACAGTGAGGTGGCAAAGTTAAGACAACGATGTTGTTTTGCCGGTAGAAGTCAATAGCTTTAAGCGAACAATGTGACGTGTGATTATCTAGAATCAGCAAAACAGGCTGATCTTTGGACGGCTTAGTATGGTATTTGAAATGCGATAGCCAGTCTATGAAGAGATCCCCATTTATGAAGCTCGAGTCAGACACCATTCCAATGGATCCGGCCGGTGCACCATCGATCAACTCTGCTTTCATTCTCTTTCGCTTAAAAATGAAAGCTGGTGGAATGAAATGACCCGTTGCAGAAACTGCATTGACAGCTGTTACATTGATGCCTCTCTCTGCACTCGATATTTTATTTACAGCACGTTTTCCTTTGACGGAAAGCACTTTAGGTGGTCGGTTTGGCACTGTAGACATTCCGGTTTCATCCATATTGTAGATGGATTGTGGTGGAAATTGGTATTTGTCCATCAAAGCCGACATCTTCACATAAAACCGTTCAACCTGTGGCCTGTTAAACCCCATAGCACGCGCAATGCTCGTGGAAGTTGGCTGTCGAAGAGCAATTTCGGGATGGCGCTTCATGAATCCACGAAACCACTCTTTCCCCGAAATTTTTGTATGTGTGTTAAAACGATGGGGTATTTTATACTTTTCTGCATACTCATAAGCTGCGCTCTTTAATTGTTTGACTGTCAAGCCGAAAAACATTTCATCCAGGGTTATCAAGTGGTCACAGAAACCTTTTTCTACCTCTGCACTAAATGTAGCGTCATATCTACCTAGCTTGGTTGCACATTGTGGTTGCTGCAACCGGTATCTTAGTGTTGACTCAGCCATTCCTAAAGACAAAGCAACTTGTCTCTTGCTTTCTCCTTTTTCAATACGTTTACGAGCATCTTCGATGGTGGAAGGTGCGCAAATTTTACGGTCAGTTTTGCGTGGTCTTCGTGACATTCTACAACAAAGTGAAGCGCTATTGAAACTAATGAAAACAAACAAAATTTATTCATAGAAATAAATACGTGTTGTGGCGTGTAAGTCTGCGCGCGCAATTTTATCCACCCCCTAAGTGCGCAAACTTACACACTTGGCCTCCAATGCACCCATATTGAGACTACTGCCATCTATTAGAAAATTGTTAAACTACTTTGTCACTAGTCAAAATTTTAACAGTAAACACAAGTAAAACAATCAGTAAAACATTGTAATTCCAACAGGTTTTTTATCAGTTATAGTTGCAAAATGACAAAAAATTAGATCAGAGAGCTACAAAAACTTTGAACTTACCTGGGCTTGCCGTTTTCTTTCGTATCTCAATATTTTTTCGGGAGCGCATGCCGGCATCCAAAGCAATCAAAACACAACTGAAGTTAGCAGCGTGTTTCACACTGGTGTCGAGTAATGACGAGTGCGCAATCTTATCGCCCGCGCAATCTTACACCACCCTACCCTACACCCTTGATTTATTGCCCATTGCGCTCTACTCTACATTTTAATACGAACACTTTGTACTAACTCTACATAGAGTTAAATCATAATTAGCTACGTACGTGGCGTATGAAAATATTATGAGGTTGTATGAAATAGCTAAACTTTGTTAACATGAGCTTCCGCATACTCTTGATTTTGCTGGAATGGTTATAATGGTGCCTTCATTTTATATAAAGTGATACACGTGTACTGATTATGTTTATTTCTTAATCTATACTAATTTATAAAGCTGAAGAGTTTGTTTGATTGAACGCGCTAATCTCAGGAATTCCTCATCCGATTTGAAAAATTATTTCAGTGTTAGATAGCCCATTTATCGAGGAAGGCTGTAGGATAGATGTATTTAATTATGAAATTCCAAAAGACACTGGAGATATATTAATATGTGAATCAAAAACAGCGGCCGTTGCCCAATGGCTAGGGCGTTGGACTTGTGGTCGCCAGTTCGATTCCGACGAGCACCACCGACGTGAACCCACTCGTTACACAAGCATTTTAGCTTAGGACGAGGAGTTAACAAGAGCACTAGTAGACAGCAAAACTCTGCTAGTAATCTTTTAAAACTTGTTACGAAAATTGCGCGGACGGCAAAGTATAAAATTTCGCACACTTAAAGTTATTATTTATTTAATATTACTTATAGTTTAACTAATACTTCGCGACCACTAGAATACTAAAATACATCTATAAATGTCCATCAACATTACAAAAGTTTCTCCGCACAGTCATTACTTATCTCATACAACAATTTGCACCCATTTAGGCATATGGCGGAACTATAAAAAGTATCTCGGCTAATTAGGACTCAGCTTTTAGAACTACAATTAATGTCTGGTGTTTCCGCAAGCTGAGAGCTTCGCTACTTCAGTAAAAGCCTTTTATTGGACTTTTATTACTAGAGTTCTCTATCTTTAGAGTTCTTTAATACTTTTTGGTTTTATTACGCATGACTATAGGTACTGTGCAACGGTTTTCCGCGTTGCAATCAAAGCATCCGCCAATAAAGTTGATAATTAGTTACGTTAGATATTTATTTTTCTTTTTTTTTAATTATTCATTCACACATAGTTTATCCGACCCTTTTTTTTTTGTTGTCCGGGGTGAAATGCATTGACGCATTCCCACCGCCGCTGCAGCGTATTCGCGCGCTGGCAGTGGGATATGTGGGACTCGCCCTCTCCATAGCGTGGTATGCTAAACTTATACCACTTGGAGAGAACCCTTCACCACTAAAACCCCCCGGACACTCCTTCGATCCGCCGCTGGCGGGGGCCGGGTACGCATAAGCAATCCGGCCCCCCGACGGCACCCGCGGCCAGTATGGCACCGCGGGATCTCCTGGGCCACACTTACAGTGGCCCATTTGCCCAATTATAGGGACGCCTGGAGTGTAGGCGCGTCCCTACTCCTCATGGGTCAGCCTCGAAGGGAGCGGGGCCCATGTGCCCCACTCCCCGAAGCCGAGCCTAGGGTGGTAGGCGACGGGATAGTTTATCCGACCCGCTGAAAAAGAGTACGCCCGCAAATGCGACGCGCACGCACTCGCCCTCCCGACCTTGGAAATAACCTTGCGATACCCTTGTAGACCCAATGTTCGGGAAGCCCGCGAACTGTAACATAGATAGAGCGACAATAACACCAAATTCCCCTTAAAATCTAAAGTCATAATTCCCCAAATCCGCAAATGCCTTGAGCCGAGGTCCAAGTCCCATAGGGTCCTGATGCATTTAGTCCAATTTTATTTAACAATCAAATATTGAATCTGGACTGATCGGAATACATAGATAAGTGAATCTGGATACATCATGTTGAATCATGCTAAACGCCTATATATATATGCAAAAGAGCGACTAGAAGGCGGTTTGACTTAAATCCATTTTATTTATATATCCATTTTTGCCACTTAGACCTCAAATCCAATCGCCAGTCGTCGATTGCCAATCATTCATTTCACTTTTGCACTAATAAAGTTAATTGTTTGCAGGGAGTTCAAGCTGGTGCTGCGGCCAGACCCTAGCTCGGTGTTCGCGGAAGGAGCGCAGTTTCATTCTACAGGCGGGAAGGTGGACTTCAACACGGCGCATGTCTACTCGGGAACGCTGGAAGGTTTGTGGCACCTTGATTCATTTTCAGCCCAACAAAAGAATACCTATTCGTTTTGCCAACATTTCTAGATACTTTTATGGCTTTCACGTTATTTAAAGAAAGAAAGAAAGAAAAACATTGATTGAACACACAAAACGAATACAAAATAGTAATTACAGTCATTAAAATAAAAATAAAAAGAAGTTCATAGGTAAGGACAACACGTGACGCTCGGACGCCGTACAAATAAAACACAAAACATGGAATAAGGGAGAAAAAAAATAATAAAAAAATACAATAATACATACACAATAAACAAAAACAACAGTAGGCAGCGAGGTGCGGGGCGGGGCGTGAACGAAACTTATTATAACAAACGCATATGACTACAATATCGCATCAGAACGCAGACCACTCGCGCGCCGTAGGTTCGCCAGTTGTTGTTGTAACATTTTATTTATTTTATAGAGATGTAAATTAAATGTCTATGAAAAGTCCAGTTACATCCTTTTGTAATTATTTCAAATATCTAAACCTAAACCTTACCCTAAAAACTTAAATGGCTGGAAATTTTTGCCGTGTTCCGCCTTAAAACCCAAGAACATATCTTCTCATTGGTGTCGTAAGCGGTGATTAAAGGACATACAGCTGAGAGATGGACAAAAACCCCGATCAGCTCAAGATTACTTACCATATAAAGCAGCCGTAGCCCAATGGCTAGGGCGTAGGACTTGTGATCTTGTGGTCGCCGGTGTGATCCCCACCCATTGCACTACCGACATGGACCCACTCGTAAGACAAGCATTTTAGCTTAGCACGAGGGGTTAACAAGAATACTAATAGACTGTAAAATCTTTGCTAGTAATCATCATTATAAAAAAAAATTACCAATACGATCACCAATCCGCTTGCTAAGCGTTTTAGTTGTGGCAATATCCCTCTACGACTCTGACTTACCAGGTACTGTTAAGAGGAGGACCATGTTCATCAGTGGAGGTAAATGGACTGTGGAAGAAGTGAAATGATGATATCACTTTAGCATCTCAATCATCTTTGTTTTATCGCCAGGGAGAGACGTGACCAATATTAATATAAATTTGTTAAACCTTATCCAGACACCGTCTAGCCATGTCTAACCTTAGGGAACAATTTATTCACAACTTCTATATCAAACCTTATGTAAGCAATATAAAATACTCAACTATATTCAACTGATTCTTTTAATATTACATGTACCTGTCTTCATTCCGTTAAAAGTTTTCACCTAAACCAGAGTTAAAAATTCATTCTATTTCGTCGTTCATAATATTCTTTTGCTAAAGTTATTTTACTTTTATTCTGGTAAAAATTAATGTTAGATGACTCGGTGCAGATATGTACTGAATTTATAGCTGGAAGTTTGGTCTCATCTTAAAGTTTCTCATATTACGTAATCTATTAAACTCTGAAACGATCTTTTATTTATAGGTAGCGGTTTCACTCACTTTGGGCTGCTATTCAACTTTATTAGGTCGTAGCGTGATATTTTATAACCTATATGTTAAACCAGCTTATAAACCATGCCTGTCCAAATTATCAGTGAAATCGGTTCAGAAGTTTTAACACTAGAGAGAACACACTTTTACATCCATCCATACAAACTTAAGCGTTCATAAAATATTACATTGATAATAATATAACTGCTGGATTTATTATAGTTAAATTCCAACAAAATTAAACGACAACTATAATTCTGTTTTTAAAAACTTTTGAACACGGGAAAGTACACTACATATTAAATTACACAAATTGATAATTACTTATTACCCTACAAATATGTATCGCCAAAGTTTAATAAATCTCAATTTTTAACTATAATTCTAACTCTCAATTACTGTAAATAATGTTGGTGAAATCATATTAAACAAACCATCAATCTAATTACAGATTTACTACAATACGAGCATTGAACAACGACAAAATTGTTTGTTTAGTTATGATGTTGTATGCCATTACACTATCGATATCGAAATCATTATCCACCATATCCTGAATCTAATGGCATCCATTACCCTTTCAATCATTATAAATTAAGGCAGATACCATTCCTCTCGAATATTACGTCGACACCATAATTAAATTTAATAGACCTTTATCCAATACTAACCTATTATTCAAATTCCAGACAGTAATTAAAACATAAATTTGATATAATAACAGAGCGGGAAGAGAAATAATTGGTTAAACACACGGAGATGTTGCGATGAACACAATGAAACATCGCATTATCTCGCCGCAGCATCAGATAGGCATTAGTGACGTAATCCTTCGTCTTAGCCAGAACGTACAGAACTAGATGTCATACAGTAAAAAAGTTTATGTAGTAGGTTGTAAAATGTATAGGCACCGAGATAGTTCCATTCAAATCTTTCACTTCACTTCACCAGCTCGTTGTCCACTGCTTAACATGGGCCTTCTCTTTACTAGACCTTGGAGGCCTCGTTATATTCGAGGATATTGCCGTAATTACCACTCTTGGTAGGCGGATTAGTAATCGTATTAAAATGGGAGTATATATGAGCTGATAAATGCTGCTACCCATCCATCAGCTTCATGTCCCCCGCCTCTTGCGACACCCATATGGATATGGTGTGATCTATTCTAAGCCGGAAACCACACGGAAACTTACTAGGTAACCTAGCTTCTGATAACCTAGTTCGAAATAGGTCCGACATTATGTCCGACTAGATTCCATGTGAATTCAATTAATATTTGCATGAAAATTAATGTTAATTTCAGCAAATTAAACGCATATGATGTAACGCTTAAGTTAAATATATGCTTAATGCTTGATCATCGAATCAGCCCCGTGATTATCCAATTCTCAAAAAAAAAACTGAAAGGTTTGACATATTATGGATGTTATAACCAAAATTCTCAAAAATAGAAAACTGATACATTCGACATAAAATGGATGTTACTTGTATTTCTGTGTCTTGAGTAGTTACTGTTCTTAATTATATTTTTTTTCTAAATCAAGAGCTGCTAATAAGCCTGTTTAGACAGAACAAAAGAATCAATAACAGCCAACTAGTTAACAATATATTGTTAGATATTATGATACCACGAAAACATATTTTTTCCTTTAATAAAATTACGTACCTGTCTTTGAAAAATTGTAGGAGATTTTCCTTATTTCATTAAATGTTTGTTAGATATTAAAGAAGGTGCAGAATTATGAACATTGAGGATAACTAGTGGACACATCATTTATTTTTATTAAATAGGAATTTCTTTATATTTCCTCTCATATGTCTACACTAGAATTGATTAGTAACAAAATGTTTGACTGGTGCATTTAGTGGTAACAGTTAGTCCCTTCTCCATCCTAATGTTGTTGATTCGATCTCTACAATGGCCTACTATGAGAACTATGTACTATTTATTCGAAGTCTGGTTGGTTCGTAAATTAAGTTTATATAAAAAAAATATTTCTAAGGACGAACAACATATCTTACGAACATAAATAGAACTTATTATAACGGAAAGCGTTGAGTAAATGGCGCCACCAGTAAAATCCGTCAACAAAAACGCAAAACAAAACGTAATATTGTGTTTCGTTACCGCGAGGATAGTTTATTTGTTTCATTCGAACATCCAAATAATTTTTTTTTGCTATTATTCCACGCTATAACAATAAAATTAATAGGTGAAACCAAAACGTTTTAGTACATGACCTAAAAATATGTCTGGAGCATTTTAAACGTATTGTACACACAACCTGCCGGTGCCTTAGTAGACCTGAAGTCCAAGAGGGCCTCTTGGACTTCAGACTGTAAAGTAAAGCTACAGTTGCACAAAATTCCCCTAAAAATCTAAAAGCCTAATTCTTCATTCTGCCCTGAGCCAAGCTCCAAGTCCCACATTTGTGCCCGATGAAGTAGCAAAAGGCTCCTGGCTAAACAAATAATGGCCGGCCGAAAAACAAAATGTACACACAATAACAATTATTATTACTCAATTCTACTGTAGGTATTTATTTTATTTCTCAAACAGTGCCTTTTCCACAATAATGGCGGATGAAAACTGTAATCACCATAAATCAGCAGCTCGTCAGCCCTGTACAAGAACTGTAGCCACCGAGTCACGTCCAAGCCTCCTCGTTTGTGCCAATTCATGCAGACTAAATACACAAGGAGAGAGCAGACCATCTTTAGCTAGATTTTATTATGAAACCACGTTTATAGAAATGTTCGATTGATTGTAATATTGTAAGGTAAAGTCTATTTTGCAAATGACATTGGCTAGTTTTTGTCGCAGAAAAATATTAAATTTGAATTATAACAGGTCTATACAATGCCTGCTTGGTGACTGAATTAAATTCAGACTTCTAGTTTTATTCACAATGAAGTTAGAGGATGGTCGAAAATGGCCTGAAGTGCTTCGAGAAAAGGATAAAAAAATCGTTTTTAGTTTGGTGTAATCACGTTAGTCCTCTGATATCTGCTAGTGTAATTAGTAAAATTCCGTAGTTTATCTTATATTTAAAACAAACACCGATTAATTATTGCTTTTGGACCACATTTTTAATTGTAGGTACAAACTTCATAAAACAAGCAATTGTTCCAAATTTTCATCATTGTAGTTCCAAATTTTCATAACGTTCATTTTTATTTCAACTCGCCATTAACTTGTTCGGGTGCGGCATTCCATTGTTTTCCTCAACTAGATTTTGTATGAGCAATGTTGTTATCGTTAATTGCAAGAAGTAGGGAAAAGGATAAAAGAAAGTATTTTTAGAGTACTTAAGTACTCCTTAAATTACTTCCTTATTGTTATTATATTATAAATAAACGAGGCTTAATAAAACGACCCAGGTAATTCATTAAACAGTACCTTTTTTATAAATTACCCGTCACGTTAACGTCAATCAAAATGTATATTTGTACGCATATTTTTAATAGTCGTAAAGAGCTAACATTTGTTTTTTGTCCGCCCACACACATTTTAAAATTTGTTGCTTCGTCAGTAAAAAGCCACCTGAACCTACACGGGCAATATTAGTCATGTCCTTTTTTTTGCCAGCTTTTATAGTAAAATAACCTTTGTTTTGATTTAATTATTAAAATAAAACAAAGCACTCGAGACGTGCCTCATCCCTTCACTTATTTCTCAAGTCTTTGAAACAACCAATTAAACATGAACCCAACAAACTTCTACATTCTGAGACTAACTTAATAAAAGGAAATTATGTGCTACGACTTGCGACCCATCTGGAACGTGGAGACAAAGTGAATTTTGAACAAATTACTTCCAAAGTTTAATGAAGTATGTTTCTCATAAATTCGTCCTGTTATAATTATGACACTAGTATACAGGTACAGTTAAGTTACATCATAAAGGAGATCTGAAAATATTTCTAGCCTATTTCAAAGTAAATTCCAAATGGAAACTCATTACTATAAATCAGAAAATTGATTTTATTCACCGTTCAATCATTTAAGATCTTAAATCCTCTAAAAAGACCTCGTGACTTGACATTAAATGCACATCATCATTACTCAGATCTTGATCCGAGGACTCAGCCGAGCGTTAATTCTGCCCATGAGCTCTTTGAGACAATCAAATGTCGCGTCGTTAAAACATTGTGCAGATATCTTCCAACTTTGAGAGCTTGTTTGGCAAACCGATTTTTCCTCATTTCCCTTTGAACGAAATGAATGAAGGGGGAAATTGTAGGTGGGAACAGTAATTACTGTTATTTATGAGCGGTTTCAATCCCTCCCGCTGCGACTGCAAGTTGTGATTTTAATTCATTCAGAGTCCCGAGGCTCTTTGCACCTCGAATTAGTTTGCATAAAATATCGTCTGCCATTTATTTGAGCGTACCTCCTAGAATTTGTTTGTATTTTAAAGCTTTATTGTGAAATAGTCAAGTCTTTGAATTAATTGTTGGAATTGTATAATTCTTATTTATGTCACAAAGATATACCTGAAACTTGACAAAGCAATTTGAAACAGCGACATTAACTAAGTTATGTCTAATTGAAGACGAGTCTATAAATAGACTCGTCTTCAATTAGAGATTAGAGATTAGTTAGAGATTAGTTATTCATAGAAATAATAATTTAGGTTAATTTTATTGTTAATATAGTTATTATATCAACAGTTGATATAATAACTTTATCAGTCCTAGAGTTACTCTAGAACTGAGAAATAAAAATAACATGGATTGAACTGAGTAATATCGTCAAAATTTTATTTACAGGTGATGAATCATCCCACGTGTACGGTGTCATCACAGCTGATGGTCTCTTCGACGGTACTATATGGACACCGTCGGAAGAGTACTACGTGGAGCCCATATCCCGGTACAACATCGACCATCCCTCCATGCACAGCGTCGTGTACCGCCGCTCAGACGTCCAGCATCCGTACGACAGCAGCGAAGGGGCACCATGCGCATCTCATCTCCTCCATATGAAAAGAACTTTAGGACAAGAAGTCGAATTATTTAATTTTACAGACCAACCAAATTCTAAAGACTCACATCTTAACAACCACACTGAGGACTTGCGAAGCGAAATACACAGACGCAAGAAACGATGGCTCCCCGAAGACGAAATGCAAGACGATGAGCCAAAGAAAAATCCTGAATTACCTTTAGACTTAGATTTCCCTTACACTAGCAACAATGAGCAAGATAAGTTAAGTACGAGAAAACCTAAAACCAAAATTGACAAAAGTAACCTCATAACGAAAGTGCGACTCGACTCAGAAGAATCGAGACCGAAACCAAAGACGCACGTGGAAGTGATAAAAACGAAAGCAGGTGTAGTCACTGTTAGCAAAGATATAGTCAAAAAAGAGCCAGTAGGGTATACGGTTTTGTCTGCTAACGCGACAGATGACGGAAGACATGTGAACAAAAGAGCTACAGTCGATCCGAGGAAAACTACGTGCCTGGTGTATCTACAAGCTGATCACATGTTTTATCAAAGATACGGATCAGAAGAAGCGTGTATAGAAGTAATGACGCGACACGTACAGAAAGTTAACGCAATATATAAAGTAACAGGTGCTATATCATTATCGTTTGTTCAATAATATTATAAGATGTTAGCTTCTTATACTAATGATACGTTCTGTTTTCAGATTTTAATCAAGATGGAAAGCCAGACAATATTACTTTCATGATAAAACGGATAAAGGTCCACACATTAGATGCTCTGAAAGATCCCGCTTATAGGTTTCCCAATAACTACGGAGTTGAAAAATACCTGGAGCTTTTTTCAGGTTCGTTACGTTTTCAATATTCATTTAAATACTTCGACTTTATAAAATGGTTTGCCGTCGAATTGTGCGAAGTTAAGCTATTAGAGTAATAAATTAAAAGCGCCTGCGACGAAAAGGCATCCAATTGTTTCCGTTAATAATCACTTCTTACATTTAATACATTCATATTCCCAAAGTCTAACTTTAAAGTATTTTTAAAACCAAAATTACAAATTAAGATATATTTAAATATGGTCTTTATTAGGTATATAATACATTAGAACAAACTCCTAAAATATGATTTGAAGATTGCAGCTAGTCTGAACCCGTGCTTCATACAGTTAATGTAACTAATGTGTTCTTCTGTATCGAGGAGATTTTTTCAATAAAATATTTTTAATTTTTTTGGCATAAAAATATAGTTTATAAATTCAGATCATTAGGATAATAATTAAATATTTTTCTTAATTTTCAGAGGAAGATTACGACGCATTCTGTTTGGCGTATATGTTCACGTATAGAGATTTTGAAATGGGTACACTCGGGTTGGCTTGGACGGGTGATCTAAAAAATGCTGGTGGCGTTTGTGAGAAAAATGGGGTAAGTTATGAGATATGTTTCATTATATTATTTCCATTTCCCGATGACATGTGGTAAACTTGAATGGGCGTCTTTTTTTTTACATTATGTATGCATTATTTTATAAAAATATGACGCTTACACACGTACAAGATTATACCGAACCGAAACCGATAGGGATGGAGCTATCAATAAACGTAACACGATAACAGACCCGATATTTTTTTACAAAGTGTAAGAAACTAAACCACTGCCGGATACTTTGTACAAATTTATTAACTAATATTATTTAAACAAACACAATATGGCGGTAGGCCATTGAGTGTTCTCACCTTGTAAAAATATATTTGAATGTTTGTTGTTGTATCTGTCTTTGTTCAAAATATAATGAATATAATATGCGATCGATATCATTACTTATTTGGTCAGAACACAATGGCAATAGTATTATTATACTATTTCCATTTCCAAAAACTCTTATATTTGTTAATATATTTTTGAATATATATTTAGGCTAGACTTGTATAGACTAGCTCGTTGTAATCAAGGATTTAAGGGATCTAGGGCAACTGCCCCGAGGCCTCCGCAATAGGGATTAAAAATCTTTCAAATTCTGACCAATAAACTTTCATTTATTTTTTCGGTGTTGTACCTTTACATACAGTACCTACTTTGTAGAATCATGATGAATGTCACATGTCTCTGTACCTAGCGATTGACCATGTCCTGCGTTTTAACGAATACATTAAATAATAAGATCTATATTTGTTTTATCAAAATATGCATAATACGCAATTTGTTCCGTTTTAGTTTTTTATTCAAAATTACTTATTCTATAACAGTTAGCCAGCGATGTACTTTTAAATTACGCACTTTAAAGAAACAAAATTTAGATAGGCGATTAGTTCTACATTAACTCTAATTACTTATCTACTTTTTTACTTATAAAATTCATTACTTTAAGTTAAAAAAGACAATACATTCTTAAAATTTTCCCATTTAGAGGGTAATTAGTTTGTGGTCAGCGGGCCTCTTCTCCTTTGTTGCCCCGGGGCCTACGGACTTCTAAATCTGGCCCTGGCCATACTTGATAATTATAAGGTTAGTGTCGGTCAGCCTGTATTAAAAACTTCAATAAAATACCAACCATAAACATTCGAACCATAATATACGATTAGCGAGAATAACCTCAAGGCTTGTAGTTAAATTATTCATAATGGAAGTGATTAAATTTAGATTTCATTTAATTGTATATGAGCAATAAGACAATCCGTTGTTATTTTATCCACTTTCTTAACAAGGCAGTTAATAAATTAATCCAAATTAATTATTGTAAATATGAAAGTATCATTTTGGATGCTCGTAACTCAACGATGTCATACCGGTAAGATTGCGTTAAAAATTGGCACAAAAATATAGTTTTAAAATACAGATTATTAGGATACAGTAAAAAAAAAACATTTTTATTTACGTAAGCCAATTACAGGCACTTGTAAATCGTCAATCATTATTTGAAAATTACACCCGAGTCACAGCTAACTAAATTAAATCTACACTAAAATTATAAAGAGAAGAAAAAAATTGTTGTTAGGTACAGC
Organism: Nycteola revayana; assembly: GCA_947037095.2. Lineage (NCBI taxonomy): Eukaryota > Metazoa > Arthropoda > Insecta > Lepidoptera > Nolidae > Nycteola > Nycteola revayana. The sequence continues at coordinate 16,726,654 of OX344849.2, read as the reverse complement.
TTAACTTGAAAACTCCCATGTAAAAAATATTTAGGCTATAGAAAATTTAATATTAAGTAGGTACTTACTCGTATATTTTGTTTTCTACCAAGTTATAAGAGCCAAATATCTAGTTAAAAATACAATTTAGGTATTTAAAATAATCAGTTTTTCTCCATTTTCAGCATTACCGCGGCAGCATGAAGTCTTTGAATACGGGTATAGTGACACTCCTGAACTACGGGAAGCACGTGCCGCCTGCCGTGTCTCATGTCACACTGGCTCATGAAATTGGACACAACTTTGGATCACCGGTACGTTAAGAGATTAGATAATAGATTAGAAGCTTAATAGAAGATTAGTCGACAAGATGGCCAAGAATACAAAATACTTACCTATTTATGACACAATACAAACTTACATAAGTTTATTTTATTAATTATTTAATTATTTGGGATTAGCAAACGGTTGCACACTTACTTACAACTAGTACAAACATAAATTTGAGTAAATGTGTAACTACACCGTTATCCACGAAACACATGTGGATGACAAACTTAGCCCTACTAATTATTTAAACATTTTATAATTAACATAAACATGTAATAAACATTAACATATAATAAACATTAACATATAATAAAAAGAAAAAATGCTGAATATGAAGATGGAGGAATATGTTGGAAGATGGATGGACTGTGTGAAAGATGATATGTCTAAGAAAGGTGTGAGTATGGAAAAGACGTCTAATAGGGAAAAATGGAAGAGGATGACATACCTATTGCGCCGACCCCAAATAATGAGCAGGGCAGGAAGATGATGATAATAAACATAAACATATGCAAGAAATAATACATTTAGAAAACATATATTATGTAATAATTGTTTTCCAAATGCATTATCCAAGATCTACAGAACAAAGCTTAGCATAACACTATGTAGTGTTTCTGCCGAACCTCGCGTCGTATTGTAGTCTGTGAAAACAATAATAAACGCGAAAGTTTGTGAGTATGTCTCAATGGATGGATGTTTGTAACTCTTTCACACAAAAACTATTGAAAGGATTTCGCTGAAATTTTTCACGGGGATAGTTTAAAAACTGGATTAACTTATATGCTACAATACATCACCCTACGACCCATTGGAGCAGAGTATTTTTTACAATGGACACAAACTTTCACAACTTTTTTTTCATACTCCCGCATTTTACTTCCTTTTTTGTTCTGCTTCGGTAGTCTATGTTTTGTACGTTATACGTTTATATTGTTTGTAGTTAAGTTTCATTTAACATTTGTTAACAAACTTTTGTATAACTTTTAGCATGACCCCGAAGTATGCACTCCATTCGGAGAAGACGGCAATTACATAATGTTTGCGCGGGCGACCAGCGGGGATAGGAAGAATAACAACAAGTTTTCACCGTGCTCTCTCAGGGCCATTGATCCTGTGCTCAACAATAAGGCGAGGTCACCAAAAGGATGTTTCACTGGTAAGAGTTTAAGATTAAAAAGTTAATTTGTGTTATAAATTTGAGAGCTCAAAAGCTAAAGTCGGATGTGCTATTATACGTCAGAATCATTCATCGTATGTGCCATTATCGTAATCTGGCACGAACAAATGCTTCTGAAGTACATCCTTCTTCTGCTGCTGTTCTTATGCTGCTGAGGTCAATACTCAATACTTTATTGCATTCTATAATGAACATAGATGGTACAAAATTATAGTCAAGATCAATATGGACCCAGTAGGGCACAGCAAAATTAGAAGAGAGGACTTTTATTACTTGTATCTAGTAAGTAGAGAGAGTGAAAGAGATAGGCGACAAGTTCCAATGCCGTTAAAACCAGTGACCCCCGTGGTGTAACGGTCCTTAAAATCATATTATACGATATATTAATATTACTAAGCGATACGTTTCATAAAATTAAAGTAAACCCTCTGATCATGCCATTTGTACGGTTTATTATTGTTATTTATTTTGAATATCTAAAATACTTTATTAAGAACTATTTATTGATACTGACAGAGTTCTAGCATAGGTAACTTAAATAAATTAAAACATAATTTATTTTAGGTATAAAAAGTATATGTTACCTGTTTATGACTAATTTTATATACCTTCATTGTGATTTTTTTGACAAGTAGATACAAGTGTATGTAAATACGAAAATAAAATTGGTATGATATCACGAATTCCAAATATCAATTGTAAGATTTTTAAAGAATTAAATGTTATATTAATATAAAAGAAAACGAAGACATTTCGTCTAATCAATATTTTGTTTCATTTTTAGATTGTTTATTCTATCTATCCCATATCCTGGTTTGTAGATCACTAGTAAAAACATCGAGTTATTTTTTCCAGAGCCCCAACCGGCGATCTGCGGTAACGGCGTCGTAGAAGAAGGCGAGGAATGTGACTGCGGGTGGGCCTCCGAGTGCACGGACGTATGTTGTCGCCCCCAGGCCGCTAGACCCCATTACAAGCCTTGCACCCTCACTGAGCACAGCGTGTGTAGTCCTAGCCAGGTTTGTACTCATTGTCACTTCATTGTAATAAGCGTAGTATCCTGTAGGCTTTAGAATAATGTAGACTTGGTCTCTTTAGATTTCCACCAATGTTATTACAGAAATTATCCCCGTATAATGTTAAATATTTGGGATTCTCGAAGCTATTTGCTAATGGTAAAATAACCACCTTACAAATCGTTAATTTATTTAGTTAGTTAAGATGAAGAAATATTACCAATAGTAATATTTATTTTTCAAGTGTTACTTGCTTATTAAGAAGGTATATTCAAAATTCATTTATTCCGTAAAAATGGTTACATTTGTTTGGAATCGTCATAATTTCCTACCGTGCAGTGCGTGCCGTGGTGACTACTGAGAAACACTGCCAAAAAACTCAGTAGAACCCTCTTTTAAAATCTAATAATACATAAAAAAAAAATATTAACCTAATAACAAAATACTTTATTTTACATTGAGAATGGAGCGATTTAATCCCAAGCATTTTTGTCACAAAGATAATCGGAAATTTTATAATAAGCCCTGCTGCACAATTTGGCTTTAATAGTCATTTAAAATTTATTTATAGACAATTCTCTTATACTATTGGGAAGTTTGTTATAGAACCGTATACATTGCCCTATAAAAGAATTACTTATTTTGCGGAGACGGCTAGCATGAACCACAAGATTATGCTTATATCTAGTATTTATACTATGTGTGTCGCTTTTTTTACAAAATGAATCAATATTTTTATGGAGCATCACAATATATTTATCTCTTTATTTTTTTCTCTCAAGCTATCTCTGGGGCCCAGTTTGTAAATAGCCGTTAATTATGCTGTTAATATCCGCGCAGCTGGTCAATTCAATTCATTGGTGCTTCAATTTAAACATCAATTTAAAAACCGGACAAAAGCCAATCTCAATCAAGAGGATTCCGCACAAAACTTAACAGAATTTAGATATTTTCCCCGACGAATGCTGTGAAACCTTGCTTTTTGCGAAATCCACGATTCTGTATAATTAGGAACCCGTTTTGGTTTTACATACAGAGAGACGGAAAACAAATCGATCGTATATAGGTACTGTTATCTCATTATGAGGAACGGAATTAAATATAAAATAGCAATATACGTGTTATTAGTACTTAATTATTAAAATAATTTAGTACTTTGATGAACTTGATTTGGTATCCTGGATTTAGAGATAAAACAAACATATAAACAAACAACTATAAAACTCGCTCGCAGCCTAAAGCTGGAAACAAATTAGAAAAAAAGTATAACAAAAATAGATTAGACATATCAATCAATCAATTTTAAAAGTAACCAAGTGTACAAAAAATGTAGGAAAATTGCGTCAACATTTAACATTAAATTTTTTACAAACGACATTTTGGAGGTTCATGACCCCACTGGCCAAACTAGCAAACTATCTGTCATTAATATACTGCGTTATAAACCCGTCCCAAGCTCCTTACTTTGCATTGAGCCTTTCACGACATTGCAGAACTAAAGTTCTAGACCCGGGAGCAGTTAACAAATTAGGGTGACAGTTGCACAAAATTCTCTTTAAAATCTAAAGCCAAGACCATTCTGCAATCACAGCGACCGTCCAGAAATTTCACCCGCCAGTGACCAACCAGCAATCAGAATAAATTTTCAGGCCTCATAGGTAGTTTTGGAGTATCTCCGTAAGTAATGCAAATTTCTATACCTATGTTTTCATAACAACAATTCCCAGGGTCCCTGTTGTACTGCATCCTGCACTCTCAAGTTCGGCGACAAATGCCGGTCCGATAACGGATGTCGTGATGCGGCGTTTTGTGACGGAAAACGAGCCGCTTGTCCGACCAGCCGGCACAAACCGAACCGGACTCGATGCGATAAGGAACTCGTCTGTTATATGGGAGTGAGTACATATATTATATATTAGTAGTATTTAGTATATATAAATAGATGTAGAAGTTTCAAAATCTGTTCTATAGATCCAGAGATTATCCGTCTTTGGATCTATTGAATGTTTTAAAATGTGATTCTCAACAATGAGACAATGACAGTTAGTAAATTATTTACCTTTCTCATGAACCACTATATTAATCGGTGACAGACAGATAAAGGTATGTATATAATGTAGTAGGTACCATTGATCATTATGAATCATGGAGACTTTTGCCATTGCAGTTTAATTGAAAGAAGTTTAACTTCTTAGGTATAGTACTTAAAACTTATTAGATATAGCGCACACGCTTTCATTCGTTTTTTTCTAAAATAACATTACTATTAAGAGTTTTATTGCTAACATTGGCCAACTCAGTTCAATTAAGATTTTACTAATTAAATATACTTATTTTTTCATAAGAGAATAACGACAATATAAATCACTGATCGCCACAACTATCTACAAACGGGCTCCATATAATAAATAGAGTAGCAAAGCGGGCCGGCAAAATGTATTGTTTACCGCGTGCTGCTGCGGCTGCATTAGAGAAACCGTTAGTCCGCGAGCCGCAGTTTGAAGACCACGGATATAAATAGATATGATGTATTCTACACTACGGATGAATAAGCTTCAAAACTCACAGCTACATAACTTCCTACCCAGGAGTGTACCGGGTCAATCTGCCTGGCTTACGGACTGGAGTCGTGTCAGTGTGCACCTCGTAAAGACGACCCGAAGTCGTCGTGCGAGCTGTGCTGCCGCAAGCCGGGCGGCGCCTGCATGTCGTCGTTCGACTGGAACACGCCACCCTACGACGTGCCCGACATGTACGCTAAGCCGGGCACTCCTTGCAATGACTATAATGGGTGAGACATATTTTTTTTATCCTTACTAATCGTCGCTGCCAGGTACAATATCCATAATGTTTGCAAGGTTTTCGGAAATAACAAAAAAACAGATATTTAGTTAATTAAAAAGGACTACAAAAATGTTGATACAATAACATTGACATATATGGATGGATGGATATTTGTTACTCTTTTACGCAAAAACTACTGAATTGACTTTAATGAAACATCACCGTACTACATATTGCACAAGTGTCACAAACATAGATGCACTTTGTATTTTTCTTTCAAAATCTGGTGGTTAGTGGTAGTAGGTAGATACCAGAGCAAATAAAGCTGCCTGCAATCCTGGAAGCAGGAATATGTTTAAAAGATTGTTCTGTTTAAATTGTGCTAGAACAATTGGACACAATTATGTGAACCAAAACCAACCCAGAAGTTTGATTGAATGAGTTAGGTGCACGGTATATAGTTGAAAAGCATGTGTTTTATAATAATTATATTATATAATAGTATAAACCTATATTTGAAAACTTTATTTGGTAGACGGATCGATAAAGCAATTGTATGAAGATCCTTAATATCTCAAAACTATAATCGTGTGGCTTGGTTCTGTTTCGCATAATGGCGTCCAATAGGCGTGACGACAGTATCAAAAAATTAAAGATTTAATGTTTTTAGGGGAAAGTACATATAAAAAGAAATTATTACACTTATTTATTTTTATATATTATAACCTTGAGATTAATGTGATTTTTAATAAAATAAAAGATTAAAATACTGCAATCGGCCATTTTGACTGAAACACCAATCACGGCGCATGACGTCACGATATTGTAACCATCAAAGAGAATTTAACCACTACGTTAGGTTTGGCGGACTCAATGACATTTTTTACAATAGCGTGACGTCATAGCCGACGCCATGACACTTGAAGCCTTTTTTCGCGCGCTATTTAAAATTTAATAGAAATATGGCTTAAACTTCGTTAAATTTAAATTTATTACCGAAATATTGTGTTTTTCGTACTTAGAAAATGACTACCCACGTTGCGCAAGAGGATTTCAAAATCTTGCCTCATGCCTATTGTCATTATTTGGGCGGACCATGAGTATATAACGACGGACGGACATAGTTCTGTATAATTTGTATATAATTCATCTTTATACATTTTGACCAGATACTGCGACGTGTTCCAACGTTGTCGAGAGGTGGACCCGTCAGGCCCGCTGGCCACGCTCCGCAAGCTACTTCTGTCCGACGAAAGTATCGCCGGCTTCAAACGATGGGTGTTCAAGCACTGGTATGCAGTACTGCTAATACTGCTGGCTGTTATCGCATTACTGGTAAGTTAAATGTTTTTTTTTTATAGACCTATCCCACCTTGCACATTATTGGAAGGTACACTAATTTAAAAGCAATGAGCAAAGCTGTCAAAACAAATCCACGGCATACCTACTAGGAAATGGCATTGTGATATAATGACGTATGTACTTTAATATCCAAAAGTCCTGTACCAGTCTGAACTATTGCGTTAATTCTTATAAAAATCTTGAGGAAAGATTTGATTTTTTGTTTTTATTGAATAGGATTCCAAACTACCTGACCGATTTCAAAGAGTCTTTCACCGTTAGAAAGCTATATTATCCAGGAGTAACATAGTCTATATGTAAATATGAAGTTTCCATGGGAACTGGAGGTACGCGGGTAAAACCGCGCGTGAGTCTTCTTATACATTTTTTTATGGACATCGAGTGAATTTGAGATAGGTATTTGCTGCTATATAATAAAATTACTTTTATTTTACTGTCATCAGCGATGCTGCAAGGCACTTGAAGTTGCCATCGATACGGATCTCAAATGTTAATGTCTTTTAAGTTTTTATCATTCTTCTGGGAAGGTATATCAAATTTGATTTTATTGTATGCTACAGTACAAAATACTAGCTCATTTGTTATTTAAAAAAATATTATGTATGCTAGAAATATATCATCAACAACATAAAATTCATTGCAGTAATTTCTCATTCTAAAAAATAATTTTACGCTCAATTTAGGCTAGATATTGTAGAATAATTACAATTTAAACTGGAAGGCGCTGGCATTAGTACTGGTGCTAAAGTTACAGTCTTAGTGCAAAAGTAACGAAATACCTTAATTATTTGTTTATAGATTGTGAAAATAAGTGTAAAATAAAATTGTTACTCTAAAAAAAAATAACGGCTCTTCATAATTATTGCCATACAAGTTGCACAAAGTTTTTGCTTAGTTGATTCTTAACTCCTCTAGTATAACAAACAAAAACACTCCAAAAGCTCGAATAACTTGGTTAAGTTAAACTACCAGATAGTTATGACGGTAAAATTGAGGAAAAGTAGCGCCCTCTTGCGCAGACTGCTTTATGACCGGTGAAGTAGCAAAAGCGTCATATCTAACTAAATGGACCAAATGTACAGAGCCTTCCTACCAAAATATCTCAATCCTATTGAGATATTTTGGTAGGAAGGCTCTGTATCCGCTACTGAAGATCGACTATTATTTTAGTTTACTTGTATTTATTTTTCAATCCTCTATGTTAATATTTCAGGTGGCAAGTACACGTCTGCTAGGACGGCACGGCAAGAAACTCAAGTCTGTAACTATCATTCACTCCTCCACTACTGAAACAGTTCGCTTGCCTGACGCTGCGGATCAAGGTCTAATAGTTCATACAGCAGTCAGGTTAGTTCATCTTTTATTTAATACTTAATTCAATTTATTTTAACAGCCCGTTTATGTCCACTGCAGTACATGGGCCTCCTCTTAACAGACCTCCCGAAACTTAGTTTGCAAATAACCTTCCGATGCACTCGTAGACCCGAAGTCAGAGGCCCGCGAATAGTAAAGTAGAGAGACAGTTGGACAAAACATCCCTAAAAATACTACACAGTCCCTCAAACTCAGGTTGCTTAGTTTTTAAACAATTTATTTAGGCTGGAGCTCTGCTCGCCTTAATAGCCGGTGAATTGGCTAACTACATGTCCGTCCGATATTGAAACAGATATAGCTAGAGTCATTAAAGGATATTGATATAACCACATAGGTGGATTGGTAATCGTTTTAAAATTACCACCTTAACCTTACTTAACCTTGAGCTGATAAATGCTGCTGTCCATCCATCTTAGCATGTCCCTTAATCGCTTGTTAGGACACTCTTGGTCTTTTCTAAGCCGGAAACGTCACAGAATACGGTTAGTACACTGAGACTAAGTTCAGTTTAATTTCTAAAATGATTTGAGTATTGGCAAATTACATATGAATTTTGTACTACAGGTCAAAACTACCCTTAAAGAAAAAAGTAGCTTTACGCACTCGAGCATATCGCAACAAGAAGGACCATAAGAAACTAGGAGACAAGTCATCTCCGCTACATTCTGCCAATAAAAAGAGGGTAAGTTCATTCCAATGATAGATGTTTATTTAACTTCAAGCTGAAATATGAATAGAATTGTGAAATTTTTAAAGCGCCTTTTAGTTAACAAGATATTTTTTGGCTGAAATACGAAGTATAAAGTGATTTTTATATGTATACATTTTGGGTCACATTTTAAATAAAACTTGAGTAAAATTAAGATGAAGACAATAATTATAAAATTCAAGTAACTTATATATTGTATCCAAAAAATAATTATTCTAATATTTTTTAGAAACCCAGCACACAAACTAAAATGGAAGAAGTTCCAAAAATAGCTAAAGAAAGCACAGCCATAGTCACAAACGCCGAAGGTAAATCTCCTAAGCACGTGATACTGTCCAAGCACAAAGGAAAAGTAAAGAAACGTAAATCTAAAATGAAGAAAGAAACTATAGACTACAGTTCCATGCAGAAACATCCTTCCACTCCGATCAAAGACAACGAAGCGTTGAGCAAAGTACAAAGATGGCTCCTGAGCTCGCCACAACCAGCGTCCATCCCCAAATCTAAATCAATACCAGTCGGCCTGACTGAAAGAACACACCGACAGGTACAAAAGGGCACAAGAAAAACTAGACCGTCCAAGAGCGCCACCAACTTGCTGTCCGGAGAGAAGACCAGACTGCAAGTCGTATTTAAACCACCATTTAGGTTCAGTGTTAAAATATGTAAGAGCGACAAAACCAAAGTGGTCCTTGACAAGTCATCCAAACCCGACGTGGACCGCAAACGTCACGATGTCACACCACAACAGACTTCCGCCGACGTCCCGAAAGCCAATCCATCCAATAAAACCGCTAAACTATCCATGCCCGCCAGGAACGCAGAAAACGTAGCGACTCCCAGCGCGCCCAAACTAGAAAAGTCACAAAACGCCGACAGCCCAAGTCATCGTTACGCAAATCTACCTCGAAGCGCCAGCGACTGCAAACTAACCAAAATCGCGCCAGAAGGGAAAGCGCGCAACGGACACAAGAAGAGCAATTCGGTCGGTCAGAGGAAGGAGACCACCGACAGTCGACAGAACCTCATAGCGCAGGAAGATTTCGACAACGCCCACGTGTACGAGAACGTTCTGATGTCGCAGGACAGTTTCGTCCCGAAGAGCTGCAGCATGCCGCGGCGCCAGACCAGCGCCGGCATCGCGCGCCAGAGCAGCTACGGGCACCTGCCCCGCGCCCACATCCGCCCGCACCGCCACAGCACCAACAACATCAGCCGCTCGCGCCGCGGCAGCGCCTCCGAGCTCGAGCACTTCTACAGCGTCATCGAGTCGCTGCGCCGCAACAACGCGCCCGACACCAACACCGGCAGCTCCTCCAGCGGCAGCCGGCGCTCCGGCCGCCCCGCCGACTCGTGCCGCGTGAAGCGCCAGTCCAGCGAGGCCGAGTCCAAGGGCTTTCAGCTGGTGGTCGGCAAGGACAAGCTGAAGCGGCAGCTCAGCGACAATGAGCTGTGCAAGTCGCGGGTGCAGCTGGCGATGCCGATGTCGGCGGGCGCCGAGCCGCGGCAGGCGTTCTGCTGGGCGAGCGGGGACTGCGAGGCGTCGGCGGCGCGGCCCAAGCGGCGCCCCACCTACACGTTCGGGGAGCTCAAGCACGCGGCGCCCGACGCCGCCCCCGCGCCCCTCGACGAGCCCCGCGTGTCCCCCGAACTGTTCTTGAACATGATAGACAAGTGAGTGTTGCCATAGACTCTTGCGAGCGCGCGAGTGACCTCGGACGATTGACGTGTGTTTTAGATGACCATTCGCGAGATTTACTAATGTCGGCCGTTGTAAATATTGTAATTTGCTTTTAATATTATTACTAATGTAACCTGCCACTGAAACGGACCATTGCTCAGTTGTTCTCTCGAAGAAAATGTGCCTGCGCTGAATGATTACGTAAACATATTCTAACTTAAAGTTCAGTCATTTAAGTTGTATTAGTTTTATGAGATACGATGTCATAGCAACGAATAAAATAAAATGTATTTATCTTATTATTTAATGGCGTTGCGCAAGTGCACTAGAACTGGCAATGATCTGGTTTCACTGTACGATCTCTATGAAATGAATCTCTATTTTTTCTACATGCTATGTATTGTACAAATTTACTCAAACCTATGTAAAGTGTTCATGTAAGATTATTTAATTACTTCAACAATACTTTACATTTTATTTTATTTTTACTTATTTTTATATTTCCTAACTTTTTTTTATTTAGATAGTCGTCAATTAGCATGTCAATCTGTTAACATAATAGTTGTCTAAGAAGTTCGACTCGATATTCAAATTAATAAGTATCAATTTAGTAAACTTGACTTGCGTAGAATTCTATTGCTATGCAATCTTTTGCAACCAAGTTTACTTGCAGTAATCTGCATAGTATTGACTACAAGATAATCATCGTATGACGTCACAAATTACAACTATTTTTGCTAATCTATAATCAATAGCATTTTGTCATGGCAACTATAGTTTCGGTAATAAATATAATGTGGAATATTTCAAAATGCAAATTTATTAATATAAATTAAATTTTATCACTTTTTATTGTGATAGAGTAATTTCTATTACCATAAAAAGTGATAGAAATTACTTGTGCCAAATGCACAATATTTTTTATTATTATCTGTCGTGTAATTTATAATATTAAAAACATATTTTTAAAGCTTTAATACAAATATTTGTAGCCCATAATGTATATGATTATAGATATTATGAGATTCCAATATTCGGAATGCAAAATCATAAACAATAGAACTCTACGCATTTCTAAAATTATGAAACAATAAAATAAATTAATAAATTAAAACGAACGTGAAACAGTTTTATTAATAAAAATATTTTTCTATAAATATTGGATTTAAACGAACTAACAGACATATAATAAGATCATATTTAACTGAACTCATGGCTGTAACTTTTTTAATTGAAATACTTTGTTTTGCAATATCTGGGATGGAATATCGTAGTTCATAATACTGTAAGTAAATAATATCTCTTCTAAATATTGTAATATTGTTAATATGCTGTCTAGATCTTAGGTACAAAAGTTTTACTAAGTTCCCGCCTAAATTATGATACTTGTGATACCTACATGACGTTTGTTTTTTTTCTTGGTCCATAAACTATAATTAATTATGATGTAGCAAAGAGGCCGTAATGCAAGCTGATATATCAACATTTATGTCACAATGAATGCCAAAAGTTCTCAGATGGGAGCGAAGAGAAAAAATAAAGTTGGTTAATGAGAAATAAAATTTCTTACAATGTTCGATGTAGAATTGTTCATAAGTAAACTAAATGTGGGAATAGCAGCAATAATTAAACATTATTGTAAAAAATATCAGTGAACGCTTATATAAGGTGTAACATAGATGGAAATATTTATTATATATATATAATTAGTATTTTATCTTGGAGCATTATGATATTAAAACTTAGATCGATGGTCAGTATACCAAAGGGTATACTTACATTAAAAACTGGTAAATATATAAAGCAATACAATAAACAAAATGTTTTACGTGCCAAGCACGGCCAATCCTAATACAGGCCAGTACAGTATTAAGAGACCATCATATTTACTTTACCTCAGATACAGACATAGTTTATTTTAAATTATACTTGTGTCATATTCGAGCAAGTAGTTCATATGGAGTCTCTTAAAAAGTTTGTGTTACACCTTGTAAGCCTTAATTTTAATTTACTAATACACCGCTATATTACAGTATTTCCACTACAAATCAATTTAATACGTACAATATAATTATAAATACTAATTAATGATCCAGTTATAATCTGATCAAACGAATTATCAGTTATATCAAGTTACGGCGTAAGGTCGTATGTATGTTTATATCATACAAATATTATTTTAATTTCTATCTCAGATATTAATAAGAATGTGTTCCAGTATTTTCGTGACACAGCGGTAATGAGCTTCGTATTAGGGAGGTAAGGGTAAAGCGAGAAAACCTAAAATGTATTATATAGGAAATGATTTCTAAGAAGATCCTAATGTATTGGAAATGTTACAAATTTGTATTTAAAAAATACTGAAGCGGGTTGTGTTTGAATATAGAGGTATTATCGCTTATAGCAGCACTGCTATATCAATATTCATTAGGCTTTCATTATTTTTTATAACTGAATAACATTGTACAAAGAAAGAATATTTGAATAATAAGCGGCTCTCGCATCCAATATAAGATTAACTTTATATGAATTTAATTTACACATCCTTTTCTCCCTTTTTAAAATAAATTATGGTGTCGGTGCTGGTTTTCATATGAGGTAAATTTGAATTATATATCAACATTATATTAATTAGCAATGCTGCTACTGCCGATATGAATGAATAATCTTACTATATTCTACACTAACTATATTATATACTTTATATATGTGTAAATTATAGAAATCTATTCGACTTGAGTTGAGGACTAACTCATAAATCTATTGATAACTCTTCCTTATTGAAATGTTCAATTTAAGTATCTATATGTTAATTGTGAATTTTATATTATATAAATAAAAGTGATTAGATTATATATAATTAATTATTGAATGGTTTTATAGTTCGTAAAACATATTCCATATATATGTATTACACTTTTAAATTATTAGTAATCCTTAAAATAAATACATATGCCATCAATCCAAAAACCAGTTTAAGTCATATTATAATTCAAAACAATGTACTTCAATCTATCAATCAGCCAATCTCTGTCTACTGCTGGACATAGGCCTCCCAATATTAGCGCCATAACACGCAGCCCTTCGCCTTCTGCAGGCCTTTTCAGGTCATCGATCCACTTTACCCTGGGCCTCCCTACGTTTGCTAAAACACGGTCTCCACTCTGGGATGAGTCCAACAACTGTCAGTCCTTCTACACACAGGACCAGCCCATTGCCACTTCAAATTGCTTATTCTATGGACTATGTCGGTAATTTTAGTGTTCTGTCGGATAACCTCATTGCAAAGTTTATCTTTTAGAAGTTCCACAACTCAACTCCTCAACAAATAACCTCCAAGTAGCATAGTTCGTTGAGCTAAGTAGGTACTTTGAATTGGTGGGCTAATGTAGCACAAATTGTAGCACCTAAGTGTCCATGTCGCCACACCGTAGATAAACACATAACTTTCAATATACTTAGATAAATTCCTGGACGAAGTGATTGACTATCTATATGTATTTATTATAAGTACAAATTTATTTCTAATTAAGGTGCTTAGTATGAGACGAACGCAAAATATTTTCTTTTATATTCCGATGCTAGTACACTTTGCATTATTAAGTGTAAGTAGTTACTAACGATCGCTGCATTTATCGATCGATCGGAAATTGTAATTACAGTATTTCTTTTTATGTATAAAAATAATAATTTAACAATACCGTATTTTGTGACATTGTCTGATATTTACGCATCTTCTGACTTTAATCTCACAGTATTTGTTCCAAGTGCCTTATGAACAAATCATTGCATTCCTGCTTACTTACATTCCAAATTTATTGTTTTAATTGATTTGTGTAAGTATTGTGTAGGTATATGATTTTTTCAAACCAAACCCATGGTGTATTATAATGGTCTGAATGTAATATTACATACAGCATTAATTTTTCATTTTGAGTACTTAATTAGACTGTGATAGAATACTTTTATACGATTTATTAGATTTGTTATATCTTCGAACCTTAGTTAATTAATAAATGTTAATTAAAGTGGAATTATCCAAGATGAATACAAATTTGTAATAAATTCATTTTCTAACATTCTACTATTTTTTTCTGCATTTTTTAATGGATTAAAAGACTCCAAGAATATAATTATTGTGTTGTTTCATTACTCCTTATAATAAAACAATAAAAATAACTTTCGTGCCTTTATTTATACATGCCTACTGTACTAAGTGCCTTTGCCTGCCAGAGGCTCTATTTCATCAATCAATTTGGCTATAACGGGCATTAAATAAATGACACTCGATAACAGTTTAAATATAAGAGAATCAGCAGAGTGATAAGTGTGATAACCTCATCTAACAATAATGTAAAGCCAATTTTTTTCTGAAAAATGTTGGCCATACGTTGCCAAACGAATATCAAAGTAAAAAATAAAATGTTTAGGAACATCATAAATAATACCTAGAGTGTGACGTCTATTAAAACCTCTTTTCAAAAACCATAAACACATTCTTGGCAACGTTTTAAAATTCATTTCTATCAAATATTTTTTCGCTCTTCTTTTTTTTCAACCTATCAATGTAACGTTGACATTAACATTTCGATATACTTTCCTGTGATAAAAGTTTATTTGTCATGATTATTTTATAACATCCACTAGAAATGGCTCCAATTCGTTATAGTCTGCACTATGAAGACTATTCAGAGCATTTGATGTCGAGATTTGGGAAACTGTTACAAATGCAGTCTCTGGTAGACATGACACTTATGTGCAGTTCTCACACTTTGCGTGTGCACAAAGTTGTACTTGCGGCGAGCAGCGCATATTTTCAGGTAACTTATTTAATAAATATAAAAAGGTCTCTTTATCATTAAAATGACGATTGATATATCGAGGCACAACTTATACACGACCAAATCATTTTTAATTGTGACAAAGTGTTAATGATATTACATTGCCATTTGCACCTGTATGGAATAATTTAAGTAGGTATTTATTAATTAATGAATACCCCAAATATATTTTATTATATGGATTAATTACCTTTTTATGGATATGGGAGAGGACGTAGAATTCCAACACCTTTGGAATTGTTTATATAAAATCACTAGCTTCCCGGGTGCGGTTTCACCCGCATAACTCCCGTTCCCATAGGAACTTCATAATTATATACATTTTTCAAATCGGACTCAGTTCCTGAGACTAGCACGTTCAAGCAAACAAACTCTTCAGCTTTATATATTAGTAGATATAGATGATAAAGCAGAAAATTATATATCTACCTGACAACAGAAGAGGTAGGTAGGTATATTATCATCACTTACAATTTAAAAATCTTTTAATTTTAGGATGTGTTACAAAAACAAACTGGAGAGCCATTAATTATTTTAAAGATGCGCTTCAGCGTAATGAAATGCTTAGTGGAGTTTATGTACTGCGGGAAAACTCAGTGCTTAGAGGAAAACTTGGATGAACTGGTGTCCGCTGCTCAATTCTTAAAAATTAAAGGGCTATCGAAGGTCACGAAAGAGGGTTTAGGCATAGCTAACAATAGTAAGTAACCATGTATTATTTCCAGCGAATAAATTAAGTAGGTAAATAAGTTTGTATGAATATACGAGACACAAACGAGGTAGGTACCAAGAAAATAAATTGTCAATGCATAGCTAAAAACACCACCCAAGATATATTTTTTCTAGTCTTACCATTAATTTACATTAGAAATGCCCAAATTTTATTATTTGAGAGCCAATACGCTACAGGCCATAGCCTTCTAGAATTGTCATAGCCATATAGTCATACTCTATGTGTAGAGGCATAACTGCTAATTTGGTCCTTTGAGTCGGCGAAGCCCCGTTGGTTGCCTCGGTTCCTAATATAAAATTAATTTCACTTACTTGTCGTTAAGGTGAGATCCCAGCCTTCACACCGCCCGTAGTGATAAACAGACCACCTCAGTCTCTCATAGATTTACATTCACAGGTAATAATTACATTTACTATTGTAAAGTAGAAAATATAATAACATTTTCCTATTAATAACCATTACCGTCTAAGATACCTAAAAGTTTTGATTTAGTTACTATCACAATTAACCCGATTTCCATAAAACTTTTTCGACATACCCGTATTATTTGCATAGGTTCATTGTTGGATTCCGCTATATTGTTCCACTCGTAATTAAGGACCTTCGTCATGAAAATATAGCAACATAGAAAACTACCTATACTTTTTTTGACATATGTAGTCAGCCGGGTACGTATCAAAATCCCGAAAGTTCATAATACCTATGATTGAAATATCGACGTCCAAAACACCGAAATTCAAAATACCGAAAGTTTTAAATGCCGATAGTCGTTATATCGAAACACAAAATACCGATGTTCAAATGCCCGAAAGGACGAAATCCCGAATGGACGAAATACCGCAACTCAACTGTCTGCAAGTTCTTCCTGATTGGTCGGTCTCATTTAAGAGCGACCAATCACGACCAACCGTTCTATGTCCCCGTAGAGTTAGAAATGAAATAGATGTGTCACTTAAATAAAATAAATTTATTATTTAATAGGAAATCAGAAATCCTGACATATGTTAGAAACCAATTGTAACGAAATATTTATTCTTCAAACACAAATTCGTAGCGCTCGCCGGCCGCTGCCGCGGCACCGCTCGCTTCGCTCGCTCTGCTCGCGCGCGGTTGGTCGCAGTTCTAACATAACCTAACCTATTTCACCCAGTTCAAAATGATGAAACATACAATCTGCCTGCGTCTAGATAATTCGGGATTTTAAACTTCGAGATTTTAAACTTTCGGGCAAATGAACTTTCTGGATTTAAAACTTTCGACCAAACAACCATTCGGCGTTTCAATTATCGGGATGTCGTCCATCGGTATTTTAAAATTCGGTCTTTTAAAATTCGGGATTTTGATACGTACCCAGTCAGCCACGAGGCTTTTGTTACTTTACCGGACATAAAGAAAGAAAACTATATACGAATTGGCAATATAAGAATATATTAGAATAATACCTATTAGAATTAACTGAAAGTCTATAATATAACAGTAGGTAGGTACTCTATCAGAAATCCCTTGAACCCTTCGGTACGCAGTCAAAATTGTCAATTTTAATATTTTTCTGGATTGTGCAACCATTCTCCGACAGTCATTTCTGCTTTGGACTGTTCACCGACAGGACGTTTCGTTATAGAGATACTCGCCGATAGAACGTTTCACCTATGGACGTTTCGCCGACAGAATGGTTCGCATTTGTTAGTTTCGACAACAGCACTTTTCAAATATGGAATATTCGCCGCCAGAACGTTTTGTCTACGATTGTTTTGACATGGCTTTTCCACTATATAACTACAAAACTACGAACTTGCTACAAATACACAAAGGAAGAAAATGTTTTAATGTAAGACCGCCTTTGCTTTTAATGAATGGTATTTATCTAATACCTATCCATATTCGTTTATTTCGTTATTGTAAACATTGGCGAAAAATAAAAACAAAATATAAATGAAACGTATTTATTTTTTACTAGCTTTCCGCGCGCGTTTCCTCCCGCGTAACTCCCGTTCCCGTAGAAACTTTATAATAAAATATAGCTTATAACCTTCCTCGATAAATGGGCTATTTAACATTGTAAGAATTTTTCAAATCGGACCAGTAGTTGCTGAGATTAGCGCGTTCAAGCAAACAAACTCTTCAGCTTTATCTATTAGGTATGGCAAAATAACTAATTATTAGGTACCAATTCTTTGCGTTTTTATACTCGTGATAATTTCTCAACGAAATGTCCGATTGGAATAAAACAAAAAGTATTTTACTTCTACATAAATACCCTTCATAACATAATGACGATGAAATTAATTTGGATAAGGATTAATATAACGATATATTATGTACATTTAACGTAGTTTCTTCTTCAAACGATTTAATATTTTTTTATGAACATAAAAGCGGTTATCGTGACTAAACTATGATAGTTAAATATGCTCTCGCGGACTTTTTTGTAGATCTTAATAAGACCTTCAAACTCGTAGTACGTCATTTTGTTCTATTGTCTATAGATTTTGCAGCGCACGCATAAATAGGTTTTCGATTTTACACCTTGGGTTACAAAATCGCAATATTCTTACGGATCCCTAATTTTTTGAAAATAAAATATAGCCTATAACCTTCCTCGATTAATGGACTATCCAACACTGAAAGAATTTTTGAAATCGGACCAGTAGTTCCTGAGATTAGCGCGTTCAAACAAACGAAACAAACAAACAAACTCTGCAGCTTTATAATATTAGTATAGATAAGTGGCGATTACAATGTGATTTAAAAAGAAATCTGTAATTTAGAGTTTCATTAAGTGTAGGTAATATAATAATTTTATATTTTTTAAACCTAAAAAAATATAAAATTATTTCATTAGGTGACAAATATGTGCCTATCCATTCAAATATGATTTTAGGTCACAGCTCATTAGAGCCACCCGGCACCCACCCTGCACCGCCTCGTTTGTCTAAGGGTGGACGCCACGTTATCACCAATTAAAGTCGCACAGTCAACGAGTGAACGCCGCGCGGTCAACGAATGGACATCGCTAGGTCTACGAAAGTTTGAGTAGTCTGTTAACAATTGGCACTAGGTGAAACATTCGCGGGCAGCGCGCGGTCCACTCGGGACCCGCGCGTTGGCAATTCGCAGTCAACGCAAGGCAAGCATGCGAGCAGCGAGTTGTCACCGAGTGGTCCAACCGCCGTCCGCGCGTGGAGGACCTACGACCGAGGCGATCCGATGACGCTACGGAGCTGATATAGTGAGCGCATACCCATACAAGTCAATATAGAGAATACTAGCCGCAGGAGGCGAGGCGGTGCGGAGTGAGTGCCGGGTGGCTCTAATGAGCCTCCCGCCTTTTAAGTCAATCTGATTTTATTCAGATGAATGTGTCTCAATCCTTTTCCTATAATAATCTGTCCCTTCACGCTTTCGCTTAGACATAGGAGCATTAAAAGAAAAGGCGGTCTTACATTAAAACATTTTCTTTCTTTGTGTATTTGTAGCAAGCTCGTAGTTTTGTAGTTATATAGTGAAAAAGCCATGTCAAAATAATCGTAGACAAAACGTTCTGGCGGCGAATATTCCATAGTTGAAAAGTGCTGTCGTCGAAACTAACAAATGCGAACCATTCTGTCGGCGAAACGTTCTATCGGCGAATATCTCTTAAACGAAACGTGCTGTCGGTGAACAGTCCAAAGTTGAAACGACTGTCGGAGAATGGTTGCACAATCATTTTTCTGCGTTGATCCAGAAAATTGGACTAAAAAAATTATATCTTTATAAGTACTATATTTCTAAGGACATGGATCCTATGACCACGCAGTCATCTCAGCTACCGACAACTAGCGCTGGTCAACCAGTGGATAAACTTGGAAGAACTAATAAGGTACCTAGATTCACAAGTATTGTATTGTATTATTGTACCAAATAAAACTAGCAAAATGTTCTTTATTAAATTACCTATCCATTCGTTTAGAAAGCAAATCGAAATAATGATTATTTTAGGAGGAGATGCATGTTATAAATCATTATTTCTCATTTCTGTGGCTTTTTAGTGGCCCTTTAATTAAATATTATGCCGCTTAAATAAAAAACTACCATTTTGGAGTCAAGATTATGTAGAAATTTAATGTTTTTTTAATTAGTTGCTAGTTTTTTTAGATAAAGAGAAGTTGGCTCCCAAAAACAGCCTAAAAAACGGCTACCGCTGTGTTTCGCACGGGAACGCGCCTTAAGGTTTATATTCGTGCCCGTAGTATTGGATGTAATACTTATTACTTTAGTAATGTAAAAAGTGATAATTTATTATCTAAATTAAACTTCTTAGATGCGTGACCGCAGTATTAGATGTGTTGTAACTCACAAGGAAACGCTACTGCCTATACACCACAGATAATGTACGGCACATGCTCTAAGCTGTGGTGTAGAGGCATTAGCGTTACATTCCTGCAAAGTTTGAACAATCGCTAAATTAGACTTTGTAGTATTTATTATTAGTTCACTTTTGTCATCATCATCATCAGCCCATACAACGTCCACTGCTGAACTAGGCCTCCTCAAGGTTTTTGCCACAGTCACCACGCTTGGCAAGCGGGATGGTGACCGCAGTATTATCTTGTAAAAGACAAGGAAACGCTGCTGCGTATACAATTGTTATAGATGTTGTTATAACAATCGGGACCAACGGCTTGACGTGCTTTCCGAGGCACGGAGGGTAGTCTCTCGGCCAACCAGACCCGGATAGAAATGTCAGAATCTTCACAAAGATTTCTTGTCCGGCGTGGGGATCGAACCCATGACCTCCGAGATTTAAAGCGACCCAAATACCGCGTTACTACGAAGGTTGTACTAACTAATACTAACTACTAACTCATATTTATAGGATATGGTGGTACGCATACCATTCGATATAGATACCCCAGGGGGTGCTACCGCAGACTACAATGATCTGCCGCGCTCCATCAAACCACGGCGCGGCCGACCGACGATTAGGGTAATTTGAACCATTATATCTACTACGTACCTACATGAAATAAATAACTACCTAAATTTATAAATAATTTATAACTTGGTTAATAAGACTATTTGAAAGAGTGCACTTAGCTCTTGACTGTCTGCTGAAGACGTAATGTATTTTTCTAGCCCGTCGGATGCTTCCGCTCCAGTTATAATTTCTGTAGGTATATATGTTACGGCTAATAGCCGAAGTGCGGCTACACCTAGTAGTCTAGTCAACAAGTTCAAAAACGTATTAAATAGAAATAAAGCTCCTAAAAATATGTGCCATACCTCATTCGATTCGGAATGACGTCTAGAAAAATGTTTTTTAAGGGTATATTAGCACATAAAAAAATGCGATTGTTATTAACAAAATAAGATAAAAAAAGGTATTTAGTTATTCGTTAATAACTTTTAAAATAATGATATTTAAGGAATTTGAGAAAAGATCCTGAAAGAGGAGGAAATTTCCAATAAAAAAGTACGAACTCCCGGAACTCTATCTATATCTTCTAAAATATAAAATTCTCGTGTCACAGTTTTCGTTGCCATACTCCTCCGAAACGGCTTAACCGATTTTGATGAAATTTTTTGTGCTTATCCGGTATCTATGAGAATCGGCCAACATCTATTTTTCATCCCCCTAAATGTTAGGGGTAGTCCACCCCTAAATTTTTATTTTTATTTTTCAGACAAAGTTAGGGGTAGATTAGAGGTAGGTGTAGGGTAGGGGTAGGGTAGAGGTAGGGTAGGGGTAGAGGTAGGGTAGGGGTAGTGTAGGGTAGGGGTAGTGTAGGGTAGGGGTAGTGTAGGGTAGGGGTAGTGTAGGGTAGGGGTAGTGTAGGGTAGGGGTAGTGTAGGGTAGGGGTAGTGTAGGATAGGGGTAGTGTAGGGTAGGGGTAGTGTAGGGTAGGGGTAGTGTGGGGTAGGGGTAGTGTGGGGTAGGGGTAGTGTAGCGTAGGGGTAGTGTAGGGTAGGGGTAGTGTAGGGTGGGGGTAGTGTAGGGTAGGGGTAGTGTAGGGTATGTATCGATTGAGGCAGTACGAAGTCTGCCGGGTCAGCTAGTTATTTATAAAAAAAATTAACGCTGGAAATTGGGCTCCGCGATGGCGTTACGGCATAGGCGCGCCGCCTAAAAAGCCGGTATATCACCTTAAATATTTTTTTTTCAATATTAAATAACAATTTAAAAATTTGAATTAATTATGGTGTAATCTAGACACTTGAACGAAAAAAACGCGGTGAAAAAATTTTTTTTGTCGATTTTTCAAAAAGTTACACGATTGTTAATTACCTAACATTAATTAACAATTTTTTTTCCAATCTCTGTTTTTATAAATTACGATATAAAAGTTTAAATAGTTGATGTATAAATTTTTCGCTTCGTGGAGCGTTTTTTTATTTAGGTACTTAATAAAGATATGCAAAAAAATTATAAATGTTAATTATTTTGTTAATTATAATTTTTTTAAATGAACTAAAAATGAAATTTCTAAAAATTGTTATCAATTTTTTTTTTTGGTAATATATTATTATTGCTGTTTTCGCATCTGATATGGGTATTAATTTACACTGGAAAAAAAATAATTACGTCATTTGTGTCTATTTGTTTATAAACAAATAGACTATTTCGGGATAAAAAAAAATTATTTTTACTATCTTATAGCATAGGTGAAATGATGATTTAAAAAAAAAATCTTTAGTAATTTTTTTTATTGTTTATAATCGTTTTTTTAAATTTCAATTGTTTAAATAATTAGTTAAGAAATTATTTTATTCTTAAAAATCATCATTGGAATAACAGAGAAATATTTTTTTTTTATAAATAATTTAATTGTTTATTAACTTAACAATTTGTTATAAACAAATAATATTAACCGTTATATTTTTTTTCGAAAACTTCAAAAAAATACAAAAACAACCATATATAACAAAGTTCAGAAAAGAAAACTTTTGTTGTAAGACATACAAAAAAAAATTGTTGTAAAAACTACCCTTAAAAAACGTTTTTCTAGACGTCATTCCGAATCGAATGAGCTATGGCACATATTTTTAGGAGCTTTATTTCTATTTAACACGTTTTTGAACTTGTTGATAGACTATAGTTTTAGCCGGCTACAACTAGGTGCAGCCGACCACATGCGGTTAAACTTAGATCAACCTCAATAAGTCCCTGTTCAACTCTATTGGTTTAGGTTTAGGTTAATTTTTTTTTTACCACCTCAACACCTTTTTTTGCCGTGCATGCGTGATTGTTTAATTTAATTAAAACCTAGTTCTAACCTAGTTGATCTAAGTTTAACCGCATGTGCTCGGCTGCACCTAGTTTTAGCCGGCTTAAACTAGGAGTAGCCGCACTTCGGCTATTAGCAGAAACATATAGGTACATACACGCGACCATTCTTTTGATATTGAAATAAAACCGTACCTGTAAAAGATGACATTAATGGCAGAAACCCATCAAACAATCACAAACATATCTAATAGCTTAACATTGTGGTGCAACATAATATGTTATATTGTTTAATTATTCAGCGAGCTCCGTGGGAAGGCACAGGAACCCTAGGCCGTGCGGCGGAACGGGCGTTGATGCGGCGCGAACAAGACTCGCGCAAAGCCATACACCAGCTCAAACACTTGCAATCCAGGCATATGCAGGTTGAGGTCAGTAACATTATACATTTGAAATAATGTAGAGGTAGCTCAATCTCTCGCCAGATTTAAAGCGGAAATATCCAAAATTGCTGACAAAAACGGTACGCTGGCGCTTGGGATTGCCAGTAAAAGTAAACTGAGTTTTAAACAAGCATAGTATTTTTTTGTATGTACAATGTAATTTTGCCAAAAAAAATTGCAATGTTGCAATATTGCTTTACCAAGTTATGAAATCAATTCAATGCGACATTTGTTATAACAGGACTACATGGATAGAGTGAGTTTATCTCAAGCTGTGAATAGCATTTGTGGCCCAGAAACATCCAACAGTTATATGAACATTGATGACGATCTAATGTATATGGACCCCACTGCATCGACATCCGTGCTTGATCCGTCAAACTCTTACTCTAACTCCAACTCAAATGACGCAATGAATAGTTACGGTAATAACATCCCTACCAGTTCTGCTAATGAATCAAATACAGAAATTAGCTCTGCCATGTCTCAATATGTGAATGCATTAAAAAGCGCTGGCCTACCAACAGACTTACCCATACTATTTGAATCAGGTGACGGTTCATATGTCAATGTTAATGAACAAGTGTTACTCGACATGGTACAAAGCAGCGAGATACAATATGAAGTTATAGAACAACCTAATATAATAGAAAAAGTGGCAGACCCCAGTGAAATAAAGAGTATTGATGATCTATCTAAATCTATTGAAAGAGGAGAAATGATGGGCACGAAAGGGTATTCTAACGCTAGCTATGATAAAGACTCATTGCATTATACTCGTACAGAAGATGCAATTAATAGCTTGAATTCAATTCTACCCGATAACCTAGAAGCCTTTGCTGAGCAACAAAATTATGTGGTAATGGATCCACAACTACAAGAAACCAGTAATCCTCACGATTTCTCATGCCTTGACGGCGATATGCAATTCTTCACCAAATCTATGAGTGACGATGTTAAAAAATACTATCAAGATCCGCAATTACATGATGCGAGAGATATAGATCATTTATGTCCTACAAGTAGTAGCTTAGATACGAGCTTTAGCATTTCGTTACTTGATACTAAAAGTTCAAATCTTAGTTCGAATTTGAATCAAGAATATAATTCGTTGAACCCTGATAGTCTTAGACGAAATGACGATTGTTATGAATTTGGGCTACAACTACCACAGACCGCAGATTTTAAGGAAGATGCATTAGATTGTTTAATGGCAACGCCAAGGAGAAATGATGACGATAACGGTACTTACATAGATGCTAATCTCGAGCAACGAGCTAAAGAACGTGACGAAATAATTAAAGATCTTATGAATATAGAAAATAATATGAACATCTCCCAAGAAAATCGTGATATTGAGGACGATGCATTAAACCAAAACGACTCTGATTCTAACATGCAAGATTTTAATGCGAATCCTATGACTGTACCAAATGTATTCGATAGTGATGGAGGCAATATAAAAGATATAAATGCTATTAAGAATGATAATGGTAATGTATCTCCCACAATTATTTCAAGTGCATTGCAATGGGATAATTTGGACATACACGACAAGACTTGTACTGACAATAATGACAGTCACAGCGACACGACTGAGGGAATAGGAATTGGTGAAGAAAACTCTGAATATATAGCTCCTGTGATTGACTTAACAGATTCCATTAACGATAAAACTGATGAATGGGATGGAATTTTAAATGAAAGAGATGACATGAACAAAGAAAATGATGAACCAAATTCTCTTACTGTGCTTGCTACATCTGAAAATGATATACCATTTGCAGTTGGTTTGCTTCCTTTAAAACAAGTGCAGCCAACGGAAGATATAAGTTTATTGAAGAGAAGGAATTCCATTGATGTAGATTTATTAGATGACCTAGATGCGAAATGTTTGAAACGTAAGGTGAAATATAAGAAGTAATTATGTATTAATTATGGTACTGAATAAATAATTAGCATGTAACTTATATGCCTGTCATTTTATTATGTGATTATAATCTGTTAACATCGGTAAGTAGGTAAATAATTACATACATTTCCCATAATAGTCTAAGAGCCGTGGGAGATCAACGTTCACCCATGTGATAACCAGATGAGACATACTTTTTGTCAAATATTACCAATTAACAAACATGGCTATGATAACTTGCCTATCAAAAAGTGCCTTGCCTATCATATGCATTTGTTATAAATAATGTGGTTGACAAGGTGGTATAAAAGTACAGAACCAGCACATTTTCCACTTATTATTGTGACATAGAAATTTAAAACATAATATTTTCAATTACATAATTTCTTAATTTAATTTATGGATTAGATTTCTGAATAAAAGTTTATAACAAAACCTGGTGGTTTTTTTTAGTAAAAATCACTGTTATCAGATAATAAATTGAAAAACAATATTATTTTTACACGTTTATTTTACTTAAAACAAATACATAATATTACAATTATAATAAATTTCAACATGATTTATAAGGCATTCTCTTTTTTCAACTAGATAGTACACTACAACAATTTATTGGAAATATTGAGATTCTTAGCAGGCAAATGCGATAGGCGGGATTGGTGTACTATTTTAATTGTTTTTTTAAAAGATACAATTTGTTTACGTCTTCGATACCTTACAAAACATAAAAAATCGAAATTCTTGATCGTGTTTTTAAAACAAAAGTATTATCATATCATATAATTATACACTTCGAATTGGACTTGTTCGCAAATATATATAATTAAAAAAAAATAAAAATAATACTTGATAATCAGATCAATAAGATAATGGCTCGGATTAAAGTACTTATTAATTACCAATAACTGATACTATACAAAATATTCTCCTTATTCTATATTAAGTGATATGGACCTAACATTTAAGAAATTTCATATAAAATTACTCTTACATACAAATCAGTAATATCATTTATTAAATTACTTATTGTCAATAAATAAATTGACTTGTAATTTTACGACACAATATAAAAATATCATAATGACATAGAGATACATTGTAACACTGAGTCTTGTATTTATATCTATTATCCACACAGTTTCCGTTGGTTTAAGGCGTAATTGTAAATTATGTAAAATAATCAGTAGGTTTGTCAATGTGATGTTAAAACAAGTTTAAAGTGAGATGCAATCTGCAATGGTTGGACGCAATTACACGAAACAGGACCAACTCAAACGATAACAGTTTTGAGGTATTTAAAATGTTCACAAAAAGCTGTGTAGATCAGTCTAGCAAAGGAAGTTTACAAATATAAGTTGATACCATTTTGTAATATATTAAATACTTATACAACGTACATAATTTTGGACCATACTTAGTACTTAACTCAATTTGACCAAAGTTCTGATTCGCATAATTGTGTCCAGTTAGTAGTCCAATGTACTACTTATTATAGCAGAAAAAGCATAAAATGATTGTTCTACTAATAATGAACTGCGCTGACAACATTATTAGTTGAAATCAATTGTGAAATTTCATTTCAGTCAACTAATTATTAGTGTTAACTAGCTTGCCAGCGCGGTTGTTATAATTTTTCGTACGGTACCCGACTCCATTTTTAAGTTTTTGATAGTTACTTGTAATAGCTGCCTCTATTGAAATTGTCTTTAAAATGTTTGCTATGACAACAATCTGAAAAGTTCGAAATATGGCGGAGTTTCTTAAGGGATGTCATCATCCATATAAAATGTATGATACATACGGTAATATATTTTTTCTGGGAATGATTACGATGTTTAAACAGTTTAATAAAATAGACTACATAATATTCCGGGCATTGACGTGTTCGAATTATAAATGGTGTAACTAACCTGTCGTTGTTTAATATTTGTATTTTGTCACCGTTATCATGCACCATCACTTGAACATCCATAGTTGTATAAAGATTATTATTATTATTACTCAAAGTGCCTAAGACAAGAAAATTAATAACATTTGTGCTGCCATTATAAAGCAGAGTCTATGTGACAAAAGCGAACCTTATTACATAAAATGCCTAATTGATAAACAAAAACTAAAAAAAAAAAATATCATAAGTCATGAGCGAAAAGTAATGGCCGGATGCATATCACAACCTAATTATATCAGAATAATAACAAAAGGAATGTTTTAGTATAAGTAAAAATAAAATATTAATCATGTATGCCCAACAAATGAATGAAGGGTGTCAATATGTTGGCATCACATGTAAATAAAGATGAGAATAGAATCACTACATAAAAGCGTGGACGCAAATATTAATTATTATTTATTTCTAGAGCTCAGAAGCATAAGGTCGTATGTGCGTCAGAAACATCCGTCCGTATGCTTCTGAGGGATAGATTTTTTCTAGTCTCCTTAGACAGAAAAATAGAGAAGAACTTTATGGTGTAAAAAATGGTGGGTTATCATCACGAAATCCCCCAAATGGAGCGCATAAACAGACATAAGGAAATAAATAAAAATTGTATTTGTAAATATTGTTTGTACGCGTTACTTCTGGCGGAGTACCCGTAAGAATCTGTGTGGTAGTCTCCCATCTGGAAGGTTATAGCTGGTGAAGACATCCTACCATCGCCACCGTTGGAGTAGGCGAGCACACGCAAGTTGTACGACTTGCCTGGCGTTAGATTCATCACGTACGCTTCCAACTTATGTTCTACAGGAACTATAGTGTCGTTCGCGGTACTCATGTCTTGATCGATTTCCCATACTCGCACCTGTAATTGAAAACATAAGTGTGAAATTCCTAATGTATGTAGAAGTGGATTAATGCGAGCACATTTAGACATAAAGACGTGTGCATATCTATGCATACAGATTATAGGGCAAATATTTTCGGCATCGTACGAGAATATGATTTAAATTAAAATGCAATCATTCAATTTGCCATATCACATTGCACTGCTCATACAATTGTTATATAAAATCTTAGTATGCTGACTAATTTTCTCTCCATCATTAAGTACAAGATAGCTGCAACCAAAACCCTAGAACTGTCACTGCTTCTTAAGAAAATCCATAACCTAAATGAACATCTTGTAGGTAATCATATGTATCCATCATACCTTGTATCCGAGCAAAGGCTCTTCTTCATCAGTCGGCTGCACATATCTCCAGACCACACGAACAGTGGTCGGATTGTATGCCCACACGTTGACAGACGCTGGCGGCTTTTGCGGAGCTTTACGGAACGTACGTTCCAAATATCGCTCGCTCTCTGGACCTTCACCCGCTGAGTTGAATGCCATCACCTAAGGAAATAAAAAGAAAATATGTAACTACCAAAGTTTACATCCAATTAGCTTCCCGCGCACTGTTTCGCCCAAGTACCTTCCATTCCCGTGGTAACTTCATCATTAAATGCACAGCCTATGTTACTCCTGCATAACATTTTTTAATGGGGAAAGAATTTTTGAAATTGGTCCTGTAGTTATGGAGTCTATTTAATTCGGACAATATTTTTTCCTGTTAATTAGTAACATGAAATAAGAACTATTTGTTTTGCACTGTTAAAAAAACGTGGACTATACTATGTTAATATACGTTAAATGAAAGTACTCGTAGACAAAGCAAAAAAACGAAAAGTGAAAAAAAAAATTACTTAAATAAATTAGTACTTCATAGATAAGAACTTTAGAACATTAAAATTTATCATGGCTTCATTTAGCAGGGTTAGTTTATATAATCTACCTACACAAGTCCTTAACTAAGTCGGATGTATCTAATAAATTGGTGATCTGTCATCATTAGGTGATTCCATGGCTAGATTTCTCAGTCTGAGGTATGTTAAGAGACGTGAAGTCTGCGTCTTTATTACATAGTAGGTAAATGTCACATAGATTTGCAATTTTATAAAACAAAAACCGGCCAAGTGCGAGTCGCACTCGCGCACGAAGGGTTCCGTTTCAGTTACAAGTGCGTACCTATTTTTGATATCAAGAATAAATAAAAACGCGTATGTTTATGAAATGAAATGTTATTTTATATTTTTATATTCGAGTTGATTGAATGAAAGCTAAATTGCGGTTTACGATTTTTGACGTATTAAAAAAAAACTACTTAAAAGATCTCGTTCAAACTAATTTTCGGTGGAAGTTTGCATGGTAATGTACATCATATATTTTTTTTAGATTTATCATTCTCTTATTTTAGAAGTTACAGGGGGGGGGACACACATTTTACCACTTTGGAAGTGTCTCTCGCGCAAACTATTCAGTTTAGAAAAAAATGACATTAGAAACCTCAACATCATTTTTGAAGACCTATTCATAGATACCCCACACGTATGGGTTCGATGAAAAAATTTTTTTTGAGTTTCAGTTCTATGTATGGGGAACCCCAAAATTTATTGTTTTTTTTTTATTTTTGTGTGAAAATCTTAATGCGGTTCACAACATACATCTACTTGCCAAGTTTCAACATTATAGTTCTTATAGTTTCGGAAAAAAGTGGCTGTGACATACGGACGGACAGACAGACAGACAGACAGACAGACAGACATGACTAATCTATAAGGGTTCCGTTTTTTGCCATTTGGCTACGGAACCCTAAAAACATCAAAGCATATTTAAAGCATTACTTTTAATGAACACAATAGGTTAGGCCTTACACAAGTTATGGTTTTAGCTTTATTTATTAGAGTATAATTAATTGAATCAGGTATTTTTGAAACAATATGAGTCCACATTTTGGTTAAATTAACTTTTTTGCATTTTTATGCTGGCAAACATGCCATACACTCGTGGCCAGAACTCCTGGAGATACCCCCTGAAGAGGATAATTATAACGACTTTTTTATCAAGAAATATTTTACAAACTTTACACAATAATTATTATTGTGTAAAGTTGAAGCTAGATTTCTTTTCCATTGAAAGTAGAAATGAATGGAACAAACAAGTAACCTTATGGTACCCAAGAGACAACTGTAGAAGAAAGGGGCGCCCAAAACTAGATAGAGATAGAGCTCCGTGGAGAGAGCTGGAGGAGGCCTATGCCAAGAGCTAAGCTGATTTAAGAGACATAATTATAATATTATATTTAAATACTTTATTTTTTACCGTCTTGAAGGGCGTGATATGTATATGAAATAGATGGCTAAGGCATAGCTATTTATTTTATTTTTTACCGGCATAGTGAAAATCATAACGATAAAAATACGTACCTAATTAGGTAGTTAGGTTACGTTAGTTAAAATAGGTACCTATAATACTAGGCCGCAATCAAATATCAATGAAACGAGTGAGCGAATAGCCTAACTACCTACATAGGTACGCATTTTTACGGATACATACTATTATCAATCTATGCCAGTAAATATATATATATAATAACTATGCCTTACATATCTTCTTCATATACATACCTACATAATACATTATATATCATGCCCTATTATTTTCAAGACAGTAAAAAAAGTCATCCAGTATATATTGCCAAAATTGTAGAGAATTCTCTACAGTTTTGGCAATATACTGGATGACTTTTTTTACTGTTAGTGTTCATAATATAATAGCTCTTTTAAAAAGGGCTATTATATTATGAATACTAATATTATAAAGAGAAAATATTTGATTTTTGTTTGCATTGAATAGGCTCCGAAACTATTGCAACAATTTCAAAAATTCTTTCATCATTAAATAGCTTTAGTAACATAGGCTATATTAAATTATTAAGTTCCCACGGGACGGGAGCTACGCGAGTGAAACCGCGCGCGGGAAGCTAGTCATTATTATTTAAAAGGACCTTTAATATTTACCTTCACAAAGTAATATGTATCTGGCTGTAATCCCACAATCAGCGCCCAGTGGCGTGTCGTCCTCGACAAGTAAAAGATACATTCCTCTTCTTTATTCGCTTGCTTCCAATATTTGAGGCGATGACCGATAAGTTTACCGCGAAGCCGGTCGCGCGACTGATCTATCGGATTCCACGTCACATTCAATGATGTAGAATTGAAGGACCTCGCATAAACCAATTGAGGCGCCACTTGCGGCATATCTTCCGCCGAATATATGGTCATGATGTCGCTCTCCGGGCCAGCTCCAATATCATTGTAAGGTTGGACTTTTACGTTATACGGAGAGTAAAAGTATGCCGTCGAAATGTGAACAACATATGTGCCGATGTTACCATATTTCTTAAGAGAAAGCGATTGGAATTCCCCATTTGTTCCGTTTCGGCGCCAGAATATCTTATAATAAATGCCAGGGCCGTTTTGTAAGGATGCCGGCAGAGGCGTCCATGTTATAGTCAGATCGCCAGTCTTGCCTCCACCGCCTCCAACATTAGCTGGTGCCTGGTATGGTTTATCTGCTGGGGTGGAGAATTGCGGACTGGGCGCAGATGGTTTTCCAGGACCCAAAAGATTGACGGCTTGTACTCTAAACTCATAAATGGCCCAGGGCATAAGTGTAGTCGTTATTGTAGCGCGTTTCCTACCATTGTATCTATCAATCTCAATTACGTTAGCTACATTTTCATTTATTAAATACCAAGTTGAATTCCAATGGGTTCGACCTGTCACTATGTAACTTGTGATAGGGCGCCCATTTGAGTTGCTATCTGTCCATTCTAGTGTTACTGTGGACTTTTGAATATTTAACGTCTGCAGACCACCGGGCGGGCCTGGAGGACCTTCGATACGTAACATGGTGTGGGAAGAGATTCGTCCAATCGCAGACTTGACTACACACTCATAATCACCAACGTCCGACAGGCTAACATTGAGAATAGTAAGTTCGCCGCCTTCGATTTTGATTCTTTTGTCTGCGTATAGATCAGCAGCGTCCTTGATTCGAATGCCATTGTGGTTCCAAAGATATGCTGTGTCTAACATAGGATCAATTTCAGCATTACAATGTAGGAACACAACTTGGTTAACTTGTGTAGTGATTCGGGGCGGTAGTCTCTCGAGGAAACGCGGGGCGCGTAGAACTATCAGACGTCCTCGACTTTCATCAGTTCCATATTGGTTTTTAGCAACACATGTATAAAGACCTTCGTCGTCTCTTGACAGTTGACGAATAATAAGATTACCATTATCAGTAATAAATCTTTTTCCACCAGCACCAATTATGATGTTATCTTTTTTCCATGTGAATGTAGGTTTTGGTGCTGCTTCAGGATTGCATCTCAGAGTCACATTACCTCCCTCAGATCCATATGTTTCAGATTCCAATGGGCGTTTTTTAAATGATGGTTTTAGAGATAACACCCTCAACTGGCCAGAAGAGTAACTTGCCTGCAGTTGGTTTTTAGCCTCACATTGGAACATTCCAGGGTCTCTTGTTGGATCTAAATATTTTATAATCATAACATTATCTTGTATAATATACCTATCTCTATCTTCTGGTTCTAAAGTATCCATTGAAAGTTTCTGACTATTTTTCCACCAGGTATAGTTGACATCTGGAATACCAAATACCTCGCAGTTCCAGTGCAACTCACCTTTATTGTCCATATGTTTATCAGCTAATGGTATAGTAAAATTAGGTTTAGCTTGTACTTTAAGGAAGACACTGTTAGAAATATGTGCTCTATCATTGCGGACATCACAGATGTATTCACCTTCATCCTCCACTCCAACATTTGGAATAGTAAGAACACGGTCAAAGTTATTCAAATGAGCTTTTCTAGGCATTGCACCATTCTTTCTGGTCCAATTATATGAAGGCACTGGGTAACCAAAGGAAACACATTCTAAGCGAACCTCTTGTCCTACAACTGGTGCTTCGGGAAATACTTTAGGAAAGTTATTAGGAAACTTAAGATGTTGATAATCTGAATGTGGATATACATACAGTGGGAAGAATGGACCATTACGGCCTTGATCTGATACTTTGCTCATTACATTGCAACTGTAATTTCCTCTGTCTATAGTCTCTAAAGCAGAGAAATAAAGGCCTCCATCATAAGACACAAATACTCTTTTATCTTCTTCTACAAGGTTAGGGAAATAATTTCGTGCCCACAAGAAGTTAACAGTGGGATAGTATGATGGTGGATCACAATACATTACCTTACCCCAGTACTGGTTGCCACTCTCAACAGATCTCTTTTGATTGAACTCTCTAATGAAACCAAAAGATAAACGCACAGATTCTGACTTCACTGTACCAAATTTGTTGGAAGCTGTGCAATGGTACCTGGCATTATCATTTTCAGTATCAGGATTATAAATCATTAAGGTGCCACCGCTGAGCACAAATCTAGTTTCAACAAGGGGATCAATTTCTGTAAAAATGGGACTATCGACTTGATATTCTTCCCGGTACCACTTGTAGACTGGTGCTGGGTATCCTCCTGCTATACAAGTCAACTGAACATGATAGTTTCTTAAAGGATCATAAATGGTATCAACAGGTTCCTTTATAAAGTATGGACCTCGAGGAATTCTTTCAGGGTCATAGGTTTCTAATCCATAAGTGAATGATCTTTCTTCTTCAATGAGATAGTGCAGTCTTTGAGTTTGTCCTTCACAAATAAAATGATAGTATTGGTTACCTTCTACGGGTGTTAGCCCCCAACGGCCATCTTGCTGTGAGAACTTGTACACTAAATAATCACGAGGTAATAAGTTGTAACTAGTATATATTGATGTGTGATCATTGAAAAATGCATTTTCTAGCCCAGTGAGCTGTGAACCATCGGCATCATTGGACCAATATCCTGGTGACTGCTGATGGGCACCAATATACCATGAACCCTTTTGAGGATCTAACCTCATCAAAGTAGTAATAATAAAGCCATGTTCCTCAGGGTTATTGATGGCTGCCAAGTCAGCTTCGTATGCCAAACAGATCTTACGTGCCTCATTTCTTGGTCGATCCGGCGATTTTGTGAAACGATAACACGATTCTCTGAACCGAATCCAGTTCGGTGGACATTTATATCTTTCCTCGTAATCTAAACCTGCATAGTAATTGGCAGTGTTCTGCGGATCTACCTCATTATCTTTGTCACCATATACATCCGAGTTAAAATTGTCTTGAGAATAGAACGAACTCTGTCCGGAATTATAATCGTTTCCGTTCACTGGAAAACTGCCGTAAGGTATCTGGGAATTGGGTCTGTATTGCGATCCATTCTGAAGGTTGTCTTGGTATTGTTTCTGTGGATAGTTGGGATTGTACGCACCACTGGAATCAGGAGCTTGGCTTCTGACAAAACTCGCCACGGCGAGAAATAACAATGAACGACTCATCTTATAATCGAAAACACACAATTTGTTAACATTATTTTGATAAAAAGTATTAATTAGTTGTTTCTTTGATAAAAGAGCACCTGTTTTAACAACTTCGTTACCACAATTTCATTTAAAAATCGTTTCTTTCTGATTTGAATATAGCTTGATGACAAACACCCTGAATTGAAGCCTCGCCCATAATCAACTTTAGTGATGTACCAACTCCAAACCTATACAAACTTCAATTTCCGAGATGTCAAAAGTTTAGTCGATTTTTTAGTATTGCCATATTTAAATAATCATGAATTATTTACGAGTACTTTAATATGGCAATAATTAAGAAAAAGAAAAATATTATTGAGGTCGGCACTGGCGGAATCTTTGAATTGGCTAACGCGATGCTAAACGGTAAATGTGTGGATGTACACATTTACCGTGTCAGTGTAATTGGCAATAAGTTATTATAATATTGCAGTGGCAGCCCCATTAGGGATCAAGATCCTACCCAAAATTATTATTTTTTTCGCTACTCTCTTCTCTATTGTCTTTCTATAGTTTGCGTAAAAATAATCATTGGATTTAAGGATTGATAGCTTTGTTCGGTTATATTCTAGAAATTTTAATGCAGAAATTTGTTTATCTGAAAAGTACAATCTAAGTCTGAAAGTCATCCATTTATCGTCGCATAAACTGAACATTTTAGAGGCCGTTCCTCTACAATTGGTGACCCCGAAGACAACACGCAACCTGCTACTCTAGCAAGATACTCCTCCTCCAGCTCCACAACCAGCAAGCAACTAGCTTCCGCAACACGGCTCCATCGACTCCGACTACAGCACCACGGCACTGCGTACACGACCTCATACGCATCGGTCTGCGCAACACTGCTAGCTTCACTCACCGCACGCAATCGCAGCCACAACGGTCCCGCCCGACTCACTGGGAACAGCGTCGATTCCGACTCACTGGAATCAGTTCCAACTCACTGGAACTCCGACTCACAAGAACGACTTTGTCTCGGAGGTGATGCACAAAGGACTTAAATCATTTTTTTTTATATATTCGGATTTGTCAATAATTTTAAAATAGTAGATAGTAGCATTAGACCCTAACGATAGATTAGCTTTCGAGGTACTTTACGACATAAATTAGGTAAATAATAATACAAATATGGTTCGATAGTTTTTATATTTAAATTTTTTTTTTTTTTTTTTTTTTTGATAATGTAGACGAATCGATCGTACTTATTATAAGTCAAATACAATGATACAAATATACAAAGAGGAAAAAAAAAATCTTGACTAATTCATTAGTATACATTTCAACAGTCATGTTATTAAATATAATAATAATTTAAATCTACCAATGTGGCATATGATAGTCGCGTACTATAAATATAATTAGAATCAACCAGCGTGGGCTGGGATTCGGTCAGAAGCATAGAACGCGTCGCGAGCCGCGCCTTGCAAGGACGACCGGACCCTATCCTAGCTTCCTACGAGTCTTTCTCTATCTACCTACGTTGTGACACCCGGAGAAGAAAGACTATAAGAAACTCCGAGATCATTCTTTTGTCATCTTTTAAAGTCTTTGATTAATCATTTGTACATCTTTTTAAAAACATTTTAGTATCTTAAATAAATAAATAAATATAAAAAGTTTTTATTTACGTAAACCTATTACAGGCATTTGCAAATAGTCAAAACATATTTGGCTCATTAATATAATATATTTAATTTATTAATTTAGTTTAATTATTATAGTTATAATAATAATAAATAGTTTGTATTAGATTTTTTATAGCTTTAGCGTAAAAGCTGTCAGGTATGAAAATAGAATTTTATTTTTTATCTATAATTTAATAGTCTAAAGTTCTGTCATTTGAGTATGTTATTATTTAGATAGACCATAAGCATATCGTCGGACGCGATTTTATGCTACCACCGGATCCAATACGCCCCAACTGAGAAGATCCGGCGAAACAAACTCAGTGGGGTATTCTACTGCCGGTTTCATCGCGGCCTCATTGAGACGATCCGGCGAAACATACTCAGATGGGCATGTCAACATTATTTAGGTCCAGATTCTGTCTTTATTTAGTTAATTGGCTTACACAATTTACCAATCGGCTGTCTTTATACAACTTTTATTTTTATTTTGCTAATTTAACAGATCAGAAAAGTTATTTTGAGACAGAACATGTGTTATTTTTATGATTATGATTACAGACAGTACACAGAATACACTATTATGATCTTTCAGTTCACATTTCAATGCTTCATCAGCTATAGGGTATCCGATCTGGTGCACGAGGGTATAGCCTGCCATACATCTTTGTCATCTATATACTCTTTAGTACTATAATAGCCCCTACTCATTAGGATGCGTTTTACATGTGTTTTAAATAGGTAATGCATCAGGCATGTCAGTAATATGAGAGGGAAGTTTGTTATAAAATCTAATGCAATTTCCCATGAATGACTTACTAACTTTGCTGACCCTAAAGCAAGGCATAGCTAGTTTGTCCTTATTCCTAGTATTTATATTGTGAAAGTCACTTTTTTACTAAATGTATCTAGGTTTTTCCTAACAAATAAAATATTCTGGTAGATATACTCAGATGGCACAGTTAATATATTTATATCTTTAAATAGGGTTCGCAAAGAATCGCGGCTACCTAGCCCATAAATAGCTCTGACCGCTCTCTTTTGTTGGATGAAGATAGTATTAACATCAGCAGCTGACCCCCAGAGCAAAATGCCATAAGCCATAATGCTATGGAAGTAAGCAAAGTATACTAACCTAGCCGTGGATTCATCTGACAATTGTTTTATTTTCCATACGGCATAAGAAGCAGAACTTAATCTATTCGATAATTTCTCAATATGAGTATTAATTTTAGTAATTAATACATTTTAAAAGTATTATTATATATTTTTTATTAATATTGTCTACACAAGGTAACTTAATTTGCAACAGGAGCGGTTGCAGTCAGTCGCAGATTAAGAAAGAATACTACTTACTATATACTACGTGTCTTGTTAATCGAAGCGTTGAAGTGTAAACTAACCAGATAATCAACCTACATATTATTATCTTTATGTACCTACTGCATTGCTAAAACATTGTGCCAACCATACTCGAGCCCAGTAAAAGTAAACAAAAAAGGGTATTAGTAGGTAGATATAGTATAGGTAAAGATCGAAGAAATAAAATACATACGTCACTGTTCACGGTTTTATTTTCCATGTTATCAACAAGAAATAAGAGTCAATAATTATAGTAATACTTACACTGTAGGTATAGCTAAAACAGATAAAACATTACACGATTTCGATATCATTCAGAAAAGTATAGTATTAGGTATGTATAAATTGTTAGTTACTCCAAAAGTTATCTTTACACATTATTTTTCATACCATTTTCCGCGCACAAGATAATTCTTCTAATAATATTTCATCACAGATTAATAATGTACTTCTTCGTTTCGTATTTCCACAAAGAAATCAATAAATAGGGCGGAACATGGCCTCGACAACTGCAGATACAACAGTTACTAGAGTTACTAGTACAGAGTTTGAGAATATTATACGGAAGTATATTGGCTGTTCTAAATAAATACCAGCTTCTAAGTAGTTCACGCAAAATATCTTGACTAGAGATTTCTGGACTTTGGACGTAATAAATACTTACAAAAAGAGGATGACTGCAAAATTAATTTCGATAATCTTGCACACAATTATTTTACAAATATTTACTAAGTGTCTTCAAGATTTTTAACGCAAACTATACATATTTTGATTTTCTAATTCAGTTGGTATTATTTAGAACAAATCTTTGCCGCTCCAAAATAAGTTAAAAAATAATTTGTTACTCAGTTTGATCTTATTTACATTGTTATTTTTTTGCGATATGCGTAGTATGGTTTAATAAATTTTTCTAATTTTTTTCATGACTGTATAAATAAAAACATAACTCATTTTATAATAACTAAAAGTAAAATATTGTACAATATTTAAAAATATATTTTGGGGAGACAATAATTAGCAAACATAACAAAGAACAAAATGCCATATTTATATTTAAAAATTGATAAAGAAATTACTAGCATAATCTCAAAACATTATTATCATAACAGTTCATAGGTGATGTATAAAAACGAAATAGGTATATCACTGGAACATCCAGATGATGAAAAATAAGGAGTGCACGACATTGTTTAATAGTTTACTAAGGTAGTAGAATACGTTACAAATTGCACTTTTCCACGTTCGATGAGTTAAGTACAACCGACGCGTACGTAAGGCCATCCAACCCTGTGATTTTATATCACTCCAACCTACATAAAAATGTTTACAATGTTCAGGAATAACCACGTATACTATTGCACACACAGTATTAGATTATGCTAACGCCTTACAATTAACAGTGTGGTAACTACATGTCGTTAATTTCCTAATGATAATAATTATACTAATCATCTCGCCGCATCATCATACATTACTTATTCATCTATCTACCCCATACACCAACGTTAAATAGCACCCATGAGAATATCGAACATTTAAAGCAACATCTATACGCGAATTATTAAACTAGGTCCTATATACAATATTTACACAAGTTGTTCATTAACAAGTATACACATCTCACGAGCCAGACCTCGCCTCTTAGTGAAAAGAAATAAATTGATTACGAAATGGCTGCCTTAACTTACACAGTCTCATGAAACGAATATTGTATAATATTGTTCTTAGATGAGATACATGGTACATTATAATAAATCAGTCAAGCTTGCTTTTAAGATCTCATTATTGAGCCGTCTTCAATCAATCTTTTTTGTCAATTCATGATGAAGCATCACACGAGCTGTTGAACTCGCTATGATTGTTTAAAATTATGAAATGTCATTGTTAAAATAAAATAGCGGCGGCGTGGACTGAGTGAGCAGCCTACTATAAAACCTCATGACCTTGATCATAAACACGCGCCATTCATCCTCGTGTATACGTAGACATTATTCAGAATCCTATTCAAAGTATTTAGGATTCCTTTCATGGTATGGAGTGGATCGTCCAGTAACAATTTCCCGACCTTCCGGTGTATCGTAGTGTCAGCTAACTAGTACAGTTTCGATTTTGAGCAATTGCCTGAGCTTGTCAGTGACTCTGACGAGCGCCACTTTGGAGGCCCGTATGTTGACCTTTTCCCCCGCACAAAAAAGCTGGTGGCATTGTGCGCGTTCCAGAAACTCTTGGGTTCGGATTTCCCGCAACAATTCTTTGGGTGATCCTGAACCGCAATGGATCTGCTTGAGGAGACTCTCCTTTGATTTGATCTGTAATTGAAAAGAATAATATAATGGTCAGTATAAAAATTACACATAAAGACTAAAATGTAAGTAAAAATGTAACGAAAAACGAAAAATAATAGCTATATAAAGGTACAAAAAGAAACTTTATATAAATTAGTGATATTACATATTAAAAATATTCTCAGTAACATCAGTAATACGCAAGTCACCTGTAATAAGCTGGTAATATCCTGGAGTAAGCACCAGAGCCCTTCAGCCGGTTGTCCAGTGGAATTGCGTAGGCTGTAGAATGGTGGCAGTGGAGCCTCAGTGCACTGAATCTCGATCATCGAGTCTGGTGGAGGAGGTGGTGTCGCTGGTGGTGGCGATGACAGGGGATCACAGCCTGATTCCTCACGGTCTAGAAATTATACAATATTTTGTTTAAAGTACCATTCGCGACATTTTCAAAAACTACTTAAGACTAGTGCATGCTAAAATTGAACCCTGATTGCATTGTAACTATATAGACGAAAAACTATGCTTTGTGTCGTCCAAAGTGGTGAAGAAGTAGCTATACAATCAAAGAATATTAAACCAAAAGTAAGGGAAACTCTCAATCAACATATATTACTAACTCACCTATAATTTCTGTAAGTGGTGGAAACCGCCAAGGTTCTATGGCGTGTCCCTGAACATCAGCGATGTGCAGCCGCAACAGCATGGCAGCTGAACCCTCTGTCAGCTCCTCCGGGGTCTGTCC
Organism: Nycteola revayana; assembly: GCA_947037095.2. Taxonomy (NCBI): domain Eukaryota; kingdom Metazoa; phylum Arthropoda; class Insecta; order Lepidoptera; family Nolidae; genus Nycteola; species Nycteola revayana. Next base: position 16,685,785 of record OX344849.2, on the reverse strand, counting down.
CGCGTAAGTACCGAGCAAGGGATCGGCGCCATACGATAGCAGCAAGCGGATAATTTCAACGTGAGAATTCTCACAAGCTTCATGTAGTGGTCTGGAAATATCACAAAAGCATGTTAGTATAAACTTTTTACGCTGCACTATGTTTACCTGCTGTAGATCAATGAATCAATGATTTGCTTTTGAAACATGGCGGACATCAATTTTTCATCAAGGCCCACAGCTTTGCCTCCGGTTAAGGAGTAACATGGCCAAGACAGTCAGCTTGGGACCACGTTCAATGAAACTTGAACGAAATTCATGCAAAATAACATGTATAATAAAATATGTAATAAGATGAGTTAAGACACATACATTGAGCAGTTGCTAAGGCAGCTGTAAAGGGACCACGTGAACATCTTAATATTTTGAATCATACCTAATCCCTCCTTGAGCTGCAGCAGACACATTGGCGCCGTACTGCAGGAGAAGTCGAGCGATCCTGACATGACCTTTAGCAGCTGCTACGTGTAATGGAGTGAATCCGGCGTTGTCTTTTGCTGAAGGATCAGATTCCATCTTCTCTAAGCAGTAAGCGACACAGTCCTATAAAGAAAGTAACGAATTATTAGTTGGCTCATCAGTAAAGTGAAATACTAATGTAATTTTAGCAATTGAAAAGTTGTTAAACTAACCGTGTAACCAAGTCTAGCAGCACGATGCAGATGGGTTTCGCCGATGCTTTTATTAATAAACCAGCCTTTTATTTCCTTGTGTATATCATGTACAGATTCTGGACTTGGCTTAGTGGCAGGTCTACGGATTTTATTGGTAGGTTGATCTTCTCTACGCTTTATCTTTTTTTTCCGTATGTAGTCAAACCCCGAGCTAAATTTTCGTCTTCCAAAAAGGCGTTTTAAACGTCTCTTAGTATTTCCCTCCGAAGGAATCTGATCCAAGGAACTGCCCTCGATTTTTGGGCTATCTTTTTCATCTAAAGAGGGTATTTCACTTTTGTGTTTGTTTGTTGAAATTTCTTTTCTTTTATTATTTAACGATTTTATGATACTGTTTCTCTTTTTTAATCGCATAAGGCGACCTTTTGCATCATTACGTTTTAATGATTTCGTACTCCGAAGTCCATCCCTTATAGAACTTGATCTTCTCTTCAGTTTATCTTTTATAATTTTTTTAGGTTTAAATTTTGGCTTACTTTCTGGTTCTTTTTTTATTTCAACAATCTTATCATCTTTCTCCTCAGAAGATTCTTCGTCTCGACATGAAGTGGGTGGGGCTGAGGCAGGTCGCTCATCCCCAAACACTTCTTTTATTGTAGCTCGCTGTTTTAACACTCTACTTTCCGTTCTTGTTCTTGTCTTAAGAACCACAGGTGCGAACTCTTCAGTGGCACCGATAAGGCCATCAGTGTCTTTAATAAATGAATCCCTAAATGCACTTACAGTTTCCTTTCTAAAAGCACCTAAGTAAAAGATATCTTCCATTAATTTTTCTTTTTTTACACTGATACCGCCTTTATTCCCGTTTTTTACTAGCCCTAAACTTGGAGTTGGTAACAAATCATTCGATGTCTTTTTCATAGTTTTAGGCATTTTATCATCTTTGTCTTTTGATTTCTTATCTTTTTTATCCTCCCTTTTTCCACACTTTTGAATTAGAACATCTACAATAGAGCTACTCTTCTTTTTGATCTTTGACGAGAATACTGTGGAAGTCGATGCTTCGGAGTCATAATGAAGCTTGTTTGGTGCTGAATAGCTTGAGTTAGAATCCAAGTCACTGTCGAGTGTCAGTTTATCTTGACGACGTGCGAATAAATCATCTGTAGCGGCCGATGGAGCCGATGAAGGAGCTGGTGAGAGAGGTGCGGGATCTAAATCTGGCAGAGAAGTGGAGCCTCGTGAAAAAAGTGCCCCTGAACCCCTAATAAACGGCCCACCAGAACGGCCTCTCGGTATAGCAATAAGCCTCGTGGGCATGCGTAGTGAACGCTTATATTTATATAGTTCTTCTTCCCAACCTGGATGAAAGTAAGAACCATCACCAAATGTTGGTTTGCGCACTGGTGTAGAGCTATTACTTGCACTGCTACTGTCTTGTTTTTTCACCGGAGATGATTTAATTGGTGTTTTTGGAGAAGCAGTAGCTTTATTGTCGTCCGTTTTTATATTCTTACGCACCCTAAGCCTGCTTGCAACACTGAGATCATCATCATCGCTATCGGTACTGGAATTATTATCTTGCTTTTCACTTTTTTTACTGTCTATAGACAATTTTCCCTTAGGCCTAAAAGAGTGTCTAAATTTCCCTTTACACTGTTTATCATCTTTATCTTTTGTAGCAGCATCAAGCGATTTTCTGGTATTTTTATTTACATCTACGTCACAGCATTCAAGCTTGACGTATGCTGATTTTTCCGATAAATCTTTTAGCAATTGATATTTTAAGCGATCGCTTTGTTCCTTCTCTTTTAAAATTTTACTCTTAATGAGAGGTTCATCATCATCAGTGGATTCAACTTCTTCTTTTATTGTAGTTTTAATAACGGCTGTTTCTGATTTTTCCTTACTTTCTTCTTTCTTGTTTTTAGAAGGAGACGAGTCTTCTCTCTTACTTTTAGATTTCGATGTGTCATCTTTCTTAGTCTTACAGACAGAGGATGGTTCTGTTTTCTCAGTTTTAATTTTACTTTTTAGTTTATTTTTAAGTGACTTAGCAATAGTTTCCTTTTCTTTAATATCCTTCTTCTCTGTCATTGATTTCTCCATTTTAACAATAGGCTTTTCAGCGCTTATAGAATTCGTACTTATTGAATTATCCACGCTTTCGGTAGTACCCGACGTAACTTCTTCAACAGCTAATATAGAGGCACACTCTGCGGCCTCATTATTAATCTTACGTTCATCTTCATCCATCGGTTCTTGTTTAATAACTACTGGTGGTACTACATCTTCAGACTGTTTTGGCAGATTAATTTCGGCTGAGTCTGTATTCTGACACGTGTCTACTTTGTTTTCGTTATCATATGTGTCGATACGTTTTCTATGTGATTTCTTCTTATGGCAACCAGTTTTTAATTGTTCCATAAAACTATCACAAGCATTATCCCAGTCCAAATCATCAGCTGTACCCTCAACGTGGTCCATGCAATCGGATTCAAAATTTTCTAAAATTGGTTCTGTTTTTATGGAAATTTCAGCATCTTTTTCAATTTCTTCTATACTCATTGGTTCAGTTTTTACTTCTGGCATTGATGTTTTTATTGATTCTTCATTTTTAATCACAGACTCTAATCTGAGGTTATCCTCCCGTATTTGATTAAAAAGATGTGTTTTTCTTGGAAGTAATTTCACCTTTTCATGTTCAGGCGGAGCTGGTTGTTTGGTTTCCGTCTTCGGAATATTTTCTTCAGAGGGTGGCATAACTTTTAATTCAGCTTTGGTGCGTATCCTTGACGCAACATCAATTTCGGGAGATTTTCGTTTTGGATCAGGACTATTTATATAATCAGAGTCTCGCGCTAAAGAATCTACTGCCCTGGGCATTTGAATATGTGGGTTTAAGTTTGTAATATGAGTTTGAGGTTTATTGATTTTAGAAACTCCATCTTCGGTAAGATCTGTAATTTCAATGACTGAATCGTCAGCGTCATCAATGACAATAAGATCGGGTATGTGTTTTGCTTGTCTAGGTGGTTCTACATAGCCGGTTAATTTTGTTTCTAAGCTGTCTCTGAGTAAACTTATGACTCGTTTATCAGCAGGTATACCACTAGCAGAATCATAGTGGTGGGAGGGAATGTCTCTATGGCTCGGAACCTTGGTAATTACTTGATGACGGCCACTAACAGCTGGATTGCGGTCCTGATAATGATAAAGATAGTCGTTTGTTTCCCGAACATTTAATTCTGGGTGATGGTATGGACTATTTGAATTTATTCTATGATTAGGATGAGGGTGATGTTCACGATAAACGCCAGTGGCAACATGTCGTTTTTGTTCATTTTGGTAAGCCTCTAGTTGTTTATGTCTGCTGTAACTATATACAGGCTGTCTCATAAGTTCTCGCTGCTCTTGAGCAGATTGATTCAATTGGTCTATCCGACTATTTGATACCCACGTTTCATATCGTACAATTTTTTCGGGAATGTTGCTAGCAATTGGACCTGCGGGACGTTTTCTCTCCTCGATGATGAAATGTCGGTCATCACGAATTCTGTTTTCCGGATGCCGCTGGTCACTGGCAGGTCTAGTGAGATCTATTTTAGGAACATATTCAGGTCTTGTGGGGACGGTATATTTACTATGCTCCGGATAATGATGAGGAGATTCAACAGGATACGAATCAGCCACCGGGCGCCGTGTCTCATAAGTGCCGTTGTATCGAACTGATGGATGACTAGGTGGAGTGGCTACGTAGGCATGAACTGCATTTCGATCGCCATATTGAGTAAAGTTGGGAGCAAAGTCCACTTTATGTGACGCTACGTAGCTTGTAGTAGGAGCTAAATGTGGCTGACGTCCGCTAGAAGATGAAGGTCGATGAGGCATTGACATAATTTTGGTATCTACTGACGCCGTATCAACTACATCATCTTGTGTCGTAGAAGAATCGGCAGAATTTTTAACCGTCTTTACAGATAAATCTAACGGCGATTCTCTTTTCTGTTTTGTAGTAGACGTTGCTGGCGTAACTGCAACTCGCGTTTCTTGCTTTTGTTTGGTTTGATTCATTTCATTTACTAATGATGTTACAGATACAGTCATCCGAGCTTGGTTAGGGTAACCCGGTTTTACGTTTGAGCGGGCGGGCGAAGTCTGGACGGGAGTTACTGGATATTCATAGTTAGTTTTCGGTGCGGCTACAGGCCGGTATGCACTACGAGATTGCGATGAGTTTTGAACTACTTGAACGGGTGCAGTCGGTCCATATCTAGATGAGGATGTCGATGGTGTCGGATAATGATAAACATTTCTAGCATCCACAGATCTACTCATGCTAGGATAATCAGAACGTGGCTGTATCCGGTTTGTATCGTGCGGGTGCGGTGGAATCGGCACTGGCGACCGTTCTTGTGATCTGCTTGAATAATGAGCATTCATAGCATCTATTGCTGCGTGTTTATAAGCGACTTGATGATGAGTATCCACTCTATGACTCTGAACAGGTTGTGCTCCCGGTGAAGGTCGGTAGCTCGGGTATGCTTGTTGAGGGTCATATTTTCGCTGTGGAACGACAGGATGCCTATCATAGTGAGTAGTTGCACGCGCGTAAGTTGACGACGACGAACTAGGCTCTCGTCGCTGTTGAAGCGTAGTATACTGTACATGTTGCGACCGACTATCCGATGAGTGCCTCTGAGTAGGTGGCACTACGGGTGGGTGGTGTATGGGTGGTACACGATCATTCGGTGGCGGAGGTGGCTGCGGTGTTTGCATTGGGAATCGCTGTGTGGGCGGACTTTGAGCAGAAACTTCACGTAATCTCGATGATGTGTGTTGTGGCATTGACCCCGATAGCCTCGCGTATGTCTGTGGGCTTTGTCGCGATTGAGTAGACGGTTGCGGGGATGCAATTGGCCCATGGGAACTCCTATTCCCTTCGGAAATAGTAGATTCATAATGATACCGCCCATAAGATTCTGGTGGTCGAGATGTAGGATACGGATCTGGCGGTCGGCCGGGAGCGTAATGATCGGGCATTCGGGCGGTTGGCGTTTGTACACGGTGCACAGGTGGACGGTACTGTGATGGGGCTTCTAACAAAGGTTCCGGAGCCGCAGGGGGCTGCAACGGTACAGCGGAAGGAGGTCGCGCCGGAGACGGACACGGAGCGGCGGGTGCAGGTGCAGGCGACGTTCGCTGTGGCTTGCGTATAATATGTGATGGAGGCGAAAGAGTCCCGGCTCCCTCATCATCATCTTCAATGTCGGGTTGCTCACGCCGTTTCTCTGCAGCCTCTCGCATTACAGTGGCTTTATGAATAATATGTGGCTCAGGTTCTAGTGGTTCAGAAGGCGGCCGTGGCGGGGGTACCGCTGGTGTTGAGGTAGGGATGGATGGAGGTGCCGCCGCCGCAGACGGCGGTCGCGAAGACGGTGCCGGTGCGCCGGATTGTGCTGGGGCACCTTCTTCAGTGGGGGCACCGGCCGGCCATAGCGGTTGACCTGAGCCATCCGCTTGGACCTGCTTCGGCACCCCCATAAAAAATTCGCGCGTCCCTTCCAGTACTCTGCTCACGACATTGTTGAAAGATACGTCCATACTCCGTTACCTCTTGGTACCTGAAAAAAAAAGTTGCCGTCATAAATCTACAAAGGTAATGAATACATATACAATGCTCGGTTTTGTATTTTGGAAGTTGAAACGTGAATGAAAAACGTAAAATAAGTCGCGGTAATAAAAAGATACAAATGTTGCGAATCTCGTAAGCAAATAAGGCGAATGTTGTATGATGTTGATCAGTGAGTTACTTGTGTAAGTAACTATCGGTAATGAACGTTTGTAGAAGGTGCGTGGTTGGGTCGTTACCCGACGGTTGCCCTTGAGCGTACTTCGCCCCCGCACACAATCAAATGTACGATACACATACATCAAGCTTTGCGATATTACGCACACTTGCGCGACTTCCGCGTCTATTTTACTCATAAGTTAACTGACCTTCATCCGATTGAATGTCAAAAACCTCGTCTAATTAATTATCGTTGTTTGCTATAAAATATTTCAACTTATATACATACTTACTCGGCGGAAGATTATAATGAATGATACAACCTTTAAAGTTTTATTAAAAATATACTATTAATTGATGGTACCTAGTAGGTATTTAACTAATACGTGAGGGTTATGCTACATCACAGATATGGTACATAAACCAAAAATTGAATTAGAAATGTCCTTGCAATTATTATTTAGTTACCTACATAATAATTAGAGATGGGCCGACTAGCCGCCGACTAGTCGGGAAAGCCGACTATTCGGCATCGTTTGTAGTCGGCGACTAGTCGGCGACTATTCGGCAAAATATGCCGATTATGATCGGCGCATAACAAATGAAATAAAACAAATAATTTGTACTTGTTTTATAATTTCTAAACATTACTTAGAGTAGTCATCTAAAGTTACAGTCTTTACAACATAGGAACGTATTAATCAGTCACTAATTAAGTTCAGCGGCCGCGCGCTCACTAAACCGAGTGATGACGAAATAGCCCGAACACCTCCGACAAGTAGGTATTAGAAAGATCGGCATTGCCGATTAGTCGGCCGACTAATCGGCATTTTGAAAACCGATTAGTCGGCTAGTCGGCAAATACTATAGTCGGCCCATCTCTAATAATAATACATCTTTTATACATTAATGTCATAATTGTCTACTATCATGACAGAAATGTATAAAAGATGTATCAAGATAAGATCTTCCTGATCGATCTAGACCAGTCCAATGGTTTTTAATGTTTCCGAATATAGAGCTGTAATTAGATGTTTATTTTTAGGTATTATGTTTATTTGAACTACTCCAAAAAAAAAAAATCTAATGTTGGTTTATGAAGCCAACATTCGTAATACTTTTTTTGTTTGTAACAAATTTCTTTCTTGGAATTCTGTCGATGACACGGCGGCGACGCACAACGCGACGCGACACTGTCTAGCCGTGTGAGCATTTGAACTTTTGTTAAGAGCTTTCCAAAACTTCAGACCTGAGTTTGTTATAAGTTATGTTTATTTGTTTTGTTACTATTCTATTCATTTTGAAGTTTATCTTTGTGTGAACTTGGCTTGATGCGCTCCCGCGTGTATTTTATAATAGGTTCCTGCTTAATTTCAAAATTAAATATAGCCAATGTTAATCCTAGATAACGTAACTTTAGATTGGTATGGCATTGGGCACTGGTATTTTTGAAATCGGTCTATTACTTTCGGATATTATTCAATGCAAACAAAAAAATGTTTCCTCTTAATATTAACAAGATTCCGCGCGCGTAACTCACGTTGCCTCTATGGCAACGGGAAATGCGCGCGGAATCTACTAACTTCATAATGAATTATAACCTTCCTCGATAAATGGGTTATTTAACACTAAAAGACTTTTCCAAATCGGACCAGTTCCTGAAATAAGTATTTTTTTAGTAACAGGTATCTGTTTATCATATTATCATACCAACACATAACCCCTCCCCATGAAGCCATTGATAGAAACTGGATAAAATCTACAAACAGACCAACAGACATGGTTTTATAATATTAAGAAGAGTGATTTCGAATGTTTTTATACTTCCGTGTTCTAAATAGAATTTGTATGTAAAAAAATTCCTAAATTTAATTGCAGGACATCGTAACTCTTATACCTAGATAGTCAATAATAAGTTAAAATAAAATGTATAATTTGTACACATCGCAACAAAATCTTCAATAGGCTTGCTGTCTTAATTTTTTTTCTGGAGTGTTCAATCATTTCATGTGTAAAAGTAAAAGTTATCGTCCTTAAGCTGAGCAAAGGGCATCGCCCCTAACATTTTCTCTCTCCGCAATGTACTCCAGACATCCTTGCGTCTGCCGCTTGAACTAACACCACGTGTTCTTGACTATTGTAAGCGTTAAAAAAACTCCCAGTGAAGTTATAAAAGCCTCGAGGCTAAATACATGTATATGTCCCTACGAAAATAGTTCAAATAACAATACGTTTAGTGTAGTAAGTAGGTATAAATTTCGAATATTATTGCTTTTCGAACTTTAATCATAATTGGTGTTAGGTGAATTGCCAAGCAAATTCTGAGCCGGTATTCTAAGGAACGCAATCAAAAATTTCTGTAGGTATTCAGATATAGTATATTATTCTGTATTGAATAAATAGTAGGTAGTAAAATATTTGTGATGTAATCGAGGATTTAATTTTATTGTAGCACAAAAAAATGCTAAATTTCAAAGTAAATCCGCGTAAAACGCGTTATTGAAAAGAGACACATTTATGCCACTGTTTTTTTTTTTTACTTGTAATTGTTAAATTAGGTCTGTAATCCTCAAATGATTGTGCCTTGGCCTTGTGCATGACGCGTAAAATTTATGGTTGCGTTGTACCTACCTACATATTTTGTTATAATTATAAAGTACTTAACTACTTATGTTAGGCAAAATGTCGTTAATTAATGGTAAATCTATCGAAAACGTGTAAAATATAGATAAACATATCTTACTTTTGTTTTATAATAATCGCTTTAAACTTAAGGATAACCATAAAGTTACTATTACCATAAAGTTGTAGGCCCGTTACATGTTTCAAATTTACAATACCTCACTAGTTATGAAAATGTACATTTATCGCTAAACCGTTGAATACACTATGAGCTGTGAGCCCAGGCGGAAGCTGCTCGATGGTCTCCGAGCAACGGCCTCTATCGATTGTAGACGCACCCCTATGACGACCGCATGATAGAATGCGCCAACAACTAGTAGGGGTAACTTAATCAAAATTGGATTCCTGTCGGGTGTGTTGCGCTTTGTTGTAACTAGGTATTTCGTTTTCTTTGCGAAATGCTTTATGGCTTCGCTTCACAAAAAAAAGTTGATAACACAAACCCGATAAACTATTATTGTAGGTACGGTTGTACTGACTATGTAAGTAAACATTCTAATGTGGAATGTAACAATCGATTCAGTATCGAGATAAAACAGCGATAACAATCGGGAAATAAGTGACGCGAGTAACCAAGTGGAGTAGCGAGCAGTATCAAAACTTGTTAATGACTTATACTACACAATTTCGGTTCCTTGTAGCCCATGGCTGTAGCTAGGCTCAACTACAACTAGCTGTAGTCAACGCTACCAGACCGATTGGTCAGTCCGAAATCGTAGCTGAAAATCTATTTATGAACTCGAGAAAGGTCAATGTCACCTATCCGACGTCTGTAAGATACAGGGTTAATGACCCCGCGAGTGACGTAGACACCAAGTATGTACCATAGATACGTATTATTGATGTCAGATACTGAGATATATCGGAATTCAAACACAAGATTGTTATGGTTTCGATGTTTTGTGTTGATTAGGTATACAAAAACTTGTCAATCGCAACTAGGTACTAAAATGAAAAAAATCGGTTCTGCAGACTAAAAGAGGGACCTGGACCTCGGCTAATGCTGGCGGGGAGATTGAGTGATTATGACTTTTAGTTGTTTAGGGGAGTTTAAGGCAACTGTCGCAATACGTTACAGTTCGCGGGCCTCTCGGACTGGGTCTACGAGGGCATAGAAAGGTTATTTGCAAACTAAGGGTCGGAAGTGATTCGAGAAGCGATACAATATTCTTCTGACGTAAAGAAGGAACATAAAATGTACACAAGTAAAGTTCGCGAACTGCATGTGCACCAGAGCATCGCAACACTCAATTACGTATACCTAGTACTTGTACGGGTTCCGTTATAACCACCCCACTAGAATATCAACTTAGCCATGTAATAGATGCCGGAATACATTTTACATAACGGGTTTATTCTTACTACGTAATTAAGAGTTAGAAATTATTAGCTATTAAGATTCGTATTTGATCGTATATCATTAACAAGTAGCGGAAACAGCTGAAGGTTGTCAACAGATTTTATACTGTAGATTTATATAGATAAGATCTTTTATTATGCATAAAGTTGTCACCCCACGAATTGATCGATTGATGAATGATGACGGTTTCTACTCAACTTCAATCGTTAGTTTCTACAATTTTCGATAGATCATCGACCGATCGATATTAGATCAAAGGTAGAATATAAAAGTCGATTTGGCATATCGATCAACTTTGGTCGGTTAATGGAACGGTCAACTCTGCTCAACTAATGTGGTAATGTACAACATCTAAAGAACGATCCTGTTGCATATTAACAAAAAAAAAACATGTTCTAGTAAGTATCTATAATTATAAAGCTAAAGGAGCTAATATCTAGTACATCTGCTCGTATTTTATTTAGTTTAGTTAAGCGGCACTTTTAAACAATTGAAGGGAACTAGAAACACGACATCAATAGTATACAATTTATGTTCTCTTTACATCCAATTAGTGCCAACTGCGGTATTACTATGTATATATGTTGTGTATGTGTTATACGAGTATATGTATGTAATATTGGACGCGTGTTAGTTTTATTTTTTACTGGTGATTTGCTTGAAATTGGCACCAAACATTTATTTTACTAGTTGGGTGGGTAATATACCCAAGCAAATTTCCAATTAATGGATCTGTTTAAACGCTAACTTGGAGGACTCTGTGGATAAGAAAAAGATTCAATGATACACATTTTACGAATGTGAGGCACTGGCACTGGATAAACTACTTGGGTCTGGCAACTCTCTGTTGTGAGTGTAATTTTGGATAAGAACCAAAGCACGAACAAAAGCACCCCATATGCGACTTTCTAAAATACGCACAACAGGTGCTGTCTTCCATAAAGGAAGAATAACGAAACCGGGACTGGCACAAGAGGCTCCTGCAATGCTGCGTGTACATTTTGCCAATGTGAAGCCCTGTTGCTGACAAGGATGAACGACCTGGGACTGGCATATCGAGAACCTCAGCACTTCAAAAAGTCCCATACGCGACGTTGTGAAATACGCATGACATGTTCTGTTAACTATGAAGAAAAGGGAGAATAACATAACTGGGACTGCCACAAAAGATCTAAAACTGGCTTGAAGTGCCAGTACACCTGGTCAAGCTAAGATCCAAGCAAAAGAAAACCCAAGCGGGATCCAAGACATTTATCTTGTATCCCATGACTAAAGTCTGACAGTTTAGGAGTCTCTTCCGTGCGTACCGCTGCCGCCGAGATCAATCCTGGCTGTCAGTAACGTATATGTACTTTAATCCTATACTATGGTGATACCAAATATGTTGAACAGTATCTCATATTAGTAGGCATGGTTTGCAGATACTTCACTTTATTACTAGGTAGTTTATCTATAGGTGTAGTTAAGTATACCTTCTGTAATTATGTTATAGTTACAGAAGGTATTGTGAATTACATAATGGATATACCTAAGTCATAACATAAAGTAAAGTCTGGTATAACAAAGTCTGGTTTGACAAAGTGCGCTTTTTTATTTTCGCTATAAAAGTGGGTTGTTTGCTCACCGCCCGCATGATATAAACAAGCACATCACGACGAGTTATTGATATATATCTAGAGCTTAGAAGCATAAAGTCGGAAGTGCATTATATGTATATCAGAAACATTCGTCGTATGTGCCTTTATCGTAAACTGGCACTTACGACCAAATGTTTCTGAAGATAATAGTACATCCGTCGTTATGCTTCTGAGGACTAGATATACTTATCATTTCATGTAATGGTACTTCAATTTTGTTTAAGTAAAGTTGTCTTAAAATTTACATATCAAGGAAAAATTTTGAATTTACTTTGGTGTCTTTTCTATCAGTAATTATAAATAAAATTTAATGTAAGAGAAATGCAAATCCTATTAAAAATTATAAAAAAAAACGTGGTATTTCTGAATTTCGAACGGACCAAAAAACACTCAGTATTATTTATACGTTTATATGTATATTACTTTGCCGTGAGCCATATATAATTATATCTAACCAGAAATTAAAAAAAAAAAACATAAAAATAATAAATTTAGAGTCAACGACCGCGCGTACCGCAACTACAAGGTAAATGCCCCAACCACATTGCCTTTACAATTACTATGACTCACATTAACTTATTATAATCATTTAAAAATAAAATAATACTTACGAAAGAAAACAGCTACCCTGCTTGATGCGAATGTGAACCTCTAGGCGAGTTCATGACTCTGGCTTCGATCGTCTGAATACCTGAAAAAATTAATAAAAAATATAAAAGTGAGAACATACCTACTACATATTCAAGTTAAACTGACAGCCTCCATGGCGGCGGCGTAGTGGTATTTGGTTCGATCCCCATGCCGGACAAGAAATATTTGTGTAGATTTCTTTCCGGGTCTGGAGCTGCGGCACTACCCTCCGTGCCTCGGACTCGGAAAGCACGTTAAGTTGGTCGTATACAAGGGAACGGGTAGTAGCTTGTATGTTACAACATAATACTGCGGCCACCAACCCGCCTGCCAAGCGTGGTGACTATGGCAAAACCCTCAGGAGGAGGCCCTTGTTCAGCAGTGAACATTATACGGGCTGTGTTGATAATTGTTAAACTGTCCTTAACAAATTTCATTAAAAAACCACGCAGATTTGGTTAGATTGCTGTTTGTTATAAGTTCAACGAGTTAAAGGAAGCAGTTTTAATAAAAGCGACTTATTTTCTCATAAACATCCATTACGTACATTCAAAATGACGTATGTCATTGGATTGCGATCGAAAGTATTATTCGTGACTTGTAGGTTCATACCTATATGGGAAAAATAATGTGAATTTAATCATTATTGTTCCATACAATCCTATTAGAAGTTAGTCGCGACAGTTAAATTGACGTTTAACCTACCTATACCTATTTAAACCAGTCGATCAAGTACCAACCTTATCTTCCTATACACAAGGTTTACTCACGCATAACCCAATAACGTAGTCTCTATGTCCGGTGAATTAGCAACCCCTCGTGGATTACTACATAATGTAAATGTACTAATAAAAAGATATATGCTAACCAATGAGCAATGTTATTCCTACCACAAACAAAAAAAAGCTTTATTTTTTAAGAGTTTCAGATCCAATTAGAAAAAATATATTAGCCCATTTATCGAAGTAGACTATATTTTATTATGAAGTTCCTATGGAAACTGGAGTTACACTGGTGAAACCGTGTGCGGAAGCTATTACTGATATACAAGGTGTAACGGAAAGGGTATATACATAGAAAGAGCAAGGCTTCTTTGGATCATAACAAACGATATGGCAAAAGTTTCAACTCAAAATAAAATACTCGAAAAGTCAGTATTATTTTGCAAACAAAAAATAAAAATGCGGAACCCTTTATTCAGAAATACCAGGAGTAAGAGGTTTATTTTTACGTGCAAATAGTTCGTTGACATCGATCAGCTGATTGAGTGCTAGTGATGTATTTATTTCAATTTAAAAAGTTTGGTTTCTGGTATCTATGAATTTAAAAAAAACATTACTTCCGGACTTGTAGAGATAGGATTAAATAACCCTTGCCATATCGTTTGTTATCATCCAAAAAAGCCTTGCTCTTTCTATGTATATTTCCTTTCCGTTACACCTTGTATAAAGCTGAAGACTTCGTTTGTTGCTTATACGCGCTTATCTCAGGAACTACCTACCTATTGGTCCGATTTCAATTAAAAAATGATTTCAGTGTAAGATTTATTGAGGAAGGCTATAAGGTATATTTTATTATGAAGTTCCCACGGGAACGGAAGCTCCGCGGGTGAAATCGCGAGCGGGGAGTTAGTATAATATATATGTATTTAAGCCTACGCAATTAAAAGTCAAGTGTCGTAGACAGACATATAAAATTAAATAATAGACAAGCGTCTACTTAATCTATTTACAAACTGTAACGCTGATAACACGCTACACAAACACATTAATAGTTGATACGTGACGTCACAACCTAGGTAGGTAAATGCACAAAATGGACATTGACCTACATACGAACATCCGTTGACAAACGATTCAGCACATCATACGAATTGACTTTTAAATCGATTTCGTTGAATAAAAAATATACAATAGGCATGTTCTGATTTTGAATTACGACGACGCTATGTTTTGTGCATCGTGTGTTACTGTTATGTAAACAGTAGGTACGTAACTGATAGAGCAACATTACAGTACAGTAACAAAATGTATAATTGTTATGATTCAATTTAATAGCATTATAATGCAAGTAATTTACTTTGACATTCTTTAGTATTGTCGCTATAGGATTACTACCGCTACCTTTACAGTTTCACATCATGGCAGATCCAGGTAAGTTTAGAAACGATTCTATTACTACTAAAACTACAATAATATATTATGATATGATAATTGCAAATATATGAAATCGATATGATGCTGGTAAAACAGAGGGATAGTTGCACAAAACTACCCTAAACAATTTAAAAGTCCTCTCTTTTCGCTATTCTCCTGTCAGCTACCGCCATGTGAGTTGTATGTTCCACTAGTGGGGCCCTCTAGTGCAGATGCTTAGTTCTTCTTCAGCGGGAAGTGCATTACGTATCCCGGTAGTAGGCAGTGGTATAATGCGACAGTTATCTCCATTGCAAGGGTATGCTACACATACCACAAAGCGTTTACCCACTTTGGGTGGTTCTCTTACGCCATGCTTTCCCATGATTGTCATATTATTAGCCTGGCAGAAACATGAGATAATGTTACCATTATATATTTAATTTAAAAATGCTACTGTAATAGTCTATGCTCGCCTTTTCAAGTTAAGTTTTACGAATAAGTAAGCAGCTAAATAATTTATTCTAAATAATTCCATTTTCTAGAACAACAGATCAGTAAGCCAACGGTTTTAAGATTCATGATGCTGCCCCGTACGATGCCATTATGAATTTTAAAATGTTCTGTATGTTTATATTTTGTACCGATATTGCCGTTTAAAAAGATAAGACATGTCATTACTTACAAGATAAAATGAAAAAAATACCGGGGTATATTTCATTTATTTATTGTTCTCGAAGGTTGATTAAAACAACAATCAAATAACATAACTGTTAATTTAACTTCGCTATACATTACATGACACTGGCAGAAATTGTAAGTCGGCAAACTTCCATTAAAAAAACAAAATTTGATTTTATAACGATGATTCGGTGTCAAATGATGCTTGTCTTCGTCTAAAAATCATAAATTTGAAACTAATTTGACACTTTACACAAGAGTTATGACAGCCGATGAGTTTTTCCCGCGTAAAAGCCATGAGTCATAAATAATTATTGTCGGTGATAGTGGAATTTACCGCATAAGTGACATTTGCTCATAAGGTTGAAGATCAAATGTAGCAAATTGATATCTCGCCATTTACTACACGAATAAAGAACATATTTCTAGAAGAATTAAATTACACCTTATTTCCGGTAAATGCGGTATTTCACTATCACCAAACATAATGTTTACCTATACAGTTAGTCATAGTTGCAGCTAATGTTTACATTGTATAAAAATATCGCTCTATTTTTTAAATCTAGAGGGATTACACTGTAGTGCCTGCTTATCTCAAAGAAAGTTTTCTTATCGATTAAACAATATAGCTAGGTTATAAATAGTTAACCTATACAACTTCCGCAATATACTAACGAGTACATAACTAAAGGTCAAGTTATAAAAAGGCTACATCGTTTCGTCATCGTGTAGGCTTCGTTCCTCGAAAAGGTGCAGAAACCAATCGGTGGCGGTTCCATAGTTCGGCAAGAGGGGCTAAACGTCACGGGCCCCGGCCTTTTTGAACTTAAAGTACTACTTATAGGTACCTTATGATGTACTTATTTAGATACTAAACGAACGATTAAAGGTTCTATTCAACGTTTTTTTTAATTACATTATCTTTATTTATAAATAAAAAAGAATCAATAGTTTTCTATGGAAGTTCTGTTTTTGTTTAGTTCGGATATGGACTGGTGACACCGGGCATGAAGAGCTAGTAGGTAACTATGTCTAGTGTCTACAATAAAAACATCTCCTTAGTTCAACGTTTTCTGGGACACAGGATATTCCTCACGTATACATAGATCTATTATTTGTAATTTAGCACCTAATAAATATTCTATTCTATTCTAATTAATATTCCACAGGCCCCGGATATAGTTACGCCACTAGTATCCAACCATAAATATACCTAACCATAACGCGAACTCATATCGTACAGGTAAGCACACATGAAAAAATAAAATCATTTTTTACTTCGACTCAACTCAAGCGAGCGTGTTTCACACTATTTACGTACGTACAGATGCGTACAGCTGTGCGAGGTTATTGCCCCCGCGGGCGCGAAGCAAGGTGAAACGTCATTTTAGTTTTTGCCTCTTCATTATTGAAATGAGCCTTCCAAATGTTTTTATTAACGATAGTTTCCTACCTAACATTTTGCAAGTTCCAATTTGAATGATGAGATCATGACTGAAGTATTATTACAATGTAGGTATAAATAGATCTTATAGACTTTACGACGTAAGTAAGTACCTACCTACTTGGATACTTTTAATGATAAATTTATTCTTAGTGAATTATATTTACGAATTGTTAGCATAATGTGATAGTATAAGTACCTATCGCTATCAATACATATTATCATAAAACTACTTAAGGGTTCTCACTATCATCACTACATAGTATAAAATAAAGTCGCTTCCCGCTGTCCGTCTGTTCCTATATATGCTTAGATCTTTAAAACTACGCAACGGATTTTGATGCGGTTACTTTTCATAGATATAGTGATTAAAGAGGAAGGTTTATATGTGTAATACAATATTAGCATTGCACCCGTGCGAAGCCGGGGCGGGTCACTATTCGCTAGTATATAATATTACACGAATCGACGACGCGCCTCGACACGTCACCTCGACACTACTACAACACAGTATCTCGGACGGAAAAGTATGAAATTTGGCACAGTTTATAAAAAGAAGCGAAAGGAATCTAGTCCTTCTCCTGTCAACTTTTGGCAGAAGGATTCTGAATTCCTCCATATAAACATGTGGGTAATAAAATCGATTCAGTAGTTTAGACGTTATACCGTGACAGACAGCGTTGCATTTGCATTTAAAATATAAGAAGAGATAATATAATCATACGCGTATTTATTGATATAGGCGTATACATACATACAGTAGAATTCGGCTATAACGACGGCCAAGGGACCTACGATATTACGACGTTGTAACCGGAAGACGTACTAAAAGAACATACAATTTCAATTTTAGTTTTTTTTAATAAAAATAATGAAATACTAATAACTATATAATTTTTATAAATAATAATATTATGTATGTGATTATTAGAGACAAAAAACATGAAATCAAAATAATTATTTCACTATGTGCACCTAATGCACCTATACATTACGAAATATGAAATCTACTTTTTATTTGTGAACACGTGTTTCATCGTCGTCGTTGTAACAGATCATTTTTGTAGAATTCCATCGTTAAAAGCGGTCAGTCATTATAAGCGGAGTCGTAATAAACGGATGAACTCTCATAGAGGCTCTTAATAAAACCAAACATATGCCTATACTTACGTCGCTATAAACGGTTGTTTGTTGTATGCGAAGTCGTACTAAACGGATTCTACTGTATATTGATGTAATGATAACTGTCTCTATATTGTTACATTATTACTTTATCCAATATACCTACTACCCATACAATTATTGTAATTACCGTGTCATGACTACTGACGTTTATATTTTTGTGCGCATTTACTAAAACAATTAGAGATCTGGTGGTTTTCTAACAGATGAAGTGGTTTTTAGTAAAACTACATTTTAGAATTGCGAAACCACCAAGTTAATCAACTGCTTACTGTCCCTATGGTGTCATATTTCGCTGATAAATACGTGTTAAGTGTTTATGTTTAACCCACTTTTACTTAAATCAAAAGCTCAATTGCTTTAGCAGTAGCCTAATCGGCATTTGAAAAATTATCTATCAATTGCGAAAAAAAAAACGATTCAAGTGATTCCGAAGATCAAAGCGATCCACTGGCCTTTTAGATCCGAAGTTCTAGAGGCCAGAACCGAGAGAACTGAAAAGTAGAGCAACTGTTGCACAAAACTTCCCTAAAAAATTGAAAGTTATAATTCCCCAGTTTCCTGGCCAGCGAGCGCCTTGAACCGACATCGAGGACCTCCCAAAGGGTGCCTTTTGCGCAGGTTGCTAAGATTTGTATTTTTTAAACTATTTAATAAGGCTGGAGTTTCGCTCGCCATTATGCCTGATTAATTCGCAAAAGCCTCATGCGTAACTGCAAATGTCCGTCCGAAAAAAACCTACATACATAATACCTTGTTATTTATTCAATGGTATAGAATCGATAGGTATTACGTCAGAGCTTAGTAACAGAATATACATCAGAACAACTAGATAAATAGTATCAGTGCGTTTATCTAATTACGTAGATACACATTCATAACGTAATCGAACTTTTGCAATAACAAGCAAACAAAAAGTTCGTATAATATGAACCCATCACTGTACTAACACATGTTGCAGTTTTAATATAATCAGCAATAAAGCGGTCGTAAAAATAATGGCGGCCCAACTAATTTCAAAGTCGATTAATCTTTCCCACACCCAGCAGGGCACGATGTATCATTGTACCTACTGCCCTAGCTCAGGGCAGTCCCCATGGCTCTGGCGCGAGTAAATAATGCCAGGAGAAGCGTAGGGGAGTGTAAATTATATCGATTTTGTGTTTCCATCTCGGAGGTTACAACGGGGTGAAATAGAATCAATTTTGTAACAAGGTTTGCCTTAATTCTGTGATAAATGCTATATAGGTATGTGAATAAAAGGTGTAGTTGTTCAAAGTAACAACTTACTGGCCATGGAAAAGATGAAGAATGTGTGTATTTTATAAGTCAGTCTGTGTTTTTTGGTAGTTTTTATCAAAGCTGCACTTTGATAGGTACAACCAGAAATGTGTTATTCGACAATAAGAACTTAACCTCTTTACAATATAAAATATTAACCCAATAAAAGGGCAATGGGTTAATCGGCAAATTCGTAACATAATTATGAATACTATTTCATTTCATCTTCACAGTACCATACTTTACCAATATCATATCTGTTTATAATGGCTATTCCTTATTACTGTACATGATTAACTCTTCTATTTTAACACATCAGTATCTGTTGCTCATCCTCATATCGAGCAACAGATGACGCTATTATCAATTAGCAAATATTTTCGTTCCCTAAAAGTATTACTTAACTGCCGCCTACCTGCGAGCTTTGACACAGTTGAATTCACTAACCCCTTTTACAACAAGTGGTTCGATTTTATAGATTTATTGTTGGATATGGACGTAATATCTAACCATTATTCTTTTTCAATCAGTTTGAAAGTTTACGAGACTGCACGGATGTTACATTGCTTTTTTATTTAATAGTATTTATAGTACTTAGCGTATCTGATTTTAGAAAATAGATTAAAGAGAGCTTAAGGACACCTTTGGTAGTCAACATATTATATAGTATACTTATTGGAATATATTCTAATAAAAAAAGACAGTCGGTATCGGTCGAAATAGTTCTCGTTTCGATTCTACTGAGATTGTTGTGGTTTAAATAGTTTCTTCGATATTAGCAACAGATATATCGTTTAGAAACCTCGAAACCCATTCTCTCTCATTTCAAAACTATTTAAATAAATTAACGAGGTTCCTATTAATTAATGAGGTGTCAAGAATAGATTACAAAGGATCGCTGTATCGTGTTCCTCGCCTATCGCCACGGGAGCGGCGGTGTCCTACATATCTGTTCTATTTTTCACCAGAGTGCGCTAGCGCCCTCTATTATTAGATCCGCATTGTTTATGGCCGTCGACCGACTAACATCAGCTTCAATTCCCCTTACTTCCTGTATTTGTTTCTATTTCTGTTATGAAACTTGAATTCTCTCTTTCTGTTTGTTCACCCTTCAACAAATTTGATATCGTACGGAGAAGAGATATGATATTTATTTTAAAAGTAATTTGATTCCAAGTTCTTGTTTGAGTAAGCCTTTCAAGTTTCAAGTAGGGTTGCTCTCATTTCATAATTCAGAAGAATTGTTAAGTCTTTACTTAAGTTTCGTAGATAATAAGTATGGCTTAGCGCTTTAAAAAACAAAGTCTATTTTTGTAAGAAGTAAGAACATAATGTTGAAATGTTGTTTATGTAATAATCTTTGTGGTACAAATAAGTTATTTCTTATACCTATTTTCATTTAGATATAGAAATACTCGATGTACCCGGCGGTTTTACCCGCGATATTCTACTCCTGTGGATCGGAATGTGATGTTTTGTAGCCTATATGTTAATACAGCTTCGAATCGGAATGTGATGTTTTGTAGCCTATATGTTAATACAGCTTATAAACAATCCGCTTAAAGACATCAACATCATTTCAGCCAAATCCGTTTAGTAGTTTTTGCATGAAAGAGTAACAAACAGCCATTTATCCACACATGATCATAAACGTTCGCGTTTATAACATAATATTATATAACAAGGATAGTAAGTAAGGATTTTGTTTATCCACACTATTATAACCAAAGTATTAGTTTCAGGGTATATCCCTATAATTATAATATTATAAGCAATTAATCACGAACATGTCCAATGTTATCCCCATAGCTACTTGTAATATTTAAACAGGTTAAAAACACGGTAAAACTCAATTTTCCCTATTGAATGATAAATTATACTTGAAACGATATTATATTTCCTCATAAACAAAATTTGACTCGGATATTTGTTTTAACTTTGAACAGGTATTCCCTACTTGTAAGTCAACAGCCGACCATTGAACTGAGAATAAACAAGAATGAAGATATTATCCTTTTGGATATTGCACGAATTATACGGAATTCCGAATACTTCGTGATATTACTTGAAAAGTATAAATAAGTACACATTTAGAAAAACACACCAATATTAATCATCATCATCAGCCCGTATAACGTCCACTGCTGAACATGGGCCTCCACCCGATGGAGGGTATTTGCCATAGTCACCACACTTGGCAGACGGATTCGTGACCGCAGTATTAGTCTAAGATCCGAACCTACATCGACCTTCACCGAGCTGATAATAGAATGAAACATGTTTTATAATAAATTAAGTATATTAGAAAATATATTTAAAATGGGTTGGCTAAAAAAATCCTGGGCAGACTATTTTTAATTATTATTTAAAAAAATATTTTAATGAAATTTTAAAAAGATTAAATTAATTTTAAAAATAACGCAAAATCAGCGCTTGTTTGTTATTATAATTTTGTAATTATCCAATCAAGTGAAAGTAACTGTCATCTACACACCTTTTTGTACCTAGTAACCCAGTAGTTCGTCCAGGTCCAACCTAACAGCTGAACGTTCTATACGTTTAATAATTTTAGTAATAATAAAATTTACTTATTATCTTATCTTTTTTTTAATGATTTTAAATTAATTGTTGCAAACATTTAATTCAAATCATTAAAAAAAAGTCTGTCCAGGATTACTTTAGCCAACCCATTTTTAATATATTTTGTAATATACTTAATTTATTATAAAACATGTTTCATTCTATTATCAGCTCGGTGAAGGTCGATGTAGGGTCGGATCTTCTACTATATAATGTTGTACCACACAAGGAAACGCTGCTGCCCGTTCCTTGATATTCGATTATTATAGATAATATTATAATAATCGGGACCAACGGCTTAATGTGCTTTCCGAGGCACGAAGGGTAGTTCCGCAACCAACCAGACCCGGAAAGGAATCTTAGAATATACACAAAGATTTCCTGTTCGGTGTGGGGATCGAACCCACGACCTCCGAGAATTAAAGCGAGCCAAATACCGCTACGCTACGGAGGTTCTCAATATTAATACAATACCTAATAGATTTATTTTCTATTAGACTGTAACATCAGGTACGATATAAAGGATCGAAAAACGGTAGGCTGTAAATAATTCTACCTTACTTTAATCTGAATTGTATTGTTTACTATTCTTATTATTGTTGTAGTACTCCTAAAAGTATCAAAATCTAACTATAATCTGTGTAACTTAAATGTTTCCCTTTCTCTTATATTCTGGGGCCGGAAACAGACCGTACTCATGGCAGTATGCCGGACCTGCCAGTATTGCCAATTGTTCAGGCATATTTTTTCAAATCCAACATTCTAGAACAAATGAAGGTCGCACTGTTACTTCTAGACCACCACTAGTAACTAATAATATTGAATAATCACAATATTATTGTCTATTATTTTATTCACACCACACACGCCATACCGTAAATAGGTGACCCCAATCATCAAACGCCAACTTTCGTACTATTTCGCATCAAGTCTTCGTTACAGGAGCAAACAGCTGTGTCCACAACTGGGTTGAGATAAAATACCTACTCGGTCTATTTTAAGAATTCTACAACAAAACTATTTGGATTGTATCCAACAATCATATAACAATATTAAGACCACGTTCACTCTATCTCCTGTACATAAGATAAATCGCCGTAACAATATATTATAAAGCAAGGTAAAAGCTTTCTTAACACGTGGTAATAGAGACGAAATTTGCAAGGAAATTTAAGATGTTATACGGCAAGTATGACATCTAGTTCTGTCGATATAACCACACGAGGAAATATTCGTTTATGTTTTGTTTGTGGTAGGTATTCGCCGGAATCTTTACGGTTTGTTTCAAATAACATGCCTTGATAAGAAATCAGAGTAGGTAACATTTTAAAAGTAAGATAAATAAGGAGTGAGATAACAATGAAATACCTAACTGGATTCAAACGGCAGTGATTTCTGAGGTTTATAAACAAACAAATAACGAAACGCAAATTGTAAGTTTGTTGTACACTGACAGTGTTCTAGATACCTAATAAAGTTGATTGATTGATTTTGACGTCAGTAACACGTTGTAATCCGTTCACAAATTATCAATGATTTCGACTGAGATTTTGTTATACATATGAGTAAATATGTGATACATAAAACATTAACCTTCCGATGCCCTCGTAGACCCGTAGTTCGAGAGGCCCGCGAACTGCAAAACGACTGCTGCACAAAACTCCCCTTGGTCCAGTGGTCCAAGTCCCACAGGGTACGACCTCTTGCGCAGGTTGTTTAGTTTGTAGTTTTTAAACCATTCATTTAGGCTGAAGCTCTGTTCGCCTTTGTGCCCGGTAGAGTAGCAAAAGCCTCGGGGACACATTGCCTTGTTTCTTTCTTTCAAGCCCTGGTGATCATTTTTACGGCGTGAGATACTTAGGTTTAAAGTAGTCTCTGTATAGAGGTATTACTGCTATTGGTTGGATCGTAAGATGGGCCTTTGAAGTGCGAGACCCTTAGGCCGCAGGGCCTTAGGCGGTGGCCCACACCGTCTACGCCCTATGCCCTATCTTTATGTTTGCACGCTTGTCCCGCCTCTGATTATAACATGGCAAACGAAAAAACGCGACAAATAGAAACCTATGCTATGTCCTCCAACGACTAATGAATATAGGTACCATAAAAATGTTAAGTAGTTTAGGCGTGAAACGTTAAAAGAGAGACACAGTTACTTTAGCATATTTTTAGTCTGGATTAGTACTAACAGCTATTACACACAATTATGAATAAATACACATTGGTATTTTTGTTATAAGTTACTACGTTTAAGTTCACTATAATTATTAAATAAGGAAAATAATACGTCATCCTTCCTAGTAAGTATTGTAATATTATTTTAAACGTCGTATACGCAAACGTAAGGTATGACAGACCAGGAATTAATGAGAAGGGGGTATACGTTCTGGACTGAGACAGGCTGATACGTTTGCAAGCTTTAAAATATGCATGCAAGACACTTTTCGTTTCAAAATATAAAAAGAAAATTTGCGACTGGATTCTGTGACTGGATTAAAATAAATATTATACCTATCCCATATTTATAAACAACACGACCACTAGAGAATACTAAAGAAGCCAGATTTTCATAACCTACAAACCTAATTATTGTTATTACAGCTAAGATTAAAGCGAGATGTCGAGGTCACTCTTATTAACGATATTTACGAAGAATTGACGAATCAAATCATCATTAAATGCAATCGAAATAGAGGCGAAATTAAAAAAAAAATGTTTAGACATAATAGGGTAATGTAAACAAACAACTATTAAAAAAAACCCTCTAAGCACATTAAATATTGCGAAAAACCTCAACGAAACAATAATTTCACGGCTATTATTAAATTTAAAATTTAATATTCGGGGTTTGAATTGAAAGTTATCGATGGTTGCATCGTGATTGTGGCAACACTGGTTTTCCTTCAGTCGTTAGTGTGTCAGTAGGTCAATAGTAGCTGCAACACACAATTCGCAAGCCACTCACGAACCTGCCACTTACTATATACTAATATATAATATACTATTATTTAAGCGTATGAAACTGGTAATCCTATTTAAATTACGTAAACCGCTAGGTCAACCATAACACATTTTTATGGTGATTGTTTAAAACGAACATGTGTAAAATTTTGTTCATTTTTATATGTTTTCTCTCTGTTATTGAAGAAATTCGATTTGTGACCTTGATAGGCTTTATAATGTAACATATAGGCGAAGTTAATATTTATTTACAAACGTTGTATAAAAGAAATACATAAAATATCTCAAAAATCTCAATAAGAAGATTATTTTTATGCGTTCACAAACGTTCGTATTTTCAGTATTGCCCATAAAAATTATGAAAATTGGGTCAAATTCGGCGGACTACTTTGTTATGTATTCAATATGCTGTTGCTAACAGCTGTCAACATTGCCGCCTAACTGTTTATACAGTGCCATCTTTTGACATCCCAGATAACTTTTTTTATAAGCTTTCATAATATATTACTAACGAGAATGACTTCGTGCACGAAATTGGTAATTAAAAAATAACTACTCAACTAATACTTTGACAGAAATATAACTGATACTTATTTTGTTTCATCATTCTCTACCATTTTAAACCAAAATAAAAAAATATCTTTGCCAGTCTGTTATGACTTACGGGCAATATTCTGTCCAAACCGTTCTAAAAAAATCGTGTTAATGTCTATGACCAGAACAATTACCTCACAATGTACGTTTCCTGCATGCAACAGAATATAATTGTTCATATACAGTATTGTTGCAATTACATAATTGGTTCTATATAGCAGGTTTTCGCACGCCGCCCGCCATAATAGATGATAATAATTTGCTCTATGCCTTTGATGGCAGATAATAAAATATAATACTATAATGATTTCACTACAGCGAATCAACCACCTATGAATAACAGTTGTGCAAATAATGGAATGTCAAACGAAATAGCTTCGGTCACTAGGCCAATGTCATAATAATATACTGTCTACAATAATGCTCATAAAATATGCAAAATGTAAAAAGAAATGGAATGGTGTGATGTTTTTTTTCTGTTCAACATTTTCACTCGCTTGAAATTGCCTTGATATTACCGCTAACTTCGCAGAATTAGAAAGAAGAATTTAACGAAGTTAGTCCTGACCATGTAGGCATACAAAATTTACATGAAATTAGCTTCTTCATTACCTACAAAATCATCATCCTTAAGCCTTGAATCGCGAGTCGCGAATATGGGAACACAACAGAATAATGATTCATACCTATATTATCACATGGATTCGCGAAATTCCGTGTGATCCAACCTTCTGAGAACACTACATTCTATCGCAATGTATTTTCCAAACAAAATATTTAGGTAGGCACATACCTAATTAGTAAATAAAATAGGAAATGATCTTCTTATCTAACAAGATAACCTCTATTATTGCCAGATATCACTTGAAATGATAATAATTATGTTAATGTAAATAACTTTATCATTGCATAGTTACTCGTTCCAGAGATAATACTTTACTTATATTTATATAGGTACCTATTACATTTGTGTTATTCGTATTATACTCAAAACGTCGTGTTATTTTCTTAACTTATCAATTAAGTTACTATTGTCTGTCTACTTCATTCTTTTTACAATCAAAATTTTGTTTTATCTTAGTATATTGTTAGCTTTAAGTTTAAGTCAAGTTAACGATCTACTAACGAAGCGAATTCATTGCAAATATTTCCGATACAAATGTAGCTAAACATTACAACTAAGTTGGAAAGCATAATACACCGGCCATCATAATATTGCAACACAAAATAATCTTTGCAAATGAGCGCCAATGAGTGGCTGCAAGCAACGCGGAAATAGAGGTGAAAGTGGGGTGAAAGCTGTGCGCAACGTTTACCTAATCGCTGGCGAGGCGGCGCGGCGGCGTTACATCAGCACAACACGACACAAATGTGAAAGTCAATGTTACATTCGATAATCGAAACACACATCATGACTGCCAGACTGAATTTGCAAGAATTTAGATTGTTACTAAGTCGAGAGAGAGAGAGAGAGCATTATTTTTAATTAGAAACTTGGACTGCAAGAATAACGCGCACGTCTCGATCTACTGAAAGTATCCCGAAGACGTCGTTGTTTTCATAATCACGTTGCAGGCTTGCATTAGTCCTCCATTTTGAAGGTTTCAACAAATCTGTGTTAGTTACATAACAGAATACATTTTAATCAAGAGTTATCCGAACCCCAAATATTAAATAACTTTAAACCGACAGGCAAAATTCTTTACCAACAAATACATATGTTTAACGAATACCTTGACTTACTTCAAAGATTTACGTCAAGCCACGATAAAACGTATACATACATGCATTTATTTATACACCAAATAAGCACAACCTTTGATAATAGCAAGGGTAGGAATTATTATACTGATAAAAATGATAATTCAGGCGAACATATCAAAGCTGAGCAATATAGCATAGAAGATAAAATGAGACGTAAAACAGAAAAAACTTGTGACGATGACGTAGATGGAGTAATTGATGCGACTTAACTATCGTTAAATATCTAGGCAAACAAACACGAGAACGAGGTATTTGACGAAATAGAGCGTGTAGAGAAAGTGGTCGGACGTTATCGTAACGGTAAGTGATACAGTCAGTATCTAAGTGGGTCGGCACTCGGTACACGATAACTAGTGCAAACTGCTGTTATCTGCTCACTATTAAACGTATACAACATACTTGCACATCTAGCGAATCGTGAATCCAAACGCGACTGTATAGGTCATTATTAATGTTACAGATACTTCAAACTATAGGCCGCCTGTTTAAACATTCCTTGGCCTAAAATTGACAAGTGTCACACTTGGGCAGGCCTAGCGGCTTGCCTTATAAATAACCAAGGCCCAACAGACATAGATTTTAAAGACAGGAGGGTCGAAACCAAAAATATTCCTCGAGGACATAGTCAATTGATGACCGTGTACCTATTTCATTCAAAGCTATTGTATCAGTGATTATTATAAATTGTGAATAAAGAGTGCCTTCCTTAACTGTCGTCGGTGTCTATCGCGGCGAGTAGGAAACGACGCCAGCGGGCGCGCCTTGACCCACTTACCAAACCTCTTCGCGAGCGAAACGCCAGTTCTCGCTACAATCTTGTTCACGATGTATTTAAACCGATAACTTATAAAGATAACGTGAAATATGTACTTATACACAATATCTACTTATTAGAAATCAGATCGTCTTTCACGAAGCGCCTATACCGTTACCGTACAAAAGAAATTCCTGCAAGATTTCTCTCAGAACCGCAAGAAGTAAGAACACTACACTTAAGCCTAACAGCTGCAGAGACCTGATCCTAGACACATTATCTCCATAAAAATTTGATCAGTAGGTACTTAATAAGGTTCTATATGACCAATAAAACTTTTTTTACAGCTTTAGCAAAATCGAAGCAGAGAATGTCAACCATGTTCTAAATTTAGTGAACTTGCTCACGAGGTCGCGATGCGCGTCAGTCAAATCATAAAGATGGCGCCCGTATATTCGCAATCTCGATGTCTCATTAGCTTTACAGCCTTGCTCAACAATTCACAATAAGCAGTTTATACATGTAGCAAATAGATTCAGAAGGCCAACAAAGCAAGCGAGCGTGAGAATTCGTAGAATGCTCACTGCACCTGCCTGAACTCTCCGAATCAGAATTAATTGCCAACAAAAAATCTTGGGTCGCAATAAAAGTCGGTGCTACAATGTAGTACCTATTGTTTTGAATTGGGAAATAAATATTATCTAATTTTAAAACGCTTTATAAAAGAACGAATGTTAATAAGAAAACTTTCTAACATGACTGCCACGGCATTCGTTCTCAAGTTAGTACCTATGCAGCATCGTATCTAACTAACTGCATTTATTAAATTCATTTAATTTCTGTTCAAATTATTTTACGGCGTTTTCAATATTGTTGGGCTACAAATAAACGATTATAAAATAGTGATTTTCTAATTGCCCATAATGAATCTCACAAATGACTAAACTGATAAAATTTCACTATACGGCAAGTACAATTAATTAATGATTATAACTAATATACACAGTGGCAATGAAGATAAAAATAATACTTACAATGGCCATTTAGCTGCTGAGAATCCAAATAGGTAACAATCCAATAATGACACAAATCACTTGTTTACAGAGCATAACAATGAAACAACTGTTGTTCAAACGTACACTGCACTGCTATATTATTTGATAATCAATAAGTTCCGGAACAATTAAGTCGTTTCACTCACATCAAAGATACTCAATTCACTCCACTCCGAGTTTCTTCAATAACAGTATAAATAAGATTACATAAAACCACACACACAGCGTATCTGGGTTCACACCCAGTTCCAAGTAGGTACCTGTAACAAGACAAAGCGGTAGTAAGTTTTATGACTATCGGTTGACGATCACTAAGATGAAACTACGTATTAAAACACAGAAAATAGAGTGAAGGCACGTGTCACTTACTGGATTTGTGTGAGTTTTTTAATGAGCACAATATTAACTATGACGTAAAGAATTCTATAGAGACAGAGAGTCGAAACGTGCAGCCAGTCTGCCGACCGAACGATGACTAGCTGGTTGGCGCAATAGAGGGGCGTGGGGGAGGGGGGCAGGCAGACGGAGGACAAAGCGAGGGAGGGAGAGCGTCTGGCCGACTGGTTGGTCGACCTATTGGCTTGACTTGACACACACACACCAGTCGGCAATGTCAGACAGAAGATTGTAGGCAGTTTTGTGCAGTGCGACATTGTACTTATGGTCTATAACGAGCGGAACTTTGTATTTCATCGTGGCTTACTTATAGCGAATGTTTGACGTTTTAATGATAACGATAAAGAGATAAGAGTTGTTAATTCTCACTAAGCGGACGATCAAGACATCCAAGAAGTATAGGCAACCTTCATAATTCCTCATGGTCAAGCGGTAGAGCGTTAAGGTCATCGCATAGTTACAGCAAATAAGAATACCTGTAGAATAGCTTTGTAAAGTATTGTAAACGAATATATTCTGATATCAAATATAATCTTCGATTTATCAGCGGCATGTGATGAATCGTCTAAAATAAGATAGGCACCACAGATAAGGGCTGATAAAAGTTTAACTAAAAGAAGGGTTGTGGATATAACTATAAAACGTTCGCTTCACTGGAATTTGGGATCGTTTTATTCCAAGTATTGTAATTTAAACTTATCTACGAGCTGAATTCCGTTAAACGTATTTTTCTCCATACGATCAATGTTGAACCCATAAAAGAATAATGAATAAATTCAAGCCTGCCAAGTCAAATTTACATATTTACAAATTAATGACAAAGCTATTCCAAACACGATAAGTAATGCTGGCATGTTGAGGGACTAATTACTCGATTCATTTGTTGATATACTAAGTTTTGTAAGTGTATTGAACGAAAATAACAGTGCTCAAATAAATAATGTTTAAACTATGACGAGATGTTTTTATTTGTAAACGAAAATTGTCACGTACCGTAACACAGAAAGGACTCACAGTAAACTGTATATGGGGATTGGGAATAAAGTTGAAAAATAAAACCTACACTATAATCAAATAATATTTCAACTATAATGTAATGTGTTGTATAAAACGCCATCTCATAATTAGCCTTAACTAAATAGTTCGGTCAAGATTTTATTTGTTTTCAAATGGTTTTTTGATTAGTTCATTACTTATAGTAGTATAGAATTTATCACAACCATTTGCCTAATCTTGTATTAGAGCATTGTTGAAATCAAAAGAAAATATAAGATGGCAATGAAGAACAGATAAAGTACCTAAAAAGACATGCGGGAAATGACGTCAGTTATTGAGATGTGAATAATGACAAATACAATTTACGAGGTCGATGCCGTTTTACAAACATCGTGAATCCTCATCACATGCAACACTGCTCAGGAACCGCTACTCCACAGATAAATAAAAATAAATACAGAGGATAATCTTCGTGGGGGTAACGCACTTGTTTGGTTCAATATGTCTGTCTCTTTCATGATGGTCGACAGTTTTTTTTTCGACATCGGTGTGCCAAGTCATTGCCTCGTCAGTTTATTTATTTTCAATGGCAGTAATACGATTCGGAGCATTCTTTTTTCGATCTTTTTACTATCAATGTATATTAGTTGTTAGTTTGTAATTGTTATATAAAACCTACACTTAGTAAGATACAATATATTTTATTTTGTGTTTAAATTGAAATGGAACAGTGAAAGATAAAGTTTTTTTTAAATTATTTTTGTAATACATACCTACATAACTTAGAGAATTTCACTTTACAGTTCGAAAATAGTAGAAAATAGTTTTTTTTTATTGGTAAAGAAAA
Organism: Nycteola revayana; assembly: GCA_947037095.2. Classification (NCBI taxonomy): domain Eukaryota; kingdom Metazoa; phylum Arthropoda; class Insecta; order Lepidoptera; family Nolidae; genus Nycteola; species Nycteola revayana. The sequence goes on along the minus strand of OX344849.2, from coordinate 16,654,365 downwards.
CAAAACAAGAAATCAATAATTAAAATGCTTAAGAATTTAAATGTTATGTATAGTAAACGAAACTGACATGTTCATCAGAATGCCTAATAGCTTGAGGTAAAAACAAAAAAATCGCAACACGATTATGTTCAAACAGGTCTGGATCGCGTTAAATTTAAAAATAACTTTTCAACTTTTCTCCGATGACGGCTTTCGCACTTGATATAAAAAGCGTAATTGTGAAAGTTAAAATGGATTCGGTTTTATATAAGACTGTATTTAGGTAAGTATTTGGTAACAATAGCGATTAAACAAAAATAGGAAAAGAAGAAAATAAAACAGATGTGCACATAATACGTATTTAAATATGAAATTCGTTTTATTTTCAAAATTTATAGGTATACACAAACCGTTATCTATTAACAATTAGTCTAAAAGAAATCGAATCGAAATTAACATTGTTTACTGGTCACGCAAAAAGAAACTAAAAAATACCGTACAAGTTAAGAAATGTTAAAGTTTCCGATCGCAAGCCCCTATATTTGGTTATGTTGCAAAATCGTCATCAACATTGCTAAAGTGGCAAGGTCAACAATGCTCCATATGGTATAGATTGCGTACAAATTTTACCTCAGAGTCAGCACTTTGTTGCTCGTACAAAACCGGTTATACACACATCACGTATTTCACAATTTCAATGCTTATTTGCTGCGGTAACGCCACACGTGAGTGCAGCTCCGTGGTTGGTTGAAGACTGAGGCCTGTTCTAGAGAAAGTGACCGTTTCCAAGCGAATACTTTCCAAGTACCAAGTGATCGTTGAGTTTTGGCGTGTCTTGTTGCGGGCCTCGGAGTACCGTTAGCCGCGTTTTTCATAACGAGGTCGCAAATAAAGTTCATCAAACAATCGTGTAACTACAATTTCTCTTGTATCGATTTATTACGCAATTGTGATAATATTTGTTAGTTTTGCCACGTTTTAATGAATTGCCTAGGAGAGTTTTTCAGATAGAAAGGAATTTACAGCACGCCATATGTTACAAATATGACTCATAAGTAAAAATCTACCCATTGACACCAATGGCATCGACTTCAATGATTTAATCAGTTTTAAAATAGGTAAGTATGAATATTTCATAATACTTGTATTTAATTATATATAATAAAATTTAAATTTGTTGACCTATTAAACTGGTAATACATAGGTATATAGGTAGGTATAATATCAAATAAATAATATTGTAGAAAAAGACAATGATGAATAAGAGTTGGTAAAGTAGATATAACAAGTGACAGTCACGTTACCAATAATTTTGTATCATAATACCTAAGTTCTTCTGATCATCCCAATTTCATTAAAAGCTATGTTTACAAAGTAAATGACAAATAAAAATAATGACACAAGTTTGTACTAGGTTTGTACCTAATTACATTACGTAACATACTAGTATTTTAATTGCAGAAACAGGTTTTAGATACATTGCGTGACAAGAAATCAAATGAGAATTAATAATAGTGCCCGTGCTTTTAGTTCAAATGAGAGACTTATATTTATTTAAAGGAGCACAGTGGTCGCCCAGTGGTCGAAATTCGATCCTAATTAAAAAATATATAAGCATTCTGCACTCCTCTATATAAACTGCTAGCGGCCCGCCCCGCACGGGTGGACTTTTATAGCCCATGTTACTGATGAATAATCATCAGTCGTTTTTGAGATTATTTAAAACAAACCAAACTTTTCCTCTTTATAATATTAGTATAGAAACAGAGGTCTGCATAATTTCATACTCCACCGTCCGCGCAATTTTCATAAAAAGATAAATATATAGATTCCGGCAGCATCTATAAACAAAACCTGGGGCTATTAGTGTTCTACCGTAAGGATGCTTCGTGGACACATAACTGAAATCTCGCCGGTCGGTTTTTCACATTTGGCAATCTAATAATCTTATAATATCATTATGACGACAACCAGGGAACGATAATGAAATATGTAATTGGCAATATTGGCATATTTTCATTGCAAAGCGTAAATCTATACTTCTATACTTCACTACATAGTATAAAACAAAGTCGCTTTCTCTGTCCTTATATCCCTATGTATGCTTAAATCTTTAAAACTACGCAACGGATTTAGATGCGGTTTTTTTAATAGATGGGAGAGGATTTTTCAAGAGGAAGGTTTATATGTATAATACATCAGCATTGCGCCCGTGCGGAGCCGGTGCGGGTCGCTAGTAATATATAAAGCTGAAAAGTTTGTTTGTTTGAACGCGCTAATCTCATGAACTACTGGACCGATTTGAAAAATTCTTCCAATGTTAGATAGCCTATCTATCTAGGACGGCTAAATGGTATATTTTATTATGGGAACGGGAGCTATGCGGATGAAATGGCGCGCGGGAAGCTAGTGACAAATAATAGTGCTAATTGCGTAAAAATGGGTTCCGTTGGTACATTATATCAACTTATTATTTGTCATTTACGCTTTGCTGCAACAATATGCCAATACTTTAACAATTTACTACATCTAATGTCAATTTCTTACTTAACAGCGACTTAGTACGTGTCATACTATGCTATGTGAGTATGTTATTTTATGCAACATCTTATTATCACGTAAGCACGTACCGCAAATTATGTGCGTTAATAGTATGTTATAAATAAATACAGTAGGCATTCAACATAAACGTGATTACGTACGCGAAGTTGTAATATTTCGGCTCCGTAAGTATAAGTATCCTACGGGTACATTACAATGATGATTACGCTACTAAGATTTTTTTCGGATGGACATTATGTTTGGCTTTTGCTTCTTCACCGGGCATATCGCTACCAATTGCAGCGCATACATATGTATATATATATATATATAACATATGTATAGCGGGTAAGATGTGCGAATTTTGTGAAGTAATTGATGTGACCAGGGCTCGGAAAACGAAATCTTTTTCGGAACGGTTCTCACTTAAAATACCTAAAGAACGAAATGTTTCGGTTACGTTCGAACGGAACGTTAAAAATAACGTTTTTGAAGAAGATCAAAATTATATCGTTCTTGGTTTTTTTAACGTTTAAAACCGTTTTATTTCATTCATTTCTTATTCTCATTTAGTTAGTAGGTTATTACATATTTAACTGCCACGCTCGTGGTCGAGTGTCTTCGTTTGCTATTGTTTATGTGTAATATACTTAGCTGTTTACATAGGTAAATAAAGTTCAATAATAATCGAGTAAGAGAGAGAACTATGGATAATTCAGGAAGGACTTACTTGTCAATGTTTTTCTAAATAGTCGAATATTTTTAAATCTTTACAAAATACGCTCTAAATTTCGTATAATTATATTCTGTTAATTGATTTAAATTTTTTTAGATCTTAATAAGACCTACAAACCCGTAGTACATCATTTTGTTCTATTGTCAATAGTTATGCAGCGCACGCACAAATAGGTTTTCGATTTTACACCTTGGGTTACAAAATCGCAATTTTCTTACGGATCCCAATTTTTTTTGAAAATAAAGTATAGCCTTATAACCTTCCTCGATAAATGGACTATCCAACACTGACAGATTTTTTGAAATCGGACGTGTAGTTCCTGAGATTAGCGCGTTCAAACAAACAAACAAACAAACTCTGCAGCTTTATAATATTAGGTATAAGTATAGATAGGACTTGATAACTTGGCTGGGCGGGTTACAGTTAATCGCTTTAGTTATGCCAAATCTCACTCTTCTCCGTGCCCGCAGTATTAAGATTTTGCTTAGCGTTTTAATATTATACAAGGTGTAATGGAAAGGGTATATACATAGAAAGAGCAAGGCTTCTTTGGATCATAACAAACGATATGGCAAGGGTTATTTAATGCTATCTCTACAAGTCCGGAAGTAATGATTTTTTAAATTCATAGGTACCAGAAACCAAAATTTTCAAATTGAAATAAATACATCACTAGCACTCAATCAGCTGATCGATGTCAACAAACTATTTGCAAGTAAAAATAAACCACTTCTGGTAATTCTGAATAAAGAGTTCCGCATTTTTATTTTTTGTTTGCAATATAAAAAATTCTTGTAGTATTTTATTTTGAGTTGAAACCCTTGCCATATCGTTTGTTATGATCCAAAGAAGCCTTGCTCTTTCTATGTATATACCCTTTCCGTTACACCTTGTATAGATTCGAATAATTGCTTTAACAGTCAACAAACCATAGCGGACGTTAATGATGATAAGGTGTATTTAATTTTGAATAATATGATAGGGCTTTAAGTAGATTGAATATTTCAGATGTTAATCCCTTTACAGATTTACCATACAGTCAACCAGTGTTTACTGAAGCAGAGGATGTAAATCCAATTACAGATTTACCAGACAGTCAACCAGTGTATTGTGAAGTAGAGGATGTAAATTCCTTTACAGATTTACGAGACAGTCAACCAGTGTATACTGAAGTAGAAGATGTAAATCCAATTACAGACTTACCATACAGCCAACCAGTGTTTACTGAAGTAGAGGATGTAAATCCGATTACCGATTTACCAGATAGTCAACCATTTTTTATTAAAAATGAGGAGGAAATATTGACAAGTAATTACCTAAGAATTTGATTAAGTGCCTTAAATGTAGCAGAGTTTTAATTATAGATACACTACTGTTAAATTTTGCACAAAAATAATGTTACAACAACAACGGGATCGTCAAAATCAAAGATCTGAAACGTCTGTTGTCGAATTCAAAGGCCCGGGACAGTTATTCAGAGAATGTCGAAGTCGATCAGAATTCAAACGTTCATTGCGCTCTTCTTCTGTCTCTTCATGCCGTACTCCAGAAATTCTTTCTCTCTCACTTTCTAACGGATTATGAATATTTTGATGAGTGCGTGTTCGGGACAATGTATGATAATCTCGATCAGCAGTTAGTCGCCTGAAGACTAAAGACCTGTAAATAGATGTGCTAATACGCTAAGAACTCAATAAAGAAATTAAACACTTACACACAGCGTGATTCTGTATCGGTAAACGTTTCCGACTCGAGAGACAATGCGTGACGTTCACGATCAGCGGACAGTCGCACATCACGTTCCACACTTGTCTCTAGAGACCTAGAAGCAGGAGCGTAGTTACGCTGAGAACTCAAGCGCAATTCTCTATCCGTGAACGTCTCTGACTCGCGAGACAATGCGTGACGTTCACGATTAGCGGCCAGTCGCGCATCACGTTCCGCACTTGTCTCTAGAGACCTAGAAGCAGATGCGTAGATACGCTGAGATCTCAAGCGCAATTCTCTATCAGCAAACGTCTCCGACTCGCGAGACAATGCGTGAAGTTCACGATCAGCGGACAGTTGCGCATCACGTTCCGCACTTGCCTCTAGACACCTAGAAGCAGATGCGTATATACGCTGAGAACTCAAGCGCCATTCTCTATCAGTCAACGTCTCCGACTCGCGAGGACCTAGAAGCAGATGCGTAAATACGATGAGAACTCAAGCGCAATTCTCTATCCGTGAACGTCTCCGACTCGCGAGACTATGCGTGACGTTCACGATCAACGGACAGTCGCGCATCACGTTCCGCACTTGTCTCTAGAGACCTAGAAGCAGATTCGTCGATACGCTGAGAACTCAAGCGCAATTCTCTATCCGTGAACGTCTGCAACTCGCGAGACAATGTATGATGTTCACGATCAGCAGTCAGTCGCCCATTATATTCTTCACTGGTCTCTAGAGACCTGGATATAGATACGTAAATACGCTGAGAACGCAGACGTGCTTTGCGATCCGAAGAGGTTTCCATGGAGCGAGTTGCAGCCTGATGTTTTCAAACAGCATCAAGTCTCTCCTGACGCTCTTCGGGAGATTCTTGGGATCTTGATGATCCTCAATCGTTTAGCTCCTTTGGAACATTGGGAAAAATTTGACCTATTTCTAAGCATGGTTAAAGTTTTATTCTGAAGATACCTGATCAATTAAAATCTAAGTGACTGCTCCCCTGCGTTGCCGGGTAGGCTACCGTGTCACGAAGATAAATGGAAAAGGAAATTATACACTCAAATAACATAAGCCCGAAGGCATATTTATTCGACAAAAAAAAAAAAATAATGGGAGTTTTGGTCAGAAGAGTCAAATTTTCAATGATTCATCGAAAATCAGTCCTAAACTGTTACCGCCTTCACCGCGTCGAGGTACTCCCAGCTTGTGTTATTTTATAATTATACAGTGAAATTAGTGATAGGTTTGATTTCCTGATGTGGAAATCATGTTTCTGATCTTCGATTTTTATAAGTCAACAGGAAATGCCCATCAGACCAAACAACTTTTGCTAAGACGTCATTCCTATATGTGTTATGGTGTAGCTGGGCGCTTCGAATTCCACAACAGGTGTTCCAGATCTTCAATTTTTATACGTCTACAGAGAGTGCTCATCAGACTGAACAACTCTTGCTAAGACGTCATTCCAATAAATGTTATAGTGTAGCTGGGCGCTTGGAATTCCACAGCAGGTGTTCCAGAATTTCAATTTTTATGCGTCAACAGAGAGTGCTCATCAGGCTGAACAACTCTTGCTAAGACGTCATTCTTATATATGTTATAGTATAGCTGGGCTCTTGGAGTTCAACATCGGGTATTCCAGATCTTCAAATTTATTCTCTCAGCAGAAATTGCTCATCACATGGAACAATTTTTGCTATGGTACCATTTTTGTATCCCTTATAGTTTAGCTGGTCTGTTACGGTTCTGCATCAGGTGCTCAAGCGACCAAGATAAATTATAGCCTATATGTTGCCCAGACTTAATACCTATACAACAAAAAAATCATTCAAATCCGTTCAGTAGTTCCGAAGATTAGCGTGTACAAACAAACAGACCGATTATTTTTTTTTGATTCGTGCTCTATTACTGTTTCTAAACCCCCCTCAATTATTATTTTTTTAATATATTCAATGTACAGACACAGTATTTTTACTGTTTTATTTCATTGTTAAATACGCACAAACACAACCAAGGTACTAAAGTATTAACAATATATATCTTTAATATGAAGGAAAGTAAACGAACTTGGCCTAAGCGTCCGGCGTCCTCAGTAAACAAGCGCATCGGGATGAAAGATAGAATCAAATCAAATAAGCTTAAATAAACACGTCAACCTAGCGCGTACGCCGCTCGCGGCGCACGCCATACGGCTTGCACGGGGCGGTGCGGAATAAACCGGTTTTCGATAACGTTCTCATTTCGTTTTCGTTCGAACACAATGTTGTGCAAGTAACGGTTGGAAACGTTTTAAGAACGTTATTTTATATAACGTTTCCGAGCCCTGGATGTGACGTCTCTTATCATATCATAACAACGCGACGCGTGACGTCATGTACATAGCTTAAGGTAGGGTTCTACGGCAATAACATACATTTTGAATACAACGCAAAGTTAAATTTAACCGGGTCATCAATACAAACATTGAAATACAATGTAATGGGAGCATATAGCGCAGCGCACGACATAATGTGAGTACAGCGGGTTACTTAATAAGCTGCGGATTTGACCTATTAAGCAATATTATGTTCCATATTACATTACAACGCAACGCATAACATAACATGACCATTGTGTCCACCCCTGTCACCCCCTTTCCCAGCTACTTAACCTTTTGGGACACCCTGTATATAAGACGTAAGAAAGTCACGAATTAAGTATCCACTTACTTATTAATAGGGGTGTTTCCGGAAATTGTCATAAGTAATGGTTTATGCAATGTATAATAGGCATGTGGACTAAAAAAATCTATTAAGTCCGTCAGTTAGATTACCAAAAAATATTGGACACGTATTTTTTTTTTCGTTCCTCTAACAAAAAATGACGATGATACAGCGCGTTGAAATTTTGTGTGACGTCACTATATGGTACAATTTTACCTAATAGTGACGTCACAAGCCCCCCTCTCCTGGACTTTATAGTTTGTTTTTGCTCTATATCTTTGTCAATTTTTATTGATTTGATAAATAAAAAAATACGTGTCCAATATTTTTAGTAATCTAACTGACGGACTAAATAGTTTTTTTTAGTCCTCATGCCCATTATAAATTTAACATAGGAATAAAATATAAAATAATCTATTGAATGCCACGAAAAAATGAGAGGATCAAATGGTTCCCGTGGAAATTTCATAATTTTATAACGCCTATGTTAGTCAGGAATAATGTAGCATTCTAATGGTGAAGGAATTATCGAAATCCATCCATAATTTTTTGAGTTTATTCGTAACAGGAATTATTACGAAAGAGGAAATCTTTACTAATATTATAAACGCGAAAGTTTGTGATTATGGATGGATGGATGTTTGTTACTCTTTCACACGAAAACTACTGAATGGATTTGGCTGAAACTTTGCACGGGAATAATTAATAAGCTCGATTGACATAAAGGCTACAAAAAATCACGTTCCGACCCACTGGAGCAGAGTAACGCGGGTAAAACCGCAGGGCGCAGCTAGTATTAGTATAATATAAAGTATAAAAACATTCATCCATACGTTACTGTAGTTTATCCTCCAATAACGTTAGATGTATTTTTAATATCTACATACAAGGATATCTTGCTTATCTAACGTTCAATGACACTTCCTTATCTAATTATCGTATCTACCTACTTGATAGATATACAACAATTATGTATATTAGTGACAATTATTATTGTAATATAATCAACGATTGTCGACCCAAAGACACATTGATTATTATTAATATTCGAAAATTAATACCGACTAAATAAATAGGTGACTTTACAAACTAATAATTCACACACAGTACATTCAGTCTCAGTACAACTAGGTTTGCATGGTTCAAACAAATAATTGTCCAGAGTGGGATCACAACCCTAGGTCAAACGGCAGCTGTCTTCACCACGGAGCTACTGGCGCAGAATCAAAATAATACAAAAACATTGACATAAACAATGCTTTTTGTAGTTATTCGTATAATTTGGAACTTAGTAATAAACCTATATTCATTGCCTCATTGGCCTATATATTCAGCCGTGGACGTAATTTACGCAATGGCTGAATGATGATCAAACAAATTTAGCAAATTGAATTTTAATGTATTTAATTTCTGGTTTTAATAAACAAATTTGTAAGTATTCTATCTCTTTGAATCACGTTTCTTTTATGGACAATTTTTTCAAAACTCGTACACCTAACAAATATCAGAGGATAAGAAATTATTTGAATATTGCCAGAATTTCCATACAATCCGAATTTAAAATTTAATCCTCTGATCATTTTTATCTGACCCTGAAAAATCAGCCCTAAATGTATATATACAAAATAGATAAATATCGGCCTATATAGGTACAACGCTTAAGTATTTTTTTAAAGTCGTGTTCACCTTAAATTCAATTAGCCTACATCCCAAATATTATTTCTCAAATAATTTGTACGGTATACAACATGTGCAAGTCCGCACAATCTTTTTGTATTTTATCTATGTTTTTTATAACTTTTTTCTCACTTGTCCTTTTGATATATATTTTTATTACACTTTTGTTTCCATAAAAATTAACTGATTTTTATTGATACAGTCCTTAATATTTGGGCCTTCGAGCCGGATCTAAATATTAAAGACTGTAAATAAAAAGCAGTTAGTTACACACACAACATAATAAATAAGTAGGTAAGTAGGTGTTCGAGTTTGTGCTGGGTATCAAGTGATTATGACCGAGCAAGAGCGTGACCTTGCCTCACTCATGGACACCACAATTGGGTCAGTGGGTCACCGATTTAGCGCTTTTTCTCTCAGTCGAGTTTACCTGACAACTGACGCATTTTTTGCAAATGTTACAGTAACCTTTTAAGGTCTGTATGATGCAAGGCATATCGGTGCCAAGATCAAGATCAAATTTGAAATGCTTATGCGTTTATTTGATTTGTTATGCCATGTGTTTTCTGGTATAGAATGAACCATCCCATTACATTACATAGGTGTCGTAAGACTAAGGGACATACAGCTAAGTGTTGGGAAGCAGCATATTTATCAGCTCAAGGTTACTCAACATCTTATTGTGATCGATGGTAAGCCAAGGTCTGTATAGGTACTGACTGTATAGGTGGTGACTGCACCGGTGGCTCAGTGGTTACGGAAGTTGCTTCTGAGACCTGGTGTTCTGGGTTCGATTCCCACCCGGGGCGATTATTTGTGTGAACTACAAATAGTTGTTCTGAGTCTGGGTGTTCTTTGTGTCCGTAAAATGAATGTTTGTAAAGTCCCCCGCGACACAGGGATTTATTTCCCTAGTGCGGGAGTTGTCTTATTAAAGAAAAAGGTACATGTTCAGCAGTGGACGTAAATGGACTGTTGAAGTGAAGGTGTGAAGTTTTTTTTTCGGTTTGACTTACGTTGTTAGCCATAAGGTTTTTCCTACTTCACCGAGCATAAAGGCGAGCAGAGCTCCAGCCTTAATAAATGGTTTAAAAACTACAAACTAAGCAACCTGCGCAAGAGGGCGCCCCCTGTGGGGCTTGGACCTTGGCTCAGGGCGGTCGCTGGCGATGAGATTTAGGGGTTATAACTTTTAGTATTTAAGGGGAGTTTTGTGCAACTGTCGCTCTACTTTACAGTACTTTACAGGGCATCGGATGGTTCTTTACAAACTAAGGGTCAGGAGGACGATGGGGGATGAAGGTGTGAATTATGCGGTTATGGTTTAATTGGAGTTGCCATTTATACGGGGTTTCTTAGTTCAGGCCGTGTTAGAATAATCCGCGCGCGGTTTCACTCGCGTAGCTCCCGTTCCAGTGGGACCTTCATAATTAAATATGCCTATGTTACTCCTGGATAAAGTAGCTTTCTGATAGTGCAAGAATTTTTTAAATCAGTTCAGTAATTTCGGATACTAATCAAACAACCTAACAATCAAATCTTTCCTCTTAATAATATCAGTGTATATTTTTCTACAGTAATAATTTACTTACATAGGTGGTTAGGTACTGCTTTTTGAATCTCCTTATTTAATATATGCCTATTAAACGGAAGACTCACAAGAAATAATGGCGGTAAACTGTTAAAAATGCTTACTTTACAACTGTACAGGTCAAGGTAGGGCCACGTTGAAGGTTTATTGGATGGCAAGGAAATAAACTATTTCTGTCATTGTTAATAATACGTTATAGCAATGGTAGTTTATTTATATCAAGGCTATTGTGTGTGCCTATTGATGCGTAAGTTATTATATGTACCTAGGATCAATATAGGTACGGTTACAGAGGAACCTTTCCACGTTCTTGTCAGAATATATGCCCAAAAATATTTCTTCATTAGATAAATAATGGGTCTTGCGTGCATCCCTAGGTACCGCCGTCAAAATTGACAAATGCGGCAAAAAAAAGTACGCCGAAATCAGCGTAACCGAAAAAAAAAGAATAGGTACGTGTCGAAAGTTTTATTAAATTTTGGTTATTATCGAATTAATATGCCAATGATGATGGTGATGATGCCAAAGAGTGTAAGTAAACTGTGTAGAAATAGCAGTACAAGAAAAAAGGAGGACATCGGGATCACTTACCATCGGTACAGTGTCTTGTGTACCTACACATTGAGTATAATATTGAGTTAATTTGAGTTGCGACGTTTACGGAGCTATGGTTTGAAGCTAGCGTTGTATCTAGTCGTGTGTGTGAGACCAATCATATATCTAAGATGTCTTCCTTGGAGAATGAAGCTGTAAGTAAGACCACTGATGATAGCTTTCTTTCTTGTTTTTTTTTGTTGTAGAGAGCATTTTTTCGTTCGGCTTTTGCTACTTCACCGGGCATAAAGGCGAGCAGAGTTCCTTTATGGTTTAAGAACTACAAACTAAGAAGTCTGCGCAAGAGGCCCCTTGTGGCACTTGGAGCCTCCGACACTTAAACCGCTACATCACGGCCATTGTCTAAGGGCTTATAATTTCAAAATTAAATATCGTCCCTATAACAGAGCGAAATTTGATACCCATCATATGAGTATTAAAATTATGTAACAATGCAATGACTTATAGATTAGGTATTTGTTAAATAAGCAAGATTTTTAATTGTTATGATACCTAACCCCATAAATATTTAATTACAGCGCGTCTGCTAACAATCGCGAATTACAACTTAGGTCAATGACAGGGAAAAACGTGAGCTAATCACTTTTAAATTGGCATGTGTGTTTTTATCGTCAGTACCTACACAAAGTGTAAACGTACTTATATGTTAAAGCTTGGCACATTTCCCGTCGTCTCTTTTTCAATAGTTCTATAATTCAGTGTTGTGTAGTTCTTAGCTTTTTTATTAACTCTGTTTTGATCTATTCATATTCAACACAATAGATTAATACACACACATATATAGAAGCAAAATTACACCATTTTATGATAGAAAAAATAAGATCCTCTGTGCCTTTATCAAAAAGTATGATGTCCTCTAAACGGTAAGGAGTAGTCCTGAAATCAAATTAAATAATATTAACGTATTCAATAATGTTTAAATGTAGTATAATTCAAAACAGTGACCTCCATTTAACCCGAATACTTATAATTAAAACATGTTCTAGGACTAATCCCATTAACAGGTACATATTCACACGATAAAAACGAATTCGAAATTCAAATATATACATGTGATTTGAATTCATAAATTAAATATAGAACGCCGGTATTACCCAAAAGAGTACGGAGCTTAAGAGACCGGACTACTAAAAAAATCCTAAAATAGGAAGTCTAAGATTTTTATTCGTTCACTAATATAAAACGAACTGAGTTCGATTTTACTCGTAAAAGGGTGTTTCAGACTTATTTAGCATCAATTAGATATTTACCGATTTGTGTCCGCTTCCGCAGTGAAGCGTGTTAGATCAACCTTCGCGTGGCCTTCGGTTAGGCTTCTCTATTGTACCCATAGACAATTCACTTGGTATTGCACTCACGGCCCGTAGCAACCTTAACATCCATCTTTCCTTAATCACGCAAAAACTTGGCATCTATATTTGGGGAGCAAATACTTTTAACGACTTAAATAAATTTGAATTTCGTAATGATGGTGATGAGTTCGTAATGATGGTGACGATTATGGCTGGAACTGCTTCCAAAAATATAATATTATGGAGTAAAAAAAATGTTTAGTAGGTTTACTTATATTCAGTAAACCCTAGAACAATTTTTCTTTGTGATTTTTGACGATTCACTTTTCTTTGTGATTTTTGTCGATTCACTTTTCTTTTTAATTTAATCCACAGAGAATTATCGTTTAGCGTTAACGTCTTTTTATGTATTTCCTTCTCTTAAAATATTTGAATTCATAATTATTTTACTATTAGACTTACTTTTTTATCGTTTTGCTCGTCAACTATGACGCGTTTCTGATCACGAGTCATTGTCCATGAAATCTAATACGATAATTTATCTAACATTAGCAAATTACAAAAAAATCTCTTGTATGAATATAAAAAAAAACGTTCCCCTATTTTAATCTCACAATACGTTCAAATATTTCGAACTATTCAATCCTTAAACCAAACAGACCTGCGCCATACGTTGCGTTGTTCAAGTTTAAAAAAAAAACTACAGCCATAGATACACTATAGACGTTTTTCTCATATTTTTTTTGTAAAATATGTACGAGTTGAGACCCTTCCTATTTCGGTTGAAGGTTGGACATTATTCGAGTGAGTCAGCAGGTAGTTGACTTCTCTACATAGAGAAGGGACTTTAGTATTTTTTTTGTCACGAATAGAATCTATTTAATATTTCACTTTTTTGTACACTTTTGAATTTGATCGGTCTTTGGTTGCGACCTACGACATGTGAATTGTTATTTGAATTTATTAGTCTGCATTTTTTTCTGACTTTCCTTTGTTCTCGGGTTCAGGTCAATGTCTTCGCAATAGAATTCACTTGTGCATACAGGTTAAGTATATGAAAACAATTGCTTCGTTTGCACACCGTCTGTGTGATATAATGAGTTATTTTTATAAACATAAACTGGGTAACAAGAAAAAAATATACCTATAGTGGTATTAAAAAGGGGAACGCCCGCATTAGGCTATCAATAATGTCGCATGGTCTTAACAATAAAAAAATGTAACGCGCATCTATACTAAATATTATTATATTTAAACTAATGAAGCTAAAAGAGAGTTCATTTGTTCCTTGAACACGCTAAAGCCTATATAGGTACCTATATCATCTCGCTAAGACCAAAGTTTTCTAATTTATTCCCCGCGGACAAAGTTGGGGGTACAAGCTAGTATTAAACTATATTTGTTGGTTGGATCATAGTTTCAACTATATATTCAACGGTATATTTGTTTGTATTTCTGGTACAGTCGATTTTTTTGTAATTGTGTGTCTATCTGGGCCGCCAATGCGTCAGTTGCCAATATTTGCCAACATACTCCTTTGTTTTTGCCAGTATTAAAATTGAAAACAGTACCTGATTTAATTTATTTATTTCAACTTTTGTAGTTCTATGAATATTTCTCACTTTAGGAACAAAACATATTAATAAGGAGTCAGTCTTAAGTGCATATACCACACAAACTAGACCTTGTTACTCATCATACATCATGGATATCGGATGACGGTAACCTTGGCTAAGGTGCAAAGACCTCTTGGTTAACTACATTATGTCCGACCCAAAAGTGGATGACACGTTTACTGATAGATTTATCATGTGTTAAATTCCTCCAATCACTTTCTTTAGAACTACCCTACATCTCGTTCAAGCTGTCTGTAAGACTCAATATTACATTTTTTCTTGTTAGTTTAACAAATGGACACAGATGTTACGCAACCCGAAGGTCGGTGACAATGTCGTACATTTGTTGGAGCGTCGTCGTGAGTCGCGCCGGCGACGAGTGCTTACCTATATACCTAACTACCTATCACTGTCTGTACACTCTTTGTACTACACGATTTCGTTTCTTAATACGAAACACGTGATTCCTCTTACACTTATTTCTTAAACACATTTTATTTTATTTTTCTTTACATTGACCCTTAACCAATCAGTAAAAGATTAGGATCGGCGCAAAAAGTGCTGTTTGTACTTTGTAACAAGTTAGGGGGAAAATACTCGCAAGTGTCGACGAACGCTCAGAATTGTCACAGGGGGGCTTGCACGCATCGATTCGAAACACGATAGAAAAATTATGAGTAGTCTCGGGGTGCGTTGACTAATAATAATAATATCTCGAACGATTACAAACGAGTCATCGACCTTCGAAAAATCTGACCTGCGCCGCGCGCCGCAAGGTTGCGACCACGCCGCCGCCGCGCCACTCGGCTGTTCGCTCAACTCTATCGAATTTAAACACGCTTCCTTACACAATTTATTTTCATTAAACTTTATTATTTTATCGGATATAAAATTGGATTTTACGTATACTTCGTCCAATAAATGCCTCATATAATTTCGCAGACTTAAAAATATTGAACATTGTTGTCGAACTCTTATCGTACATTCGCATTAATAAATGAAGTAGGTAAGCTATCTGCTTTCGATTACGAAGTCTTGTTGAAAAAATAACAAGATATTTTCTGACATTCAATAACCTTTACCGGAATCGGTATCCAAGGTGGAATCGATTTGTAAAAACTGCAGAAACCCGTATTTCTCGAAACGACATTAACTGTGGGTCACAAAATGTCAACAAACTTCGAAGGTGACATACCTAGGTGGTTTAATTTATATTAAACGATTTACCTATGGTTCGTGGTAATTATTGTAGTTAACGGTCGATAAGAACTGTTAGGTTCAGGACTTATGTCGCAGTAGGTTGACTTTGTACGAGCAAAGTTTGTTAACCTTAAGTGCATAAGTATTAGCAACACATTTTCCACAAGTGGTAACAAATTGTGCAATAATTAAAACTATAGGTATGTCTACACTGTCTTTGTTGAGACTGTAAATGTTTCTTGTATGACAAAAGTAAAATGATTCAGAGTCAGACGGTAATAATACACCGATACATAATACATGTTAAATCTTAATAGTACCTATAAAAGCTCATTGAATTACATAAAAAATAAAAGTAAAATAGGTATATCGTTTATTCTTTTACAATAACCACAGCTGTGTGCTGTGACGTGACGAGGTCAGTGACACTAACACGCAAAAGTCGTCAGACCCTTAAAGCTAAAACGTCACGTGCATATAAACCATAGATTTAATAAATAAACAGAATCAGATCATTTGTTTGAGTTCCTGAAATACCTGCATACTCTAATCTTATATTTTAGGAATGAAAAAGTCTGGAGCCCTGCTCGCCTTTATATGCGATGAAGTAGCAAAAACCTTGTGGCGGACTTCATATTATGTTCGTCCGAAAAAAAAAAGGCTTATGTTTAACTTACCATCAGATATAGTAAAAATAATCACCAAAATGAAACCCGCATTTTAATGTAAAATTGTAACCAAAGTTTTAACATTTCGCTATCGTATTTAAGCAAAATGACTCCAAATAAATCATTGTTAACCCAAAAGTAGTAAATGATACCAAAAGTACCTAAATGTTTTACTAATTTACTATTCGGTTCTGGCCGTTCGTTGTATGGCCGCAGCTCTAACCTAACCTAACCGATTGTCATTTTTCATTGATTTTATTAAGGTAGAAATAGCGCAATAATTTGCTCGCTAAGATTTGGTGATCATTAACTACATTTGGTGTTCGAATACAATTTGAAGTGCAGTCGTGACTAAAATAGCTAGTACTATTATAATTTTAGACTTTATTTTTCTGGTGTCAAGCATATATTTTTGGTGGTCATTATATTTTATCCCAAAAAAAAATGCAAGTAAAATAGAATTGTTACCTGTAAAATCCTGTAACATATAAAACCATAGTAAATATTGTAAACATCGTTTGTGATAGGTATACACGTGGTATCCGACCAAGTCAACTACGGAACACGAAAGGTTGAGATACCACCAAGAGTAAATTTTTCCACTGCGCAGATCACCATGACGATAAAGTCAATTTTCTCGTGTAAATACTTGAACGGGGCCTCTGCGACAAGTCATAATTACTGACTCTAGACTTGTGTGACGTCAATGTTATCGTATCGTATCGACACTTACTGTTATTCTAACTACTGGATACGATTCTCGGTAGTAACATTTTATGATTTTGGAAATAGCAGTTGAAACAAGGAAATGGAGTTTGACATTGATGTCGACCTACGGGGCGGCGAAGTCGGCGAGGCAGCAGCGAACCAAGTCCAATAAGCCCCGTTGTCGCCCCGCAGCTCGCTTAGTTCGTGGCTGCGTGGTACAGAATAGCACTTTTGCCTGAACTAGGTAATCCTATGTTTTAGACTAGTACTTCAATCACTAAACTACATACATTTATAATTTTAAATAATATGAGCATGTAAACAAGGTTTTTGTAAGTCTAAAAAAATAATAAGCATTAAAGCATTAGTTATATTATATATTATTATTAATATTCCAAGTTATTATTAATATATAAATTGGAATAAAACTCCTATTATACCAAAATTGTCAAAAATATAAAAGTAGGTACAAAACCACAATCAACAACAATAGGAAATGAACACGTACATTTAACTGACAATCTTATGAGGTGTGTAAACAACAAAACACGTCAATTTATCAGATTATGAGTACAATACGAACAAATGAGGTCGGTAAGGTGAACACCCCCCCAAGGCGAAACGTTGACCCATGCTTATATCCGTGTTTGGCGTACGTATGTACTTACGCCGCGATCATTTTGTCATTATTGACTCTTTGGCATTCTCAAAAACAACCGGGGAAAAATATAAATAGTACTGTATTCATTCAGGGTGAATAGAAAAAGGAAGTGTATTATTTATCGCCTTATATTCGCCGATAGTCCTACTAATACGATATTTGCATTAGCAATATTTGTATGTGCGGATGTATGTAGGTTTGTTACTCTTTCACGCAAAAACTACTAAATGGATTTGGCTGAAAGTTTTCACGCGGATAGTTTATAAGTTAGATTAACGTTAAGGCTACAAAAACACGCTCCGACCCACTGGAGCATTGTGACTCGAGTAAACACGCGGGGAGCAGCTAGTAATTAATAAATACAAATCCAGAAAACAACATTGAAATTTAAGAAATGTATGCAATTAATTAGGATGAATAAGGAAAGGGTGTTCCCTATTCACCCCTCGACATATTCACCCCATTTTCATATCTTATAACTTTTTGTTTTTTAAACTCTATTTATTTTATCTCTAAGTTTATACTAATCTACATTATAGTTGTCTTTAACTAACAGAAAGTAAAACTAGGACGCATCATAAGAATGTTACTTAGTAAAACCGGTCAAACATGGAGTTAAGCTCGCACTGTTAGGATTACTTAGAATTTAGATAGACAGAGCGTAAAAAGCGGTCCTAACTACATTGTTGATTAAATTATCGTTTTTTGATCTATCTGTCGATCTTATTACAATTTGACTTATATACTATGCGTATTTAATTAGTTTCGAGATTTATTATAAATGATGTAGTATGACGTATGTACTTATAAATAACTTTTCTTAGATATTTTTTCTCCTAGGTTTTTTTTGAGACGTCAAATATCAAATATGATACGGATTCTTAGAACAAGTCAGGTAAATCCTTTAAGTTATTGTTATTAATACCTACACAATCCAAAGTTTTATCCAATGTTAGCTACTTCAATAATCAAGTGGTTTATTTATAGCATGTTTAATCCAGGCATTAAAATTATGTTTACGGAAAATATTGTCCAAGTATTTAGCATACGGCTTTAGAAACATTCACATTAATGGAGACACTTTTCTTGGTACTGTATCTTCTATCCTGTATGTACTACAAATGTTCTCGTGCGCGTGGTGAGGTGTTATCTATTCGTAGACCTTACCCACCTATACGGAGTTTACCCACTCAGCACACCAATGTGACGTAGACACTAGATAGTTATCAAAATTCCCCAATAAACAAGGTTTAGTGATAATATTCATAAAATTCAATTACGTTCGTGGATATCGATTTAATGTTACAATTACCTAGTAACATTAAATCGATATCCACGAACGTAGTGTTAATAAATGCTTAAAAATGTTGACCTTGGCGCCATGCCAAATGGTGGAGCACGTTGACTGCATTTCCTCGCTAAATAACTATCTACGTACTACTTGAACATAAATTACTGTGTAAAATGAAAATAATTTTATTTGGTATCCGGAAAACGGGATGAGAACAAAATCTGGGGTTAAAACAGACAAAGGTGGAACGATATGGACATTTTATACTAAATAATTTTATGAGGATACCGGAAAACGGGATGAAAACAAAATATTTCTTTGTTAAGTAATCATCGTGTGCCGAAGCCGTGTGGTTTCCGGCTTAGAATAGACCACCCCGTGTCTACCCTTGGGTGTCGTAAAAGGCGACTAAGGGACATATGGCTGATGGATGGGCAGCAGCGTCTATTAGCCCAAGGTTAACATCTTACTGCGATCACCAATCCGTCTGCCAAGCGTGGTGATTATGGCAATATCCCTCAACGTCCTGGCTTGCCTAGGTCTGTTAAGAGGAGGCCCATGTAAAGCAGTGGACGATAACGGGCTGTTGATGAAGTAAGTAATCATCAGGTATAAATTTAAAAACTATTAAACACGCGCTTGGACTTGTCGGTTCAGGGTGTTCGCCGGCGGAGAGGTTTTCACCGCGCTCCGTCGCGTAGCGTGGAACCGCAGATTTTAACGTTGTATGAAAACCCGCTTAGCACGACACACCGACAAAGCGACTGCGCGCGGTAGCGCGTTTCATGCACAGATCTGCCGACCGCCGCAGACGCGCAGGGTGTCCCGCGAGGTATAGCATACAGCTACCGCGAAAGTTATTAATGTGTAAATCGATCGACTGTGGAGTACATAAAAGCCAAATATAAAAGCGGGACCGACGTAAAATACTGTCCGGCACGGAGTCGCGGAGCAAACTGCGCGGTGACATAGATCCGCTTCTACGTCCCGCATGTTTAATCTGCCGCCCCGCGCAAAGCGGGAAGCGTTTCCAGTGCGCGAATCGCTTATGATGAATAAAGAAAAAGGGAACGGAAGATTATAGATAATAACTTATATTTCCGATTATTCTTTTTGATCCCTCGTACCAACTAATGGTATTTAATTTCATATTAACCTATATTCAACATGATGTTCCTCGAAATAAACACGTGCTTCCCCTATGATCGTGAGCGAATCTGTGAGTAATAGTAAGATGTATATATAATGTGGTCATTGAACTCTAATTAGGGCAATAATAATAGTAACGAAATTACTGCTTGTTGTCGATTCGGACCGATTGCTAATAATCTTTTAACTATCAACATATAAATTTACGAATACATTTTTATGACATTCCTGATGATTGCAGCTGCTACGTGTCTTTACAAACACATCATTCACGGGCACAAAATACCTAGACTGTACTCTCCCGGGCGGGACTCGAACCCAGAATATCAGTTCTCAGGAGCAAATACCGTAACTACTGAGCCATATTAATTACGTATTATTTGAAACATTTTCGAGACCTTTCTGTCTTTACAAACCGACTATTTATATCGTCGGTTTAACCTTGAACTTAGTTCAAATCCGCGCAACATAATTATAAGGTTGTTATAAATTTATAATAAATCACCGAATGATACCTTGAATTTACTTCAATCAACATCATAAATATAATAAAGCGAATATAATAACAAGGTTTACAAAGACCTTGAGGCAAGTCGTGGGTGTTTTGTCTGCTCTTAGGGTTGCCATCTCTGAAATCTGTTAACCAGGACTAGAAGTCTAAAACCACTAACTATTAATATTATATTATATAAATATATATCCATATATATCTGTCGTCTCGGGCAACGCGCTACGCAGGGCTACAGACTGCAGAGAGGAGCCAGTTGATGTCTGACCGGCTTGGAGTGAAGACGTAGTGCGTGTTCTGAAAAGCCGATGTTATTAATATATTACTTCCCATTATACATAAGGGATTTTAAAACCTGGACTATAATTAATACCCTGGTTACACTCTCCCCTAGGACATAAGAAAAAACCCGAACAAATAGCAACCCTATCTAATCGAATAGAAGCTTAACCAAATTTAATAAATTTACTTAATGTAAAAACCTTAGGTAGTCTTACCTTAATTCAGCACTGCGGTAAAATGATTGATTGCTATCTAAAAAGATTTCGCCGACATTTTTAAATATAAATTTTAGCACAAGAACCTTGAATTAAGTAATTCAACAGTGGTTAGTGCGTTCGTAAATTTCGAAACCAGATTAAAAATATATTTTTTTTATCGATTTTTTACTTCTATGTTTATGGTATTTATAATTGGACGGATATCCTATAGGATATCCTGGATATATATATCCTAACTACATTTTCATTTTAAATTAACTACTTTTAGTTGTAAATATGTATTTTATTCATGACCTAACTACATAGGTATGTTGTTACAGCTTTAGCTAACTACATCGCCGGGCACAAATAAAACAATAAGTAATCAATCAAACCCCGGGTCTTTCGGACTCGGGTCTTAGATGAAAGCATCGGACGATTCATTGAAAACTAAGGATTTGGTGCGATTGCTATTAATAACGTGTTTAAATGTCTAATAATCTATTTAAATTAGAGGGGGGTTATGTTTCGTATTGCAATTGCTCACAGGCTACGGAAACTTGACCACCAGGCAAATCGGCAATCAATCAAAAAACCTTACAATATAAAAAAAAGTTTACCCAATGAAGAATGACCAAAATAGTTTTTTTTTTTTACTACATATAGGCTTACGTTTGACCATAATCTCGCTTGATGGAAGGCGAAGATAAGGCCTAAGATGATACACGCTTGCCTAGAAAGTGTCTGTTCTTATCAGACTTTTAGTCGTTGATGCAGGCATTCAATTATATCCCGTCCATACGAATGCGGAAATTGAATGAATAACCTACGTAGGAAACTGTCGACATATCAGGTTCAAAGGACGGAACTGAATTACCAAGGAGCTTTTAGACTGTAATTTTAATTGTGAAAAAGAGCCTTATTCTGTTTTCCTCATAATTATACATAAGCTACATAACTATACGTTCGTATGTCTCAATTATATACTTGGAACAGAAATCATAGGTACATTTATTATTATTATTGTTATTTTTGTTGACCGAGGGGAAATGCATTTACGAATCCCCTCCGCCTCTGCAGCGTTCCCCCTCCGGCGAAGGGGTATGTGGGACTCGCCTTTCCATAGTATGGTATGCTAGTCATACGACGAGAGGACCCTACACCACTTAAACCACCCGGACTCTCCTCCACCCGCCGTTGGTAAGGGCCGGGTACGATGGGCAATCCGGCCCATTGAGTAGGTACCTAATGGTCAAATCCTTGAGTGTTACTATATCATCATCAGCCCGTATAACGTTCACTGCTTAACATGGGCTTCAATCGAAGTAGATGTGGCATAGGCATTACGCTTGGCAGGTTGGTTGATGACCGCAACATTATGTTTAGTTGTAAACAGGTCAATTTGCTGATGATGTAATAAAAATCTCAACTAATGGCGTAACTTGCTTTCTAAAGCACAGAGAGTACTCCCTTGAATTTCAGATTAGTCACAAAGACTTCTTGTCCGGCGCGGGAATCGAACACACGCTCTTTGAGACTTAGGCCATATTGATGGCGAATTTATTTCATTGCGAGAAGAGTGCGGCGGCGCCGCCCAACGCCACGCGCGACGTACCGCGTCTTCGTAAACGAGGCGTTAAAGCGCTAAGTCACGGAGGATTATTATCAATATAGGGGCGTTTGACAGTGCACTGACTGGCTATTGATATTGTGGGCGCCGCCGGTTCGATCCCCAACCATTGCACAACCGACGTGCATCTTAGCAGGATGGGTTAATAAGAAAACTAGTTGACTGCCAAACTCTGCTAGTAATAAAAAAAAAAATAGTTAAAAAACTAAAAAAACACGCTTTTCTAGCTAACCGAACAAAAAAATTTAAAATAATTTTCACCTCAAAATAAAATTATAATAAAGTTTGAGTTATTAACAGAATAATTCAATTCAGAGTGAAAAGCCTGGGGTGCATTTTACCACTTTTCATAGCTCTCCTCTCATAGATAGTTGCCTATAGAATGATTGTGACATTTACTTTATCAAGCACCCCACGGTTTTTACTCTGAATTGAATTATTCTGTTAATAACTTAAACTTTATTATAATTTTATTTTGAGGTGAAAATTATTTTCTATTTTTTAGTTAGGTTAACTATAAAAGCGTGTTTTTTTAGTTTTTTTAAACTATTATTTATTTTTTAAGGATAATGAAAAATTGTTATCAAATTATTGCATTTTCATCGGTCCTTGATACGTATGCAAAGTTTCAAATTAATCAGACTTCTAGAAACTGGTGAAAATTAAGTTCAAAGATTCCGTTACGTACAACCCAAGCTAATAAAAGCGTGTTAAAAAGGACTAATGATGATTCACGGTATTCGATGATATAAACGAATATAATGTAGATTTATTTTAAGGTTATTAAAGGTTAAATTTGAAATGTGAACGAGTATCATAAAAGAGATTGGAAAACCGAAAAGTGCGTGAGGACAAAAAACTTGGCGTCACTTTCCAGTATTTTCGGGGTTTGGTGTTACGTAACGGTTGCGAAAGCGAAATAGGTATGTATTGCGATATCGGATTCGCGGTTACTAAACGCCATTTATGTATAAATAAAATATATTTTCAAGTAGTACTTTAGAATAAGACACTGGAATAAAAGAAAATTTTAATAATGGAGGTAATTAAAATACCTATCTAGCTATTATAATTAGTATTTTTTATTGTTTAAATTTTATAACTCATTCATTTGCAGACAGGATTCATTGCTTCCAATATAATAATATTTGAATAAATATAAATAAAACACATTAAACATCGGAATTGTCGATAAAATTATTAATAGTACCTTGACGTACGTTTCTATGTCGGTAGCTTCCATTATTAATTTGTAATATAATTGTCAAACACAATATGAGCAAATAAACCAAGCTAAGAACGAATTTATGTATTCATAAATAGGCTGGTGAACTGCTCACCATTATACCTAGTGAAGTAACAAGAGCCTCGTGCCTAACTACATATATCGGACACGAAAATGGGTGAAACATATTGTAGCAACATCTACAGTAAGCGCACAAAAGCCACATACACATGCAACGCCATCTAGAACTTGGAATACCAACTAACCTATATCGCGCTATACAAGTTTGCAAGCCAATTCAAAGCTATGAGCACCACCTCGCCCGGCAAGGAATATCCTCATTTTCTGTGGAGGAACAATCCACCAATCGATCCTTTAAATTATTGTATGTACATTCGTTAGTACAAAAATACAACATCATCTCTGCAATCAATCTTATTACTAGCAAATACTTGCAATTGACACGTTATGGAATAAATCGTGACCGGTTGAGTAGTTCAATTTGTATCATTTGTTTCTTAAATGTCATTGCCATTGTCAAGCCAGTTGTTTAAACAATGCGATATATTTATAAAATGTGAGTTCGCAAAGCTCTTATTTGTACCATTGTAAGCTGAGCCTTTTACGGAATGTACCAATTTAAAATTTTATGTATTACGCGTAGATCACCTTTCCGTGGGAACATCATATAATCTATGTTAGGCGAGAATAACATCATCATCATCATCATCAGCCCATCACTGCTAAACACGGGCCTCCTCCCGAGGGAGGGTATTTGCCATAGTCACCACCAGTATTATGTTGTGCCACACCAGGAAACGCTGCTGCCCATTCCTTGATATACGATTATTATAGATGATGATATAATAATCGGGACCAACGGCTCAACGTGCTTTCCGAGGCACGGAGGGTAGTTCTTCAACCAACCAGACCCGGAAAGAGATCTTAGAATTTACACAAAGATTTCTTGTCCGGAGTGGGTATCGAACCCGATCCGAGATTTAAAGCGAGCCAAATACCACTACGCTACGCAGCCCGAAGAGGATAACGTAGCTCTATCTAACAGGAAAAGAATTTTCAAAGTTAGGTCAGTAGTTCTAGAGATAACCCTGAAAATCCAGACACACATTTCCCTTTTTTTAAGATAAGTAACTATAGAGTAGCCCTTAAGTCTATTCCCAATGTGTCGTCTACCATGTGGCACTATTATTGATCGAAGATGTGGCAAGTTATAAAATCGATTCAGTGGTTTAAGCGTGAAAGCATAATAGGCGCGCACACAGAGTTCCGTTATTAATGTTAGTAGGAATTTGATGTACTTTAGTGTAAATTGAAGGAGGAAGAAGAAGCAAATATGTCTTTTAGTTGTTACCGGAGTATTGTGCAAACGTCACTCTACTTTACAGTTCACGGGCATCTCAGACTTCGGGTTTACGAGGACATCGAAAGGTCCTTTGGTAAATATCAGTAAGAAATTAAGCATAGGTACAGGTGTTGTGGTATCTTAGACAGTAATCAAATATATGAGGATATAATGTTTAATTTCGTGAAAACTTCACTGCTTTTACGTTTAGACTTATCAAGTCATTTTAAAGAGTAGAACTTGAGGCGAAACTCCTGTCATTAAATTATCGTTGCTACAGTGGTTAGTCAGCCAAGGAGAATGTTCGGCAGGTAAGCAAGTGGTCGGCGTAAACTAGATAGAAATGACGGTAAGCTACATGTAGAATATCGTAGAACAGGTTCGGCAGGGGGCGGGGGTGCCAGACGAGGGGCGTCATTGACCTGAGCCCCCCGCGGCCGGCGCCCCGCGACATCGTAACTTCATTGTATCGTGCACTGCGAATCAAATTCGATGTAGCGGCCAGTTTTTTGCTAGACTTCTTGCTTCTTAAACAAGGCATTAAACAGTCTGGGTATATTGATTACTTACATTTGTTTTATTTATCATACAGTCTGTGTTACCTATAATAAGTATATAAATTAGTCGTTAATCGAGTTTTAAAAATTGCTAGTATAGTAGCTTTGTGCAGGTTTTTTACGAGATACAATATATTTCATTTCTTGTGGTCTAATTTAGCTCAAAATCAAATTTCATTAATTGGATTCAATGATTTAGGCGAAAGCGTTCCTAGACATACAGAAATACTTACACATTTGTAATATTAGTAGAGATTCATTGTGATACAAGAGTAAATATAAATTATATTTTCAGTATTTTATTAAAATTTGATTCCTAGATGATCAAGACCCTCGTGATTATAAGAAGGAAATTGAAACTAGTTAGAGACCGACAGAAGCCATACATAGATATCTCCGCACCCATACGATTCAAACCACATGCAATAATGGAAATATACCTAATTTAATTATAAAATCTAATTATCAATTCAATGTTAATAACTGCATAATACAAGTTTTATTGTTAGTAGTTAATATAGATATATGTGCGCTGTCAATAGGGGCGCCACTGTTACCTACTTGACTTCAGTATACCTGATCCGAGCGAATATACTTTAACCCTACTAATATCATACATGCAAAAGTAACTATCCGTCTGTCACACTATTACAACAAATTTACTAAGCCGATTTTAATCAAATTTGGTACGGAGATCGACGAGACCTTGGGAATGCACGTAGGCTACTTTTAAGGCGAAGAAAATGGTTGAAGGGGTTGAAATAACGGATGAAACTTTGTATGAGATAAAACCATAAAACCTTGTTTTTAGGCACATTAGAAATGTTTGCTTTAGTTTTTTTCAAATTTCGACCTGTGTAGGGATGAAGGATTCCAATTGGTTTATTTAATGCCAATAAAAACTTTTTTGTTTTTAATTAAAGAAATCACTTCGATTTCTTAGAAATAAGTAGCAACTTTGTACATTAGTTTTAGGTTGTGTTTTTATTTAATTACATAGATAGATATATACTTTTTTTCATTAAAAAACAGTAGTACTGAAAAGTTATGTGTTGAATGTCTTGTATATTTTATAAGTAATTAAAATGTAACTATCGAGGATTAATGTTATAAACATACAACATTCACCTTTTCAGTATGTATATTAACCTTTGGATTTTAATCGCGTACCTAAATAGCCGATAAACTATATTTTTAAATTATGTCCTTTAGAATTAGTAATATAATAAGTTATTATGGTTTATTTTCTCTGAGAAATATGGACTTACATTGCAGATTAAAAGTTAATTTTAAAAGTTGAAATCATTTTAATTAAATTTTATCACGCCGACACTGACCCGGGTAGTCGGATCAGTGGCAGCGTGATAAAATTTGGTGACTAACCCATTGATCTAGCTAGTATAGCTATCTATAAATTTAAATATTCAGCCATAAAACCATAACAAAATTTGATGAAAGCAGCCTTTAAGTCCATAATTTTCAGAGAGAATAAATATGAATAAATGAGTATATAAAAAACCTAACTGACCCGACTATTTCATTGAATTGTTTAATAGAACGTTACACACATAAAACGTCAATGTCAAAATCGTACTCAAACAATACGACAGAACCACTGAACAAATCGTGCAATTGTTACAAAAAGTTTTGGAAGGTCGTCGGGCGCAAGTGGGCACATTTCAACGCACCCCTAGGTCAAGGTTATTATGTAACGATGAATAGATACAAAGGGCTGTTCAACTTTTTTTCATTCTTGTTCTATAAACAAGTTTTAACTTTTTAAGAGGTGGAGTAGAGTTTCTAAATTCAATGTGCGTTTAATAAGGCTGGAGGCCTACTCGCTTTTATGCTTAGTGAAAAAGCAAAAGCCTCGTAGCTAAATACATATACCTAGCTGTTTAAATTCTAACACCAAGTTACTAATTCTTTGACGGTTTTGACATTTTAATGCCATTTACTTCAGAATCAGACACATCGTCCAATATACCTCGTAACATGTAAGTTTTAAGTATCGTAATGTATGTAATCTATAATATAAAAATGAATCGCAAAATGTGTTGGTAAGCGCATAACTCTACAAAGCCTGGACCAATTTGGCCAATTCTTTTTTTTTAATGTTCGTGGAAGTTCAAGGATGGTTTTTACGGCGAGAAAAAATCGAACAATTGCCTGAAAACCCCTTAAAACAGCCTTTTTCTTTTTCCCATACAAACGTTTTCTAACTAAAATGTAGAGTCAATTTGAGCTTTATTTTGTTAATTAAAAACTTGATTTTTTTTGCCAAGATTTTTTAGGGTAGGTGTAGGGTAGGGTAGGGGTAGATTAGGGGTAGGTGTAGTGTAGGGTAGGGGTAGTGTAGGGTAGGGGTAGTGTAGGGTAGGGGTAGTGTAGGGTAGGGGTAGTGTAGGGTA
Source organism: Nycteola revayana (assembly GCA_947037095.2). Taxonomy (NCBI): domain Eukaryota; kingdom Metazoa; phylum Arthropoda; class Insecta; order Lepidoptera; family Nolidae; genus Nycteola; species Nycteola revayana. Next base: position 16,626,056 of record OX344849.2, on the reverse strand, counting down.
GGGGTAGTGTAGGGTAGGGGTAGTGTAGGGTAGTTGTAGTGTAGGGTAGTTGTAGTGTAGGGTAGGGGTAGTGTAGGGTAGGGGTAGTGTAGGGTAGGGGTAGTGTAGGGTAGGGGTAGTGTAGGGTAGGGGTAATATAGGGTAGGAGTAGGGTAGGGGTAGTGTAGGGTAGGGGTAGTGTAGGGTAGGGGTAGTGTAGGGTAGGGGTAGTGTAGGGTAGGGGTAGTGTAGGGTAGGGGTAGTGTAGGGTAGGGGTAGTGTAGGGTAGGGGTAGTGTAGGGTAGGGGTAGTGTAGGGTAGTTGTAGTGTAGGGTAGTTGTAGTGTAGGGTAGGGGTAGTGTAGGGTAGGGGTAGTGTAGGGTAGTTGTAGTGTAGGGTAGTTGTAGTGTAGGGTAGGGGTAGTGTAGGGTAGGGGTAGTGTAGGGTAGGGGTAGTGTAGGGTAGGGGTAGTGTAGGGTAGGGGTAATATAGGGTAGGAGTAGGGTAGGGGTAGTGTAGGGTAGGGGTAGTGTAGGGTAGGGGTAGTGTAGGGTAGGGGTAGTGTAGGGTAGGGGTAGTGTAGGGTAGGGGTAGTGTAGGGTAGGGGTAGTGTAGGGTAGGGGTAGTGTAGGGTAGTTGTAGTGTAGGGTAGGGGTAGTGTAGGGTAGGGGTAGTGTAGGGTAGGGGTAGTGTAGGGTAGGGGTAGTGTAGGGTAGGGGTAGTATAGGGTAGGGGTAGGAGTACCGCATAAACGAAGTCTCTACGGCCCAGTTTATTTTATACAAATGTTTAGGTCTTTTATGTATCGATTGAGGCAGTACGAAGTCTGCCGGGTCAGCTAGTATTACATAGTTTTCATTGCTTTACTAAAATCAATATTATTCCCACCATACGTGGTTTTAGAACTTAAGTGACGATACTTGGTGTTTTGGGTTCGATTTTCACCCGGATCAATGATTCGTGTGAATCACGGGATATCATATTGTTGGGGCCAATACGATCAGTCCAATCTAATATATCTACTAAAGTGGACAAAGCATTATAATATGTCCAGCGCAGACGGTCGATCTCCTTAGGGGTTGGACGCTATGGCAGAAATAGGTCGGAAGGACTATATTTTATTCTTTTTGTTGCTAGTTAACAGTACAGTATTTCTCGGTAGTACCTAGTCCTATATTGCTATTTCTTTACTGTAAATACTAGTACATAATTATACAATGTCTTGTGAGGTTCATACATTATTCATTCAATTTAGATGAACTATCGCCTAAAATGGCGTTTCTTTAGTTTGTTTATCCATATTTAACAAAATTTCAAGGACAAAATTGTAGTATGTTGCAATGACAATATAAGTAACGTACAGTCGACCAAATAGATAAGTTACACATTAAAAAACGCAATTTACTGTAATTTATACACAGCTAGCACCGACTCTTCCCCCATCAAGAATTTTAAATTGTATGTGACAGCGCATTCCACTAACGATCTCTTTTGGAATCTATTGATATCTGATCTTTCATTTATTATTCATTCAGTGTATTTTACCATTTCGCGTTTTGCTGACAAGATGCATTAAACATATCGTGATAATCACGATATATTAACCATCAAAGTATAATTGAAAGAGTTAATACGAAAATGACTCACTGAATTAACCAGTAACAACAATGGCAGCGCATTCCACTGAAGGTCTCCTTGTATTGTAAACAATTTATCAACAGTAGAACGTGCTGAAATCTATTGATGTCTGATTTAACCATTTCGCGTTTTGCTGAAAAGACGCATATTATAAATTACTGCATCAATCACGATATATAAGCCATCAAAGTACTTGAGCGAGTTAATAAGAACATGAATCACTAAATTAACCAGTAACAAGGGTAATAAAACATGTTTATTTTCAGAGAGACATAAATAAAAGGGTGTATTCAATTAAAATGTTTTTTTTAAGGGCGGACGTATGGCATAAATTCGAGCAGGGCTTCAACCTTAAATGGTTTAAAAAGCAACCAGCGCAAGAAGGCGCCTTCTATGAGGAGTCGGACCTCGGCTCAAGGCGGACGCTGGCGGCGAGATTGAGGGATTAAGTACCTACAGCGATAGTTGCACAAAACACTCCTAAAATGTAGTCGTAAACAAAGGCGAAGAGGTGCCGAGACCAAAAGTCTATTGGTGGTCTATTCTCTTATTGAGACCATATTTTATGGGTGTTTTGTGCAACTGTCGCTGTACTGAATTGAACGAGGGAATAATAAATGAGCTTGAGATAATGAAACTATAAAATATATTGGCTATGCACAGGCTGGGCAGTAAAATACTATGCGGGTTCATACGATAACCTTTTATTTTGTAAAATCGGATAAAATTGGGTCACGCTTGCGCGCTTCTTTCCGTACGTTTTCATAACTTTTTTTATATTTAAATATAGGTAGCTGCGCGAATGAATTTTAATTTATGAGTTACAATTGTTGTATTTGAAAGCTGTTTAAACGCAATTGTATGGAAAACTTTTTTCTATAAGCCTATAAAATACCATTTAGTTATTTCAGAACTAATTTTGCACGCAGTTTCTGATAGAATAAAAATTAAGTCAACATTCTTATTAAGTGTTAAAATCATCGCACACTACCGTGGCTTCTAAGCGCACTTACTGCACCCATACAACTCGACTCGAAGTCGACGCGCTCTAATCGAATGGACCCCGCGCTGTAAGTGAGCTGACCGCGTGCTTTCAGCGCGCCGACTGCGGACTGCTAGTTCACGCATTGTAAACTGAGACATGAAGATGAGTGGGTGGCGCGAAGACTGCGAGTTTGCACCTAGCAGTCAGCGCGTGGCGTGCACGCAGGCCTCAATTTTTGGCGATGCCGTGCTGTGCAGGTGCAGTGCCGTTATAGTGTGTAATGACCATTATGCATCAGTATTTTGGACTGATGGATTGTACGTAGTTAACGTGAAATTTATAATTGTGTTATTCAATCAACGATTTATATTTTTTAAATTGAATGACAAAGGTAATTTTGGATGGTAGGTTCTAGAAAATTTAAAAAAATATTTGTACATCGAAGTTTTGTAGCTATGCTAATGTATCACTTTTATCGACTTTTGTGTAATCTAGTCTTGCCTATTTTTATAAAATCAAAGTAGATTTATCTCTTTTGTTTAATAGCATCAAATATTCCCATTAAATGAAGATGGCGTTAAAAACAAAACTATTAAACTCACTTTCTTCTGAGTTTCGTAATCGTCGTAAAGTCGTGAGCGGTCGCGATATATGAATGTTTACAAAACATAAATATTAAGCGTCGCCAGATGTCACCGGCACCTTATCTGAAGAGGTTTCATTATATTCGAAATAACAGAAAACAGAGCTTTGGTGCTCATACTAAAAAAATTAACTATATATAAAGTATCTTACTAAAAACTCTTATGGGAAATGAATCCCTGTTGCAAAGGGGACTTTAAAAACACATACTTCACGGACACATAGCATATCCAGTCTCAAAGCTACAATCAGTGGTTCACACAAATAGTTGCCCGGGGAGGTAATCCTTAACCCTCACACACATCTACAATATCGTAATATTTGGCCAACAGTCCAGTGAAAAATAAATTTTAAAAAAACTGCTACTTTATGGGTCAAAAGCTATATTATAGAAAAAAAAATGTTTTTTTCTACGATACAAATACAAAAAAAGTACTATACAAAAACTCTACGTCATGTTTAAAAGTAGACGCTAGTTCGAAACAGTCACAGACAATATAAAAAAAGAAAAAGGATTGTATCCGCATCGAGGGTACGGACTACGGATGGACACACATATTGTCATAATCGTAAGGCTCATTGTTTGCAAGTAGTAAAAGCTTTCTACATTTTACGTTGCGTCAATGGACAATGCTATTGTTGTCCATATCTTCGACTATAGGAATGCCGATTGCGGATGAATTGCTGATGTATAAAAAGCTCTTCAATCTATAACCGATCCACACCATGAATTAAAATTTAGAAGCTGTTTTAACGTTGGCAGGAGAGAGGTTTTTTTCTTTTTTTCGGACGGATGTAAGTTCATAGTTAGCCGCTAGGGGAGGGCGGATCAAAAGGTTCAGTCTCTTGCAGCTTATTTATACTGGATCTCGGCAATGTAACACGGATAGTTGTATTAAAAAGTAACCATATTTAAACTATTTCTATATATGTTGATAAATATAATTATACATACTATGTGCATTCCATTATCCCATGATGTTGATGAAGCACTGAGCCATGTCACATAGCGGTTTATATAATCTCCTTACGCATACCAAATTGCACGATCCGCGACGTAAAGATGTTAGTAAAGAATCAAGTTTATTCAAAAATCGCTGTTGGAAAGTAAGGAATAGCGAGCGAACGTATGTAGATATTCAAATCGTTCAAATGTTTGAAATGACACGTACCTATAATCGATGGGGATATGCGAAGAAAACATTTTTTTTTCGCATAATGTTATAAACACGCAAAAAGGTTATCATCTTCATGTCAAAACAACGATGTCCAAGAGAAATTAGGTGTCTCTGTGAATGATGAAGGTAGTAAAATATTTTTACGTGGGCATATCACGGGTTACACGATCGCTATTTTTAGTCAAATAAATAAGGCACGTGTCATATACTAGTAAATTAATTAAGTAAAATATAAAATATATTATACCATTTATAGCTACCCAAAAATCTCCTAAGTCTTCCCCGTCAGCGAACACATTGAGCCAAATATGTTGTCAAAATGATAATGCTTAGTTTGAAGTTTTTGGACTAAATCTATAAAGATATAAGCTCACTTTTTTTCGAACGCTTTTTGCTACTTCTTTGGGCAAAAAGGCGATCAGACGCTGGAGCTCTGCTTGCGTTACTAAAGGGTTTATCGCTACATAGTATAAAACAAAGTCGCTTGCCGCTGTCTGTCCGTCCCTATGTATGCTTAGATCTTTAAAACTACGCAACTGATTTTGATGCGGTTTTTTTAAATATATAAAGTGATTCAAGAGGAAGGTTTATATGTATGATACATCAGCATTGCACCCGTGCGAATCCGGGGCGGGTAGTTAGTAAACTGTAAACTAAACAACCTACGCAAGAGGGCGCAATTAAGCTCATCTTTGTGCCGCTGAAGTAGCAAAAGTCTCGTGGCCCAAATCCGTCGGAAAAAAAGCTTATCAATATACGGTTGAGGACGGCCATTCATAAACGATGGCATTTGCTTAGTATATTATAAGAATGAAACCAATGTGGTTATATATGTATATTATGAACAATATAACAGCTGATATTATAAATAAACAGTTTATTCAAATATTTATTTATACATTTCTCCTAATTCTTAATGTATATCGGGCCAAATGCCAAAACATGTGTACTCGAGGTCATTGCCGTCATTTTAACGTCGCGATTGCAAATATTAAACAGCTATTCATTTCAATATTTTTAAATTGATTGTTATGAAAAAAAGTGTAAGCTAATGCAGGTATTTTTTTCACCAAGGGGTCCATTTTTGTTTACTAGTTATTATTGTTATTAGTATTGTTTCATCAAGTTGTGCACTGCAATGTCAAAGTGATGATTCCTCAATCTCCCGCCAGCGACCGCCACGAGCTGAGCTTTAAGTCTAAAAGGGGGCGCTCTTTTGCGCAGGTTGCTTCGTCTGTAGTTTTTAAACCATTTATTAAGGCTGGAGCACACTGCTCGCATTTATGCCCAGTGAAGTAAATTAATGAAAAGTGAAGTAAGTGAGAACATACGTCAGTCAAAAAACAAATAAGCATTGTAATATTCGGATCTATTTCTTCATTGATAGTTGCTTGTCTCTATAACAGTACATTTCAGGTGAATGCTAAGAGTGAGGACGCATCTTAAAGTAGCGTATCCGTACATTACACAGTAATACCACCGAAATCTTAAACTTATCAACTTGAAAATCCTGTTCGTCTTTAATACCCAATTCGACCTTTTCGGGACCATGAATAGAATTATACAGTACCAATTAAATAATACAAGTTTGTACACAAGATCATGAATATTCCAAACTTGTTAAGGTCACACACAAGTATTAAAAGTGGCACAAAAATATTTTTAACAATACCGCGTTTATTGGGTAGTTTATTTATATTGATTATATAGATCATATTATTCTATCAAATAAAACGTTGGAAGACAAAAACTAAAGTATGAACATGCTTTAGTTTTTGATATGATCTGTATATTTTTTTTAATTCTGGTTTAATTGCGACCGTTTCAGTATTCGAGGTTTTCGAGCAATAATTGCTCTTAAATCACAATTTGGTAGTATGTATCTGAGAGAACAACTACATAATTTTATACTTGTCATCAACAAGCGAAGAGCTACCGGTTTTTTATAATTTAATAAAACGTTTTTATTTTTAAGTATAGCGAGTTATCGCAACATATCGTTATTGATTTAGAAAGTCTCATAGTTTTTCAATTCAATCTTTAGATACAGTAGTCCATTTTTCAATTTACCTGCATTCTAAGGTTACTGTCAGAATATCGGCTTACCTATAACTATAATTACTATGTTGAAGTACTCACACATACCTACATGTATCTGACATACACTTATAAATAAATCCAGTTTATTAGAATACGACCTATAATAGTGATCTAGAAACATTTCATTAAATATGTACGTACAATGTACACGTACTATTTAGGATTTAAGTCAATTAGCACGAATAAACAATAAAATTACAGTAAGTACATAAATTTTTTTCGGACGGATTTACGTAGAGGCTTTTGTTACTTCACAGGGCATAAAGGAGCCCTGCTCGTCTTTATGCCCATTGAAGTAAACAACAGTCTTCCATCCATTCTTATTAAATGGTTTAAAAACTACAAACTAAGCAACCTGCGCAAGAGAATGGCATGGACCTCGGCTCAGGGTGTTCGCTGGCGGAGGGGTGTTACCCCACTGAGCTAGTACTCTTAAGTGATGACATATCTACTACATTACTTGTGAGATACTCACTCGTAAACCGGTTACGATAATTAGAATCGAAGGATATTATTTTCCGTTCTTGCAATTAAAGTTAACTGCATACTAAATTAAAGGTAATTTTAACTTACCGTTCTTAGACGATTCTAAACGTAAGCCATCAAATCTGAAATGAAAAATAAAAATTGCGTTAGCTACATACATCATTAACTTAAAGGTAGCTTCGATAAAACTTGAATAAAAATAGGTAGTGCGATGGATGTAGTTTATAAATAATTTTACTGACTCTACCAACACTTAGATAAACGGATTGCGCTAAAATTTGGCACGTAGATATTTATTATGAGGCAGTAGTAACCTTTCCCGCGTCCTGCCGCCCGCAAAACGAGAAGTTCGAGGCCGCGCGGTCTTACAAAGGATATTTTAAAACTAAGGGATGACACGGGGGTCAATGATCCCCGAATTTAGCTAGCGTAGCCGCAGCTATTTTTTAACAGTCATCATCCCAAAGTCTAGCTAACCGAATTTTGTGTCTGCGCTATTTTCCCCCAGCACTAAAACTATGTAGGTCAAACGTTAAATCTGAATAACTATGAATAAGTCTGACTGATTTAACCCATTTATTTACCAAAAGCTAATATTAAATGTCTTATAAATATTTAGGTACCGTTTAACCTTTAACCACGGGCTTAATTCTGCTAATTTAAGTAGAATATAACGTACGACAGACGCTTCAGCGATTTTCGTTTCGGACGGAATTATGTAGGTATTTAGCCACGAAGCTTTTCCTCCTTCACTGGGCATAAAGGCGAGATTGTTGAGAATGTTGAGATTTCATTGCGATTCTGACATATTGGTAATATACTAAAAATAATAAAGTTGTTTCAAGATAATTGAGGCTGGAGCGAAGAGAGAACGTATGGAATCATTTAAACCAAGCAATAGTCAATGTTCACATGCCCATAGTTATTTAACAGAAGGGTCCATCAGTGGACATATACTTTACTGTTTTTACTCTTAGAATACCAAATGCCCAAAAACCATCGACCAATATCCTATCGATTATAGCCCCGTGAAGTAACAAAAGCTCCGAACCGGTGGCTCAGTGGTTACTGCAGTTGCTTCTGGGACCTGGTGTTCTGGGTTCGATTCCCACCCGGGACAATTATTTGTGTGAACCACAAATAATTGTTCTGAGTCTGGGTGTACTTTGTGTCCGTGAAATGTATGTTTGTAAAGTCCCCCGCGACACAGGGATTTATTTCCCTAGTGCGGGAGTTGTCTTTTTAAAGCAAAGAAGCAAAAGCAAAGAAGCAAATGACCGTCCGAATAATACACTCTACAACTGCAACTAACGCCCCGTGAAGGAGCAAGAGCCCTGAACCAAGACCGTCCGAAAAAACACCCTATTGCGGATATCGCTCCGTGAAGCCCCGATTGATGGCCGTTCGAATAAAACACTACACTGCAACTATCGCCAGGTGAAGTAGCAAAAGACATGAACGATGACCGTCCGAATAAAACACTATAATATCCCCCTATGAACTCAATTACACACTCTGGAACGTTTATTACAGATTAGCAGAATCTGGGTCTAGTATAAAAGTTTTCTCGACATCCATTATAATGTGAACAACCGTACTTTCGACCTTCGTGTTCACTGAATAACAATTTCCGAGGGCTCTAGACAATTTTCTCAGAAACATAAAGGGATGAAAAATATTTTCTGAGTAAACAAGATCGCAAGTTAATTGGTTCTTCATAGCAAAGAGCTGTGATAACCACTGTTTATTTGTTTAACGAGCAATGAAAATGTTATCTGGTATCTTGACTTGTTATGTTGATTAATTGGATTGAAAGTATTTTTATTATATTTGCGATAAATAACCGTAACTTGGCGGTATTTCAAAATCTACTATCCAAAATAATTAAGGCGCTGTACCTAGTCAAAATAGGCTTCACAAAACAGTTTTTTAGCCAAATGTTTACATTTTAGAGCAGCTAAAAAAATATATGTTAATCTTGATCATATTTATGGGGGACCATTGTGTTCAAAACACGTTTTCGGTAAATTTTCTCGATAAAAAAAAACCATAAAATAACCATTTAAATTGAAATTGTAACAATTGTAACTGTATTATTTATAAACAAATCTTGATAATATTAATAACAGTGATGTAATATATAATAATAAAGGGAACTGTTGTTTTTATTTATCGATTGGAATAAGATATTTGCAAGGATTAATGTATTAAATAACTCGAACGAGTCGAACAAAACGTTGCGCCATCGCGGCGTCTCTTCGCTTCTCTTTCATTTCTACGCGGAGCAACAGTGAGAAAACTAATACGTAAAAGTCGTCTATTCACCGCGCCTTAATTAGTTAGCTTTACTTATTACCGATGTCAAATGTAGTGTGGCCACTGCCACCGCCACCACGCCAACGTTCAACCACGAGGCGTTTGATACTTCACCGTGCATACGCCGAGCAGGGCACCTTAAATGGTACAAACTAAGTCATTTGCGCGAGAGGGCACCCCCTGTGTTACTAGGACCGAGTTATGACGCTTTTTTCGGACGGTAATTTATGTATTCAGCTACGATGTTTTTGCTACTTCACTGTGCATATGGCTAGCAGGGCTTCAGCTTTACCAAAATGGTACAAACTTAGTAAAGCGCAAAAGGGCACCCCGCAGAAACCAGGACCGAATTTTAACGCTAAAACAATGACATCAGTTGGAATATTATAAATATGTGCAAGAAAGAATTAACATTATATTCGTGTTGTAGTACATAAGCATAATCGAGGTAAATTAAATCCAATAATGATAAATTGGATTAGTGACAATTCTTTCCCCTAGGGTTCGATGGAACCAGTTATTAAGGCCATGTCACCTAGATAGATAAATATATAACCTAAATACCATAGATAACCTTACCACAGATAACCTAACCTTTTTAGCATTTTTGCTTTTTGCAGCTTAGAAGCAAAGCAGAGCGATTGTTGTACAAAACCTCTAAAAATCGAAGTCGTCACAACGCAATCACCTGCCGGCGACCGGCAGGTGCCCATTTGCGCAAGTGGCACCCTTTTGCGCAAGTGGTACCCTCTTGCGTACGTTGCGTAGTTTTTTTAACTAACTAACGGAGCTGGAGCCCTACTTGCCTATATGTACATTAAAGTAGAAAAAGCCTCGAAGATAAGCACAATATTCTCAAATTTTTTCTGACTAAGTTATTTTTTTTATTTTTAAGTAAAAGTTAGACATACCTATCCTTGAAATAGGCAAAATCGAAAATACACTCCACTAAGGGACATACTAGTTCTATCGTGTAATGTTACAATAATTAGAGAAAAGCAAAAAAAAATGATAAAGGATCGTAGAAAGTGTAATTAAAAAAGTTATTTTGGAAACAACAACGTTTTAAAAGTACAACAGTTTAATATGATATAATATTCCTATCCCCGTATTACAGCTCTATTTATATCTAGTTCTTGCAAAATAAAAAAATATATATATTGCGGATTATATATAAAGGAGATTTAATAATATATTTATAGCTTTCACGTAGGTAGGGATCTAAGTATACATTGAAGAAAGTAAACTAATTAGGTACGATTTATAGCGCGTAACAAAACGTCATAATTTGAAAATTTAACGCCAAGCGAAAATTAACGCTTTTCTTTCGGGCTGTCTATGTAGTTAGCCACGAGGCTTTTGCCACTTCAACTACAATGCTTAAAAGCGGGTCACAGCTTTTTAAATGGTTAACGTTTTCGTATACCATGCATGATATAAGTATTTCATACATATAATATTTATATTAGAATCTTTAGTAATAATATAAACGCGAAAGTTATAGAGTATGTGTTTATGGATGTTTATTACTCTTTCTCGCAAAAACTACTGAACGGATTTGGCTGGAAGTTGCACGATTTTTATTTTATTTATAAGCTGGATTAACATATAGGCTACAAAACATAACGCACTGCAGCAGAGTAACGCGGGTAAAACCGCGGGTGGCCGGTGTATTTTCACAACACGCGGGGTTTATGAAATCCAGTCTTATTACACGTATTACGGATGGACTTAAACAATAAATCTCATATGGATCTCGCTTACCATCAGGTGAGATTAGGGCTAAACAAATGTCAAAATAGAATTTAAAAAAAAAAAGATTTAGTCTTATGTATGTTTTTGATGACAACCTCCGTAGCGTAGCGGTATTTGGCTCGCCTTGAATCTCGGAGGTCGTGGGTTCGATCCCCACACCGGACAGAAAAACTTTGTGTAAATTCTAAGACTTCTTTCCGGGTCTGGTTGGTTGAGGATCTACCCTCCGTGCCTCGGAAAGCACGTTAAGCCGTTGGTCCCGATTGTTATAACATCATCTATAATAATTGTATGTCACGGAACGGGCAGCAGCGTTTCCTTGTGTGGTACAACATAATACTGCGGTCACCAACCCGCCTGCCAAGCGTGGTGACTATGGTAAATACCCAACTAACATTTTAGCGTTGGTTACAGGTAATTAAGTAACTTGAAGAGGTATTACAGGCTTAGAAGGCTTTCAGTAGTAGATTTTAATCTATTAGAAGAGTTAAGAAATAAATTAAACACCAACAGTGATACTATAACTTCAGTAAACGATGCAAAACAAATTTAAAACTCCGAATAGTGGTATTGGAAACTAATATACTTAAAATATTAAAGCTTTACTCTGTCGGTAGCACTTCAAGTTTTACAACGGTGTTCATTGACACCTATTAACTTCTATTGTTATTTATTTATCACAAAGAAGTGTCTTATACGTGTATAGGTTCTATATCGACTATAAGTGCAGTAATTGGTTCTATGGTAGAGTTATTGGAGAATGTAGTAACACGAAATATTTAAAGTATCTAATAACTCTTTTTAGCCTTGCTTAAGGGTTATGGTGTCATAACAGTTTTATTAAACACTGTTATAGCGCGTTATGAACACTATAAGCTTTTTCTGAAGTTAATAACTATTATTGCAATACTTTAGGATCATAACCTCAATATCCTGTATTTTTATTGGAACGTAGTATTTTAATCAGGTGTTAATATTAAAATGAAGCGTTTTCAAGGTTGGAGTATCCAAAAAAGAACAGGTGCAGTGAAAAAAAGAATTAGAAGGGACTATAATATATTTTTAAATTCAGTTGATAATGTTTCGTGTGCCACATCCAAGTCAAGTTGTTGCAATATTCGACAGGGTTCTGTTGGTAGAAATACTGGTGATTTAATAAAAAATACACATGATTTGTCACATAATCAAGATATTATGAATAATTTTACAAGGTTTGCTCAAGAAAGAGTGAGCTGTACACAAAAGGGTTCCTTTGAGCAAAATATTGAGAATATCATCATATCATCATTTCAGAAATTTGTTTATCACCCGCCTCGTAGCTTGAAATATTCATCCGTTTTACTGTACATTTCATAATCTCCCATTCAGGCGTAGGTTTTGAATTTTCATCTTTAATGTACTTCGATGGAGCCTTGTTAGGGTATCTTAGAATATTATCGATCTCCCATCCCGATGGAACAGTAAATAATTTCTTTTTATTCCCTTCAATCGTTTGAATTATTTTAAATGGCATTCTGAAATAAAAATATCATCAAATGAATTAATACCTACTCGTAAATCGGTAATACGATACATAGATTCTTAATTGCATCAGCAACAAACAAAACCAAACTCAAGCTGTTTTCAATGGATGTAAGAGAGAAGACACAAGAAGAAAAGATTTGATAGTGTGTAATTGACCTTGTCAAAGGTTGGAGTGTTTGTTTAGTTATATATTATGCATTTATCTTAAAAGCAAATGATCTGAACCTTCCTATCTATTTAAACTAGGTACATACAAATTTGTCAATTATAAACATTTGGTTTTCTTCAAGAGCTAATTTACAACTGCACTCAGTAAAATAAATGTTAGATGAGAACTACTAACCTTGTGAGCTTTTTGAGGTTAGATTAAAAATGAGACGATCAAATAAGAAGGGCTACTCTGGTGCGGTGGCTCCAACTATCTATAATATAACGCCGACAACTACTTACTTATCGGTAGCGCGGGCGGCTAACAGAGCAGCGTGCACCGGGTACGCGGGCTAGTTTGTCACTGGCGAAAGACAAGGCAACTAAGGCAAGGCGATTAAGCAGTGTTGCCAACCTGAAAAATTCAAAGGTGTGAGATCTAGAGTGAATGTCACAGGATTTCAAAAACTTAGATTAAAATACAACCACCAAAGTCCACTTAGTTTTTGAATTGAAACTAAAAACGAATTACGATTGAGATACATGAAACTAATCAATTTATACTTGTCTGTTGGCGGTTGTTTTTAATGCAATTCTGACTGGAATAGTAAAAGATTTCTCTCTGAAATATGTGTATTATAGATTCTATATTAAAAAAATATCGCTACGAACTTGATGAAAAAAATGCCACCAACAGCCTTAAAAAACCTCTAGTATCGCGACAAAACCACACTGCGACCAAGTTTATCAACGGCCGCGGCCGCCCCGGACGCATTGGTGCCAGCGCGCGGCGGCGGCATCACATTGAGATAGGTATTCGGATCACCAACACGATCTTCATTTAGTTAACATCGGAAACGACAGCTGATGAAATGGGACTACCAGTAATTAAGCAATTAGCAACTATATTTTATTAATAAAAAGGTTTCTTTTTCAATATATTATGAGCAAATCAGTTTGCAAACATACAAAACTAAATGTGAAATGTTTTGCAACATAGCATTTTCGATCATAATTTCTTAGTTAAATAACTACTAAATAAATAACAATCTACATACATAGTACTTAAAGCTGGAAACTGCTTATTCATTTTATATTTAAATGGTTTTCAATAATTTGTCAAAGAACCCTAATGTGGTTCGTACGTTATAGCTACTATTAATGTATTAATTCTAATAAATCTCATTGACTAAGAGTATTGTTACACTGCTATATCTACCAAAGCCTGCACAATATTCTTGACTACAGATATTGCGTCGCAACGAGTGCTATAAATGAGTTAAAAGAGTATTTTAACATTAAAGCGGGCTCGCCATTTTTTTTGTAAACATAACATTACAAACAAATAGGTATATACAAAATTTATCAACCAAATACTAAATATTATATATTTTAAAGGTGGTAAAATGAGTGATACTCTCATAATACATTTCAATACTTACGAATCTCACATACTTTATTATGTTCGGTTAAATAATTGAAAGCAATTTTTATTTTTCTTTGTCACATTTCTTTAAAATAGTTGATAAATCATAGGCGCGTGAAAAATGAGATGAGAAATATGGTATACACTTACCGTAAATTCACAAGGGCAGGAATAATTCACAATACAAAAAAGACGCAGACGTAATTTTAAATAAAATTTATTTAGGTATACTTAATAAAATGTACGCCATAATATTTCGATATCTAAACTTTTCGTGGATAAGTATTTAACCTATTAAAATTTAACGTTCTTCTTTGTGTCGTACACTAAAAACTATACACTGGAGTAATAAAGTATCAATAAAGCAGTGAGCTTTATCTGAAAGCATTATAGATCCTTTTTATAACCCAAGGTGTCAACTAACTGTTTTTAATAACCATAATAAGGTTTCGAGTGACAAATAATGCTCTTATAACACTCTTATGTATGTTATTTACTATATTCGACTCTTAATTGCAGGCACACTGCTGCTAGTATAACACCATTCTATACACTTTATATTACTCTTGCCTGTAAAATCGTGGGCCTCTTTTGAGGTTACAAGTAAGTTAGAGAATGCTGCAACTCACTACTACAGGACTGCATTAACACTATTAACTTCGGCTATAGTCTCTATACAGGTTCTATATAACTTATTTTAACTCTTAAGTGCTAGTTGGGTACCCTCCCTCTCGGGAGGAGGCCCATGTTCAGCAGTGGACGTTATACGGGCTGATGATTATGTTTTTTATTTACTAGCTTCACCCGCGAACCGAATTAAGCCGCGTAGCTCCCGTTCCCTAGAGAACTTCATCATCAATAGCTTTGTAATAGTAAAAGAATTTTTACTAATCGGTCAAAAGCAATCAATAAGCAATTTAATAATATAAATAGATTATTAACTACAGTACAAGTAAATATAGTTTCAAGATAAATAGCAAAGTTAAAGTAAATACATTTATTATTTATACAAGTAATAGTCGCATAGTAACAAACGTAACAATTGCAGCTCGCACTTGGCTATGCGAATAGGAGCAACTTTCGCATGAGATTAAAACGGAATCGACGTTGAATAATAGCAAGATTCAGTAGGCAGGTATACGTAAACGGAAACCGTTACAGACTGATCTAGTAACGCACAGTTCAAACCACTTAACGGATTGCGCTGATATTTGGCACGCAACTATTAAGACGTAGGTAGTCATCACGTAGAAAAACATTTTCCGAAATTTTCCCTCTGAGGCAGTGTTTTTCAATCTGTGGGTCGCCAGACTCGGGGTCGGGGTCGCCAGCAAAAAGCTTTGTCATTATTATGATTAAAACTGTCGCATCTTATTAAAAAAAAACATTTACGTGGTGTTCAAAACCTGTGAAGGGTTTGAAGAATGAAGAATTAATGAATGAAGGGTTACTTTAGACTAGTGATGTACAAGCCTCGAGGCGTCGAGTGTTATTTCTGAAGCCTCGAGGCGGAATGGCAAGACTCGGTGAGCTCGGTAAGCTCGGAGTCCCGAGCCTAACCAAGCCGCGATTTTTTTGAGCCAAGCCTCGAGGCTTCAAAAGAGTTCGAGCCTTCAAAGGAATTCGAGCATTCAAAAGAGCTCGAGCCTCCAAAAGAGCTAGAGCCTTCAAAAGAACTCGAGTCTCCAAAATTAGAATAAAGTGCGCCGTAAACGCTTAATCTATTGTGGTTTACCTCTACTTATTTTCATTCATCAGCATCCTTTGAAACTAGAGGGCAGAAAAAGACTAGTGCACTAAAGAGAAAAGCTTCGAGATCGATCGAGCGCTCAAAAGGGCTCGTGCTTCAAAAAGGGCTCAGAGTCTTCAAAAGAACTCGAACCTTCGAAAGAGCTCGAGCCTTCCAAAAGGGCTCGAGCCTTCAAAATGGACTCGAGACTTCAAAAGAGCTCGAGCTCTGAAAAAGACTCCCGAGTCGTCTGGCGCCATACATACGAGGCGAGCCCTGTAAACGACACCGAGCTCTAGGCAAAGGGACTTGGACGCCTCGAGACTTGTAAATCACTGCTTTAGACTGCTCTTAAGTGATGAATCGGGGGTATTAGGAGGCATTTATAAAGTGTTGAATGGGGGGGTATAAGCTAGTTCTGTATACATAGCGAGACAACCACGTTACTAAGACTTGATGTAGTATAATAGCAATATGTTACCAGACTGTGGAAACGGAATGCAATTAAATGCAAAACTACAATCATTTTTGTAACATGCAATTTTAGTTTCACACAAACTAAAATTGCATGTTACAAAAACGTGTATGGAGTAACATAAAAAGAAAAAGAAAAACTTGTAGACTTAATGTCTGTATTATGAATTCATAGACAAGAATGAAGGTTAGTTAACCAAATCAAATAATAATATAATAAATATTTTTACCGCAACGATGTGAATTTCAGTACATATGTACTAATAACTTTTATTCCTTTACAAAAACAAATCAACAAAAAAAATGTCCGGTGAAGTAGCAAAAGCATTGTGACGGTACCTAGGTCCGTCCGCGTCCCGTTTCAAACCAAGAACTTTAATTTTATCTCGTTAAATATTTTTTTATGTTTTTTAACCTTAAGTATATGACCATCGATTACAACTCAACCTTATTTTGAAATACCGACCTATTAACCTAAATAAAAACCGCAAACTTACTGCTAACTCAACATAACATTTCCTGTTGTGTTCAATATTTCATAATAAATAACGTCCGAATTTGTGCCAAGAGGAAGACAAATATCATAGACTAACGTAATTCCATCCTTAAATGACACTGACACATGTGACGTCATAAGAAACAATACAGTTGCCAATTCGTCAATGAACGCGCACGACAAGATGGCGACGGTGAAAGTGGCCGGTGGCCGAGAGCTGTGGCTGTAAATCTTAGCACAACCTGTTCTGTTATTTCTATTGCTAGGCTAATTAATCGTGTTTGAACGTCCAATGCGTCTCTATATGGTTGTGAAACAAGGATAGTGGAGAGAGAAGACAGGATAAGGATGGAAGGTGATAACGAATTAAGCTTTTTTTTGGGAGCGAAATTTACGTAACTAGCCACGGGGCTTTTGCTACTTCAACTTCAAGACTTAAAGGCGAGCAGGGTCACGGGCCACGCTTTTGCTACTTCACCGGGAATAAAGGCGAGCTGAGCTCCAACTTTATTAAATGGTTTATAAACAACAAACTAATAAAGCAATCTGCGCAAGAGGACGGCCCCTATGGGACTTGGATCTCAGGACGGTCGCTGACGGAAAATAATTCAGAATACCACACTGACATAAAGAAAATCCTCCAAGTCCGCTCTGAAATTGATTTGAAGACGCAGTAATGGAATAATGGCATCCTCAAGCAATCATAGATATTAAGAAAATTCTCTGCCTATTATAGTTTATGCGTCAAATCATTTTAAGTTCGTATTTTAAAAGTAACCATTTATTAACTAATGTATGGTTGTAAGTGCCATTTATAGTCCTAGTAAAGGTCCTTACTAACCCCTGATCTCAACTTCTGAACTTTGTATTGTCGATGTCAATCTTCAGAAAAAATATTCTTTTGTATTCGATTTAAGTATACATATAATAAGTACACGTTTAGATGTAACAAACACTATAAAATGAAGTTATTAGATATGACATTCCGTATTATTGTCCCTGATCACAGATTGAGGCCGTTGGCGGTTTGTAATGAGCCAAGCGGTGCAGCGCGGGCGCATCCGGAACTCGCATTCTGACTGAACTGTTGCACCCACATAAAAGTATTATAAGATCACCGTTCTATTGTTTTAACAGTAATAGTCTGTTTTATTATAACACTATAAAAATATCACAATGAGCAGTTTTATAAATGTATACTTATATTTTTTCATCATTTATATAATTTTTTAACCATTTTATTGGGAATTTCATCTTTAAATTCATCGTTAATTCTGGGTAAGGTAGCTTTCTATTGGTGATATAATTTTTTCAATCGGTCTACTGGTTCCGGAGCCTATTTAATGAAAACAAACAATCAAATATTTCCTGTTTATAACACCTATATTAGTATAGATATAAGTAAATACTTAATGACAGATTAAATACAGCCTTGGACACTTCTAATAAACTGTGTCGAGTAAACAGCCATAAGTATATATATTATTATTTATTAGCAATACAGGTAATACTATCCAGTTCTGAAAAGATGATCACTGTTGAATTTTACTATTCGTCTAAAACTATAAAATTTCACAGAACATATTTATACATAAAATGTACGCAAAATCAAAGTAACTTATGATACTATATATAATTCTATCTTTTCGAAGTTTATGCTACAAGGCAACGTTCCCAGGATGGTGGCAGCATTGCAACGTTGAATGACAATGCTTATCTGCTATGCAAAGTAATTACTAGCACTCGGGGAATGTACCTCGGGGGACTAGACTATCACCGCTGCGAGATTTTTATAAATTAATTTGGCTCTCCACGGCCGGAATACTTCGAGGCCAAAAGGCACACACATAGCCACCATCAAGCATCATACCACTATCAAGAGTATACTGTATTTCCGTCTCTTAAGATTCTCCACGGATTCGGCCGCTAAAACTCTAGTTAAGTTTCCGAAAGCATAGCTAATTTGGTTACTAAGTTTCTTCAGAATCTATTGAAAGACCACGGTCATTTTTAAAGACTGGAAATTTCCTTATTTCAATATTCTGAAACTGCATTTAATTTGACAGCGAAATAAAGTTAACATTCATGTTAGTTGTTCACTACTTTGATTGACTTTTGAGAACTGGGTGTAAATCTTGTTATAACGTTTTCTCGAAGGAAGTCGCTACGTAATAGAATAAGCAGATATTTATTAGAAAGTCGAGTCTATTGAATGTAGGAGTTGATCTGCGAAACGACTAAGCTTGTTGCGATTTTTTTTCTCGCACGAGAAAGCTACGTTGTTGCTGCTTTTGTATCCAAGCTCATTACACTTAGCACGATACTGACTTCATTAATTTGTGACAGGTCTGAGTATTAAGAACATCAATATTTATTCATATTGATGAACATTATATTCGGGTGGACTTTTATGTTGCCAGCCACGAGGCTAAACTTCTAGAGTAGCCGCAAAAATAACAAGAAGACGAGCAGCGCCATCTAGCACATAGCATCACAACTACCCTGTATCCCACAACACAAGTTCGCAAGCCAATTCGAACATATACAAGTTCTAAACAGCAACAAATGGCCGTCGGCCGCCGGGCATTCGTCATTTTCTGTGGAGAAACATCACCAACCGTTTCTCAACAATAATAATAAAAAAGACAATGTAAAGGAAAATTTAATAACAACCAAGTAAACACAAACCTACTCCCGAGCACTCACAGTCAATTAAAATGTTTATATAATAATTTGCTAGAACTAATAGAATAAAGTCTGAGTAGGAACCAATAATAACTGAGTTATACCCGGCGGCGGCGCCGAGTCACAATCTCAGACGTGTACTACTTTGTTACAAGTTTATTAAAACGCCTTCATTTATTGATTCGTTTACATTGTGATATTCATTTTGTAGAGTAAGAAAGGATATTGTTTTAGTCTCACACGGTTTGTATTGACGCCTTATTTAATGGTTTCAAAACTACAAACTAAGCAATCTGCGTCAGAGGGCGTCCCCTGTGGGACTTGTGCCTTGGCTCAGGGGGCAGTCGAATTAAGGAATGCTTTTTTTTTATTTAGCCACGACTCTTTTGCTACTTCACCGGGCATAAAAGCGAGCAGAGCTCCAGCCTTAAAAAATGAATATTAAAACTACAAACTAAGCAACCTACGCCCCCTGTGGGGCTGAGACCTCGAGGCTCGCTGGCGATGAAATTATGACTTTTTTGTTTTTTTAGGGGAGTTTTTTGCAACTGTCGGGGATTGAGGAATGATGACTGTGGATTTTTAGGGAAATTTTGTGCAACTGTCACTACAGTACGCAGGCCTCTCGGACTTCGGATCTACGAGGGCATTGAAAGGTTCTTTGCAAACCTAGGATCGGGAGCGCGAGGTAACAATAGTTTGAGCTGTTCCCAAAGCACGGGAACAGCTAAAACTATTCATTCCAGGCCTTGTCTTTCTTTTTCTTTGGAAGGTTCACACAGCTTCAGAATAAAACTAAATAGTTATCAAACTCATATAAAATTATAACATTTCTCGAATTTTTTTCGCGTACCTAGAGGTATTTAAGATTTTAGCTTCAAATTGTGCGATCCTTACGAATTATGTATCTATATAAATCAGACAAACAGACAGTTGGTGAGATACATTATTGTGAATCATGGACGTAAGCAATCTTGCTCAATTACGTACTGCCGAACGTCTAACCTTGCGTGTTAGTCAGGATGTGACGTCATGACTCTATCATATCATATCCCAAGCGGCTGGTTCCTTTCGTAATGCATGTAGCTTTTGATTATCACTAGGCAATGTTTTTTATAGCGATAACTTAATTTACGCCAAGTGTTGCCTTTATGTTATTTTTTTTTATATGCCGACTTATTAAGCAATTTCTGCCAGTGTCATGTAATGATGTTAATTATAATACTTGAATATTGTCGGTATTCAAGGTTTATCAGCAATATAAATATGCTTAACAAAACTATGAATATAACCTATAAAGTTAATCTGTGGTAAAAGAAAAATGCTATAGGGAATAACAAACATAAAAAAAATCGATTCGTACTTTATTTCGACGACTGTCTCAGAGTCTGCTATTAGTCATGTACCAACTTAATAAAAAAATATCGGCATACGAAACTAATAAACAAAATTTAAACAATAATTTACGTTACTTTTATTAATTCACCAGCTTTGCACGCGCAGTTTCACCCGCGTATCTTCCGTTCCCGTGGGAACTTCATAATTAAATATTCCTATTTTACTCCTGGATAAGGTAGCTTTCTAATGGATATAGAATTATTCAAATCGGGCAAGTACTTTCGGAGCCTATTCAATGAAAAAAATCAAATACCTATCTTTATAATATTAGTATAGAGTATAGACTACAAATTAATTTATTCGAAATTCAAAATCACTCGCTAAAAATCTTATCAGTACAAAAGTGATGACGTTTAGTCAACGAATCTAGTTTATCAATAAAAATAATCCGATAGATAACCCATCGACCTGACTCCGAATAGGACACTCGGAACGCACCAACGATGAGACAAAGTCGAGGCCATTAACCTCTCGCTATCAGCTGACGACATCGGCCCAACCGCGGGAAATTATCTTTCACGCCATATTTCGGTCGTTCACTACCTCGCTGTCAGTTTGCCAAACTGCGTCAAAGGGCCACCACAAACTTTCTTGTTAATCTTCTTAGCAAAGTTTCGGATGTAGGGCACGAGATAAAATACCCAAGTGTAGGTAGGTATGTAGGTATAACCCTCTTCTCGTTAAGTTGCATCCCGTTCGTTCACGGGTTACACAAACATCGAGAATTAAAATGCAGACACCGAATTGCAAGAGTGAATCAGAAAAACTTCCGGTCGCTTCTTTTATTTTAAGTGTTCAACATGTTAATTGGGAGCACACTTCGAATTCTACTTGGATTTATAACTAAGATTTATCAACGCTTTCGGGATGCGTCGTTTTGTCCGCTCTACCAATAAATCAACATTTACTAGCGATAAATCATGACAAAATGTATTCCATTTATCATGTGTGATGTGGAATTTATTTTTTTATCTCCATGGTGTCGAGGTGGCCTATTTCGTGTTAGATAATGTCCTTCGCAGTATCATTGGCTAGGCGTCGCTCGCGCATGTTCAGGTAGGCGAGCAAATATCGCGACCTAGTTAGTTGGCTGAGCGACCGCCTCAGCTCATCGTGCATGGCATCCTTCTAAAAATAAATGTAATGTTGAGAAAGCACGATCAACATTGTACGATATACCTACTTCTACATATCTACTTCATCATCATTTGAGAATGCTTGTGTCTTGAATGTCTTTATCACTTTGCAGGACTCGAAGAAGAGATTTATTTTTCGTCTGATGACTTTTGACAGTTTTAACGAATAATTTTGTATTAGACATTGAGACTAAACACTTGAAAGTAAATTCTAGTGTAAGAATTGTTTCGCTGAACCTCCTACTAAATTCTTTTCAAGTTTCGGCCAAAACTTGCTTTAAACTATGTTTATTCATGTTCGGAACACATTTCAGAAGTTCTTTTTTATAAGGGAAAGACAACGAACAAATGGCTAACAGATTGAACAGAATCGTGAGAGCTCGAGTGTCTGGTGACCCAACGCTCGTCTGCGATGTTGAAATTTCAAGTAGACACACTCGTAGTGCACGATTTAAAAACCCGTCCCCGAGAGCCTTGAAGCACTTGGCCACTTGCCACGCCCAGTGGAAGTGTTTTGGACGGCATTTTAGCTGGACCAACTTCATAGCATTTAACTTCCAATTATAAAATCACTTTTGGCGACATCAAAACATTTTAATTTCACTTTATTGCATTCATAGGCGATCTTTCTTACTGTCTATTTATGCAACAAAGGCCAGCTGTACAGCGAAGGTGCGCTGATTAACGAACAATAAAGATGATCATCGCTACTTCCGCATACGTAACCACCTTTATCAAGATAATGGCATTGAACATGCTAAGTAGCGATCAAACATTTCCTTATTTTAAAGTCTGTAGCGATCGCCTTTTTTAGGTCAATGCTGTTCGTGTTATACTTCAAGTCCAGTTTGTTGTAACTTTCCTTACTTCGAATGAAGAAACGTTACATCTGAGAAGAAAGTCTATACTAGCAGGCATCGACCGCGACGTCGCCTAACGGTACACGTCTTGCGAAGCACGTTCAGCGCGATGTCGATCGTGGCGAGAACCGAAATTAACTATTTTGCACTATATTTTATTATAAAAAGAACTCATTTTAAACATGCATGACACCGCAATCCGGTTTTTGTCGACGTAAGCGATCGCTCTCCTCAGAGGAGTCTCGGCATTTACCTCGCGAGAATCGGAGGGACGACGCCAACTCAGGCACGACGACGGACGTAGCGCGAACAGCTTCAATTGATAGTCTCCGATTCCACACTGAACCAAATCCAGTCACTTTTAAATACACTGCTGTGGATGTGGCACTAAGTTTTTATAATAAAATCCAAAGTTCTGAGATGATTTCCAGACAACACACGAATGAAAAGACGGCTAAACCGCACAAACATACGACGGCACGTCCACACACGGACAGTGTTCGAGGTAGACTAACTCGAAGTAATACATTCCCCGGGCGGGTGGAGGGGGCGCGAGGTCTCGTTCGCTCTCGCAATCACGTCCAAGCGAGGCATGCCGAAAGGTAACGAAACGAGCCGAAGAGCACCCGCTAATCCCGCTATCACCGCTATGGTATCACAGGAGATCGCAGGGGCGTGCACGTGCGTGCACCGGACAGAGAGAGTATCTGAGGTCTATGCACTGCCCGTGCGAAACTGCTTTGTTATAGCAGCGATACAATAAAAAAATGTTTCTGCATGTGTGGAAAAGGTAAAATACCAGTTGGTATTAAGTTTACTCGTAATCTGCATAGCACTGTTAGTAGCATTCGAAAAGTTTACTTATTAGATAGGTAGGTAGGTAAATACTTTGGTAATATTTTAACAATAGCTTATCAAAACAAGGTAGGTACTAGGTATAGGTATAATAATATACTTATACAAATTCCGTAAAATATTAAGATTTCACAAGTAGCTACGAACGTGAATCTGCTACAATATAGCGTCAAGTATAAAGCTAAATCCGTTATGTAGCAATCAACACGCAACAAAAACTTAAACATAAAGCAAATTTCTCTGCGCGATGCGTTTTTGCACAGTTCACGGTTGAATCGCGTTCCGCAGTATTGGCAGGAAACTTGCTTTTATTTAGTGTTGCCATCTCCGATATAAAATACGAAGCGATATGAAGCCGTTCAACCAAAAGGTATTATAATAATAACCTCTTTCTACTGGTGCTTGAAGAGAAATTCAATTAAAATTGGTACAAAACCTATGTAAGTATTAAAAAACAAACCGTCTTCAGATTTAATTTTTATTTCTCTACATAGAGTAGAATTTTTTAGTCTAAGTAAATACTTGAAGTAGATATGTCATGAACTATTGTATGACCGTTAATACTCCATATAGTCCTTGGCAAGCTTGGATCGGTAATCGCAGTAAGTTGGTAAGTTACCTGCTGCCCATATATTTTAAGCATAAGACAAATGTGGATGATCCGCTAGTAAATTATTAGGCTGAGAATTGTTTATATATGCGATAGCAAGAATTTATTTCTTTGCGATCGCAATCAATGACCTATGAACCTAAGTATTTATTCGGTATATCAAAACTTTAACAATAACACAGAAAACATTAGGCTACTTTTTAAGCAATTTTATAAAGAGGATTAGTAAAATAAAACAAACTTATTAAATGATTGAAGAGTGTCATAGCGAACCCTAGAAGGGCCCCGTACTAAATCTTTTCAGGCACACTCTTTCAGGGCCCTAGTAGCTATTAGAACTCTAATATAATGTGGAAATCACCGGGGCCCAGTGTCGTGGATACGGTTCAGCAGCTTCACTTCACCGGCTATAAAGGCAGTGCACCAGCCTGCAAATGATTGAAAAAATACAGTCTAATTAACCAGCGCAAGAGGGTCTTGAACCTGATGATGATAATTGACGAATGATGACTTTTCGAGTTTTAGGGGAGTTTGTGCAATTGTTGCTCTACTTTACAGTTCGCGGCCTTAGACTTAGGGTCTATGAGGAAAAGTTATTTGCAAATTAATGGACGAATTGGACTCATCGCGTTCTCGGGCGCAAGCCGCAAACTTCTTCGGCAGGTCGTGGTCTCTGTGTAGTGGTGTTAGTTTCTTACAGTCTGTACCCTGAAGATAAATTATTTTGTTGTATATACATAAGCGGCAACATCGAACGAGAACGAGACAGCCTATCTGCCATTACTGTTATGTGCGTCGCATTTTAACACCTAATAAAATGTTAGCGAACAACTGTAGATAGATGCATTCGACTTTCTTTACTATCGGATTGTTCGCACAACTTTCCGACGCCATTGTTTTCGTACCCGTGGGAACTATTTGTTTCTATTCCACTTGCTTTTGATATCGAGATCTTTTATTTTTAATGGATTTTAATATATATGAAATATCTATAAGCATATATAATATTTAAAAGCAAGTAAGTCTTGCTTTAACTCGCGGAGTTGTAGGTTCAATCAAACCCACGACGGACATGAAATCTTTTTTTCAAAGATTTCATTCAGGGTCTAGTTGGTTGAATTCCGAGGCACGACCCGGAAAGTATGATAAGCTGTTTGTCCTGATTTTTATAAAGGACGTTGATGCTGTTATATCCATAAGATACATTGATATCGTTATAATATCGACTGAATCGGCGAATAGATAAATATTCAGGCACCAATATAGAATTTGAGTCACAATTTTTTTTACTCGCGCATTGTCTAGCTATTATACACATTTTATAATCCTGAGGTCAATAATGCTATTTATAACATAGGTCAGTGTAATACAATGCGGTTTGTTTACATCTGATCTACATATTATTTAACATTAAGGGTCGGCTACGCATCGTTCAAAGGCTGCGGTCTTATCAACAGATGACCCGTATACCTACTTATTTGCTGACCTCATGCCATTGAAAACAACGTATCAGTTTAATCTCTCTCAAGTCGTTTAACTATGCTAAGTAATAAGAACTAGAGAAGAGTAGATAAACCATAGATACACACAATAGTATCACTTGTCTTTGCTATCGTATCGTAAATCACGCGTGCACACAGGTACATACGCGCCATGGCTCCACACGTGACTGGTTTGTGTACGAATCTGCAAAAAACATTTACTGACTACAATTCACAGCTGGACGAAAAGGTGCAAAAACAAAGGCGGGGAAATGTGAAAATAGAAAACAAAAGAGCTACGATGCACGCGATCGTGACATTTAGTAACTCTCGATGCTTGTTCCACACCATGGCTAATTCGGCAGCGATATGATCAACATTGACAGCCGTAGGACGTCCACTGTTGAACATAGGCCTACTTCACAGATTTCCAGTTACTACGGTTAGAGCATCCACCGTGATCTCACGGCCTTTACCAGCTCTTCCGTCCATCTAGTTGGTGGACGTTCTACCACGACTACTACGACGTTTGCCGATGCTAGCTCTCCACTCGATAATTTTTTGGCCCCAACGGCCATCTGTGTTCTGGAGCGATAGCGATATGACACAGGGTTGTCATAGTATTCTAATTCAACCATTTTTAGGGCTCCGTAGCCAAATGGCAAAAAACGGAACCGTTATAGATTCGTCATGTCTGTCTGTCTGTCCGTCCGTATGTCACAGCCACTTTTTTCCGAAACTATAAGAACTATAATGTTGAAACTTGGCAAGTAGATGTATGTTGTGAACCGCATTAAGATTTTTACACAAAAATAGAAAAAAAAACAATAAATTTTGGGGTTCCCCATACGTAGAACTGAAACTCAAAAATTTTTTTTTCATCGAACCCGTACCTGTGTGGTATCTATGAATAGGTCTTCAAAAATGATGTTGAGGTTTCTAATGTCATTTTTTTCTAAACTGAATAGTTTGCGCGAGAGACACTTCCAAAGTGGTAAAATGTGTGTCCCCCCCTGTAACTTCTAAAATAAGAGAATGATAAATCTAAAAAAAATATATGATGTACATTACCATGCAAACTTCCACCGAAAATTGGTTTGAACGAGATCTTGTAAGTAGTTTTTTTTTTATACGTCAAAAATCGTAAACCGCAATTTAGCTTTCATTCAATCAACTCGAATATAAAAATATAAAATAACATTTCATTTCATAAACATACGCTTTTTTATTTATTCTTGATATCAAAAATAGGTACGCACTTGTAACTGAAACGGAACCCTTCGTGCACGAGTCCGACTCGCACTTGGCCGGTTTTTTTTACCTACATATTATATAAACAAATAGACTATTGGATTATGGAATTACACTCATCTCTTGAGTCTATCTTCGGAACAATAAAAGTAAATGGGTAGTAATTCTAATGTCGATGTTTTCGTCTTTTTGGCAATTTATGTAGGTATACGATTAATATTATATAGAGATAAAGTTAATGAGTTTGCTAATGAATTCTATCAAAAAAGGGTAGCTTTTTCATCAAGAGCTTTAATATAATACTCTGCATAATTAGCAATAATAACTAATTGCAATGAACATATTATTAAGTATTAAAAAAGGAAATAAGCAATGAAATGTAATTACACTCACCAATCAGGAAGTAAACTTGAACACTTTTAACCTTTAGAATGCAACAGAACACCCAAGTGTTCCAAATTTAAATTAACTACTACCATAAAGTACTTACAATACAAACAAACCCAGCTGTATTGCGTTCTGTACATCTATAAATAACTAAAACTCAAAAGGAATTATTCCTTCACTAAATCGCAATTTATACATTACATCACAGAATAAACAAATAAAACAATAAACTTGAAAGAACCAGACGTGATATCATCGAAATAACAGATAATTAATAATTAAGTTAGTGGAAGTAGTCTTGCTGAAGGTTCAAGCTTTTTTTTACTTACTGAGTAAGATTGTGTCGATGCCTTATTCCTTAAATGAAACGGGTCATAGCTGTCCACACTTAAAAACACTGATCATTAAGTAGAGTAGTAAGTAATCTGTGGATCCACTGAACCGATTTTGAAGTCACATTATTTTAGATGTTGAGTTTTCCACGGGAAGGTGGTACAAGGCAGGTGAACCCCGCCCCGCTGCCTACCGCCCTAAGCTTGGCCTCGGGGAGTGGGGCACATGGGCCCCGCTCGGCCCCGTAGGGACGCCTCTACACTCCGGGCGTCCCTATAATTGGGTAAATGTCCACTGTAAGTGTGGCCCAGGAGATCCCGCGGTACCATATTGGCCGCGGGTGCCGTCGGGGGGCCGGATTGCTCATGTGTAAACGGCCCCCGCCAGCGGCGGATCGAAGGAGTGTCCGGGGTGTTTTAGTGGTGTAGGGTCCTCTCATCATGGTATGAGTTAAGCATACCTACCAGGCTACCATGCTATGGAGAGAGATCCCACCGCCAGCGCGGGAATCGTAAAAGCATTTAACCCGGACAAAAAAAAAAGTTGAAACCGTGCGAGACAGCTGGTCTCTAATACAACAGAAGAATAATAAAATACATTTATATATACTACTGCACGGTCACCCACATAACTTCTGTTCTCGTAGGAACCTCATAATTACCAAGACCAAGTAGTTCCTGAGATAAGCACGTTCAAGCCAGCAAACAAACTCTTCCGCTTTATAATATTAGTATAAACCTTTTGCTCAATCACATTTACTTGGCATGTCCCATTTATAATCCTTTGATGAAAAACGTGATAATTGTCTTCAAAATTAAGTCCTTTCTACAAAAATTTGTTTCCACAAATTAAATCAAGACGAATCTATTTCTCGGCTACATGAATAAAATATTAGGTGAAATATTTATAGCTACGAATTCTCATGAAATCAATATGCCGACCATGCCAACGGCCTTTTAAAATAACCTATATTTCGACGTTGGAAAAGTATTATTTTCTAGATTCCCGCGCGTGGTTTTTCCCGCGTAACCAGGGCCGTCTTTCACCTTTTAGAGGCACTGGGCACATTAGGATAATGGGCCCTGAGGCCCCTCTTAATGACTCATAGTCACTCAACGAGCTTTTAGGCTTCACCTGGCCCCCCAAATCATTGCGGGGGCCCGTAGCATTTGCTACTCTTGCATACATATGGCTATTTCGGCACTGCTTCGTGGGGCCCTTGGCACGTGCCCCGTTCCCGTAAGAACTTATACTTAAATATAGCCTATAGCCTTCCCCGATATATGACGAGCTACTAATATATCTTTAAATATTAGTACAGATTTAAGTTACTAGTAGCAATAGCTGTCAGTTAATAAAAGCAGGTAATACTCGTACATTACGTGAAAATAACAGTTATCTCTAGTATTATATAATCTATATCGCGCTTGTTACTTACTAGCTGAGCTAGTTCCTGTATTTCGTCACCTTTAATAGACGATTTTACAGTTATATAAAATAATTGATATTTTAGAGAGAAATTCACGCCCAATAGTTGCACAAAACTTCCCTAAGAGTCTTATAAGTAGTCACTCCACAATCCCTCTGGCCAGCTCCACAGGAGCGCTGTCTTTCGCAGGTTGCTTAGTTTGTAGGTTTTGGTTGTTTGCAAGCTGGGGCTCACACGGCTGTCTGCCCGGTGAAGTAGCCAACGCGTACGAGGCGCTTGCTACTTCACCGGGCAGAAAGCCACAATAATAACAAAATTTTAGGGAGCATAATTTGTTGTCAGTCCAAAAATAAAAGGTTTTTCTATAAATGCGTTTTCGTTCTAAGTTTACGTTTGGTTTTCGTTATTGCAAGGTTATTGTCGAAGATGCGATATCTTCTCTTATAACTTGTATACAGTTGTATAAAGGTAGGTACATAAAACTCAGACAGCACAGCCTCCGTCAGCCTTCGTAGCGTAGCGGTATATGGCTCGCTTTAAATCTCGGAAGTCGTGGGTTCGACCACCACGCTGGACAGGAAATCTTCGTGTAAATTCTAAGATCTCTTTTGGGTCGGGTTTGGTTGGATGATAGACTACCCTCCGTACCTCGGAGTCCCGATTGTTATAACATTATCTATGATGATCGTTAGTCTATCAAGGAACGGGTAACAGCGTTCCCTTGTGTGGTACAACATACTACTGCGGTCACCAACCCGCCTGCCAAGCATGGTGACTATGCCAATTACCCTGCCCCGGGAGGAGATCCCATGTTCGGCAGTGGACGTTATACGGTTGATTATGATGATGATGAATGACTCGGAATGTTGACCGTGAAGTTAAAAAAAGTGGTTCAAAAGTTCAGTTTAGATTGTATCAAAGTTTTACTTAGGCATTGAACATAGACAACTTGTAGTTGGTACCTTTACTTGACTGACGTAACAATAGACACCTAATGAGAATAAAAATATGTCATGTCCATAAAACAATGATAAACTCTGTGACGTAGCCGTATAACGTACGCTACAAATCTCACACGTCGTGGGTTCAATTTCCACTCCGGACCAAAAATCTTTGGGTAATATGAAAGATTTCGTGCCACGTCTGGTTGGTTGAGAGTGACTCCATACCTTGTAAATAACATTAAGCCGTTGGTCCCGATTGTCATATCATAATTTTACGACGATCTTGTACTGTATATACTTGGAATGTGTATGTTTTATATGTATACAAGTGAGGTGTGCAGTGGTGGGGGTGCCGGTGCAGAGAGCAACGTCTCGCTGCGCACTCGCAGTCCGACCGCTGAGCGTGTAGCACTATCATATCAACAATCCTGTGTTCTATTAGTACCTACTACGTAGTGAACACTACAAATCTTTTACTGGGTAACGGGCAGCAGCTTTTACCTATATACATATATGTTGCTCACAATATGGTGGTCACCAACGCACCTACTAAACGCAGTGACTCCGGCAATACCCCCTTTCAAAGGAGGCCTATATTCAGCAGTAGTCGTATGCGGGCTGATGATAATGATGACACAGAACACTATATCCATGTTCCTAAAATAAACATCAGTTGAGCGATTTTTCCGGACACTTGTCTCATTTTTGGAACGTAATACATTATTTATGTCCACATGTCAAAGAACTGTCACTGTGTCCTAAGAGTTAAAAATAAAGTAGATCGTTTCCAAGAGAGCTCCAAGGTTAAATTCACGTTAGTTTAGCAATCGGAAAGCATATGTTACTATATTCATGCATAACGTGACAGATGGCGTAACCTATCACCGTTACTGCAATGTGTAAACATATAGATAGATGCATGCTAATGTACGTTATGCGTAGTGTGACCATCATTCTAAGTGTAACACGAACTATTTATACTTTGAACTCTCGATTAATATTACATAAGAATTGGCAAAGGCTTAGGAAACTTTATGAGTCGCATTTTTTACAAATTGAATTAACGATGCTAAAGAGATAAAATCTTTTTTGTTATTCCTTAAAAATCAAGTTTCATGGACACTTTCATCTATCAAATTTAGTATTTTTATACAGAACCGCACAAAAACTACAATGATTTTGCATAGTTTTTTTTATGAATACTTACTGTTGTTTATCGAGTTTCCTTATTTTCTATATAAAGGAAAACTTTTTTTTTTGTATACTTTCTTTTTTGTTTAACTATTAATTTAGACTATAAAATATGTAATAAAATAGATAATCGCTCTTATATCTCTCTGTTTGTTTGCTTGAACGCACCAAACTTATTAACTGTACAGGTCCGATTTGAAAAATTCTTTCAGTGTTAGATAGCCAATTTATCGAGAAAGGTTATAGGCTATATTTCATTATGACGTTCCTAGGGGAATGGGAGTTACGTGGAAGAAACCTTGCACGAGAGGCTAGTTTTTTTTTCGTAGTTATCCTGAGGCTTTTGCTACTTCACCGGGCATAAGGGGGAGGCTAGTATATCATAATGTTATAATTATATATTGCCGTAACACCCGGTTATTGGCTTTTATTTACTTAAGTATAATTTTAAACTCTACATTTTAAAAATAAACGGAGAAGAATGTTTTTTTTAAGAAATACATTTCCGGAATTCAAGACTCATGGTCAGCCGACTGTAGATTGTAGTTCACGCGACTGTAGATTAGTTAGGAATCTAAAGTAATCATGATTTGCCGCGTTTTTTGTACGTCGTAAAATCCCATATGGAACATTATACAACGTGAAGTTTTACAGTAAAAAAAAAGATACCTAGTGTTATTATGGCTGAGTGGTTATGGTAGTTGCTT
Organism: Nycteola revayana; assembly: GCA_947037095.2. NCBI lineage: Eukaryota > Metazoa > Arthropoda > Insecta > Lepidoptera > Nolidae > Nycteola > Nycteola revayana. The sequence continues at coordinate 16,593,914 of OX344849.2, read as the reverse complement.
CTAAAATGTGCTGCTCTGGAATCGATTGACATCCGGGACAATAGGCATGAAGAATAAAAAAAACTATTTAGTCCGTCAGTTAGATTACAAAAAAATATTGGACACGTATTTTTTTTTCGTTACTGAAACTAAATATATACTGCCCGTTAAAAGGTACAATTTTACTCAGTAGTGACCTCACAAGCCCCTATCTTCTGTACTTTATAGTTTGTTGTTGGTCTTAGTCAATTTTTATTGATTTGATAAATAAAAAAATATTTTCCAACGTTTTTTTAGTAATTTTATGTGAACCTTAGACAAAACAGTTGTTCTGAGTCTGATTTTGCTTTGTGATCGTTATTTATATGTAAAGTCTCTTTATGGGACACGGAAATTTATTTCCCTAGTTAAAATAAGATACGATATTTTTATTAGGTATTAATGATATCGAGGATTATTTTTTTCTAACACAATCCGTTTTTTCGATCACGCGGTGAGTCAAATTAAAAAACATTGTAGTTTCCTGTATATATTTAGCAAAGTAAGTAGGTACTATCACTTCTAATATTGCAATATAAGCGAAAGTATCTATCTGTCTGTCTGTTACGCTTTAACATCTTAACAACTGAACCAGTTTGATGGAGTTTGCTCAGATATAGACTAGGTTTTAGGAAAACCTTATTAACTGACCGAATCCCAGCCCACGCTGGTTGATTCTGATTATATTTATAGTACGCGACTATCACATGCCACATTGGTAGATTTAAATTCTATTTAATAACATGACTGTTGAAATGTATACTAATTAAGGATTTTTTTTTCTTTTTATATTTGTATCATTGTATTTGACTTGTAATAAGTACGATCGATTCGTCTACATTATCAATAAACCTTTTCATTTCATTTCTTTTCATTTCAATTAATAGGCTTGAAATTAATACTTTTTACGCAAAACTACTCAACGAATCCCGCTTAAATTTTACACATCATCCTACGACCCACTGGAGCAGTGTAGCAGTACAAAGCGTGAAAAACCGCGGGGAGCGGTTAGTTTACCATATTAAAAACCAGCCAAGTGTGAGCTGGACTCGCGCACGAAGGATTCCATACCTCCCATTTTTAAGTGCCTACCTGTTGCCGTAATTGGTATCGATCAAAATAATCACGTTTGTTGTATAGAAGCCCCCCCTTAAATATTATTTTTTTTATAGCGGCCACAAAAATATATAAATTGTGAAAATTACAACTGTCTAGCTCTGCTATCGCGGTTCTTGAGATATAGCCTGGGGGCCGAGTCTGCTATTTTTTTAAGTATTGTGCCACCGTAGTGCCGTCATGATATAATTATGCCAAAAACGGTAATCTACTAATCTCACTAAATTATTGTGTCGGCGCTGGAATGGCAGTCGGTGTTGCTACCGCAGAAAAAGGCGGTCAACAGAAGTAGCACGGGAGATGATTAGGGAGATTGTAATGTTTATTTAGGCGATTTCAAAACTTATAAATGCATCATTTGTTATTATATTCAACTACGCTAATGTCATCGTGGCGTCATAGTGACACCATTTCAAATAGTAGATTACCAAATAGGAAAAAAACCAACCATTGAACTGTCATTGACAGTTCATGGACACGCCATTACGATAGTAGACTCGGGCCCCTGGTAACAGGTAGACAGCGACAGCGTTCGGGGATGGAACTGTAAAAAGGCAGTCAAATGAAAAATATCGTTCACTCGTGATTTGTCCTTCTCATAGCTGTTTCCTGTTAAAAACCTGTCGTTCACACAGCCTATTATGTCACAACAACGCATGCGGTTAATTAAACCGCAAACCGAGATATAAATTGAGCCAATAGTAGGTACAGCATTATACGATATAAACATTATTTAATACCTACTGTAAGTATTGAGAGTCTGTATGAAATACTAGCTGCGGAACGCGGTTTTACACACGTTACTCTGCTCCAGTGAGTCGGAGCGTGATGTTTTGTAGCCTTAATGTTAATCCATCTTATAAACTATCCAACTATAACTACTATATATCAACTGTCAGCTAAATCTAATCAGTAGTTTTTACGTAAAAGAGTAAGAAACATCCATATTCACAAACTTTCGCGATTATAATACTATAGTTCAGAAGCATTTGGTCGTAAGTGCCAGTTTACGACAATGGCACATGCGACGAATGCTTCTGACGTATGATGACACATCCGACCTTATGCTTCTGAGCTCTAGAATATTAATAAGGATCTATAAGTACTAATATCACTGTTACTAACACTACAAGGAATTAGTAATAAGAATGATTTGTGTGATCGCTGCAAGGTAATTTAGTATATCATCATCAGCCTGTTGTAGTCCACTGCTGAACATAGGCCTCCTCTATCGATTTCCAGCGGGAACGATCGCTAGCGGCCTGCAACCACTGACTTCCTGCAATCTTTATGAGGTCGTCGGTCCATCGTGAGGTCGTCCTACGCTGCGCTTGCCAGTTCGTGGTCTCCACTCGAGAACCTTTCTGCTCCATCAGCCGTCAGTTCTTCGATCCATGTGTCTTGCCCATTGCCACTTCAGCTTCCTAATCCGTTGATCGCCTAATTTCTGATTTGATAATGAATGAAGTATTGAAGTATCTAAATGAAGCATTATTTAGTATGCAGATCATAAATTATAAATAATGTAATTGGTTTGAATATTTTCCCGTCTGTTGGAATTACTTGGAATTAGTTTTTAAATTACCGTGAAATGTACTTCGATACAGTTAGTGATAGTTCAACTCATCTGTGCTCGCGGCGCTATGTATAATTAATATAGCGACTTTATGTGCGTGCTTAGAAGACAACTGCCGCATGCCGCGCCACAAACACAAATGAGAGATGAGTAAAACTTTCTGTATCAATTGTGTATTGTAAACAAAGTACTACTATATCTTCGGTGATACTGTACTATCGCGTAAGTGACAGTTGTTAATAAGGTGTAATTTCATCTGTCAAGAAATATTCTGTTTATTTATGTTTTAAATAACAAAAAATCAATATATTACTTCATTTTCTTTTGAACCTTATAAGCTATGCTTCTACTGCGATTGAAACCTATCTTTTACATTAGTCTGAGTTAGTTATTTTATTTTATTGAAGACTGAAAGTTATGAAATAATTGGTCGCAAAATATAAAGTTATAACAATAAATACTTAATATTTAATTGTTACTAATTGATTACCTCTATCTACTATTGCAAAAGATAGATAAATTTATTCATTTAAAGATACGCCTACAAGTATCACAGTAACCTATTTACCTTGTTTAGAGTGAGTGGGAAGAACAAAGCTTAGGTACTTTTTCTGTTCAAATATTTTTGTACTTAACCTATAATATCTACTTGTTTGTTATTCACAATAATTATATACATTACTTATTAGAATTCAGAATAAGAATTCAATTGCTTTTATTCTTTTCTAAAATTGTAAATTCATTTCGAGAATTAAACCTCGTTATAGTTGTTGTATGGTTTGAAAGTTAATTCAAATAATGTTAAGCGTTTCAAAAGATCTGGTATTATATTCTAAGTAAGTTATTTTTGGGCGGTTGGGTTTTGACATTTTGATGCAATTTACAAGAGATACTTATACTGTAATAAATGATAATTCATGAGGAAAGTATATCATCATCATTATGTCAGCCTATTGTCGTACTGCTAAACATAGGCCTCCCTAATCAATTTTCAGCGGAAGCGATTGCTAGCGGCCTGCTTCCACTGGTTCCATGCGACCTTTACTGGGTCGCCGCTCCGGTTCATCGTGCAGGCGGTCGTACCACGCTGCGCTTGCCGGTTCGTAGTCTCCACTCGAAAACCTTTCTGTCCCATCGGCCGTCTAAGTGACTTTTTTTTTTTGTCCGGGTATGTTGCATTTACGTATCCCACCGCCGCTGCAGCGTATTCGCGCGCTGGCGGTGGGATATGTGGGACTCGCCATCTCCATAGCGTGGTATGCTTACTCATACCACAAAGAGAGGACCCTACACCACTAAAACCCCCCGGACACCTTCGATACGCCGTTGGCGGGGGCCGGGTACGCATTAGCAATCCGGCCCCCCGACGGCACCCGCGCCCTTATGGCACCGCGGGTTCTCCTGGGCCACACTTACAGGGCCGTCTATGTGCCCTGACCATTGATATTTCAGCATGCTAATCCGTTGAGCTAAGTATATCACCGACATTCGTTTTCCTGCGAATCTCTTCATTTCCGATTCAATCACTTAGCGAAATGCCGAGCATAGCTGAGCGACTTCGAGCTTTCTTATAATGTACACAGTGGGAAACCACGTCTCAGATCGATATGTCATCACTGTATAAAATGTAAGGTGAGTGTACGAGTGAGAAAAAGATAAAACGGAAGTAAAAAAGTAACCTGTCATATCATAAAAATTTGAAATAGTATTGTTACGCCGCTGCGCGCTGCCGTAGTGGTATTGTTCAACTACGCCGTAGTAATTCAACATGTATTATCACGTAACATTCTACCTTACATTGACGATCTATGTTGGCACGGTTACATCATGAGAAGACAAGAAGATCGAGTGAATGTCCTCAATATTCCCGAAAGACCTTAAGGAAGTGGCCGACCTCCTGCCATGTGATGGTTTAATGTGCATACAGAAGCAAAACTTGTATCCGCAGACAACCCAAAGGAGAACTCTATAGCGCTAATGTACGAAAAGACCCGACCCTAGATAAACTTGGAAAAGGGTTGGACAAGTCGAAGATCATACGTACGTAAATATTGTATATATTATACCTATCCAAAAAAATCTAATGCACTATTTAATAGATAAATCAATAAACCATCAACATCATCATATCAGCCTGTTGTCGTCCACTGTTGAACAAAGGTCTCCCCCATTGATTGCCAACGGCCCGCATGCCCATCACTGCCGCATCGACTCCCTGCGACCTTTACGAGGTCGTCATACACTCTATCGAGCTGTGTGTCCTGCCCATAGCCATTGCGGCTTGTCTAACTATGTGAGCGACCTTTATTCTCCTGCGGATCACTTCATTTCTAATGCATTCACGCAGGGAATTTAAGTCTTTCAGACATGATTTTTTAAGTCATCCATTAAAAAAATATTTAATAAATTACATAAGAAAGCTAAGTATGCCATTTCGTCGTAAATAGGTGACCTAACGGCAAGCTATTACAATAAAGCCGTAATCATTACTTAAAGCACTTTGTAAACAATGCTGGTTAGTAAAGGCATGCCTTTTTCGTGCCACGATTGACCTAGAAAACAGGTCGTGTGTAAGCCTACGTTGAATAGCATAATCTTAAGTTTAATACTATAACATTTTCGTTTCTCATGACTGCCGAAACTAAACGTCTTGATGAGCTTACACAGATTCAGATATTTGAGCTTTGTATCATTGATTGATCCTTCATCATACAAACATTAAAATGAACATTCTGAATGGATGAGTAAGATTCCTATAAGTATTATATTATATATAGATTTTTTGCGGATTAATGATATGTTGTACTTAACCGAAGAAGTTATCAGAATCGTTTACCTCGGTCTGATAAAGTCAGAGATCCTAAAATCATTTCCCTATTAAATAAAACCAAAATATACTAAGCTCATAGGCAGCATATTAAGTATGTAACGAATAACTAAAACAGTTTTGCAGCATCACTGAATCATATGAAACGAAGTAACTGATTTACACCTTAAATAATAATTAATGTAAATATAAACTTATTATGAGTTGTCAAGATTGCAAGATTTGCTGCTGTTAGTTACCTTAACCTTAATTCATAGAATAAAAACCGGCCAAGTGCGAGTCGAACTCTCGCACGAAGGGTTCCGTACTAGTTGCAACTTTGATCTATGTTAAAATAGTTGATTGAATGAAAGGTAAATTGTGGTTTACGGTTTATGACGTATTAAAAAAAAACTACTTACTTGATCTCGTTCAAACCAATTTTCGGTGGAAGTTTGCATGGTTATGAACATCATATATTTTTTTTAGTTTTATCATTCTCTTATTTTAGAAGTTACAGGGGGGGGGACACACATTTTACCACTTTGGAAGTGTCTCTCGCGCATGACGAATCTATCCGTTTTTTGCCATTTGGCTACGGAACCCTAAAAATGGTACACTATTAGTTGCATTTAACTTTAACATTGTGATTCTGACAAGTACAAGTGCTGAATAAAATTGACCAAAAACCCAAATGCTGAATAAAGTTGACCAAAAAATTGTTATATTAAGTCGGCGACACCCAGCGACCTATATTTTGTGATGATGCTTATTATATATTTTTTCAACAATTTATTGAGGCCAGTATTGTTCGCCTTAATGCCCGGTGAAGTAGCAAAGGCCTCGTAACTAACAACATGTATATATATACATTATACATCCAAAAGAAAAAACAGTTCTCAAATTGTATAAGTACGAGATAGCGGCCGTTATAAAACAACCGTTATAGAACAATTCGTATGGATGGATTGAATAAAGTAATTATTTTTATATAACGGCTCCAAGTTCGCACATCTCGTATTGTGTGCCACAGTGCCACGGTACCATAGTGCCATGATGTAACTCTTGTGAAAGCCGATACAGCCGGAATTGGGTTAGCGAGCGCGCGAGTTGATCGCACTGAGCATGCGCACACTCCGTACGTTTTTATTTTATACGATTTGTTCATATACAGACGATTATTGTGAGATATGGAATACGGCTTGCGTTTTGTTGATCTTTTTAAGAATTTGACTTTTCAGCTAGTTATACAGCTAGTTACGAGGCCTTTGCTACTTCACCGGGCATTAAGGCGAACAATACTGGCCTCAATAAATTGTTGAAAAAATATAAACTAAGCATCATCACAAAATATAGGTCGCTGGGTGTCGCCGACTTTATATAACAATTTTTTGGTCAACTTTATTCAGCATTTGGGTTTTTGGTCAATTTGAATTTTTGACTATTTTGGTTTGAGAATGTTTTTTACATTTAATAGTTTGTTTGCGTTAAATAGGATCCTAGGAGTAACATAAACTAAATATATGTAATGATGAAGTTCCGCGCGAAAAGCTAGTTATTGTTAATATATTTTCAGATTATAAAGAGTGGACGGATTAAGAACGTGATCAAAATTGTTCTATAATATTTTTTTATGCTAACTGATTTTTTATCTGTGAATTATGTCTTTCTTTTGATAAAAATCAAACAAAAGATATAGGAATTACAACAGAAATAGCGTTAAATATTTATTAATAGTGAGGGACCTTACGAGTAATAATAAAATATTACAATATAAACAAAGCGGTAACTTTGTACTAGCAGTAAAAATAAAAAGTAGTAGTACACATGATAGTGTAGAACCTTTCTCAGGTTATACACTAACTGTGTACCTTATTTCATTTAAATCGGTTAAGTACTTTTGCGTGAAAGGCCGAAAGACAGAGTTATTTCGCATTTATAATATTAGTAAGGAAAAATTATTGTGCTACGTGATATTCATTGCATAATTCCTGAAGTTATACAATAAGCTTATACACGTGTTCCGGCTCAAAGGAAAGTTGTTGGTACAAGGTCGACTGCGGCGCTTAGTGATGTGCCGTGCACTTCGAAAGTGGGATGAAAAGATTAATATAATTAAGTGAAAGTTTTTAACGCAAAAATTCCATGGTAGATATTTGAGTCTGGGAAATTTTTTATATTATAAAGGTATGGTAAAGAGTTTAATATACGTATTGTCTCAGTCTTAAAGGGCGTGACTTTGATTTTCATTAGGAATATTCTTAGTATAAAATTTAGTTTAGTAATAGGTTTAGTAGATTTAGAATAGTCGTATTATAAAAGTTAGCTTTCTTTTAAATTAGCTACTTTTAGTTGTATATATGTATTTCATTACACTCTCCACACCAATTACACTCTTCATAGAAGAAGAATAGAATATCTTTAAGAAATGAGCATTACAAAAAACAAATAATATAATATAAACCTTATTGTTGCCCTTGGCAATGACTGATTTAGATACTACAATTTAGTTACAAGAATTAATAAAATACATTTAAATGTGACACGGTTGACTTAGTCTTCGCTCATCCTTATCCTTACACATATGCAAGCCGAGTATTATAAACAAACTTTGCTTTTACCTTTAATAGCGCGGAATGCGTTAATAGATTAGTCTATTGCTACATTAGTACATCCTCTTCTCAACAATCATCAATCAAAGAGATCAGATGGTTTCTCAGTTAACTACTGTATAAGATTGTAATAAAATACATTTCATTTTCTATGCAACACATCTTACACCTTTAGGTACATCAAATTCTTCAAATAATTCGAAAAGAACAACGAATTATTTAATGAAATTTTACTTTCCTAATAATATTATAAACGCGAAAGTTTGTAATTATGGATGGATGAGTATTGTTACTCTTTCACGTAAAAACTACTGATCAGATTTAGCTGAAAATTTGCACGCGGATAGGTTATACGCTAGATTATTGATATAGGCTACAAAACATCACGCTCCAACCCACTGGAGCAGAGTAACGCGGGCAAAACCGCGGGGCGCAGCTAGTATAATATAAATTCCATTATTTTCCTTTATGACCACATTTTTCGTAAAAATGTATGATCCTGTAAACCTCTTACTTTTAATACCTTTTTTATCTGTTTCAAAGAAGATTTTCGGATCTGAATTATCTAGGGAGACATCGAGACGGCAGACAGCCTTGTGCCTTCTCAGCCAACCAAAGTAGGTCACCACTTTTTGTGGGCACCGCTTAACTCAAAGTATAAAATGTTCTCACAACATAATTGTTATTTAAATACCGTTATATTGTTAGCATGCTAATCTTTAGATTATCTCGAAATCAATAAAATCTAAAGAAGTTTTTTAATGCCTAATAATCAGAAAATTTTACGTCATTTTACTTGGAATTCAACATTTATATATGTATAACGTTACTAGTTAATGTTTTTAGGGGAAAATAATCTAATTCTAAAGAGAAAGTATAGCTTTCGGGCTGGTCTCATCCTCTGATAATGCAGAGCTTCCTTTAACTTCTTTCAGTTTCAACGTCTTCTGTCTTCCCGTAAAGGCTGGAACGCTGTTCGTCTTCGTCGTTCGTATGCCCAGTGTCTTTACGACTTATGTATCGTAGGATGATTTTTGTTAGTCTATATACATCTGTTATATAGGCACCTACTACAACGCTTCAATGATATAGTTACAATTAAAACAACAAGTTAAATATGTCAAAACATTTAGACATATTTAATTTGTTTATAAAACACGTAAATGAACAAAATGTCACTAAAAAGGATGACAGAAACAGAGACCAAACTATAACAATGAAGACGTAAGTGGATGAAGGTGATAAGTCACATAATTTAAATTTGGAGTAAATCGAAGTTAAAGTTTCACTTTTATTTTTTGAGATCAGTCGCTACAAAACTAATGTTTGTATTAAACTATGATGCCAAGTTGTGTAAATAACCTGAAATATTAATGGTATGAAAGCAACCAAACAAATTTATATTTTTTATTATTTAATTTGAAAAAAAATCTTGACACTCCTTTTTTCATAAACAAAAGTAAACTTTTCTGCAAGTTTAGATATTGAAAATGAGGTGCTAAGATGAGTGTAGTTGTCTCATAAAGCCTTAAATGGACGGTTTAAGATCTATAGTCGTATTGAATTGACATATCACCTTCATCTATGCAAAAAATCACAAAAACTCGAAAATGCGACATATCACCTTCATCCACTCACGTCTTAAATTATAATACTAAACGAACCTAATTTCGTGGCGAGAGATATGGCGCAGGCAAACCGGTAATGAATAATATTCAAAGGATACTGTATCCCTTAGTACATGTACCTACCCTAAGTAACAAAGACATTCAGAGAGTTTCGATAATTTACAGCGGGATTACACTGCATATCTCATTGATTTACGAGCAGAATTCCCCGTGACTCTAATTATTCATGATGCCTTTGCTACCGCCATTAATTTAAGGGGTAATGTAATGTAACATCTAAATCCTATACGACGCTTGTATAAAGAAGTATTGGGGTATTGTCTTAGTAGAAAGTTTTTAGTTCACTTATTTTAAAAGACAAAGAATTTGTTCCTCCGAATTCTAACTATTAAATTTAACCGGTCCCCTGATGCAAAAAAATGTTCACTGAAAGGACAAACTTTGCCTTTCGTAAGGTAAGAGTTATTCAAATGAATTTCCGGAAATTCTACTCTTAAGAATCGAGAGGGACTTACAAGTTTAAATCGATAATAAGGAACTCGCTTTAATTGAAATCATGATGCCTACAGGAAAAGAATCTATCCTTGTACAAGCAAGTAATTGTAGTAACTCATACGTAAATACTACAGGTAAAAAGCTCAAGCTTATTAAAAGCAAACTCCAATCATCCATTATTATTCGGGCCAGCTAGGCTGTGACATGGCTTTGACCCGTCCCGATTCAGGTCAAGTGGAATCGATTTATAGTTACCGACTTTACATCTAGCTTAGGGTTGCCATGTTATCAGGAGGAAGGGGGGAACATACGAGTATAATACGTATTTACGGATAATTTCTATACCTTAAAAGCTTAAGAACGGATGGCACATCCGACCTTATGCTGGTGAGCTCTAGATTTGTATTTAGGATCGTCGATGCGGGAGTGATAGAATTTTAATTGTAAGTGTTTATACACGCTGAAATTTAAATGGTTGTTTTCCCGCAGCGAAAAGGTTTGGTCTTAGTTAAACATTCAATTTATACAAAAACTAAATATTATAAACCAAAAATGGCCGATTAACAATCTTGAAAAACCGAACTCGAAAGTGACATCGAACCGATAGTAATACCTCGCGATACCTAGCGCTCGCGTCGATCGGTCGCGCGTTCGTTGACCCGGGTGTTAGTCAATCAGCTGATACCTACACCTGAGGTAATGTAACACAGTACCCAATCATAATAATAAGCTTTATCCAATACCTTTTTAGCTATAACTTACAGAAAACGTAACTTAAAACAAGTTTATTATCTAAGAACAATAATTTTCTGAATTAGATACCTAATAAAGTATTTAAGGCGTATTTAACAAAAATGAAAAATTAAATGAACTCCGCGGAAATGATATGGATGCAGTCCTTCTGAGTTGAGTAGTTTCCAGACGTAGTATTGGCTTACGCCAAACTTAGCTGCCGCCATTCGCGTACTTCGGCGAGGATCGCGTTCGAAGTACTCGATGATCTCCTCGTCGAGCTCTGGCGAAAGAACGGCCGATCGACCTCTGCCCTGTGCATGTGCTGGCACTTGGAACTGCCCATAATCGAGTAGCCGTCGCCGCTACGATCGTCCGGTCCTGTATGACTTGAGGGTTCAGAACTCCGCGAAGACGGAGTGACGCCAAGTGTTGCAGCTCGGCGTAAAGACGCCAGGCAGTATGGGAATTATAATTAGCCCTAGCGTACAGTTGCACCATAGCGACGTACTCTAAATTACTAAAACTGTTATGTCGATCCATAATACTAATAAAGTAATAAGATAACGCGTGCTGCGCTTCCGACGTTCACGGGACAACTAAGGAAGGAGGGAGTCGAAGGAGAGCGCGGGGCGTTCCGGCGTCGGCGCCGCGGCTAATTACAAAGGAAGCCGGCTCGTTTGTGATTCTTGCGTGCAGGCTATTTTATGCCGTATAACTACCACTGAGCTCTTATTTTGCTTTGAACGTTTATGGATCGTTCTTTACTTTGTCAGCAGCGCGTGCGATTCGAGTAGTACCACGCTTTCGAGTTGTCTAATATTTTTTTTAATAATTTTAAATCCAAAACATGTCTAAAAAAAAAAAAATGTTTCGATAGTGTAGTACTATCGAAACATTTTTTTTTTTTTTTTGACGGCAATTTGTTCTGCTTCGGGAAAACAACCATTAAAATTTCACGGTGTATATGCTACGGTAACCAATAACTGCACATCACACCGTTTTATTAACCTATTAAATAAAAAAATAGTATTTTCTTTTCAAAATCTTTAGCTTCTGATTCAAGCTAATGACTGGTATGTGTAGGTCATTGTCTTATTTTTAATAACGTTGGGCATGAAAATATATAAATATATGCATTATGTATGTAAAACTAGGTTTATCAATTGGTATAGCGGCAGGAAAAGGTGTTGTACGTTTGAGCATGAGCAATGGCAATAACTTTATTTAATTGCCTATAAGTCAATTATTATGAGGGTAAATGACCAAGCCCGGATTTAAAGGAGGGCATCAAGGGCAACTGCCTTGGGGCCTCCACAATAGAGGCGCCCCCCACAATAGAGGTTTAAAATCTTTCAAATTCGAACGAGTAAACTCTACAACTTATCTTTTATTTATTTTTTCGGTGGTGTACCTTTACTTACAGTTCTTTGTAGAATCATGATCAATGTAATAGTTCTTAAATATTGTAATAACGGTTATTCATCTATATTTGTTACCTTTAATAAGACAATCAGTAAAATATCAGAATTGAAATCGTCCTGAAAAGTAGGTACATATTACAAATTTTCTACACATTTCGAGGGAAACTAATTTGTTGCCAGGGGGCCTCTTCCCCTTTCTTGCCCCGGGACCTCCGGACTTCTAAATCGGGCCCTGAAAATGACATGTCAAATAAACTTGGTAGCCCTAACTTGGTACACCGGACTGATCCAATGAATAATATAACGATACCAAAGTGGAACAAAATTGTAACTGACAGAATCGGATCTAAGCTTAAATTATTTGGATATCCATTTGTGTTCGATATGAAAGGTTACTTGATATATTTTAGATTTAAACTATTCTAGGGAATAAGTATGCAAAGTATTTATATGATATGTTTTGAATTTTTCTAGTATGCTGACATTGGCATTATCGCTTCGGGAGCCTATGTGCCTGTGGACGTTACACGAGCTTTTGATGTTTCTTTTTTATGGAAGCGACTTATACTCCTCATCGCCAGCCCGTATAACATCTACTGCTGAACATGGTCCTCCCTACGCTTGGGCGGGTTAGTGACCGCAGTATTATGTTGTAACACACAAGGTAACGCTGCTACCCGTTCCCTGGTACACGCTTGTTATGGATGATATTATTATTTAAAACACGGGACCAACGGTTAACGTGATTTCCGACTCAACCAACCAGACCCGGAAAGATATCCCAGAATTTACATTAAAATTTCTTGTTACACGTAATGATCGAAATCATGACCTCCGTCCGAGAGTTAAAGCAAGATTTATACTTATTATATTTGCAAACCTAGTTCAGTGAACTTCAACCTTGTCATGAATGACTGAAAGAACATTTATTAGCATCATATTAGCTATCCACTCCAAATTAATTAAAAATACATCAGAGAGTTGATTGTACATTCATAAACTTAGCAAGGTCACAAATAAAATTTTTATTTTATTTTTATTTATACTATAATGATTTAATAATGTGTCTATTTGTTTGTTGTTTCAAAACCTTGTATAGTCATATAACAACAAAAAGTTTTATGCTTGAAGGTAGTAGGTAGTATCTTGTCTAAGGAGGCCGCGGAAGGGATGAGGGAAAATGATACCGATGCGGAGGCGTCGGGCAAAAACCCGTCGCTTACTTCCTTTAGCTAGCATCAGTTTCAGCTTTCAGTTAGCATCGGGGAGTGGGTAATGGGTCCTCTACCTATGTTAGAGTTATTTTTAGAGATGAAACGAATATCCGGAAACTATCCGGTATCCGGCCTATCCGGCCTTGTTTTTACAATCCGGCCGGATACCGGATAGTAAACAGTACCTGGCCGGATACCGGATACTAAAATTGTCATTATTTTACACAAAGGAAAATCATACCACAATATATAATATGGACACCGTTTGTTTTTATTATCCCACGTCAAAAATGTTTGTGTTATTAATTAGTTTATTATTCAAAATTAACAAGTGGCGAATTGTGGCGAATGAACACCTAATTTTCTGCATTTGTTGGTAAAAAACGACTCCGCTTGGCTTCGTATACCAGACCATCCTCTGAAATTAGCCTATCGCTGTAGACGCTACTGCAAGGTGCTGATAGATATTCTAGTAAACCTTGACAACTGAGAGTAACATTTCAAATTTACTGACCACCACATGTATGGGTCGTAATTGCTATCGATTCGACATTTCTTTAAGAAAAAGTCAATCTCGTTAGCAATTGGATATTTTATTTAGCGACTATCACTACTTTTAATATCCTTTGCCACTTTATTGAAACAGTCCCAAAAAGGGCCGAATATTCGGTAGCCGGATATCCGGCGCTCCGGCCTGGTTGCTTGCCGAATATTCGGTAACCGACATCCGGCCAAAACACTATCCGTTTCATCTCTAGTTATTTTTCCACACGCCCCGCCGTCGTTCCTCAAGACGGGGGGAAGTCTATAAAGGATTTCCGCCACGTAAAAATAAAAAAAGGCCTCATCGCATGGGTCCAGATGTATTGAACTTTTCTCTTCTTATCCATGAGTTTTCTAGAGCCTTATAAAATTGTTTAAAAACTACATAAACTCGGTCATAACTCGGTCGGTCGCTAGTTATCCTTACATGCGGCCGTAACCCAATGGCTAGGGGGCGTCGGGCTCGCGATCACGTGGTCCCCGGTTCGATCCCCACCTATGGCACAACCGACGTGAACCCACTCGAAACATTTAAGCATTTTTTTCCTTTTAGCTTAGCACGAGCGGTTAACAAGAAAATCTGGTAATGTGCAAAAACTCTGCTTATAATATAAAAAATATATAATATGGTCATCGGCTGGCTTGATCCCAGGCAAGAAATATGAAGGAGTTTTTATTAGCATTTATGTAAAAGTTATTATTCTTACTCCTTATAATAAAGTAAGTTTTATCTAATTCGATTTTGGTTCTCCAATAGAATGCTGTGTTATTATTGTTATGAAAAGTTTTTTCGTGAACGGGAGTTACGCGGGAGAACCACATGGCAAGAGATAACTAGTAATCTATATATATAAAAGAAAGTCGTGTTTGTTACAACACTTATAACTCGAGAACGGCTGGACCGATTGCCATGGTTTTTGATTTGTTGGATTTGTTTCCGTCCCGAATAGCAGAATACATTTTAAAAACAAAAGAAAATAGTGTAACTAATTTATAACTCAAGAACGGCTGAACCGATTTGGCTGAAAATTGGTAGGGACGTAGCTAAGAACTGGGAGAAGGACATAGGATACTTTTGGGTAGGGGTAGGGTAGGGTAGGGTAGGGTAGGGTAGGGTAGGGGATAGGGGTAGGGTAGGGGTAGGGTAGGGTAGGGGTAGGGTAGGGGTATGGTAGGGGTAGGGTAGGGGTAGGGTAGGGGTAGGGTAGGGTAGGGGTAGGGTAGGGGTAGGGTAGGGGTAGGGGTAGGGTAGGGGTAGGGGTAGGGGTAGGGGTAGGGTAGGGTTAGGGTAGGGGTAGGGTAGGGCAGGGGTAGGGTATAAAAGTCCACCCGTGCGAAGCCGGGGCGGGCCGCTAGTAACATATAAAAAGAAACTGCCACTTCCACCTGGATATTCTTACTAATGTTAAATCATAGCTATAAATAATACAAACAATTATTTAAATTTACTTTAAGTATCTACTTGTTAGATAAAAAAAACACAAACGCGAGTGTTACGACCTGCGAAGCCCTCGTACGACACACCTGCCGAGTTCGTTAGACGTGTCTACGTAGAACACATAGTTAAATAGTATAACAGAGAGTAACGCCCAGTTTCAAGGAGCTAAACAAGTAAGTTAACTAAACCGCTATATAAGTTAATTGGATTTTGAGGAACCGGGTGTAAACGGATGAATAATACTAGGATCGATAATAGGAAGTAGGATCTAGATAACATAATATTCTGAATTGGCAAACGCCTTAGTAGATCTTATGTTAACTCTGTTAATATACTCGTAATAGAACAAAGCAAGCAAGCAAGTACTACAGTTTTAAGTTTGGGCTTATGTCGGGTAGTGCAGTTGTTTCAGCAGCAGCTTATATATCAAACAGCTTAAAAAGAATATAGGTATATTATACAGGGTGTCCCAAAAGGTTAAGTAGCTGGGAAAGGGGGTGACAGGGGTGGACACAATGGTCATTAGAAAAATAAAAAAAAAATCCGCTCTGGGTATTTAAAAAAAAATGGCATTTTTTTAAAAACTTAAAATTTTACACCTTGTTATTTTTGATGTTTATGTTGATGACCTTGTTGTTATTGAAGATACATAACAGCATTTTTTTTAAATACAGCCATATTTGTAGGTACAGTTAGCACAAGGTGTAAAATTTTTAGTCTTTTAAAAAATGCCATTTATTTTTTTAAACACCCAGAGGGAATTTTTTATATTTTTCTGGTGACCCTTGTGACCATCCCTATCACCCCCCTTCCCAGCTACGTAATCTTTTGGTACACCCTGTATATGCTACGTTACCTAAATCTGTTCCTACATTTCAAATAAAGTACGGATACCGTTTTTTCTAAATTGATATAAGAATGTTTAACACAATAAATAGGAATCCCTATTCGTTGTGCGAATTTATTTATAAATTACCAATGATTTTTCTCTGTGAGGATATTTATTGCTGTGGTCATGGCTCAGTCGGAAACTATTGACCTTACAATGACCACACCGCAATATTTTATTAGTAGATATTTAAGACTTTTTTCTCAGAAAGAAAGTTGTTTTATTGTATAATTTTAGTCACGTTTTCCTTAAAGTAAATATAAAAAATATCGATAGCATTTTTCTATCTGTCCGTTTTTCTGACAGAACGATAAATCTTTATGCGTCGGACAGACGTTAAGTTAATCACAAGGCTGTTGCTATTTTAACGGGAATAATAGTAACCGGGGATCTAGCCTTATTAAATGGTTTACAAATTACAAACTAAGCAACCTGCGCAAGAGGATGTCTGTTGTCTGTTCTGTGGTGATTTAGATTTTTGAGGGCACCTCGGACTTCGGGTCCACGAGGGCATCGGATTTAAGATTTCTGTTTTAGGTTTGGACGATTGGTAGGACGCAACTTATTCTAAGCCATAGTCGTTCTCGACTATCTTCATTTCCAACAGTCTATCTGTCTATGGCTTAGCTAAGAGGCTCTTAGTAGTAGAAAGCTTTAATTTGGCAAGGCTATGACTTAATAGTTAATAACTAATATCTCGATTTTAGTCTACCAAAGTGTATTTTTGTCTTTGTTTGAGAATCATATTTTGAACCAATGATATTTTAGTGATAAATTAGAAAAAAAAATCATAGTTTTACTCTGGTCTTACTTAAAGATTATTATTATTATTATTATACTAGCTTGTGTCCGCGACTTCATCCGATTCCTATGTGTCTTAGCCTGATATATAGCCTCTAGCCGTCCGAGATAAATAGGCTATCTAACACTGAAAGAATTTTTCAAATCGGACCAGTAGTTCTGAGTTAAGCAGGTTCAAGCACACAAACAAACAAACCGTCAGCTTGATTAGTGTACATGATTATCTATACTAATATAATAAAGAGGAAAGATTTGAATGTTTGTTTGTATTGAACAGGCTCCGAAACTACTTGACCGATTTGAATTTTTTTTTTACTGTTGGGGTAGCTACACTATCCCCGGATAACATAGGCTATATTTAATTATGAAGTTCCCACGGGAACGGGAGCTACGCGGGTGAAACCGCGCGCGGGAATAGTCTTATAAAAAGTTTCTATCCAGATCAATCCAATATGCAAATCTTTTTATAGTCCAGTTTTATAACTTTAGTAGCGCGATCAATTTCTCACTAACTTTTTAATTAGCAATTAATTAGAGGTATTGTCAGTAAGTTTACGAGCTAGCTATCCTTAGTTCAGACGAGCTGTCAGTGCGATAATATCAAGGCCCGCGTTGAACCTGTTCTAGTGCAGGTTTGACTGTCACCTATAGCTATACTCAACATACATAGATATACACAAGAAAATACTGTCACTCTCTGTTACTTGAATTTAATTAAGAAGTTCGCTGTAAACTAGAGGTTCACAAACCTCTACATTTTTGCGTTTCGTCTAATAGACCTTTAGAGAATTTACATTTTTTACATGTTATTATATTAATTTATTATTTAACCTTTTCTTAGAAGTTATATTTTCTAATATTTTGTTAATTAAAGCTTTCTTTAGATCGTATATTTTATAACATTTGCGTTTAAAAATAAAATAAAAAGGCCTCTTTAAAACAATCCGTCGGGAGTATCTAAATAGATATCTAGATATATTTTCTTACTAGTTTCCCGCGCGCGGTTTCACCCGCGTGCCTCCCGTTCCCTTGGGAACTTCATAACAAAATATACCCTATAGCCTTCCTCGATAGATGGGCTATCTCATTTATTTTTTAATCAGTCTGGTTCCTGAGATTATCGTGTTCTAGCAAACAAACTCTTCAGCTGTATATATCAGAATAGATTTAGATTTAAGATAAAGAGCAGTAGTGTAAGCCAGTAAGTGCACTGCCGTGGTCCGTTTTATATTAAAATCAAATAAAATAAACTTCATTCTTGATAACCAGTTTAAACTTTGAGAATCGCTGCTTTTGAACATTGATCAAAGCTAATTACTAAGTATGTTCAAGTCTTTAAATATCTCTGCTAATTGTATGTTATCATGTCGATATACAAAGGTCTATAAATACATAGAGTTAGATTGTAACATGTAATAGAAAATGTGTAGTTTATTTGCCTACCTGTCTTAGAGTTTTATCTCGTATTCAATACTTCTTTAAAACTCACTTTTAAGGCCAACGTGGAAATAAATAGTGGACTTAAATAATAAGTTTATTGCCAGTAATAAATATCTAAGTTTTACTTTATTATCAATAAATTATTAAGTAAATTCATTCTAAATATAAACTATATGCAAAATGAAAACAATTCTAAATAAAATAAAATGTACAAAAAGTGTTTCGCTCGATTTTTTTTTCTTTTTAATTTTCTTTTCGCGCGTTTCGCGGTTTGCTTTATTTATATTTATTTTTAAATAAGGTTTTAACATTTTAAACGTGTTAATAGTTTTTGTATAAACAGTCATATTATTATTCAGATCCATATGGTACTATCACATTTTTTTTGAAATATCTGATTAGTCAAGGAGCATTTGCTACTTCACCGAGCATGTAGGTGAGAAAGGCTCCAGCCTTATTAAGTGCTTTACTGTCGAAGACATTTATTATGGTTACACTTATTTAGGTAGGTATTTCTCATCTCGCCAAAGGGTACCTACCTGGTGCCCTCATCAAACCGGCAGAGAGGCCCCCGGGGGTTTTAGTGGGTAGGATATCTGCAACAAATTAGGCTAGACCTACATATCCATCCATAAAAAAATATTTGATTTAAATTGCTTAAAAACATTTGATTAAAAGATCTAAGTATAATAAATTAGATCACCGACATCCAAAACTCGAAGTACAAGAAATAAGTGGGTTTAAACTAATCACCATCTTACGTGTCGGACTGGTCCTCAGAATATAACTGTGCGTAATCCCAAACCAGTTTCTATTATACGGGTCGTTACTCGTGCAAATATAAGCCGTAGACTTGTAGCTCAGTTAGTTAGCTAGCCTACTGGCTCGCTTTGCGGTTTTGTGGACCCTTATGCACATAATATGGAACCAACAATAAACATAAAATCATGGTACTACAGTACCAAAAGACATAATTATTCACTCCTATATCGTCCTCTAGGTACTTAACATGAGCCTTCTCAAAAGAGAATTTAAAGGTTATAATTTTCTTCTTTAATAGCCTGTTTACGTTTACTGAACATTGGCATCTTTATAGACCATGAGACGCAAGGGTTGAGAGATATCTCACCATGCTTAGCATGCGGATTGGTAATAGCATTTATAGCGACATCTCCAGTAGTCGCACAATAACTACAAGTGGACGAGTGGCGCCATCTAGCACCTCGCATACCAACTAGCCTGTATCGCGTAATACAAGTTTTAAAACCAATTAGAACATATGAAAGTTCTAAATATCAACAAAAGGCCATCGGCCGCCGGGCACACTCGGGACACACATCTCGTCCGGCAAAGAAAATCATCATTCATTTTCTGTGGAGGAACACCGCCAACCGTTCATCTACACAGTAAGATGATAAGTAATCTTCAGCTGATAAATGCTGCCGCCCAACCATCAGGTATATATATGTCCCTTAGTTACTACACCCATAGGAAGAATTATACGACATATCAAGTAGTTAGGAGCGACCATTTAATTAGGCAGAAGTCCTGCCTAATTAAATGGTCGCAAAACAACAAACTAGCCAGGGCCAGATTTAAGGGAGGGCATCTAAGGCTTCAACCCAGAGGCATCATACACAATAGAGACTTTATTATTTATTATTTTTTAGTACTAATTTTTTTTAAAATATAATTGATCTCACAATAAATTGTTTAATAAAAACCTCAATTGTTAAAAAAACGTTATTTCATTTGAAAAATCATTTGTGGCTTCCACTCCTTTGTAGCTCCGAGGTCTCCAGATCACTAAATGCAGCCCTGAATCTAGTTATCTATAAGTACTTGGTACTCGGTTTAACCTGTTGCACATAACTCGACATACTTACGTACTTTTACATTATATGAGTAGTGTCCGGACCTCTTAATGTCTAACGGTCGTGAGAGATAAAAACCACACCATATTTTTGTTTTACTAAAAGTTTGTCCGTAAAATATAGTCATAAAGATAGGACCAGTTGTATTTGACGACCAAAGTTTTTGTATTTGTAAAGATATCATCGAATCAGTTGTGACAATAAACAAAGACCTGTGTAAACAATATTAACGTCAATCTTATCTGTGAGCTGACCCGCGATAATATTTTTTTTTTTAATGGTTTTTATGTTACCGGTTACTAGCTAAGTTGTCAATGTCTTGGCTTATAGAGTGATATTTTGTATGCCTATATGTTAATCCAGCTTATAAACTATTCAAAATGTCAGCTACGTCCGTTTTATAATTTTGCGTGAAAGAATTATAAACATAGGTACACATTTCTAACGTTTGCGTTAGTAATATTACACTAAGATACTAGACTAAGACCACGATTCTGATTACCGATTTCATAAAAGAAATAAAATCTGGTTTACTTTGTAGAGCGATGTGATATAAACAGTTTTTAATTGGTATTTCTGCACCTTCCTAGTTAGTAACAGTTTGATGACGTCAATCTTCATCGGAGCATGATGGTCACTTTCGACAAAAAGTAACACAACCAAAAAGAAGGTTATTAATTCGAAGGAAACGTTTGAATTCGTAACTGTCATTAAGTCAAATCATTTTAGTCTTTCATATGTTATTTTTAAGAAACAAGTAGCTCTACTTTTGCTAGCTAAAATAATATGATTCGTAATTTTAGCAAAACAAAAAAAAAACATTGACATTTGTATGGTCATACAAAATTATAAACTATAGCTTAATGTAATTTAACGCTGATAGCGTTAAATTTAAAATAACGGAAATAGCAGATAGATTTAGTAATACACTCCACAGTACTCCACACCATTATTATAATAATTAATCTTTAAAAAAAGTATTTTTATCCCAGTTCCTACTATGTAGTTCGATGTATTGTCGCTGACTTCATAATCTATGTTATTCATTCATACTATTCATTGACCATTAACTATTGTTTGACCCTCAAATAAAGTGACATAAAATATCTGTTTAATGAAATCATTGAGAAAAACTAAGAATAACCGATTGTCATCGCTTTTCTATCTTCATATCTCTACCGTGAAGTTTGTATAGAACTTTTTCAAATAGATATTACTTTTTAAAATGTATATCATATTCTTCAGGAATAATCAAGTTATCAAACAATCAACCTTTCAAAGATTAAAAATTATATTACTGGACCTGAAAATGATGTATTAAAATAGATGTAATAACCTTCAAATGACTTTAAATTGGGCGAAATATAAATGATAAATATCGAAATTTATTTTATATTTATTTGTCGCGCTATATCGTGCCGCAGCGATGGTGCTAAGGTGCAAGTAGTACTAAGTTGCGCAAACGCCGGTCAGCGCGCGAGGCCGCCATTCGGCCTCATTCTCAATACGTTGTGCAAATGTCACGATCAAGGCCGATGGATAACGCTCAATGATTTATTAATTCATTATTTCAATTACATTTCTGTTGCAATCCGGATGAAGCAATTGAAGTTTAAATCTAGAAATGAAAGTTGGCTAAGTGCGAATTAAAATTGTGGACTGAACACCAAGAGGAGGTATCTACTTTAATATCTTCTTGAGTAATAAATGGTAGGAAATGTAGGAATATCGGATAAGAGGCAGATTATCCATAAGGCAAACTAGGCACGTGGCTAGGGGTGTGAAGGTACAAAGGGGCACTCGGGCGGAATAGACGCTGGAATAAAAACTGCAGTTGAGGCTACTACAAGTCGGAATGGATATGCCAGCTCCGAATTGGAGTAACCACTAATCCACCTGTAGAGGAACGGTTGGTGGTGTTCCTCCACAGAAAATGAAGATCTTCTTTGTCGGGCGAGGTGGCATGCCCGGCGACCGACGGCCATTTGTTACTGTTCGGAACTTGTATATGTTCGAATTAACTTGCGAACTTGTATTGCGCGATACAGGTTAGTTAGGATGCTAGGTGGTAGATGGCGCTGCTCGTCTACTAGTAGTTTGTGTGCGGCTACTATAGATGTCGCTACACACCTATAAAATGACTAACTGTCGATAGGGTAGAGAGGTTTTCGACACGAGACCATAAGCTGACTGCATAGCGTGGGATAACCTATAGGATAGACGGACGACCTAAAACATTTCGCAAGTAGGCAGTGGTTACAGGCCTTTGGTTATGCTGTTCCCGCTTAAACCGATATGATGACTTTAATATATTTCCAATGGAGATTGTATTCATGTTTATTTTTCCTGTAATATTGTTATTTTCGTGTAATGAGTACCTACGACTTATCTTTCTTCCTTCATTTATTGCCAACAGGATATGGATATAAATAGGAGAAGGTACCTATGGGAATTTGTCAGCATCCGTTTTTGTTATAATTAAAAACTATTTATTAATATAGTTGCTATGCTATCTACAAGGTTTATGAAACCGAAATCCAAACGATTGAATCAGTCCAGGTCAAAGAAGAATCAACCAATGAATGCATGTTGGACGGAGAGCTGACGACGAAACGGCCAGGTAATTTGATCATTCATATAAATGATTTATCAGCTTATCTGGAGCATTCTAAGCATAAAAACGTTGACCTGGCAGGATTCGCGTGGTGGATGTGGGAGTAATGGGGTGCGCCAGGCTTAATTATAGTGAATATCATATTACCTAAAAATATTATTTTTAGGTAATATGAACAAGGCTGGCTTTTTTAAGTTTATTATTCCCAGAGGCTAGGAACAAAAAGCCAGCCAATAATAGTGGTGGGAACACGTCGAAAAAAATAATAGAAAATTTATATTTTAAATTGTATTTTGCCACGCAAATCCTGCCAGGTCGACGTTTTTGTGCTAAGAATGCTCCAGATAAGCTGATAAATCATTTTTATGAATGATCAAATTACCTGGCAGCTCTCAGTCCATGTATTTTTTTCTCGCGCCCGCTTCTCTCGTGACAAGACAATTATGGAAAATGGTTTAAAAATAAAGCGAAAAATAAAAACAAAAATAGATAAATGAAAGATTTATTATAAAATATCGCCCGAAATAGACCGTAACCTTGCTCTTACATGGCAAATGACAATAACGTTTCAGAGAATTGCTTTATTAAAGGCAGAAATATTCGGTATTCCATACTGTATATTGTTTCGGAGATAGCATCGGACAGCCATTATACATACGTACAAACTGTCAATAATGAGCCGACGCTGCCGTAATACAAACAATTTCTTACCGAAATAGCTGCTACGAACATCGAGCATCATTAAAACACGAAAAAAAAACCATTATTTGTTAAATAAATACCTGTAGAACTGTAATTTAGTAGGTACATTATGGACTAGAAAATAGTGAGTATATTAAATACTTAGGTATAAGGTGCATCCAAAATATATGCAAACCTTTTATCAGTATACATGACTTTGAATAGTTGAAGTTACGTAATTAGTAGGTAATTTCGATACTTCCAATTATTATGCACCTATACCTAAATACAGTTCTACAGAAAATTATTCTAAGACCATTACATACTATTTGAGCTATAATTCAGACTTTAAATGCTTAGCAATGAAAATAGTGATACAAAGGCCATAGCACAAACCTATATGCGATTCAAATACCACAAGCTTTAGCAGAATACTGCTCGAGTAGATCTCATTAACAAATGGGAGTTTAAACCTCAACGTTAGTTCATGATAGGCCTACAGGTAATTAATATTGTTCCAACAAGCAATAAAATAAAACTAACCTTCAATTAGTTCCAATTACCGCAGAGATTTCATTACCGAATAATTTAAAATAACACTGGTTTTATAATATTTTTATTGATGGAATTAAAAATAATCATATTGCCAGTTAGGTACATCAAAAGAAGGTTGTGTGTTCATAGTTTTTAAAATGTGAAGGTTTAAAATTAAAAAACAAAGTTTTTATCTAATTAATGTGACGTACCTAAGTATTGTTTTTTTTTGAGGAAGCTTGTCCCACAAAAGCAATTAAACATTCAGTTTTATTATTATAATCACATCTCATAAAAGGTTGTGTAATTTGTGGAACCAAACAATAGGAAGTACAATTAACTAAAACTTAACGGTCTGTCTAATTTGAGTGTAGGCACTTTAAAATGCCTAACGGTCAGAGAACTGGTTCCTTTGTGAGGAAACTAAAAGCTAATACTGTTCTTACTGTATTTAATTGTATGTTTTTTTTATACTAACTGATTGTAGATACTTTGTTAAAATATAAAAACAGTAAGGTTTTTTAAACCAAATTGGCGGTCGTCGATGGATGGAGCAGTCAAAGTCGATCGATAGTTTTTTATATGATAGTGTAGTGACATCTACATTAGCCGCACTAACTACCAGAAGACGAGCAACGCCATCTAGTACCTAACATTCTAACTAACCTGCATCACGCAACACATGTTTGCTAGCCAATTAGAACATATACAAGTTCAGAACTGCAACGAATAGCAGTATGAGTAGTCTGCCGCCCGGGGCATACCACCTCGTCTGGTAAAGAATATTTTCATTTTCTGTGGAGAAACACTACCAACCGTTCCTCTACAATAGTAACTATCGATCGACATCGACTAATGAATTCTATCTACCATGGATCCATTGGACTAATAACATCCTAAGTTATTATTAGAAAAAATAAACTCCGATTTTGCTTAAGTCAATACACACAACCTACTTTTCGTTTCGTACTGTCAGGGTCTTATATCACATCGAGTGCTAAAAAGCTTAGTTTACAAGCTTAGTTAAACAAAATTTGTAACTACCTTTATTCATAGTGATGGGGTCGATACATTCACTTATAAACCTGTATAAAATACCTAAGTGTTTATTATTTTCTCTACTTCAACACAAAAAAAATAAAAATGACACCAGCTAAAAGTAGCCAACATTCTTAAATACGATAGGAATTTATTTTTTCGCAAAAAATGTCACTCTAAACCACAAAAACAAAAACTCACAGTTTTTTTCTGCTATCACGTCACACGCAAACGCATTATAAACAAATAAAAAATAATTTACAATGGTCTTATTGGGCCCTACATTTCTAAAGATTGTTGCTTAAAAATACTTAGCAAGTAATTAGTCAATTAATTTTGAATAGAATGCAACCATAGTAAATAATATTAACGGAAATCCATTTATAAAATTGAAAACATATCGTTTTATTACATATCCTTATATTCAGAGCTTTTTTATACAACGTTGCTTTTTTTAACTATAACAAAAGACTTACTATCAACAATTTGATGTAGGTACCTAACGTATAAACCTTACTCTGATTACGTTACACATTGTAAAAGTAATAATTATCTAATCAATTATTGCGCCTAACCTACATTAGAGTTTTACTCACGGCCAATTTTAATGTGCAAAATATAAAATTCCTTGCTTATATAAGTTTAACAAAATTACATCTATACGTAGTATAAAAACAAAACTTCCTTAGGTACATATTTTTCATGATTTTACTTGCAGAATACCAGATTGCCAGATGACCTACTGACCCTGACCTCTTTGATCCGTTTGACCTCTTTATTATGACCTTGACCTTTTTTATAATATAGTTTATGTAAGAGTTATCCTCTAATAGATCTTAGATATTAAAGTAGGTATTTCTAGAAAACTGTCTCAAAACTATGTTAAAATTATGATCTTACTATTAAATTATTTATTACTAATACTTTATGACTGAAAAACGTGGCTAATTTTTATTGATTAGAAATTAAATGATTGTATGATAGCTTCTTAGAATTTTATCGTCATCGTTTCATCTACATAAAATTATAATTCAACGCAATTATATAAAATTAATAAAGTGAAATTAATTGATATTATAATTCGTATCCAACCATTTACGTTATTAGTACGAAATTTAACTTAACGTAAGAATAATGTAAGTTCCTATACATTATGCATGATTTTGCTGAAAAACAATCTAAGATAGCTGATTGATACGATGTTTAAAACAAATTGCTTGATAATATTTGTTCTCTGGAAGCTTTTACTTTACCTACATTAGGTATATTATTATGTTGCATTCTTTGATGTGTCGTGAAATAGGTATATATTCACTGCGATATTTTGTCGTTGCTAATGATTGGTATGACGATTTGCCAAAAGTATTACTATCGAAACATAACATAAAAACAATTAAAATAGGTATATGTTTCAAACAAGGAAAGTCTCTCAATGATAATTATTATTGTACCAACATGACAAGAAAGCTGTCTTGCAATACTAGATAAAATAGGTTGTACAAAGGGGCGCTCCTTACTCAGGTTCCATGTCATTTTAAGCAGTATTTTTTAATGATATTGCCGCTATAATCATATCGCTGAGTAGCATTTAGCAACGACTAGCAAAATCACGGTGTACATCAAATGGGTTACTCCTACACAAAGATATAATTACATTAATAATTTGGGACATTATTGGAGAATGGAATATTTTTGTGTCATCATTTACATAAGAACAATGAAGGTGAGACACAGTTTTTACATTAACGAAATTAGTTATAAATGTCACTGTTAACAATGATTAAGTGTGCCTAATAAATGTAAGTAAGTTAAAGTTCGTTGATCTACTTCCACATTCCACAATGCTTTTGACTAAAAATGTTCGAGTTATTATAAGTGAATACTAATAAATTATTTCTATAGTATATATATATAGTATTATTTAAGGTTCATTGAAACCGGTCGCAAATTAGAATGACTCCACTTTGAGAGTGCGCCTTTCTTGAGCTTGTGTCACATACAGATGACGGCGCCGGCGCTGCGGAGACAGCGGGTGAAGGAGACGGGAGCACGGCGCTCGGGTTGTTCGGGTCGAAGAATGCTCACGCGCAATGTGGGATCAGCCTTTTTTTTCCCGTGTGGTTTTCAAATGTTTTTTTTAACTTGCAATGTTTGTTAAAATTTTGCAATTGAATTTTAAAGGAATTCTTCTTGAAGGCAAAACTTCAACCGACTGAGCTGATGTTTTACATACCTACACACAATTACACATTTATTTCAGACGATACTGATTGATTATCTAAGTAACATCTACAGAGTTACCGTGGGAACCTCTTCTTAAAATATAGACCTCACAAATCATGTGGCTTTCTGTTGGTAAAATATTTTCAAAATTTAAACGGGGGTGACTACCCCATACACTCTCACAAACCTTAGGTATCTCTTTATATAATAGTGTAGATAAGACACAAATGGTTGATTTCGTTACGGTCCATCTTATGAAATCTCTAAGTCTCTGATTCATAATGTCATGTCGTTTAAAAAGTTCGTTAGAACTGAATTCGATAATGATGTGTGCGTTTATTGTCTTTCGCGGATTCTGCGGAACGCCGACGAGCAGCCGCGTAGACAGCTAACTTGGACGGAGAGGGCAAACTAGAGTCCCGGGGCCTCACGAGAGACTCTCGGGATTCTGCAGCGGGGAGGGACGCTGATGTAGGCACTGACGGTAGCTTACGGACTGTGTCGTACGGAAGGGGGGAGCTGCGAGACGCGCTTGACGCTATAGAGCCGGAACCATCGGAATCCTGCAAAATATCAGCCAATTAATTAAAAGAATATATAAAGGTCAAATATTTGACCTTTAGGGTTAAGAGTTTTTGCACATATAAAATCGTATAAGAAACTATATTTTTATCTATACCTACATCATATCTTATGACAACATTGTATGACTTGGTGAATAGTGACGCTGAGTCAAAGGTCACGGGCAGAGCTCATGTAACTTTCACTAGTAGTGTAAGTGGATGATCTAACAACCATTATAAGATACATTAATGACCTAAAAAATGTTACATAGATCGTATGTTTAATCTTGATTCTTTGGAATTCTGCTAAATAAAATACGATGCGGTAAATAAGTTTGGACACGGCATGTTTATATTACGACATATTTGGTATACGAGACATCTAAAAATTGTGTTAAACCATGCATTGAGTGTGACGACGAATTGAATATAGTAACCATGTTCTCATATATTTTTTTAGACAACTCCCGTACCTACGAGGAAAATAAATCCATGTGTCGCACATACATTTTAACTTACACTTTACTTTAAACGTAATAAGACTATGTAGTCTTATTACGTTAATAATAATCCACACATATTATTATAACAACAAAGAATCCAATCTAAAGTAGGTAGGTAATTTGGGACTGTATATTAAAAACATCGTTTCAGCAGCTGTCTCGTCGTTATATCGATGTTCAGTTCAAGGACGGTCATAGGGTGCTTTATTCTATAGCCGTCCTTGGCCCATAGGGCATTAACCTGCCGTATTTTTATACTCAATATAAATAAGCTTATGTTTTCCTCCTAATTATTAAATGTGTAATTAAATTTTAAGGAAATATTAACCATATTATTAATAGGAAAGTAAATCGATTTAATAGGCTTTTTAGGAACCTTTTTTTTTTTTTAGATACCTTTACAATAGCTCCGTATAAGACTCGACTTGGTGTCGGGGATGCTATGGGGTGGATTTTCGAGTCATGAGTAATGGCAGAGACTATCTAATAACGGCGACCATAAAATACAAAATACCTACATTTCCGTGATGGTGATTGTCTATGGCATCTATGGTAACCTCTTTAGGAGAGGCATATTATAATGTCCAACCAACAACAGATAATATATTCGTACTTACCAACATAGTAGTATTTAATAAGATATTAAGCTTGAATGTTATTACCAGAGACTGTATAGTCTCTGGTTATTACCCACAAATTACCACAACGCAATAACTTACCTTTCGTGCATCTCTATGTTCCAGCCGATCATATCTCGTGTTCCTGGCTGAGGGTTTCCTCGGAGGTCGAGGTAGCGCTGAGGGCGGGGGCGGCAGGCTGGACGATCTGGTCTGCTGGGAGGCTCGACCCTGGCGCTCCAGGAGTAGGGCTTCTTCACCGCGACCATTGCCGCCGCGGGCACCCACTGTGCCCAGCCCGGGGAAACAGCAGAGACCCCGCTATGGAGGCAAGGTATTTTGTTATTTATAAAAATTAGTCAATTGTGATAAAAAAAAACCACAGACATATTACTTATTTATTATTGAATCTACACTTAAAAGACAATTTTGATAAAATAACATTTAAAGATGATGTACAATGGCGAGCTTAACTCATTAATGAGTTTTCTTCCAGCAAATCATTTTCAGAGTGACAATTAAGGTAAATAGGCAAGAACAGTGTACACGACTTTAGTTATAACAATAATAATAGGTAGAGTAGATTAGTTATTAGGTAGGTATAACTCGAAAACATCGAAATGTTTTAGGTATTGGGTCAATTTTAAGATTGAATCTAACTTACTTTGTCGTTCCCCTTTTATACCACTCGCGGGAATAAAGAGCCTGTCGAGGATCCTATATAGTGAATGATTAGAGACTTAGGGCCTACCGAGGGGCAGAGAAGGGCAGCCTTGGAACTTTAATCCAACATCAACAATTATCATATTACATAGAATGTCTCCAACCTGCAAATGAACATATTCCGGTTTTCCCCTCCATGGACCACACGATAGTTACACCATCATGATGATTTAAAAACGTTATTATAAATGCAAACTTATTTATTCCTAACGTAGACTTCTATCACGTACCTACCTAAAGAGTTAGTCTTCTTATTGGAGATATTTAGTTTTTGGCGAATAAATGAAGAAAACACACAACTTACATAACGAATGGAATTCGCAAATTCCAAAATCTCACAACGCTACTTATACCGTTATCGGTAGGGGTCAAGCACCAAATTATTTCAAGTAGGCACTATGTATTCAAGAACCATGCCCCTACCCAAACCGACACCTACTTGCATTCTTTATTAACTTTACAGCTACTTTAAATGGCCGAAATTAATACCTAACGTTAGAGAATCATCGTTACAAAATTCATCTTATTCTTATTTTAAATGAAGTAGATATGTAGGTATGTACTGAAATCATATTTTATACTAGTAGTAAACATCGCCGCCTTATTACGAATATATCAGAAAAATAATATCTTCTTAATCTAATTTAATTCTTAAAATTCTCAAGTTCTGGCAGACGCAGTGCAGTTAGAGGGACTGACACCCCGGGCAAGAATATTATGGCGCCCACTTAAGGAAATCTAAATAGAGTGTTCATTTTTCGCTGAACCATTATTAACGTGTATAAAAAATGTTATCTTCTGCCCTTTGTAGCAGTTAAAACATTGTAAACGCGAGAAGACGGTTTTCTAGTTGCTCGATTGAGAGACGCTCGAGACGTAAGCAGTGGCGGATTTACCAGCAGGCTCAGTAGGCTGGAGCCTAGGGCGGCAGATTTTAGGGGGCGGCAAATTTGGCCTCATTTTTTTCTTACTAGAAATGAAAATGTAAACGTTTAAAATTTTCACGATTTAAACATTTGAGATATAAAATGTAACATGATACTCCAACGTCTGAAGAGTGAATCTGTCTCAACGTGAATCTGACTCGCTGGTCAGCCTTTGGTATCAATCAGGCATTACCACGTGTAGTGCCCATTCCTAATGCCAAATACTTGAAAAAAAAAATAGGTGTTACAATTAGTAGGTAACTAGACAATTGTTGAGGTGTGTAGGGGCGGCTAAAATAGCCTACTGGCGGCAAATGTGTAAGTCCGCCACTGGACGTAAGACCAAGTACCTAAACAAATCGGCGACCTCGCGCCACGCGACTTGTCGACTGACGCGGAATCGAACCTACGACTTATGACAGTTGAAGCAAGATTTATACAGCAGACAATCTTACTCTCACACATACACAAACAGCATTCTTTTTTCAACACAGTTCGCCTTACATAGCAAATAGTCTCATTAATAACTAAGTACACGACTACGCTCCACCAATCTGGTATTTGGTCTCGTAAACTTAAGTCTACAGTCAGTCGCCATGCTAACGAGTACGACAGATAAGTTAGCCACAATGAAATAAGTGTCGAAACTATTACCATGTTCCGGCCATAAATCTAAATGTGTTTACTAGGTTCGTCGACGGAAAAACCCAATATAATCGAATCAGGGATCAAACTTAATATTTTGAACAACGCATTCGATCGTAATACTTACTAGGTAATGTCAATCCGAGACCTATCGAAGTACCTTTTAAATGCCTAACGTTTTTAGCCTATTGTTGTACTCTAATTTTAACTTCAGCAGTAAGTGTCAGTGGGCTACAATTGCAGCTAAAAACAAAAGCGAACAAATAAATTATTATTCTGTGGCAAATAATTCAAGAATACTTTCATTGTTATATTTTATTTTCTACTTTTATTCGGGTCACGTACAAGTAGGTATTGCTCAACACCAACAGTGTGCGCCCACAGACCAAAAAATGCGGTCATTACTTTTCAGCAAGACGTGATTGGAGCCACGCACCTCTTCGAACTAAACAATTGTATGAAAGAATCATCTCTTGGGGTCCCCTTTATTTTATAATTGACTAAGGGGAATCGGGTGGACCTGGAACAATGATTGATTGTGCGCTCTGTGTTAGATGTTTTTATTTTTTTGTCGGACACATCATTTGCTAACCATGATCCTTTTGCTACTTCACCAGGAATGACATATAGAGTTCCAGCATTATGTTCTTAAGCCTAAAGTTAAAAGCTGGCTGGATGACTGTATAAATAAAGCTTTCAGATTTTAAGTGTAGTTTTGGGCAAGTCTACAGTGTTACGATTAGGAATAGTAAATTAGTAACTACTCAATAGTAAAATGAGTTTTAGAAGTGACTGTTCATGACCAAAAAGTATTTATATTATCAATCATTCTGATCAATGTAGTGGCAATGAATGTCTAAATAAAAAGTAGGCGTGAAATAAAAACTTATTTTTCACAAGTGATACACACATCAATTCCCATCATACACCCAACTATATAATAATACAGAAACACGTTATTAAACTAAAAATAATAACAAAAACCTTGATTACACCTTTGCCACATTCTACTTTGTCACATTGCCTAGTTATATTTTAGATTTTTTTTATAATGAGATTACTAGCAGAGTTTTGCAGTCTACTAATATTCTTGTTAACCCCTCGTGCTAAGCTAAAATGCTTGTTTGAGGGGGATGAGGGGGTACACGTCGGTAGTGCAATGGGTGGGGATCGAACCGACGACCACAAGATCACAAGTCCGACGCCTTTGAACGCCGTTCTTTGAACTCTGAAATTGGCTATGTATTAAAGGTTAAAGGTTGTGTTCAAACCATTCAAAGCCGCAGTGTTAGGTACAGCCAGTAAAAAAACCACAACAAACAAAACATGATTTTATTCTAAAACATGCTTTCTATAAAAATATTATTATTACATTGAATATAATATATCTTATCAAAATAAATCTGTATACAATTCCTTAGTAGTACTTAGAATAAAGCCTCAGAATAACAACGTTTAGTAAAAATACAGTGACTATTACAAAAGAATCGTCAATGAAATAATCAAAAGTACGGATAGAAAAACAATGAAACCGAAGTCACAGTGCATTTAACAATGTTATTAAATATGTACTTTGATTTTGTACTTATTATTCTTTGTACCAAGTGCATCAATTTGATTTTTTTTATTTTACATCTTTGTTTTTTAAATTCTTTAGTCACAAACCATTCGTTTGTAATAGTCCTTCTGCCAGTTTGTTAATTAATTAATAAGGCTTGTGTAATTTTTAAGTGTATGTTAAAGTGGATTATTGAAATAATTTCACATTACTAAGACCAAATAGGAATAAATAGATCTTAGGCTTACTTCTTGACTACAATATCAACGCTCAAACGGAAAGGGGACAAAATCTTGTGTCTGCTTGAGTAGAATAAAATAACATAGTATTATAAAGTTTATGATACATATTATGTAATGTCAGTCATTGATGTATGGAAGATAACATTTAAATTTAGATGAATCTCAATTGTTTTAAAAAGTATTTAAGAGTCGTTATCCCCGGTTGAATTGAAGTAAGGGGTAGACAATAACATAATTTCGCTGTGTTTTAGCAACCACTTCAAAATCCCGGTGTATAAAGAATATATCATATTCATTCGCCAAAAATTATGTGAGCAGTGATATTAGTCAAAATATAAGGTATTGAATGCAGTCCATTGTTCATACACTTATAAACTTAAAATTATAGTCTTACAAAAGTTACATACATAAAAAAACGAGATTTACTTAAGATAATGAGAGGAATCCCTTCAAATTTAGCTGTCAAAAGTAAGTAAATTCTTTATTAATCTTCGTTTTACAATCATCAAAAAGAAATGAGTTGAAACGCCAATAATTTTTCCTAGGAACTTGGATGTAATGTAAAAAGTCCGGTACCGGAATGTCGTTACAAGTAAATAATAAATACAAAAAAAAAACATCTTAATAATTACATCTTAGCAGAACATTTTCAGAAAATGGGCCGAAAATCTTTTAATTCTAACTTTGGCATATTTTTGCGACAAATGCCAAATTGACTATCTCTAAAAAAAAATAACCTTTCACCTTGTACAATATTTTGTTGACATAATTAATATAATGTATAATTTTATATTGCTACTCGGTTTGTATAATGTCCATGGAATACCATTTTACTTTTAAATTTACATTATTATTCCGATATTTTATAACCATAAATATATAGTTGAATAATCGGATAATTTAACAAAATCTCTTTTATATCGCCATAATACATGTTAGGTAACCGAGTACTATACCTAAACTACAATAATATATTTCACATATGACATCGTCCTTATAAGACTAGGCGAAACTAGTGGAGTTATCGAGAAGTGTTATAAATCAGAGATTCTTACATACTATTGTGGCACCAACTCACTCACTCACTCGTTCAGTAAGACACAGTTAAAGGCACATCAAACTGAGTATTTTACGTGTAAAATCCCTTGAAACGACAACTACAACTATTAGTATTTGGGAGCAAAATTAATTTCTGTATCATTACACACTTTTTATTTACAAATTCTTTATATATATTTTACTGCAAATATCTTTTTGGTTATATATACTATTTAAAACTCATATTTTTATTACAATAATAGAAATATTTCACACTTTAAATTTTTGGGTCATTTCAAGGATTTATTATACGTAAAATATAGTGTACATTTTGTTTAATTATTTATTTGTAAATGTTAGAGGGTAAAGCGAAACTCGAAAACATTTAAAAACAACTATAAATCACACAGCACACAAGTTAATGTATAGCTGAAGATTTACACGTAGATTACTATAGTACAGGGGTCTCCAAACTACGGCCCGCGTGCCAAATCCGGCCCGCCAGTGTCATCAAACTGGCCCGCGACAGCCAATGTTTTATTGTTGTTACTATTACTAGAAATACGACATAAGGATAGAAAAAAATAATCTGTTTTGGCCTTTGAAGAATACTGAAAATATCATTATAACCCTAAGGCTTTAAAGTTTGGAGACCCCTGCTATAGTACTTTAGTGTAGGTTGATTAATATAACATTCTTTCTTCTATATTATATAATAATTATATACTTAATATTTTACATGTCTATGTAAAATATCAAATATCCTTTTAAAATCAAGTGGATATGGACCATAAAAATGATGATAAATGAAAAAGTTAAAATTTAACATTAGTCCACTTTAATTAAAAAATATATGGTACAAGAATGTTTTAGAATTTTTCTAATCAAGCTACACTACATAGTTAAAGGAATGTAAAGTCTTTAGAGCTTCGGAATGTCAATCGGAAATATGAAATGGAATAACGATTCGAAACTATCAAGTAAATATCAGTTTATAATATCTGTAAAATATCGAGTATTTTGTATGGTAAACATGTTTAGTATTGGTTAATTTAATATTTATATTTCTTATATGTTCGAGACATTAAGTCATTTTTATTCTTATATAAATGATCAAGATAATGAAACCAAACGAATATTGTACTAGTTTCGTAAAATTATTTTTCGGAGCTTTCTTTGATTCGATTTGTTTTTTTTTTCATGTATAAAGTTATGTAATACCGCGTTCACGATAACCGTGCAGACATTTCAATTAAATCCATTGCAAACAATAATATCAATTGCATTGTAAATAAGCTAGAGAAGCAAGGACCATAGCCACGTTAAACAAATGATGGCGGATCTTAAATTTTTAATTCGATCGGTCGTCCAAAATGATTTCTGATAATGATGACGAGAAGGGTGAGTGGAGTGTGAGTCAGTAGTAGGAGGGCATGGGTCTGGTGTCCTGCGGCAGGTAACTCACGGCGGGCACGGGCGGGCGCTCCAGGCGCGACTCCAGCGCCGCCAGCTGCTCGTCCAGCCGCAGCGACGTGCTGTCGAACCCGCAACCTGCACAGCCAACATAGAACAACACATCATGCTTATTTTCTTTAAAGGGTAGTGAGTAACCCTAATATCGATATTATTGATTGTAACAAAGGTGCTCCATATTGAGACACCCTATATGGAGGACCTTATCTGCCATCTCAAACCAATAATGAACAATCTTATCACTTTGCCTAACTGGGTACCGAATAAGACACTTCAAGCTCAGCTGTCCAACATATATGACATAATATGTCACATTTAAAAAAAAGTTGTTTAGTGCTTCCAAATAATTAAACAGACCCATATTTTAATATTAGTAAAGCTTTACAGACTTTAAACGCCGTGTGGTTTCCTGCTTAGAATGGACCATCCCATGTCTTTCCATGGGTATCCATCAGCTCAAGGATACTCACTCTGTTACACCACCATTACCAATCCGCCGCTCAAGCGTGTTGATTATGGCAATATCCCTCAAGACCGCCAACGGCCATCACGCCGTCTGCGAAGCGGGTGGACGGAGGGATCTACTTCCCTCTCCCGCTCCGCGGCCCCCTTCTGTGACATTACTTGTCTACAGAAGGAGGCAACCGCCTCCCACGACCTCTCGCTTTGGACCATCTTCGAAATGATGGTCGGCAGCGAGAGGTCGTCATCCCTCAAGACCCTGGCTGGCCAAGGTTTATTAAAAACGTTTACGTCTATGCCTGACCATAGAAAGCCATGTTCAACAGTGGACATAAACGGGTTGATAAAGTTCTTTCTTTTTTATTTTGTTTTCTTTGTTTTTTTAATTACTTGCAGAGTTTTGCAGCGTACTAATATTCTTGTTAACCCCTCGTGCTAAGCTAAATGAAGTAAAACAAGTTCCATACCACTGGAGTTGTCATTGTGTGGTGAATAATTTCGTCTTGCTAGATGTCTGTAGCGACCGGACACGCTCCCACTACCCACGCCCTCTGCGCTCGAAAACGACGCACCCGATGATAGCCCCACTGGAATACAAGTACACGTTATGAAATACAAAATAACTTGACTTGGTCGGTATAAATTGACCAGGTAATAAATGGTATTGTGCGTGCATTCGCTCACATCATATTATTATATACATTGTACAATATTCCATGATTGTGATAAAAGACTTGCCATAAAAAAAAGAAACAGAGCAAAAGAGACAAAAAAAAAACACGGAGTTTCTTTCTTCCTTTCTTCTCCGGGTCGTCCACTTAGGTGGCTAGTGAAAGGTTGCAGGTTAGCTAGGGTAGGGCCCTCGACGGCATGACCGAGGACCGCGTTGTTGCTTATTCCCCGAACTGTGAACTTGTGCCAGCGATCATCACCACTGTTCTAAAATCTACTCTTTACTCCAGTGACACCCTGAGCGTTGGTCCTAACCCCTTAAGGGTGCCCTCAGGTGGATGTCGTTTAGACTTTGGCCGGATTCTTGGACCTGAGACCTTTAAGGCATCTTACTATAATGTGTACATTTGTCATTTAACGCACGTCAGACAGACTGACTGATAAAAAAAACTATAAGATCAATTAATTTTAACAATGTTTTTAGCTACTTAAGTGATACTTTTGTTAGATTTAGTCATATACAGTGTAATTTTGACAAGTACAAGTGTATGTAAATACCTAAGTGCT
The DNA here is from genome assembly GCA_947037095.2 of Nycteola revayana. Classification (NCBI taxonomy): domain Eukaryota; kingdom Metazoa; phylum Arthropoda; class Insecta; order Lepidoptera; family Nolidae; genus Nycteola; species Nycteola revayana. The sequence goes on along the minus strand of OX344849.2, from coordinate 16,556,229 downwards.
GAATAAATTTCATTAATAAAAAAGGTTATAACATTACAAACTGAAACGGTTCATTCCCGTTGTCGACACCAGCAAGTTATGGATACGTTTTTAAAAATATGTACTGACCACCGCCGGGCAGTGACACAAACTTTTGAATAATTCCCGTTGGCCACCATGGCTCATGTTGATGAAAATCAACAAGAACTTAGGGCGAGCCTTATTAAATTGTATATAATTACAAACTGCGCAAGAAAGCGCCTCCTTGCCTAAATATCGGATTAAGATGATCGCTGGAGGGGGGGGATTGCGGACTTGTTAAGATGTTTACGGCGCTGACTCACTTTTATAGTTCGCGACACGCGACAGTTTTTGAAGTTGTCATAGTTATCAAAAACATTAATTGTTTTCAAATAGCCATTAACAATAGGCATGAAGACTAAAAACATATATGTAGTCCATCAGTTAGATTACTAAAAAAATATTAGAGAAGTATTTTTTTTTCGTTCCTCAGGCAAAAAATGACGAAGATTGACTTGAATGATGAAGACAGCGCATTGAGATTTCGAGTGACGTCGATTCTAGGTACAATTTTACCTAATAGCAACTCCGGAACTTTATATTTTGTTTTTGCTCTGTATCTTTGTAAATTTTTATTGAATTGATAAATAAAAAAATACGTGTCCAATATTTTTTTGTAATCTACTAACTGACGGACTCATTAGATTATTGTAGTCTTAATGCCCATTGTTATACAAAAAAAATATTACTATGATAAGTTACATAGTAGATTTCACCTTTATACTGATCCATTCTTTAAGTTAATTTTTATGTTCATATATTAATTTATATATACTATAAACAAATTAAAAAGTAGTACCTTTGTACATTGCTGTTTTGTGTCTTGTAGTATTCATATCTTCTGTGTGTATGTGTACATAAATAAATAAAATGTGAACGTATACTCTACAAATTATATAGAGTAATAATTTTTAAACAATCCTTACCAAGTTCTTCCCTACTGGAGTTGTTCCTGAGCGAAGCGCCGCTGTCGTAGGCCGCACTCGTGTGTTTCTGTAAAACTTTGATCATGGCGTCGCGCTCGGCCACTTTGGACTCCAACTCCTTCACTCTGTAGAAGTTCAATGAACAGATTCTTAACTGAATTAAAAATAGTAACAAATTAGTTGGAAATTATTAGGTGCCGATGGAAATATGGACCTATTTTTATAATTATTCATCAGTTTTAGAAGTATTTGAAAGCAGTTTCATAGATTTTTTTTTTTTTTTTTTTTTTTTTTTTATTGCTTTCAGTGGCAGACGAGCAAGCGGCACACCTGATGGTAAGTGTTAACCGCTGCTCATGGACTCAAGCAATGCCAGGGAAGCAGACTGTCATTGCACAAGCCGCTGCCTACCGTGATAGGAGTGCTCTTTTTAAACCTCGTTTGAAGAAGGACATATCATAGCACAAGGGAAACACCGCAGCAGGGAGATCATTCCACAACTTACACGTCCGTGGAAGAAATGACCGCTGAAAACGTACCGTACTGGACGGAAACGAATCCAGGTAAAAAGGATGTAGCCTGTTGCGACGCCGAGTGGTACGGTAATAGAAGGGTGCCGCTGGTACCAGGTCGAACAGTTCCTCGGAGCATTCCCCGTGGAAAAGCCGGTAGAACACACAGAGGGAACCAAAGTCCCTCCGTTGCTCTAGCGACTCCAGTCTATCCGTGAGATTGGGATCATCGACGATACGCACAGCCCGTCTCTGTAGGGAGTCAAGTGGGTCAAGCTGGTATTTAGGAGCGCCTGCCCAGAGATGTGAGCAATACTCCACGTGTGGCCGGACCTGCGCTTTGTATAGTGCAAGTCGTAGGCTAGGTGTGAAGTATCGCTTAGCTCTGTTCAGGACGCCCAACTTTTTGCTGGCCAATTTGGCTTTGTCTGCCACATGACTCCTGAACTGGACCTTGCTGCTTATTTCGACGCCGAGGATTCCAATACTCTCGGAAATACGAAGAGATACACCTTGGAACTGAGGCGCTATGTCAAACAAGTCCTTCTTCGTAGTGAACGCGCAAACTTGTGTCTTCTTGGGGTTGAAATGAACTAGGTTCTTTTCACCCCATTCCGAGGCCCGCCCGAGAGAGCCCTCGACTTCAGACACAAGTTGTAACCGTCTTTGTTGTATTGCAATTCGAGGGACTTTCTGATGGCTGGTATATTGCGCATCACCCGTGCTGTCATCTGCATAGCAATGCATGTTCTCAATTGATAACAGGTCATTGATATGCAGAATGAACAGTGTAGGCGAGAGCACCGAACCTTGCGGAACGCCAGCGTTAATAGTTTTGGTATCGGAGCAAGAACCGTCGACAACGACCTTAATGCTCCGACCGTCCAAAAAACTAGCGATCCACTTGCAGAGTCCCTCGGGAATTCCATATGATGGTAGCTTCGATAGAAGGGCTTTGTGCCAGACCCGATCAAATGCCTTGGCGATGTCTAGGCTGACGGCGAGGGCCTCTCCGTTGCCCTCCAAAGCCTCCGCCCAGCGGTGCGTGAGGTACGCTAGAAGATCACCAGCCGAACGACCGTGGCGAAAGCCATACTGACGGTCGTTGAGCAGCTCGTGGTCTTCTAGGTACCGGAGCAGTCGGTTGTTGATGACACGCTCCATTACTTTGCAGAGCAAAGACGTCACCGCTATTGGCCTGTAGTTTGTCGGATCTGACCGGTCACCCTTTTTAGGGATAGGGTGAACATTAGCTACCTTCCATGAAGATGGAACCCTATTGCACTCGTAGGAAAGACGGTAAAGGCGCGTTAAAACAGGGGTCAACTCTGGGGCGCACGTCTTCAGCACCACTGCGGGGATGCCGTCCGGCCCACTCGACTTGTGGACTTTTAGGAGATTGAGCTCACGCCTGACCGCACGTTGTGTAATGCGGATTTCAGGTAGTGAGCTCTCACACCGAGAGATGGTAGGCGGTGTGGCTCCTTTGTCGTCCAAAGTCGAGTTCAAGGCAAAGAGATCGGCCAAGATGTTGGCCTTATCTTTAGCGCTGTGGGCCAGACTATCATCGGATTTGCGCAGTGGTGGGAGATTGATCTGGCAGAAGTTACCTTGCGCAGCCTTGGCGAGCGCCCAAAAGCACAACTCCCGGAGGGATATCTCTTGAGACGCTCACCAATTCTGACAACGTGTTCGGCCTTGGCCACGGCAATAGCCTTTTTGCTGGATCTGGAAGCAGCATTGAACTTCCGCTTCTCCTCCTTCACATTCGGGTCCCGACACTTCCTGGCATTATTCCAGGCCACGTATGCCGACTGCTTTTGGTGCGCAGCCACCCTGCTGGCGTTGTTATACCAGGGGCGACTGCGGCCGCCAACGGGTATTTTGGCGTTGGGAATGTATAGATCCATCCCCAATAGCACCGTTTTCGTGACGCAGTTGGCACAAGTGTCAGGATCTCCGGAGGAGAAACAGAGCCGCTTCCAAGGGAAGGATGCGAAAAACTCGCGCAATCCATCCCAATCTGCTGAATTAAATTGCCAGACTCTCCGCGAACCAGTCGCCGCCGAGCGGTCTGGTCGCGCAACAGGGGCTGTTGAGCGGATAAGGCAATGGTCGGATGACCCAAGAGGGGCATCTACCACCACACTATATCCGCCTGGGTTCGTAGTCAGCAGAAGATCCAGCAAGGAAGGTTCATGGCTCTCAATATCTGGGACACGTGTAGGTTGTGTCACCAGTTGTGAGAGTCCATAGGCCGTGACCATATTGAACAGCGTTCGACCCGGGAGGTCAGTGGTCCGAGATCCCAACCACTCTTTGTGGTGAGCGTTAAAATCTCCAAGGACCACCACCTCCGCAGATGGACACTGCTCTAATATTTGATCAATCCCATCTTGGACGCACTCAAACAATTGAGTTGACCCTGTATCACTAGCATGGGACCTGTAGAGGCATGCATAGAACCGGGTGAGGCCCCCATAATCTACACGAAGCCACAAAATTGACAGGTCCCGATGCTCGAGGCCCCGAAGGCGTCGACAGCAGACATCGCTCCGGACATAAACGCAAACCCCGGCTTTACGTCGGAAGGAGTGTTCCAATTCGTAGCCGGGGTATTTCAGGTACGAAATATCGTCCGGAACGCCTATCTGCGTCTCCGTTAGAAAGAGCAAGGCAGGCCGTGCCGTCTCAAGGTGATGATGGACGGCATCGAGATTACTCCGCAAACCCCTTACATTGCAAAAGTCCACAGAGAGTGTGGATAGGGTAACCGCCGTGGTAGACCTTACTCTTTTTCTTTTATTTCCCTTCATTTATTATTTTTTTTGAGCGAATGGGATTGGGTATTATGCGACGAGGACCCACAACTGCACTTAGGGAAAATGCGAGACGTAGTTCCCAATGGACACGCGGGTTATGTGAGGAGCTGATACGAAACACGGAAGGGCCCCCGGTGCCCCCCCATCTATGATCGCCGGGATCCACTCCGGTCTCCCACTCCGGCGCGACGACCATAATATAGGATTTTCGCCGATTGGCGGGACAGCCTCCCGAGTAGGATGGACTTGGGTTCGGGTCCCCCACTGACCGGCAGGTGGCCGGCGGAACCATTTCCACCGGGTCTCCCTGTACCTCGCCTCAGCCCCTCACGTTCAACGGATCACAGAGGGACGTCCGTCTCACTAACCCCGAGCACAGCAGCAGATCCACATCGCACACAGAAAGGAAGAAGGATGAAGGAAAGGTGGGATGGGGACAATTGGGCCTCCGGCGCACTCACATACCGAGCGAAACACAGCAGAACTAACGTACTGCTGCTTTACGTCGATGTTCTGTGAGTGGGTAGTACTTCCCCGGTCGAGCCGGCCCATTTATGCTGCAAAACACAGCAAGGCTCTACTACCATTAAAGATTTTGAAATAAATCTAATCTATACTAATCCATTTATAAAACTGAAGAGATGATGTTTGTTAGCTTGAATGCGCTAATCTCAGGAACTACTGGTTCGATATGAAAAATTATTTAAGTATTAGATAGCAAATTTATCGAGGAAGGCTATTAGCTATATTTTATTATAAGTTTCTACGGGAACGGGAATTACTTAGTGTAATCTTTAGCAAGAAAAATCAATTGTAAAAAAAATCGTCTGTCCACTAATTCCCGGATTTCTTTTTTCGTTAATGCCAAAACAAGATTTGTAACCAAAGAAAATATGTCTGAAACGGGGTTCGAGCAGATAATCAATTTTTTTATTGTAACCTCAAAAACTACTGGACTTTTTTTTTATGTCACCATTAGGAACCTGCGTTCTTGAGCTCTTGACATAATTTTATGACGAGGTTAAGACCAAAATGAAGGCTACTTTTTATATAAATTAGATTTGGGACTCAGCCTTTACCTGCCCTCTAAGTCCGCGACTTTCTTCTGTGCGGAGTGAAGTTCGTCCATGTGTCGAATCTTTTCGTTTCGCGCCTCCGCCATGAGGCGTTCGGACTCGGCTGAAGTTTTCTCCAATGCTGCTATTTTAGCATCCCTGGAATATGAACATTTGAGTAAATATTGCGATAGTATCAATTGTTATAGATTTATAAAAATAAAAATTAATCGCTGAAATAACGCACCTAACTTAAGAATGAATGAACAAATTTGGCTGATACTTTTTTTCGATTTTTACGAATAAAAGTATCAGCAAGACAAGATTTGTACGAATAAAAAAATTAAAAATATAAACTGGAAATGTCAGAATTTTTAGGGAAAGATTTTGGACCGGCACAAAAGCTAAATAAAATAATTGTATCACAATTCCTTAATTGATTAATTTTTTAAACTACCTGTACATGTCGCGGTCATAAACCATTTTTAATTAAATATACATTAAATGTTTGTATCGTAACTTCGTAGCAACCGCCGACGTACTCGGAAAACCAATTTATCAACACCATAAAACTAAGATCATGTTCAAGTACTCGGTCCTTCGAGTCGGGTCAACCGGCAGTTGGTGGTGTCGTCAGAACAGAGATGAAGTTTACTAGTATTCTTGTTAGCCCCCGTGCTAAGCTTGTGCTTAATGGGTGTGTTCACGAGTGGGTTCACGTCGGTAATACAATGCACTAGATCATAAGTCCAAGCCCGCTTTGATGGACAGGGTGTAGACGTGACTGACTTGGGGATGGAGGCGGCGGACACGGCGGCCTGGCGCAGCGCGGCCTCCTCCAGGTAGCGCTGCTCCCACTTGGCGCACTCGCCCTCCAGCGCCAGCACGCGCTCGTCGCGCTCGCGCACCTGTAGGGGTGTAGACGTGACTGACTTGGGGATGGAGGCGGCGGACACGGCGGCCTGGCGCAGCGCGGCCTCCTCCAGGTAGCGCTGCTCCCACTTGGCGCACTCGCCCTCCAGCGCCAGCACGCGCTCGTCGCGCTCGCGCACCTGTAGGGGTGTAGACGTGACTGACTTGGGGATGGAGGCGGCGGACACGGCGGCCTGGCGCAGCGCGGCCTCCTCCAGGTAGCGCTGCTCCCACTTGGCGCACTCGCCCTCCAGCGCCAGCACGCGCTCGTCGCGCTCGCGCACCTGTAGGGGTGTAGACGTGACTGACTTGGGGATGGAGGCGGCGGACACGGCGGCCTGGCGCAGCGCGGCCTCCTCCAGGTAGCGCTGCTCCCACTTGGCGCACTCGCCCTCCAGCGCCAGCACGCGCTCGTCGCGCTCGCGCACCTGTAGGGGTGTAGACGTGACTGACTTGGGGATGGAGGCGGCGGACACGGCGGCCTGGCGCAGCGCGGCCTCCTCCAGGTAGCGCTGCTCCCACTTGGCGCACTCGCCCTCCAGCGCCAGCACGCGCTCGTCGCGCTCGCGCACCTGTAGGGGTGTAGACGTGACTGACTTGGGGATGGAGGCGGCGGACACGGCGGCCTGGCGCAGCGCGGCCTCCTCCAGGTAGCGCTGCTCCCACTTGGCGCACTCGCCCTCCAGCGCCAGCACGCGCTCGTCGCGCTCGCGCACCTGTAGGGGTGTAGACGTGACTGACTTGGGGATGGAGGCGGCGGACACGGCGGCCTGGCGCAGCGCGGCCTCCTCCAGGTAGCGCTGCTCCCACTTGGCGCACTCGCCCTCCAGCGCCAGCACGCGCTCGTCGCGCTCGCGCACCTGTAGGGGTGTAGACGTGACTGACTTGGGGATGGAGGCGGCGGACACGGCGGCCTGGCGCAGCGCGGCCTCCTCCAGGTAGCGCTGCTCCCACTTGGCGCACTCGCCCTCCAGCGCCAGCACGCGCTCGTCGCGCTCGCGCACCTGTAGGGGTGTAGACGTGACTGACTTGGGGATGGAGGCGGCGGACACGGCGGCCTGGCGCAGCGCGGCCTCCTCCAGGTAGCGCTGCTCCCACTTGGCGCACTCGCCCTCCAGCGCCAGCACGCGCTCGCGCACCTGTAGGGGTGTAGACGTGACTGACTTGGGGATGGAGGCGGCGGACACGGCGGCCTGGCGCAGCGCGGCCTCCTCCAGGTAGCGCTGCTCCCACTTGGCGCACTCGCCCTCCAGCGCCAGCACGCGCTCGTCGCGCTCGCGCACCTGTAGGGGTGTAGACGTGACTGACTTGGGGATGGAGGCGGCGGACACGGCGGCCTGGCGCAGCGCGGCCTCCTCCAGGTAGCGCTGCTCCCACTTGGCGCACTCGCCCTCCAGCGCCAGCACGCGCTCGTCGCGCTCGCGCACCTGTAGGGGTGTAGACGTGACTGACTTGGGGATGGAGGCGGCGGACACGGCGGCCTGGCGCAGCGCGGCCTCCTCCAGGTAGCGCTGCTCCCACTTGGCGCACTCGCCCTCCAGCGCCAGCACGCGCTCGTCGCGCTCGCGCACCTGTAGGGGTGTAGACGTGACTGACTTGGGGATGGAGGCGGCGGACACGGCGGCCTGGCGCAGCGCGGCCTCCTCCAGGTAGCGCTGCTCCCACTTGGCGCACTCGCCCTCCAGCGCCAGCACGCGCTCGTCGCGCTCGCGCACCTGTAGGGGTGTAGACGTGACTGACTTGGGGATGGAGGCGGCGGACACGGCGGCCTGGCGCAGCGCGGCCTCCTCCAGGTAGCGCTGCTCCCACTTGGCGCACTCGCCCTCCAGCGCCAGCACGCGCTCGTCGCGCTCGCGCACCTGCCGCCGCAGCTCGGCCTCCGCGCCGCCCGCGCCGCTCGCACTCGCCGCGCCCGGCCCGCCGCAGTTGCACTCCCGCTTCCTGTTACACACGAACGAACTGCGAAACACCGAACTAAATATATTCAGTATATTAAAAATCACAATTATCCGTAACAGTTGAGTTATTCTGCAATGTTACTCGATTGAACTTCGAAACATAATAACTACCATTTTGGTCCTCGAAGGACCAAAATGGTAGTTACTATGTGTCATAAAATATATAATACGACATATGTCAATATTTTGACATTATTACTTCAGAATAAAGATTAGCTTAGATTTCCATGGACAAAAGTTATTAGTGCGTTCCACGGGTAATAGTTCTATAATAATAATCATAAACTGAAGAGCTGTGAAGGAAGCGAAAGTGGAATTGTCAAGAAGAGGGGAGTGATTTCTGTCAACTCCTAATGTTTGTACTTGCTTTATATGTGAGAATTGTGTTAACATAATCAATTTGTTACCGTAACGTCTGCAGCTCCTTCTCGAGCTGTGCTCGTAGTTTCCTCTCGGTGTGTTCTCTTCTGTCGGACGCTTGTTGTAGCGACGCCAGAGCACGTTGGAGGCCCATCACTCGCTCTACGTACCCACTGGCGTGACGACACTAGTATCACGAGGAAATATTAAAATTTGATTTATATAGGTTACGGATGTTCAATTAGCCAAACCCTGTAGAGTAATGTGCCTTAAATAAAGATAAAATTCGGACTCGTAATAAAAGTAACACATCATCATCATTATCATCAGTCCACTACTGAACATGGCCGCCCCCGAGGGTGGGTTTTACCAGTCACCACGCATGGCACGCGAGTTGGAGACCGCAGTATTATGATGTGAAAAAAACGCTGCTGCTGAAAACGAGGCACGGATGGTAGTCCCTCAGCCAACCAGAACCCCGGAAATAAATCTTAGAATCTGGTGTGGGGATCGAACCCACGACTCCGAGTTTTAAAGCGAGATATATACCGCTACACCACAGAGGCTAGTGTATTACAACATGTAAAATGAAATAGCATTATATTGACCTCTTCCTCGAGTCGCACAACGTTGGATTGTGCGTTAGTGAGCGCCGTATCTAAAATGTCGATGTGTGTCCTTTGTTCTTGCAATGTTGCACGCTGCGCCGCCATCTCGATCTCCTGTCGCTCTTTGGCGCAGGCAAGTTCTTTGTCTATACGAAAACGACAAGAAGTATTTATATATTAGAGCTCAGAAAGATAGGTCGTATGTGCCTTTATCGTAAATTGGCACTTACGTCCTTATGCTTCTGAAGTATAACAGTACGTATGCGACATTTGTAGGTATATTTTCGATAGATCAGTCATTTTTTAAGTCCTTTATGCGAAATTCTGTTGATTTCTTTACCTTATTTTTTCTGATGAGTATTTTAGTGTTGGAATGGTCTTCTAACACAATGTTCGATAGGCGGCCCTAGAGGGATGAGTCAACGACCCCTCATACGATAAACATTTGTTAATTTGTTCCAAATAAATTGTTGGTGTAGTTACACCTTTTTTTTTTTTATGAAGTATTCTTTGATTTAGTAGCAAAAGCCGAGGACGACGCTTTTGCTACTTCACCGGGCATAAAGGCAAGCAAAGCTCCAGCATTAATAAATGGTTTAAAAACTACAAACTAGTCAACCTGCATAGTCGGGCGCCCCCATGGGGCTTGGACTTCGGCTCAGGGCGGTCGCTGGCAATGAGATTATGACCATTTTTTTGTTCAACTGTCGCTCTACTTCACACTTCGCGAGCCTCTCGGACTTCGGGTTTAAGAGGATATCGGAGGATTCTTTGCAAACTAAGGTTGGGAGCAAGTTACACCGAACAGATACACTTACTTTGTGTGATTAGTTGGGCTATCAGCATCTCTCTGTTCTGCAGCTCTTTGCGTAACGCCTCGGCGTTACTCTCGCTCTCTGTACGCACTCCTTGGGACAATAGCTCCACCTGCATTAATAAACAAATACTATTATTCAATTTGATTAAAAGAAACTACACCATGTCGTCGGTGACATAGCTAATAAGGTTGAAAATCAAATGTAGCAAATTGATTTTTTGGCACTTCGGGCGGTTTTCTGCGCTAACGAAAAAGACACACTTTGCGAACGTTATACCTCGTTTGTGTTATTGTTAATTTACTTGGGTTCAGTTTGCGCTTAAAACCTAAGGAATACGAGTAAAAAACGGCAGGCAATTTATGTAACTTGGAATAGCAACGCATTTAGCAGATTAATCGTAAGACGTCTTAAATTGTCGCGTTGTCATAGCGATTGGTGGCTAGTTGTAAACTACAGCAACAATTTATGTTTATGGTGGCTATGACAACGTAAAAGAAGGTCGCGCTCCTATGACAAGGCGTATCTCTTTGTCGTCTTGCGATTATTCTGCAAAATGATCGCTTTCGCATTTTTTACGTAATCCCGCAGATAATATCCAGAAGGTTTGCAAGACTAGGTATGGCAAATTAATAATGACCGTTTTGGTTGCCACTTCATTTTACCTTTTTCTCTGGGTCGTCATATAGTCAAGACATTGCCACAAAATCTCCAGAACAATGTTTATCATAAAACAATATCGTAACTGAGTGATCGATTTTCAGCTTCTAGATTCTCCTTTTTTTTTAATTTAATCCAATCACACTTTGTAGGGAGAAATTTACACGTACAAAGTTGCGGGCAAAGCTCCACCTTGCCCTCCGTAGTACAAAGACGTTCTGATATGAAACTACTTTCGCAGTCAACTTTCTAACATTAGGCCTTTTTTTCCGGGGGGAAATGCATACGGTTTACCCTTGTTTGGTATAACAACTTTTGATTTAATGTTACTAAATTGAACAACGTTTAAGAAAATAATCACTTTGTATAATATTGATTAACATAATTTTCATTTCATCGAATATTTATTTGCGATAACAACATTTGCGCTATTGATTAAAAAGTATAATGTTCATTTGATGTAATGTTCAGGTGGTATAACATGTATTTTATCGAATATTCAATTGGTGTAATGTAGTGTAGAAAAGAAACGTTGTGTTTGTTGTCAGTGCAATCCGACTCGGATAAGTTAGGTTAGAAGACTAAGAGACTAAGAGAGCTCCGCTTCGCTTCGCTCCCGCCTTAAGTCTTCGTGGTTTTTTTTTTAACCACTCAGAAGTAGGAGCCCGCATAGCGGGGCTCCGTCGAGCTTAGTTAGTAGACGCCATATGAGGTTTATTTTAGGTTTAATTGTGAATAAAAAAATCTGTGTCGTATAATCATTTATTAATCAACATAATTCGTAAACCATAAAACCGCTTGTACTAAATTATCTTTACTTATATCGTCTACTAACTAAGCTCGACGGAGCCCCGCTTCGCGGGGCTCCTACTTCTGAGTAATTTAAAAAAAAAAAACCACGAAGACTAAGGCGGGAGCTCCGCTTCGCTTCGCTCCCGCCTTAGTCTTCTAACTTAACAAGGAACCTAGAAAGGAAACAATCAATTACTGAACTGAATGTTCGTTACGATCTTTCGACTAAATCATTATTGGTCTAGTAAAACATTAGTTAAAATAAAATTAGTGCATTTGAAAATTCGGTGAAATGACATTGTTTCAAAGAAATAAATATGGTAAATTAAATTCGGTCAAATGCATAATTATGAGTAATGACTTTGTAACTAAAATTAGCCGAAGCGATTTTCGACTAAAAGTTGTTATACCAAACAAGAGTGAACCAATGCATACGCTACCATGATTGTGTATGTCACCGGAAAATAATAAGATTCGTAAGTTTATTCACTTACTAGTAAGTTGATCAACTTTTTTTCTTTTTTTTTTATTACACGAACGTGAAGGAACAAGCAGATGGCCCACCTGATGTTAAGCGGTATCCTCTGCCTTTAACAATGCCATTACCACGCAGGGCACTACCTCGTAGAACGTGCCCTACGTGGTATTGCATTGTGCCCGTCACCCTGAGACATAAGTTGGAAAGTCTGATTGTGCCTGTAATTTCACCGGCACCCACACCCTTCAAACCGGAACACAGCAATGCTAACATTACTGCTTGGCGGCAGAAATAGGTACGGTGGCAGTACTTCCCCGGACGAATTATTTTACAAAGAATCCTACTGCTACTTGACTTTCTAGTTAGTTGATGAAGTTTTTTTGTTTAGTTACAACAGTAGTCATTGTGTCGTTTGATTAGGTTAGGTCAAGTGTCATAACGATTAAATAAATAATATAATTATTATGCGCGTTCACTGAAACTTGCAACTAAATTTAACAATATGAGTGGCACGGAAGTTGATCAACTTACGATTTGTATTTTTTTACATCATTAAGTGTGGCTACAAATTTCAGGTTATTTTAAATTTTTATGAAGGTCAGTAAGGTTAAATCTGGAAACCTATTTAATCTGGATACAAGATGAAGCGTATATCAGTCGTAATACAAACACTTCTGCAAATAGATGCGGTACTAAGAATCATGTGTCATGCTCCCAAAGTAAATTGTGTTGGTACACGCAACAAATAATAAACATTCAAATCCACTGAAATATATTTTTATTCCTTTGAATAAGCGTTACAACATAATTTTGAGAGCTAAACGTCGAGGTGAGTTTCATTAGTGGTGAAGACAAACTTTTTGTAAACCATTTTATTTTCTTTGTAGAAAATGTTAGTACGAAAGTATATAAACACAACTAAAAATAAAGATGTTTTAAAAATATTGCCTAAATCGATAATTAATAATTAAAAAGCAAAACATGTCCACTTTGTAAGTGGGTTTGTAGGAAATACGAAACACGTTTTAGACTAGAGTATACACTTTATTGTACCAAACTTACAATGGGCACATGACACCATTCTATACTAATATTATAATGAGGAAAGATTTGATTGTTTGTATTGAAAAGGCTCCGAAACTACTGGATAACTGGCCCGATTTGATAAATCCTTTCACCGTTGGAAAGCTACCCTATCCCTGGATGACATAGACTATATTTAATTATGAAGTTCCCACGGGAACGGGAGTTACTCGGATGAAAACGAGCGTGGGAAGCTAGTACAGAATAAAATAAATGTATCTGGACTGGACTGGACTATCGACGGTCTTATCACTATATAATAGTGATCTCTTCCAGACAACTGTTGGATGGACCAGAGCGTGTACACAATTCGACAATTTCTTACAATCAAAGAAGTGCAATAAAATTCAGAATTATATTTTTTTTTTTGGCACAATACCAACTGTTTTATTATTACACAATTCTCGAAATAAATTATCAATTTAGTATTATCTTCCCACCGTAAAGATAAAAATGAGAACTGTAGAAATAAATTTTAATGCTTTTAAGTTATAAGTCTACTAATACTGAAATATGTCCTCGATTAGACGTTTCACCCCTTAAATTTTGAAATATCCTTTCTAAGTCAGAGCTATAATTTATGAGATTCATTGCAAAAAATATCGCATTGTTTTAGCAAATTTTATTTTCGTTAACATAACGATTTGTTATAGCAAAACGAATGTTTTGACGTTTTGCGATTTAACTGCTGTGGCATGTCTTTACGTTATTAGGCTGCTGGAAATTCTTACGCATGATGTCTGATTGATAAAAAGGAATATATTCTCCAAATTTAAGGTATTTAAGCCTCAAGGTTCACATGGTTTGCAAGTCAAAGCTGTCCATTTTCTACGAGTCAGTCTGTCAGTCATCCTAATCTGTACTTCTGTAAGTACTCATAAAGAGGAAAAGAGTCCTCCTAATCTGTACTTCTGTAAGTACTCATATTATAAAGAGGAAAAGAGTCATCCTAATCTGTACTTCTGTAAGTACTCATATTATAAAGAGGAAAAGAGTCATCCTAATCTGTACTTCTGTAAGTACTCATATTATAAAGAGGAAAAGAGTCATCCTAATCTGTACTTCTGTAAGTACTCATAAAGAGGAAAAGAGTCATCCTAATCTGTACTTCTGTAAGTACTCATATTATAAAGAGGAAAAGAGTCATCCTAATCTGTACTTCTGTAAGTACTCATAAAGAGGAAAAGAGTCATCCTAATCTGTACTTCTGTAAGTACTCATAAAGAGGAAAAGAGTCATCCTAATCTGTACTTCTGTAAGTACTCATATTATAAAGAGGAAAAGAGTCATCCTAATCTGTACTTCTGTAAGTACTCATATTATAAGGAGGAAAAGAGTCATCCTAATCTGTACTTCTGTAATAATATTATAAAGAGGAAAAGTTTGTATTTTTATATTTTTGTATGTTTGTTTCGAATAAACTCAAAAACTACTGCACGGATTTCGATAATTCTTTCACCATTAGAAAGCTGTATTATCCCTGAGTAACATGGGCTGTAAATGTCCACCCGTGCGAAGCCGGGGCGGGCCGCTAGTGTTTTATATATTTATTTCAGATGATAACTACCTGTTGTTTGAGTGCTCGGTTGAGTTCCTGAAGTCGCCTGCAGTCCGCCTGCAGGCGCACTCGCGCCGCTCGCTCCAGTCGCTCCCTGCGCTCGCACGATCCGACTAGCTCTTCATGGGCTGTACGGACTTTCTCCACCTCTTCTTCAAGCTGATGGTGGAAATATATTAATGACATTCTTGAAGTTCATGACACCCCCATAGATAATTAAAACAATATTTAACAACTTCCCGACGAAACAAAGATCAATGAAACACCAAATAGGATGTTTCATATAGAACATATCCAACTTTACTTTTCATTGTGCCAGACCGCCATCGATGACTTAACATTTGAATACGTTCAATTTCACAGAAACAAACGAGGTCAGCACAATAATAAGTACACTTAACTTGTCTCTGATAGACACCCCTTAGAGGTTGTTTTGCTTACTTTGAAACACTCAGATATAAAATGATCACATGACTCGAAATGTTATTGACAGACCCAAACAATATAATATTATAAATAAAATATTAATGAAAGTCCAATCCTAAAATATTAACTACACTTTCATAGAATATAATAGGATATAATTATTTATTCCTATAAATTTATTAGAAGATGTTATTGTCTTGAAACTTATTATTAACAATTACCTGTTACAAATCATTATAATCTCGTTTCAAAAAAATATTTAAAAAAGAGGATGTATAATAAAATATAATTAACTATAATACTTTAACACATTAGATACATTCTTTGTATGTTTCAAATTGACAAAATGTTACAAAACCATTTCTTTTTTATTTTTAAATCTTAATCTAACCTTGGAAGTCTTAGCGACTCTCTCACACGCGTCGGCTAGCTGCCTCTTGAGCTGGTGGTTCTCCGCTGCTAAAGCGTCCAGGACCGCTGTGAACGCGTCATCAGGCTCCTCGAGTTCGCCCTCCCCGCCGCTGCACCAGCCGCTAGACTCAGAGCCTCCGGGCACGGCTCGGACGCCCACACTGTGTAACATCATTGGTCATTAAAATTAATTTAACACTACCTTCCCGCGCGCGGTATCACCCGCACAGCTCCCGTTCCCGTGAGAATTTCATGATCAAATATAGGTTACTCCTGGATATTATAGCATTCTTATGGTGAAAGAATTTCTGAAATCAGTCCAGTACTTTCGGAGCCTATTAAATGCAAACAATCAAATCTTTACTCTTTATAATATTAGTATAGATTACTAATCGGCAGTGCATGCTAATTGAAAACCTTATCAACATACACAAAAATAAATTTATTAGCCCAGAAGCTCAAGTTATACGCTTTCGAACTTTTTTCCCAATATATTTTTATCAACAATAGTGTTAATTTTTAACAACCACAGTGAACATCTATATTCACGGCTTAACATCGGCAATTTTTTTTTTTTAAATTAAGATTTCTTTGCAGCCCTACTAAAATGCCAAACTACCCTCTAAAAGTACAGTCAACTCCGCTTGTCTCCGTTATTAAAATCATCTTTATAGTAAATCGGGAAACGGGTAGCAGCGTTTATCTACCAAACTAATTAATGGCGATTAAGACTCTAAGGCCGACATTACACGCTCAATCTGGATCGAGATCCGTGATCGAGATCAATGATCTCAATCCAGATTGACTGTATAATGTGTGTGATTGACGGATCGCGACATCGGATCGCAAATTATCAAATATTTTGAAATCCATGATCTCGATCCGTTTATCGCAATCCAGATTGAGCGTCTAATGTGCAACATATAATTCGAAAGATACTATTAAAATTACTAGTAGTAATAAGAGAATAAAAAAAATATATTAAAATTAATTACTACACATGCTTTTTTTGTTCAGATCCATTTTGCAATTCGTCATCATCAGCCCGTATAACGTCCACTGCTGAACATGGGCCTCCTCCCGGGGAGAGTATTCGCCATAGTCACCACGCTTGGCAGGCGGGTTGATGACCGCAGTATTATGTTGTACCACACAAGGAAAGGCTGCTGCCCGTTCCTTGATATACGATTATTATAGATGATTTTATAACAATCGGCCAACGGCTTAACGTGCTTTCCGAGGCACGGAGGGTAGTCCCTCAATCAACCAGACCCGGAAGGATATCTTAGAATTTACACAAATTGCCCGGCGTGGGAATCGAATCCACGACCTCCTTCGTTTATTGTTTATTAAGTCAAATACCGCTACGCTACGGAGGCTTTCGCGATTGTGAACACACAATCTTCATATTTTTTTATTTATTGGCAATCAGAATCCCCTGAGCACACGTCTTCATGTGATCATTGCGAACAGTGGACTGACGTGATCTGGATTGACTGTGTAATGTGACAACAATCCAAATCAGTTTATATCAATCTACCGCGATCACGGATCTCGATCCAGATTGAGCGTGTAATGTCGGCCTTAGAAAAACTCCCACCGTTGCCATTGATGACTCACCTTGTAAGATCTGGCTGTGACCTCGACAGATTCAACTTCTCCTTGCTAAGCTTAGCTTTAGAGCACTTGCTTTTAGCTTTTCTCGAGTCATCGCGAGGTGGCGGCGGGGCGCGGGGCGAGGCGGGCGGGGTGGGGCCGCGGGGTGTGGGGGACTGCGCCACCTCCTTAGCCAAGTGTTTGAGCACTGATGACTGGTTCAAGAAGTCGTCCGGGATTTCGGTTATCTCCTGTGTTAAGTTATAAATTTTTAGTTAGAACAATAGGTATTAGGAAAGTAAACTATTTTTCTTATATTCGACCCATCCTAAGAACATAGTTACTTGTAAAAATGTATCATTTTTTTTTGTTTATCGTATTTCATTTAGAATAACAAGAGCTATCTAATGGTGTATTTATTTTCTTTTTGTTTATTTGTTTTTCTAATTGCATTTACATATTCCTTTGATATTTGAGTTTATTATTCAATATGAAGCGTTCGAAGAAAATATTGTCTTTAATTTTGCCCGATGAAATTATAGATAATACAAGTTCTAGTCAACAGCTACAACGAAACTTTATCCAAAAAGATAATGGTAACTGTTTATTTTTATTAATTTATGTAATGAAATTATGATTGTTTACTGCTTGTTAATAAAAATATCCGTAAAGAAGGTTAAACCGCAAAATGTTGTGTCCTCCGAACAAAATAGATACATATGCACGTGAAACAGTTTACTTTGAAAACTATACAATGTTTTAAAATGCTATGTTTTAATATGAAAAGTAATAGTTGTTGTCATGGTAAAAGTAATTTCATTTAATTTTATATAAATTAGTATTTTTATAAATTTTTGTATTTCAAGTGAACATGTAACGTCATACTTCGGAAATATCATCATTATTATATGCAATGAGTGCAGATGTATCACAAAATCTACACCCAATTCCCTTAAACACTGTTTTATGTTAACTTAGTTACATTGACTTCACGTGGAACAAAGTAACATGTGATTATAATACCCCTTATTTTAGAAAATAATAGCATAAATACAATAATTTTCTATTAAAATGTTCTCTAAACAAGTAATTAAAGTATATGTGAATTTTCATCACTTTATTTCAATAATTAAAAAAGTTATTAGCATTTAAGTATGGGGTGAACTTTGAATGGCTCTCCTGAAAACCTAGTAAATTTCAAATGTAACATTGTTCTTCGGATGGGTCGATATTTGCACTTTATTTAAGACTAAAGCCAAAGATACACTAGGGGACAAATGTCGTGCGACACGTGTCGCCAGCGACGTTGGGTGAAGTAACACGACATTGTCGGACTTTGGTCGACATGTCTGGCAACATCGCACGACACGTGTCGCCAACTACATCGAATGAAGTAGCGCGACGTTGCCGGACTTCGCTCGACATGTCTGGCAACATCGCACCGCAGCCATCAACACTACCTCGGTGGGTGTAATGATATCGATTGCCTTGTGAAACAAAACTTCGTGATGTCGCCAGATATGTCCGGCGAAGCTTCGCGAAGTTGCACGACTTCGCCTGACGTCGCTACGGACATAAGTCGCGCGATGACGCCAGATATGTCAGGCGAAATCGGCTGGCTTCGCTTGACATGTCGCCGATTCATGTCGTGGCACATTTGTCTCCTAGTGTATCCTTGGCTTAAAACTTTTAGTTGTGTTAATATTAATGGACGGAGAGCTGACAACCGAAACGGCCAGGTAATTTGATCGTTCATAAAAATGATTTATCAACTTACCTGGAGCACTCTAAGCATAAAAACGTCGACTTGGCAGGATTCGCGTGGTGCATGTGGGTGTTATGGGGTGGGGAAAAAAAAGAAAAAAAAGGTAATTTGATCAGGATTACTTTTTATGCCAAATGGTTTGCCTACCTCCCCAAAGCACACAACAAAAATCTGGCGTCATTTGGTTGGTGGAAAGGTATAAAATAAAAAAAATATTATTTTTAGGTAATAAGAACAAGGCTTTTTTTGTGCTTAAAGTTTATTATTCCCAGAGGCCGGGAAAAAAAAGCCAGTCAATAATAGTGGTGGGAACATGTCGAAAAAAATAATTGAAAATTTATATTTAAAATTGGATTTTGCTCGAGAAAGAGCTAAGAGGCATGAAAAAGAACGCGTGGAGGGGATACACGCGAAGACGGCGTCCGTGCTCTTTCAAATGCTCGTGCTCGTCAAATTACCTTTTTTTTATTATTTTTTCCCACCCCATAACACCCACATCCACCACGCGAATCCTGCCAGGTCGACGTTTTTATGCTTAGAGTGCTCCAGGTAAGTTGATAAATCATTTTTATGAATGATAAAATTACCTGGCCGTTTCGGTGGTCAGCTCTCAGTCCATAAAGTCTTCATTACAAACCCATATCATCATACATAGACAACCCTCTTTGGAATGCCTCATTAAGTTATAATGTAAGAAAATGTATATAACGTAACATGTGAACAACATTCTAAAATTAAATTTTATTTTAAGACTAGCTTCCGCGCCTTGTTTCACCCGCTTAACTCCCATTCCCGTAGGGGTTTCATCTTACAAATATAGCCTATAGCCTTCCTTGAAAGAGGAACCCCTCTTTCCTCCTCTTTCATCTAACACTGAAATATTATGCATAGTCTGGAATATGAATGCATTCCTGATATTAGCGCATTAAAACAATGAAACAAACTTCAGCTTCATATATTAGTATAGAAGGATACAGATACAGAGGCAGGATGAAAAACTCAATAATTGAGTGTCCTCAATTTTCATTTAAAAGAACTTCAATAAAACTGTTACAAACCTGAACACCATGATCAGGAGGGCTAGTATAAATCCTCTGTCCACCAATATCAATGTAGTTGGCTGTGGTAATAACATTCTGTTCCTTGTGTACTTTGGGGACAGGTATACCGCTGGGCTTCTTGACGCCTTCCGTCTTCTTGAGGGTGTGGTATGGGGACGATTGAGAGGCAGTGTGCTTCACTTCACTGCTTGTTCGTTCATGCTCTCTGCCAATTTTTTTAATATTGTTTATACAGTGATTGACTTTGTATGTACCATTTTTCATGAGCAAATTATTTTCATTAAAACAATATTTTTATTATCATCGTCATCATCCTCATCCTGTATAACGTCCACTACTGAACAGAGGCCTCCTCCCGAGGGAAGGTATTTGCCATAGTCACCACGCTTGGCAGGCGGGTTGGGGACCGCAATATTATTTTGTACTACACAAGGAAACGCTGCTGCCCGTTCCTTTATATACGATTATATATAAAGGCTTAACGTGCTATCCGAGGCACGGAGGGTAGTCCCTCAACCAACCAGACCCGGAAAGAAATCTTAGGATTTACACAAAGATTTCCTGTTCGGCGTGGGGATCGAACCCACGACCTCTGAGATTTAAAGCGAGCCAAATACCGCTACGCTACGTAGGTTGTTTTTTTTTTATAATACCTTACGGAAAAGTTTACCAATTACTTAATATCAAATTTGAGATTAATAAAATTAGACCACCGGCAGGTCTCCACGTTCCAGTGCTGCCGGTGGTCTAATTTTAATAATCTCAAATTTGAAGGGATTAGGGCCGCTTTGCTGGGGCGACTACGACGTGACGGCGATTTCGTGAAAACAAACTTATGTAAGCATACGTTTGTCAACGAACGTCATCCATGGAGTGCCCAAGACCAGCACCGTACCAATGTGGTCTTGGCCTTAGGGTCAGGCTAATCATACCACAACAAATGGCCATTTTTTGTATTAAACATATGTATGAAGATTAGTATTCAAATTGCTTGTATAACTCTGAATTTTATCACTTGGATCTTTTAGCCAGAATTTAAACTTTTCACAATGGTTCACTGGGAATGTAACTAGGGAATGCAATCGTGATCCTGCAAGATCAAGATTCCACCAAGATCTTGAGTGATTTTCCAAGATTCAATCTTGAAAGCCATCAATCTTGAATTTCGAAATCCTGGTCACGATCTTGACAAATCAGTCCAAGATTGTAACAAGATTTCGAGATTTTCAGACGAAGAGGACAATACCTGAAATTCGCTTTTAATAGTCTTTTAACTTTCGTCCCTACTAGTGTGTAGGCAGAAAGGGCCTTTTCAGCCGCGGGCTATTTAGCCACTGATATACGGTGCCGATTAGGTGATGACACTTTAAGCGTAGGTACCTACTGTGTTTCTTGAGAAGTCATTTTCAAAAGGATTTTCAAAAGGTTTAAACTTTTTGTTCTTCACTAAACGTAAATTATAGGTTATAATTTGTGATCTCAATGCATTATTGCATTTATTTCATTGTCACTAAAATGTTGATTGTTTCTTGTTAATTTTAAAAATAAACATTGATTATTGTTGGTACAATGTTGTTAATTTGAAAAATATACTTAATTATATTACATATTATTAAAATACTGGTTACTATCAATTTGCCGTATTTGATACAAAAAAAAACGTATTTTTTTCAATTATTCTGCACAATCTTGAAAATCCCGAAAATCTTGATTCGCGACCAAGATCTCGACCCGAATCTCGACAAGATCTCGAACTGACCAATCTTGATTCAGAAAAAAGACGCCAAGATCTTAAATAGCCAATCTTGGTCCAAGATTGCATTCCCTAAATGTAACATAAAGGTAATTAAATAAAAAATTAAACTTGCCTTGCATTCCAAACAGCAATTTTATAATGTTGGTTTATATAATCAAAGCTGAAATAGTTGTATATATATACAATATAATTTTCTTTTATACGTTTGTATATCCTCTCAGCAGTGGAGACGCAATACGTCGACTTTATGGTTTTAGGGTAAAGTTAATGGGGCATATGTGCATTCTGCCATAGGGGCCAGCCGAGAAGCGGCACCTGACATTGTGGCCCCGGCAGGACCAAACCACAGTTCAGATAATAGTCTTACCGAATTGGAGTGGGTCTGGGAGGCCATGAGTCATCCTGATTGTGTATGATAAGAGTATTGTATGAAGAAGACGAAACATCCAGGGAACTCCTGTTACTGTTCCCACCACCTACTGAGTCTTTGAGTGAGTTGCGGTTGCTACTTGTAACACTCTCCTGAATAAAACAATCATTTATTATCTACGGGTAGAAAAAGCTTAAAATAATCGGTCCACAAAATATGAAATCCCATTTCAGTTAAATCTCTGTGATGTATGTTGATGACCTGTAGTTTTCATATTTTAAACACTTGTTAAGACAATAAACTGTTTAACTTTATTTTCTTTGCTATTAAAAATGCATATTTTCAGTTAATTAAAACAGTTAAGATAATAAAACATTTATATCTTCTACAATGGCATAGTACCTATCATTAGTAAACATTTACTCAAACAATTGAAATTTTATTTTTTATTGTTATTGTATTTATTTTCAGAAAATAAAAATAACTGGCCATAAACTAAATTTAACTTATAATTTAAAAAAAAATGAACAGTTACAGAGCAAAAAATAAATTTCATGTGTTAAATTAAATAATAAAGCAAGTAATACTTCCTAGTTCACAATCAAATTCAGTAATACCTTTAAAGAGTTTCTATTGTTGTTATTTTGACTCTGATTTTCTTGTCCCTGAGGTTCCACTCGGGCGGTGTGTCTCACAACATAGCGCTCTTCTCTAGACAAGTTTTCATTTGATGTTGAAACATCTGTCTCGCTACCCGATAAGCTTTGAGGGAAACCACTCGGCACTGTACAAGAAATAAATTTAACTTGTTAAATTATACCACACACACATTCCTACAATAATAGTTCTAAAAGGAAAAGACTAAAAATTACTTGGTTATTTAATGTTTGGTTTGTTGGACATGTAACACATGTAAATTAGCAATGGACTCTGCCGGATTAAGACTATTTCACCTTTCACTTCAAGTTTTAAACACATTGATGGACAGTACTATTTAAGTTACTGTCACACAGAAAATGATTTTTATGCAATGTCACAACGGTATGTTTTCCGGTTCAGACAGTTCTCTGGAAAAACTTTGATGTCAATGGGCAATGGGTGTATAGTTGTATACACCCATTGACCATTGAGTCTATACTTTTGAGTACCTTAGCAGTGATGGGGATTACTGTCCATCAACATACTAAATAGCTTATTTGTTGGTCCTTTTTATAGGGCCCACTCAGGTGTGTAAACAATTAGTTTGCTTATGGGCAACAATCTGGCACTGAAAATAATATTTTAAACTTATTCATGATTAACCTATTGGACACCATGCCACAAATGCATCTCCATGCCCTGTACTCTATGTCCTGTCCCAAGCCTAAAAATCAGTATATAATTATGTAATTTTTTATCCTCAAATTGTAATTTGTAATTGAATAACTGTTAATGAATTTTTCTTTTGTATGTACATATAATAGGATAATAATTGGAGATTCAGTTTTTGAGCTGTATTTATAAAACACATAAAATTAATAATACAATATATTTACTTGTTTACTGTTAAGTACAGTAAAAGCTCCTTATTTGCACTTCCATCATTCGCGTTTGCACTATTCACGGATTAAAAAATTGAAACCCAATTCCTGTATTTGCAGCAAAAACTAATTGGTACATCAATACATACATACATATATTGAAAGAAAGGATTTGGTATACTTTGTAAACGTGTCAGTCATTGGACTAAAAAAATCAGACTTTATTATGACTATGCCTATATTCATGGTTTCTGTTAGCTGCATATTTACAGAATGTATACCTTGTGATTAGAGAGCTTTTACTGTATAGCCAATGTTGGGGCACAAGGCATATTGAGCTTGTTATGGCTTACAATACCATTCAAAAGGTTAACAAAACTTTAACAAATTTAACTAAAGTTCATACTGTATTTATTAGGAAGTTATTAGAATAACATCCCCAGAATCTTTTTGGTCTAGATTTCTTAGTATTCCTTTAATGTTATACCATGAACAAACCAATACATAGTCAATATTGTCAGGGTAACATTAAGGAAATATCAATCTTTACACACAAATATTTTAACATAGTCTGTACCAACATTTACAAAACAAACATAAATAAGGCTATGATGATTCATAACTGTGGAATGTAACAACATTATTGACAATAAGTAACAATTGTTGTATTTACCAGCTTGTTTCTGTGTCCGCTGTATATTGCTCGTGAAAGGGAGAAATCTGCCAGTGGGACGCATGGAACCCATATTAATTTTGCTTTATCACTTCACAGATTGCAACATGTAGACATTTCACACATTAGCCGCACTCGCACACTCCTGAATATTATGCGTACAGCATCTAGAAGTTAAATAAGATGTTTATTGATACTCCTGTTTCACTAAACTACAGTCTCGCATAGAAATAGATTACAATAAAAATCACAAGGTATCAGTATGTGTTACGTTTCAATTGAAACGCTTTTTACATTAACTATCAAATTCAAAATTATATTTTGTTATGTCGTTTTATTACTACTTTGACACTCACAACTTAAAAGGAGACAATTATTTAATAAAAATATCGAAAATAATTTTGCACGACTCGAAAGCTATTGATGGATGGGGTCAGCTGTCATAATGTTAATTAAAGAGTATGTAATAATGTGATGTAAATTTTGTACTAAGACTAAAGAAAATATAATGACATGCTACCATGTAACTTACATTTTCCAAAATGTTTCGTATCATGAGGGGCAGTGTAAATTACACTATCGTTTCTAATAAGTAAACTTAGCTTACATGACCCAGAATTAGAATATGGGTCTATTGATTAGATACTTGATAAGCCGGAACCAGAGCTTTGGCTTCCAGATATAGCAAATGAGCCTGTGGTCCAAAATGGGACAAATCATCGGTTCAGGTAAACAATAGCGTCATCAGCTTTTAAAAATTAAGAATTTAACAATATTGTAATATTATCACTAAAAATAAATCGATACTACCAATATTGTTACCTACATCGATTTACGGACAGCGTTATAGGTGTCACTTAATCACTTTGATTGACAAACCTAATAAGAAAAACAAAACGTTACTTTACGCAATAAGTTGGAAACTTTAGCCACAACAATAGCCCTAGGAATAAGCTATCAGTGTTATCCACATGAACATGTTAACATCACGTATTATCAGACAGATAATCCCCTCTTCACTTCAAGTTGTGAGAGCGGCAATGCACAATCAAAACTGCTGCATAAATCGAGTTCGGCGTAAGTTTAATGATTACTAAACTGATTACTTAAATACATTTATATCTATCTATATATCTTTCACAGCTGCATGAATAGGTTACATCATAGGGATAGTAGGTACATCTTTTTATTAGTCCGTTTACGTCCACTTCTAAACATGGACCTCCTTCTAACAAACCTTGGCCGCCTCTAAGACTACCTACCCACTGACTCAGGGTTGTTGAGGGATGTTGCCATAATCACCACTCTTGACAGGTGTTTAGTATTTGCAGTAAAATGGTGGATATTCTTCAGCTGATAGATGCTGCTCCCCATCCAGCTGTATATACTTAAGTCACATCTTACAACACTTCTTCTTCTCAAGTCTTACAACACTTATGGCAAGACATGGGGTGATCTATTCTAAGCAAGAAATTACTCTTAGTATCACATCAAATCCCAAAGACAATAGTTATTAAAATATAAGCAGACATAATTGTAACTTTATCAATAATCAATGATTATTGATAAAGATTTTATTTATTTTCCTAATATTATGACTTGTAATCTTAAAATTTTAGGTATACCATTATACAACAAGGTAGAAACACATATGTACAGTCAACAAGTGACAACAGAAGACATGACGGTAGACTATGAATACACAAGGAATGCTACGGCCAACCCAAAAATATTAATTGTTGATGTTAGGGAACCAGATGAAATTAAAGAATATGGAAAAATCCCAAACAGTGTCAATATCCCATGTAAGTATCAATATATTAACATTATGTACCATCTTTAAGAGATTTTCTAGAATTGTTAAATTAACATTTATCACATGAGTTCATTTTAAATAAACAAAGCTTTAGAAGCTTATGAGAAAGAAAACATAATAGTGTCCTTATTAAATTTTTCATCATTGTTGTTCTATTTTTGTTATTTAATTACCATAATCTATTTAGTATTTCTATTTTGCCTATGGTATCTCTTAGCCCAATTAGCCTTTTACACTGTATACATAATATGTAGTATAACCTCTTTTTTTTCAGTGGATACAGTTGAATCAGCATTGGGGTTGGCAGAGAAACAGTTTCAAGAGACATACAAGATACCAAAACCTTCAGATAATACTGAAATTATATTCTACTGTATGATTGGCAGGCGCTCTGGAAAGGCACAGCAACAAGCACTCGGTTTAGGATTTAAAAAGTAATATTACATTGAATTTTATCCTACTAATATTATAAATGTGAAAGTTTGTATGTGTGGATGTATGTATGTTTGTTACTCTTTCATGCAAAAACTACTAAATGGATTTAGCTGAAAGTTTGCATGCGGATAGTTTATTAGCTGGATTAACATATAGAGTAGTGTCATGGGTTAAACCGCATGACGCACTTAGATACTTTATATTCGAAACAATCAGTAAGTAGTATTTAGATAACAAGCTATTGATAGCATGCCTACAACAATGTTATAATATAAAGAATTAAAAAAACATCTCTGTAAGGCGTAACATAATTTATCTCTTGGTCATGCCCCCAATATCATTACATAAAACATGTTGTCTATCTTTTTGGCCATCATTGTTATTATTATAATATAAGTATACATTTAGAATTAGTAATAATATATTATTTATTCTGTGTTGTTATTACATGTCCACTTTTTTTTTTTGCTTTTGGTTACCTACTATTTTAGAACTTCTAACATAACTGGTTATTGTGGACTAGAACTTTTCTGTGCTACATAGATTTAATTTCCTATATTTAGGGTTATATATTAATTTAATAACATCTTCATCCATTTTATTTTACAGTGCGAAGAACTATATAGGTAGTTGGACAGACTGGGCATCCAAACAAACTCAATAATAGCAGATACAAATAGAGGAATATGATTTTACATTAACACTGCCACTGTTATCATAAATGTATTATAATGTTATATAAATAAAATGAGAGTAGGTACTGTTACTTATATTGTTGTTTTTCTATACCTACTTCACTATCACTACATACTATTAAATAAAGTCGCTTTCTCTGTCCTTATATCCCTATCCCTGCTTAAATCTTTAAAACTACGCAATGGATTTTGATGCGGTTTTTTTTAATAGATAGAGTGATTCAAGAGGAAGATTTATATGTATAAGTCATCAGCATTATACCCGTGCGGAGCAGGCCGGTCGCTAGTATATTATAAAGAGAAAAGATTATATTGTATGTTGGGTTTGTTTGAATTGAAAAGGCCCCAAAACTACTTGATGGATTTGAAAGATGCCTTCACCATTGGGAAGCTACACTATCTCCGGTGAACATAGGGTATATTTAAGTATGAAGTTCCCACGGGAACGGGAGCAACTACTTACATAGATATCCATAGCTTAGAATTTTAAAGTTTGATAAAGCCCTTTAATAAGCATGAATACTAAAAAAATACTATTTAGTCAGTCAGTAAGATTACCTTAAAATATAGGAAACATTATTTTTTCGTTACTCAAACAAAAAATTATGAGGGTTCAATTTTACCTAGTAGTGACGTCACAAGCTTTACTTAAACTTTATAGTTTGTTTTTGTTCTTTGTCAATTTTGTTCTTCATGCCTATTACAGCATATTGTTTACATGACCACAACAGAAGTAGGAATAAACTAATGTCAAATGAGTAATTTATGATATTGATATTACACAATATAAAAATAATAGTCGCCAGATTCCCATATATTAAAAAAGGAATATATATAAAAATACCAAACAAGTTTTACCCTCTTTATTGGACATTATAACACACAACAAATTAACAACACAGTTTCTTGATAATTTGATATAACTATTTCTGTTTGCTTGACCATTCACTCCAGCTTCCCAGGTAGGTTTTCGAGCTAAAAACAAATCATAATATTAGTTTTTTTTTTTTGTCAAAAGTATTCTAGTGATTAGGTATAGTAAAATCTGCCCGACTTTTACTTGTTTATCATCCACTGCTGAACATGGGCTTCCCTCTATACAGACATGGCAAGCCAGGGTCGTTGAGGCATATTGCCATAATCACCACGGCAATGTGGCAGGCAGATTGGCAGTAAGATGGGAGTATCTTTGAGCTGATAGATGCTGTTGCACATCCATCAGATGTATGTTCCTTAGTCGCCTCTTACAACACGCATAGGAAGACAAGGGGTGGTCTTTTGTAAGCTAAAAACTGACAAGTCTGAATATTAATTGTTCTTCTTTTTCTTGTTGTCGCTGGCACAACTGAATTTTAAATCCCGTTGGCTCAAAACTTAGCCACTTCCACGGCGTCATCAGTGGCAGCGCAGAGGTCACCTTGGCTGCATGTTTTGGCACACAGAGGGCAGGATAGGAGGTAGAGCATGGCTCGCGACATAGCTCCACAATCACACCCTACTGCCGTTCCGTCAAGGTAGCCCCACTTTACTAGGTTGGACTTACATCTTCCCACTTGTGTCCGGAGCCGGTTCAGGGACTTTCAACTAGACCACGGAAGGTTACATCCTGCAGGGAGATGCTCCTTTGGTGGTAGATAGTAAGAGAATGGTGGTAGTGAATATTTATTAAAAAAAATGTATAGGAATTACTGTTATGAAAATGTAATAGGTAGGTACTTACTTCGTGTAACCTAATTTTAAGGACTTGTCCAAAGCTTGAGAGGCGCGCTTTCCTGACTGACAATAGAAAATTAGCTCATCAGACGATGTAGGCTTGTTGCGCAGGTACTGCCGCTTAAATTCCTCCTCAGACATAGATGTCAAAGCATCCTGTACATTTCCCACTGTAAATGAGAATTTGTAATCAATATCATGTTATCATGCCACAGTATTATGATTACATATTTTCCTTTGATGATTGTGATATAGGTATAAGGTGCTTCCAATATACATGCCATCCCCTTAACAGTATAGTGTCATACATTCAATAGGTATATCTTTATAAATAAAAGGAAAGGACTAATTAGACTGATTCTTTTATTATTGTTTTTAAATATGAGAACAAGGTTTCTATGAAAGAAAATAATAGGTCTTTACCTATGAAATTGCCGTTATGTATGAAAAAAATTAAACGATTTTTTTTCATGTATTTTTTATTTGTATTAATCGAAGTAATCACCCATGTAATCAATGCATCATTGCCAACGCAGTGGCAGTTTATTGATGCCTTTCTTAAAGAAATCAGCTGGACGGGAGGGAACAAATTCTTCAAAGGCATTTTGTACTGCCTCTCGGTTATTGAATTTTTTTCCCGCCAAGAAGTTATCCAAATTCTGGAAAAAGTAGTAGTCTGTAGGCGCAAGGTCTGGTGAGTAGGGCGGATGACGGAGAGCTTCCAACCCCAGTTCTTGCAACTTGGAGACCGTCTGCTGTGCAGTATGAGGTCACGCGTTGTCGTGCAGGTGCAGCGGAGACGAGCGATTGACCAATGCTGGTTGGAGATGTGCCAGCTTCTCCATCATTGTGTTCAGTTCTTCACAGTACACATCTGCAGTAATTCTCACCCCGTTTGGTAAGAAGCTGTGATGAATCACACCGGCGCTAGACCACCAAACAGTGACCATCACTTTTCTAGGGGTAAGTTTTCGTTAACGGCGTTGTTTAGGTGCTGAACCAGGATCCAACCAACTTGTTGAGCGCTTGCGGTTATCAAACAGAATCCATTTTTCATCGCAGGTAACAATGCGGTTCAAAATTCCTTCATTTGTGTGTCTGTTGAGCAGTAGTCTTGCTTGTGTAGTTCGTGAACTAGTTCGTTCACGAACTACACAAGCAAGACTACTGCTCGATCGTAAGAGCGCTCCCAAAGATGAACTATGCGAACTAGTTCCCTCATTCCCCACTCCGAAGTTCGTCGTTAGTTCGTGCCGAATGATGAAGGTTGACGTTCGCTCGCTCACTGCTTACGCGCGTTTCGTTTCGTATACTAAAATATGAAAAAGGCGAAAAATATAAAGGATTACATTTTATAAATTTTTAATAATTCAGAGGTATTTGCTGTTTTTAGAGGTCCCATGCAGCAGGAGCAGTATTAAAACGAGCGACTGATGTGATCGGTCACGGATGGGTCTGATTCGAGCGGGGAACGGACGAACTAGTTCGTTTAGGAGCGGCGACCTTAACTGAGCTATCTCAGTTGCGAACTACTATGCCCAAGACTAGCAGTGCAAGGCACGTCTCGACGCGTACTTCGCGCTGGCGATCATTAAGTTCGTGGGGCACCCATTTGTCAAGCTTTTTTACATTACTGATGTGATCGGTCCCGGTTGGCTCTGATTCGAGCGGGGAACGGACGAACTAGAAGAACGAACTAGTTCGTTTAGGAGCGGCGACCTAAACTGAGCGATCTGAGTTGCGAACTACTATGCCCAAGACTATGAGCAGTGCAAGGCACGTCTCGACGCGTACTTCGCGCTGGCGATCATTGAGTTCGTGAGGCACCCATTTGTTAAGCACCTTGCAAATTTGACGCAAATGGATTAATATTGTTTTGACGCTAACGTCGAAAGCTGCTGCTGCTAATTCAGCCTTAGATTGTGTATGATGATAGCTTCCACAATCGCCTTTAATTCGTCATTGACGACCGTCTTCGGAGGACCGCGAGGTTCATTTTTCAGGTCGAAATTTCCAGAAAGGAAGCGAGCAAACCAATTACAGGTGGTGCGTTGGTTTGTAGTGTTAGCTCCGTAAACGTCGTTGATGTTGCGTGCCGCTTGTGCCGCGTTGCTGCCACGACGACGGTACTCATAATCCATAATTACTCGAATTTTTAACGTATCCATGATGACGAAAAAGATTGAAATGCGATGAAAATGTAACACTAATCAATAAACAAATGACTACCGATGGAAAAAAAAAAACTATGTTTTTAAAATAAAATTAATTTGAAATTAGAATTCTTAGCCAAACAAAAATTATTTTGATTTGAAATGGCCAGTACTGCAGAATGGCAATTTCATAGGTAAAGACCTAATATAAGAAAAAGTGTCATGTGAAGTGTCACAATTTTTGCAACTGAACTGAACTAGTGTATATTTTGAAAGCGTCCTTATAACTGATGATAAGAAGATTTAGCATAATATCATACATTACATTCTGTCATACAATAACATTAAACAAACACGAAATGATTAAAAATGATTGATAATACTTTACATGGAATATTAATGCTGGAAGGAATCTTGCCAGTACTGTTCACTTCTTCTGGGTTACGGACATCAATAATAACTTTCTCTGGTTCCTGAACTATCTTTAACATGTCATCATAGCTCAACACTCTTTTAGGGTCCACCATTTTTCTATAATCAATATCACTGTCACTGAAACCTTGAACAATTAATTTTGCAGTTGCTGCAGATCCTGCAAAAAATAAGAAATGGATCACCATTTATTTTAACAAATCTAGACACGCTGCAGTGTGTCAAGCCAAGTTCAACCAAAGGAACTGACTAGCCAGTGCCGAGTGTTATATTACACAAACTACTTGGTGCCACTTTTGACCCTTCTATAACTCAAAACCTCTTTATCGAAAACACATAAAACTATGCGTGTTTAATTATATCCTTAGGGACATGTAGAAGCTAAAATTTCATGAAACCAGCTCAATCGGTTATAAAGATATGAAGGTCAAAAAGTCGTAAATTTTAGCACTGACTGACTGACTGACTAACATATAGTACCTAAATCTAACCTACTTCCAGATGTCCAAGAAGGATGAAATTTGGAATCCAGCTCGGTAATTGTGTGTAAGCATAGGCAAAATTAAAAAAATAAGTGGTGTCCACATACAAAAATACAAAATATCCGCCCCTAAGACTACCCACTGACCCAGAACAGAAATAAATCTACATAAAAGCGCTCCCGAAACAAGTCGAGACGAGCAGGATACAGGCACTTACCAGTTGAATCAACTGCTTGCCTGATGACAAATAATAACAATAATATTCTGAAATTCCTGAAAATTCGGAAATTCCAAGCACGAATATTTAATTAACATTCAATTAGGATATTGTATGGCGACTACAGAAGCTATTCTTACAATATTATAACAATTATTTTCACATTGTACATACGCAACTCAATTTGAACGGCATTTAATGTCGAACTAATAACTGATCGTATCACAAACATTGTGTTGAAATAATTTTGTTTTCTGTGCTATCACAGTAACTAAATATTTCAAGCACGGTCACTGTACTCAACTGTACTAATGACAAATAAAGCACCTGAGTGGGGACCTGAAAATCTTGTTAGGAAAAGATTTATGGACTAAAGTTGCCTTAAAAATATATGTTTTTTTTATATCTTATAATATGTAGGTACCTTTTCTGATTTTATAGCCGTGGCAATTATTAAGTCTAGTAATTTTTTGAGTGATATGTTATTTCGCATTTTTTGACATCGATTTAATATGTATATTTATTTACACAAATATGTCATTTATGCATTTGACAGCTGATTCATGTGTCAAATGTCAATTACTGTCAAATGTCAATGGACTACCTACAGCTCCACTGACTTTTTTTAGGTAGGCTTCCGTACCCGAAGGGTAAAAACGGGACCCTGTTACCTCAGAATAAGTACTATTTCAGTGCCTGGTACCGCAGTAATGTAACTAGGCCGTGTCTTTGAAATAAATGCCTACAGTACTCAGAATTAGTCAGAATAAAGTGGTCGCGCAGTACGTAAACAAACATGCGATAGGGCTGTCCTATACCTATAGCACTTTAATCATATCTGCCTACTTTGAGATTTTTTTTAATTGTAATTGTTGATTATAATTAATGAATAGGCCATTTAATTGGTCTTATTTTTATACATATAATGCCTCGGTAAACAATACGTGGAAACGAGAATCACATTTTATATCATGGGAGTCGTGCGGTTTCGAAATCGGCCGTTCCTTGAGTTTTTGATGGCAAAGGAAAACCGATTTTACTTCTTTTTTTTATACACTCGGCGACACAAAAATCGCACCTCTTTAAAAATTCCCTTCAGTCATTTTAACCCTATTAATTTAAATTTCAGAATTAATCATAAGATTTTTGGAACGAAGATCCTTATAGTGCGTTGCGGAGGGCTACCCTAGCCGGAAAAAAATTTTTTATCTTTGGTATTGCCAACTATAATGACAATATTTACCTAGAAATTCGCGCCTGCCGCGACAACACCCATGGGAAGACATGGGGTGGTCTATTCTAAGCCGGGAACCACACGGGTACTTGTCAAACTCTTCTAATAACATCTCCATTCCGTCCTCTTGTAGGTACACCAACTAGACCGTTTTGGCCAACGACAGTCAAGCGTAAGCTGCCACTTATTAAAAAAAAAACTCATAATTTCTCAAGAATAAAATCTTGACGTGCATAATTTATGTTTTTTCTAATCATTTCACATTTCTACATATTCAGGCTAAAAAGACCAAAGGCTAAAGGGCACCATTATCAAATTGAAAAAAAGTGTTAAGGATGTGGGATGTTCTATTCGATTATAAATTAGACTTAATCGATTTACATTTGTTATGTTTCCGAGGATGTTTTTCACGGGTCCATAAGTCTGTTTAATATAAAAATAAAATTCGTTATAATTATAAAAAAGTCCTTCAATTTTTGACAAACATATCAAAATTATATCGATTCTCTAAATCTTTGTTGGTATTCTGTAGCCTTTCATAAAGTAATTATATAGTAAATCATTATTTTAAAAATTAAGAGTACAGTTATTGCTATTTATTATTAAAAATATTTAATTATGAAAAAAATGTACAGGCAAAGAATGATGCAGAGAGTGAGTTGTGATTAATTCACATCACATCACATTCAATAAAATTATTTAACTTTAAAATAGACTGAAATGTTGGTTCATAATAAAATAAAGTAAGAATTAATGTTATATATTTTTATTTTATAAAAATCCTCCAATAACCATATATATTTGCTAATCAATAAGTATAAATATATACATATATTTATATATATACCGTTGTATACACATTTTAATTTTTACAATTAAAGTTGTAGTTCTCATGGGGTTCAGTCTTATTAGTTGTGATGTGCAGTAAAACTATACCCTATTGAATAACCAATACAAAAATAATTTGTTTCATGTCCTATAATAAAATGAGAAGAATTTAGCTTACTATGAGTATTATTTAAATGGGATAATAAAAATCAAATTTTTAAATAACACAAATTCACATTGGTGGAATGGCAATATAAACATATTGAAAAAATCAATTATTTTTAATGTATTATGGCAAAAGTTATAAATATTTTATGTACCTTAACTAAACTTTACCCTGAAATTTAAGAACTGGAATTTTATTCAATAGTAATAAAAAGTTACCCTTCTTACTTCTACCCTTGTTCCTTCATTCATTATGGTTGTTGTGTATTTACATTTAAATTGTGCAATTTATTTTATGTGTTCATATTTTAATATTTCATCTTAATTCTAATTCTTAGCAATCTTCTCAAAATATTTCTTCTTTTCATCAGGGTTGGGTATTATCTGTAAATGTAGATAAGAAAAAAATATAAATTAACACATTTCATAGATAATTTTCAATTGAACTTTTATCAGTAAGTTATCATTTTAATTACTATTTCTTATCATAAATATATAACTTACCGTATCTTGACCTGGTTTCCAGCCTGCTGGACAAACTTCACCATGACTATCAGTGTATTGGAATGCTTGTACTAGCCTTAAAGTCTCATCAACTGATCTTCCCACGGGTAAATCATTCATAGTAATCTGTCTTAGGACACCTTTGTCATCAATTATGAACAATCCTCTTAGAGTGTGCCCTACATCCTCAAGGTACACACCATAATCTTTGGCAATAGAATGAGTTAAGTCACTCAGAAGTGGGATATTTATTTTGCCAAGTCCTCCTTCTTTGCGAGGTGTATTGATCCAAGCCAAATGTGTGAAGTGAGAATCTACTGAGCATGCCACAACATCTGTATTAATCTTCTTGAATTCTTCAATTCTTTCGGAAAATGCCAAAATTTCAGTGGGGCAAACAAAGGTGCTAAAAAAATAAAATGCTATTAGTATATTTCTGAGTAATGGTCGGAATATAATGTAAAACATGAAAAGATTAATTATGCATTATTTGATAAAAAGGATTACATCCTAATCTTTTCATACAAACTAGTATCAATAAATAGTATCTAACATTATATAAAGGTCATGTACAAAAGTTCTGTTTTATTAATGAATCAATATTTTGAGTATTAATATTAATAAAATTGTTTGACTTACAAATCTAACGGATAGAAGAAAAATACTAAATATTTTCCTTTGAAGCTAGACAAAGAAAGCTGTTTTATTTCTCCATTGATAACAGCAGTAGCTTCCCATTCCGGTGCCGGTTTTGATACTAAAAAAAGTAAAATAAATTAGATTAATGAATTAAACCGTCTCATTTTAAATTGAAACAATATTCATTCAATCGATTCGAGATATATACTTACTCATAGCTTTAGTAAATTGTAAGTTATGATCAACCCTTCGTGCATCGCCGGGAAAAACATTACCACTACCATAAGAGTAACAAGAACCGCCTTCAAACAACGAAGATTTGCAAGAATTACTTAAACTTATCACAAGGATAATTGAAACTATGTATTTCATTGTAACACTTAGTTTTATTAAATATAATTAAGTCACTTTTATCAAAACCTCCCACTATTATACCGATTTTGATAGTAGAAACAACACATGCAACACACACAACAACATTAAATCCGTAAATGCCAACACGTAAGCAAATTAGCAAATAAAAGCTACGTTCCGTTTTACATTGTTCTACTTTGTTTTATATTTTGAACCGGTGGTACTTTGTATATTTTAGAAAAAATATATGCTACATATATTATTTTTGTTTTTGCGAATCAATATGAAAACAGTAAGAAATAAATTTCTATTAATTCCTTACACGTTTATCACTCAGTAGATTTTAGAATCGATTATTTCAACAAAATAGTCGATGCTAGATGATAGTCACAACACTATTAATTATGCGCTTCGTTTCGTTCGCGTTTCAGCGAATCGTATAATTTTTCTGTTTTTGTGTTTTCAATGTAATTTATAATAGAAAAATGATTTTATTACCAGTTTTAAGTTTTATTTTTTGAATTTGACAAGTTTTAAGTCCATCGCATCGTGTTGCGGTAAGTTTGGAAGTTTACTTGGGATAACATTTCGTCGTTCATTATGGCGGTCTCATAAGTTCGATTCGATGCTAGATGTAAATAATTTCGTCATAACCACAAAGCTTAAAGACAGCGTAGTGTTTGGTGTAAATAACTTGTATCCTGTGGATTTTAGATGGACGTACAGGACGATAATGTTTTGGACGTTGATTTGCTTGCTGACGATGGATCCGAAGAGGAAGGCGAAGCCCCGCCATCGTCAGGTAAGAGGAACTGCAATGAAAGACATTGAAATTATAGTTGTTTGCCAATAATTTCTATACAACCACAGTATAATGTCAACAAGCAATTCTTTGGTAATGTAACCTATTTATAAGTTTGTTTCCAATAAATGGAACACTTAAATGGTGTTTCACATTTTCCACTAAATCATAACGCGTTTTCATTATCATGGAAATTATGTGTCAATCTACAACTCTATAGTGAAATTTTGATTAAAATAATGTTAATTTTGCTTTTTATTGCAATAGTTTTTCTATGTTCATAGTGCAGTGACTTAAAAAAGCACTCTTGACTTATGTCTTAACTCCAGTTTGCTAAACTACATACTAAACCTCAATATATTATTATAATAATAATCTTTTTATCTTAAGAAAAATGTAAATAAATTAGCTTACAGATTTAATAACTTATTAAAATGTATAGTGGTATTTTGTAACAAAGTACTATTTGCATTTTATTTTTAATTATCTTCGTTCATTTATATAAATAACAAAATTTTTAGACTTCTATACAGGGCCTGGTTCCACCCCCACATCATGTGCCTCATCACCCCGAGGAGAAGAGCCTGCCTCTCCCCATGGAGGGGTGGTCCACCACTCATTCTTCCCCACCCAAGGTTACACCCGGCCATTCTTTACATCTGGCCGCAGAGGACCAGGAAGACCACGAAAGGAAGGTCCTAAGCTTGTGCGTGAGGGAAAGATTGTCCGAAGGTTTGTAATAGTCCTTTTCTATGTAGCTAGTGAACTTTGTACCCTCCTAAATATGTTTTAGAACTTTTCCAAATGCTATTATGCTTAAATTAAATGGCAATACCCATCAGGTTGGATAAGATATGGAGACTGATAGCTTCTGATATAAAGCAACAGATATTTATTAAATAACATTACCATAAAACCAACTATGAACTGCCAATGAAATGAGATTTAAATGTTAATGTGCATATAAGAAGATGTTATGCATATATTACATCAATGCTGCAATAAAAACAGAAAACCTTTTAAAAATCCTATTGGAAATAACTTTTAATCATCTTTATTGTTTTTATCATGTAATAAGTTTTATTTTATGACTGACATGACTACTGGCAGTAACCTAAAATGTTTATTCCTTTGAAAATAATATAAATAGATATTAATATTCATTGGAAATTCAAGGTAACTTTATTCCTTTTGTATTGCAAATTTTCAATGGGTGTGCATTTTTTTACATAACTTTTTAAGTCCTCTTATCTGTAGACTAAAAATATTTCTCATAAAATTTAACATCATATTGTTAAAAAATATGTTATACTAAGGCTGACCCCACAGTAGGCCTGTGTTCTTTGAGCATGTGTTACTTGCAGACATTGGCTGTGGTAGAGGGTCATGGGGACTGGGGCTATGCAATTGCTTTGTTTGTGTCGTTTACATGCTTGAGGAACACTCATGCCCAATGTATGGTCAGCCTAATGATATAGGAACACATAATAAGAATTTATATTATTTAATTTTTATGTGAGTATTAATTATTAGATTTTTATGGGAATTTTGATGTAGACTGTATGAAACATTAATTATACATACACACTGATATCTTATGTAAGTTTTTTTTTATATTGTAAAATTCTTGATATAGGTGACAGGTAAATATAGATTTGCACAGGGGAAAAATTGATAATGTTTTCAATTTTAGCAAATTGGCAAAAACATGCAAATTCAATGAACCATTGGATGCAATTTAAGATAAAAAAATTTAATATAAAATAAATTAAGCATTTTAATGTAATTTTTTATTTTCATTAGATATAGAGGTGGAGCTGGGTCGGTGAGAGGTGCTAAGAGACATCGTGGAAGTCGCGACGATTCTTTGGAAGACATGATGGATGAAGATGACTTTCCTATTCCGCCCATTCCTGAAGAACCACCTTATATGCCAGAAAAATGGTTAGTATTTATAATCTTGCATGGAATAATGAAGAGGCTGTAACCCAATGGCTAGGGGCGTTGGACTTGCATGCATTTGGTGAACCCACTTGTACCACAAACATTTTAGCTTCAGGCCTAACAAGAATATTACTAGTGTGTAAAAAAACTGTACTTCGCGATTTTGTCACTGTACATGATGTATCAAATAAATTTTAATAACATTCAAACAGGCCAGGCAAAGTCTGCGCGCTATGTAATTTGGGCGAGCGTAGTCAACTGGGACAGGGAGAGATGCGTCAGATTATGTGCAAGCTAAATGAGGGCGATGGCAGTACCACTCCCGGGGTCTCCAACTCTGGGGGCGCCACTCCCACTAACGCGGCGACTCCGACGAGCACCCCCAGCACACCCCTGACCCCCGGCCTGGTGTCGCCGCCGCCGGAGCTGGTAGATCCAAACCAACATCCCTTGGCGATGCCGCTGAGCAGGAGGCAGAAGGCATTCAATAAGTGCAAGTGAGTATGCACTGATTCTATGAAAATAGTATTAAATATTTGTTCTGGTAATTTTAATATAGACTTAATAATTTTTCTAGGAAAATATATTATGTTTAAAATTTGAGAATTATCTTAAATTCCTTATTAATACTCGAGTTTCAAAATAATTGGACACATTTACTCTTCAATAATATTAAAAGCAATCCTCTGATCTCTTATCTATAAATTGAGATCTTAATATATTTTAATTTTTTGTCAGTTTTCCTCCTTTATGAATCACTTTGATTGAATTTGTGAAGTGTGTCATAAGTACATTTTAATTTTGTATGAATCTATAATAATATTATTTAGAGGAAAGATATGTTTGTTTTGCAATGAATAGACTCCAAACTGCTGGATCAATAAGAAAAATTCTTTCAACATTAGGAAGCTTAGCTACTTTATCTGTATCATTGGCTATATTTAACTATGAATATTATAATCTAAATGAATACTAATTTCTATCACAGAACTCCGCTTTACAACATGGAACACACTGATGAACTGTCCATCATAGGACATGTGGAAAGCTTGGAGTTATCAGGAGTGGTATCATCTGGAGCTTTGTACATTCACCGTTGCTGCTTGGAGTTCAGTCCACCGTTCCAAGACCAGGTAGCTGTAGCCTCCAACTCTGAGGAAGACAAAGAACAGCTGGAAGAAGCAAGGGTGAAAGGAATTGTATCAGCAGCTGTGGCGAGGAAATGTGCCTTCTGCACCAGACATGGTGCTAGCATACCTTGTAAAGTAAGTGGGCAAATAATATTACTAAGATTTTACTTTCAAATGGCCAGCTAAATGAATAGCCTTTTATTGTTATTCAGTGTAATATTTAATTTAATATAATACAATACTTTTGTTTTGTTTCAGATGAGTTGCAGTAAATATTTTCACTTACCCTGCATCCTCGCTTCTGGAGGGTTTATGGATTTTCACTCTAAGTTCTCTTTTTGTAAAGATCACCTATATCAAGTGCCTCTAATTTGTAAGTTTTTTTTTATTCCTTTTTGTAAAGCTTAATCTAATCATAGCTAAAAATACTATAAATAATCTCATAGATTTTTCTGTATATGTTTAATTATATTGTTATATTTCCCAGGTACTGCTGACATAGACTGTAGAACTTGTAGAACTATCGGTGACATCGCGAACCTCATGACTTGCGTCACTTGCGGTGGTCACTACCACGGTACTTGCGTCGGCTTGGCTCAACTACCCGGTATGTGTCAAATTGTTCACCAACTGTAATTAATTAGTCAAAAAAGCAATTTTTTTTCTTTGCAGTTTTTTTGTGTGTGTTTTAGTTCCTTAAAAATGTAGGTCAATCAATAGAAATATGTTGTGATTATTCCATGTTTTTTATTACAATACTTATTTTCATAAGCATTACACATAATATAAAACAAAGTCGCTTCCCGATGTCTGTCTGTACCTATGTATGCTTAGATATTTAAAACTACGCAACGGATTTTGATGATGTTTTTTTAGTAGATAGAGTGATTCACGAGGAAGCTTTATAATTATGTATAAT
Source organism: Nycteola revayana (assembly GCA_947037095.2). Classification (NCBI taxonomy): domain Eukaryota; kingdom Metazoa; phylum Arthropoda; class Insecta; order Lepidoptera; family Nolidae; genus Nycteola; species Nycteola revayana. Next base: position 16,515,590 of record OX344849.2, on the reverse strand, counting down.
ACATCAGCATTACACTCCTGCGAAGATAAAAACATAAAAGAACATAAAAAAAATAATCATCCAAAATGTTCAAGTCTTTTAAGCATGAATTTGGATAATGACGAGTCTTGTTAGAAGCTCCTATTTGTATTGATACAACTATAAACAATTTTTCACTTCCATAATAATTTAATTTTAATCATGGCGGAAAATTACGAGTATTATCCACATTTCCGATCCCTTTTTTAGGGTTCCGTAGCCAAATGGCAAAAAACGGAACCCTTATAGATTCGTCATGTCTGTCTGTCTGTCTGTCTGTCTGTCTGTCTGTCCGTCCGTATGTCACAGCCACTTTTTTCCGAAACTATACCAACTATAATGTTGAAACTTGGCAAGTAGATGTATGTTGTGAACCGCATTAAGATTTTCACACAAAAATAGAAAAAAACAATGAATTTTGGGGTTCCCCATACATAGAACTGAAACTCAAAAAATTTTTTTTCATCGATCCCATACGTCTGGGGTATCTATGAATAGGTCTTCAAAAATGATGTTGAGGTTTCTGATGTAATTTTTTTCTAAACTGAATAGTTTGCGCGAGAGACACTTCCAAAGTGGTAAAATGTGTGTCCCCCCCCTATAACTTCTAAAATAAGAGAATGATAAATCTAAAAAAATATATGATGTACATTACCATGTAAACTTCCACCGAAAATTGGTTTGAACGAGATCTTGTAAGTAGTTTTTTTTTAATACGTCAAAAATCGTAAACCGCAATTTAGCTTTTATTCAATCAACTCGAATATAAAAATATAAAATAACATTTCATTTCATAAACATACGCTTTTTTATTTATTCTTGATATCAAAAATAGGTACGCACTTGTAACTGAAACGGAACCCTTCGTGCGCGAGTCCGACTCGCACTTGGCCGGTTTTTTGGTATTTCTTTCATTTATGTTTATTTGTTGTACCTCATCAGCGTTCTGAGATCTCTGCCTAGCAGCATAAATTTAAAATAGTTTTTAAGTTAGCTTAAGTAATAGCTTAAATATGTTTAGTTTATGTATGCATTATATAATAAAACTTAGTTTCACTCTGGATAAATACTAAAGTTTATTGCAATAAAAATATTTCTTTCTCCACATCAAGGTGTTCGATCCGGTTGGTCATGTCGGTCGTGTCGCGTGTGTCAAGTGTGTCGCGGCGAGGCTGGTGTGCCGAGTCTAACGCCTGGCTCCGACACCAGGGCCGTGACCTGTGAACATTGCGATAAGGTTTACCATGCAACGTGTCTCAGACCTGTGATGGCCACCGTGCCTAAGTATGGCTGGAAGTGTAAGGTGAGTTACACATTCGACAACTATTATAGTTGCAATCTGTTATTTTTGTTGTGATTTTTATTATTGATAAATATTCCTATTCTAAATATTTGAGAACTATATATCGAACCCTTTTGGTTACTGTTTTATTTTGAGTTAGACAAAAAAAAATGTTTGGGTGATTTTTTATTACGGGAGCCGTCCTGAGCAGTGATCCATTAAATAAGGCTGGAGTTGTGCTCATCTTTATGCCTGGTGTAGAAGCAAAAGCCTCGTGGCTGACCAGATAAATGCCTAAAAAACTAAACATTCGTCGCTTAATTAGTTTTTCAACAATTTAATAAGGCTGGGGCTGGGCATAAAGGAAAATGGGGTCATTTGCCTTTATATGCCTGGTGAAGTAACAGAAATATGGCCTATTTGTTGACCTAGATGTTGATTTATGTATATATGGATAAACAAAAACACATATGCGTTACCAATGAAACACGCCACGACAACGCGCGACGGGACCCGGTCGCTTAACATTAGAAAGGATTTGTCTTACGAACACACCTTTAAATTTAAAAGTCTAAGTGGTGTAACTTTGTGGTGGTGCAGTGCTGCCGCGTGTGCTCGGACTGCGGGTCCCGCTCGCCGGGCGCGGGCCCGTCGTCGCGCTGGCACGCGCACTACACGGTGTGCGACTCGTGCTACCAGCAGCGCAACAAGGGCTCGTGCTGCCCGCTGTGCCGCCGCGCCTACCGCGCCGCCGCCTACCGCGACATGATCCGCTGCACGCTCTGCAAGAGGTATGAGTACATTGTTGACACTACACGGTGTGCGACTCGTGCTACCAGCAGCGCAACAAGGGCTCGTGCTGCCCGCTGTGCCGCCGCGCCTACCGCGCCGCCGCCTACCGCGACATGATCCGCTGCACGCTCTGCAAGAGGTATGAGTACATTGTTGACACTACACGGTGTGCGACTCGTGCTACCAGCAGCGCAACAAGGGCTCGTGCTGCCCGCTGTGCCGCCGCGCCTACCGCGCCGCCGCCTACCGCGACATGATCCGCTGCACGCTCTGCAAGAGGTATGAGTACATTGTTGACACTACACGGTGTGCGACTCGTGCTACCAGCAGCGCAACAAGGGCTCGTGCTGCCCGCTGTGCCGCCGCGCCTACCGCGCCGCCGCCTACCGCGACATGATCCGCTGCACGCTCTGCAAGAGGTATGAGTACATTGTTGACACTACACGGTGTGCGACTCGTGCTACCAGCAGCGCAACAAGGGCTCGTGCTGCCCGCTGTGCCGCCGCGCCTACCGCGCCGCCGCCTACCGCGACATGATCCGCTGCACGCTCTGCAAGAGGTATGAGTACATTGTTGACACTACACGGTGTGCGACTCGTGCTACCAGCAGCGCAACAAGGGCTCGTGCTGCCCGCTGTGCCGCCGCGCCTACCGCGCCGCCGCCTACCGCGACATGATCCGCTGCACGCTCTGCAAGAGGTATGAGTACATTGTTGACACTACACGGTGTGCGACTCGTGCTACCAGCAGCGCAACAAGGGCTCGTGCTGCCCGCTGTGCCGCCGCGCCTACCGCGCCGCCGCCTACCGCGACATGATCCGCTGCACGCTCTGCAAGAGGTATGAGTACATTGTTGACACTACACGGTGTGCGACTCGTGCTACCAGCAGCGCAACAAGGGCTCGTGCTGCCGGCTGTGCCGCCGCGCCTACCGCGCCGCCGCCTACCGCGACATGATCCGCTGCACGCTCTGCAAGAGGTATGAGTACATTGTTGACACTACACGGTGTGCGACTCGTGCTACCAGCAGCGCAACAAGGGCTCGTGCTGCCCGCTGTGCCGCCGCGCCTACCGCGCCGCCGCCTACCGCGACATGATCCGCTGCACGCTCTGCAAGAGGTATGAGTACATTGTTGACACTACACGGTGTGCGACTCGTGCTACCAGCAGCGCAACAAGGGCTCGTGCTGCCCGCTGTGCCGCCGCGCCTACCGCGCCGCCGCCTACCGCGACATGATCCGCTGCACGCTCTGCAAGAGGTATGAGTACATTGTTGACACTACACGGTGTGCGACTCGTGCTACCAGCAGCGCAACAAGGGCTCGTGCTGCCCGCTGTGCCGCCGCGCCTACCGCGCCGCCGCCTACCGCGACATGATCCGCTGCACGCTCTGCAAGAGGTATGAGTACATTGTTGACACTACACGGTGTGCGACTCGTGCTACCAGCAGCGCAACAAGGGCTCGTGCTGCCCGCTGTGCCGCCGCGCCTACCGCGCCGCCGCCTACCGCGACATGATCCGCTGCACGCTCTGCAAGAGGTATGAGTACATTGTTGACACTACACGGTGTGCGACTCGTGCTACCAGCAGCGCAACAAGGGCTCGTGCTGCCCGCTGTGCCGCCGCGCCTACCGCGCCGCCGCCTACCGCGACATGATCCGCTGCACGCTCTGCAAGAGGTATGAGTACATTGTTGACACTACACGGTGTGCGACTCGTGCTACCAGCAGCGCAACAAGGGCTCGTGCTGCCCGCTGTGCCGCCGCGCCTACCGCGCCGCCGCCTACCGCGACATGATCCGCTGCACGCTCTGCAAGAGGTATGAGTACATTGTTGACACTACACGGTGTGCGACTCGTGCTACCAGCAGCGCAACAAGGGCTCGTGCTGCCCGCTGTGCCGCCGCGCCTACCGCGCCGCCGCCTACCGCGACATGATCCGCTGCACGCTCTGCAAGAGGTATGAGTACATTGTTGACACTACACGGTGTGCGACTCGTGCTACCAGCAGCGCAACAAGGGCTCGTGCTGCCCGCTGTGCCGCCGCGCCTACCGCGCCGCCGCCTACCGCGACATGATCCGCTGCACGCTCTGCAAGAGGTATGAGTACATTGTTGACACTACACGGTGTGCGACTCGTGCTACCAGCAGCGCAACAAGGGCTCGTGCTGCCCGCTGTGCCGCCGCGCCTACCGCGCCGCCGCCTACCGCGACATGATCCGCTGCACGCTCTGCAAGAGGTATGAGTACATTGTTGACACTACACGGTGTGCGACTCGTGCTACCAGCAGCGCAACAAGGGCTCGTGCTGCCCGCTGTGCCGCCGCGCCTACCGCGCCGCCGCCTACCGCGACATGATCCGCTGCACGCTCTGCAAGAGGTATGAGTACATTGTTGACACTACACGGTGTGCGACTCGTGCTACCAGCAGCGCAACAAGGGCTCGTGCTGCCAATGATTACATTGTTGAAAAAGAAATAACAGGATTTTGTTCGATGTTTCTTTGTTCTACTTTATTAGATAGATTAGATTCATTTATTTGCCCGAAATATGGTATTTTACAGATTTTATCACATTTTACAGATTTTATCACGTATATTTGGATTAATATCTACTATTACGGTCAACCTCATCGTACCATCGTACCAAGCGGTGCATATTGTGTATTAAAAATTAACAGTACAATTTACACATTTCACATCTTGCCTGTATATTGCCATTTTGTAATGTTCTATCCTTGTGATAAGTGTTGATCATAATGGGCATGAAGACTAGAAAAATCTATTTAATCCGTCAGTTAGATTACCAATAAATTTTGGACAAGTATTTCGTTTATAGTTACTCAAAAAAAACCCACACAAGTCCGTCTCCTGGACTTCTTAATAGTTTGTTTTTGCTCTGTATCTTTGCCAATTTTTATTGATTTGATAAATAAAAAACTACGCGTCCAATATTTTTTAGTAATATAACTGACGGAGTAAATATTTTTTTTAGTCTTCATGCCTTTTATGGTAGAATGGCGTCATTGTATTTTCTTAATGTTTCACTTATCGAACCGATTGCAGAATAAGACCTTATAAATGTTAATTTTATCGTTTTATTGATACCTTTTTTTTGTTAGGTATGTGCACGGAATGTGTGATCCGGATGCGGAGCCGCAACATTATCGACAAAGGAAAGACCAAAACCCTTCCTACGAATACAACTGTCCAATATGCAAGTCTCAGATGCAATTGACTGGCTCAAAATCTGGATGTAAGCGTTTAATATTTATTATAATTGTTTAAAATATCAGTCCATCAGTCCATGTTCTATATGGCACTAAAATTTTTTTCGCTTGTTAGCTTTCGACGAGGACAATGTAGCATCAACGTCGCAAGACTCGTCGTTTGGAGATGAGAATTCACAACAAGAACAGGATCCACTTGCTATAGCTGAACCAAAGGTAACATATGTTTTCTGTTCTCAAAGTTACAGCACATTCGAAACATAAAGAGGTGAAAAAAAGACTACTACAAATCTTTATTTTTTTCAGCCGGATGTTGGCCTTGGAAAGGGCAAACCATTCTCAGTATCTTCCAAAGTGGCTAAAAAGAAAATGGGTGGTTACAAACTGAAGGGCGGGTTCCCTCCGGTAGGCAAACTGGGCTTCCAAAAACGTCAGAGATCAGTGTTGGAGTTTGGAAGGAAAAGAGGGTCTAAACCTAAGATGAGAGGTGTGTTCGGAGTTCCGGGGTTGGGTTTGCAAAGACCTCAGGCACCTGATAACAAAGTTTCAGAAGATGATCCAGGTAATCTTTTTTTTCACATAATTGTCCTATTCAAATATAGCTGTCCCGTGCGGTTCTTAAAATGTCAGTATTAGATAACGTGGTTATGTAATGGTGAAAGATTTTTTTTAAATCGGATCATTCGAACTGGATGTTCTGGATGACATCCGAACTCGCAAACAATATCTTTATAATATTACACTTGAGAGCAATAAAATCGCACACGTTGACTTTTTGTTGTTAAAGCAGTTTTTTTCATGAATGTGAATACATATTAAAATAAAACTTACACTATTTGAATGTTTACTTCAGTACCTTTCTAATGATATCAAATACAGTGTAAAAAAAGTACCCATAGGGAGTTTTAGGGCACAAAACCCAACATACCCAATTTAGCTTAAGAAAGAATAAAAATAAAACTCAAAATGCTTGATCAAATTGTTTTTTAATAAGGTGTATTCCCTCCCCTAGCCTTGATTACAGCTCTTAATCGGTTTTTCATGGACCGTATTAATTTCACCATGAAATCTTGTGGTATGGCGTTCCACTCCTCTTCAATGGCAAGTTGAAGCTCTTGGAGGCGCGTAGGAGCAGGGCTTCTTGCTCGAACTCTTCTTTTTAGCTCATCCCAGACATGCTCAATCGGATTGAGATCAGGACTACGAGCTGGCCACTCCATCGCGGTGATTCCAACGTCTTCCATGTAGTCGCAAACTGTTCTAGCGACATGCGGTCTGGCGTTGTCGCATTAAGAGAAAATCTTCTCCCATAAGCCACGCAAGCGGCCTCACATGTTCTTCGAGCACTTCTTCGACGTATCATGCAGCCGTCAAACTTCTCGATCTCGGGCCGGTATTCGCCGTAGTGATGAATACAATGTCAGTTTTAGTGTCCAACATTATGCCACCCCAAAACATACACGATCCACCTCCAAAAGCCACACGTTCGCTTATGCAGCATTGTGAAAATCGCTCTGATGACCTTCTGTAGACCCTAGAGCGTCCATCATGACCATGTAAAGTCATTCTGCACTCATCAGAGAACATAACAGCCCGCCATTGGTCATACGTCCAATTTAAATGTTCCCTAGCAAATTGTAGCCGGGCTTGTCGGTGAGCTGTGGTCAATTTGGGACCATTTGCTGGGCGATGTGAAGTCATTCCTGCTTCACCTAGTCTTCTTCGAACTGTCCACCGACTTATACTGACATTGCGAACTTCTCGAAGCTGTTGTCCCAGTTGAACCGCGTTCAGTTGCCGATTTCTCAAAGACCTTGTCACAAGAAAGCGGTCATCACGCTCTGATGTTGTGCGTCGCCGGCCAGATCCTGGTCGCCGAATGTAGCCACCGGTCTCTTGGAACCTCTGGTATACACGACGAACAGAGTAGCGGCTCAAATTTAGCCGTCGAGCAACTTCACTTTGGTTATGGCCTGCTTCGAGCAAGGCAATAACTTGAGCGGCTTCTGCGGGCGTGGTATCCATATTTTTCCAGTAAATCCGTATGCTTCCAGTAGAGATGTTATCACGTTGACCTTCGGTATGCAACTGATTAAAAATTCCAATAAACCGACCTTTTAATACCTGCGGCTAAGGGTGCAAGTAGTTGTGCAAGTAGTTGACAACGCAAACGCGTGAATTTGGGGAATTCGGTGTACGGTCGGTTTTTGTAAGTTACGTAAAGGTCAATGATTTTAATTTTATGTTTTTGTAAAGCTAAGCTTGTATGCTTTAATTTTGTCTAATGATTTTTACTCAATATCTTTAGATTTTAGAAAACAATCAGTAATAAACCAAATTACAAGGGGTGTGCGATTTTATTGCTCTCAAGTGTAGTATAGATGAATAATTGAGTCGTCAAGCATCTGCGTACGAACGTCTAACGCCAGGCCGTACAAAACATTTTTTGATTTAAACATTGACAAGAATCGTTTACCTAAGAAAAATTATGCTTTTTTTATTTAAACCATAATACTACATTAATATGATTCTTTACATGAACGAAGTTTTATCATTACTTCATATTCCATTTAATCGAGGTTTAAATAGGGATTTATTCATGACGCGTATTTGTGTCACGGGCCTGGCGGGAGGTGTTTGAACGTGACGCATACATGTCGTCACGGGCCTGGAATGGGTTAATGTTTTATTTTACTACTGCAAAAAGAGAAGCGTCAGAACAATATATTAATAATTTATTACGTTATTTTCTAGGAGTGGAGAATAAATTAGTATTGTGTTCAAGTAAAGATAAGTTCGTACTGACTCAAGATCTATGTGTGATGTGCGGCGCCATTGGGACGGACTCTGAAGGGTGTCTAATTGCGTGCGCGCAGTGCGGACAGACATATCACCCCTATTGTGTTAATATTAAGGTAGGTTTTAGTTTATATTTATAAAGTGGAGTTATTTTAGTTAAGTGATTATTATTGTAGAACAGCAACCAGAATAGCGTCAAGAATATTTTTTGTTTTTTTTTATCAAATTGTTAAATAAAATTGAAATTTAGAAACCAAAAATACCAGTGATTCTTAATCATATATTCATGTTATTATTTTAAATGTATGCATTATCATGTAAAAGTTGTATGCCATTAGTTTTTTTTTTGTTGACTTTTATTTTCTACAAGAAGTTTTACACTCCATCATTTACATTCACAGAATTAGATTTCTTATCGATTTAGATCGTACCGATTTGTTGGTAAATTGTCAGTTCTCAATATTATAATACATTTACAATTACACTTGGTTCCAATTCCCCCAAGCATGGCAACTATAGATTAACTTTCATAGTATATTCGATCATAAACGATTGTAATAGCATAATATGAAACTCAGTACGCTGATTCGGTATCGCGGTCCGGCAGGTGTCGCAAGTGATAGTGACGCTGGGCTGGCGCTGCCTGGACTGCACGGTGTGCGAGGGCTGCGGCGCGCGCGGCGACGAGACGCTGCTGCTGCTGTGCGACGACTGCGACACCACGTGGCACACGTACTGCGCGCGCCCCACGCTCAGCGACGTGCCGCCCGGCGCCTGGCGCTGCGAGCGCTGCAGGCGGTGCCTCACGTGCGGCACGCGTGACACGCTCGCCTGGTGCGACAACTACACCGGTGAGACACACCAGCTACATTATATCGTATTACACCACGTGGCACACGTACTGCGCGCGCCCCACGCTCAGCGACGTGCCGCCCGGCGCCTGGCGCTGCGAGCGCTGCAGGCGGTGCCTCACGTGCGGCACGCGTGACACGCTCGCCTGGTGCGACAACTACACCGGTGAGACACACCAGCTACATTATATCGTATTACACCACGTGGCACACGTACTGCGCGCGCCCCACGCTCAGCGACGTGCCGCCCGGCGCCTGGCGCTGCGAGCGCTGCAGGCGGTGCCTCACGTGCGGCACGCGTGACACGCTCGCCTGGTGCGACAACTACACCGGTGAGACACACCAGCTACATTATATCGTATTACACCACGTGGCACACGTACTGCGCGCGCCCCACGCTCAGCGACGTGCCGCCCGGCGCCTGGCGCTGCGAGCGCTGCAGGCGGTGCCTCACGTGCGGCACGCGTGACACGCTCGCCTGGTGCGACAACTACACCGGTGAGACACACCAGCTACATTATATCGTATTACACCACGTGGCACACGTACTGCGCGCGCCCCACGCTCAGCGACGTGCCGCCCGGCGCCTGGCGCTGCGAGCGCTGCAGGCGGTGCCTCACGTGCGGCACGCGTGACACGCTCGCCTGGTGCGACAACTACACCGGTGAGACACACCAGCTACATTATATCGTATTACACCACGTGGCACACGTACTGCGCGCGCCCCACGCTCAGCGACGTGCCGCCCGGCGCCTGGCGCTGCGAGCGCTGCAGGCGGTGCCTCACGTGCGGCACGCGTGACACGCTCGCCTGGTGCGACAACTACACCGGTGAGACACACCAGCTACATTATATCGTATTACACCACGTGGCACACGTACTGCGCGCGCCCCACGCTCAGCGACGTGCCGCCCGGCGCCTGGCGCTGCGAGCGCTGCAGGCGGTGCCTCACGTGCGGCACGCGTGACACGCTCGCCTGGTGCGACAACTACACCGGTGAGACACACCAGCTACATTATATCGTATTACACCACGTGGCACACGTACTGCGCGCGCCCCACGCTCAGCGACGTGCCGCCCGGCGCCTGGCGCTGCGAGCGCTGCAGGCGGTGCCTCACGTGCGGCACGCGTGACACGCTCGCCTGGTGCGACAACTACACCGGTGAGACACACCAGCTACATTATATCGTATTACACCACGTGGCACACGTACTGCGCGCGCCCCACGCTCAGCGACGTGCCGCCCGGCGCCTGGCGCTGCGAGCGCTGCAGGCGGTGCCTCACGTGCGGCACGCGTGACACGCTCGCCTGGTGCGACAACTACACCGGTGAGACACACCAGCTACATTATATCGTATTACACCACGTGGCACACGTACTGCGCGCGCCCCACGCTCAGCGACGTGCCGCCCGGCGCCTGGCGCTGCGAGCGCTGCAGGCGGTGCCTCACGTGCGGCACGCGTGACACGCTCGCCTGGTGCGACAACTACACCGGTGAGACACACCAGCTACATTATATCGTATTACACCACGTGGCACACGTACTGCGCGCGCCCCACGCTCAGCGACGTGCCGCCCGGCGCCTGGCGCTGCGAGCGCTGCAGGCGGTGCCTCACGTGCGGCACGCGTGACACGCTCGCCTGGTGCGACAACTACACCGGTGAGACACACCAGCTACATTATATCGTATTACACCACGTGGCACACGTACTGCGCGCGCCCCACGCTCAGCGACGTGCCGCCCGGCGCCTGGCGCTGCGAGCGCTGCAGGCGGTGCCTCACGTGCGGCACGCGTGACACGCTCGCCTGGTGCGACAACTACACCGGTGAGACACACCAGCTACATTATATCGTATTACACCACGTGGCACACGTACTGCGCGCGCCCCACGCTCAGCGACGTGCCGCCCGGCGCCTGGCGCTGCGAGCGCTGCAGGCGGTGCCTCACGTGCGGCACGCGTGACACGCTCGCCTGGTGCGACAACTACACCGGTGAGACACACCAGCTACATTATATCGTATTACACCACGTGGCACACGTACTGCGCGCGCCCCACGCTCAGCGACGTGCCGCCCGGCGCCTGGCGCTGCGAGCGCTGCAGGCGGTGCCTCACGTGCGGCACGCGTGACACGCTCGCCTGGTGCGACAACTACACCGGTGAGACACACCAGCTACATTATATCGTATTACACCACGTGGCACACGTACTGCGCGCGCGACGTGCCGCCCGGCGCCTGGCGCTTGCCTGCCTAGCGTGGTGACTATGACAAAATGGGGATTTCTGCAGTGAACTTGTCATGTTCAGTAATGGACGCTATACGGGCTGATGATGATGAAGACGTTGAAACGTTAAGCAGACGCCAAAATAATACAACAACTTTCTGTCACAGAATGTGCCCCGTGTGCTTCACTCGTGATGTGCTGCGTGTGCTCGGAGCCCTACTCGGACGGAGAGCTGATCATACAATGCGAGGGATGCAAAAGATGGCTGCACGCGTCCTGTGATAATATCCGCAATGAAAACGATGCAGAGGTCTGCTGTCGGGCTGGGTGAGAATTATTTCATTGCAGTTATTATTTTTTTACATATCTGTCGTCCGTAGTGTGGTTTATTCATTTAGTTGCATTTCACGTCGCCACTGCGTCCAACGGTTTCAATTTCTAGTCTTTCGATGCCCTCTTAGACCCGACGCCCGAGAGGCCCGCGAACCGTTAAGTATAGCGACGGCTGCTTAAAATTCCTCTAAAAATTTTAAGTCATCATTCCTCAATTCCCTCCGCGAGCTACCGCCCTGAGCCAAGGTCCAAGTCCCACGGCGGGCGCCCTCTAGCTAAGGTCGCTCAGTTTGTAGTTTTTAAACCATTGATTGAGGCTGGAACTCTGCTCGCTTATATATTCGGTGAAGTAGCAAAAGCCTCCTGGCTAACTACATAATGTCCGTGCGAATAAAAATGCTACAATTGCTATTAGGAATGTATGTCGCTATGTGTCCGCCAGCTACAAGTGCGTGCTGTGCCGCGGGCGCGAGGTGCCGCCGGCGCACGTGTTGCGCGCGCTGCCGGCGCCGGGCGGCGCGCGCGCGCTGCCCGCGCCCCCCGCGCCGCGCCCCACCCCGCAGTCGCTGGGGCTGGCGGGCGAGTACTACGTGGACGACGTGTGCCTGTCGCAGCGCGGCGCGCACCACATGAAGCAGCTGGAGGCCGAGATGGGCATCACGCACACGCGCCGGAAGAGGCGCTTCAAGAACGAGAACACGGAGAAAGACGCAGGTGATTATTGTTTGGGAGATGGTTTTGTTGCTTGCTTGAACATTCAACGGTTTGATAAGTGACTCCACTGAAACATCTTATTTAAACATTTTAACATTTTTTTCTTAGCAATGTATGTTATTAGTATTAGAACCTCTGTCGATGAACTTTATTTCTATTTAATAAAAGAATACCATGTATTTTTTCCATTAATATAAAAAAGAAACATTCAGTTTGGAAGGTGGATTTAATATGAAATATTTATTAAGATGTTTTCGTGAAGTCGACTTTATTTGTAGTGTTATAGTAGTTAGTATAGCTTTCTATTTATTTTATTTATTGCTTTTGCATGCCATACCATTATATTATATTTTTTCGATATGGGCTTATAGGTTGTCCACCCCTGAGCCAAATATCATATATTATATCACAATAAATAGTCAGAATCTAGTACAATATATGCATTGTATATCAATATACACGCTGAAATTTAAATGGTTGTTTTCCCGCAGCGAAAAGGTTTGGTCTTAGTTAAACATTCAATTTATACAAAAACTAAATATTATTAACCAAAAATGGCCGATTAACAATCGTGAAAAACCGAACTCGAAAGTGACATCGAACCGATAGTAATACCTCGCGATACCTAGCGCTCGCGTCGATCGGTCGCGCGTTCGTTGACCCGGGTGTTAGTCAATCAGCTGATACCTACACCTTAGGTAATGTAACACAGTACCCAATCATAATAATAAGCTTTATCCAATACCTTTTTAGCTATAACTTACAGAAAACGTAACTTAAAACAAGTTTATTATCTAAGAACAATAATTTTCTGAATTAGATACCTAATAAAGTATTTAAGGCGTATTTAACAAAAATGAAAAATTAAATGAACTCCGCGGAAATGATATGGATGCAGTCCTTCTGAGTTGAGTAGTTTCCAGACGTAGTATTGGCTTACGCCAAACTTAGCTGCCGCCATTCGCGTACTTCGGCGAGGATCGCGTTCGAAGTACTCGATGATCTCCTCGTCGAGCTCTGGCGAAAGAACGGCCGATCGACCTCTGCCCTGTGCATGTGCTGGCACCTGGAACTGCCCATGATCGAGTAGCCGTCGCCGCTACGATCGTCCGGTACTGTATGACTTGAGGGTTCAGAACTCCGCGAAGACGGAGTGACGCCAAGTGTTGCAGTTCGGCGTAAAGACGCCGGGCAGTATTATTATAATTAGCCCTAGCGTACAGTTGCACCATAGCGACGTACTCTAAATTACTAAAACTGTAATGTCGCCATCCATAATACTAATAAAGTAATAAGATAACGCGTGCTGCGCTTCCGACGTTCACGGGACAACTAAGGAAGGAGGGTGTCGAAGGAGAGCGCGGGGCGTTCCGGCGTCGGCGCCGCGCGGCTAATTACAAAGGAAGCCGGCTCGTTTGTGATTCTTGCGTGCAGGCTATTTTATGCCGTATAACTACCATTGAGCTCTTATTTTGCTTTGAACGTTTATGGATCGTTCTTTACTTTGTCAGCAGCGCGTGCGATTCGAGTAGTACCTACAAGGTCCGTTCACTCCGTCTAGTGTTACTACTGTTTATCACGCTTTCGAGTTGTCTAATATTTTTTTTAATAATTTTAAATCCAAAACATGTCTAAAAAAAAAATATCTGTTTCGATAGTACTACCGACGGCAAGTTGTTCTGCTTCGGGAAAACAACCATTAAAATTTCACGGTGTATATTAATGATCGAAATGATACTTCTCGATCGAAATGAGATTTTTATTAAATATTTTGGCATGCATATCTTTATATAATTACTAAGTAGTAAATTTTATATATATAGTTCTGCGACATTATTGCTTTATTATATAATATATGTAAAATATACAATTATTTACTTAGTACATGTAAAGCGTGTATCTAACATGAGTTTTTGTATGTTCGACGCTGGCATTGTGGATTAGAAATAATGGCATCTATTGAAACAGTGGTTCAGAATGCAGACGTCGAGATGGGGGACGACGCCAAGCCGGACAGTACTGCTGAAGTGAAAGAGGAGCCCGGTGAGATATATTAAACATTAGCTGTCCCGCGCGGTTCCACCTGCGTAGTTCCCGTTCCCGTGGAAACTTTAACTTAAAATATAGCCTATGACAGTCACAAATGACGTAGCTTTCTATTGGTAAAAGAATAAGAAGTATTCAAATAGGTTCAGTAGATCCAGAGATTACCCCCTACAACGTCACGCACTCACAAACGTTACCTCTTTACAATATTAAGTATATATTTATAACTTGAAATTTAATTGGTTAGTATTTGATAGGACGTGGATAAGTAGCGTATGGTTGGAGAGGTATAAATCCATAATTCGTTTTTGTCAGTCTGGGTCTGGTTAATAATCGTATAATAAAATACAGATTTAATACATTATCTTATAGTTACGTAGCTTATTCGTTTTTAAAGTAAGGTACATCGTTATTAAAAAAAAGTATGTAACACGGATTCGGAATAAAAGAGACTTTATTAAATTATACTATCATGGTACAAATTGGGGTGTAATAGTGACATTCTGTAATTTGTTATCCAAAATCCAATTCTATTGATATGTACGTCTTCTTATAGTAACATAGCTGACTAATTTAGAAGAAATAAGGGACATTTTGAATGTAGAATCAGCTCTATTACCTACTTAGGATTTAGATTGAGAACCATAATTTTTCCTTTAGGAGTATCATCAACCAACTTCAAAGAAGGTATTCTATGGAATGTTGCCAATGACGGTCCACCACCAGAAGGTTTCACCATTTACACCACTGACTCTGGTCTAACAGTGCTGCGTAGAAAGAGACAGAGGAACTTGAACAAACTAGGGATAGGCGGATTTGTTGTGAGACAGAGACAGACAACCGCTAAGCAGCAACTGGAGGATGATAAGGATGGCGATGGAACTCAAGCTTCGGGCGGTGAGTAATATTGTTTTGGTGCTTTATTGAAGTCATTTGAAGATATAATATACTAGTTTAAATATTTTTTTTGATATACAGAAGATATATTATAAACAGATGTAAATAACTTTTTAATATTTACAAATGTATTTTTTTGTATAGAATCTCCAAGTAACAAACGCAAACCGCGCCGCAAGCCGCGGTCTAAGTTAATGGAACAGTTTCCCTCGTATATGCAAGAAGCTTTCTTTGGAAAAGACTTACTGGAGCCCAGCAAAACACCCGTCAGCACTACTGGTAAGATAATTAAAGCGAATTAAAAAAAAAAAACTATAATATAGTTTTTTTTTTAATATGCATGGCAAAATAATTTAAATTGTATGTATAATTAATTTGTATTTCTTTTTTATATGAACTAAGATAAGTTAGATTTATAATTGCGAAAATAAAACTAGCGATGTCAAATCAATAGTCATACCTCCTTAATATTTACTCGAAGAGTAGGCGACCGGTCGCATAGCCGTTTCTTCTCGCGCCTATCAATTTTAATTCAGGGTCTGTTTAGTTAGATGCAAGAGTAGAGTCTACATTCATTTGAACATTCGCTAATTGTATTTCTAAATGTGAGTTTCCACGCTTTCAGCTTGATGAATGTTTACTAGATTCATCAAAAAAGTTACTAGGTTTTTAATAGTATTAGTACTATGTATGTAACCTATTGTTTCTATTACCGAACAAGTTACTCATATTGTTCTGCGGAAAGGAAACTCAATAAATTCCAAATTTTGAATACAATCCAAAACTTTGAATTAATCTCAACGTCTGCCTCGTTAAGAGAATTATAGCAATAGCTATGTAATCTTCCAGGCACGCCAGCTGAGAGTCCAGGCTCATTGCGTCCCGCCACTCCCGAAGGTTTTCGAGAACTGCGAGACGCGCGGTGGGACTTGGAACAGTCGGACAGCGACGGAGAGGACGTGCTGCCCGCGCTGTGTAGCTACACCGACGTGGACACGACCTTCACCATCTGCTTGAGTAACGTGAGTTTCATTCTAACCTCCAGAAACCATTGACACTTCCGATCTCAGTTATTCAAGGCAGTCTCAGAGCATTAAAAGTCCTTGGTTACGCAAGAATATAAAAAAAATATGTATGCTCTTTCAAGGCCTCTATGAGATATAGGCATAGGCCCCGTGTCTTCTCCAAACCAAACGGCATTGAGCTTACGCTATTTTGCCTGAAATATTAATAGACCTAAAACTGTGACTGCTGCAAGCTGTTTTTCAAAATAATAGCCTGGAGCCTGGAGATCTGTAGTACAGGTTTCGACCTAGTTCAGACTCCAGACTCTCACAAGGAATTAATACAAGAAATGTATATAAATTACTGTTTTGTAAAATCCTTGTGAGAAGTGAATAAAAATCTTTTATTTATAATTATGAAGAATAACCATAAATATATTTTAAGCAATTACAGCGACTCATCATAGTTTCTGTGACTAAAGTTTTTATTCTGAAATATGTGTTTATGGAAGTAAAAAGGTCGAGTATGCTAAAATATTAAAATTACTCTTATTAACATATCGTTCTATTTATATAGGAAGAATTAGAAATCCTAAACTCGCTGAAACCAAAGGACGAAAGAGATGATCCTGCTATGACTAACCCTGATGGTTCCATAAAAATAAAGACTGAATTAGACGATGGACAACTGAAGCATACAGAAGATTCCACTGCCCTAAAGAATGCTATACTGGGTCCTCAACCGACTGAGGCAGAGTTACCTCCAACTGTGGCCACGGAGAGCATTCCTACCGTACATAGCACCAAGACTGAACCTATTAGTAGTGGTAAGAACACTTTTTTTATACTATACTTAATATACTCTTATGTTGATTTATGTTCCAAAATTAGTCAAATTTATTTCCTATCCTATTTCGTAAACTTTAGTCTATATAAAGTCCTTACCTTCGACAAAAAGGTTACAAAAAAGTCCCACATAATTGAAATTACCAATTTATGTGATTTTTTGGTCAAGTGCAATCAGCACTTGACCGACGAGTTACTATGCTTGTATATCTGTTAGGCTATGGTATAATGTTGTGTCTACGCTAGAATTATTGCCCATTCATGTATTGTTATTGGTAAAGACTTAAGTCTATCCTACTGAAAACGAATTGGATTTATACGTTTTGAAAAAAAAAAAGAATTCTAATTAATTATTATTTTTGTCTTAGAAACGGGTGGATCATCGCAAGCGTCGACGATATCGCCTAAAGACGATCTGTCGTTGCTGGGCGTGAATCTTGACGCTATGGTCCGAGATGGACTACCTGATATGGACAGCAACGATGTTGATGAAATATTTAAAGGAGTACTCACTGATGATTCACAGGTTAGTGATAAACCTTATGTGTGAAAAGAAAGATGAGTAGAACTGTCTGTAATAATGTTCTAGCTGTATATCAGTCGTATATTATTTCTCTATAGGAATACCGTAAATGGTATGTTTATGAAACCACTTCGATAGATTACAGTATAGACATTCTTGTCTACTGAAAAATGTGTTAAATTATTATAAGTTATTGTTGTATTATAAGTTGGCCGTGTGGTTTCCGGCTTAGAATAGACTATCCCGTGTCTTCCCATGGGTGTCGTAAAAGGCGACTAAGGGAAATATGGCTGATGGATGGGCAGCAGCGTCTATTAGCCCATGGTTAACATCTTACTGCGATCACCAATCCGTCTGCCAAGCGTGGTGATTATGGCAATATCCCTCAACGGACCTGGCTTGCCAAGGTCTGTTAAGAGGAGGCCCATGTTCAGCAGTGGACGTAAACGGGCTGTTGATGATGATGATGATGATGATGATGATTATAAGTTATTCAAAGTGGGGTTAGTAGTGATCGGTCTAAGCCCTTTAATTATTTAGTATTCACTGGTATCGAACCTAATTTCAAGCTCATAAAATTTAAAATATGTTGTCGACTAATTTGAAAAGAAAAAAGTAAATTTTAGGACCAAATTCGTTCCTGCAAATTGGCTACTGTCAGCAAATTAGATACTTTAGGGTAGAAGTCTATGACCTGATTGTACTCAATTAAATAAAATTGCAATCCCACGTCATGTTATTATTAATTCATATGAATATCTCGAATTTTATGGATTCTCCAAAGCATTTTTCATTATTTTCCTATAAATATAAATTACCAAAATCCTAAAAATGGTCCTTCGAGCCGCATCATTAGTAATTTTAAATAAATTTGTAGGAATCTCAAGAATCGACAGTATCGTACGTGAACTCGATGTCCGGCACGCCGTACTCTCAACAACGACAGCAGCTACAAAGCCCCATGGAGTACACATCGCCCTACACTGAATTCGGCGGTAGCAGGTTAGTTTGTTGACATTAGCTACTAGCATATCTACGTAGATGATCCATAAAGGATTTTAAAAATTATGTCATAAGTAATTTCTTAACCGGACTTACGAACGAATTCCATCAATTTGAGTTCATAAATATTGAATTACAGGGAAATGTATTGCAGGATGATTGATGGTTTTAGTAGCCCTATGTTTTATTTTTTACATAATATACCTATATTTTTTAATATTATATTTAATAACTAGCGGCCCGCCCCGGCTTCGCACGGGTGGACTTTTATACCCTACCCCTGCCCTACCCTACCCCTGCCCTACCCTACCCCTACCCTAACCCTACCCTACTCCTACCCTACCCCTACCCCTACCCTGCCCCTACCCTACCCCTACCCCTACCCTACCCTACCCCTACCCTACCCCTACCACTACCCTACCCCTACCCTACACCTACCCTACCCTACCCCTACCCTACCCTACCCCTACCCTACCCCTACCATACCCCTACCCTACCCCTACCCTACCCCTACCCTACCCCTACCCTACCCTACCCCTACCCAAAAGTATCCTATGTCCTTCTCCCAGTTCTTAGCTACCCCCCTACCAATTTTCAGCCAAATCGGTTCAGCCGTTCTTGAGTTGTAAATAGTGTAACTAACACGACTTTCTTTTGTTTTTAAAATGTATTCTGCTATTCGGGACGGAAAAAAATCCAACAAATCAAAAACCATGGCAATCGGTCCAGCCGTTCTCGAGTTATAAGTGTTGTAACAAACACGACTTTCTTTTATATATATAGATATAATAAAAAGGTCAACAAGGTCCACCTATAAATACAATGTGTTACATAGAGAGTTAACAGATATACATTGACATGTGATTCTTTCTAGGTCGATACATTAAACCATTCGATATATATGTCCATCAAAATACTTTGACGTTGCTAGGACTTACTGTACATATCTATTCCAGCAGTAACAGCGCGATGAGCCCTCTGTTCTCCGAGTGCGGCGGCAACTCGGGCGCGAGCTGGCAGGACTCCGGCCAGGCGCCGCCGCCCAGCTACAACCAGCGCAGTGCCGACAAGATGAGGGCCGATGAGAGTGAGGCATATTCATTATGAAGCAGATACATTTCAACTGTAACGCAATCAATTTATATCAGATCTAAGTGAACAGGACAGGCTTATTGTGAGATAGCTTTTGCCTGCGACTTTTGACCCCCCGTTCTGCCACGCGTTTAATTTTAGAGAATTCTTTATGCTAGTTTTGGACTTTGATACCTAAAGTATGTTCAAATTTCATCTCTACAAGTCGAAACGATTTATATTAACCACTTTATATATCATCATACAGCCACTCCCTCACAGTGTTGTGTAAAATATTTATTTCCTCGAGTACCTGCTTACACGTTTCTTCAGTTCTTCAGAGTATGTACTAACAA
Source organism: Nycteola revayana (assembly GCA_947037095.2). Taxonomy (NCBI): domain Eukaryota; kingdom Metazoa; phylum Arthropoda; class Insecta; order Lepidoptera; family Nolidae; genus Nycteola; species Nycteola revayana. The sequence continues at coordinate 16,495,604 of OX344849.2, read as the reverse complement.
TATTTATTTTAACGTAATTTCTACAGGTTTAGGTTCTGCGGCGACAATATCCGCAGTGCTGTACGCCAATACCAACCACCCAGAGTGGAAAACGGAATTTCCCAACTGGGTGGACAGATGCAAACAAATTCTCAAGAAATGGCGCGCTTTGCCGGCCGATCAAAAAATGCCTTACTTACAAAAGGCGAGGGACAATAGAAGCGCAATCAGAATGAAGAAAGCACAACAGGTATGGAGTTCTGTGTTTGTTAGATGTGGTGTGTGCTAACCCAACTCACTGACCACCGTGTTTATACTGTGTGTTCTTCACACTACGGTATGGCGATATTCAATGGTCTGATACGCAAATATAAGTCAATTGTCTTATTTTTATCCAAGGATAATTAAGCGTTTCTTAACATATAATTGTATAAATTATAAGAATCTTCATTATGGTACACATTACAAGATTCTACTGCTGTTTGCTAAGTTCAATAATATCAGTATATCGAGCGAAGTAACTATAAATATATTCATTCAGTATCGCCTTGCTTTGATCTATCACTGTGATAAAATCACTAGTTTTGTATTAGTCAGCAATATACGTTGCCAGTGTTTGTTTTGTCCCAAATATTCACAATATTTGTATTTTGTTCATTAGGACTAAAATAAGTTACAATTCTTGTCATTTAGGAATACTTGAATAATGGACTAAATAATTTGATGCTTGTTTGTTATTAATAGATTTATAAAAATGCATATTTATTTTCTGAAATAATAGTAATTTTCAAAATTAACTTAGTTTGTCTGAATGTCAGGGTTTGTAGCTGAATTATATTGTTTAGGCGCACTCGCGGCCGCTAGATATTGACTAGGTACAATTACGTGAATTGTCGCTAGTTAAATAAAACGCTATATCGTCGGAGTCACGGCTGCTGTAGATTCTGTTGCCTCTTGCTAACACAAGTGTAAATACAATCCTGTCAGCGTAGGGTACATTTAGCACAATTTTTTATTTTATTTTTGTACAAAATGGACGTTTTATGTTTGCAAGGGTCAACATTTTATATTTTTTTAATTTAATGAACCACTAGAATTAAATATTGGCAAGATCAGATGTTATGGAGCAACACATATAGTTGTTTTTTGAATATTAGTTCTAATGAGTAAAACATATATATTTTTGTAATTTGACGTATCCATAATACAAAACTGGATTATTTCTGGTTTATCACATGATATCGGCTATCATTATCACTTCATCCTTTCGTTCATCGAATTTCGGGGCATTAACGCCACTTCACAAATGATCGTCGACGAACGCCTCCGACCTGAGGGTTCCGTCACACCATACACGGACATTCAGACCGGCCTCGAGCGAAGCGCTAAGTTTTCGAAGACGACGAGTCGCGACGAGTCCCGGGCCTTTCGTATCGATACTAAGGAGTGTTCGGCGCGACAGAGCTCGAGCGGCGGCGCGACGGAGCCGGACGCAGCCAGCGCGCCGCGCGCCGCCAGCCCCGCGCCCCCCGCGCCCGCGCCCGCCGCGCCTGCCGCCGCCGGGGTGCGCGCGCCCAACGTCACGGTCACGGCGGCCGGGCTCCTGGAGGCCGACGCGCACATCCGCGTGCTCACCCCCTCCGAGATCATGCGCACGCTGCCGCGCCTGGCGCCCACGGTACCGCGCGCGCGACCTCGCACATACACCACGCGCCACACCCCACCCCACACACCACGCACACGCACACGCACACTCTACTACACCTACGCGTCCTGCGCCGAACAGTGAACACGTGTTCGATTATTTATGCGTTATTTCGGTTGCGTCTGTTTTATGCGTAAAAATAATTTAATTGCAGATATGGCAATTCATTGTTATTATGATGCTCTAAGAATATAGAACCGTTTATGACCGAGACTCGAAATACTCTTGTCGCTCGAGACGTACTAACTGCCGTTCTAAACTTGACACTCGATGACATGAAACCGTTACATTGTGTGGTGTATATGCGAGCTACGTTTCGACGACTTGTTGGGTGATCGCGGACCACTCGCCTCGCGATCCCGAGCACATCCTCCGATTATGATCTAAATTCGAGTCATCACCCAACAATATTTTTTGGCTGTTTCGATGGCGTTGTACGCTGTGTGATTTTGTTATTTTAATTTTCTTTTAGCTTTGTTTTACGAATACGTGACCGTTTCCTTCCCACGTTTCCCGAAAAGCCTCCCGGACTCGAGTCCACTGTATCCGTAATGTTGATTTTATTATTTTCGCTTTGCCTTGGTAGTGTTGGCTTTAACATTGGACGCAATTGGTGGCTGGTTGTGGTGTGCTAACTATGCTAACAGTTCGAATAAGTTCACGTTTATTTGCGTCGTTACGCTATTGTATAAAGCTTTGTGATGTAGTTTGTAAGTCTACAGGTATAGAAACTAAGTTGTCATTATTATTTTATATATTATGCAACTGTCTTTATTTAAACTAGGTTTATCTTTAAGTAGTTGATCAAAGTATATTTATGAAAGTAAATATTAGGTGGAGTTATTTTTGTTAAATAAAATGATTAACATACGTATTATAACAATATAATGAGATCCTAATTGTCTATGCGTTAAGTTTATACTTATAGTAGTCCCAATAATTTACAGTTTCCAGCACTACAATATAGCAAACATATTTGAAATACATTATTACCCTAACATTCAATTAATTTATTTTAATTACTGTATATATTCATAAATATATATTGTGTATTTTATATAAACTTAATGTAATAATAATTATTTGGATCTCATTGAAATAATATTATATAACATAAGCATGGATATTTATATTAATTGAAGCATTCTGTACTAATAGACATCTGTGGCACAAAAACATTCAAATATTTATACCAAAGTGTATATATTTTGTATAACAAATAGACATTATTATATATTGTATTGATTTAAACTCTTAATATTATAGAAGACGAGGTACTGTAAATAAATTATAATTGTAACAAGTTCAAGACAATATAGTATTGGTAGTTTGCGACATCAAATTGCCTGCGTAGTTACAGCATGAGAAAGTATCCCAATCATAAATACATGCTACTTATTGTCATTGTGTAGGTTTAAGTAACCAAATAGTATTTTACAAAACCCCCCTAGATATAAATATGTATTATGTATCGTATAGGACTTTTAGAACTAAAAATGCAAATTGTACAACCTCTTCTAGGTGGTATTACTTTTGATTGCGATATATTGCTGTCATCTAGAGTCAGTTAATTAAAAACACGTACAGAGCTCTGCAGTTTTTTTTTAATAATGTGATACAATAGTTTTTTTACTCTTATTTTATAGGATTGCTTATACAAAACACAATGACAATTTAAGTTTTATGTATTTATTATGCTCTAAAGCACATAATAACATCGAACCTCACGCTATAGGAGCAAGAGCGCGCTTGCAACCAGCAAAGAAGCGCCCGCGAGGCAGAACAAGAACGACAATGGAAGCATCTGCAACAACAACGACAGCAACAAACGCAGCAACAGCAACAAATCATACACGACCAGAGGATGCAAGGTAACTTTGATGGTAAAGTAATGTTGATGAATTTTATACAGCTATTATTATTTACTCATTTTTTCTATTTATTTATTTATGTACACATAAACACAGAAAATAAAAATACAACAATACAGCCAAACAGCAATGCACAAAGGTACTACATATTTCTTAGGAAATCTTTTCCAGTAGACCTGCTAGATGAGAAGTCAGAAGTCAATTTTTTTTAAAGCGTATAGTTAGATATACATACATACAATAACTACATATATACACGCAATAGAATCATAAAGAACATACTTTTTTCTTGAACTTTATTTATTTATTTTATTCATAAATACATAACAAATTAAATACATATACAAATTAAAACTTATGTAAAAGGAAAAAAATCGTACAAAGGTACTGCTTATTTCAAAAGAAATCTCTTTAGCAGATTCGCAAGAGGAAATGTGCAAAATTAAACACGGATAGTGTGTGTAGGTCTCAATAAAAAATAAACATCATTCTAATATTTACATAATATATATTTAGAATCATACTTTTACAGATAAATATAAATTACCTAATATAATACGTTATACTAGTAAACTTTCAAGTATACTCCTGGCACTATTTAAGGTCATGAGCAGCGGTATCACTTACCAACATGTGAGCCGCTAGCTCGATCGCCACCGCTGGCAATAAAAAAAAACTTAGAATGAGATAGAGAGATAGTACTCCTTGACTCGTTTATAGTAATCCGGGAGTTAGTAGGCTCATTTCTTTTTCATTTTATTTTTAAATGCGAGATCTGGCAATTAATAGAATAAGTTAACAATGTGCGTGGCACTGGCTAACCGTCACGAATGTCCGTACAAAAGCAGCGATGCAGCGGCTGCGCGCGCCGGACGGCGGCTCGTCGCCGGGCGGGGCGGGCGCGGGCGCGGGCGCGGGGGCGGGCGCGGGCGCGCTGGCGGGCGCGCCGGCCGAGGCCCCGCGCAGCGCGTTCCCCGCGCAGCGCTTCCCGCTGCACTACGCCAACAACGACGACATCAACCGACAGCTGCGCGACTTGCTGCAGCGGCACCCGGATAAGATGTGGCCCCCGCGTTAGTATTACCCTAGTTGAATCTATTTTTTTTTAACTAATTTCTCGCGCACTGTTTACCCGCGTAGCTGCCATTCCTGTGGAAACTTCATAATAAAATCTTGCCTATTTCCTCAAAAATGGGATATCTAACATCGAAAGATTTTTTCTTAGATAAAGGTGTGCATTGAAGCAAATACACAATCTTCAGCTTTATATAATAATATAAATATAAACAATAAAAAATGTCGCTGTGTGGAAGGTTGAAGGATGTCGATATTTGTTATTCACAAATTCGTTTTTATAAACAGACTCGCTTTTTTAAATCGCTGGCACAACACAAAGGAGCTGAATGAGAAGAATATGATTATAAACTAGAAACCACATTAGTAAACATTATTCTGGTAATATATCATTATGTTTATGTTTAGTGCACAAATTAAATGCTTCTCGATGAAAAAATTACTTAACAATTAAATAAATCTATACATATATATAAAGCTGAAGAGTTTGTTTACTCGAGGAATATCAAGATCTACTAGTCCGATTTAAAGAAAGCTTTAGTATAGCAGTATTAGATAGACCCTTGATCGAGAAAGACTATATTTTATTATCAAATTCCCACGAGAGTTATGAACCCGCGCGCCGGAATCTAGTTCTACTAGTTGTTGTAAAAATTTACATGTCCATTCGATAAATTTTTGATCGTTAAAACTGATTTATTTTTATGTAATGACTTTGTTTTCGTCACTAGAAGAGGGTGGTACAATGTCCAACGCAGTAGGCGAAGGACAGCCATTCCGACAGCCTCTACCCGTCACTCTACGACCGCGTGCGCCATTACTGCACGCCAACCGGCCCGATCACCATAGTGAGTTTATAATTTTATATGTAATTACACAAAAATATTATTTAAAATATTGTGTTATATAATGTTCATACAAGTTGATACCAAAATTTAATATTTCAATAATTTGTAGTAATAATGCAACAAAGACTAGTAACGGCAGACAACAGTCAGCTACAGCAGAATGTGCAGAACCCACCGCAACAAGTGGTTGAACAGAAACCTAACATCGTTCAGCAGAACAGTAAGTTCTTTAGTACATAAATGTATTTTTATTACTTAGTTAATTAAATAATATGATATTGAATGAGCCATCTAGTAATTCTGGTTATCGATATCAATAAAAAACAAAGTTACTCTCTCGTTTATTAATGTGCTTCAACTTATATACTAACTTACACATACATACTTTGATACTACACCACAACACACTCGCTGTAAATTGATGTACATTAGTAATTTTGAGAGATTAAAAAAAAAAAAATCTTACATCTGTATACAATAGTAAAACCAGTCACATAGTGCTTATATAGTTTTTTGTATGGTTTTGCTTATCCAGAGCTCGATATTTGATCATTATTGTGATATCTCCATAATCGTTCTACGAGTTGGCTTAAGACATCATCAACTTGTTTTTAGTGTGGAGTATATAAATAGTTTGTCTGTATATTATCAAATCTTTGCTTACCACTTGAGCATAGATTAAGTGCAGAAAACGACATTTTTTATACCAATTAATATAATAGTTCCGCTATTTAAAAATTGTAGATTCTAAGTTGTTTTGTATGTCTTCAGATCCAGGAATTGAACCGAAACAAGAATCGGGTAATGAACAAGGCTCCGATGAAATGGATATCGGAGATATGGACAAACTTGAACAAGACTCCGCTAATATTGGGGAGGTAAGCTTTAAAATACCACTTAAAACATATTATTATAAAGGGATTCAGATAAGAAAAGTAAACTTCTGTGTGAATTTCATTCTTTACTACTTAACTTTTCTCGTCTGAATCCCTTTTATTTTAAAAAGTCTAACTTAGACTGAAAAAAAAAAACTTTAAGTTAACCTATAGCTTAACTTTAGACTTTAACTTAAAAGTCTGAAGCTTTAAAGTTTAAACCAATAGCTTAACTTAAAAATTATTTTTTTATCTCTTCGAAAGTTGAGGTATCAAACAACTCAATTTATAACTTCTTGCTATTTGTTTTTAGGTTGGTGATATCCTAACCGGATTAGGTGGTGAAGACGAAGAGAAATTGTTTGAAACGTTAACGGCAGAAATAGGAGAACAATTTAATATTCTAGAATACGCTGATCCCGAATTGGCCGCTTTAAATGATGAACATATATTGGATGGATTAGATCTAGCTGACGATGGCATGCCCGAGAGGCATGCTAAGAGGGAACCAGAGTAAGTACATCAAAACAGATGTAGTTAAAGTTGTCCAATAGCATTTGCCAAGACGATTGTTTTTCTATAGTTTTAGATATAAACTTTATTTCTCATCATTATATAAAGTAAGATGTAAATGTAGTGTTGGGTCTAATTTGAAAAGACAAAATATCTAGTGTTAATTCCGCAAAAAAATGTGTCTATATGCTGTAATGCTATTTTTGCATCGCCCTCCCGCCTGCAAATGCACATGCAGGGAGGAAAAATAAAACGTGCAAAAATACAATCACCAGCCGAAGACCCGACACGTGTGTCGCTCCTCAACATTTTTAGCGGAATTAACACTAGATATTTTGTCTTTTTAAATTAGATTAATATCGATTTCCGCAAAGTAACGCCTGATTCTATTAATTATGTAGTGTATAGTGTAAGATATATGAAATAAAATCTATATTTTGTTTATTGCAGCAGCGAAATTCAAAGTAGACTTTTTAATATTTGTTTTTTTACAGGGACGAAAATGAACAACAGGCTCAAAGCAACAAAATGTACAATGATCTCCAAAAGGCTGTGAAAAATATAGAAAATAAAACAGAGATAAAGTCTGAAACAGAGGATATAAAACCCGAAGTCCATGAGATAAAGACCGAGGCGCCTCCCACCCCTACCCCTCACATGTTCGCTGAGGGAGTGCAAAGGGTCATTACACAGAATCAACAGATTGCTTTGCAGGTTTGTTTATTTCTATAAAAAACTTCAATTTGAGTTCACAAAGGAAATTATTCAAGTATATGAAATTAATTTATGATATAGCGGCTTGAGCCAATTATCAGCGCCAATTGAACCAAGTATTCATATTCATTTATTGCACACCATATGTATGAATAAGTTGTTACAAAGACAAAACCAGTACAATTAAAGTTATGATCGTTAAAAAATATATAATAAAACAATGCTTATGATTATGAGCTATGTGAGAACACAAATCCACAAAATAGGCTGGTTTTAAATACATATAATACACTTGATAAACATTCCTTATTATTTAAACAGAATGCAATGCAAGCCATTAAGCCCGAGATAAAATTGGAAGGAGACGATAAAGGCCAGCAACGCCCAGTGTTCACACAAATGTTCACTAATGCACCCCAACGACTGCAAATACACCATCAGGTAATAATTATAACTTTATATTGGTTATTGAAATAAGATTTCTACAGACAACGTGAAGACAGCACCATCTGTCAAACCGATTTAAAATTATTTGTTCGTTAGTATCAGTTATCGTATGTTACACAATTAGGCCTACAGTCCTGTTCATTATTACCTATTGTGGTATTGCCATAGTAACCATGCTTGGCGATTGGCGAGTTAACGACCGCGATATTATCTATTAGATGTAATACCCAGGTAAACGCTTACGCTACAAATACTGATTACAATTGCCATAGTGGGACTAATGGCTCGATTCCGAGACACGGAGGGTAGTTCGTTAACCGTGCCCTGGCGTCACGTCTGCTAGTTTTCACATACCAAACAAATAAACATATCTTTAACTATACTGTACTAAATTATTCTACATTTATTTCATGCATTCCAAAGAAAACATTTTTTAGTATGAAGTGTATTATTTAATTTCACCAGCAACAGCGGCCGACGCAGTTTAGTCAGGTGGGTCAGCCTCAAGTGTTGAACCAGCAAGTTGTGCAGCGACCACAAGTACATTTTACTTCGGGACAACATATGCACTTTGCACAGGTTAGTTACTTTGCAGTGCTTAATATCATTTTATATTTTGTTGTTATCAAACCAAAATCTGCTATATATCGCTGCTTTAATGTAATAGTGACACAAAATAAGGTCATGAAACTAAAACTCATTATTATTAGTTACACATTTGCATTTGTGTCACTATAATATTAAAGCAGCGATATGTGTTCTATCTAATATAGAAATCGCCTAAGTGCCTATGAGCACTGATGCTATGTGCAGCAGATTTGTGTGTCTACAATTTTACAGAATACTTTTTTTTTGTATAATTTTAACGACAACGATGATTCGTCGATATGGCTAAAATCTTAGATAAATGAATGGTCTTGTGGATTCGCCTATATACCGCAGCCGTATTTGACAAATGCGGCAAAATTTTTTACGCTGAAATCAAAATGCCCGAACCAGTCATGTTCTGTGCGAGGAATTCCTGTAAAATGTTTTTATTTAATTTAAGTTATAATCATAGTAATATGCCAGTTTGCATAGTAAACTGTGTAAAAATAACATTACAAGAAATTAGACTGACATCGGGATCACATACCACAGGTATGACTGTGTCTTATACACACTAAAATATTGAGTTGCTGCATTTTCATTTTAAGCTAGCGGGTATCTATTCGAGTGCGCGAGATTAATCATTTCTGTATGCTTAAAATTTGAACGAACATTCCAGCAGCAAACCAGCGCGGCGGCGAACAACCAGGGCAGCGGCGTGGCCAGCATCGTGAGCGCCATGACCGCGCAAGTGAACGCGGCGCTGGCGGCTGGCCGCCCCTTCGCGCCCGGCACGCGCCTGCTGGCGGCCGACGGCTCCGTGGGCGTCGTGCGCGCCGACCGCACCGTGGCGCTGGCGCACTTGCCTTATGCTGGTATGACTTCTGTCCTTGTTGGGAGATATACGCTATATTAGCAAGTGAACGCGGCGCTGGCGGCCGGCCGCCCCTTCGCGCCCGGCACGCGCCTGCTGGCGGCCGACGGCTCCGTGGGCGTCGTGCGCGCCGACCGCACCGTGGCGCTGGCGCACTTGCCTTATGCTGGTATGACTTCTGTCCTTGTTGGGAGATATACGCTATATTAGCAAGTGAACGCGGCGCTGGCGGCCGGCCGCCCCTTCGCGCCCGGCACGCGCCTGCTGGCGGCCGACGGCTCCGTGGGCGTCGTGCGCGCCGACCGCACCGTGGCGCTGGCGCACTTGCCTTATGCTGGTATGACTTCTGTCCTTGTTGGGAGATATACGCTATATTAGCAAGTGAACGCGGCGCTGGCGGCCGGCCGCCCCTTCGCGCCCGGCACGCGCCTGCTGGCGGCCGACGGCTCCGTGGGCGTCGTGCGCGCCGACCGCACCGTGGCGCTGGCGCACTTGCCTTATGCTGGTATGACTTCTGTCCTTGTTGGGAGATATACGCTATATTAGCAAGTGAACGCGGCGCTGGCGGCCGGCCGCCCCTTCGCGCCCGGCACGCGCCTGCTGGCGGCCGACGGCTCCGTGGGCGTCGTGCGCGCCGACCGCACCGTGGCGCTGGCGCACTTGCCTTATGCTGGTATGACTTCTGTCCTTGTTGGGAGATATACGCTATATTAGCAAGTGAACGCGGCGCTGGCGGCCGGCCGCCCCTTCGCGCCCGGCACGCGCCTGCTGGCGGCCGACGGCTCCGTGGGCGTCGTGCGCGCCGACCGCACCGTGGCGCTGGCGCACTTGCCTTATGCTGGTATGACTTCTGTCCTTGTTGGGAGATATACGCTATATTAGCAAGTGAACGCGGCGCTGGCGGCCGGCCGCCCCTTCGCGCCCGGCACGCGCCTGCTGGCGGCCGACGGCTCCGTGGGCGTCGTGCGCGCCGACCGCACCGTGGCGCTGGCGCACTTGCCTTATGCTGGTATGACTTCTGTCCTTGTTGGGAGATATACGCTATATTAGCAAGTGAACGCGGCGCTGGCGGCCGGCCGCCCCTTCGCGCCCGGCACGCGCCTGCTGGCGGCCGACGGCTCCGTGGGCGTCGTGCGCGCCGACCGCACCGTGGCGCTGGCGCACTTGCCTTATGCTGGTATGACTTCTGTCCTTGTTGGGAGATATACGCTATATTAGCAAGTGAACGCGGCGCTGGCGGCCGGCCGCCCCTTCGCGCCCGGCACGCGCCTGCTGGCGGCCGACGGCTCCGTGGGCGTCGTGCGCGCCGACCGCACCGTGGCGCTGGCGCACTTGCCTTATGCTGGTATGACTTCTGTCCTTGTTGGGAGATATACGCTATATTAGCAAGTGAACGCGGCGCTGGCGGCCGGCCGCCCCTTCGCGCCCGGCACGCGCCTGCTGGCGGCCGACGGCTCCGTGGGCGTCGTGCGCGCCGACCGCACCGTGGCGCTGGCGCACTTGCCTTATGCTGGTATGACTTCTGTCCTTGTTGGGAGATATACGCTATATTAGCAAGTGAACGCGGCGCTGGCGGCCGGCCGCCCCTTCGCGCCCGGCACGCGCCTGCTGGCGGCCGACGGCTCCGTGGGCGTCGTGCGCGCCGACCGCACCGTGGCGCTGGCGCACTTGCCTTATGCTGGTATGACTTCTGTCCTTGTTGGGAGATATACGCTATATTAGCAAGTGAACGCGGCGCTGGCGGCCGGCCGCCCCTTCGCGCCCGGCACGCGCCTGCTGGCGGCCGACGGCTCCGTAGGCGTCGTGCGCGCCGACCGCACCGTGGCGCTGGCGCACTTGCCTTATGCTGGTATGACTTCTGTCCTTGTTGGGAGATATACGCTATATTAGCAAGTGAACGCGGCGCTGGCGGCCGGCCGCCCCTTCGCGCCCGGCACGCGCCTGCTGGCGGCCGACGGCTCCGTGGGCGTCGTGCGCGCCGACCGCACCGTGGCGCTGGCGCACTTGCCTTATGCTGGTATGACTTCTGTCCTTGTTGGGAGATATACGCTATATTAGCAAGTGAACGCGGCGCTGGCGGCCGGCCGCCCCTTCGCGCCCGGCACGCGCCTGCTGGCGGCCGACGGCTCCGTGGGCGTCGTGCGCGCCGACCGCACCGTGGCGCTGGCGCACTTGCCTTATGCTGGTATGACTTCTGTCCTTGTTGGGAGATATACGCTATATTAGCAAGTGAACGCGGCGCTGGCGGCCGGCCGCCCCTTCGCGCCCGGCACGCGCCTGCTGGCGGCCGACGGCTCCGTGGGCGTCGTGCGCGCCGACCGCACCGTGGCGCTGGCGCACTTGCCTTATGCTGGTATGACTTCTGTCCTTGTTGGGAGATATACGCTATATTAGCAAGTGAACGCGGCGCTGGCGGCCGGCCGCCCCTTCGCGCCCGGCACGCGCCTGCTGGCGGCCGACGGCTCCGTGGGCGTCGTGCGCGCCGACCGCACCGTGGCGCTGGCGCACTTGCCTTATGCTGGTATGACTTCTGTCCTTGTTGGGAGATATACGCTATATTAGCAAGTGAACGCGGCGCTGGCGGCCGGCCGCCCCTTCGCGCCCGGCACGCGCCTGCTGGCGGCCGACGGCTCCGTGGGCGTCGTGCGCGCCGACCGCACCGTGGCGCTGGCGCACTTGCCTTATGCTGGTATGACTTCTGTCCTTGTTGGGAGATATACGCTATATTAGCAAGTGAACGCGGCGCTGGCGGCCGGCCGCCCCTTCGCGCCCGGCACGCGCCTGCTGGCGGCCGACGGCTCCGTGGGCGTCGTGCGCGCCGACCGCACCGTGGCGCTGGCGCACTTGCCTTATGCTGGTATGACTTCTGTCCTTGTTGGGAGATATACGCTATATTAGCAAGTGAACGCGGCGCTGGCGGCCGGCCGCCCCTTCGCGCCCGGCACGCGCCTGCTGGCGGCCGACGGCTCCGTGGGCGTCGTGCGCGCCGACCGCACCGTGGCGCTGGCGCACTTGCCTTATGCTGGTATGACTTCTGTCCTTGTTGGGAGATATACGCTATATTAGCAAGTGAACGCGGCGCTGGCGGCCGGCCGCCCCTTCGCGCCCGGCACGCGCCTGCTGGCGGCCGACGGCTCCGTGGGCGTCGTGCGCGCCGACCGCACCGTGGCGCTGGCGCACTTGCCTTATGCTGGTATGACTTCTGTCCTTGTTGGGAGATATACGCTATATTAGCAAGTGAACGCGGCGCTGGCGGCCGGCCGCCCCTTCGCGCCCGGCACGCGCCTGCTGGCGGCCGACGGCTCCGTGGGCGTCGTGCGCGCCGACCGCACCGTGGCGCTGGCGCACTTGCCTTATGCTGGTATGACTTCTGTCCTTGTTGGGAGATATACGCTATATTAGCAAGTGAACGCGGCGCTGGCGGCCGGCCGCCCCTTCGCGCCCGGCACGCGCCTGCTGGCGGCCGACGGCTCCGTGGGCGTCGTGCGCGCCGACCGCACCGTGGCGCTGGCGCACTTGCCTTATGCTGGTATGACTTCTGTCCTTGTTGGGAGATATACGCTATATTAGCTCAATAGCTTCCCGTGTCACTCCCGTTTTCGTAAGAACTTCATAATTAAAAATGGTTATTCCTTATTCCTCCTTGGTGGGTTTTTCCTTAGACGGACGTATACCATCGTGGATTGTTTTTCTCTCATCATTATATTGACTTCAAAACGTCTTTTTAAGTTGTACAATACCGTAGTACATTATTTTAATCTATCTCGTAGGGTTCAGCCCGCGTTTGCAATGTAAGCGCAAAAAATGTGTTTATTTACGACATCACATTTGAAACCTCTAAAATTATAATTGTTTCTCACTATATTATGCATGAATCTATTACAAACCGCATCAAAATCCGTTTCATAGTTTTAAATATCTAAGCATACATGGGACAGACAGACTGCTGGAAGCGACTTTGTTTTATACTACGTAGTAATATATCAGGGGTGGCCAACCGGCGTCTATTGCTGTCAAACAGCTTATATAATATAATATATAGTAATATTTTAGTCCAGTCTATTTATCATTAGATACGAAACGTGATTCAATGTTATGTGTACCATTGGTTGATCTTTGGTATTATAAAGTTGGCTACCCCTATTGTATATAGATTTGCTGATATACATCTGAAGCTGATAACAAAGGTTTCAAACAATTTATTTATGATTACTTATCGGCTATGTCCTTGTAAAAGTGTTTCAGGGTGTTTTTAATATAAAGGTATGGGTGTATCTATAATTTTACTATGAGAATATGTATAAAATACATGAGCTATAAATGCCTTTCTGACTAAAAAAAAAAAACAGACATCTTAGTAATCACTAAGACAACATTATTTGTTTGAGGAAAACTAAAATTTTACCGGTATAATACTTTCCTTCAATAAGTCATCAAAATCTAATTCGGCCAATTATCCATTAGCTCGCGAGGCGGGTAGCGTACAGACAGCAGGCGGGGCGGGCGCGGGCACCGCGGCGGGGTCAGTGACCCGCGCGCCGCCCCCTCCCCCCTACCCCGGCACGCTGCGCCAGCCGCAGCCCCCGCCGCCCCCCTACCCACAGGTATGTGTCTCTTAACACGAATGTATAACTACCCTATTTGTTATATCGTACGATATGGTTAACTACGGTAACTCCCAAGTGAGGCTCGATGGCACCCAGCTTGGTGAATCTTTACGTAGTATAAGCAAAGTGCATAAATAATGTTAATTTTTTTTCTTGCGTTAGTAGTCAAGTTTAGTTTTCTTCTATACATACCAATGTATAAGAGAAAACTAAAATTGTATAAATTAAAAAATGTAGTATGAAAGTTTTAAACATTTTATTTTTCAATTCCAAAAAAAAACATTGAACATTTAAAAGTAATGCAGTATCATTGCTATATTTTCCCATATATTCACTATATTTATAATTCAAACAATAGTAAAAATAGTTAATTTCGTAATTTATGCTGTGTGCCGTGGAGTACTACTGTCATTAAATCATTATCAAATAACTGATTAATTAAAGCCAACTAAAATCGAATGAAAACTTACAATTAAGTAATTTTACTAATTAAGTAATATTTGATAGTCTTGGAGGATTTTTGGATACATTGTCGTGCATGCAGTAATATTTTTTTATCTACGTGTTTTATATGAATTCGTTTCAACAGGAACAATTGCCTTAAAAAAATTGCCCTTCGACACTGAAATTCATTTGAAACGAAAAAAAAGAACATGAAAATTATCAATAAGGTAGCAACCAAAAATATCACTATCACACAATATCACACATAAAATGTTATTAATAAATATAATAGACTAATGTTTAATCAAATACACAACGTCCTTAAGATACCGATGTAATGTATATCAGTATGATAAATTACGAACTTTAATATGTTATTAACAAAATATTTAATATTTTGTTAATCATCTGTTGAAACGAAGTCATCATCGGCTTTAAATGTATGCAGTAAGCTTAGGTTCACATTTTTGAGCCACTGTCGATTTGTCATTGGACTGGCACGAGAACCGCTAAATGTGAACCAGTTATAATCATAATTTGCTTCTATCGACCGCATCGCAGATAATGTCAAGTTTTACGAGTATCCATAGCAATATTAATTTGTCTACGCTCGGTGGAGGTATATCGAATGTAAATACACATTGAATACGCTTGTTTCATTCGACAAGCTTAGAAGACTAATATTGCATGGGTATTTTACGAAACGATCGATGTCTATTCATATGACCAGATAATAGAGAAATGCATATTTGTTTGTTTGTTTTGTGGTACTTTTTATTTGCTTAAAGAGTTTTCATTGTTATGTTGTTTCATATTTTAAATATTTAATTATCAGAAGTAATATCTACTGTATTTATCAATGCAATTAACTATTGCATTGCATTCAGTCATACAATGAGAAAATCATTTATGATATCAGAAAGGTTACTTAGTGTTGTTACAATTTTGCTTACAAGCTCTAGATTCAAATGGAGAGTGCATAGTAGGTAGGTAGCTGACTGGGTTTCTCCGCCTATACTATATAGCAAGTCGGACACTGCGCAAAATATATGTCATATGAATGGTACGATCGTTGTCGTCCGCTGCGGTGTGTACTGTGTACGGCGGAGTACAGGCGTGTTGTTTGCATGTCGGTGGTTGATGGTTGTTGGCGGCAGGCGTACGACGAGTGGCCCGACTGGCTGCACCGCCGCCCGCTACTGCTGCAGGTCAGGCTCATCACCCGCACCCGAATGTCCGTTACTCTCAACCTATTTTCCATTCCATTACACTATACACGCATTATTTACAGGTTTGATACATATTACACTAAACGATTCGAAATCTTTACACTTACAACTTACGTACCTTGTCTCGTTAATGTATGAACCAGATGCGAGACTCAAGTACTCGTCTCAAGCAATTTTAAATAAGTAATGAAAATTTTCTTGCTCACCTAACTTGGAAAATGATAGCGTCCGTCGTCGGCGATAGTATACAACTTTTTTTAATTTTCTGACAGGCATTTGTAGTTAGCCATAAGGCTTGCGCTACTTGACCGGGCAATTACGTGAGCGGGGATTAATAAATTTTAATGGCCTTAACAAACAGTAAGCAAATTGCGCAAGGGGGCGACCCCTGTGAGGCGCCAACTTGAGGAATTATGATTTAGACATCCGTCGCCCAATTTTTAAGTTAGCAGGCTAGGAAAGTTCTTATAAATTAAGGGTAGGTAGGTAGGGAACAAATTTTCATTTCTTGTACATTTGAGTATTGAGTTTTTCAACGCACTGCCTTTATTATTTATTTAAATATAAATTTTATAATGTCAACCTTGATTTAGTAAAATAATATTTAATATAATTAATCAAGATCATATCGTATTTTTTATGAACTATTTCTTTCGATTTTCTTATTTATAGGAACATATATATCAGATTATAAGTAATCAATTACATGTAATTTAAAGAAATTACGTATCTATTATCCAATTAAACCACTTTTTACAAATCAGTCTACACACAAGTACATTTTCCTTTCTCCTCTATCCTTTACTAATTAGTGTTCCTCTCCTTAGTACCTAGGAACCACGTGTCGACTAGAGGACGATGTCACCGCTAACCACCTTGTCTGTAACGCTTCTTACTGGCTTGCTCGCACGCATGTAACTAACTAACGTTTGTACCTTTTCAGCATCCTTCCTAACACAAACACTAACGATATTTAACGAACTAGCACCCTACAATATAAGTTAAAGACAGTACTCACTCAATACCTGTCTCATCTACAATATAGGTGTCGGACTATTTGCATTCAATAGTTTATTATATCAGTGGAAACTTTAATACACTTCAACAAACATAAAAAATACAGCATGAAATATTTCGTAATAATTTGATCATAGAATGATGTTTATATAAAATGGGATTTAATTACGCTGTTAAACGGGATTTTTTAACTGTGTAGAAAACAGCTTACTTACGAAACTTCAAAATTTTACAAAATACAAATACTATAAACAATTTTGGTACACCGTACGTATTGATTAAAAAAAGGTAACACAGAAAACAAGGTCTACATTTACATATTAGATTTCAATAGTAAAGTTCTGTTTGTTAGATTGTAATTGAGTTGCTATTTAAAGTACAGTTTAAAAATGTACTTAGACATTTTAGCACTGCGATGTAATCTCACATTTATTATTTTTATAATTCATTGATAGATTACGCACCGAAACTATTAGTTGATCAATCTTCCCAGTTCACATCTATTAGAGAAACATACTTTATTATTCACAATAGACATTTAGTTTTATTTGATGTGTAATACCAAGAGCCGACTGAAATTCTTATAGACGCCTCTCTATTATATTATTGTAGTTTCGAAAAATCTCCAAGAATTCTCTCTTATCCTTTCGTATTTGTAAATCGTTGTCATCAATAATTATATAGTATCGTTTCAATCGGCTCAAATTCTGAGATGAGACGGGTAGAATGGGGATTCAAAACCCGGCCATCGAATACGATGCAGGCATCGCATTCGTCGCCGACGCGAACCGAAGTCGAGCCTACACTCGCCAGGGCCGCACGCGACGGCTCACGGTGGCGGGCGACGGCTCCGGCCGGACTCGTCAACAGGCTAACTTTAACCGTCAGAACGTAAACCAGGAGCAACCGTTGCTTCTCGAGGAGCTCCTGGAGCAGGAGAAGCGGGAGCAGGAGCGCGACGGCGGCGAGTGGGCGGGCTGCGCGGCGCCCCCCCCGGCGCCCGCCCCCGCGCCCGCGCCGCCCGCCGTGCCGCTGTACGCGGGCGCGCCGCCGCCGCAGCCGCCCGCGCCCGAGCCCGGAGACGCGCGCGCGCGTCTGCTGTACGAGCAGTGGCTCAAGCAGTACAACTCCTTCGCCGTCGACCAGCAGCGCTACTACGAGGTCGAGGTGCAGAAGCTGCGCAAGATACGCAAGGTGAGCCGTAGTGCGCTTCGTGTTCGTGAGCTTTGTAGTGCGGCCGACCTCCCGCCGGTAGTCAGTTTCGCAGGTGCCGTTCCCGATCCGGCCCGTCGAGCCTCGTCGCCGTGGCGCGAGGCATATTCACACTCGAGCTTTCGATGTTGCAGTCGCTGAATAGCAAGCAGCGCCAGTTGCGCAAGTCCGGAAACGAGCTGATGCCCAACGACGCGGCCGAGCTGCTGCGCGTCTCCAACGAGCAGTCCGCGCTGCAGAAACATCTCGAGGCCGCCAGGAAGCAAGCCCGCCAGCACAGTATGCTCATGCAGGTGAGCCCGTTCACTCCATGTCGTGAAGCGACCAACGCGTCTTTTCCTGTTGAGTTAACACGCTGATCGGTCTGTTTCTTATTCACACAGGAATACGAAACGAAACACCGTCAACAAAACCCACAATTGGCTCAGCAGAGCGGCCAACAACAAGTCACGACCAATCAGTCGGTGTACGCGCAGAATCAGGCGGCGATCCAAAGTCAGCAACAACAGGCCGGTATCAATAGACCGATGCAACTCGGTCTGCAGGGTGCCACGGTACAACAACAACAGACGCTCATTCGCACACAGCAGACGGTCATCGGTGCAGATGGACAACCCATTCCCCAACAGAGAATAGGGCTGGTGACGTCGCCGTTAACGGCCCAAGGAAGACTGCTGCAGGGCGGACGCACGCTGGTGATCGAGCAGACCGGGGGCCAGCAGCAGCAGCTGGTGCGGCAGCTGTCAGGCGTGCAGGAGCGGCCGCAGTCCGTGGGCGGAATGGTGCAGTTCGGGCAGCAGCAGCTGGGCGGTGTGCGCAGTGCGCTGCAGTCGGGCGCGCAGACCCCGCGGCCGCCCGGCTCGCGCCCGTCCATGTCCCCGCTGCACGTGCAGTCGCCGCACTCGCAGTCTCCGCTGCA
This sequence comes from Nycteola revayana, assembly GCA_947037095.2. Taxonomy (NCBI): domain Eukaryota; kingdom Metazoa; phylum Arthropoda; class Insecta; order Lepidoptera; family Nolidae; genus Nycteola; species Nycteola revayana. Next base: position 16,476,688 of record OX344849.2, on the reverse strand, counting down.
CTCGCTCGCGCCGCAGTCGCCGCTACACCACCTCACTTCTCCCATGCAGTCGCCGCTGCACCACTCTCAGCAGTCTCCTCTGCACCACACGGCACAGTCGCCGCTCCACGCTCAGCAGTCGCCTCTTCATTCTCAACAATCTCCGATGCACGTGCAGCAGACGAACTTACCGCAACAGTCGCCGATGCACCCGCAACAGTCACCGATGCATCCTCAACAGTCGCCGATACATCCCCAACAATCGCCTATGCATCCGCAACAGTCTCCGCTGCATCCCCAACAGTCGCCTTTACACCAACAATCGCCTCTGCATACGCAGCAGTCGCTATCGTCGGCGCACTCGCCGATGCCGCAACAGTCGCCGATGCACTCGCAGCCGTCGCCGATGCACCTGCAACAGTCGCCGATGCACACGCAACAATCACCGATGCAAACCTCTATGTCACCGCAACATTTCTTGCAACAACTGCAGGCCCAGAGGACTAGTCCACAATTGCCTACGCCTAGTAGGAGTCCACAGGTATGTAAAATTAATGAGAAAGTACATAAGGTCTTGATTTTAAACTTTAAGCTGATGTGTTCCTTTTTTTTATAGATATATCAACAATCTCAAATACAAAGTCCGGTATCGTCACATTCCCCACAACTACAAAGTGTAAGTAGTACACATTAGAAATTCCGTTAATTTAATTGAACCAAATGCACATAGTAATCGAAACTATATTTCAGCAGGTTGATTTCGTGTCAGGAAGGTTCCCTCGGCCGGCTCCAGGCTGTTCACCTCTACCGAATAGATTCGCTAGGCCACCGCATCATCAACAAGGTAACTTATGTAATTGTTTTTATTTTTTAAAGTCATACTTATAACAATTATGGTTTATTGAATACTAATGTCTTAAATGTTTGTATATGTAGGTATACGAATTCAAGGAGTCTCGTATGGAGGACGGCAACAGACATCGCCACTCGGTAGTCCGCAGCCGATGCCTTCGCCCGGAAATAACGCAAATGAAATGGCGGTAAGCATAATTTAAGAGTATTAATATGATGTACTTAACTATATAGTTCAGATCGATATAAAATTATCTTATAATTAGGATATACCTATATTAATTCTTGAATGTAAAATATATTGCCGTCATAATAAAACATTTTTTTTCTGAATTATTATTTCTTAATAAGGAAAAAAGGCCTATCTGTCTGTATATTTTGCATAGTTTGGAAAAAAATGTTAGTCATGACTTTTTCATTATGACGGCAGTATAGCACATCGTATGCGTGTGTGCAGCGGCAGCAGCTGCTGCAGCGGCAGCAGTACAGCCCGATGGGCGGCGCGCCGCTGTCGCCGTCCGTGGCGCGCTCGCCGCACGTGCGCACGCCCACGCCGGGCGCGTCGCCCGCCGCGTCGCCCGCGCCGCCCGCGCCGCCCGCGCTGCACGAGCACGGCGGCGGCGCGGGCCACGCCGCGCCCGTGCCGCCCGGCTACCGCTACTACAAGCCGGGGCTGCGCGGCGGCGCGCCCTGGCCGCCGCGCGAGCCGCCGCGCCCGCACGTCACCAAGGTGTCCATCCTCAAGCGCCGCAGCCCGCCGCGCCGCGCTGAGCCCGCGCCCGACCCGCGCTACGTGCTGTACGCCGCCGACCCGTCCGACTCCGACTCCGCGCCCGAGCACCTGGACGACGACGACATCGTGCTCGTGGAGCCCGACGCCGCCTCGCCGCCCGAGCGCATCGCCACCGAGGAGGACTTCGAGGAGCTCATCGACGCGCGCCAGGACTCGGACGAGGACGAGGCGCCCACGCGCACCGAGACCGCCACCAAGACCGTGGCCGTCATCAGCCTGGCGCCCGGCAAGCAGGCGCCGCCCTACCGCCGCCTGCCCGTGCTGCTGCCGCACGCCGACGACGTGTCGCAGGCCACCGTGGCCTCCGTGTCCATCGCCAACCAGACCATCTCCGTGCCCGTGCTCAAGAGCCTCACCGTGCCGTCGCTCGCCAAGCCGCTGGGCTCCGTCATCAGCGTCATCTCTTCCAACATGCCCAAGACGCCCGCCGCGCGCCCGAGGACTCCCGTCTCGATCCTCACGCAGCATCAGGTCAAACAAAAAATAGTAAAGACGATCGAGAAGCCGATGGTGCTGGCGCTGTCCAACTCCAAGCTGTCCAGTCTTGCCGTGTCGCACGACGCGACGCTGCCCGCCAAGATCTTCCAGGATGACGCCGCTTCGCCCGACAGCACCGTCGCCCCGGACGGTAACGTGGACAAAGACCAAAGCGTCACTTTGACGTCCGCCGTCCAGCAAATATCCGCGTTGACGTCTCAAGGTTCCTCCTCCAAGATGGATCCGAGGCCGGGCATATTCAAAGAACCCAATAAAGACATCGATATCGAAACTGAAATTAGTCAACAGACCGAACTGCCCCATACGCTATGCATCACGGATCGCACGCCGTTGCTCCTTGGAAAAGCCGATATAAAAAGTCCCGACCCTATACCGGAGAAAATCCCCGACAATATAATGGAGGGGGACGACGAGGATAAGCCCGAGGATAGCGTACAAAACGATTTGTTACTGTACAACAAAACCATGGCGGATGCGGCTCTCACGAATCCGGTCACATCGGATAGCAAAACCGAAGAAAACGTTGTAAAGACGATCAAAGCGATCGCCAACCAAACCAAAGAAATGGTCATAGACTCTAATATGCAGATAACATCGGACATGGCGCAGGAATCCGTTCAGATTTCCATTCCGTCACCGACGCCTTCCCAGGAGAGATATTTGAACGACATAACGATGCAGGATCACCCCGAAACGGCCGAGGGGACCAACAAACATGTCGAGACGTTCGAGGACATGTTATGCATGTTGGAGAAAATCAGCGATGATACGAAAACATACGGGGGAAAGCAAAGCAATCTGCATCAAAAGCCCGCTAATCCTAGCGGGCAAAACGCCAATATTGTCAGTAATAATCCTTCAAAAATTGAAGGTAAGGAAGGTCAAGAGCAGGGCTCTTTTCAGGGTCAAAGCGCGGAAGCGAGCGGAGCTCACGTCCCACAACTTTCGCCACTGGGCCCGCCCGCCGAGCTGACGTCCACCATGCACAGCGTTTCGCAGCAGTTGCGTTCTTTTATGTCCTCGCTCACGGCGCCCAAACCCGACCCCACGGCGCCCACGCAGGTCAACTTCGAGACCCTGCTGCCCTCCTCTAAGGTCGAGATCGCAGCCTCCAGGCCTTCGCCTGTACAGCGGATAGACAGCAAACCTATTGCCGCCGCGTCCAGCGCTGAGAACATGCCAATGAGCGCCGCTCATGCGATCGGCTCCCGAGTGAACACGCTATCTGCAAAAGTACCCATGAGGAAGTCTCCTACTGTATCGCCCGCCAACTCGCCTGTAGGTCTACAGAATTCGTTGATGAAATCTCCCGCGCAATCGCCTTTGATCTCGACGCAATCGTATTCCTCTATGGACGATTCCGGTCCGACATCGGTACCCTCTCAAATTATTCAAATGCCCGCTCTCTCTAAAATTCACAGTTCTACTTCGCCCGCCTCTATTCTACATTCTAACACGATAACCACCAGTATGAGTAATTATCAAAAGGTTAGTCAATCGTTACCGACTAGTATTTTAGGACACACGCTGTTACAACCGGCGAGACAAATAAATACGAATAACCTGCCGTTCAACCAACAAAGTATTAGCTCTAGTCAGCCGCCCGCTCTAGTCATGACGTCTAGACCGTTGATGGGTAATAAGGAACCGGCGCCCAATGTGACGGTGCGCACGCACACCATTGTCAGTCCCGGGCTCAATCAAATGCAAAATAAACCACCGCAAGGCTCTATCAATTTCATCACCTCTTCAAAACTTTTACACACCCAATTGACGTCACCTTTGAAAAGATCGAAATCTACAGATGAACCAAAAAGCGAAGTTATTGTGGGACACATCCAGCCTACGAAGAGGCATAGCGTCGAAGCAGTCGTGGTCAAGTCTGAACCGATGGAAACGGACGAACCGAACACGTCCAACTCCACTACAAGCGATAGCGCGATGAACAAACACGCCCCGCAAACCACCACGCAGAACCAGAAGAACGATGAGTCGCAAAACGTGTTGTTGAAGCAACTGCTTCAGACCACCACGACGGCAGCGACCGTAGTACCGCCGCGAACCATGACCATACAGAGGACTGCGCCCGCGCTGGGCACCATCCCGTCGCTGGAGGCGCAGCTGGCGCGCCCTTCCATACCTCCACCCACGCTCGCCCTCACATCAGAAGTAGAAATTCCGAAAAATTCACCAAGACATGTAACCTCGATCAGCAACTCGCCTTTTACCGCGAGACCTATTCAAACGTCTATTCCTACGTCGACAATATCATCTCTGACACATCATACGTCGACGCAATCTTTGATGGACGTTCGCAAGCCGCCCCTTAAGATATTAAACAAGGAAGATACTACTCCTGTACCGGAATGTTCGCCCACTATGAAAATGCAAATGTATCCAATAAATCTGGATAATCATCAGTTGCAACAAGCCATAAAGAAAGAAATTGCGCCGCCGCAACAGAGTCCCGTACATCGGCCAATAACGCCGCTGGAAGTCAAAAAAGAGCTACTTGACGAGAGTTCGCAGCAATCGGCCACTTCGGGTATATCCACAGCGTCAGACCAGGGCAAGCTCGATCAGCCGATGAAAGAGGAATACTCCGAAAATGTAAACATGGATCCTATGTCAGAAGCTAATGTTCCAGAGACGCCGTCGGAGGCTAAAAGGCGAAAGCGACGGGAATACCAACAAAAGAAACGAAAACAGTTACAGATGAGCCAAAAAGCGGCGGCTGAAAATAATCTGAATGCCGCTAATGCAAAGAAAAGGCCACGCAAAGGCTCCCGATATGAAGAAGACTACGACACTTTCATCGATGGCCTGATGGCTCAGTTACGATTGCTGCCGGCTATGCAAATACAAGAGCCGGCTCTCACCACTAACTTTGCCGTTTGTCCATTGTTCGGCTCTGGAGATTTGACCAAACTAAAAAATAAAGATTATGATATACTGAAAGGTGATTTAGTCGGAGAATTTGGTAACGCTAAAATACCAAACGTAGCAGACTATTACAACACCAAACCCTTCGGTGAAGACGAACCTCTGCCAGAAAAACCACCCGCATCGACTCAAAGAGGCTTCTATGACCAGGAATTCCAACCTATTGTGTTCGATGAGGATCCAGAAGACAAAAAACTAGACTTTATTTGCAAAGAACGGGATACAGACACCCCTGATAGTATCGTTAGTTGTTCTAGTCCCGAATGCTTAGAAATTGAGCCTCTAAATCGATTCCCTGGCCTCAAACTGATCGATGACGAGGAAGAAGACGAAGATAGTGACTCGGCATCGGGCCGAATATCGCCTGTTATTCCTATTATTGCACCTGTACCGATAAGAGTGAAACCCGTTTCTTTATACCAACTGAAAGATGAAGATGAGAATCAAAAGGCTCTTAAAGCGTTGGATACTGAGGGTGGTAAAGGTAAAATGGACGATTCTCCAGGAAGTAACGAAACCAATGAGAATGTCACCGTTACGCTCACGTTGACATCGGGCGCCGCTGAGGACATTATGGGCGTGTTGAAAGAACTCGCAGGAATTCTGCACATTCCGCCGCCTACTTCGTACCAAATAATAGAAAGAACCGCCACTCCACCGTCTCATAAGCTTGGACTGTACAGATTTAAGGGAAAAGACGGGAAAGAAGGAACTCCGATTGACATACAAAGTATTCTAAATGGAGCGGCGAAATTTTGCCGTCATTGTGACGTCGTTATCTTAGATTCGGTCGTCCGCGCTAAAGCATCAGAGTTCCCACTTTTATCAGCGAACAAAGGCAACGCCGGAGAACTTCTATGTGACAGTGACACTGAACTTTATTTCTGCAGTACACAATGTTACGAGAGCTTCGCTTGGCGGCCGACGAATATAATCCTTGACGGTAAATCCAAAACGGCAATTAAGGAAGACAGCAAGTCCGATATCGAAACCAATCTATCCAAAGATCGGGACGATTTCGACACGGCGTCCACGGAGAGCATGGAGACCGACGATCTGGACATAAAACCCGACATCAAAGACGAGAAAATGGATTTATCGTTCATGGATTCATTAGACAACGACGAACTGATGAAGGAAGTAGGCGACGACGTGAGCGCGCTCGACGAAGATCTGAAGAGCGTGGAACAAGACGAAAAGAGCAACCAGAGCACGGAGAAGGAAAAGCACAGGGGAGTGAGGTACAAAGCGTGGTCGCCGGGGTGCATAGGGCCTCCGGTGAAATACAAGCGGCCGACGGACCGGGAGCTGACGGAGCTGGTGTTCAGGACCGGGGTGGCCATCATGCCGGTGACCACGGAGGACGCGCGGCGCTGCGAGCTGTGCGGGCTGCAGGGCGACGGCGTGGCGGACGGCGTGTCGCGCCTGCTCAACTGCGACGTGGACCGCTGGGTGCACCTGAACTGCGCGCTGTGGTCCGAGGGCGTGTACGAGACCGTGAGCGGCGCGCTCGTGCACGTGGCCGCGGCGCTGGCGGCGGGCGCGGGCGCCGCGTGCGCCGCGTGCCGGCGCGCGGGCGCCACGGTGCGCTGCTTCAAGCTGCGCTGCGGCAGCGTGTACCACCTGGGCTGCGCCGTCAAGGACGGCTGCGTCTTCTACAAGAACAAGACCGCCTACTGCGCCTCGCACGCGCCCAAGGTACCCGACCACTTATTATCTCATTTCTAATTCAATAGAACTAACTTTTTTCGAAGAACTCGCGACACCGACTCCGACTCCTCAATAAATCTAGACACGCGGCAGCGTGTCAAAGCCAAGTTCAAGCAAAGAACTGGCTAGCCAGCGCCAAGTGTAATATTACACGAACCACTTGGTGCCACTTTTGACCCTTCTATAACTCAAAACCTCTTTAACGTAAACACATAATCTGACTTGGTCAGTTTTTATCAGTATTCAAATGATGAATAACTTTATAAAATGACTGATGTAATGAAAACTGGCCAATTCAAATCTTACCTACTTTAAGATCTCACATTTTTAAATAACAGCTATTGTTATAGGTATCCATTAAAGCAATGAAATAGAGTTTAATACTTGTCCATACTGTTATTTTGTTCCTATAAATACATATTTCGATTTTGCATAGAACTTGGCACTCATTCAGATCTTCATTCTTTTTGCGGCGAAGCCCACAGCCAAGCTTTATTTTTGTAGTGAACTTGGCTTTCCTTTTTTACATTTATGTTTTTGATGGGTTAAACATATTTTAAACAACTATATTATAAAGAACATAAATATAATCTCGATCAATACTTAATGTTTTTCCACAACCTTCCTTAACTCAACAATTGAAGCATAGATTAACATTCAGTCTCTTTCCAATGATCGTATTGTTTTATTTCCTTCTTAATTCGTAGGCCGTTCGATTTGAAATGCTCACGTAAAATGTACATTCGTCTCATTCGCTTTCATTGTTTGTTGCATGGGCGGGTTTCGTGATGTGGATTTTAGGTTGACGAATGTTGTCATGTTTTCACTTTTTCATTTTAGAACAATTGCAATACTAAGAATTCCTAAATAGCAAATCCAAAAAAATGTTACTGCATTTGTTTAGAAAAATTGTTAGAAGCTCTAGGAGCTTTATTTTATTACTTAATTATTAGGTCCGATTTCATTATTTTTGTTTTCTAATTTGTTGCAGAATGAAAAAGACAATGAACTAACGACATTGAGTGTACAGAGACGTGTGTACATATCCCGAGACGAACAACGGCAAGTAGCGTCAGTAATGTTGCACTCGGACACCAATCACCTGATCCGAGTGGGCGGGCTCATATTCCTTAGTCCTGGACATCTGCTGCCTCATCAACTAGCTGCTTTCCATACACCCAATTACATTTATCCTATTGGGTATAAGATTGTGAGTATACATCTGATGACGTTTATTTTTAAGTTCTAATTAAGTCGTTGCCGTTCTACCATGTTGCGTCTCAGCTGTTAGCTAATGTTATAGCGTTAAATAATTAAACTAATGTGTTCGGCATCATTCTTTGCATTTATTTAGATATACTTCACAGCAAAATTTATCACCACTACCCAGGGAATCCAGGAACACACATTGTAACTAGAGTACAAAAGTACCTATAAATTACATTCGTTTTACTTTAATAACTACTATGTAATGTTCTGAATTTATAAACAAATAAATATATTTACTTACTATTAAAAACGATTCTATAGGAATATTTTATATTATCATTAGATTTTCAACTTTCATTACGTGGCCACGTAATGAAAATTGAAAATTGCATCTATAGATTTTGCTTGTATATAAGTTAGTTCGTTGGTTCAGGTCCGCTTCTACTGGTCGTGGTCCCGCGCCAACTGCCGCAGTCGCTACCTGTGCTGGATCTCGGAGGTGGAGGGCCGGCCGCAGTTCCACGTGCGCGCGCAGGACGAGCCGCGCCTGGAGCGGGCCGCGCCCACGCCGCGCGCCGCCTGGGCACAGGTACGTGCACCATTACTGTAGCCTTTCTACGAAGTAGGGGTAATAATGCCGATTCTTGACGCCCCACCAATTATAGGCACGGCTACGTTAAATGTAAAAAATCAAGAACGCACTACCATCAACTTTATCTACAAAGCTTTTTCTATGGTTATTCTTTTTCAAATGGCAACACTTGAAGTGATATTTAAATAGAAACGTGGCAAGAGTTTATCTATGCCAATATTTAGACAAATATATAAAATACAGTTAGTTAATTATTTGTTATCGACCAAAATATTCCTATTGCTACTTTTCTATACTCTTCTCTGTAAAAGACCCCCCCTCCCCTCATTTCTAATATTTATTTTATCTTACAGTATATTAACAATGAACTTAACAGGATTTCTGATATTTTGAACCTATTTGCTAGAATGGAATCTTATCTGTGAATCTAGGCAAGGTATATATAGATAGCATAGATTTAGGCACGTTTTTTTTTATTAGGTAGTTTTAGTTTTTACGAAAAAACTCGAGACATGTTGCGGTCGACGAACAATTAAAATGAAAAAAGTTTTAGTGACACAGTCGAACTTTAGAGACCATAAGTACAGGGATGACCACCTCACCACTATAGTAGTATTTTCAAAATGACTTAAATCTTTGTGATATGGTATTGTGATGAATGATAAATAATACACTTTTATACTTATATTAGTTTTTTTCTTTTGATATAACTTTATATACCATTATTCGGAACTCATTTTACATCTTTTTTGGTTTATATTTAGGTGCTAGAGGCAGTGGGTCAACTTCGCGAAGGTCGCAGCGAGGATGGCGTGCTAAAACTATGGCCCAACTACGTGACGGGAGAAGATCTGTTTGGACTTACTGAGCCTGCCGTGGTCAGGGTACTGGAGAGCTTGCCTGGTAATTTCTTTAATTTTTATAAATTTAAATTAGAATTTTCTAATGATTTTAGAATAAGTTGTTATCTTATTAGCCTTCATGGATGCGATAGATCTATGAAATATAGCATATAGCAGTGCATTCAATAATTGTGATTTCGCAATTCGTTTACAGATTGAAAAAAATAAAAGTTTACGTAAATGTTTTTGTTTATGCGAGAATTTTGTAATGAAGCACGGCAAAAATTTTGCTTCGCGACCTCTCATGAGGCCGAGATCCACAGATCGAAAAATACTGAAATTTAGCATGGAGTTTAATTCGAATGAATATTTGGAGTATAATATTTTGATCGTGGGGATGGCAGGTATCGAGACGCTGACGGACTACCGCTTCAAGTTCGGTCGCTCGGCGCTGCTGGAGGGGCAGCTGGCCGTGAACCCGTCGGGCTGCGCGCGCTGCGAGCCGCGCGCGCGGGCCGCCTGGCGCCGCGCGCCGCGCTCCACGCTCCCCGCCGCGCCGCCCCCGCCCCCCGCGCCCGACCACCCCGCCTGCCCCTACTCCAAGCAGTTCGTGCACACCAAGAGCTCGCAGTACAAGAAGATGAAGAGCGAGTGGCGCAACAACGTCTACCTGGCCAGGTCCGCTGCGAACCATGTTTTATATCGATATATCAACGTACGCGTCTGACGCGGTATAGATGCCGACTCAAAAGATAGATTGCGATTTATGCTCCTGATGCAGCCATTCCAGCTAGATGATAGTTGTTTATTGTTATACATCAAATTTTCATGCCATTAAAAAAAATATTAAATTAAATATTACATTGAAATACACGTAATATTTAATTTAGTATCAAACGGGCGAGTTGATCTCTAATGCAAAGTATTGCCTATCTTGTCGGTTTATGTAACGTCCTCTGCTGAATATGGGCCTCATCCCGAGAGTGGGTTTTGCCATGTTTGTCAAGCGGGTTAATGACCCCAAAACCCTACTACCTCCGAGCCTCTGAACACTGCCACAAAAATTGTAAACTACAATGTTATTAACAAATAAAATATTTCAGGTCAAAAATACAAGGATTAGGACTTTATGCTGCTCGAGATTTAGAGAAACATACCATGGTTATTGAGTACATCGGTGAAATAATACGTGGAGAACTATCAGAAATGCGAGAGAAACAATACGAAGCCAAGGTAATTACTCTCAAGAGGCGCTACTATAGTACCCTTGTTTGTGGTTATATATTTACGCCTTTAAGTGTCGAAACATTAGGGCCGTGGGGACCGGAAGCCAAATTTATAAAAGCAAATACTACTATTCTACTTGGCAAGGTTGCCATGCCAAGTAGAATAGAAGTATTTTATAAGTTAGTTTTATTTTAAATTAGCTACTTTTAGTTGTGTATATGTATTTTATTCATTTAATAAATAAAAAGGTAAGTTAGATTAATAGTTAATAATACTGTAAGTAGCGGCGCCCTTCTTGCTTTGTTTGTCTGTTTAACATCAGCCAGAACTTGGAAACTAGACATTTTAAAGGGACACAGCATTTGTGGCAGATATGATGTTATAATTTATTCGGTAAGGATATTCGACCCTCACCAAATGAATCCCAGTAAGTGCCTTTCAAGCGTGTAGCAGAACCTTATAACGCTAAGATAAATAAGTAGGCGGATTAAATAAACTAAAAAAAGAAACCTAAAGTGTTGCAATGGTGTGCAGAACCGCGGCATCTACATGTTCCGGCTGGACGAGCGGCGCGTGATCGACGCCACGCTGTCGGGCGGGCTGGCGCGCTACATCAACCACTCGTGCCAGCCCAACTGCGTGGCCGAGACCGTGGAGGTGGACCGACACATGCGCATCATCATCTTCGCCAAGCGACGCATCGCGCGCGGGGAGGAGGTGCTCCACCACATTCCATAATACTTTTACTGCCTGCGTTTAGTACAACCTCAGATCGAATAAAAAGTAAAGACGAAGTCAGTCTAAAACTGCCTTGTTGTACACATAAACATCTTACGTACACACGCGTACCAAACCTATACCTAACCTTGTCAGTCGATCAGTCGCAGCCCTTAAGGCTCCTTACACACATGCCGGCGGCAGTGCCGCCGGGTATATGCCGAGCGGCTGGTATTTGTATGTGTATCCATGCCGGCGGCTCCTTTGAATGCCGGGTGCCTTAAGGTCTCCAAACTATGGCCCGCGGGATAAATCCCGCCAGTGCCATCAATTCGGCCCGCGAGACCTTAAGACTAGTGTCTCAATCTGGTCCGCGACTTGTTGAGATAAGTTAAGAAGAAAACACAAAATAATTATTACTCGATCGCGCACTTAGCGATTAGTCTAGAAATAAGAGTAAGTTTATAGCAGAAAAAATTAAACTGTTTTGACCTTTTGGCATTCTGAAAAAAGTAGTAAGGCCCTAAGGCTTCAAAGTTTGAAGACCACTGTCATAGGTTATTAGGTCATTAGGTGCTTGATGTCATAACAAACTTAATTATTTGTTAACAAAAATACCGAATTTTGTCATAAAAACAAAACTCACCTTATTTGTATAACATTGGGGTACTGTGAAACATCATTGTTAGCAATTATACCTACACTAATGCACAAAATAACCGGCTATTGCACGACAGCGCTCAGTCTTTAATTCTTAGTTGGTGTGAGAATACAACTATATTATACTGATTTGATTAGCATTTATCAATACAATAACAAAGGCTCAAAAACATTTTAAAAGCATGGTTAGTTCAAAGAACATTTCTAACTAAAAGGATACTTAGAATATAAGTAGAGTGCAGCATTATTACTGTTTATTATTCGATAATAGAATTTAAGTGCGAAGTTTATGTAGTAGTACTTTTATTACTACCAACAAAATGTAAACTTTCTACTCTTGTAATGCCTACGCTACTTCTTCTTACTTTTGTAATGCCTGATAAATTACTAAATATGCTGGACTTTTCCTAGTTTTCCGTAAGAACTTGTAAAACATATTTGATAAATAAATAATGATTTATATGCCACTCTAAACACCTCACCATTGAGACTTTATTATAAATAATGCTTGTATTTTTCCAGTTGGCTTATGACTATAAATTTGACATTGAAGACGATGCCCACAAAATCATGTGCATGTGTGGAGCTCCAAACTGCCGAAAATGGATGAATTGAACGCCCCGCTGGTATGAACGAGGAAACGCTGTGAAACAGTCGACGGAACTAGAAAAGACTTCCAGTACGTGAGAAAAACCTAAGTGTGTCAATGATAAACGTATAACAGCATTTATGTACACGTTGACACGACTGAGGGATAGTTTCGATGTCGGCATAGAAAAGGCTATGATACCTAATTTTATGTACCAAAGTGATCGTACTACCTATAAGTAAATGAATCATATTAGACTTATTTAATGGTTCTCACTCCGATATAGCTGAAGTGTGATTATCTAGGAATAAGACAATATCAACAAAGTTTTACTGATTATCTTTAATTTTATAGCAGTCGCGGAAATCATTCGGAACACTTTTGTAAATAATATTAAATCGATATAGAAGTTGTTATTGAATTTAAATCTTTTAGATGTGAACGTTTTACTATAATACATATAAGGGCGTAGAGTAAGTTTATTATTTTTAATGTATTTTATGAATGTTTTTGTATCGCTGTTTTAAATGATTTATTTAATTTTTTTTCTTTCGGAACTCTAGCACCTAAGTCGTTTAGTCAATCGACGTTTGCGTATACGGACGTATACTCGAAAATCTCAACAGTGACTAATGTTAGGTTAAGTTACCATATAGACGCGTCTGCATTTAGTATGCATAGAGCACAATTTATTTAGCGATGTAAATATCCTCTTTATTAGAAATTATCTCGGCCCCGGCGGTTCGATGAAACAGGGTAGTGTAATATAATTTCTAATGGAGCGGCACGAGACGCCACAATGTGCCTGACCCCTCGTTGTTAGCGCCTAGTTTGTATCCGAACACGTCGCGCCTTCCCACTCGACGGCCGTAGTCTACTTGTTTGTTTGTATGTATGTATAACTGTTCTGAAGCGTACTTTTATTCACATGGTTGACTAATCAAGATTACGTTCCTTTAGGAAAATATTGAAGACATTTTTTTGTAATTAATGACTTATTGATATGGATTATGACAAGCGGTTATGAAATATTTGTAAGAATATACACTGATTAACAAATATATAGATAACTATAACAAATTATGTGAATAAAATAACGTGCGCGTAATGTAGTTAGTGTAATTTATTTATATAATTAATTAATGAATAGTCCCAAATGTGATATTACCTCACATAACTTCGCGTGAACTTCACCATGTAGTGGCCATTATAACGTAATCGTTTAGCTTGTTGACATAGTATAAACTACGTAAATTGGACACGGGTGCATCGCTGCGATGCGCTAGACGAGCTTGTAAGATCTGGATATAGAGAAAATATAATATAATTGTGTACGTGTGCGGCACATGGAGTGATTGTAGCGTAGGTTGTCGTCTACCAATGTTGTGAATTCATGCAATGTAATTTTAAGTGTTAAATGTGCAATATCCTTGAGTACAGATTGTAAATATGACAGATACAGTGATGAACATTTTTAAGAAATAATCATGGATAGGTATGTTTTTTGCATTACTTGTAAGCAGTTATACACCTTCATTAAATATGACCATCGATTTATTTAAAGCATTCCCACATTTTGCACTAAAGTTGACTCAAATTATTATTTTCATGAGAGAACATTTTGAAAGTTGTAAAATTATGTAATTTAGTAATATTCTATACATTAGTATTTTTATTGCATTATTTTCCTATAATTAAAATTTTAATTAGTATAACATTGCCTTTTTATTTTATTTACTACATCACGTTCTAATATCGGACTGGCCGAATTATTCATAAGACGAGGCAATTATAGTACTCAGTAGAGAGTACAGTAAAAGTTTTCTTCATTCGCTTTCGCTATTCGCAGATATAAAGAACGCTACCGATTTTCCTGCATTCGCGGCTAGGGATTTCCATATTCGCGGACTAATTCCATACTATTCATATTTACGTCTTAGAAGAAATGGTAAATTCACACCTGATTTCAAAGGAAGCACTACAAACGTGACATTTGATTTGAAAAATAGAATAATTCATATTACTAATAGTACAAGTCATTTGGTTGAAAAATAGAGGTTACTTGGAAAATTGGTAATTTAATAGATTTCGAAAGGAGCTATTATCAAAAAACTGCTTTTAGGCGCCATTTTTACAATATGGAGGCGCGAGCGGCAAATATGAAATTCTGAAAGAGCACGTCGAAATCTATAAAATTGCCAATTTTCAAAACTCGGAAAACTTTTCAAGTAAAATTACCAAATTATTGTACTTCAATACTTTTTTTTTTCGGAAGGTCTTACTTAGTTTGCCAGTAGACTTTTGCTACTTCACCGGGCATAAAGGCGAGCAAAGCTACTTTACTATTGCTGAGTATCAGTATGAATTGAAGTTTTTGAAAACTGTCAAGAAAAAAATATACATTGGATTTTTATTTTGTCACCAAGGTATAAGGAACATTATAATCTATTTAGATAATTATTAAAATGAATCCCTATTTCCCTTGGTCCCTTGGTCACCGGTGGACCGATTTCACTAATTCTTTTTTTGTTGAGTTTGTTATTGTCAGGAGAAGGTATGCAATACATACTTATGCAGAAAAAAAGATTGCGTGGAAAAATAGAAAATTTTAGAATACTTATCCACCATATTTCGTTTTCTTAAGTAACCTTAGAGATTTTGACAATATAAACTTAACGGTTGTATATTCTAAAGTAGTCTTAGGGAATTGTGTTTAATATGTTGGTAGAAGGAAGTACGATTGAGGTCGGACCCGTGCTTCACCTAAGTTCTCCACCTGAGTGAAGCACGAGTACCATATAGGGTCCCGTGCTTCACCTAATGACGTTATTGAACAGTGATGCAGTAAATTGTATTTTGTAACTAAAATTGAAATTATTATTTTTTATATACATATTTCGGTTGTGTTCGTTATTTAAGTTATAGGATGTGACGTCATTATAAGAAACTAGTCAATAGAGGGCTAATTGGGGCCTCAGAATAAGTATAAGCATAGAAACCAGGCTAATTTTGGGTTGAAGCAACAGCAAAAATCATCTTTTGGTCTCGCTCTAATTAATACATATTTTACATTAGAGCGAAAGAGTCAGTGACTATTTTAATAGCTTACATTGATGCAAGGTTGTCCACGCCAAATTTCAAGTGACCTCTTTTTTGACATTTGTGACTCCTTATTATACTGATGTGCATAAAAGTAGTAACTTGGCATATAAACGTCATACAAGGTGACTTCAACTGATTTTAGTCGCATTATTTATGTACATTGTTTACATTTGTGTATTCGCGGCAGAAGTGAATAAGTTTTACGATATTGCGACGAAAATATATTAAATAACAATTATTTTAGGTATATTTTGCTGAGCATAACTAATTAAATGTCGTGTATTATTATGGATGCGTTTCACATTCGGGTAAGAAGGAAAATGATCCTGTTTGTGTAACATTTCATCGGTGAGTTTTTATCTTTATTATTTGGTAAATGTATGATATAAAGTCCCAAAATTTTATTTTTAATATGGAAATTTAAAGTTTAAACATGTAAAACATAGTTAAGATGGGATTTAAGCACTATTTACGTATATTCTCATTCGAAAAATCAAAAATGTTTTTAAGGTTATGTTTACCATAGTGTTGGATCGAAAGTATCGATAAATAGAATAAATGTTGAAAATCGATAAATAGAATAAATGTTGAATAATTTAATAAAAATAAAATAACGGTAACCGCCATTTTGATTTATTCTAAGGATAATAGTAGACATTCTTCTCTGTTAAGATTTTGCCACTTTAGCATTTATCAGGCAGTAAGTTGGAAAAGTTGTCTAAATATATAGAGAATTTATAATGAGTTTATGTTTTAATGCAGATTTCCGCAGAATGAAAATTTTAAAAATGAATGGATACGACGCGTTGCTAGACAAGATTGGAAATTGAGTAAACACAGTCGAATTTGTTCAAAGCATTTTACATCTAATTCATTTATGCCTAACACGAATGTTAAATGGAGGCGATTAAAACATAATGCTTTGCCGACATTACACTTGCCAATTTTAAATTCAAGGGTAAAATAATAGTACACTTGATAGAATTATTAGAATTGTAAATATATAAGTATGTACCTATATTAGATAACCGTAGTGACATACAATTGGTTGAGGATCGAAAATGCCCAAATACTATTTAAAAAATAATTATGTGTAGGTAGTCTGGGGTATAAATCTGGGGACCTTTTAATAAAAAAAATACACCATCAAAATAATTAAGTAGGTATGTTATCCTTAGCGGCATACGCTTAGAATAGTTTTCATTATACTAGGTATAGTAGTAGCTTACATACTCTCTGTGGTGCGACAGCGCACCACGTTCTATAGAGTATGAGCCCCACATGCCCCTCACTGGCGCAGGGATCACGTATATAGTGATCCCTGCGCCAGGGAGGAAGTGCGGTTGCGCATTTTTACCCCGGTAAACAAAAAAAAAAAAAAAAAAGGTATAGTAGTAGCTAGTTTTAGTTAGATTTTTTTTATATGTACATATCAGTATTGTAGGTAACCGTAGTCATTTTAATAATATTTTCTATGATTGATTTTAATATGATTGATAAAATGATTTTATATTTTCGATTATGACGTACGCGAGCATCGCATTTGCTCATATCGCGTCTAGAGAAAGAATGAATAGAAAAATAATCTAAGCTATAGTTTTAACATTGTGATTCTGACAAGTCAAATAACTAAGCGCTGAATAAAAACATTTATGTCGTTTAAATAGTTTTTCTTATTTATATCTGTGTAACAGGGAACCCTTTGGGATCTTTTAACTAAATATACCTCATCTCAATATAATGTACCTTTTATTGTACCGATGAGATATCTCTGTAAATCATAAGAGTTGTTTTGAAACAAAGGCAGGTTAACGATAAAAAATTGAAATAAAACAAAATCTTTCATTATTAATATAGACCGATTATTAGTCAAATATGGAATTAAAAAATTATAAATTAACATTTAATTCAAATAAGTGATCGATTGATACTTGGATCGATTAATCTTTGAAATCGAGTTCTAGTTCTATCGATATATAAATTATCGACTATCGCATCCTTAAACTTGTGACGACCTACAAATTTACGAAAGGGGCGCCATATATGCATCCTTTTCTGGTATTCTATGAAGGTCATATGTAAGAACAGCGTGAAATAACCGTTTTTGGTTGCTTTTTAACCCTCCATCTATGTTAGTACTTTATCAGTGATTGGGGCATCTAGTGAGAGAGCGTTTAGGATTTTACACAAATTTCTAGGAGTAGACAAAGGGTAGTAACTATTCAGTAATCTGTGACAAAGGGATGACAATGACAAAATATAAGAAAGAGGCCCCCATTACACCATCAATCTGGATCGAGATCAATGATCTTAATCCAGATTGACTGTGTAATGTGTGAAAGTGACGGATCGCGACATCGGATCGCAAATTATCAAATTTTTTTGAAATCCATGATCTCGATCCGTTTATCGCAATCCAGATTGAACGTCTAATTTGAAATATTGTCAGTTTACGTCAATCAGCGGCACAGAGTACTTTGTAGTATACTGGTCAGCGGCCACAACGCGATGGAGGTGGACGATATTAGTGCCCGCGGCGCCGACGCAACCGCATATATTAGTCTATGACCGCAACTGACGACTTAAAGACAAAAAAGTCTGCGGTCAAAATACAGAAGAGAATAAAAAAAATTACAACTAAAATTAATTACTGCACAGGCTTTTTTCTTGTTCAGATCCATTTGGCGATTCATCATCATCTGGCCGTATAACGTCCACTGCTGAACATGGACCTCCTCCCGGGGGAGGGTATTCGCCATAGTCACCACGCTTGGTAGGCGGGTTGGTGACCGTAGTATTATGTTGTACCACACAAGGAAACGCTGCTGCCCGTTCCTTGATATACGATTATTATAGATGATGATATAACAATCGGGACCAACGGCCTAACGTGTTTCCGAGGAACGGATGGTAGTCCCTCAACCAACCAGACCCGGAAAGAAATCTTAGAGTTTACACAAAGATTTCTTGTCTGGCGTGGGAATCGAGCCGATGACCACCGAGATTTAAAGCGAGCCAAATACCGCTACGCTACGGAGACTTTTGCGATTGTGAACACAACCTTCTTATTTTTTTATTAACTGGCAATCAGAATCCCCAGAGCTGAGAACAGTTGACTGACGTGATCTGGATTGACTGTGTAATGTGACAACAGTCCAAATAAAGTTATATCATCTACCGCGATCACGGATCTCGATCCAGATTGACGGTGTAATGTGGGCCATAAGAGCTAAATTAATTATTTTTAGGAGCAGTCCATAGTTCTCGAAGTTTTTATGGTGGAGTACGTTAATTTTTTACCACTTCCAAGTTCTCAATTTTTATGAGATCATGAGCATTGATATAGTATTGACCATGAGTCAATGTTGACTACTTCTTTTCTACCTAAGCATTTTTTTTACACAAATTAAAAGGTCTTATAAATTCAGAGTTAATTAAGTGCCTGAAAAAACTTTGCATCTCATAAAAAAGGTGCTTTTTATCTAAATTACTGGTAAAAATAGAACAATAAAATATTTCATATAAATTTTATTACAAACTTTTTTTTACTTAAACTGCAAATTATATACCAAAGAACATTGTCTAAGTAAAGCTGGAGATCCAGCACACGTCGATCGCAACAAATCTTTATTGGAAACGGCTTGTCTAGTGAGCGACCTCCGGCGCAGTACGAACATGTCGCGCGTTTATCATTTACCAACGCATTGACAAAAGTCTGTAGTTAAAAATACACAAAAATACTTAAAATATCATAATGGATCACTATTGATGCTGATGACAAACAATAAATATGCTTGAGTATGAACAAACGAATTGATTGTGCATCAAATTATCGAATACTGTTCTGAATCTGCTGTGAGCACAGTCAATAAGTATTAATGGAAGATAATTTTATTGTACATAATTATGCTATAATCTTAAAACGAGTAAGAAAATTCATTTTAAGACTGATCTACCACTAACGTAGACTAGCCGTTTCTTTACAATGTCTAGTAACAATCCGAATATTCAAATGATTGAAATAATTTACAAAAGTATAACATTCGTCACTTTTAACACATACAACACAATGAGCTTTACTTGATAAATACATGATCGAGTCAGAACTATCGCTCAAGTTGGAATGAGAATAAGAAAATAAATATTTGAATTACAATTGTATTTATAATCTGACCCGGAGCGAGTCTAGGACAGAATCTGTATCATTAAAATATAATTAACTATTGTATAAGACATAAGAAACGACAAAGCTGCATATACAGATCATAGCGACTTTGCCTCAATCCATACAGATATTTGGCGATGAAATCATACATAATAACAAAAATAACCATGCTTTGCACCTTTACCTTATTCATAGAGACACGAATTTATATGGTTTCAAACCTAAACCTCTGTCGTTACCGTTTAGACTTAATAAAATTATAAGTGTTTCAGTATTTTACAGCCAAACATAAATCACTGAATGATGCTAACACGTATTTGTAGCCAAAGTGTTTCATAACCGCGGTACACAAAACATCGCTCACTAGTGATACTCGACCTAAAAATTTGTACTTTAAAACTAGGATTGCTAGTAACTAAGTACTTGAACAATTGCGTCCTAAATGGATGCGACAATTATTTAAATTCATAGTCCAACATACACAAAGTATGTATCAACTCTGCTTGTGATTAATTACTTACTATATAAAAGACGCAGAACAATATAATGTACGTTAATTAATTATGATCCTTATAATATAAAAGGAGTCATGAGTAAAGTGGGTCCCGTCCCGTCGTGAGACGCTGAGAGCAGTATAGAGTATAGCTAGTGAGCGACAAAGAGGCTGCTTACAGTCAAGTGCGTTTCAAGCATATACATATCTTACGGTAGCCCTCGTTACCCTCTTTAAAACATATTTGAATTAAGTCTTGATTTAGAAATGAAGCACAGAATTATATAAAAGTAATAATCATCAAGTTTGCGAAATAAGCACATAATATATAATAATATGTAAAAAAATAGCTTAGAATAAAAATAAATAAATTTATTTATGTATTATTTATTATCGAGGGTAGGCTACTAGAGGACATTTATATGAGAAGCATACGCGAGCATAAGCGAGCCGGGTATGGGCGAAGTGTTCAGTCGATGTACTGCGCGAGCCAACGGAAGCCTTCGCCGTAGCCCTGGCGCTTCAGCACCGAGCACATGAACAACTCCAGGGGCCGACCGGGCAACTCGGATCTGGATACTTTACCCTGAAGTACAGAAATTACATCTTTATATAATGTGTGATGATAGTTTTATACACAGTGATTTGTTTAATGGCTTCTTTTAAGACTTAGCAGTTGATTCGATGTACATACTTTTTTAAATTACAGATTAAATTATTAAATTATTTCCACACAGTGCCTAAGCCTTAGCTAGCCATGTTTGTACAACTTAGATTATTGTATACTACACTGCAACATAAGGACCTTATTTGCAATGTACATTAAACAAATGCAGTCTTGATGTAAAGGTTTTTGTAAAAAATAATTATGTTTATTTAAAGTTCGTCCTGCTATGTATTAATTACCATTATATAATGTAGATATGGCAGGGTTTTAAGACTTAAAAAAGTAAACATTCATTAACTGTGAATTGTTTACCGTCGAGTATAGACAACAGGCTGGAGCTTCGCTCGCCTTTATGCCCGGTGAAGTAGCAAAAGCCTCGTGGATAAGTACGTATGTCCGAACGAAAAAAGGCCTGTCGAAGCCGATATTGGCGTTCAAAAGGTTAAGAAAAATAACATGTTAACTATGTAATCTTATTACACAGTTAACTAAAGTTTACAATCACTCCTCGTGTATTTATATTGATAATACAACAATAAAGAAGCTAAAAATAGCTGCGAGGAAATATTAATGTTCACAGTAGTAGATTGTTAGTGATTGTAACACCAGTCAAACATAAGATACGATGCGACGATGCCATTATCACTTTTGCTACCAGAATTTTATCGCAAACGATCTTCAATTGCTTCCGTAGTGTCTATGGCATTTCTGATAACGTTTATTGTGTGTTTTAAGAACCATTTCGTAGAATTATAGCTTAACTAGCTGCTCCCCGCAGTTTTACCCGCGTCACTCTGCTCCAATGGGTCGGAGCGTGATATTTTGTATGTTATATGTTAATCCAGCTTATAAACTATCCACGTGCAAACTTTTAGCCAAATCCATTCAGTACTTTTTACGTGAAAGGGTAACAAACATCCATACTTACAAACTTTCGCGTTTATTATATTAGTAAGCTTTACTACTGAATTATCTACTTTAATGATACTCAGCAATTTCATGATTTGTTGATTATGTTAATTTAGGATAAATATTAATAGTAATTTCAAATCAAATTTCGTAAGTATTTATTATTGTATATTAGTTTTAAATGGTAGATGTATATTTTTTATGGCATCGCATTGCAATGAACTAAAAATACAGCTGGTTGGACGACAAATGATAAGAAATTTAGGTTAGTGGATCGTTTGAATTAAGTGTCAGTACGAATAAATGTTTAATCAAGTTAAAAGTTATATTATACTATGTGAGAATATTTGTAACTCTTTGTCAAAACAAATGCTGGTCCGTTTTTGTCGATATTTTGTCCAGACATCGTAAACGTAAGTTATAACTAGTTATACGCTACGATCAGTATGAACTACTGGGGCAGAGTAGTATTTCAATATGGGTAAAACCACAGGGCGCAGCCAGTTTCTTCATGAAATATAGCCTATAATTCTAGCTAATAATATAGCTTTCTATGAAAGAACATTTTACGTAAAATTTGGTAATAATTTTTTTGTTGATATATCAAAAAGAAAACATATAAACATTTTCTCTTCATGATATTAACACTAAAATAGGCAAGTATGTTTAAAATGAAATGGAGCTCGAGGCTTCTACTATTTCACCGGGCAGTGCAGCCTTAATAAATGGTTTAAAAACTATAAACTAAGTAACCTGCACAACAAGGCGCCATCGGTAGGAATTGGAACTTGGCTCAGTGCGGATAAAGGAATTGAGGAATTATGACTTTTAGATTTTAGACTGGTCACTGTCGCGTAATATAGATAATATTAGTAAATATGTCAGTACCTTGCCAGTGGTCTGCTGGTATAAGTTGAAAAACTGTCGCAGCTCGTCCTCGCTGGCCGCACCCGGCTTGTCGATCTTGTTGCCCAGGATCAGCACGGGGCAGTTGCTTAGCGTCTCGTCCGTCAGCAACGAATCTAACTCAGCCTTAAATTACAAAATACACATGTTTTAAAATATATTTGCTTTTGGAATTGCCGTAGAGTTAGTAACAACTTAGTTAAACTATTTCATTTCAATTACTAATTAAACAATACATAGAAAATAATTAAAAAAATACACTTTATGGTTATGACAATGTCAAATGCCTGGGCCCCGAGTCTATAATCGTCATGGCGTATCCATGAACTGTCAATAGCAGTTCAATGGTCGGTTTTTTTCCCATTTGGTAATCTAAATCTCCCTAACCATCTCTCCTGATATTTCTGTTGACGGCCTTTTTCTGCGGTAGCAACACCGACTGCCATTCCAGCGCCGACACCATAGTGAGATTAGTAGAGTACCGTTTTTGGCATAATGATATCATGATGGCACTACGGTGGCACAATACTTAAAAAAATTGCAGATTCGGCCCCCTGGTGCAAAGCTAAGTTACATTTGACCCGCGACAAAATGTTGTATATGTCCTTCTTGAAGGTCAAATCTATATCTATCACAAGTATCAAACAAACCAGATAGATAAGACATTTTCAACGAATTTACAATAATGGTGGAAATCTAACAGTAAAGCTTAATCTACACATGTCACATACACTCCTATCTATATATTTAATCTTACAGAATAAACAAAACAAAACTTGAGAACGATTCGACCAATTTAGCTTACCAATTTAGCTAAATTCATTATCTGGTATGTTTGTATTTATTTGATTTAACAAAAGAAAAGGACGATTGTATGTAGACGATAGATGGATAGAGAGAAAGAGGGAGGACAAAGAAAAAAATGTGTGAGATAAATAAAAATCTGTTGCACCAAACCCAAACAAATTGGCATAAGGTCTCTCTCACCAAGGTCTCTCACCATCTCTCGATGATAATGGTTTTTATAAAAGATTTTTTTTTTAAAGAATATCGAAATACGCAAATATAATGTAAACTGTACCTTGGACTCAGGTAGTCGGGCCCGGTCGCAGGCGTCGACCAGAAACACGATGGCGTCGACCGCCGGGAAGTAGTCGCGCCACACGCGGCGCGCTTGTTGATGCCCGCCGAGGTCGAACGTCGTGAAACGCATACTGCCTATCGACAGCTCCTCAGATGCTGCGGAAACAATGTTTTGTTAAAGCTTCAAGGGTATACTTTACGGGAGATCTGTATATTATAGGATGCTTTAAAAGTCACATATACAGTTTTGTGTAACCTTAGAAGTTAGTCAAATTCCGCGGGCCCTGAACCTGTACAGTACGATACAGGATGCGGGCCCGCGGAATTTGACTAATGAGGGCGTCGGACGGTTTAATTCGACAGCCTGTTTATGTCCACAGCTAGACATTGGCCTCCACTTTACAGAACTTGGCTAGCCAGCATCTTTGAGGAATATTGCCGTAATCACCACGTGAGTCAGGCATCGCAATGAACATGGTTTGTTGAGTTGATAGATGCTACAGCCCATCCATCGGATGTATGCTTCTTAGTCGCTTCTTACGACGCTCATGGGAAGTGGTATATTCAAAGCCGGAAAACACACGATTCAAAGCAAAGTAATGGTCGGGGATGCGGGGGGAACGGGTAGTAGCTTGATGTAAATTCAGACTGTCTAGACAAAACGACACAACTGTGAAGCAATCGCATACTCATCAAAAACGCTTTGACGGCCGAGTGGCTTTTAGTGTAGCCATAATGACTTATAGGTACGAAGTGACCGTTTTTTTATGACGTAATGAAACAAAATTGTTAATAATAACTTAGTCGTCATGATTTTCAAAACCGTGACAAACAAAATTAAACTCAGGGTTAAGTCTTGGCCCTCTAATTACCCAATAAATGTCCCAAATTTTATCCAAATATGTTGACTAGTCCGAACGAAAAATCATACATTTTCACAACCTTGAATATTTATAGATATTTATTTATTTATAACTTTAGCACTGAGATAGTACATGGTGGACTTAATGCCTGAGGCATTTTCTCACAGTCTACCATTGGGTGATGCAGAGACAGTGTGGTAGGTGCATTAAGGTCGTACAAATTTGTATGGAGAATAGATACCGCTGTGGTAAATATATAGTTATAATAAGTTTACAACATAGAAATACATTCTTATATTATTATACATACTATACTAATAAACACAAAACTCTCTTTCAACATGGATTTATAAAATTAAAATAAGTTTTTTTACAAACGAACCATTGCGCGCCAAAAGTAACAAGCCAACGACAAACTGACAGATGATAGGGATGGGACACACAGCCCAAATTTCTAAAAGTTGTTAGGACTAAGAGACATTTTTTGTGATATGTTCACGATCTTTTTTCTTAAATATAAAGCGATTCTTAGTCATTCTGATATCAAGAGGAAGCGCGTTCCAAAGTTATATGTACTGGACAAATAAAGAGGAAAGGACAGCGAAGAAGACGAAGATATTGTTAAGGTTATGTTATCCGTTTAACGTCTGTTTTTTTATTCTTTATCCTTAGACTAACTTAAAGTTGGTTTAGTGTCGCTATATAAGTAAATGATCAGAAACATCACTGTCGTGTCTTGACCGTGACCTAAATTATGTGTTGACACAATTTAACTATTAAATGAAACACTACCCTCGTCGTGCAGCTATCGATTATTAAGTAAACTCGATTCACTTCCGTTCCCGTGTGAAATTCAGCTTGAAATATAGCATACTAGGGACCCGCCTCTCGGCTTCGTACGGGTGCAATGCTGATGTATTGGTACATATAATTATAAAACTTCTTCTTGAGTAACTCTATCTAAAATCCATTACGTAGTTTTAAAGACACTTGCAATCATGTGGTCGCCGGTTCGATCCCCACCCATTGCACTACCGACGTGAACCCACTCGTAACACAAACATTTTATCTTAGCACGAGGGGTTGATAAGAATACTAGTACACTGCAAAATTCTGCTAGTAATCATAAAAAACAAAAAGTTAGTCCATAAAGACAGACACGACAGCGGGAAGCGACTTTGTTTTATACTATTTAGTGAAGTTTCCTGGAACCTGTCCATTAGTACGGAGCCTATTCAATGCAAACAAACAAACTAAACTTTTCTCTTCATAATATTAGTATGGATATGAATTTCCTATAATTGCTAACATATAAATGATTGCCACAATAACATGTTCTTCAGTTTCACTCGATATTGGTAATGTTAATAGATTATACAATGAACACACGCTCGGGTCACGGACATACAACATTATTGAATGTTGCTGAATATAAGTTGAACAGTTAGTATTTTGTTATCTATTGTTAACTCGAAGAATATTTCAGAATATTATGATAAAAATCTTATGTCACTTGGTATTCAAATACACATCAATCAAGTATATCAAGGTCATTAAAAAGTTGTTTTTTTTTAAATTAATTCTTGATTTATTTCTTTTTTGTTCTTTTTACACTTATTTAACTTATAATTTTTTTAAAGATATACATAATTTAACTTATCTGTACGCGCGGCGCTATGTATGCCTAATCTTGTATATAATATGTTTACAATTCTATTGATAGGCAGTGAAGAATTTTCTCATGGAAAGAGTGCGTGCTTCTATTGATAACTGGCCTTAAAGTTTAAACGTTGAGGCCAGTTAGACTGACTGTTATGCAGCCAATGGAGACCACTTCGAATTACCTTAATATATTTAAATGATTTTATATTAATGTTTTAAACTAACACACTGTAATAGTAATAAATGTTACGTAGAATAGAAAAAAAATATTTGTAACGATATTTATGGCAAGACTAAGTAAATAATAACATTGAAATTTCATTGATAAAATAAATAGCGCAAAATTGAATATTCAATATTGAATAATAAATTTGTCAAACATAATAGGAAGTGATGCTACTTAGCCTTGTGAACACACATTATTTAAATAATTAGAGGTCGTTTTTGTTTGCTGCATAAATGCTTTGGACATGGTGACAAAACATGTTCACACTGAGACTTTATTTAATACTAGCTTCCCGCGCGCGGTTTATCCCGCTTCGCTCCCGTCATTTTGCTGAGTACAACTATTCAAAATCGAAAACTAATGGGGTACTTACTGGGATGCAATGTGGGTACATGTTGGGCCAATCTGTCATCTTTCAACATGTGTAGGAGTGTGGTCTTTCCAGCATTGTCCAGACCCAGGAACAAAAGTTTGCCTGATTTCTTCCATAACCCTGGATAAACAAGAAAGGAAATAAGTAAAAGTAACAGATAGTTTAGCCCATCTGTGCGTGCAGTGCTATGTGTAGATATTCTTATTTATAGCCTTTTTTTACAAAAACGACGCCAGTCTTCAAAGAAGGCTCGAAATTAAAAGTTCCTGAGATTAAGGCTAAAAACAGGCGCTAGTGACCTTTCAACTTTAAGAACTCAAAATTTTCAAACTCAAAAGTCCACCAAAAGACTCTTGCTTAAAATTTAGGGCTTAAAGGCTCCTCCGCCGCCTCCGCCTTTTCTATCACTGTTAAATTATCCCCACTATAAATGAAATACTAAAAAGTAATTAATTTATGGTGGGAATAATTTTATAGTAATTTTCCACTTTCATTGATTTTGAAACAAATCAATTGATCTTTTTATAAGTCAAATACAATGGTAAAGAATGGATTATGTTCAATTTTCAGTTGTTATTATTATTATGAGATCTGGTATTCTGTGTCCAATACCATTATATAGTTGTACTGAATCTTCAAGCAGAAGAAAGATAGAAAGATTATCTTTAAATATATAATTCTACTGTAGGTGTGTATGTCACTGAACTTCTCTTAAACGGCTCGACCCATTTGATTTGAATGTCTGTCGGGTCCGCTAATATTATTATATAATTTATTATTGATTACAGTTATTATATATTTCAGGTCCACCTTGACTTGCTTAGCAGTGAAGTTTTACTACTGTGCAGTAAAATTAATGTCTTGACATATAACTAGAATTTATTAAGTGCTTATTAGTCTAGTCAACAAGTTCAAAAACGTGTTAAATAGAAATAAAGCTCCTAAAAATATGTGCCATAGCTCATTCGATTCGGAATGACGTCTAGAAAAATGTTTTTTAAGGGTATATTAGCACATAAAAAATTGCGATTGTTATTTACAAAATAAGATAAAAAAAGGTATTTAGTTTTTCGTTAATAACTTTTAAAATAATGACATTTAAAGAATTTTGAAAAAAGATCCTGAAAGAGAAGGAAATTTTCAATAAAAAAGTCCTGACTCCCGGAACTCTATCTATATTATTTATTATTATTTTTTTTAACGCTGGAAATAGGGCTCCGCGAGAGCGTTACGGCATAGGCGCCCCGCCTAAAAAGCCGGTATATCACCTAAAATATATATTTTTTTAATATTAAAAAAGTAATATTTCCTCACATACAGTAAACAGGGTTATCTTTATACTTGTTGGTGCACCTACATTATCGTCGGAAATACTGGAATAACGCGTAAGTGAGAACGGCTAATAAGGTGTTATTTCATTTATCAAGAAATATTTTCGTTACATATATTTTAAACAGAAAAATTTGCTACATTTGATTTTCAACCTTATTTGCAATTGTCACTTACGCCGTATTGGCGTTTCACTGACTATGTATCGTCCTTACTAATAGAGCAGAGTAGCAGTCGAACGCGGGTAAAAGTGCGTGACGCAGCTATTTAAACATGTAAGGTGTTTCTAAAATATATGCCACCCCTTTAACAGTAAATAATATTTTGTATAGTGATTATGTCAATATTTTTTTGTAAACATTTAATATTTCCATTTATAAAATACTAGCTGTATGAACTTAGTGCTGCCAGTCAAATATTCTGACAAAGCAAACAATTCCCATGATGTTTGCTTACATTTTCTTTCACACAAACTTTTTTCTTTAGTATTAGCAACATAATAAAACACTAATCAGCCAAATTGGTCAAGTCATTCCCAAGTTTTACTCGTACATACAATTTAGCGACCAATTTTATTTATATACATTTTTTTATTAACATAAATGTTTGCGGGAGTAAAATATGCAGGCAGCAAAGTTTTGATTAGAAGGAATGTGTATTTAAATTTTTTTGTATGTGAATATACAATGATATTCATGGAAATTTCTTTACTAACATAATCACTATACATACTGTTAAAGAGATGGCTTATATTTAAGAAGCACCTCATAATATTGACATAATGGTTACATGTGTGAAGCTACTTTTACCAAGGAACTGTAGAAGCCTGCACAAGGTCAGTAGGTCAGTGTGCCAGGTTGTGATATAACCTTCATGTTTCAACATGACCCATCAATCATAATTAAGTTATATTTTATAGTTTTCAGTTCCTGGTTGTTACCCATTTATTCCAAATGGACTTCATATTACAGTTGTGAATGTTTATTTCCAAAATCCCAATATAAATATTCGTAGCCCAATGGCTAGGGCGTCGGACTTGCGATTTTGAGGTCACCAGTTCAAACCCCACCCATTGCACTACCGCTGTGAACCCACTTGTAACACAAGCATTTTAGCCTAGCACGAGGGGTTAACAAGAATACTAGTAGACAGCAAAACTCGGCCAAAAATCTTTAAAAAAAACAAATGAAATGTGAAAGTAACTAACTGTTTATTTAATTTACAACAGCATTAGATTACACCATGGAAAAAGATGATGAAAAAACTGCCTCTCCTGAAAATTCTATGTAAACATAGTCAAGCAAAAGCACTTATAAGATAAAAAAAAAAAAAAAAATTGTTGTTATGTAGGTTATTTGTTTTGCCTACACTTCAATATAAAATAATATTAAATATATTATTTATAATTATTAACTAATAATATACCTGTATTCTTGGTAAAACCAAATTTCAATTTAAAATTGTACCTGAGGAAAACCAAAACAGCCTACACTATATATATGACACTATTAGACACAACAGATGTTGTCCTGCATGATAATATATTAAAATATGATTATCCAGGGTGCCACCCAAGGGCATACCAAAAAAAATCATTCAAATCGTCCCAGCCATTTAGGAGGAGCTCAAGTGTCATACACACATACAGTAGAAGAAAAAAAAGAGAAACAATAAGATGTGTACATTATATTATAAAAAAATATATAAGTTGAGTCTAATTTTAACCCTATATTATTAATGACATATCATCAGAGATACTGCAATATTGTGTTAGGGCCAGTTGCTAATAAGGTGTAATTTCATCTGTCCAGAAATATTTTCTTTATAAATGTCTTAAAAAGCAAAAAATTAATATTCTACATTTAATTTTCAACATGCATGAGGAGATTAATGAATGTAGAAGAGGGGAAAGTGGTATGTCAAGATCGTAACAAGTGGAAGGAAGTGGTCTCTGCCTATCCGTATGGGAAAGAGGAGTGAATGTATATATGTCTGCAGTGTTACCAACAACATACATTGTATGTGCACAGTCAAATGATGTAAATAAATATGTTTTTGTCACTACCACAGCCCATATTTTTTTATGGGTGAAGAGTTCGCTGCTAGCTGTATACAAATGCATAATAGTAAACTCTTCTCAAAAACATGTACATATTATAAATTTAAAATGCTTTTCACTAAGTGTTAACCTATCTCTTTTGTTGATGTACATAGGCAAATACAGCAATATACTGACAATTACACATGTTTGTATATATTAAAGTGCTGAATATATATATTTAAAATATCTATATATTGTATCTAATATAACTTTTGTAGCAGATAAAATTTTTATTGATTGATAAATATTATGATCATTTTGACATATGATATGATTATATATCTTTGATGATTATGTGATATCATAGCTCTAAAACTTAGTTTGAGTATAAGGATAAAGCAAATATGTGATTTAATAATAACTATGATTGTTTAAACATTTGTTAAAAAGATTACATAAAAGACAGTTAGATATTAATGTGTAATTGTAATAAGATTACAATTAGAACTAAAATAAGAAATAAATGCAGTAGTGAAAGCAATTTTTGTGTGATCCTTTTTGTATGTTACCAACCTCATACACATAAACTAAAAAATAGTATAAAAAGTTATTTAATTATCTACCAAAAGTAATCTATGACAGTGAACAAAAACAGTTTGATTAACGTTAACAAACTTATGATTTATATTGTTGATTCTGTATTTAAATTAATGACACAATACAATTTAAAATTATAACAGAATACTTTTTAGGTACTGGTTAAGAATGATTTGTGTAATTTAAACTGCACATAATTAGCCAGTTGGAGCCTATTGTGATCCAATTAGAATGTTATTGCATAAAGTATTAAGTAATCTCTAAAGTAGAACATTTAATTTACTTGACCCATCATAATTTCTATTGGTAATATTTTTCTTTTTTTGTGTTTTTAGCTGATATATCACACAAAAGTAGTAGGTACTTCACTCACCAAGGAATCCAAGGACGCCAGTGAACCAATCCAAGATAAACATTTTGAATCTGGAACGTAGGAAATTGTATTACTTCAGGACATCACCACACTCATCACAAAGAACTGGGATGAGTAATGACTTGCAAATCTTTATTGTTATCAATTACGTCGGAGTTGTTGGCAGTGGAATATCACCGTGCAATATCACCAGATTACGTACATGCCTTCAAATTTGTTGAGACATCGAAAACGTAGTAGGAATACAATATTGAATTGAGTAACATGAATTGACAGGACGTCATTCGAGTACTTGAAACTTTGAACTTGAATTACACTAAATTGCAAGAGAAATACTCACTTATTAAATTTGAACTAGTTTAACTAATGCTAAAAGGAAGTTTATCACAATATTTCACTCTTATTTGCAATATGTTACGTCGCTAAAACCGACGATTTTACTCAGCAGTGAATATGCGATGGAAATATGAATCTGTTGGCAATGACGTACGCTATTTCCGGATGTTGTCACATTGCTTTATGGGTGTGTTCAAATTCAAATAAATAAATTTCATAATGGGGCGAATAGAAATTGGTCAAAGAAAAAGTCGGCAAGATTTAATATGAAATATAAATAATTAAGTTCTGATTGTCTATCAAACGCACACAAATAAATTAACTGTGTCGTAGTATTATTGGTTTGTGATATACTCAAAACAATGTTCATACTGTTGGCAACATTCTAAGTTCAATTAACGTTTCATCCCTCGAAATGGATTTAAGAATCGAGAGCAATTTTAAAACAAGTATTTATATCCTGACTTTCCTGAGTCAGTCAGGCAGGCCGAGGATGCAGATGCCGTATGAGTAATTAATATAAATCCATAAACTTAATTCTAATTATTATACAATAAGTACAATACAGTAATATTATCAGAAAATGCAGAAATTTATATCTATACAAATATTATAAAGAGGACAGACTTGTTTTTTTGTGTGTATGTTTGTAATGAATAAACTCAATAACTACTGTGCCGATTTCAAAAATTCTTTCACAATTGGAAAGCTATATTCACCCTGAGTGACATAGGCTATATTTAATTATGAAGTTCCCACGGGAGTTACGCGGGTGAAACCACGTGCGGTAAGATAGTTTATAATAAAACAAAAGTCTACCAATTTCAATTTCAATTTTTTGCTTTAGCCTGATTCGCCAATAAGGTACTATAGATTATACATTTGAAATTTAATTCAAAACTCCGATTAGGCAACATACAAATGTTGCCTTAACGAATTTTACTACTTTACGTTATGAATCGATAGTAACCTAACACTTTGAACGTTATTTTAATCGTCTTAGGATGATTTTATAAAAACACTTTTATTTTAACAGTCAGGCAAGATTTTATTGTCATCTACTGAATAACGCCTGTGTGAACAAGCATTTCTTACAACTTTTTGACAACAAATTCTGGCAACACTCCTCACCGGATTTCTTTCTAGTTTTTGACAGCTTTCAAAGCTAAAGGTATCCGCAATTTTTAATATAAAATTGTTGTATTTAATGTGAAATAACGATAAATAATTCAACATACAGTTAAACAAAGCCCTTATTTGATATATTGGTGGCATTAAATGTGAAAAAGTGTGTTGATTGATAAGATATTTGTAGGTTACAACAGTGGTTCTGAAGTGTTGATATTTTCAGGGTGAACCATGGCACCGAGGAAAAACAAAGTAGCGAAAGAGGAAGTGCAGGTGACCCTCGGCCCTCAGCACTTGGTGGGCGAGACAGTGTTCGGTGTAGCGCACATTTTCGCCTCTTTCAATGACACATTCGTACACGTTACCGACTTGTCTGGTCGGGAAACCATTGCCCGTGTCACCGGTGGAATGAAGGTGAAGGCTGATCGTGATGAGGCTTCACCCTACGCCGCTATGTTGGCCGCTCAGGTATGTTTATCTCAACCTTATAACTATTGTTTTGAAAAAAAAAAATGTTTTGAGGTTATGTTACCATCTTCAACATTGGAGATGCCTTAGCAATCAGCCTCTGAGACGACTCACTGATCCTGATGGTAATTACAGGATCATCAAATTTTTTTTTTGTTATTTTTAGTTGACATTCTATGCTTTGCAGCTTCTGCCTTACCTTATACATTATCTTATGTTAGAAGCAATGCCATGTATAACAAATAAATTGAGGTTGGTGTGTTGAGTATATATTTTACAGTATATTGTTTGATATTAACAAATTGGATAGGTAGGTACATTATTTTGTTAAAAACTGAAGCTGTAAACTAATTTGCTGTACGCAGTAAATACCCAGTTCTCGGGGAAAGTGTTGCATTATTATTATGGATTTATTTGGCTACTGGTTCCCAAAAAGGACTATATTATGTTTTAAATCTAAGTAAATGAAGCTGCTTGATGCAGCCTAATCATATGCCATATAAATCTCAAAATGAGTATAGTGTATTGACTGAAATTTTTTGCAAACAAAACGTAATTTC
Organism: Nycteola revayana; assembly: GCA_947037095.2. NCBI lineage: Eukaryota > Metazoa > Arthropoda > Insecta > Lepidoptera > Nolidae > Nycteola > Nycteola revayana. Next base: position 16,442,796 of record OX344849.2, on the reverse strand, counting down.
GAGATGTTTGCAACAATTTTATTTTATTTATCAAAATTTTGGGCTACTATAGCCTAAATGGATTATTCCACTTTGTTCACCTGGGTGATATCACCTAGGTGAACAAAGTGGAATTGATTAGTGTACTTTGATCACCTCGGAAATAAATCACCTGGGTAATATCACCCAGGTGAACAAAGTGGAATTGATTAGTGTACTTTGATCACCTCGGAAATAAATCACCTGGGTGATATCACCCAGGTGAACAAAGTGGAATTGATTAGTCTACTTTGATCACCTCGGAAATAAATCACCTCAAATCTTGGATCTCATGGGTAAATCAGTACTGTAAAATAAAACTCAATGTTAATAGGATAATGAATATGTATCTATTGTTTTTGAGAGAACAAATCAGATTGTTTAAATCAGCAAGAACAAAAAAATAACTTATGGCCATATGTCCATTGGCCATTTTCTAGAAAATCTCCGATAACTTTTTTTTTTTACAATTTTATAACAGATTGCTGTAGAATAAGTTATTTTTGTGTTCTTGCTGATTTAAACTATCTGATTTGTTCTCTCAAAAACAATAGATACATATTCATTATCCTATTAACATTGGGTTTTATTTTACAGTACTGATTTACCCATAAGATGCAAGATTTGAGGTGATTTATTTCCGAGGTGATCAAAGTAGACTAATCAATTCCACTTTGTTCACCTGGGTGATATCATCCAGGTGATTTATTTCCGAGGTGATCAAAGTACACTAATCAATTCCACTTTGTTCACCTGGGTGATATCACCCAGGTGATTTATTTCCGAGGTGATCAAAGTACACTAATCAATTCCACTTTGTTCACCTAGGTGATATCACCCAGGTGAACAAAGTGGAATAATCCGCCTAAATTGCCTAAATTTTATTTAAATATCTGATTTGGCCTGTTGAGAACCATATTTTTATACTAAAACCAAAGTCTGTTTTTTAATCCACCACAAATATAGGTACTAAAAGAAATCTTTTTAATTTTTCAGGATGTTGCTGAGAAGTGCAAAACCCTTGGCATCACTGCCTTACACATCAAGCTCCGTGCCACCGGTGGTAACAAGACCAAGACCCCCGGACCTGGTGCTCAGTCTGCCCTCCGTGCCCTCGCTCGTTCCAGTATGAAGATTGGCCGCATTGAGGATGTTACTCCAGTGCCCTCTGACTCTACTCGCAGGAAGGGTGGTCGTAGAGGACGCAGGTTGTAATCTGTTAGTGTAAGCTTGCTGTGGACTTTAAATAAAGAGTTTGCGGTATTTCATGGTTTTATTATTTACTTCCTGTTAAATGACTATTTGAACTGATTTTAGCTGGTTTTGGTGTTATTTTAGGTTACTTAATGAAGCTGATAGGCATAGAATATTCCTATTATCATTGATACAGGTGGTGTGGTGTGGTGTGGGGACCATGTTCCCCAGCAATTTCACTTTATTCTTGTACACTACATAAATATTACTTAGTACATCGTACATGATTATAGTACAGTTAAGCGCGCGGTTGTTTTATGCGGAGATCGCAGCGTCAGACGCATGCGATCAACGGATGCACTCAACTCGCGCTGCGTCAACCGCGTAAAACAACCGCGCGCTTAATTTAGTCTATTTGAAACAAATGAATATTGACATGCAACTTAGCAGACATTAGTTAGCTTAAATTACTAAAGGTTGTCCACACTAGTCTGCGTTAAAATGTTGCCCAAGGAAGGAAATTCATAATTTTGTCATTGCTCCAAACTACTGCCATGTTTATAAACTGTTGCAAACATGTTCAACACAAGTCAACATTTATTTTACACTCGTTGGGCGAGAGCTTGTCAACATGGCGTTGTCAACTCTGCAACACGCAGTGTTGCCAGCAACTGTGCATCTCTGTTGCTAAACAAATGTTTACCATGAATACAGTCCCCGGCACGAAACTTGGCAAGGTTTTGGCGCAGTGGGGGAAAGTTCGCGCATCGTGCACTTAGTGGAACAAAAACGGGTCACTTTTTTTGCTTGTCATTATTAAAGAAAGGAGAGCAATTCGTAAAGTTTATTAGGTGTTATAAATAAAATATATACCTATAAGCAAAGTAAACAAAAATGTATTTAAAAAAAAAGGGTTTATTAAAAAATTAGGTAGTTAACGATATTTGGTCCTGGCATTGTAATCAACGTTACAAAAACTAAATTTAAAACAACTACAACTATAACAAAAACTAAATTTAAAACAATAACAACAACTCGTAACAAAAACTCAACAAAAACAAAAGTGTTCAACTTTCGTGCACGTAAGTGTAATCGGCAGCGAACGGAATGTAGACGCGGTGCGGGAGGCAGGGGTCGACTGACGGACGAATCGCGCTCGCGCGCTCGTATCGGCGCTAGCTATATCATACCCCGCGTCCCGCTTGACCACCAAAGAGACCTATTTTTATAGGTCGACTTGTGCGCATCTAACGACTCTTGCCAAGTTACGTGCCGGGGACTGTACGAGGCTTTAAACAAAGTTTCATCAGCATTCTTCCCGTTTCATCAACAATGTTTATCAGCTGTTGTTCAACAAATGTTTACCATGAATACGCTGGCTTTATTAATTTATTACAAATTCCATGTGTCACTGTAAATGTTTTTTGTTTTTCTTACAATAAGGATCACAATTTTTTTTTATGGTATGGTACTACCACATGACTGATGACATGATATTAAAGTAATGTTTTTATGCTGAATATGTATATGATTTTTATGTTCTTGAAATAGGCACCAGCCATGATACAAATAGCTAATGTAGTTCATGAATACAGTTTACAGTTCTTAGTCTTAATTTTGAGAATTGTATTTTGCTTTGAAAAAAAATACCTAGTCCTGCCTAAACTACTTAGTCATAACTTCTTATAGTGTAAAATTTTGCATATTTTACTACTTTATAAAATTCACTTTATTAGGAAGTAGTAATATACGCTATATAATCACGCGGTAAGGCTTCTTTATAAATAAATTTAAGTTTGGAACTCAGAACTCTGCTGTCTTCCAAAATTCATACGAATGAAATTATTACGTTCATATAACGCATAATAAAATTCATACGTTCATGTACATACTTCTAGCGGCTATTTTCAACTGTAGGAGGAATGAGGATTGCCGTAGCCTTGGGACTCGGATTTGGAACTGAACGTAGAACTGTACATGAATGTGAAACAATACACGGGACATTTAGTACTTGAAATAAATTAATTTAGTCTTAACTGCCGTAGGAGACAGGCAGTTAAAATAAATCTGTCTGCACATTGCCATTTAAATATGGTGTTTTTGCTGTCAGACTAATTACTTCTCTTTCGGTGGGTGTCATTCGGTGTTATCGATGTGATGTCTCCCTATTCAGATGTAGGTATATCATACTTTTACATTTTTGTAAATAATACTTGAGGTGCCTTCGTAGACCCCAAAGTAGGTACTAGACCCGTTATACTGTAACGTAGAGCGACAGTTGCACAAAACTCACCTAAAAAAACTAAACGTCCCTTTATAGCCCACGCTCATAGCGATCGCCCGAGGCCCACAATGAACGTGACGTAGTTTTAAAACAATTTATTTAGGCTGGAGCTCTGCTTGCCTTTATGCCCGGTAAAGTAGCAAACGCCTTTTCATTACTACATAATTTCCGTCCGAAAATAATAATAAAAAATAATAGTTGGGAAATAAATAATACTACAGTATATTGTGAGAACATTGTATGTTTTTAACCATATATTAATATTTCAGATAAATAAATAGTTACCATTTTAAAATATACACACTGTTTTCTACTTTAAAAATTTTACAATACACAGAACTTAATATTTCTATAGTAATATAATGTTCTAAAAGTGTTGCATATTGCATGTATAAAATTCATATTACGGTAATAAGTAATATTCTATTAATTATTGCACTAAATTGGTAATGAATAAGCCTTCAGGACTTTCATTACTACGACTATCTTGCAAAGACCAGTATTTTGTTATTAAAAAAAACCTTTTTTTTTTATTATAAATCAAAAACAGGTCACGTATCACACAAATACTAATCTGTATATTTTTCTGTATTTATTTTCCTGTATTTTTAAAGCTAAACTCAATTTTTAGATAGTATTTGCTATGAATACAGATATTTGTGATCGATAAAATATGAGCACGCTTTAATATCAGCTGCCTGCTGCATTTAATAAATGAGATCAATAGTATATTATACATTATCATTAGCACATTTTGAAAACCTTGCTCCATGAGCACAAACTCTTAATGTTTGAGACGATCTTCTTAAATTCACCAAAAACAATAATATTTTCGTCTTTCAAATACTTACATTACAAATTTATAAGAATAATTTTAGCTGAAATAAATCCAGATAAATGGATCGTAAGACGTTATACAGACTTCGACTTTAAACAATAAAGAATCGCATACAAACATTATGCTAGTAGAACACAAACTTTTTGTTTTCTTTTTCAGTCAACTAAATCACGATATTCCAAAGTCTCAACGGCACGAGATTTTTAAAATTTAATAATAGCTATTCTAACACACAAAATTGTCTCTAGTGCCGTCACAATGTTCCTAAGAATATAACTAGAAGATAAAGGATTAAAATCACAACAACCATAATGATATAATAAATTCTATAGATACAATCTATTGCGGCCGTGGAGTACAGTTCTAGACTCTAGACGTCGAAACGAGAAAATACATTAACCAGAGTTCACAAATGATTTCAATGGCAAAAATTGGCTTTTACAGATAAAACTATTACATAATTCGAGACGTTGATAAAAAATGGATTTTCCATAATTGATCATTTCCATCTTAACGATCCTCGTGATACATCGTGTGTAGATAAAGCACGAGGTGTACAGTAGCCCGGTCCCCGTGGCGCCGGACCCGTGTCGTGCGGCGGACGCTATGTGTGCTGGGGGCGGGCGCGGGGCTTGCGCTAGAGCGCAGTCTTCAGGCGAATCTTTTTTAGCAGAGGCGGGGGAGGGGCAGGATACGGCCGGCGTTTAGCACCTAGAGTTGTATTCCCCAGGGCTGTTCCTCCGGGGACGTCTTCCCACTGACCGCCTGTTAAATCGTCGGATGAGGACGAGGCTAAGGCTCGAGGGCACTTTGTGGTACGAGTCGCTCGCACTCGTGTGAACCCGCGTTTCCCCATCTTTGCCGTAGTAACAGATGCCCGGGGACTTTCCCCGTCGTCCACGGAACGCCGACTCAACTTAGGCTTCACGACTCCTCCGACGGTCGTCTTACTCGCGTTCGGTTTCCTCACAGCGAGTATATTCCGCCGCTTAGTCGATAACGTCTTCGGTTTGGGCTCATTTTCGCTGAGATATCGCGTACGGGACACAGATTTCACCGGTTCATTTTGCTTAGAGAATTTCATGGCGACGGGTGGCGCTAGTGGAGGAGGCTCGGGTTTTACACCTACGTACGTATTCTCCTTGCGTTCTTCTGTCACTTTGCCTTTGGAGCGCGCATATATGGGCAAGCGGGTTGGGGAAGATGGCTTGGGCCGAAGGCGAGACGTCGTAGTCAACTGTAAAAGACACATATTAATACCTAGTTATAAAATGGTATGGTTGATTGCAACTAAAACGCCACTTCTATTAAATTTAGTATTACATTCTAGTGTATGTTAAGTGATATTATCGAACGGCACACTTCCACTCCCACAATTAAGTTCTTACCGCAATATTGATTAGGACGTTGGATCTTTTATTTAGTAGTTTAACACTGAAAATTAAAGAGGTTGTGTTATCAATAGAAAGACATAGGCCATAGGATAGTTGTGAAAGGCAAAGTGAAAAATATAATTATGGTGCAAGATAAAATAAAACTTAAAAAGAACTATAAATAAATTTTACATCTAATAAATAATTATAGAACAATGTTTTATAATATTAACGTCAGGAAATTGACGGGGATTTTAATGATAATTTTTTAACAGCCCGTTTACGTCCACTGCTGAACATGGGCTTTTTTTTTTTCTCCGGGTGAAAGCGTATTAGCGCGCTGGCAGTGAGATATGTGGGTCTCGCCCTCTTCATAGCGTGGTAAGCTAAACTCATACCACGAGGTGAGGACCCTGCACCACTAAAACCCCCCGGACACATCTTCGATCCGCCGTTGGCGGGGGCCGGGTGAGCAATCCGTGCTGAACATAGGCCTACTCTTATCAGAACTTGGCAAGCCAGGGACGTTGAGAAATATTGCCATAATCATCACGCTTGGCAGTCAGATTGATGGGCCCAAAGATGGTAGACAACTTTGAGCTGGTAATGATGCTGCCCGTCCATCAACTGTAGCCGAATTTTATACACATATTTTTAATCCAGTATCTATTTAATTAGTTAAATTTATTGCAAAGACATTACTAAAAACCCGTAATATAAGTTCACATAGGAGCTAGTTACTTGAAAGAAAGAAAAAGCATTTATTGAACACACAAAAAAAAAAGATAAGAAAATAAATAGGTACACAATTAAAGGGATTGCATCGATTTACATTTAATGGTACAAAACATGTAGTGTGTTCATATGGCTAGCAGCTCAGCATATTGTTAGCTGTGTGGCGACTGTAACGCTGAATTTCAGCTGCCTGCCCACACAAGTCACACATAAGTTACAATTAATCAAAAAAAAAAAAAAAAAGATACAAATAAGTATGTATAGCCTGTCACCTTAAGCAATGTTGCAACTGCCATATATCCATCAAACTGTTTAATAAAATAATGAATTTATTCAGCACTTAGGTATTTACATGCACTTGTACTTGTCAGAATCACAATGTTACACAATTATTCTTATTCTATGAATTAAACTAGATACTTAATTAACCGGTAGCAAATTGTAGGATATTACAGATACAGACAAAGGAGTCCGTCCGTCAGCTGGTCATTAATTCCTCTACTCATAATAAGTTTAAGTTCATATTAATTATTATAGATTTTAATGGATCAATATAGAAAAAATTGGTACAATTAAGCACACACCTGGGGGCACCCTTAAGGGGTTAGGACCACGACCCAGTGGTACCACTCATATATAAGTCAGATTTATGAACATAAGAGGAAGTGATCGGCCTACAGGCGTTGGATCACAGGGCAGCGGTAGGGGTGCAACGCGGTCCTCGCCGGCGAGAATCCTACCCTAGCGACACCTGCAACCTGCAACTAGCTACCTAGGTGGACGACTCGGAGAAGAAAGGAAGAAAGAAACTCCGGGCTTTTTCTTTTTCGTCATCTTTTGTATCACAGTTTCTGTATCATTTTTTTTACGAGTTTACGAGTTGAGACCATCGCGTAGATACATACCTAATTAATAATTTTAAATTCAATGTATTTCAATAGAATAGATATAAATGAATAAATATAAAATAAACATAAAAATACAAGAGAATAATTTGTTCGCAAGTTCTCAAAAGTTTTATTTTATCGTATTCCGCAATGATGTTATATAAAAAAGAGGTAGATGTGTCATGTTCGTGTTTTGTTGAGACAATATTTGTCCCTACGGAGTAAAACAGCACAGCATGAAAATTTGCGTGTGCAAAAACGGGACAGGTGTACGTTCGAGTGTGCCAATTAGATTAGTTTCGAGGTTCCAGTATTCAAGCCCGGGTACCGTATCTACCTGTTTTTTTATATGAAATCATTGTTTTTCCGTAGGTGTTAACATATTTCAGTGTCACACTATTATACTGTAGCTAGGTTAAGCATAGCGACGGAGACTCGACAACTTTTGGAAAAAAAATGCAGAATGTTGTGTTTTCGACGACGCGATAAAATATTGTATAATTTATTTGGTTATACAATATTTATATATCTATAGAGAGGTTTTATCGTTGGCAGTCTACATCGCCATCCTAACGCTGAAATACTTAAAACAATCCTTTAACAAACATTAGGTATGTTAGAATTCATTAGCTTTGAACTTTATTACAAGTAAATTAAGTTCTATATATGATGGCAATTGACACTGCTCATGATAGGATTAAAACCTTTGCATAGTTTATTTAAAACAACATATATCGGGTATTCCCGCTGCTAATTTGACCTTTACATTTTCCCCATATTTCGATTAGGTTACACTGATCAATTTAGCCGCGTTAAGGCTGACCCCATATTCGGCGGGCCCAGTCCCGCTCGGGGACCGGGTGACGGGTTATGCTAAGCTAGGCACTTTCATTATTCGCGTCGTTTGAGGGACGCAACATCCAAATGTGGGGACAGCCTAATACCCTATAATGACATATTGTAAAATGTACCTGTGGTCTCGTGGTCCTAGTGTGAGCCCTCAGCCAGTCCCTCACTGCGGCTAAGTTACGATGCTCCGAGCATGGGATACGCGAGTTCGGATGTTGTCCTGTCAAGTCTAAGATAGAAGCGCCCAAGGAACGCCCCACCTAATGTTAAACAAAAGATTAATAGTTAGAAAAAAAAAATGGTTATATTGTAACAACAGTATGTGTTGTTTGGGAATTTATCCCTAAAATGGGATGGTTAAATTTTGAATATAAACAGTAAATAGTAGTTTCTATCAAGAGAACTCCTGTAATAATAATTTAAATTTTCGCTACTTTAGTGCACCTACCTCACTACCTTTGCACCGACCCATGGTTGACTGGGAGAGAATGCCTCTGGCATTAAGTCGTGTCCGTCAAAATTGCGGGATCAAACCTGGAATCCAGATAATGTTGATACTTACATATTCTACCTAATTTCTACTATTTGCTACCTTTGGTGAAATAATTGCTACCTTGATATTTGTAAAGTTATAAGCAAAATTGTCTGGTCTCGCATATTTCTTTATCTTATTCAAAACTACTTGAAATAAATTAATTTCAATGACTGTGCGGTAAAGTAGAGATTCGGTAGTATATTATAACTATTAAAACATATATTGACTAATTGTTCTTTTAATAAATTCAGATCGACAAAATGACGACCACAATTTATATTTCATAACATCAAAATTATTGTAACAATAAGTTACAATAATTTTGATGTATTATATTATAAGATTATGTGTAGGTAGGAAATAGGTAGTAAATATTAAAATCAAATGTACTTAATAACAGCGAATGGTTTAGTTTGGTCCCGCTATTTTGATATCAAGATGGCGAGATCAGATAATTTTGCTTATAACTTTACAAATATCAAGGTAGCAATTATTTCACCAAAGGTAGCAAATAGTAGAAATTAGGTAGAATATGTAAGTATCAACATTATCTGGATTCCAGGTTTGATCCCGCAATTTCGACGGACACATTAAGTCCGCCATGTACTTTTATAGTGCTAAAGTTATTAAATAAAATAACAATATTTATTATAAAAGGTCTCGGGAAATCTGTATGATATCGAACCGACTTTCACCAGCATTATTAAGGAGTTATTAACCAAGGCAGCTTAGTACTTTATAAAGAATATGTTGTTACTAAATCCCGAAAAAAACACGCCGATTAGATAAACTCTTTTTAGGCACATTGCTAGTGGCTATTGAAAGAATTTTCTTAAGTGCGCTGGCACTGTGCGGTAATTTATGACTAACAAATATCGGTCAACTCATTTTGTCTGTGCATCATAATTTGATGTGACTGTATAAAATATAAATATATACATAATACATAATGTATACTTGCTTCATATACACCGTGTTTTTAGTCGTTGTCAATAATCATCGAAAATATTTATTTTTGGTAGAATAGTAATCAAAATTACAGATCAACATTTTATTTCATTTTCACCGGTGTTTGAACCGTATACCGTACCATATGATTTAGTATTGCAAAGCACTAGAGCTCATTTTGCTTTGTACATTTATCTTTGCCGTCTCCGAGAGGGAAACATTTTTTTATACAAAACAATGTCTATTTTAAAATTGTAATGTTACGTTTATACATGGTTATTTTTAAAACATTATCAACCTTTGAGGGGGTGCAGGTACTAATGATTATAGGCAACTTTGAAATCGCAAAAAAAGACAAACTGCTGTTCCATACATTTATGTTCACTTCATCATCATCATCAGCCCGTATAAGGTCCACTGCTGAAGATCACCTCTCGAGGGAAGGTATTTGCCATAGTCACCACGCTTGGCAGGCGGGTTGGTTGACCGCAGTAATATGTTGTACCACACAAGGAAACGCTGCTGCCCGTTCCTTGATGTACGATTATTATAGATGATGTTATAACAATCAGGACCAACGGCTTAACGTGCTTTCCAAGGCACGGAGGGTAGTCCCTCAACCAACCAGACCCGGAAAGAAATCTTAGGATTTACACAAAGATTTCCTTTCCAGTGTGGCGATCGAACCCACGAACTCCGAGATTTAAAGCGAACCAAATACCGTTACGCTACGGAGGTTGACACTATGTATGTATGTTCACTTACCTCTACAAAATGTATGGAACATCTGAAAGGTTGTTAATGATTTAAAAATAACCCTGTACCTATAGTAATACTGATGCCTAAACGTCTTGCCAATTATTACAACGATTAAAAAAATCATAGTGTATAAATAAAGATTAAACTTCGATACAAAATAGATGCTTTACTAGCTTATTTTCAAAGCTTTATTAAAATTAGAAGTCTGGAGATTTTTTAAGAGAATTTTATCTACAACAAGCGTTTAATATAATTTATCTAAAAGCAGATAACTACGTGGACTAAATAAATTTTCATTCAATGAGAATTATAATCGTCTTATAAGAGTAAAACAAGTTATAATGTAGAATAAGTTAGTGAATAACATGATCATAAATATATAGTTTAAAACACTTTAAAGAAAGCACCTTTGATTGTGCCGTAATTTTAAGGTCCCATATCTGTTTGCTTTAAGCAAGTCGCTGCTTCGAAACAAAATACGAATACACAAATGCTGGCAGAATGGGAACGATTTTTGTTTAAAAAGGTTTTCTTATTTATAATTATTTGTGGTCCTTTTGTTTTTAAGCAGAAATTTGCTGGTTATAATATAAAATTACCAGCCATAACAAACGTAATCATAATCATCAATACAGACACCTAAGAATCATTATATTCGATTTTCGAAAAGTATTGGTTCAGTTCAACGAGTTTTAGCACCGGTCAAGAGTTTTTATAAAAATGGTAACCGAGTAACCATCTTGTTATCAAATTTCTATGTTTAGACTTTTTTATGATAGTCGAAAGTAACAAGATGGCGTTAATGATCCGCACACTAGTTACTTATTCTAGTATTGAAATAAGTTCTGTAAATGGTAGGTACACTGTCCTTTCTAGCATATGATGTATTTATTGAATTTTTTTTATATATTGAAATCTTCGGTGACTAAGAAAATATTATTATAAATTTCTCTAGTTTAAATTCTCTTTGAACAAATAATAATATGAAGTGTCAATATAAAAAATATACATATTACTGTACGTTTGTGCTATTAGGTTACAGACGAACCTTCTTTGGGTCTATCTCTTTGAAAACCTCCAGATTCTTTGCACGACCTGGTTTTATCTGAAATGTGTGACCATTCTCTAAGTTTATACGACTTTATGATGATTATGAATAAGTAGTTTTATTACCATTACTGTGAATTTATTATTTAATGGACCTTGAGACAGAGAACGATATATGTTTGGTATAATACGAGCTAGAGAGAGAGAGAGAGAGATATAAAATGTATAAGACGAGCTCGTCGATCAGTTTTTGTATATTTAATCAGCTTTGATTTGACAATTATTCTCTATACACATTTAAATATGCTAATAAGAATATTCTTTCGTTAAGAACCCCTTCAATCATTTAAGCCCAGTAAATCAGTAATTAAATAACAAGTAGTTGAAGGATGCTATTGCTAAATAACTGTTTAGAAATTCAAGAATCTTATTGTTTTTGACATACCGTATCTGACTATCAGATGGATCGCCTCCAGCTGTACATTTTTTTTTTCCTGTACATTTCTTTAGATCGATTTAAATTACCTATCTATCCACCAGACTATTATTCCATGTATTATAATAATATATCTCTGTCTCACCGCACCTACATGACACTACCAGTAGCACATTGAACTACTCTACTAGAACGTGCACCACACAAACCTGGAACGGGTTTACCTCTTCGAATATATGCGGCGTGTATTTAGGCGGCAGGGGGGCGGCGGCGGGGAGGGGGGTGTGGAGGGGGGCGCCCTCCCGCGCCGGGGGGGGCAGCACGTTGACGAGGCGCCCCGTGTTGTAGTTGCACTCCAGCGTGTAGCAGCGGACGAGGCCGGTCGCCTTGAACACCGCGACTCGGCCCGAGCCTTCGCGAGACATGCCGTCTCGACGGTCCCTGGATTTTTTTTTGTTTCAGATTAAATTAATCTTGGAAATTAAATAATTGAGGTTCGTGTTTTGTGAGTGTGAATGTTGTCATCTCTCTGCTATGACATAATTTTGTTACATGGTCCGTTTATTGTTACTACATTTATGGCAATAACTTAAATTAGACTATATCAGCAAATGTCCAACACTACTCAACCTTAACATATTATAAATATGACAGTTTTCTTTTGTGAGGATGTATTAAAAAAATATATATTCTTATATTTTATCATATTTTAAAATTGGTGTACGAATTGAAAACAAATACGATGTTTAAACAGCAAAGGGTAGAATTTCTTTGCGTTACTGACCCTGGATACAAGCTTGTTAAAAAGGAACTCATCGAAATCTCAAACAATCACCATCGAACCCGGCTTGAAGGGCCTGTGTTAATATTAATATCTTATATAAAATAATTTCCTTAATGCTTACTTGAGATACATATTCCTTTCAGTAAAGTTGCAGGACGAGAAATGAAAGTGCAGGTTGTTGAGTGACATGATGCGCGGGAGCAACATGCACTCCACACAGCTCTCTAGCTCGTCGAAGTGGTTGCCGTACATGAATATACCTATAGAATATTATTATCATTTTAAATGTTATTAAATTTAATGAGCCACCAAAGCTCATTGGTACGGTTGTTGCCCCAATACTTAGCATATTACTGCGATCACCACTTCGCCTAAGATTGGTGATCGCAGTAATATAGGAAGTATTTGAGCTACACCTGATGACCATGGAAAGACAGAGGATTTATAAAAAAATATTTATTGAATACTATTGAAAGAATACGGTTCATTCTAATATAAAAAAAACATCATTACTTGCTATTAATTGCAGTTTTTATACTTTTACATATGTGTACTCCAGATTTTAGTATTTACATTTTTTTTAAAGATTGTTACTAGATTTTTACATTTTACTAGTATTCTTGTTAACCCCTCGTGCTTTGCTAAAATGCTTGTGTTACGAGTGGGTTCACGTTGGTAGTGCAATGGGCCCCACCCACAACATCGAACCGGCGAACTCAAGATCACAAGTCCGACGCCACTAGCCATTGGCTACGGCTGCTTCCAAAACTACCACATACCTTTCTTCGAAGCGTGTCCATGTAAGTCTATGTACAAATACAATCCGGACTCTGGTTCTTTTAAGGGTGTCACTTTGATAACATTCGCATTGTTCACGACGGGGGGCGACGGAGTTGGGGGGTTGTTCTTCTTTTTGTTTTGTCGTGTCGTCGATTTGGGCTTCTCAGTTGGTTGCTGTTGACAGGAAATATTAATTAGCAAGTTCAGGCAACCTACAACTTTCAACTTTCATGTAATGTTATAACGCGGTACAATTATTAGCCAAGAACTACGAAAGGTTTTTTTCCTTTTTTTACGATCTATTAGTCTACATTTTCAATAAACGATTTAATTTTACCTTTTTTTTTCAGTATCCTTCTTTCTCTATAATTCTAAAATCTAAGAACATGTCAAAGTCAAAGCCATTAATGCATCTTGATCGAAACGTAGGGAAAAAATTAGATCATATAATTGTCATATTTCTGTTGTAGAATATGTATGCGTATAGTGTTTACTGGATCAGCGAAGGATTGGTGCCCTCACGCATATCTGTCAATACTTCTATATCTACAACAATTCCATATTCTCCAACACGCGTCCTAAACGTCTTATCACTCGTATAGATACTAAACGTATTTATGATCCTAAACTACCGCCTCTTTTGTTTGTGTTACCATCTCGTAACATGTTGCTTTCACGTGTATGATCACTGTTTTAATAATACAGTAAAACATAGTATTTCACTATACATCTATACTAATATTATAAAGCTGCAGAGTTTGTTTGTTTGTTTGAACGCGCTAATCTCAGGAACTACTGGTCCGATTTCAAAAATTCTTTCCGTGTTGGATAGTCCATTTATCGAGGAAGGTTATAGGCTATATTTTATTTTCATAAAAATGATGTACTACGGGTTTTTAGGTCTTATTAAGATCTACAAAAAAGTCCACAAGAGCAAATATCTAACTATCATACTTTAGTCACAATAACCGCTTTTATGTTCATAAAAAAATATTAAATCGTCTGAAGAAAGAAACTACGTTAAATGCATATCATAATATTAATCCTTATCCATATTAAGCATTATGTTATCAAGGGTATTTATGTAGAAGTAAAATACTTTTTGTTTTATTCCAATCGGACATTTCGTTGAGAAATTATCACGAGTATAAAAACGCAAAGAATTGGTACCTAATAATGAGTTATTTGCCATAATAGATAAAGCTGAAGAGTTTGTTAGCTTGAACGCGCTAATCTCACTAACTACTGGTCCGATTTAAAAAAATCTTTCAATGTTAGATAGCCCATTTATCGAGGAAGGTTATAAGCTATATTTTATTATAAAGTTTCTACGGGAACGGGAGTTACGCGGGTGAAACCGCGCGCGGGAAGCTAGTAATAGATAAAGCTGAAGAGTTTGTTTGCTTGAACGCGCTAATCTCAGCAACTACTGGTCCGATTTGAAAAAATATTTCAGTGTTGGAGTCCATTTATCGAGGAAGGCTATAAGCTATATTTTATTATAAAGTGTCTACGGGAACGGGAGTTACGCGGGCGAAACCGTGCGCGGGAACCTAGTTTATAATAAAAAGTGTAACTTAATATCAGTGAACATTGTTGTGTACAAAGTCATTATTTTTATATACTTTATGAGACCGATGACGTCCACTGCTGAACATGGGCCTCCTTTTTAACCAGGTAAGCCAGTCGTTGAAGAATATTACCGTATAAGCGTGGTGACGCTTGGCTGACGAATTGGTGATCGCAGTAAGAGTTCATCCATCAGGTGTATGCTCCTTAGTCCCCTCTTACGAGAGCGGTGGGAAGATATGGGGGTAGTAGCATAAAACAAGATACAATAATGAGTATACTACGTACATTGATGGGGCTGGGTAGCGAGTCGCCAGTACTGTCGGTGGGTCTCTCGGTCGACTCGCTCTCGGTCCTCACATCCCCGCTGTCGCCTGCTGATACGCCCATGCTCTGTGTCGACACCACGTCATTTAACTTCTAGAGAAAAAATATTAAATAAAAGTTTAGAAACACTATATTGTTATTTCAATGTATAAATAGTGGTGGAAATTGGCCGATAGTCATGAAGACAAAAACGTTATATTTGCTCTGTCAGCTAGATTACCAAACATTACCACGGCGGGGTTAGGGGGTTGCTGGGGGTGAGCTCAATGCTCGGATCGTTTTCGAGAAATCGCTATTATCCATTCTGGCTCATTTATAAGGCAAGGGGCTTTCTGTAGGAAACGCTAGTTGATCATAATCTATATTATTCATGGATATCTTTAGCTAAGCACGTAGAAACTCAGGACAACTTATAAATAAAGAAATTAAATACTTACCACTTCTTCATTTAATTCATTGATAATATATCTCTTAAAGCAGTTGGTACAGAAGTATATAGTGTCATCTTTTTCTTTTTGTGTGTCTGTCGCAGAATTGTCCAATGACTGAAAAAAGATTCGGTTTAAAAACGTTACTCATCAGTTTATTACTAGTGGATAATAATTGTTTTTTGTGGTCTATTTTCGCATAAAAATTATGACTTCATAATTAAATATAGCCTATACATTTGATACTAAAGTTGGTTGGTCGTGGTTAACATAAGTTTGTAAGCGTGAAATATTTTTTTTTAATTGGTCCAGTAGGTTTTCTTTAGTTACAAACATACAAATAATATCTCTTTATAATATTAGTATAGACATACAATGTTCAATGAGATTTGTTTATTAAAAAACAACAAAATTGGTGTCAGTATTGTTATTTTTCGTTCAATCGAGATACGATAAGATTTTTTCTTCGCTGCATTACTATGCAATAGAGATATTATTCTCACGACATTAAATTAATTAAAGCCGAGGCAAGAATGACATTGAAACAGCAAAGGGCATTTTTCCAGATTTTTGTAAAAGTTAAGTAAACTTAGTTTAACCAAAAAATATTACATTACGACCTTAGACCAAGTGACCCCTTATTTCTATTGGCCAAGACGTCCAACGTATTTGTACTTGACCGTTTTACTATAAAAACATTGTGTCACAATAAAAAAAGAATACCTGTAGATCATATTCATCAATCTGCTGCAGTTGATGCATTCTGTATTCGTTAATGTTTTCAAATGTTTGGTGCGAAGGACTTTGCTGTCGACTCTAATAAGGAAGACGGGAGAAAAGGATAGGGATATAGATGCTAGTAGAAGTTGTAAATTTTTCACAATAATGGTGTCGGAAATGAATTAGTACCAAATTCAACACCACAAGTGGCTACCACTTCTAATGGGGCACCGGATACCATATTTAGTAGCTGGTTTCAGTGCCCCCACTATTGGCATTGGAGGAGCACCCGGGGGGTAGCATAGGGGGGAGGTTGGCATATAATTGCTATGGAGATAGAAGTCCTAATGTTTAAGGAGTTTAATTTGTCAATAAGATTCTAAAATAATAGTCAGAACATTCGTGACTAAAAGAAATAATAGTAAAAAGGGTACAAAATGTTACCTGTAATACAATTTTCCTTATGAATAAATTCTTCCATTTCGAGCCATTTGTGCGTAACTAATTGTAGCAGCTTCTAGTTCAAAATCGTTTAGTCACTAACAAGATTGTACGCTTCTAGTTTAAAATCATTTAGTCACTAACAAGATTGAAGCAACGCTGGTACAATCGTGTGTACACCGCACGATTGTATCAGCGTTGCTACATTGCGTACGAATCTTCAAAACAACCTTAAACTCTCTCTCTCTCGCTCAACAGATTGGATAATTTAGATAGCATGTTGTCTGGTTTAAGACAAAGGATACTTTAAGGATGTATAAACATACCATGGTAAGGTTATATCCGGGCACCATGTTGCTAATCCCCGGCATAGTGTTCTCGAGTTTAGACACCGCGAGCCGACAGTCACGGCACCAGCTCATCTTTACGTTCGAAGAGTCTTGACCGACGGGCGAAATGTCCCTGTAGCAAATTAATTATGTATTGAAACAAAAGTAAAATAACTTTAATTTTAAAGTACTTTGTAAAACAAACCTTCAGTTTTTTTCATCTGTAAATAATTATTTACAGATACAAATGCATAGATACAGACGCAAAATTCCTTTAATATCAATAACTTCGCATTTAGCCGTTTGGGCAATAAATGTGTATGCCTACTAAAAATAAATGATAATAATTGCACCAAAACCCTACGTATTAGTCCATTTGAGTATGTTTCGCCGGATCTTCTCAGTTAGGGCGCATTGGATCCGGTGGTTGCATTAAAGCGCGTCCATCGTTATGTGCTCATGGTCCACCCAAATAATGACAATTGTTTTGGCATAATATAGACAGAACAAGCATTTTACGTCGTTAAGAACAATATAAATAAATTATAATAATAACATATAAATAAATTATAATAATAACATATAAATATAATTGATAGAATCATCAATCAATTGGATTAATATGGATTTCCGCAAAGTAACGCCACATATTAATCCAATTTAAAATACAAAATACCTAGTGTTAATTGCGCTAAAAATCGAACATATAAATATATAAATAATTAATTTTATAGATATAAATAAATAACAAATATAATGAATAAATTTTTCTAATTAATGTTTGACTATTTACAAGTGCCTGTAATTGGTTTACGTAAATAAAAATGTTTATTTTTTTATTTTCTAAGATTAAAAACGAGACTCTATTACTAAGACTCCGATGCGATGCCCGTATGTACCTCATGAACCGTGATAACTACTTTTGAAATGTTAAAATATTAAATGGATACATAATACGAAAGTATTTTTTGTATCGTGTGTCTTATTTAATATTTTTTCTTTTATATATGTTTGCCTGTTATAAAAAATAAAACGATTTAGGAAATGCATAACAATAAAAAAATACGAAAACATTACCTTTTTTAAAATAAGTTACAAAGCTTGCCTACCCACATCTTCAAGACAGATAAAAGTATATAATAAATATGGGAAGTTTAAACCTACCGCAAATATTAAATTACATTAAAAAGGCCGGGCCAAGAAATATCTGTACCACATACTTACTCTGCATGAGATGAATTAGACTCCATTAACAGACTGATACTATTCTTTAGCGTATCTCTCAGAGGTCGCAGTGGATTGTTGCCTTGAAAGTTGAGTTCTTCGCTCGAACTCAAGTGCACGTTTGAACCTAAACACGTTCTCAGTGTGCTATCGTTGAGTAGCGACGGGGTTTCTTCTAAGTTCGTTTTAGACGATGATTCGCTGGTTTGTGACGGTCGTTCTTGGAGTTTCATGTCGTACACCTGATAATTCATAATAAAACAAGAAAAGCATAATATATAGTTTTTCCAAACATGCCCTACTACTTTCACTAGCGTCCTTATCCCGTAAGCTTAACCAAAGGCCGGCTAAACCCAGGTCCGCAGGCCAGGAGGTAGCCTGCTAAGGCATTTGAATTATCCCGCCAACGCTTTGATCGGCGATTCTTCTTTTTTCGTGCTTAAATTTAATGGTCACCGCTAAAAGTATTGGCACCTCAGACTAATAATGATATTGTCCACTTAGAAAATCCATTGGCCGGCCTAGCTCTAACTAAACAATTGTAGCATATATGTAATGGATAAATGGCTGAGGATCTTTGGTGGAGAATTAATATATTTTATCGTCTATTCTTTTTAACTTTATTAAGTAATTTAAAGAATAGATAACCATCTAAATCGATATAGCTAATAGCAATAATGTCAATGTCCTATGCTATCCTATACTTGATATATTGTTTAATAGTTGCATGGTAAAGTTGAAATCGAAGATAAAATATATAACGTATAAGGTCAACAGCTGAACATAGGCCTCTTCCCGAGGGAGGGTTTTGACAAAGTAACCACGCTTGGCAGGTTGATGACCGCAGTATTATGTTGTAATACACAGGGAAACGCTGCTGCCCGTTCCTTTAAGTATCTTATACAATAAAGCTTATTTATAAATATTTTGAATACAAGTATATTATAAAGCTATGCTCACTAAAGAATTGATTATATTACCCTAAATACTTTATATTAAATAACTATATCCCAGTAGTCTCGCTTCGTTGCACTTATTCCAAATTAACCCGATAACCTTCACTTTCAAGAGCAGGTTTAACAGTTCGCTAGGCAAATAAATAATTAAGAGATTAAATGGAATTTAGATAAAATATCTAACTACCAATTATTTACCCTTTAAATGTCAGAGTCAATAGTTGCTGATAGAATTTGAACTCTATAACACTGTTATATAATTCAAATCGAAATGGTAGACATTACTGGTGGTCTGAATAGTTTATTTAGTAAGGAAGGAAAGTATTGTAAGTTGTTTTTTACTATTCAAATTGCGATACAGCAGACTAGGCGATTAATATCTATAGAAGATAAGCATAACAATGTCAGATTAAAGTTTAAATCCATAAACAATTACCATCAAAGTTTGAGCTGTATACCTTTGTAATAGAGTTCAAAATATAAATACTATCGGTATAAGCTATTTTAGTAGGTATATCTAGAAGATACGGACAAATATCGTTCAACGTTTAAGTTCATTCCACACATTTTTTTCTTTTTACTATTCCAACTGCAATACGGCAGACAAGAGATTTATTACTACCATTATTTTAATAACTCATTGTTTACAAAGTTTTTTGCTTTTACCTACCTAGCCTTTTAGAGAATATTAATTTTACTCTTACACGCAAATTTAGAATCACATCTGTCTCATTGGTTTAGCGCAGTTATTCCCGAGCTTTTTTCAAGTTGAATGAAACGATAAAGGTATAACAGACCTTGGCAAGGCAGGGTCGTTAAGGGATATTGCCATAATCACCACGCTTGGCAGGCGGATTAGTGATCGTAGTAAGATGGCGAGTATCCTTGAGCTGATTGATGCTGCTGCCCATCAACAGCTGTATGTTTCTTAGTCGCCTCTTACGTCACCCATGGGAAGATATGGGGTGGTTCTAAGGCGACAACCTCCGTAGCGTAGTGGTATTTGGCTCGCTTTAAATTTCGGAGGTCGTGGGTTCGATTCCCACGCCGGACAAGACATCTTTGTATAAATTCTGAGATTTCTTTCCGTGTCTTGTTGGTTGTGGGACTATCCACCGTGCTTCGGAAAAAAACGTTAAGCCGTTGGTCCCAATTGTTATAACATCATCTAGTATAATAATCGTATATCGAGGAACGGGCAGCAGCGTTTCCTTGTGTGTTACAACATAATTCTGCGGTCACCAACCCATCTGCCAAGCGTAGTGACTATGACAAATACCCTCCCCCGGGAGGATGCCCATGATCAGCAGTGGACGTTATACGGGCTAATGATGATGATGATGATTCTAAGCCGGAAACCACACGGAGCATAACAGTCCGTGATTTATGTTTATGTAAAGCCTTCCAAGTCGCAGGGATTCATTTCCATAGTGCGGGATTTGTTTAAAAAATACTTTTTTTAAAGTTTCTTTTCTCGAAAAACTTCTTAAAACAGTCACTTACGCTATGTATATTACCTGTTCTGCCAAATGCGCGGCTTCTCCACTAAGTGTCTTTATATTCCGCTTGTTGGCCTCCCTGCTTGGTTTAGTGGAAGACTTGTTGTTGACTGATAGCTTCGTAGGCTTGTCTTGAGCGTTGGTTTCTACCAACCTTTTCTGTACTATTGCATTCTGTGAATAATTATATAACTTTAACAAGGTTGACTGGGAGAATATGACTCCTTGCATTAAGTTCGCCTTATGTACCAAAGCGCTGAATGAAAGGTTCATGTGGTCAGCCTGCGACAATTTTTCAGAAAAATATAAGAAGTTATTCTCAGTTATAACTGGTCATATTATCACTACATAGTAAAAAACAAAGTCGCTTTCTCTGTCCCTATATCCCTATGTATGCTTAAATCTTTAAAACTACGCAACGGATTTTGATGCGGTTTTTTGTAATAGATAGATTCAAGAGGAAGGTTAGTATGTATAATACATCAGCATTGTACCCGTGCGGAGCCGGGGCGGGTCGCTATTATTATTATAAAGTTACTAGCTTCCCACGCGTTACTCCCGTTTTCGCGGGAACTTCATAATTAAGTATATACTATGTTACTACTCCTGGACAACGTAGCTTGTGTTGAAATCGGTTCAGTAGTTGTAGAGCCTATTCAAGGCAAACAAACAAATAAATATATTAATAGCTGCGCCCCGCGGTTTTATCCGCGTCACTCTGCTCCAGTGGGTCGGAGCGTGATATTTTGTAGCCTATATGTTAATCCAGCTTATAAAATATCTGCGTGCAAACTTTTAGCCAAGTCCATTCAGTAATTTATACGTAAAAGGGTAACAAACATCGATACATTCATACCTACTTACAAACTTTCGCGTTTATATTAGTAGGATTATACATAAACATACTTGATCTGCATTTATTTCTCCGCTCTTAGAGTTTTCGGAGGCAGTGGAAGGTTGTTTGATGGTGGTGGAAGACTTGGCTAGCGTTGGTTTCCCCGACTTCTCTCGTTTGCAGATCTCGTTACCCTTGAACGAAGAGCTTGAACTTTTCTTTTCTCGTGGCTTTTTCGTCTCAAAGATCTATAGAACAAAATTTGTACTGTAGTCAATAGACATAATACCTCAGCTCTATTTGTATATTTAATTGGTATAGTTATATAAAGACTCCAAAGAGTTACATAATTCGTTATCAGTTAACGTTTTAGTTATGCAAAAAATAGTTCAATCAATGTATAAATATAAGAATACATTAAAATAAACTTACTGGTGGAAAATAACATTAGGCCACATACGAAATATATAGTTGTGATTTTAACAGTTTTTTTTAATGATTAAATTACTTCAATAAATTTACAATTGATAATTTTATCACTACACCCTTTACTTCGATTAAAAAGGAACATTAAAAAAGGATTTTTTATTTTAATTATAAAGATAAAGTAATTAATAAATATATCATAGAAATGGGAGTGGCCTAATTAGTTTATCCGCAATATATTTCCTAATATAACAATACTATTATAATTTATATTACCTCAACACTTTCACCGATGTTCTGAATACTCCGCGATGTGAAACTTTTGCTTTCATCTAAAATATCTTCTTTTTCACAGCCGTAATGATAATACCTACAATATAAAACACGAATAAAAAAAATATATTATAACCATAATATAGTAATGTTACATTCTATTAAATATATATCTTCATAGTGATTTTTTAGTATGGACAATTTGTTTAGTTAATGTGTGCTAAATTTTAATCTTATTAATTGAACTAAATTAAAATGAAATTAAGTAATTAAATATTTATAAAGTTACGTACCTAATCAACGCCCTCGATGCATACACCGTGGGATGGTAAACCAGCGATGGGTTCAAATATACCCTGTTCAAATTTACCCCGCGGGTGTCTGTCCTATAATGGCCCCTTGCGACCCCATCTGGGTTTAAAAATGGGATCAATTTGAACACGTAGAGTTTTCTTAGAGCGATGGCTATGGGGTCGTTGCGATTTAACAGGAGATTTAGAAACCCGTTGAATACAAAACTTGACGGTGTTTCACCCGGGTGTACTCGTGCTGATATGAAGATAACCTGTTAAATTAATTGAAAAAAAAAATCCTAATTATTTTCCAAAAAATTAAATTACAAGAAAAACCTTTTAGGGAATTTTTGAAGATTTTTGACCCCTCCCTCCCCCCCTTGTAACGCACCGTAACGTTTTTCTGGACCCCCCCCTCCCCGTCTCTAAACGTTACGTACGTTACGTTACGTCACTCAAGTGATCATTTTTACCCTAAAGTCGTAAAAAGTTATGTAATAGTTATTACACTTGGTATAAATTTATAAAATTTTATAATTTTTTGGCTTTTATTTTTTTTTGGTTTTGGTTTGGGAGTTTTAATTCCCTAATTTCCTAGAAAACAATGTTACGTAACGAGTTGTAAGAAAGACCCCCTCCTGCCCCTGTAACGCATCGTAACGTTTTACGAGACCCCCTCCCCCCCCCAAATTACGTTACGTAATACTTGAACGCTCCCTTATTTAATTCTAGTATTCTAGTAAACTTTATTTTTCATTAATATTGTAGATATACTGGAAGAGAGGGTGGATCTCATTTTGTTACTAACCGACAACATTATTGAAAGTGAGTGGTACATTTCTTCATTAGATAAAGGTCAATTTTATTATGCTGAAGCTCAATAAGTGTCTATTGAATATTAGGAATGCTATCTTCTAGATAACGAACGCATTTATACGGACGGATATTTAATACAAAATCCACAAAGCTTCATATTTGTATCTACCAGTATTGAAATTGAACATTAAAATCTAATCTGTAACAGGAGGTATAAATATCCCATACCTTCTTGTTAGTAAACTTGAACGGCCGGTCATTATTCTCAGGGAACAAGTTCTTCAGTCTTTCCTCTCGCTCGGTGGTGATGCCATGGTAAGAACTTATTGTGAGCAAATCTGTCCGCCTTCCTGTTTAAATAAACCAGTAAATTAATCAATTAATCTACGTTTCCCTTAGATACGTCATACAGAGATTGATACATTTTGACGAATGGTTTAGACCAGCGTTTCTCAAAGGGAAGTACGCGAACCGGGGTTCGTCATTCGATGATAGGCGTGTTTTTTTCTTTGGACGGACATCTATGTAGTCAGTCAGGCTTTTACTTTAATGCGAGCTAGGTTCCATCTTTAATAAATAGTTTATAAACTACAAACTAAACAACGTGCTCAAGAGGGCTCCCCCTCTGTGTTTTCAAATCAGTTAATATTTATTTAAATGTCGGTGTTGTAAAGAGAGTCTCTATTACCCTCAATGTTTGCGGTGAATGACCAATGATAAAGGCTTTACCTTCAAGACTGTATATAAGGCATTCCCTGCAGTAATAGATGTCATCTGGTGACTGTGGCGGGGTCAACGGCAGCATCTTGAGATCTATTGAGTTGAGAGCAATCTGTAGCTCAGCGAACGAGAACGGGTAGGTGAACGCGAAGAACGTCGTCGCTTTCATGTTGTCTGGTGTACGGTACTTGAAGCTTAGCGTGAATGTGTTGTCGTCCGTCTAGAAATTATATTTATTTATTTAGCCTATATACTTATAAAAAAGTGATTAGAGTTAAATATTTTTGACGGTTGAACTTGACTCCACCGATGGCCCAGTGGTTACGGTAGGTGCTTGTGGGACCTGGTGTTCTGGGTTCGATTCCCACCCCAAACCACTATTTGTGTAAACCCCAGATAGTTGTTCTAAGTCTGGGTGTACTTTGTGTCCGTGAATTTAATGTGTTTGAAAATTCTCCCACAACACCGGGATTGGTATACCAAGTGTATACCACTGCACAGACAGTATTCTTATGTGTCAAAAATGTTTGTACAGACAGTTAAACTCATCTGTATGTGCGGTGCTGTCTAGGTAAACCTTACCTAACTATACATACACAGCGCTGCGCGCACAGATGTGCTAAAATTCTGTAACAATTGGCCAGACTGCGGTCACATTTTGCAATCTTGTTCATTTAATGCCTCTAAGGAATAATAAGGTCAAACATTAGACTGATCTGTCAAAACCCCTTAGAAGCCACATGCATAAACTAGTCCTAGATATACATTAAAATAGATAGGTACTTACAGAATGAACTGGACGATCTTTTATCCGTTCCCACTGAGGCTTCCCGGGCAAGGTGCGTGTCACCGGCGCCATACCCTGGTTGTACATCTTGCCTTGCTTGTTTAGGTTTATTAGATTCAGCCGTACCTGTTAATATAACATCTTTTAGGCCCCTCGCCCACGGCGACTTTTTGCAGCGATGCAGTCGCGCGTTTCGTAAACGCGCAACAGCATCGCGACTGAATCGTGGTTTTGTGGGCGATAGCACACAGCTAATGACCGCATCGCGACTGTATCCATGCAAACGCGCGACATCATCGCTACTGTATCGCTGCAAAAAGTCGCCGTGGGCGAGGGGCCTTAGGGGCCGTGTTAAATATCTTCTCTTTTTGGTTAAATTATAGTAGTTACTCTTGCAAGAAATGACACAACAGAGAATGATTCAGCATAGTTTTACGTGATATATATTATTTTAAATAAAAAATGATAAATCATACTAATATGAACTACACAGTCCGTAAAGGGTTTGTAAATTTGCTATGATTTGCTATTATTGATATGTGAGTCTTCCTTGATGAATACTCAAATAAAGTATAATTTATACCAACCAGCCTATTTTGGACTGCATTAATAGAAACATTAACAGGAATTACAGTTGTGGTGGAATGGGTGATAGAAATCTAGAGCTTAGAAGCATAAAGTTGGATGTGCCATTATACGTCAGAAACATTAATTGTATGTACCTTTAACTTAAACCAGCACTTACAACCAAATGCTTCTGAAGATAACAGTGCATCCGTCCTTAAGTTTCTGAGGTCTAGAAAAATTATCTGTAATTTCTGTTTCTTCACAGTAGTAAAATATATATATATCTAAATATACAAGAATCAGATCAAAATCAAATCAGATATAAATCTTAGCACCATTAACACTTTTATAATTAACACTGCTATGAGACAATGCTTACTTAAAATAGTTTAAAAAATAATTACCAGTACACCCGCCTCAGTTGCCTGCATTCCAAAATAAAACCAGGTACGGTTTCCATTCTCAAACTCAGTGCCTGCACAGTCTGGTCTTGTCCATAGATTAAACTCATAGTCCGGTGTCTCCGTAGCATTTGTCTTTGAGTTTACACTCGGAACTGTTGATTAATACATAATATGCTATTAAAGTATATAAGTTAATGCTAAATGTATATTTGAATTACCAAATAAGAAAATATATTAAATGTTAGAACACTTTTCTTTATTGGAGTGCGATTTTAGTATGCAGGTGCCTATTCAATAGATATACTTATCTGAATTTACGAATAAAATTACTATTTTTGATTGAATTAAGTATAGAAATATTAAAAAAATATAAAATATGATTACTAGCAAACATCAGCTAAGTTTCATAATGAAATAATGAATGTTTTGTATTTGTACACTTCTTTAAAGTATGCTAAATAGAACCTTGTTGTTAATACAACAACTTTTTAGGTTTACTTCAAAGGAAATTAATAGAATTACAAGCAAGGTCTACAAATTTGGGCCAGTTGGTAGTCTTATGGTGAGTGGAACTAACATAGAAATTGGTGTTCCTTCAAACCCAAACAACCAAGCTACAGCTATTGCATCTAATTAGCTACAAGTGCAATAAACTATTGGCAGATTTTGATTAGTAAAGCCCCATAGTTTTAGAATATTCTAGATAATCTTTAGCTGAGCTTATTTGTGTCAAGTAAATAGTGAACAATTTAATGGTTTTGCTCGCCAAACTTCGGCAAAACGTTCGCAGATCTATTTTAAGTACTGAACAATAACAAGTCCATGAAAAGGGCACCTTTTTGGCAACTGCTTACAAAAATATTGCAATCTTTGTAGTTTTTTATTAAACACATTATGATTAAGATTACACATATATCTGCTTACCTATTAACTCTGTGGGGACTCGCTCGACATGTCCTAGATTCCCAGAGTCAAAATTATGAATGAAATAAAATCCACCACACTCTATAATATTATTTTGATCCATTACTACAAATAATTTATTTGACTACATTCTACAAAAAACATGAAGTAGTCAACTTTGTGAGCAGATAGACACACATTTAATTTACTATATTGATCACTGAATTATTAGATCAAATCTTCATGGTGCATAATTTCAAAATGTCACATAAAAACGTATGCTTCACTGTTTTTCTAAACAAAATTATGTAATTTTGTTGACATCGATTGACGGATAACAGCTGATTTGTTTTATTGGTGATCTTTTTAAAAATATAAAATTTGAATTTGCACTCAAAACAAAAGAAATGTACATGAACAAATACGGATTTTATTTTAACAAGCGTTCTGAATATTTCACGAATTAATACATTGCAATCATTCTTTATTTGGAAAGACACAATTCCAATATACAATTTGATTCAAGATGGCCGACGAATATCTATTTCACGTCGACCACATCGACTCGTCTCGTATACACGATTAGGGTTGCCACTGAGAATACACTTGAATTGATCGCTCCAAGCGACATCTACAACTAGCTGTGGGTAGGTACTCTTTTTATTAATATCTCAAATTTCGGATGAATACGAAAAGATTAATTTCGGTATTTGCATCAACAATTTATGACATGATTGGATGAAGGTGATATGTCGCATTTTCGAGTTTTTGTGTTTTTTTGCATAGATGAAGGTGATATGTCAATACAATACGACTACAGACCTTAAACCGTCCATTTAAGGCTTTACGAGACAATTACATTCATCTTAGCACCTCATTATCAATATCTAAACTTGAAGAAAAGTTTACTTTTGTTTATGAAAAAAGGAGTTATATCAAGATTTTTTTTCAAATTAAATAATAAAAAATATGAATTTGTTTGGTTGCTTTCATACCATTAATATTTCAGGTTACTTACACAACTTGGCATCATAGTTTAATACAAACATTAGTTTTGTAGCGACTGAACTCGAAAAATAAAATTGAAACTTAAAGTTCGATTTACTCCAAATTTAAATTATGTGACACACCTTCATCCACTCACGTCTTCAATTATTTTGGTCTATCATAATAATATATAATATGCCACAGTGTCACGAACGACTACGGTCCTTTTGGTATTGGATTTGATGCCCGGGTCATATAAGACCATGTTACTAGGTAATCATTGAAGTATGGCTTTGTGCCCGGTATTTTACTGTTTTGGCTGAAAAAATGTGATAGGCT
This sequence comes from Nycteola revayana, assembly GCA_947037095.2. Lineage (NCBI taxonomy): Eukaryota > Metazoa > Arthropoda > Insecta > Lepidoptera > Nolidae > Nycteola > Nycteola revayana. The sequence goes on along the minus strand of OX344849.2, from coordinate 16,414,486 downwards.
CTCAAACTTTTATTTTGCTATTAATATAGTGTAACATGTAGGTACGGTTGGATAATTTAGAAAATCAAATTTATTCAACCTTCCAGAGAAGATTGCGCTTGCGAAAGCGGCGTGGGACCCTTAGTTGCCACAGAACCGTCAGATGAAATCTTGGATTCGAAGTCAGAGAGTTCTGTTAACTGTAAAGCACTAGTTAAGGGTCTAGAAAAATAGCACTACACGTTGTTAAAAAAAAAAGTCATAGGTACCTAATTGCCACTGTCACTTGCGGCCCGTAAACAATTTTATTAACATTATTATAACCAAAAGAAATAGATAATTAACATCATAGGGATCACTCCCATATTAGTGCAGTCTGGGACAAGGGCACTGGGCAAGTCCCTATTCCTAAATACATAAATAGGTAACATTAAATCTATCTATTATACATAGGGTGACTAGGTAGGGCACCAAATCTGAAATCGCGAAAAAAAAAACAGCTGCTCCCTACCATGTTGATGAGTTATTTGAACATGAATGTATGGAACAGCTGATTTCTTATCGCGATTTCAGGTTTGGTGCTATAGTAAAAGTTGTTTGTTATCATGAGCACAATCATGTGTTTAGGTATCGGTCACTAATTACCAGTCACCCTATATTTAATGTACGTAATATTAGAGGTAACTGTAATATGTTACACTGTATTCAATGTAATATTTTTAATTGATAGATATTTCATTTATTTATACGGAACCCTAAAAAAGGCCGAAGTTTTTTAGGGTTCCGTACCCGAATGGTAACAACGTTTCCTATTACAAAGACTTCGCTGTCTGTCTGTTTGTCTGTCACCAGGCTGTATCTCAAGAACCGCGATGGCTAGACAGTTGAAATTTTCACAGATTTCTATTGCCGCTATAAAAAATACTAAAAATAAAATAAAATAAATATTTAAGGGGGGCTCCCATACAAAACACTTTTTCCTTTTGCCCTTTTTTGCTCGATATTAATTACGGCAACAAGCAAGGTAGACGCTTGAAAACGAACCTTTCGTGCGCAAGTCCGACTCGCACTTGACTAGTTTTTATTATAATAGTACCTACTAATCCGAACCACACTCCCACCACTGCGACTCCTGTAAGCCAGTAGTGGCACACACCAGTGCCAGATCAACATTGGCACACACTGGAAATTGCAATGAGCACCGAGGCTCACTAAGTCCTATGTTAAACTTGTGGTTAAACTGCCTTGGGACCAGTATCGAATTCAATCAGAAAGAGATTAGGAGGAGTAAGATAGACTTGTGTTCACTTTATTCCATTACAAAGCGGAGATAGAATGAAAGGAAAAAAAAAATAAGACATAAGTAGTCTTCAGGGGTAATTTAAAACTAAAGAAGTCAGTTGTCGAGCACTAGCTCACTAACTGTTATTTTTTATTCCAGTACCTTTCCAGTACTAGATACTGGAATAAAAAATAACAGCTCACGTGCAGGTCCCCTAATTTATTACCCATCCCTGTTGCTCGACAACAGACTTCACTAGTTTTAATTTATCCCTGAAGATTACTTAGGTATGTCTTATTTCCTTTTATACTGTCTCCGATTTTTTATTCCAGTAGGTATGGCAATTATCCTTTTTCCTACTACCTAATGTACCTATGGCCTACGAGTACCAGCTATCCTGAGATTTTACCCACATACTTAGTTTCTGTTACTGTAGAAATCTCATCAATAAATATAGTAGGTATATGTTGTGTCTAAACAACATCCCTACGTAACATTCTCAAGGTAAATGATAAAGACACCCATAAATATTATTAAAAAATAATTTCTAACCATGATAGAGGGTTAGGTTTAGGAGAAATTGTATAAAGTTACTATACGATAAAAGGTGGGTAGGTATATCCTTAATCGTACAGTAGCTTTAGGTATTTATATAATTTTCTTTTATGTCCCGTTGTCACGGCTTTATTTGCAGTCACGACGAAGAGATATTTTTTTTTTCAAAAAATCTTGTCTAGACAACTTTTTTTTTGGTTTGTCTAGCAATAATTTTACTATTCTACTTTCTTGATTCTTCATTTTAGTTTCTAAATTCCACTACTTCTACAACGTAACACGAGGAATTTAATTTTTGCATAGCGTCAGTTAGTGAAATACTGACGAAATGTCGGGCTCTAGTTCTTAGTGATATGCACGCACATATCTATTTCTAGACGTGAATTTTTTTTTACGAATAGTTTTCATGTTTCCACCTATTCGCTTATATCTAGTCATCCCGGCCGATTTTCGACCAACGATCGCCTAACTCTGCGCAGGGTATGTAATAGTGCAGTTGTGTGTGCACATACCTACACAGGTTCACTCTCCATTGCTTTGCTCTCAATATACTTATCTACACGACCAGAGGTTTTTTTTTCCGACAGGCATATGTAGTTAGCCCCGAGGCTTTTGCTACTTCACCGGGCATAAAGGCGAGTAGAGCTTCAGCCTAGATAAATGGTTTAAACACTACAAACAAAGCTACCTGCGCAAGAGGGCGTCCCTTGTGGGACTTGGACCTCAGCTCAGGGCTGTCGCTGACAGGGAGATTATAGGGATTATGGCTTTTAGTATTTTTAGGGGAGTTTTGTGCAACTGTCACTCTACTTTAAAATCCACGGGCCTCTCGGATTTCGGGTCTACGAGGGCATTGGAAGCTTCTGAGCAAAGTAAGGGTTGGGAGGGTGAGGGGGGACGCGTCGCGTTCGCGGGCACACTCTTCACCGGCGGGTCGGATAGAGTGGTCTCTGTGTAGTGGTGCTAGTTTCTTGCAGTCTCTGTACTGCAAGAAACCTCGGGTCGTCTAGGACGCCCCGAGGCCGACGGTATTTACGACGCTTTGTGGGCAAAGGCTTATAGTCGGATGCTGAAACAACCAACGGATTTGGGTGTTGAGCCGCGGATTCAAAGAAGCGTTCCGACGCCTCTTTCATCCTCTGCCTGATGGAAGGCAGTTGGAGATCAGAATGCAAGTTACGATTACGAATACAGATATAAATAAGGTCACGAATTGAAAAAATCGACTTTAACTCAAATTTGTATTTCCATTTGATTCTTACAATTATAACAATATTAAATAAGCTTAATTTAAGTATACAATAATAATTAATAGATTGTTTAGGCGTGGCACTTAACTACGGATTATAAAAAATTACATTCCATATCTATAATTTCGAATAACTTGGCCAATAAATGCCATCATCACAAAACTTATATTTGTTAAATTATCTACGTCCCAATATTATCTAAATTACAATATAGGTAGCATTTTACACAGTTGCGATATAATAGTTATGTACGATGAAAAGAGCCACAGACTACTGTACCTAACATACGTTAGTCAGTGTTATTTTTTTTAATTTCCAGTACTTACCCTTACTGATTCTGTTTTTAGATCATGTGCGAATATTGTATGCGTTGAAATGTAGTCTCGTGTATTAAACTCGAAACTAAATTATTATATTACATGAAAGTATTCTCAGTGAACGGGAATAATATATCCCAACTGTGTAAACAAGGCTTAGGTAAATTACGTGAACTACAACTTTTATCCTTTTTTCCTACTAAATTGTCTTTTCTGAGCACATAATTATCCTTGAATACGAAATCAAATTATTATTAACATGAATAATGGACGCGATGATATTGTGTTTTGGCATCTTGCTTTTGGCTCATGCACCAAAATAATGTTTAATGAAAAATAAATAGATACCTACTACATATTTCAACATAAATATAATTTTCAATTAAATTTTCCAAATGATTTTAGGTAACTAATATAACCACGGCTTAGAATAAAATATTTTTATTCTTCTCTCTCTTAAAATCTGTGGTTTTAACAGAATTTGTTATTAAAATGTTAAAAAAATATCACAATCAGAACTATAATCTAGGGCACGTGTTTGTATGTAGGTACTCTTACATAATATACTTACGCTTATTACATGTAACCGAATGTAGTGGACAATTTTCTACAAATATTATTAATATAAGGAACGGTAATCCTACTGAGCCAATACATTTCCTACCGCGTACATGGATTAGGTATATTACACCAACACAATATTATAGATAGAAAGTTACGACTAGAATGCCGACAAATGAGCATTGGGATAAACTAATGTCCTACTATGTGATAGTTTAATGTTAATCAATTAAATTATATCCTTTTTGGTGATACTGGTATGTTTTTTTATCATATATTATATTGTTGTTAACAGTAAAAATGTTCATAAAAAACATAAAATACTCATGTAAAGCTAATAGATTCTATGAGCATTTTTATAATGATTACAGATTAACGCAAGACACAATCTTAATAATTATAACGAATAAACCATCACATCAACAGGCTTTATAACCTAACATGCATGATTGAAATAAACGAAATGCTCTGATCAGTTCAAAAAAAATTGAAGCAGACTAACTTAACACGTTTAAACCTTCATTTACCTGACATTCTTATATCTCTCATAGACATACCTATCATATTTGGCGCATATTGATAAAAATAGAAAATATTTATTGTGATGATAAAAATGTAGGGTAAGAATAGAAAACCACTCGTAGGCGTGCATAAGTTGTAATAGTTAATCAAATATAAAATATGTGATCCAGTTAGCTAGATGAATAGCATCTGTTGTCTTAAATAAAGTTTATAGTTGAAACAGTGCAAGTCCTATATGTGGTACTTTTACCTTATTTGTGTTATTACAGATAGATTTACATCTATTTTTTATTATAATTTGATTCTGCGTAAACTTAAATGCAGCTGCGATTATCCTTTATACGCAACTTATAATATTGTAAGTTTTGTTTTTAATTCAATATATTTATTTTTGTGTTCGTTAAATGCCTTTAGCTTTATGTTTGACCCTCATCACTTAATAAGTCAGCACTAGTTGTATAATGAATTGTGATTTGCCACCAATTAATAAATAAAATCTAAATGAAAATTTTCCGTTTTAACAAACATTCTTTCCATTCGATTATCTATGTTTAAAGTTGCGAATAAAGTAGAATCGTAACTAAAGATTGAGTCGATCCAGAGAATATTAGAGTTATTTATTTTCCAATGACCGATCAAGCAGCGGAAGACAAATCGTGATCGTTTGAGCAGATGTCAATAAACGATAATGTGAATCCTATGTAATTAATGTCGATATTTACAGAATGTTGGGTAGCTTGTACTTACGGCAAACTTCTAGATCTACGCTGTCAAATTTTAACAGGTGTGACAATTGCCAAAAAAAAAACAAACAATTGTAATATGGCTGTCTTTTATTTGCTGCCATTTAAGGTACAAGTTGGTAGCGGGCGACCTGAAGCTGAAGCAAACGACGTGTCGTAGCGACACTACTGGTTTCTATGTATTTCTATGAAATTCCCTTCGCAGTTAGCGACATGAAGCTAGCGACGCGTTTCATAGAAATACATAGAAACCAGTAGTGTTGCTGCGATACGTCGTTTGCCACTGCTTCATGTAGTCCGCTTCCAACTTGTACCTTTATGGTTAACCACATTATATTACTTATGTATATTACAGTGCAACCACACAGGGTTTACGTATTATTTTGGCTCTACATAGATTGAGCAACTAATTTCAATGTTCGTTCGCACCAATGATTTGCCGACACCGATTAATGACAATATGTGTTAAACCTTAGGTTGTCCACATAAAGTCTATTTTCGTTGAATATAGACATTATATTCAAAATTCAAAATCGCCCATGCGAACAATCACTACATAACAGTTTACGCCCAATGTGATAAAGAACGCCAAACAGGTAGACATATTACATCGAAACATATTCCAGCTCACTTTGAACAACATTAATTAAAAAATTGCCTAGTCTACTCCTGACGTTAACCCTTGCCTTCGTCAGGTATCGTTATGGAGACGGTGTTGGTTGTCATTTGTTTGTTTTTGTCTACACTAGAGTTCAGTGGGGCACTGTGGTGTAATTCATCAGTAGTGGTGAGTTTGCACTCGACAACTCGGTAGTTGCAGGTGGGTGATCCGCAGTCGAAATCCGGGCGTATGATCACCGCGTTCGGGATGTCTTCAAGCCCCTTCGATTCGTCTTTGAATGGGGGACAACTGTAAATAAATTGTTAATTTGAAATTAGTTACGTTTATGTTAAAGTATTACCGCCACCCTATTAAATAGAATATTAATGAGTAAGTAATAAAAAAACAAGGGAGTATAAATGTTGACTCTGTGTAGATGGGTAGGTAAGTACCTATTTTAAATTACTTTTACGCTTTACCATACTTTAGAGAAACAGGCTGTAAAAATTAGTTGAAAAGAGTTTCCTTTGATGAAAATAAAGTACCTATTATAGATAACATTCGATTATGGAAAACTTAAACTATGATGTTCTAATTTCTAGATAGTACAAATAAACATTTTATGACATATACCTTAACGGGGGTGGTGTCGGTGACCGTGACAGCGGGAAGCTAGCAACCTCACGGGATATCGCCAGGGACTTGATTGAGCCGAAGGTCTGCTCCGGGCTCAGGGGAGCTCCGAGCACTGACGCCATCCCTCTGCGGAAGAAACATCACGTTTATTGTATCTAGCGTTTAATTCCTCATTTTCTCGCGTTTAATTCCTCATACACGATGTAAGGACTACGTTGCCTGCATAGTACAAGTCGCCTGCTACTTACCGGCGCGGCGCCCTAAATGGGCATCATTGTGTAGGTACATATTATATGTACCTACTTACTACATGAAGTAAAACTTTAAGATATCCACTTTAGGTTGCGCCATAGACAGTTGTAAATTTGTCCTACTCGTTTCTAAAAGGTCATGTTTACAACCGTATCTAAGGAAATCCTAGACATTAAGTATTTTATTTCTCATTTTCGTGGTATATATTCCTACTAGCTTCCCGCGCGCGGTTTCACCCGCGTAACTCCGTTCCCGTGGGAAATTCATAATAAAATATAGCCTATGTTCTTTCTCAGGCTCTAGACTATATCTGTACCAAATTTCATTTAAATCGCTTCAGTAGTTAAGGCGTGATTGCGTAACAGACAGACAGACAGACAGACAGAGTTACTTTCACATTTATAATATTAGTAAGGATGTTCATTCTCAGGCTCTAGACTATATCTGTACCAAATTTCATTTAAATCGCTTCAGTAGTTAACCCTTTAACGGGTAGTAGGTATGTTTAAAATTAATTGGTTTTGATCTTTATTACAAGTACATAAAGTTCAAAATATGGTGGCAACTATATTGCCACTGCCCATTAAAGGGTTAAGGCGTGATTGCGAAACAGACAGACAGACAGACAGACAGAGTTACTTTCACATTTATAATATTAGTAAGGATGGCATTAAAAACCTTCAAATTAACCCATGATTTTGGCGAGTAACTACTTAGAATAAAGAGTTGTTTATGAGTATTTGTGTTTTCGTTTGAATAGTCACCGAAATAACAGCTGTCTTGTACCCAATTCAATAAGACAACTTTTTTCAATGAGTAGGCTCCATACTCACACTACAGAATCCGACGGCACTAAGAAAGGTAAAGGTGGGGGACACGGTGCATCGGCTCTTGCCGGAGATGCGGGCTCCGCAGAGCGGGGACAGCGTGCCGCTTCCCCTTCCTCCACCAGACCCAACCAGCTACGTAACCAGCGCCAGATACCAGCTGGACTACCTGTAGAACAAAGAAGAAGTACATTTATCAAACTAAAATTTTGCTGATACATTTTGAATTCCCATTTTTAACCTTTTCGTAACGTTGAAACTGGCAATATTACTGACTGATTTTTTTTCAGGAATAAGAAGACATTTTAAACATTATGATGGCAGCAGACGTTATCTGCATGGAGTTACTGCCACAAATCAAATGTTTTTGGAACGAAAATGATTGTAACGAATGATTATAACAATAAATTCGAATCGCAGATTCAAAGTTATTTGTCTTTATTATATGACGTCTTCGAGTATCAGAACACTAAAATCATGAGTGCAAGTTGGAAAGCTCTCAATGGTCTTACGAAGTCACGGAGTCATTTCAAAATAAAAAATAGTGGTTGATCGTAGAGAGGTGAAAATTAAGAGTTGTAAGTATGTATTTTTGTATGCTGTATCATAAAAAAAAAAACAAAAAAAATTGTCTAAAATATAAAAACAAAATTTTAGGGGTGGAACACCCTTAACAATTAAGGGGATGAAAAATAGATGTTGGCCGATTCGCAGTCCATTTCGGAGGAGTACAAACACCGTGACACGAGAATTTTATATATAAGATTACAACTACTTACGTGAATATTTCCGGCTATTTAGAGGGCTAAGTGGGTAGAAGTCTCCATGAATGGGACAGTGGAATGCCAACCGCCTCTGTCGACGTTGCGCGGCTCTCATTAATATGCACAACACGATACCTGGAACGGACGGAATTGTTTCTTTGAATCGGTGGGCAAATATGGTTTAGACGTAATTTACATAATTCATGTCTTGTGTATATATTGCAAGAATTTTGGTGGGCCAGTACCGAAAAAGAACAACAGCGATTGTTAGATACAAAGCTTAATAAAGTTTGTTCTATAAATCTTTCATGCCGGACAAGATATTTTTGTGAAATTCTAAGATTTTCTTTCCAGGTCTGGCTGGTTGAGGATCTATCCTCTGTGCCTCGGAAAGCACGTTAAGTGTTGTTGTTGATCCCGATTGTTATAACATAATCTCTAGCATATACCACATGCACAGTATAATACTACGGTCACTAACACGCTAGCGATGAGCGGTGACTATGGCAAAACCCTCCCTCGGGAGGAGGCCCATCTTCAGCAGTTAACGTTATACGAGCTGATGATTTGATCTTCGCTTTTCCAAAACTTGTACCAGAAAAAAACCACAAACATCTCGCTGAATATAACAGAGTAAATTCTATAGCAAATTATATTCCGTAATCATGTTGAACCCTCTTGACACAATAATAGGCTTAACCATATTAAGCCCTCTTGACATGATATTAATACATAAGCAGCAGTCAATCATGAACAGACATGGCCGCTCAGTCTATCGAACGCTTTAATTAATGCTGAATCACTGATCTCACATTATTGTGACAGGGTTAATTTGATCGATATCTTTTACATATGTATGACCCTTGAGAACTGGCCTCGATCGAAAACGAGAACACTTTACACCCTTTAGGTCTTTTTAATATTGTAACTAGGCGAAGGTTTGTGACTTAAAAAGCAGAAATTGGTGGTCTAGAACATTTTTAATTAATTGAATTGTATCTACAATATTTAATCTATTAATTTCTTTGTAATTCGAGACTATAGTCATAGATATAGTATTTATAATAATAGACATGACTAATATATTATAGTCCTTCCGACCGATTTCTGCCACGGCAGCCCATCTCTAAGGAGACACCCATCTGTGCAGGGCGTATTACAGAGGCACAAGTGTGTGCGCAAACACAGGTGATCTTTGTAAAAGCGATGAGACGGTTCTACCGACACAGCCAGTGAGAGATCAGGCGTTGAGCCGATTGCTTAATATGCTCTCCGAGGCACAGGTGAAATACCACTGAACATCTACGCTATTACACTTAGAATCTTCTCGAGAGAAAATTTCTAGTAACACAATTTTTTCTCCGACCCGTGGGTCGAACCCGGAACCTACAAATAGTCATACAAATATTTACCGGCGATAGTCATCAAAGCGCCAGCGACTATGCACACTGGTCCAAGTACGCGCGAGTTCCCAGTGAACGCGATACGTGCTGCGTAGTGGTCTGGCTCTTCATTCTCACCACAACCCCGGTATGATGCCGCTGCAACAGATAAATATTTAAAATTAGTCGTTAGCAACATTAACAGTAAGTGGTGGTTGTGGGTCTCCACACTCCTAAGCCACAAATTATTTAAAAAACAAAACGGTTTTTGTTTCAGTCGACTTTTTAATTAAAGTATTTATTGTCAAAACAAGTAGAGTCTTTTAGAATTTAACACACATGTATAAAATATAATCAAATATAAAAATCATGTTTCTAAAAAGGTAAAGATATAGGTAGGGGAACATTCTTCCTAGCCTTCTAAATTGTGAACAATAATATAAAGTCCATACGTGGGTTATAGTAAGCTTATGAGCAAGAGATGTCTTGAGAGTGGCATAAATGAACTTATTAGTAATACCAGTTGAGATAGCCACAGTACATGGGTAGAGTGGTATTCCTCTATTACAGAGAATAAAGATTTTCTTTGCTTAAACATGTATTGCGTGATATACGTAGTTTGTTAATGAAGGTTCTCGATGGCGCTTCTAGTCTGTTTGTGTCCTTGCAATACGCACTACTCTGATCAAAGGTTAAAGCCGATGTTCAAAATAATGCTTCTCGCTAATGGTAAAATAAATAAAACATACGCTATGACAAAGCAAAAAAACGCTAACAAAAGGGGTGAACCAGGAAAAGGTTGCTATTTTACACATTTTGTACAGTAATAATTTATTGGGTATTAACATTTGCTTTTACTGAAAATAATCGTTAGTGTCGTTATCATGGCATTAAGGGGAAACTTTTCCCACGCAGTTATTAATTTACGACTTTAAGAGCTACAAACAATTGGAAATGGTCAGAAGCTATAACATAATTCTAATAAAGATTATATTATAAATCAGAATGAATAAAATTATAGTTTTATTCGATATGGATTCAATATCGATTATGGATAACACGCCTCGACTGTTTGTACTATTTTCTTAATTCCATATATCTTTTATGGTTTATGGTACCTAGTTGCTATGTAATTTTTAGGATTATATGGTATCTATTCTTCTTCAAAAAGTTTAAAACTTCAGGAAGTCTTTGGTAGTGGTACTTTATAGTCCGACAAATTCGATAAGGCACTGTATTTTGCAATTACTTTGAAAAAGATTTACAAACTAATATTTGAAAGAAAGAACGGATACATTTAAGAAAACGATTTTGTTAAAAAGGAAAATTTCTAAGGAAATGCTTCCTTAGAAATGCGTATGTTAAAGTATTGAAAGACATCTGCGTTTAAAATTTGACTTTTAAAAGTGACTAGTGACGTACAAGTATGACGTAATTAATATTGTCTATGCGTGGGCAGCAAAGAGTACCTATATATTATGAAATTTGTATCGGTAACAAAAATAGATATGGCGTACCTATCTATTTTTGACATATAGAGTTATTTTAAGTTCCGATAGCCATCAATGGACGGTGAAACCTATATTTAACGGAAGGGAAAAGGCCGTCTGTATCGGTCTATCGGTTCACCTAAGTACCTACTTAACTATTTTTATGTAACTCTAGCTAGGGTAATGCTGTCAAGGGAAGAAATATTTAAAACTACGAATTCATCCACGTGAAATAGTTACTTTGAATAAAAGGATAGATAGCTTATGGTCTTTCACAAGGTTTAATCTATCTCTATACCACACAAAAAACCCTTCACAGTGGGTTAGGTTTCAAATCGTAACAAACAGAGTAACTTTCGAATTTATATCCTAGGGCCTCTTCCCGAGGGAGGACTCATGCTATTGTCATCCCGCTTGACCGCCTGCCAAGGTGACAATGATATTGCTTGGTAACCGCAGTATTATATTGCAACACGAAAGGAAACGCTGTTCCCCGTTCCCTGGTATACGCTTGTTATAGATTTAATTATAACTATCGGGATAGTCCTTCAACCAACCGGACCCGAAAATAAATCTTAGAATTTACACAAAGATTTATTTTCCGGCGCGGCGTGGCAATCGAACCCACGACCTCCGAGACTTATACCGCTATGCCACGGAGACCATATATACCTGCTACTTCTTTTCTATTAAACTACTATACTGTTATTCCTACATCTTATACTAATATATAAAGCTGAAGAGTTTGTTTGTTTTGAACGTGCTAATCTCAGGAACTACTAGACCGATTAGGAAAATTATTTGAGTGTTAGATAGCCAATTTATCGAGGAAGGCTATAGGCTTTATTTAATTATGAAGTCCCAATGAGAATGGGAGTTATGCGGGTGAAACCACGCGCGGGAAGCTATTCTATACTAATATTAGTATTAGTCTATACTAAAGATTTGATTGTTTGTTGGTATTGAATAGGCTCCGAAACAACTGGACTGATTTGAAAAAATCTTTCATCGTCGGAAAGCTACGCTATCCCCGGATGACATAGGCTATATTTAATTATAAAGTTCCCACGGGAACTGGAGCTACGTGGTTTAAACCGCGCGCGTGAAGCTAGTTTATTATATAAGTAAATATTCTAATTATAAATTTATGTCATATCATATAATATAATATATATCAAGCACTTAAACCGAGTTTCCTTTTAAATGTATGACTAATAACCAACCTACGTAGAAGATAAATACGCGTGCAAAGGGTTCCAATGGCTACTATTGGAACCCATTGCACGCCAATGGCTACCATTGGAACCCTTTGCACGCCAATGGCTACCATTGGAACCCTTTTCACGCGTACGGTTGCCAACCACAATGTTAAAAAAACTAGGGCTTAAAGTTGGACGCAGCCGCAACATTTCAATTAATATTAAGAAAAAAAGATGAAGTGAATTAATTTCACATTATCTAGGCGCTTTTAAAAACCCGGGACGCTGCTTAAAAACAATCCAGGACATGTCCTCGCAAAACAGGACGGTTCGCCACTCTACAATGGCAGATAGGGTGCAATAAATAGCAATCTATTTCAAGCACAATACATATTTCTTCGAGCAAGGAAACCTCTAATAAAATGATATGTGGGCGTGTGTACTGTGATTATGGTGTATCTATATGGGGTATGCTGGTTACGTGCGTCAACGTCGGTTGGGATATCATAAAATCGTCTGCAAACGAAAAGATTTAGAGAAAATTTGAAGTGGAGTTGTTTATTATTAATCTATTGATAAAAAAAAGGGTAGGTACCTTTAGTTTTCAACATTAGACACTATATTAACTTTTTCTGCCCGCGACTTCGTCCGCGTGGATTCCTATTAGTTTAAGTGTGACGACGTATAGCCTATTCTTAGCTATCATCGATAAATCGGCTATCTAACATACAACTGTTACTGTTAGCCTGCATCATCCCACTGCTGGGAAAAGGCCTCTCCCCATAACTTCCAGCTCTTTCGATCCAAGGCTAAAGTAGGTTACTGGTCGTTTGCTTTATCCAGCTTGTCCCGCCATCTTCTACGGGGTCTGCCGCGATGCCTTCTTGCTGTGTTAGGGCTCCACATACATCATTTTTTAAATCAAACCAGCAGTTCCGTGAGATTAGCGTAATCAAGCAAACGAAGAAACTCTTCTGAAGAGTGAAGGGGGGTGGGCTCGGCGATTGCGTCGTTCACACGCTCGAGAAACGCGCACTCCTAATGTATATAAGGTCTTATACACACAGCCTTATAATTATACTTATCTATACTAATATATAAAGAGTTTGTTTGCTTTAATGTGCTCATCTTAGGAATTACGGGTCCAATTTGCAAACTCTTTCATTGTTAAATATCGAGGACGTCTAAAGGCTATTTAGGAAGTTACAACCATGAACAGTGTTCAGAATTCGTGAAACCGCGCGCGGGAAGCTAGTACTAAGAAGGTATATATTATAATTTATAAATATTGCCATAGTAAATAAACAGACCAAGCTATGCGACACTGATTTTGTTATCATATAGATAGCATAAGTAAATATTATGATCAATATTAGACGGTTTGAACAAACACTATATTATCTTTATAAGAAACCTAGGGAAACTGCGAGAAAGAGACACGTAATTGAGAAAGAATTTTGTTTATCACATATATACACTGCGATGCTAAAAGATTACCTACCGTTTGAATGTTTTTCTTAGGAGATTTTTTATTGGGTATATTTTCACCCACATTCCCACCTACCAGGTGGTAGGCAGGTTGCCAGAATTAACAATTATATCGGGAATAAGCACCGAGGCCCAACCAAGTCCCGGAAAAAAATATCTGCCGTGGAACCTGCAGCGATTTTTAGACGAGTCCCTCGAGTGCGCGATCGAGTAATAATTATTTTGTGTTTTCTTCTTAACTTAACTCAAGGACATTGGCAGTCGCGGACCAGATTGAGACACTAGTCTTAGGGTCTCGCGGGCCGAATTGATGGCACTGGCGGGACGGATTTGGCCCGCGGCCCATACTTTGGAGACTCCTGGTCTACGTTACTAATAAACTATTTCATTTAATTTCCCGCTACTATTACGCTGCTACACTACTTACAATATCCCTGGCTTGTTACGCTCTTGATTGCACCATTCATAATATATAGCAATATTCCCTTACCGGTTAACACACAGCCGACCAGCATAAACAGGAACCCAAAGATAGGTAGGACTATTTGACAGTTAGCCGCGACGACCACGCCGGCGACCGCCAGGCCTCCTTCCACCTTCTCCACGCGAAGCCGAGATATCGCTGGAGGACATCTTGGCTTGCCTACTGGTGCCCGCACTAACGGCTCCCCGGGGGGTGATGTAGTCCTGAAAAGAAGATAAAGGTTTAATTAGCTGGTGTCTATGTTTTTAAAGTATTACAATGATTCAGTGCTCATGTCGGAACGGTATTTGCTGCTGGGATCTGGTCTTCTGGATTAAATTCCCACCTAGAACAAATATTTGTGTAAACCACGGATAGTTGGCCAGAGTCTATCCGTGAATCGCTTATTTGTTAAGTCGACTGCGACACAGGGATTCGTTTTCATATTCCAAGTGTCTTAATAAAAATATATTTATAAGTATGTTCACACATTGTATTATAAGCCCGTTTGTATATCTTAATGGATTTACTTAGCTATTGTATGCTAAATATTTATTAGTTATTTGATACCTAAGGAACGTGCCTAGACATTTAGAAAGTAATTAATCAGAATTATTATGTTAATCACAATTACATGTCTTCTGAGTAATTATTATTAATTCATATTATTCTTAAAGCATTATAATTGCAAAAAATGTCATAGGACAGACGGACGGACTAGGTACGCAATCCGTAGATTTGGTATTGCCTACCTACTAATTTAAGTTACCTAGTCGGATATTTTATAGAGTAAGAATATTAATTATCTGTTAGTTATGGTTTTTTTTTTAATTTATTTATCTTCTTACATTGTAATTCTGACAAGTACAAGTGTATGTAAATACCTAAGTGCTGAATAAAAATTCATTATTTCATTAATGAATAGTTATTAAAATGACGCTATCTTCTTCCCTGAGGTACCACCGCCTGGTGGCGGCTGAAGCTTATCGTGGCAGCGGGTCCATAGGATGATGGTTACGCAATGACATAGTTGCTTCATAAATTTAGAAGTAACTTAGCGCAGATGTTGGTTGTAGCCTAAAAACACCAGCTCGATATAAAATAATAATTATGGAAAATGGGCCGCTGGATATTTTTGTTCTGGTTAAGGGTAGTCGGTAATCCATAAAGAGTTGGGAAACTGTAGTACTGGCATATCGTAGGGAAAGCACGATGTCTTTATAGCCACGCAGTCAATGGCTTAATTTAATGCAAGTAAATTATAAAAGGTGCCGTGTGGTTTCCGGCTTAGAATAGACCACCCCATGTCTTCCCATGGGTGTCGTAAAAGGCGACTAAAGGACATATGGCTGATGGATGGGCAGCAGCATCTATTAGCTCAACGTTTGAATCTTACTGCGATCACCAATCCGTCTGCCAAGCGTGGTGATTATGGCAATATCCCTCTACGATCCTGGCTTGCCAAGGTCTGTTAAGAGGTGGCCCATGTTCAGCAGTGGACGTAAATGGGCTGTTGATGAAATTATAAAAGATTAGCAGTTTCTTCGTAATTTTATATTTGAAATACAGTATTTAGTTAAGAGCGTATCGTGTTATTACTGTTATGTATAATTTTCCTTTTGGCTGATCAAAGATGTGATGTCAGAGTCGAAAATTTGATGGCACGTTAAATATATATATAAATATTTATAAATATTTTTTGTTACGTTATGTTCCACGGTTCTTGTCCATTGTATGTATTATTTGTTTATTTATGCTACGAATGATACTCGTGAGTCGTGAATGTAAGTATTTGGTGATAATAAATTTAAAATTAAACTAAGTGATTTAATAAACCTTTAAATTTACTAAAACTCATAAATCAAATAGCAACACGAATATCATAAAACGAACGTAGGTAAATATAGAATATATATTTTATCATTTTCATGACAATTACTGCGTCATGATTATGATTTATGTAAATCTCTAACAGAAAGAAAATATTTATCAGTAGGTACTGCAATTTAGATTTGATTAACTCTGAACGATAAATCGTGAAATACCTATTTCGACTCCTGTCCAGCTAAATAAACTACATGACGGCAGATTACTATTAGAGTTCACTTTGAAATTATTCCACCCGAGTTTAGTGCCAAATGACACAACGTTCAATGCTATTATATCACGTTGCTACACACGTGACGCTGAATTCACACAGGACACAGCTAATTGTGCATAATTTTAATTTGTTATAGCTGTACCTATTTAGATTATCATCCCGTATAACGTCTACGGCTGAACAGGGCCATACATAGTCACCACACTTGTTAGGCGTATTTAATATTTCTATTGCAATTTTCTTCCTATTCCATTCTAACTTTAAACATTTTAGATACATTATCTAAAAAATAATAGACATAAGAAGGAATATGGTTTTTCGCCGTCAGATAATCATTCGTTTAATCTTTAAGCTTTAACAATGGTTTTGAAACAGTGTGGACATAAGTAGTGTAGCGACATCTACAGTAGCCGCACACCAACTACTATAGACGAGCAGCGCCATCTACCACCTAGCATCCTAACTAATCTGTATCGCGCAATACAAGTTCGCAAGCCAATTCGAACATATACAAGTTCCGCACAATAACGAATGGCCGTCGGCCGCCGGGCATACCACCTCGCCCGGCAAAGAAGATCTTCATTTTCTGTGGAGTAACACCACCAACCGTTCCTCTACAGTAGTATCAAGAGACCAATTTCTGAAATGCTTACATTGGTGTAACTAGATAGAACTATTAAAACACCATTATGTACCTGATTATCGCTGTGTTTATATTATGGCCGTTGTTACTTCAATAGCAATTAGCAAGCGATAGTTGCACAAAACTCCCTTTAAAAACTAGTCATCTACTATCTCCCCTCCAGCGACCGCCCGCTGAGGTTCAAGACCTAAAGGGTCTCTCTTGCGCAGGTTTCTTAGTTTGTTGTATTCAAAGCATTTTCAAAGGCTGGAGCTCTCTTCGCCTAGGTACATTTCCAGAAAAGTAACAAAAGCCTCGTGCTTTACTAAATAATATGTCATCCGAAAAAAATTGAATAGAAAATATTCAGATAAAAAATTAGATTCAATTTCAGATGTTTTCATTGCGGCCAATAAACTTGAAGTAAAAGTTATATTAATATTTTGTTCATAAAAATCGTAATCAGTTTAATGGACTTAAGCTTGGCGCTAGGTTTTATTTTAACTTAATTATAACGCATTTAGTCTTGGGAAATTCTTGGATTTTTTAAACATAAGGATATACTACTATTCAAGCATAGTCAATGGTTTTGTAAAATTATTAATTCGTTATATGTCACCTACATACATACATAAATCAACGAGCTCAGTTTCTTGTTCTAATTTTGAATAAAAAACCGTTTATCAGTAAAACACAAAGGCACATATTTCTGACCCAATTCAGTTTCACGAGATCATATTATTATAATTTGTGGAGATCTACTCGTTTGCACGTTATTATATTCACCGAAACGGAATGATTAATGTTTTGTTGGAAATGTTGGGCTTATTCTGGGTTGATTCCGTTCATTTGTCAAACTGAAACTGTGAAGCCTACGTATCTAATACCTCGTAGTTTAGTATCTAATATCACCCCGCATCCAACCCAAATTAACCGATGAACTATTCAATTTAAAAAGGAAATATCATCAATTATTATTCTTCTTTATTGCTAACATAAGGAATATAACTTGTTTAAACATTGGAAACAACATGTATTATAATATACAAAGGCGAGCTTAATTCATATATGTATTCTCTTCCATTACTTATAATTTGTCCTTTATTTAATTATAATATGAGGACATTAAAATTAGATAAAGGATAAGAGGACATGCGATCATAGTCGTATTTATGTTTATTAATGTGTTGGGTCGTATTTATGTTTTGTTTGAAACACAGATCCAAAGAATGATACTTATTTCAGAAGTATTCCTCTTGTAACTCCAAGGCTTTTCGGAATTTAATTTGGCTGCTATATTTGGTGATACTAGAGGAATAATGATAGTGAATTTGCTGATATATAAGGAGCACCAGAACCACAAATGGTTAGAATAGTCATTGCTGAATTTGATTTGGGAGATGTGGAGCTTCAAAGTTCACCACCACCGTGTGTATTTAATAAACAGTACTCCTAATCCCTAAGTGGTTATTATTTTACAAATAGTATTTTGTAGTTTTACCCGCGTCATTCTGCTCCAGTGGGTCGGAGCGTGATATTTTGTAGCCTATACATATGTTAATCTAGCTCAGAGGTCCAAAACCGG
This sequence comes from Nycteola revayana, assembly GCA_947037095.2. Taxonomy (NCBI): domain Eukaryota; kingdom Metazoa; phylum Arthropoda; class Insecta; order Lepidoptera; family Nolidae; genus Nycteola; species Nycteola revayana. The sequence continues at coordinate 16,395,867 of OX344849.2, read as the reverse complement.
CCCGCCAGTTCCAACAATTCGGCCCGCGACAACTTAAAGACTAGTGTCATCGATCTAGCCCGCGCATCCAATGTCTTATTGCTGTGATAAGTTGAAAAGACAACACCAAAATGACAATTACTTGGTCGCACACTTTGCGACTAGTCTAGAAAAAATAGTTATGGCCCTAAGGCGTCAAAGTTTGGAGACTTTCAGCCAAGTCTGTTCAGTAGTTTTAGCGTGAAAGAGTAACAAACATACATCGATACATTCTTCCAAACTTTCGCGTATATAATATTAGTAGGATATTAGGAGTAAAACAAGTACAAAATTTTATTCTAGTGGTAACTTCAAAAGGTAAGAGATCATAGAATACCAGATTTTTTCTTCGGCCATACACAATGACTCAGTACAACCCATAAAGCAAACACAAACTCATTCCTCTGACGTTACGACTCGCAACTAAATAATTCAGAATTACTCGATTTCCAGAAAACTTACGTGCGATCTAAATCAAGCGATTGCTAAGTATGAACAGAGATACGTTTGAAATCGCTGTTTTGTGTTATATCGACTTTAACGAGATACCTACTCTTTTAACATTTTGTTCGTCTTTATTGCATCTAGTCATGGTTTATGAAGTAGTGAAATCTTATTAAAGCGAACGTAGACAGAATAAGTAACGACTTAGATGACAATTTAGTTACCCTACCGCTTACAAACGGCTGATTTTTAAGTGGTAAGGTAACTGTAAATTGTCGTTGGATACTTAAAATGCTGTACTTTCATAGAAATTACTTCATTTTTAGGGTTCCGTAGAGTAAAAACGGGACAATTATTAGGTACTAAGACTCCACAGTCTGTTTGTCACCAGGCTATATCGCATGAACCGTGATATCTAGACGGTTGAAATTTTCACAGATGATGAATATGCTATTCTAACATGAAATTCAAAATTGAATTCAAAATATTGAAGTAACTGCTATGAATACCGACTCTCACCTTGTATCTAAATTAAAAAGTTATCTGGAAAGGTGCCATTTAGAAACGTTTAAAAATAGAGAAAAGTAATTATTCGAAAATATTTCACGAGTGCAACAAGTAAAGTCTCCGACAGTGAAGAGGGTTCCTTTTACAAAAAAATAATAATTATAGACCAATTTGGAAAAGGGCACCACTCCAATAGACAAGCCATATGAGATGTGCCCTTTTCCTAATTGCATATTTAATTACATTTAACAAATCACACAAGTGCAAGGTGAGGCATTCCCTCCTTGATACTCCGGGAGTTGCAGCCAGCATAACTAGTATGGGGGGACGAGTTTATTCAAAAGAAATAAATATATTTGTGACAATGACTATAGAGTGTCTGTATGAATATTTTAGATTTTTTTTTTGTATTTGAAAAATTATATACCTAATGTATCATTTTATCTAAGAGTTTACGCTGTATTTTATGAAGAGAGTCCATATAACCGGGGCGGCTATTACCTACGCGTTATATTTTCATATGAATGGTTTTAGAGCTTGATATGAATGAACTTATTAATAATTTGTAATAAGTATTAATTTATCTTATAATATTTTATTACTTATTACAAATAAGGAGTACAATACTTGCTACGTAGGTCAAAACTGCGTCACATCCGTCCTTACAATTGTAAGCCATGTTAATTCAAATTTAAAATAAACAGGAAAGCAGCCAATTGGTTAAAAAAAATACAGACGTATTTTATCTTCTTTAAGTGACAATTTATTCACTTTTTGGTGCATATTATTTATGTGTTTTGGTTTATTCAACTTTACAGATATAGATCGTCGAGACGTCTCGCTCCTATGAAGTATTAATAATGAAATAGAAGACTAATATTATAATGACAGAAGAGGTTGTTCACCGCAATTATTTTAGACAGTCTGCTAGTTGACATTATCTTATTTCAAGAAATTTGGCTGGATGCAGCGATGGTTATTACTGTAGAACAACGGTTGGTAATGCTTCTCCACGAAAAATGATCTTTTTTAAGACGGCTGTAGCCGCTATTTCGTTACATCATACTTAGCAGCTGTTTATAAGGTGACGGGGATAATGCCGTTGAGGTACTGCAAGATATTCTGAAACCACACTCATCATGTTCCTGAAACTTTGTCGATTTGAGAATATGTACCTACTTTTCAATTTTAATCAATAAAACAGTAATAAAAATTACCTAATATTTAACTCAAAATGTATAACTCAACGGTAAAACTACTGGCACGGATTTACCCCGAGGCAGGATGTAATATTGTATTACCTACTAGCTTTACGTCTTATGGTGTACATTCGTTTTCATGTACTTAAATCTGAGAAACCTTATGAAACTTCCTTTGTTTTGTACTCCTTTGTGTGTCATGCCTTTTCATCCTTCGCCTCTAAAGATGTAAGCCCGATCTGAAAGGGACTTACTTCATAGGTTTCTTTACGTAATTGTGATTTATCGTTGACTGAATAAAAAAGGTTTCGCTAATAAATAGGGATGTTATTTCGTGTTTTTGCTATCGGGTTTCTTTGAATCTTTTGTGTGAATACGTATTTTGTTCAGTGTACCTACTGGTAATGAGCCTATACTTTTGCTTTTCCCTTGGAAAGTAATTCTGAATTTCAACAAACAACAGGCAATTATTAGGAATTTCATCAGAAAAGTGTATTATAGAAAATATTCCAGACATTTTCGTGGAAAACGAGATAATATCATATTAAAAGGATTCCTTTTCTTTTATACCTGCTCTATTGTGAAGATAAATACGAAGATTTTTTTATAATAAATATTGTTAAACAGAATTTCAAGACAGGTTAAAGTAACTATGTATACCTACAATACATTGGTACAGCGCATCGTAAGATAAATAAAAACAGCGTATGCAAGACAGAAATAGTTTCCTATGTGTTTTACAAATAAAATCTACGGACAATACGACACCCACTCACAACAACTAGTTGTGGATCATATGTATTGTTGTGTTTTTTGTGGAGACCGAGTCCGAAGCACGAAGAGTGGGAATAGCAGGGAGACGTACCTATATTACCCATGTACCTCATTACTGTTTTAAACGTATCTATTTACAAAATAAAGAAAATATAGTTTATTATTTTTATAAATATATTACATACATACAGCTAAAAGTAGTTAATTGAAACTAAAATTTAAAGTAACATATAAAAAAATGGGTATTACCTATTCTGAATCTATGCTACTTCGCAATGTTTCTAGGATGCTGGCAGCATTGCCTCGTTGATTGACAATGCTTATCTGCTTTGCAAAAATAAAACCAGCAAAGGGGAAAGTGACGCATTAAAAAAAATGTTATTGTGGCTCACGGCCCCAATTTTTCGACTCAAACTCATAACCACCGTCAGTCAAGGATACTGTATTTGCCCTTTTTGATATTAGGTCACCATACCTATTTTCAAGACGGTAAAAAAGTCACCTAGTATAAGCCATTAGACACTAAAGCGGCTGGAATATTTGCTTAAGGTAAGAAGGATAATATCATTAATAGTTCTAAGTTTTTAACATTCATAACGGGAAATTTATTCGATGGCAAATTTGGCGTCTTTTACGTTGGATATTAAATATCAATATCCTGTACGTTTATTGATAGATGCAATATCGTATTTTTATTGCAGTCAGCACCCCTGATTTCCTTACACACGGAAAACACTCTAGCTTTTTTGCTCAGAATACTTTTTTTCATAGATTGTGTTTTGAAGATCGAGGCATGGAGAGCAGTCCGTCAAACCATATAGACTCGGATAAAGAGTACAAAGGATAATATTGGACAATATGTCATGAAGTAGTAAGAAAAACCAAGATTCTTGCTATAATTGTACACCATGATTATCCACAATAAGCAGACAGACAGGAAGTAAACACGGATTTCAGCTGTCCTCTTTATCAATCGAATCGAAATGTCTGTAATGGTGACCGTGTTGGTAGCAACAACGGAATAATGGGCAGGAATAACGGTGGTTCCGGATCGGTGGCACCAATTTGTAGTGGTTTCCGATCCAGTGGCCGAGGACAAACCACTATTATGATGGATTTTGTAAAAACACGTCTGCAGCAATTTTGGTACGCCTTGCGTTTATTCACAAGTTGGTAGTACAGTTAGATGTTGCAGACAAGGTTAAATGATAAGAACAGCGTCATTAGAACAGCAAATAGTAAATTTATTGGTGATTTCAATTAAAGGTTCATCGAAATTGTGCAGTATGCATAGAACCTTGATCAAGTCTGACCCGTGGCTAACTTACGTATAGAATGTCTTGGTGGGATTCAGAGGAGTACCTTGGAGATTTTAGTAGCTAGACCTACGCCTCGTGGTATGTTTAGCATATTCTCGCTATGGAGATGAGAGTCTTACATACTCCACTGCTGCGGTAGCGGTGATGGCTTATTCATTTGTGTCCGGCAAAAAAGTAATTCAAGAAACTGACCCTACAGCACTGACGTAAGTCTCTCATAAAATTTAACTCAGTGATAACACTTTCATATCAAATGTTGTACAGATAATAACATTATTTTAAATCCTTTATTGAACGCTTTTGGAATTCTTTTATGGACTAGACCCTTTGTTTTGAGAAGCATAGTGTATTTCATTAATTACTTGATTCATAGTTAATTGTTTAATGTTATTTATCAACAGAGTCACATCAAGTTTCAATATAGGTAGAAATAATAGACTTTTGTATGACTTTCTATTATTTTAATTAAGGTTTTGTTATAAATTAACAGAACCTTAATTAAAAGTCCATTGTTTAAAAATTATAGCCTAATAATGCTGCCCTGCGTGAAAAAAATTGTAAGTGCCCTAAGTACTGCCGTTTACTCTCATCCATTTCTTCTAGTCAAAAACAAAAATATATTTTTGTTATAAACGTTAGCTCTTTATTCTATTTGAACTTTCATTACATATAACTAGCAACGCCCCGCGGTTGAACCTGCGTTGGACTCCTACTATGCTCTACTGGGTCGTAGCGTGATGTTTTGTAGCTTAAACATTAATCCAGCTTATAAACTATCCCCATGCAAAATTTCTGTCAGCCGTTAAGTAGTTTTTGAGTGAAAGAGTGACAAATATCCATCCACATATACTCAAAAACTTTCGCGTTTATAATATTGGTTAGGATAATAGTATACGATTGTTTTAAGTGAATATACAAAATTAACATTAACTATATAATACAACTAAAAGTAGGTAATTCTAACTAAAAATACCTTCAAAATACTAACTTTTCTATCATTTAGTCGTTAGTTATAGATACACGTTTGTACAACAATAGTTTTTAAATCGAGCCACTTTGGTTTCACGCGCAGTTTATCTATTTATATGATTTACATATGTGTGCGTTTGTCTTGTGTGTTGACATGTGTTCCTATATGTCTGTACCTCTGTTATTCTGGTAGATGCTGGGGGGCAATTTGTTGTCATTAGCTGGAGTCGGTTTAAAAATAGTAACGTCCCCTCCTCAATTGAGATTAACGGGCGAGCAAATGGATGTCTTCATCCGGCTACTTTGAATTGGGTAAGTACCTAGATTTAGGTATAGGCATTGAATGCATCTCGATTACTAACATATTTGCATAGCTGCACACCTCAATATATACCTACATTATATATGCACACAATTTTTTCATAAATCTTATAGATTTATATAGCTGGAGAGTTTGTTTGGTTAAAGGTTATTAAAAAGCTATTAAATGGTTTAAAAACTACAAACTATGCAACCCGCGGAAGTAGGCCACTTCTGTGAGACTTGGGCCTCGTCCCAAGGCGGTCTGGCGAGGGAGATTGCAGAATTAATACTTGGAGTTTATGGGTACCAAGGGTACCTCTAACTCGATGAACGGATGATATGGCGCGGGATCACGATGGATGCAGGTCGCTTCCAACCGTAATAACTGGAGATCTTTGAGGGAGGCCTATGTCTATTGGACATAATAAGGCTGAAATGAAGATCATCATGATGATGATGTTTTAAGGGAGTTAAGTGCTACTATTATAACCTCAGCATCACATTACATGTTGTTTGCGATACATTCGTATCATTGAATTCATAACAAACAGTATTTGTATTTATCTGAAACGAATGAAATCTGTTAGTTGTCTTGTAGACAGATCACAGTCGTAACTGCCTTAGCAAAAAATGGTAGAATTACGCCAATGACGCACTTGGCACACGCACACTACTCGAAAATATAACTGTTGCTAATGAATACCATATATACTTATTATTTATACCTATTGAAGTTAAAGTTTGGATTGTAGAAAATCTAAACTTTTTTTTTATACTGTAGTTTCCAAACCAGAGGGTTTTACTCTCCCCATACCACCCATAGTCAATCATGGCGACTATGACAACACCTTCCCTCGGGAGGACGCCCATGTTGAATAATGTTTGTTAACGGACAGATGATGATGATGAAGATAATTAGAAAACAATAAGGTTTAAGATGATCCTAAAACAATAAAAAGACGCGCACGATGGGTTTCGTACCATTATTTATAGAATAGGAGACACTATATTATTTTAAGATTTTGAAATAAGGAACCATTTAAAGCGTTTAACTGTTGCTGCTATTAATATCGAGTTAAAAACTGTAAAAAAATCACAGTTGTATGTGAGGCCCTCTTAAATAATTATTTTATCTAAAAATATTTGTTTTTAGTATACATCAAAAAATAAATCACGTGTGAAAATTTCAACTGTCTACCTATCACGGTTCATGAGACAGACAGACGGACGGCGGAGTCTAAGTAATAGGTCGCCGGTTTTACCCTTTGGTTTCTGAACCCTAAAATAATAAAAACAACGTCTTCAAATTATATCGTGTTATGAATGATCGTGCGAATTTCACAGAGATCGTTCCTCACGTAATACTCTTCAGTGCTGGTGATAAAATAAGATTTATTACTTTTTGAAAGATTTAGCATCTTCTTGTTTTATTTGTAAGTGTGTCCAATCAACATAGAAATTACTTTAAAATAATTAGTGGAGTAAATAGCCTGTTGTCAACATATTTTTTGCAAGTAAATATGACTTTGTTTTAACTGACACTTAGTATGAGTTTTCATGAAACGAAACGGAATATTTTATGCTCTATATTTGAGTAACGAGCAGTTTTTGTTAATAAAAATGCGACGAAACATGACACCCACATGCAATCACAATTGCATTTTAATTGAGAGATAAATTGAAATCTCCGTTTCGTGTTGCGAGCATTTGTAATTATGTAATTACTCCACCGGTACATCTGTTTGTATGTAATACCTATATTTTCATTACTTTTTATATTTACTAGCTTCTGCGCGCGGTTTCACCCGCGCAACTCCCGTCCCCGTGGGAACTTCATAATTAAATATATCCTTTCTCGATAAATGGACTATCTAACACCTAAAGAATTTTCCAAATCGGACCAGTAGTTTCTGAGATTAGCGCATTGAAGCAAAGAAACAAACTCTTCAGCTTTATATATTAGTATAGATAAGTTATTTATATGTAGGGGTCATTTTGATATCAAAGTTTAGGTTCTTTTCTAAGTTCTTGTAGCAAACTTTTTTAAAAATCGTATTTAGAGAATTCTTGAAACGTTATCCAGGAATCATGGCTTAAATCTGTGTTGGCCTTTGAATACTTGGTCAAAGAATAAAAAAGTATAGGTAGGTTTGTGTTATTTATTTCACTTTGTATTTAGACAACATTTCATACTTATATAGTATGACATCATATAATTGCAAATGCAAGTCCAAAGTACGTAAAAAAACTGCTAAGTAATAAAATAAACTCCTTTCTCCTCCAAGCATTTTATATTTTTGTAGAACATTTCGCCCTTTGAGGCAGCGCGGCGGAAGATAAAAATATATAACATTTTATATATGTTAGGTGTCAAAGTATTTTCCTAGATCGTCAGGCAATAAAGCTACGAATGCCTGTGTCCCAAAATAGCAAAAACAGTAAAAGAAAACGAAAGGCAAAAGATTTCATAGAACTTTAGGCTAACCTAACTTCATAGTTAATGTGGATATTTTTTTCGCTGTATAAAACTTTACCACATGCTTTTAACCGTCTGCATTTTGCGTTTTGATAAATCAGGAATACATTCGCCTTAAAATAAAATTAAATGAAAATTTATTTCCCCAATTAGGTAAGTTGAGTTGAAATGTTGATCTTTTGTTAAAGCAATTGTCATTTTAAAATAAATGTAGAATACCTATAATTATAAAGTTTATGTCCTATATATAAGGAAAATAGGTATGTAGTCTGACTACTGGTATTGAATCGGAAAATTTGTGAAGGAGTTATTACAAATTTATTTAATGGTAGTCACTTTTTTTCTTAAGAAAAGACATGGCGACATTGCTATCGCATCTATTGGAATCTAACAATGTCATAGCAATGACAATTCTCTTTTTTATGGAAACTAAGCAGGAAAAACTATTTATAGGTATAATTTAATGGAAGAAAACATGGCGAATATCTTTGTAAGTTGGTACAGCGTATTGGGAAAATTGAATCATTTTCTTTTTACGATCTGTAACACGTCACGTGAAACAATTATACTGGATTAGTTATAAAAAGAAACATGTCTTATATAAGAAAATTCTTCTTATTCTCTGCCTTATATATGTATATAACAGAACGCAGGTATTTTGGTCTTTTAGGTTGGTATAAATATTAGGTTCGGGACGTTGGATTGAAGGGGGTTGCATCATTTTATGTCTACAAAGTATGAAACATTTTCTGTATCTTACGAGTTTTAAGTATCGATATCTGGGACTTCATTGAGCTCGAATACTTAAACTATTGAACAACATCGCAGTCTGTTGATTGCGGTTGTTGCTTCTGAGACATGGATAGTTAGTCACGAGGAGAATATTTTGTTTGAACCAAAGATAATTGTTCTTAGTCTAGGTATCCGTTGTGTCCTTGAATTAAGGGTATGCTAAGTCCTTCGCGATACAGCGATTATATTCAATAGTTAGAATGTTGTATTTAAAAAAAGACTCGCTTTTAAGAACCAAGTAATTGCAATCTATAGGTAATAGGCTAATAATAATTGGGATAAAATATAATGACCACCAAAAATATATACTTGACACCAGAAAAATAAAGTCTAAAATTATAATAGTACTAGCTATTTTAGTCACGAATGCACTTCAAATTGTATTCGAACACCAAATTTAGTTAATGATCACCAAATCTTAGCGAGCAAATTATTGCGCTATTTCTACCTTAATAAAATCAATGAAAAATGACAATCGGTTAGGTTAGGTTAGAGCTGCGGCCATACAACGAACCGAATAGTAAATTAGTAAAACATTTAGGTACTTTTGGTGATCATTTACTACTTTTGGGTTAAAAATGATTTATTTGGAGTCATTTTGCTTAAATACGATAGCGAAATGTTAAAACTTTGGTTACAATTTTACATTAAAATGCGGGTTTAATTTTGGTGATCATTTTCACTATATCTGATGGTAAGTTAAACATAAGCCATAATAATTGACTTAATCGACATCGTGGACGATATTGAATTATATACTTTATGAAGAGATACCAAAAAATATATGACTCCATATCGTCCATGGTGTCGATTAAGTCAATTAGTCTTTCAGTACTCGATATCTTCTAACATTTCTCTAAACACCTTAGCAACAAACAGTAGTAATTGCCTATTTCCTACTGATTGTTGCTAGCGACGTGTTTCATTTGTTCCTTGCGTAGGTAATGCGCGAATTAAGTGGAATTATCGCTGTGTAAATGTACAGATACAGATGTTTGAGAATTTAATTTATTAATCTACATCTGTATCTACTGTCTTCAGTATTGTCAACATTCATATATAAATGATTGCTCATCAGGTGTGTACAGTACATTATAAATTTTAATTCAGTAATTATTATTAACATCGTTTTTTTTTTAATTTTTATCTTCGTTAATTTATTCATTGTACATAATATGTTTTGTATTGTTCATTTTTTCGTACGTAGTCAGTTAAAAGGTTTTTGATTTTTGCGCATAAAATCGAACAGGACTCCAGCTTCATTAAATCATTTTATATAAACTGAACTGAACTGAATAGCATGTCGGCAGATATATTGATATCATAGTCGTACCGCTTTATCACCAGTACCAACGATGCCCCGGGCTATAGGAAACCTTCGGGCGCAAGCGCTTAAGCAAAAAATCGTTAGTGATAGTGTAGGTCGAGGTCTATCTTACAAATTTATATCAGGCAAATGTATAAATAAAATAAAATAAAAATACGTACGTGTATGTCTAAGTAGGTCTTAAGTGGTACGTAAACACAGAGTTGAAATATATTTATATTGTAAACAAATTTTTCTTTTGCTTCCGCGGCATTATGGTCTATTTTATGATATTCGATGTTATCAAAAGTATTTTAAGAATTTTCGATTATTTTAAGTGACGATAATGTATCGAATAGCTTTTTAGTACAGCTACATTCGTGCCAAAGGTTATTATCTATCCAGGGTCGGTGGAGGTTATCTTTACAACTATAATTGTGGATTCTAGTAGGAAAGACTTACATATCTGAAATACTTACTTGTTTTGATGAACTTTAATAATAACTTTTACATCCTCTTCTTTGTTTTAATATATTCCATACACTTAATTTTTTTCTCTCTATATTACTTGACATCCGATGGATTAGAGTTGAGGTGATTGACACTCAAAAAAGAAATTAGTATAAAAAAAAATGATATTTTAACTTAAAAATATAATCATTTTTAAATGCCTAAACAGATTTTAATGTATGCTGAAGCTAGAATAGAAATCTATAAGTTATTAGTAAAAACAAAACATGCATATTGCAATCCTTGTTCACTGGGTTGATGGTACTCAGATGAATAAGGAGAAATGAACCAATTGCATCACAGGATAGCGTAAGATACGTAGCATATTGTTCACAGCATAAACGAGGTAACGGTGTTCAGTGTTAGAGGAAGCGCAGTAATTAAATACAATTGCTTTAAACACAATAGCATTGTAATACTGATTTCCTTTCCTGAGCGGAACTTTCTGCGTTATCTGAATGTTAATGTTGGCTTCGACCGCAGATCGATGTAGCCACAGTGTTCGCGGGTTACGTCCGGGGGAATACGGTGTTGCCATACGAAAATATATTGGATTCAACCAACGTATTTTTTTTTATAAAGCTAGGTGTAGACTATGGTAAACTCAATTTAAGGGAGATGGTATCATTTTCATTATACTTAATATGGGTGATGATGAAAATTAAAGAGAGGAAATCGAAATGAAACTATACCTACAACATCGAGTGTATGTTGTGCTAATCTTGCGAAAGAGCCCTTTGAAGTTGTTGAAGTATATCGTAGTTATAGATGTAGATAGATACAGAGAATAAGTTAGCACATATCTAACATATGCATTTGAAAAAACTAAAACGAGGCATTACCGATCATGTAAATTTAAAATTATGCTCTATGAGCAGCTCAATTTCCAATGGTCAGAATACCGGTTACCAGAAAATTAAAAGTGGCTAATAGAGGAGTATGGAAGAAAATTACGTTTTGCGCCGACCCCAAGTAAATTGGGATACGGGCAGGAGAATTATATTATGTTTTTGTAGACGTAGAAAGTCCAAAGCTCATAATATGAGGGAATAAGATTGGGTCTGCAGAGTTAGGGTGGCTGTTACCACATTCGCTGCACAAACACTATCAGTCAGTGCATTTGCTCTCCTTTGCTACTTAACATCAAGTGGCTTGAGGCAGTTTCCTATTTTAAAACTATGTCGAAACACTCTCAAGTTAGTCAGCCAGTTAATAAAAATACAAGTTTTAAACCACAAATAAGAAGTTTAGAAGATGCCTCATTATTTCAATTTTCTACATGCCTACACTTTGATACTTAACCTCTTGAAAGCACTACAACTTGAAGCTGTTATAAATTCAGGCATAAGTTATGATGAGTTGTTTGAGATAGACGATATTGCAAGTTTGCTCTTTATTGTTGGGGAATATCTGAATAACGGTGTTGTGAATTTTCATTCATTTTGGCTCAAACGGTTACTGCTGTTTTGATTCTCACTTGATCTAAGTATTATTTTCACTTTTTGTTTTCGGCTTTACCCGCGTAAGTCCCGTTCTCGAGGGAACATCATAATTAAATAAAGCTTTCCTCGATTATTAGGCTATCTAACTTTAAAATATTTTTTTTAAACGGACCTTTACTTTCTGAGATTTTGTTTCTTTGTTAAAGCAAACAGACAAACCCTGCAGCTGTATATATTAGTAAATATATAAAAAATAAAACTACAATCATGATTATCATGATTAAGTAAGCAAAAAAATATTAGAAACCTTTTAATATCACAGTCTGGCAACACGGCAATGCAACTTAGATCATTTATTTTACAGTGCATTCAAAACTTGCTTATGTTACCTACGTTATAAAACCATGTTTAATTCTAATGGACAAACGTTAATACCTGTTGAGAAATATTTATGTAATGCCTTTATATAATAATCATGGGTTATGTAGACACAATGTCTTTAGTGAGAATTCTCGGCTAAACAAAGAAAGTAGCACAGTGAGTCCAGTTGTATGTCTATTAACTAAATGATACGAGCATCTACTCGACTTAGCTGTATAATAATTACCTATATTATTAGTGGATTTAGTACGCAATTCACTTATTTATAAAAAAATGACCATACAACAACTATAATCATAACCTTTTCTTATAATAATACTTGTTTCGCGCGTGGTTTCACCCGCATAGCCCCTGTTTCCGTGGGAACATCATAGTTAAATATAGCCTAAGTTACTTAAGCATTTTAATGGTGAAAGAATTATCGCAATCCGTTGAGTAGTTTTTGAGTTTATTCGTAACAAACACAGATACAAAAATACAAATCTTTCCTGTTTAATAATATTAGTATAGATATAAGTTTTATACTTGCAGCAGTAATAACATTGGATTTCCCAATTTTTATCTCAATTCTATGTTATCTTTGTTAAATTTAGTTTATGTGAAACCGCAACCTTTGCCGCAGCCCGTTGTACCGTTTTGACTATCGGCGGCCATCTTGCCATTTATTTATGAGCTTAAAATCAACCGAATCGGTACCTGCTCGTACCTTTGTTTATATAATTTACAATATTCATATATTACCAATGCCAATACTAGCTACATAAACAAGATATGTTTATACAACTGGAATTAAAATTGTGTACCTATTCTGTTTTAATATACAAAAGATGATATAACTGACGTAATGTTACATGTTAATAATTAATTAAAATTACATAATATTATAATATTTTTATACACATGTGTTAAATATTCCATAATATCAATTATATTACATCAATTATAGTAGTTTTCCAATGTTTTGATTAATATGTTCTGTTGATTTACCTTAACTATGTATCTACCTATAATCAGGATAAAATAAAATAGTCAAATAGGTCTCCGACGCCTTCGACGGTAATATAAGGAGACAAAGGCCATATTCACTGTAGAACCATTCCTTCATTGGCTATTTGGCGAAGGATATCACAGGCTCGCACACGCAACAGACAACCGACACTCACTCTCGCCTATGGCTCTCGTAACTGGCGTGGTGAGCACGAGACCATGTAGGTCTGTATGAGGGTAGTTGACGACACATACACTACATTCACCACCAAAATAGTGATATTTGCAACCACTATATTCCTTCCTGGTTTGAGAACCCTAAGGATGGAGCCTTGTTTGTCTATATGCCGAGTGAAGTAGCAAAACGCTCTCAACTACAGACGTCCGTGCGACAAAATAAATGATTTCAAATCCAGTCTTTCAAATGATTATGTGCAAAAAGGGAACTTGATAGAATGTATAAATTACATCTCAAAGATTCATACATGAATTATATAGAGAGGCAGGTGAGTAATTGTGGCTGGTAGACGCGCGGAAGCAACGATGTGGAAACCAGACAGAGGTCAATGTTCTCCCATGTCCCGTTTGGTATCACGCGTGAGACCGCGGTGTATAAATATTTGTATGCACTTTACAACACAGGATATAGGGCAAACAATAAGTAATATGATAATACTTGTATCGTAAAATGAGCCGGGAATGCTAATAAAGAAGTTGGTTAACGCTTATCTTAACGAGATCGTAAAATTTTAAAGCCGAAATAAGATGGTAGGTAACTATTTGAGGATTAATAAAAAAAGTATGAGCACACAAAAGAGCATACAGTTTTATGGATTCTAATATTGAATGTCTGTTGTTATACCTATTTGGGAAAAGTTAAGTTGAATATGGTAATTTGTATTTGTGATACACATAAAGAGATTTTCAAACTCATTGGCAGAATAATGTTTTGGAGTATATTTTATAAAAGTGGTGGATTTCCTGCCGACCTGAATATTAAAGAATAATGTTGTATTCTTATATAGAAAACCACTGCATCTATATCTACACTGTAGCGATGACCCGAAGTCTGAGAGGCCCGCGGAATGTAAAGTATATCGAGAATTGCACAAAACTAAACTCCCTTCAAAATCTTAAAATAAGCATTACACAATACTTGTCTTAGAAATTCATTGTAATGTGTCTCATGCTGTCTTATGTTCTAGGGTACTAAGAGGGTGACGCCTATGGTATTTGCCCATATTGTCACCCAATAGATTCGCCACTGTTCTTGGATAAACACAGCAATTAATAGGTACACACCGTAATAGCATGAATTATCGTAATCGATTGATAAGGAAAATTATCTAGCAACAAACAGAAAACACGAATACTTTTTACCATTAAAATAGATCTGGCAATTTATTATTATGTACCTACTGCTTTATTTATCGATAGAATCGGTAATTTCTTTTATTTTTGTTTCATTCGTTGTTTTTTCGTTGTTAAAGTGGTAATTTATGAGTCCATGTGTGTTATAATGTCAAGGGTAGGGTTCAATGTAAGTTATGTGTACATAAAAACCTTGAGTAAAAGCTTGCGCAACTGTTTTCTTTGTTGGAAATGGGTTTATGGGGTAAATATTATGTTTTTGCATTTTTATGGTGTTTGATAAAAGTGATAAGTTAGTTTTCTTTTTAAAGAATCAATTTTATACAATCGTATTGTATATCATCTGGGTCATGTTAATGTTAAAGTCGTCTGATCATTACCTTCAAGTAATAAATATATAGCCATACTTTTCTATAGAAACCATCACATATATTAATATATTTTAAGTTGTTTATAGTAAACTAGTTTCCCGCGGTTTCACCCGCGTAGCTCCCGTACCCGTGGGAACTTCGTTATAAAATATAGCCTTTAACCTTCCTCGATAAATGGACTATCCAACACTGAAAGCTTTTTTCAAATCGGACCAGTAGTTCCTGAGATTAGCGCGTTTAACAAACAAACTCTGCAGCTTTATAATATTAGTATAGATATATAAAATATTTAATTATTGTTACAAAAAATAAATTACAAATAATTTTATCAATTTAATGTAATCAAACACAATCAGGTTTAACTATTTTTTTATTAATAACGATGAAACTGTCCATTTCGTGGAAGAGCATAGAGTTAATTCTACGTATTTAACGGCTGGTAGGTACAAGGTACAATTCGCTTATATGCAAAAGTTAGTTCAACTCATCTTTCTACGCATCGCTTTGCTATTTTTTTGTTAAACAAATTCCGTTCTAGGAAATAGGGGACTATACAAACTCGGCACAGCTGTCAGTGATTCACACAAATAGTTGTTTCGGGTGGAAACGAAACCTTAAACATCAGATCACAGAAGCAACGCTGAGCCACGGGCGCAGGCAAAGATTATTTGTAAGTAAACTTTACTAATAAACTCAAACAATGTTATCCACACTTAGCTACTTGCGTTATGTAAATTTTTTAAGTTGAAACTAATAATAAATTAATAATAGTATGAATATCTTTTGCACCACGTTAGCAAGGAAATAGCTAAGTTAGCGGGAATATCTTGGAAATTATACAGTCGCTTTGAGCGAGCATAGTATTTTTGCTGAAGTTATTATTTAACTATTTGTAGCCATACTTAGTATATAGTAGTCTCAGTGTAGAGTTACTATTACACTATATTTTCGACTTAATTAAATTAAGATGCCAATAGTATCTATCTTTGTTAGTTGTACTTTAAATTTGCTACTTTTAGTTAGACAGTATCACAAAATTTCCAGCTAGCGACCGCCTTGACTCGAGGTCCCAGTCCCACACGGGGCACCCTCCTGGGCATGTTGCTTAGTTTGTAGTTTTTATACCATTTATTAAGACTGGAGTTCTACTCACCTTTATTCCCGGTGAAGTAGCAAAAGCCTCGAGGCCTAACTACATATTATGTCCGACCGAATAAAAGTATAGCTACTTTATATTGCATGTACTTAGTTTAGGTTAAAATAGCTACTTTTTAGTTTGTATATGTTATGTATTATATAAAATGAAATAAATATATATCTTAGATACAATAGTCTTCACGCAACGTCATTACTTTTCTTGCCAACAAATGTTTACACAAGATCTAAGAATGCCATTTCAAATCTTACAAACTTTTTAAAAATCGCTTTTAAAATAAGTATCAAATGAAGTAAAAATGCCAGTCTCAGTGAGTTTAAACATTTTAGGTTTGTATATTTAGCTTAAAGCTTACCTCTTTATAAATAACATTTCTGTACTCTTTTGGCCAATTTGCCCATAAGCAATTTGCTTGAGGCGTCACGTCTAGGCTGCTAGAAACAGCAAACAAAATGTTAGAAGCCAATTTTATTGGGAACTTTTTTCATGTAACCTTTATGTATCGACGTGTCATCACTACATAGTATAAAACAAAGTCGCTTCCCGCTGTCTGTCTGCACCTACGTATGCTTAGACCTTTAAAACTACGCATCGGATTTTGATCTTCCTCTTGAATCACTCTATCTATTAAAAAAACTTCATAGGGACAGAGAAAGCGACTTTGTTTTATACTATGAAGTGATATAAATATATCTTATTCTACAGGTGGCCAAACCGTTCGACTGTGGCTGGTCGATCCCAATAGCTATTATAGTCGATGCACTTATATAATAAAAAGTGATATTTTAGTCAATGTTAGTATACGTGCCGCATATATGCCAAGTATATGCACAAAGTTTGTGTTTGTCATATAATAATCAGAAAAAATACCTACCAACTAGGTAGGTAATCATTGTAATGACTTATACGATACGTGATTCAACGTTATGTATGCCAGAATTATGGCTAATCGCACCCAGTAAATAGTCGATCTTAGGTCTTATTAAGTTGACCACCCGCTATAGGTAGTGCTCCATAGAAAACATTTTGCTTTCACATTAGCAGACGACCTGTACTTGTAGTAAGTTTTTTTTATTAAGTTTGCTAGCAGAGTTTTGCAGTCTACTAGTATTCTTGTTAACCCCTCGTGCTAAGCTAAAATGCTTGTATTACGAGTGGGTTCACGTCGGTAGTGCAATGGGTGGTTCAAACCGGCGACCTCAAGATCACAAGTCCGACGCCCTAGCCATTGGGCTACAGCCGGCTAATTTAATTATAATAACTGTACCTACCTATGATATATCGTTTTGATATATTTTTATGACCTACTCATTAGCTCACAGTCAACAATTTATTTTAAAAAATCATGAATATTAATTAGAAGATCAAAGATGACATGCTTGTTCTAAGTTCCGGCCATTTAGTGGTGAATAAGTTTTATCACTGCGTCAACACCACGTTTATTGATTAGACAAAATTTGCTATGGGTATTTATTTTTGGTGTTTAAATCGTGTAGACGTCTGGAGGTTATTAAAAATAAATATGATATAAATATAAATATTTTAAGATTTATTATTAAGATTACTAGAGTTTTGCAGTCTTCTAGTATTCTTGTTAACCTCCTTTGCTTAACCCTCGTGCTAAGCTTAAATGCTTGTTTTTTAAAAGCTAACAAGCATTTTAGCTGGGGCACCCATAGGTGGGGATCGAACCAGCGACCACAAGATCACAAGTCCAACACCCTAGCCATTCGGTTTCATTACTTAGATTCAGGAGCAAAAAGCTGCCCAAATGTTCATGTGACACTGTGTACTGGCATACCAGTGGCGGGCGTAGCGACTTTTAGACGGGCCTCGTATCTGAAATTTGTGAAGAGGCCGTTTACCACACACTTTCAGAGTCCTTGTAGTCCGGTGCCCCGTATCATTGATACGGCTAATACGACTATGCCCCTTTGTTAGACCCTCATTATTGGGAAATGTTTCTTTATAATTCTAGGTTTTAATAGGTCTACCCTTAATTGTGCCAATCTTCATTGCTAAAGTGCATTAACAGCAACAGTTTAAGTAATGATGAAAGAAATCGCAATGTAGTGTCTAAATAATTACGTCCAGAGATATATTCGACTAATGATTATTGTAGATTAATGATAGATGGTGCCTACGCCTTAAAACATGGAAAGTGGATTCACTTTATGATAATTTCAGGTTCGCATCGTGCCGGTGCGGGGTCCTAAATTTATTATTTTCAAATTTTACACTTACCTACGTCTAGACTATAATAGTCTGTCATGTCAGTGTTAGGATTTGCATTTCTATATATACTACACTACAGGTTTAATATTGTTATTTTTTTTTATTCTAACGTGATTTAAGCATTTTTGCATACCTTTTTATTGATGTAAGTACTCGATGTTATCAATAGTTCAAGGTTAATGCAAAATAAAGTCGCAATACTATGTTACTTTTAATGTTAAACTTGTATTTTCAGCTTCAACGTGATAATTTATTGCTAGTTTTAGCTTTGACTAAAATTGTAGAAGTTTTGACTCAAAAATATGTTGGCTGCAAAGTTTTTATTAAAAGGTAAACGTGTGTTATAAATATTCCGGTGTGTTACAACACTTCTGTGTCGCTGCAATGAACTCGCGTCTGAAGTGTTCGCTTGCTCTGATTTATGAAATAATATTTAGGTTTATATTTGCCAAAGAGTTTCATTTATTTCAGCAGTACAACCAATTTTTAGTTTAATTTGTATTTTGCTTTGACTGTTTTAATTTAGTACGTAAAATTTAAGGTATAGGTGAGATCGAACGTTCGTAACATCTAATCTTTTTTTTCAGTGTAAACCAAAGCAGTTTAAGCATTTGTAAGAGCAAATTGTAATGCCATAAATAGGTACATAGTTAACAGCGCTTTGAAACCTTACCTAGTTACATCTCAGAATTTTACAATATAATCTTTAAAAGAAATCATTATTCATCATCATTTCAGCCGTAGGACGTCCACTGCTGGACACAGGCCTCCGTCATAAATTTCCAGTTACTACCGTTGGAGGCGGCCTGCATCCACCGTGATCCGCGGCCTTTACCAGGTCATCCGTCCATCTAGTTGGTGGATGTCCTATGCTACTCTTGCCGATCCGCGGTCTCCATTCGAGAACTTTGCGGCCCCAACGGCCATCTGTTCTCCGTGCTATATGGCTTGTCCATTGCCACTTCAACGAATTAATCCATTGGGCTATGTCGGTAACCCACGTTCTTCAAAATGTCAAAAGAAAATAGATCAAGCTAATATAGATCACAAGTTTATATAAATTCATCTATTTCTGATGACATGTGATATATAAACGTGATTTACGAATGCTATTTAGACACGTGAAAACACTATTTAGGATCTCTTAGCAGATTGAATGTAAAAAAGGTGATATATTTATAAGACGGCTTACGTATGTGACAAGTGTTTATTTTTACACGTAGGCACATGTTGTTATATCTTATATACTACCCGTCACGATATGCTGGCGTGGTAAGCGAAGAAGACATTTTCTTCGCGATTTTTCGCGTTAAGATGTGATTTATGTCCTTTCGACTGTGATCGGCGTCGCCCGTACTGACATTTCCCGCATATTTTCCAAAATGTTCTTCCATAAAAACCTTGTCCCTATAGTTAAAAATACAATAAAAACATTAAATATTGGTCAAATCGTTTTTAAGTTTGGTGGTTGGTATTGTATCCTTACTAATCCTTACTATATCCTTATATGTGGAAGTAACTCTGTCTGTCTGTCTGTCTGTTACGCAATCACGCCTTAACTACTGAAGCGATTTAAATGAAATTTGGTACAGATATAGTCTAGAGCCTGAGAAAGAACATAGGCTATATTTTATTATGAATTTCCCACGGGAACGGGAGTTACGCGGGTGAAACCGCGCGCGGGAAGCTAGTATTCAATAATTCTGCTAAAGTTAATAAAATATTGCTAAAACAGACACGTAAAAGAATTACGCTTCCTCGGAGTGATAAAATGATTCAATTCCCTCTCACAATTCAATAAAATAATATTCTGTTATGAAAGATTTTATTGGGAAAATCTGATCTAGCTTTCTGTTGGGTGAGCTGTAACGTTCTATATCTACAGTACAGCAAGGATATTTGATTTTCTTCAAGTTTCGTAGTAAAAGGAAATGTTTAAGATATGATTCGGTAATCCTGGAGTAGTACACATGATTGCTACGTTATGGATAAAACCATTAAGCTTTTTTTGCTTTCGAGGAGATTAACGTTGTGGAAAATGTTTAACTCTCTTCGAACCTTATTTATGATGAGTATTTAGGGTTTACCACTATTTTGATAACGTCGTTTAAGTTCAACAGCGCGAAAGTAATCATTTGGAGGTTTTGACATTTTGATGGCATTAGGTAGATAATGGACACGTTGTTTTGCTAATTAGAAACACACATCGTCTAATAAAAACTCGTAAAATATAGTTAAAAGTAAACTGCTATTGTTTTGGTGTCTATGTAAAATTCAGTAGTTATTTTGCTTTCCTGAAAACTATTCTAGACATACATAGTTGATAGAACTGTGAAGATACACTTAGCAGTCGTGTAATGCATTGTCTTTAAATAGTATTCCCGTATGGACCTATAGCTTTTATAACTATGTTGCACACATTCTCACTTCGTTACAAGACATAATTGGATAGCCATTCTCGCTACAAAACAATTAGTTGGAAGTGACAAGCAGTAACTTAATGCGCTTAACGAAGGTAAGGTAGGTAAGGAACACACTAGAGCTTTGCTGATAATATAATTGTTGTTTGCAGAGGCGGATTATCCATAAGGCAAACTAGATATGTGCCTAGTGGCGCGCAGGTACAAAGGGACGCGCGGGCGGAATAGACTCTGGAACAGCAATTGTAGTTGAGCCTACTACAAAACGGAATAGAGATATGCCAGCTCCAAATTGGATTTACCTCCACCTCACATGTAGTATTTTTACTAGTACTATATCTATAATAATATTATAAAGGGGAAAAGTTTGAATTTTTGTATGTTTATCACTACATAGTATAAAACAAAGTCGCTTTCTCTGTCCCTATATCCCTATGTATGCTTAAATCGTTAAAACTACGCAACGGATTTTGATGCGTTTTTTTAATAGATAGAGTGATTGAAGAGGAAGGTTTATATGTATGATACATCAGCATTGCACCCGTGCGAAGCCGGGGCGGGTCGCTAGTTTCGAATAAAATCAAAAACTACTGAACGGATTTTGATAATTCTTTCCACATTAGAATGCTTAGTAATTAGTTAAGGAGCTTTGAAAGTCCACCCGTGCAAAGCCGGGGCGGGCCGCTACTTATTTATATAATAGGAGTGCCGATGAGATGCTTGCCTATGCTCTCAACGTTGAACCCACTTCTGGTTGTTTATTATAAAAAATCAAAAGCTAAAGACACGACGTATTTGATTTAACTATCTTAAACAAACCTGTGACTAAAGACATTATTTTTATATTTAGTTTTGAGTGTAATGCAAAAAAATATCATGGCATACCTTAATTATAACATACATATTAGTTTTTATTTCGGAACGCTAGCGAAGGCCATTATCAATAGCCTTTTTTTTTAAATGCCGATTTGTCGGATACTCACTTTGTAATGTATGCGTTTTGGTATCCACCGTATTTACCTATAGACCTAACATGCGATAAATGTATGTCTCTCAAACGTATTTTCATCCATAAAATACGTTTGAAAGACAAACATTTATAATTAAAGATTTGGCACACAAATTGAACACACGCTAGGTGTACCTAATTTCCGTGTAACAATAAAATGACCGTTTATAGTTGAACGAATATAAGTGAACTAGTTGCGGCCCGCGGATTCTCAGCGTCATTCTCCTTTAGTGGGTCGGAGCGTGATATTTTGTAGCATATATGTTAATCCTGCTTATTCGCGTGAAAACTTTCAGCCAAATCCATTCAGTAGTTTTCGCGTGAAAGAGTAACAAACATCCACACATATAATATTTCGCTTTTATAATATAAGAAGGATATTCAATTTGTTCTAACTTTAAGCTTAAAAATTCGAATTGAAAGTTTGTATTTTGCGTTCCACATACTATATAATTGATAAACGATGAAATAGTGAAAGCATCGCAGTCGTGCTATTATTTTCATCCACATATAATAGGGGATACAAGGGCAAGAAATGTGTTCCTAATTTTGAAATGTTAACTGTGTCTCAATGGTTTTAATACTATGAAACATTTCAGCTCTGTGTTGTTTGTTGATTTCTCTTATTGACATGGAGAAAACAAGTGAAAAAAGTTGGTAAAAAATTTCGAAATATAAACTGTTGACTTAATGGTTGTAATTCTTTGAATCTAAAACATTTCTGTAAGGTGTTGCTAGATTTCAAATTTACAAGTATTCGAACTGTTAAAGTGTTTTTCCATGAACTAGTATGTACCTACGTTGTTATAGTTACAACCAGTTATTTTGGTGTTTTCTCCCCCACAGTGATTTGGATTCTTTTGAAGTGATTGGTAACACTTACCTGTAACAAAATAAAAAATATTATTAGTACAATTAAAAATTATTACGTAAAGCAATTTCTGCTTGCAATACTGCATTTGACTGACCATTATCTTTGTTTATTAGTAACTAAATTTATTAGTAAATTAAAACGTATCAATTATAAAAGCTCAAACATTTCTTAGTTAGCGTAGTATTCACTTCGTCTTTATGGAACATTAATAATGATAACATGTTACGTAATACAAATGTAAGATAACAAGTTTAGAAAATAAACATAAATTATATTTATTACAGGCCCAGCCTCTATTAACCCTAAGATGATTTCGTGGTTTCGACTTAATATATCAATTTAAAGATATTATTATGATTTTAATCTTAATGACACGCCATATCTCTTTGCTCTTAACGCCTGGAAATCAATCAAAGTTTTTTTATTATAATTAAATATATGAATAACTGTTATGAGTTTTTGTTTGCTGTAAGTACACAATAACTGGAGATTATGAGATTATGCTACTATAACAAAATACAATATAAGTAATAGTACAATATGTATATTACCTATTTAGTGTATTTCTGTGACTTGTTTACTGTCGAGTACCAACATCCTAAATAGGCCGTCAAAAGCCAAAAGAAAAAATTGCGAAATAAAAAACAGTACTAAGCATTTTGCCCTAGTCGCCTCTAGAAGCTTTTTCATCACACAAGTGAAATGCCAGCTCATGATCATTAAATAAAATGATGCTGATGAATGCCAATTCAACGGTACACAAACAGGTGAGTGTCTGTCAACCATTATTAACATTAGCCACAGCAATAATGACTGCAAATATTTGGGTAAGTTTTTTATGGCATAAAGTCGGCAAAGTATGCGTAATTATAAGTTTTACCGTACCTAATGAACGCTTACAATATGAACGCTAGCAATATGAAGCCAAATTGACAAATTGTATAACCACGTATGTACGATACTGGTACGCAAGTGCGAACACGTTCGATGTTCGTGCTACCATGTTTTTGTTTGCTCGTGCGCACACTTTTTAAGATGACTTACGCGTTGCGTACCTTTTTTTCGGACGGATATTTACCTAGTTAGCAATGAGGTTTTTGCTACTTTATTGAGCATAAAGGCAAGCATGGCTCTAGCCTTATTAAATGGCTTATAAACTACAAACTAAGCAAACTGTGCAAGACGCCGTTGCGTACCGTAACCTTTGCCGCATTTGAGCACGTACGTCCTTACTCACGCATAGGAACTATATAATATCAATAGATAATGTTATTAGGCTGGAAGCACCTACTTCCCCAGTTGAGCAGCTCATTAAGCATACCATTTATCTTATGCTCGTCATTATTTATACATTGTTTTATTTAATTAAATTACCTAAATTTTGGACCCAATTTTCCGGTCTACACACAAACTAATACTTTATAATAATAATATGTCGTCAAATGTGTCCAGGCTAAAGTGTCCAAACTGTCAATTAACGCGTTAAATATATAAATTGATACAATTATTAATTTTGACGAGGGTTTTCACAATGGCGGCGCTATTTTTAACTTGGCAACGCCGCCTGTTGACACGAATGTGCCACTGAACCTCACACTGAACTGCCTAGTTGTATTGTCCCCGATGAGAAGTGTCACGGCTCTTTGTGACCGTGTATTGTGTAAAAATATAACATGTCGAAGGCTTTTATGGGTATTTCAACGTGGAAGCTAAACTTGTTTACTATAGAAAATAATAAAAATAAGCTAACTTTTTTTCGAACGGACGTAATATGTAAGTAAATAGTTAGCCTAGACATTTTTGCTTCACCGGGCAAAAGGCGAACAGATTTGCAGCTTTTTTAAATGGTTTAAATCTGTAAACTCACATGTAGGTATGTGCGTTTATAGTGCGTATATATAAAGGGGCACACACTGTGGGGCTTGGAGCTTTTGGACGAAAATTATGTAGTTATTTAGCCACGAGGTATTTGCTACTTCATGGGACATAAAGGCGCGTAGAACTCCAGCCTTAATGAATGGTTTAAAAACTAAGCAACCTGCGCAAGAAGTACCCTCTATGGATCCTGGACCTCGGCGCAGGGCGGTCGCTGTCGGGTGAATTGAGGAATTACTTTAGATTTTGGAACGGCAATTTTGTGCTACTGTCGCACTACTTTATAGTTTGCGGACCTCTCGGACTTCAGGTTGCTGTAATTAGCTGACGAAGCTGAAAAGCTTCTATAAATCGTAGGAAGTACCTACCTGAAGTATCTGCCTATCAGTGATTAAATCATTTACAGAATAGTTGTAAAATGTCTTAGAGAAGTTTATAGACCTTCAATCATTTTGGGTGACCCCCCACTTACTGCGCGCGTTTTTCGGGCGTGTGAACGACGCGAGCGCCGAACTTCCGACTTCGTCGTCCGCATGTGACACACGCTTGAGGAATACGCACCGAATGTGGTGTCAGCCTTTGGTAAACACACCTAATCTCTCTTTTTGGTTTTTCAGGTAACTTAAAAGCCTTTGCGGTATCTTACCCTTTACCGAAAAATATTATGACGAAAGAAAAACTATTTTTAATAAGATAGTATCTATTATTTTTACGAATAAAACCTATAGTATTTCTTTTTGGTAAAACTTGTCAAATATCTGAAATAAAAAGTAATTCCTGTATTTAGAAATTACCTATTAATTCAAACTTTTTTTAAGAACAGACAAATAAATCTCAGATGGTCGATTTTTGAGTGTAATTAATATTCTGTCACTATTTAGCCACGTCATTGCTATTTTGTCTCGATTCCAAGATCATTTTAGTAGTATGTACGCAGTAGAAGAAATTGGCAAGTTCTGTAATAAATAAAGCTTTCGAGTAAGAAACTATAGTTTTTTGTTTGACTTTCAAAACATTTGATAGAACAATACCCAATCACACAAAAAAAAAATTACTTCTTTTGCGTTCACAAAATCTTTAGGTAGCTTGGTTTAAGCTATATCAACCTACCTATAACTTTTTGTTACATCTTGTTTTGTACAAACAAAACAAGACACTTTTAGGTAACAATCGTAAAAACCTATCACAATCACAGTAATTAAACGTTTCCACAAGATTTTTATTAAACGGGATTTAAGCTAACCCCACATTGGCTTTGAGCGTTTCTCTAGTGTTTCACACACTAGAGAAACGCTCAAAGCCAATGTGCGAGGTTACCAACTCGAGCGTCGAGTCCTGTCCCCGTTATGTCCGGCAAAAGCCTCGTGGCTAACTAAGTATGTCCGTCTGAAAAAAAGTCCTGTCCCCGTCTCCCACTATTCCAACCGTCGTACGTGGGGTCAGCTTTAGAATTAATATCTACAATTATGGAGTATTTCCGTAATCCCAAAAAAAACTGTAATAAATGTAACATATTGCTTATTTTAGTAAAACTTAAAGCCGTATTTCTATAATTAGCAGCCATTTATATTCAAATCTAATGTCTTTTACAGCTAGTAAGTTACATAACAATGAAATCTGCTAAAAAATAATAAATCATCACCTTCTTGTATTTGCATAAATTCTATATAGCTACTACTAGACGAGCGTCGAAGATGCGTAGTAAGCACCTATTATGATTACGAATAAACATGTATTTATAATACGTATTATGTATTCAAGTAATTACAATAAGTACACAATGGCACGGTACTACATTTATCCAGTAATGTAAATGGTCTCTCATTCGAGCTAATAACAATTTCCGGTTAATTAGTACGGTGGTCGCATTTGATGATTTCACTAACATTGTGCTCTGCAGTACTTGTTGTAAGCACGTGTAGCTAACATGACGCAGGGAAACGATGGTATATTTAGAAGGATAAGCACACGAGGCTTTTGTCAGTTCATGGGTGAGTGTCCTGAATGTTTTCGGCCCCAGTCCACCATCACACCACAGGTTCTTAAAGGTACTCTAGCATCATTATCTTAAATCTGTAGGGCTTGAACCTTGGCTCATGGCGATGATAACGAGGGGAGTTTGTAAAGTGATGTATTTTATGATCTTAAGAGAGTTTATGAAGCTCCACGCCTGTGAAGACATGCAAACTATAGTAGGAAGGACTATTTAGAAGGCTTTTTTTTCGGACGGGTATTATGTAGTTAGCCTGGAGGCTTTTGCTACTTCACTGGACATAAAACTATTAAGAAGGCATTGTACAAACTGTCTGGGGTAATCGGAGAAGACGAATATTCTAATGTGTTTTGTACTCATGAAAGGTTCAATTACAGTTTTGAAGTCTACGGTTTAAAAAATCCAACATCTCCAGATTTTCCGTGCTCTCTAATAATTATTTTCTTTCAAAATTACTAGACTGTATCTAGAAAATGCAGTGTTTTTTAGTCGAGACACATTACAATAATGGTTTAAATCATACGGATTTTACTTTGATTTCGCTGTCATGATTCCGGTATAAATATATAATTATTACGGTTAAAAACCCAGAAAACGCATAATTAATATATGATCCCATATATGCGTTTTCTGTGTTTGTTGGCTCATTTCATTCCTTGCTTTTTTTTGGTAGGTATGAAATACCTATTCATTTCATTTTCACCAGTGAAGGTTAGTTCGGTATAGACATTAAATTGTGACCAAAGATAAGCTTAAAAGGTACTGGTAACTATATTACGGTACAACGTTTTGTGCTATGATTAAAATGCCGTAGCACACCTTCAACTACCCACTCTATTACCACAACATAGATCACGTTTTACTATGACGTTAATTCTCTAACGGAATTTTACTATCTATACAGCAGACTTAGTAAATTTTGCTTTAAGATTATACGTCTTTATTTCCGTGTTTGCGGTCGTAACAATTGAGTTATTGCTCTTAGTTACTGCTTCTTGTTTAAGTAGAGATGCTTATTACCAAACTGTTTGAGCTAGTTAATGATCCGAAGCTAGTGTGGTACTCATTTAAAGTAGGTGAATGGGATTACAAAGTTCAGCTCAGAAAATAATGTTATAAGAAAAGAATACGGTAATTGAATGAGAAAGTGCAATTCTTATAGGTATTTATTAAATCAAGCAAGTTATATTAACGTCTATTTTTCTCAACCATAAGCAGAAGCACTATACAAATTCTGATTATGGATGGAAAAAATATAAACTCTGAGACTTGCACAAGGGAGCGCCTTTTATGGGGGTTTTTAACTCGGTTCAGGTGGTTGCTGTAATAATATAATGGGATAAAAGCTTCTTTAAATCGTAGAGTTCTTTAGATCTAAGTAGCATTCTGCTTATAGGTGAGTAAAAAAATATTATAAGATCAAGTTATTAAGAAGGAAGTCAATGGCGCTACTAGGACTGCTTTCTTATTACACCTTACACATTTCTTATTATTCTTATAGGCCCACAAAACGTGCTCGTTAAAATACGCTTCACGTTCTGATTAAAACATCACTCAAAAAACATAGAAGTCTTTCAAATACTGCCCATTTTATATCCACATGCCGATCTACGTCAATGACAATCCTATTTAGCACGTTAAGCAAGTTTAATACATATTATATCATTTCATTATAGTATTTAGAAGCCATATAACAAGGGTCTCGGTCAAACCAAGGCCGAGTTAGAGCTGCGTGACTGATGTCGCCCGTGGTAATGGATTATAAACCCAAATTGTGACGTGTAAAATACACAGAGAACTTGGCAAAGACCCTGAATGGGAAATAATGTTTTTAAATACTCTTTTATTACAGGTTTATGTTTGATACAATTATTCTCTTATCTTGACGTGTGGTCTTGAGAAGATACGCAACTGTTCTACGTAAATCTTCATTTAGCCTTCGGGTATGAGCAGTTCCATGGAAAAATATATAAATATCTAGACCTCAGCAGCATAAGGTCGGATGTACTTAATGTGATCTTCGGAAGCATTTAGTCGTAAGTGCCAGTTTACGGTAAAGGCACATACGACGAATGTTTCTGAGGTATAATGACACATTCGACCTTATGCTTCTGA
Organism: Nycteola revayana; assembly: GCA_947037095.2. NCBI lineage: Eukaryota > Metazoa > Arthropoda > Insecta > Lepidoptera > Nolidae > Nycteola > Nycteola revayana. The sequence goes on along the minus strand of OX344849.2, from coordinate 16,367,021 downwards.
GCTCTTGATATTATATTATATATACTCATTCATGTATTACATTTACGTCTGACAAACTAAGCAAGAAGGCTATATGTTTTTGTATTTATGTTCCAACTTAGCGCCGAAACAACTCATCCGATTTTCCGATCCGATTTCGATAATTGAAGTGTTATTTGATTTGCTAGCTAGTATTATAGTCTATATATAAGTAGTTCCGTTGACATAGGAAATCCTACACCTAGTCACGTAGTCACATAGAAGTTTGGGAGGTTTGCCCACGTGATATAGACAGTATCTAAATAACGCTAATTAAACGCACTAACACGACCTAGGGCCAGGCCATTAGTCAGTCAGAAGACAAACAATAAAATACCTACCTAGCTTTTTGCATGCTTTTAACATTAAAGTTCCGATACCTACTTCGATAGGTTATGTCTGTTTGACTTGTGCTTAGGTTTACCTACCACGATTCTAAACAACATTAATCTTATAGGTGAGTTGCACAAAACTAACCTAAAAATCATGAAGGTGCAACATTCGAACTTATTAATGGTCAATTTGACAGAAAATGGCATTTATTATCTGTTAAATTAATAATATATTTATATATATATATATATATATATATATATATATATATATATATATATATATATATATATATATATATCAATAAATAAGCGAATGTAGGCAAAATTAGGTTGGTTTGGCTATTTTTATTAATTCCTTAAGATAAATATTATGCAAAAGTAATGCTAAAAGTATAAAATTAGACAAGGTATATGCACTAGGCCTATTCCAAGATTTTCCTTTTATTATCGCAAAATAAATAATCTATTAATTTCATAGATTCACTGACAACCTCTGTGCCGTAGCGCGATGTCAGTCAGTGTCTCGGAGGTCGTGGGTTAGATCCTCAGGCCGGACAAGAAATATTTGTGTAAATTCCAAGATTTCTTTTCCAGGATCTAGTTGGTTGAATGACTACCCTCAGTGCCTCGAAAAGCACTGTAGGCTGTTGGTCCCGATTGTTATAATATCATCTATAGCAAATGTATACCAGAGAACGAGCAGCAGCGTTTCCCTGTCTGTGTAATAACATGATAATGCGGTCACCAAACCGCTCCATCCAGATGGAGGCCCATCCTCATCTAATAATATTTTAACAGAAAGCAATAGAGTACCTTTTGTATTGTTTTCATTTGTTTATATCTATTAGCCACACCTGTTTACCACGCGTGAATATTTATAGTGTAGAATAAATATATAAATAAACCTAGTGTCCTATTAACATCAAATATAAACCTGGCCGAGTGTTCAGGGTCGATATAGGGCAGACTGGCTATTTTAGGTTTAAATTAGATCAAAGTCCGAAATGCAACAAAAAAGTCTGCATTTAGACTAACTGGTTCACTCTATGCATCTTACTAGGTTTTTATTATTGTATAATATGTAAAAATGCTTCCAAAATATAATCATCTCTTTTACTGTAACGTATAGTGATTACGTCATTAATGTATTTTCAGTATAATAATAACTTTAATTTTATATATGTTACGGCTAATAGCCGAAGTGCGGCTACACCTAGTTTTAGCCGGCTACAACTAGGTGCAGTCGGCCACATGCGTTTATTAGTCCCTGTTCGACTCCATTGGTTTAGGTTTAGGTAATTTTTTTTTAACCACCCCAACACCTTTTTGTCCCTTGCATAGGTATTGTTTAATTTAGAGTTAACTTAGAGGAACTTATAGGAACTTATTAAGGTTGACCTAAGTTTAACCGCAAGTTGTCGGCTGCACCTAGTTGTAGCCGGCTAAAACTAGGTGTAGCCGCACTTCGGCTATTAGCCGTAACATATACATCAAATAAAACAGTATTACTACATGCAACTACATGTTTCTTTTCAATGAATCGTACCTCAATACTCGGGAGTGCTAGATGCACCTCCTGTTGTGTGGTGGTATGAGAGTACTACTGGTACTCTCACTCAACTATAAAATAGTTTTTGTTTTTACTTTTTAACAATAAATAAAAATACATATTAATGTATATTTATTTAAAGTAAAAACAAAAATTGTATGAAATAAAATATATTATTTTACTGAAATTTCTTCACTAACGTAATCACTACACATGATACTGGCATACATTTGAAGCTACATATTATTATTCTTCAAAGAAAATGTAAATAACGTATCGCACCAGTAGCTAGGTAAAGTTATGAAGGAAAGATTTCAAAGTGAAATTAATGATATAGGAAAAAAAATGAAATGACACTTAAGACCGAATACCTTTTTCGACTAGTCAAATATTAATTACAATAATGAAGTAACTCAATTACTTTAAGTTAATTATATTCTTTGTTGTCAGTCGCAAGTGCTATTAATTTGATTCGTCACTTTATATGAGATGGAGATCTTAATCGATCTATTAAGCTTCGTAACTGTCGCCGACGGTTTTTTTTAATACACTGATTGATCTTAATTAATGAAATGGCAGAAATTCTTATGTTATTACTCAGTCTCGTACTGAGCTCACCCATAGACATAAAACCATTTCTTTTTTTGAGATATAGAGCGTGACTTAGCATAGAGCGTTCAGTTTTTAATTTACTATATTTCGAAAATAAAAGAAATCAGTCGGGTATTTTAGTTTAAAACATATTTTGTCATTCGATTTAAACATCAACTCGTTATAAATCAATACAAATGCACCAAAAAGATAAAAGTGTCAATTATAAAACATTAAAAACGAGTTATTTGAATATCTTTCTATTAATAATCATAGAGTACGTTCATTTTTTATGTAAATTAATTTATAGTTTATAATTTACACAAAATGATTCATAGACATCTTTGTAGTAGCTAAATTGGTCTATAAATCTATGACATAAAAAGCTTCTGGTGATAATCATAGACAGTAGTCTGTAATTAGAGATATACCTAGTACTTTTATGGTTCATTTGATGTTTTGTGTCATCAAATCCGAGTGACAATTAATTAATAGAAGAAAGCTCGAAGATTACGCATTCGATATATCTCCAGGGTCAGGGCTGTCGTGATCGGATCTTATTAGAAGTTCGCTACGTAGTACTTTTCGTAGGCCTTCAATTACTATTTGTTTACGATTGAATATCATGTTTATTTTTCTCATAAAGTTGATTTACAGATTATGACATGCTTCCTTGTTAGTTCTTTATACAAAACAGTATTAGCGTTGCTTATAGAACCTTTTTATACAGATTTGTTAGTTCTTTTGCAACATATTATATTTGAAATTGTAGTGTCATTGGGATTTTATATATTTTATAGTGACGCAGCCATAAATCAACCATTAATTTAACAGTAGTTTATCAATCACGCAGCCATAAATTTAACAGTAGTTTATCAATCAACTTAATTTCCCTAATTTTAAGAGAAAGTTTAATAGAAACTAAATGGCTATTCATTTTGTTCTTAATGATGACGATGATGATGATGATGATGAATAAAGTTAGCATGATTTTTTGATTATAAATATTTATTAGCATATTAACAGGTTACAATAAATCTAGGGTCAACTGTTGAATGTCGTTTCACTAAACATTAAATCTACCAAAGACACTATTCTACCGAGTTTTCGTACTACTAGTGTAAGTATTTTTCGTGTTCTACAGACATAACACAACCAATAGCGAAGTCGTAGTGTTGTAAAGGAACCATTCGAAATGATGGGTCTTCTGAAATTAGTCGTTTTGCGTAAAAGCCATGACCCTAGAGCTTGCGAAGGTCGGAGCCGTGGCAGTCGGCGACGTAGCCTCTTCTGATAACTTATAGAATACTACAGCTGTATATAATATTTTGTCAACCTCCTTTTGTTAAATGTTGTTTTGCCATGGGTGCTTGGAGTTTAATTATAAAAACGAAACAAAAGCGCATCAATTTTATTCCTAAATTAAAACTTGTTTAGAATTTCATTTAAATCTATTCGATAGCAATAATGTGATATTAGTTTTTTAATTTCGTTTTGTTTTCTGTGAAATTTAATTTATTGGGTTTTATAGCTGGATCATGATATTCATTTTCAATTTTACTATACAGTTTACCATTTGCATGTTAGAATTTTATGTTTTAAATAGGAGGCCTGCACAAAGCTTAAACATTGTTTGGAGACAGTCGAGATCAAACAAAAAATACGATGATTCCAAGTCTTTTTCCTTTGCTTTGTGATTTTTTATATTAGCCCGATCATGGTCATTAAATAAGAGTTCTAATAGAAAGAAAGTTTATATACCTATCTAATTTTGCTTTACATTTGCTATACATAATAAAAAATGCTTTCATTCGAGCGAAATCATGCAGTTAACATTGATGACTTGGTGATTTGTAATTATTACCAAGTATTTAATAGAGAAAAAATATCAGATAAAGTTATCTGATATTATTTTATATTAGAAAGATCCCGTGACCTAATACTCTTCCAAGTTTTCCGATATAAAATATTGGTGTTAGTATCACACGTTATAAAAAAAATAGGACGCATCACGTAGGTATTTTTACAGCTTTCGTTTACGTCGAAGTTAACGGGATATCTGGGTTGAATTACATATCTATATCTAAACTATGCATATGCTAGGTAGGGAGCTTAGTATCTTCTGGTACAATTTACGTCATTACAATTGAAATCTGACTCAAACTATCCTAAAGTGACACGTGTCAAAAACAACAAGAACGCATTGTTTAAACAGTCGGGTTGAATTAAATTTAGGTAGGAGTAAGAGGTTGGAGGAATAGTTTTTTTGTTCAACATATAATAATATGTAATTGCATGTTACGATTGTATTGTAATAGAAATAAAGGCTTCTTTTATCGAATTAAATTGAAGTTAGGAAGACAAATTCTGTAAATAAAATGTCAAGATGACATATACAAAAGATAGGTATATGTTTCAGTTCATTAAAACACGCTATCCTCATATTTCAAAACCAAAACAAGTTGAATCTGACACAAAACATGCTAAAGTGACAGATGTCAAGAAAGCATTGTTTAAACAGTCTGGCTGAGTTTAATTTACGTATTAAATTGAGGTTACAATAATAAATTCTGCAAATAAACTTGTACTACCATACGTATATCTGTCAAGAAGTTCGGATTACTTGGCCTAGATAAAACGTTTGTTTATTTCAAAGTAAACTTCTTATTTCTTTGATGAGCGTCTTGATACTGAAGTTTGTTGATTCTCACCTACATATCACTTCAACGGAAATTAGTATAATTTAAACTGCAGACGTATGTATTACACCATTGATATTATAAGCTCATATTTAGGAAACTCTTGGGTATGGAAATAGTTCTATATATCTCGACAAGGAATAAGAGGAATGAGAAGAGCATTGTGTTCTTTGACTATTAATTTGATGAATTCTATTAATATACAACACCAAGCACATATCTATACTAATATTATAAAGAGTAAAGATTTGATTGTTCGTTTGCATTGAATAGGCTCCGTGACTACTGGATCGATTCCAAACAATTTTTCTCCATTAAACAGCTAAGTTATCCACTAGTAACAAAGGCTATATATATTTAATAATGAAGTGCTCACGGGGACGGGAGCGGGAAGCTACTGTTAAATAAGGTTGGAGCTCTGCTTGCCCGTTCAAGTTTTTTTTTTCGGTTGGACTTACTTAGGTAGCCACGAGGCTTTTGCTACTCCACCGGGCATAAAGGCGAGCAGAGCTTGACCCTTAATAAATGGTTTAAAAACTACAAACTAAGCAACCTGCGCAAGAGGGCGCCCCCTGTGGGGCTTGGACCTCTGCTCAGGGCGGTCGATGGCGATGAGATTGAGGGATTATGAATTTTAGTATTTTAGGGGAGTATTGTGCAACTATCGCCCGTTCAAGTAGCGATAATTTTATGTATGTTCGAACAACTTCTTGTTCTATATTATTCACATTTTAATACAAACATAATAAAAACAGTGACCACCTTGACAAAGAAAAACCGCGATTACTAACGGAATATAGCGAAACCATAAACATAATATTTACTTGCCTATTTGATTTTATGCAAATGTCTGAACTGTAAGGCCGCAATGCGATGTTCGTGATACTGCAAAGGGCAGATTTCACTAAGTGTAGGTTAATCGGTAACACGCAAATGTTTAACGTTTTCCCGACAACATTCTTAGCACGCATATAGTTAACCATTATGTAATTTATGTACATGGAATAATAATATAATCGATTTTAAAGAGGCTTGTGTTGTTGCATGAGTAGACTTATGATCTCTATCTACTTGATCTTAATTAAGAAAGGATAAGGTTGCCATCCGCCCGGGTTTCTCCGGATTTGTCCCAGTTTTTAAGGAATTCGGGGAGCGTCCAAGCGTAATTTCAAATCTAGAACCGCCCGCGACGCACAAACTGTGCCCGGGCCCCGTGTTTAAAAAACCTGTTGACATGTCAATAGGGGCAACTGTAGCGTCTAAAATATGTTTTCACGCGTCTTGTCCTGGTTGCCAAATTTAAGAGGTAAATTCACACTAGCAAAGGACAGTTAATGCTTGGGTAGAAGATGTACTGCACGAACCATCCTCATCCTACCGGGCCACGAGATGCTTCTACTTTGGCACATTATCAATCATTTTAACGTCTAATGCTGAACATGGGGCTCCTCCCGAGCCCGTTTGGCACAACGCTTGGCAGGTGTGTTATTGACCGTAGATACTATTGCGGTCACTAACCCATAGGGGAACGTGATTGTCATAGATTATGTTATGGCGATCGGGACCAACGGCGTAACGTGTTTAGGCTTAGCTTAAAAGGACCCTCCTTTTTCGGTAAGCCTTTAGTCCTTCTTCAACCAACCAGACCATAAAAAAATCTTAAATTTTATACAAAGTTTTTTTGTGCGGCGTGGCGATCGAACCTACGACCTACGATACATAAAGTAAGACTCATACCGCTACGGCATGGAACCTCTGTCTGTCTGTCATATTTAGTACATTTTTTTTGCCCACGGCTCCGATCCCATGAAAGCTGTCTCAAACGGCAACTATCAGCCTATGTGCTATCCAGGCTATAAACCATCCATTCCATTCTGGCTTTATTCATTAGCTAATATCCATCCATGCATCGATCCATCCATCCATATATCGGCATTTATGAAATTAGTATATATCGTTATGATAGGTATATTTGTTGTTTGACATTATGATTATAAGTCAGTACAAACAAACAATAAACTGTCAAACCATATAATTAGTCGCCTTGTTAACAACATTAACAAGACTCTAATTAGGTAGTGTATTTACTTGTTATTGGTACGTACGAGGTAATGTTTGTGATACATAGAAAATAATCTGATTAAATACAAAATGATGTACCAAATTATTTGTCTGCATATTATGCGTGGATGGAATACCTACGCTGAAATTTTGCCACTTAGATAGTTGTTAAGACGTGGCCGGAATAAACAGTCACACAGACATACAGACAGATAGAAAGGCAGACAAGAAAAATGTTACTGTGATTTTATTAGTTGTACGTTATATGCAATTAGTAAAATCCTTATTTTTCGTTAACAGAGACTTCAATTTTAGTTATGTAAATGTTCTGATTGTTTGTAATTATAATAAGATAAGTACTTATATGTATGCGAATATGTTCATATCACGTGTGATCACAAAAAGTAAGTGATTTCGTGTGAAACAAGCCAGTAACAAAATTTGTAGCAGATATTAAAATCTTAAGCATTTAGAAAGTCTTAAAAATCGGTGTTTAAAGTATTTTTAATATGAGTGTTATTGCATGTCGATGGGATATTTACGGCTATCGTTCAGCTGTTAGCCAATATTAATAAGTGTTCCGGTAAGTCTTTTTTGTATTTTATGTAGAGAAAACTAAATATGTAAATCCATACAAATGAGTGTCGCCAAGATTATTGTGATCATTATTTTTCATTTACCAGTCGATTCAAAACGCTTTTTCGTATATAGCTTTATTATATTTATGGTGAATTGATGACGCTTAAAAGCTCTACGACAACTTGATTTAAAGGTTTATTGATTTTTTTTATCAAAAATTCAATAAACCTTTACGTTACCTAAGTAACACATTAGAATTCAGCTAATTATAGAACACTAAGTTTGATTAATTTTGCGTTAATTTGATGGACAAAACATGTTTCCGTTCGCAAAGACAGAAGCGTGACAAAGAGCAATTCCTTATACTATTTATATACATTTCTCAGGGCTAGGCCATTATTGTCGATTTAGTACATACTTAATTTATCGATGCATTTTACTTATCTGCACTGATATCTGATATTGATGCTTTTGAGCTGTTAAGCTCCGCAATGCTTTCTTATGATAAAGATAGAGAAGATTAATAAAGGAATTACTAAAATACCATACTATTGAATATTCATATTATATTATATTATTAAACATTGGTGGCCCTACTAAATTGGGTAAAATTGCGCTTGCGACTTTCAGAATAGCGATTAGCGCCATCTATTGGTGTTAGCGATAAGCTTGGGTAGTAATGGTATGACAAATCATGTAATGCAGTTGCATTTGTCGTGATCATGAGCCTTGGTGTTAATCTAACTTCATTCTGGACTACAATTAGTGTTAACTACGGATAGATACATATAGAACTGAAATAGAATAGTACCTATTGAATAGACCCTGAAATTATGGTATCCTAACAATATTACTGCCTGGTTAGCTAAATATAGCCTATAGCTTTCCTTGACAAATGGGCTATCTAACACAGAAATTATTTTTGAATTCGGATCAGTAGTTTCAGAGATTAGCGCGTTCAAGCAAATAAACATATATTTAGCTTTATTTATTAGTAAAGATTTCTATAAATAGAATGTAAAACGCTCTAATTCTTTGAATAAATAAATAATAGCGAGATTATTATATTTTCTCCCTTGTACTTGAGTAATGCGGCTAAGATGGAAAGAGAGAACAGAAAAGAACAGCATGGCATCTTTATGACAATTAATTTTATATGAAAGGACGGTATAAGTGCCTACACTATCTCAGTAATTGGTAATTTTGATTTAAAGCCATTCAATACTAAAAGACAGATATAAAAACCGTGGTCTGACGTCACATTTATAGTTCATTGATCTGCGGTCAATGGTCTATAGATCCATCAAATGCATTTTTTTGTAATTTCGATCGTGTCTATTTTTTGCACGGTGGATATAATTACAATATTATATGTTAAACTTTTTGTTAGTAACTAAACGTAGTTCTTTATTTTTTTAAATTAAATACATGTCACGTGAGTTCCTAAGTCCAATTTCAAATATCGTTTAGAATGTTAAATTCAAATCGTTACTACGTGTTTTTCATTTTAAAAATGGCGTCCGCCGCAATAAGTGGTGTCTCTTAGCGATGTAGCCAAAATATAAATTGTAATTAAAACCTTATTTTCCAAATCTGGAAATATTTTTTACGTAATTTTATATAAATTGAAACTGTATCTTCTCTTTCATTAAATTGGGGTGTGATAAACTTTATTCACCTACTGTTATCATGCTTATGCAGCCGAATTTCATTCCGATCAGTAAAAACGCAACCTACATAGGGAGTTTATGTAATATCGAAACATCACTCGGGAACAGGTGTCTCAACAGAATTGAAATTCAATTGGATTTCCAAATGTACCTTGTATGTAGATTTGGCAGGTGTCCCAAACATTGGTAATTTATTGCGTAGATACCTTCGTTTTCATGGAGGCTGCAGAGGTATAATGATATTGAAATAACAACGAAAGCACCATCCTTTTCTTTCCAAAATTATCCGCATTGCTCAAATACGAGAGAGAATTAAGGCGCGCAGCCTAGTTATGCATAGATAGTAAAGTCATCTGTCCGCGTGGCGTTATGTCTAGGTAAACCTTGTTTCCCACTCCCATAGCTCCCGTTCCCATGGGAACTTGATAATTAAACATAGCCTATGTCATCCGGGGATAGTGTAGCTTCCCAACGGTGAAATATTTTTTCAAATCGGTCAGCTAGTATCGGAGCCTATTCAATACAAACAAAGAACAAACAATCAAATATTTTCTCTTTATAATATTAGTATGGGTGACCCAGACACTGATAAGGTGAACTATCGGTAGCAATGCAAATACATTTGTTATCAACTCTACAGCGTATGACCAATTAAACCACAGGGATTTTACTATTCAAAATAAAATAATAACTAATATATTATTATGGGTATGTATACGTACTAGGATAAATCGGTCTAACGATTACCATTTTAACTAGGCTGGGTCTTTTATAATTATTTATAGTACCTAGACAGTCTATCTTTAACTTACATTGTGTTTTTTCCTCTAATACTTACAAAACCTACCTTAAGGCATAGTTAGGTATAGTTCAATAGGTATCGTAACAAAATAATTTAATTATTGTAATAAATATTGTAATTTATTCATGGTTTACCTGCATGTTGTGAATTTTAATATAACTATCTATATAGGTATTTTAAAATTCAAAGCAATATAATCCAGTGCAGGTATAATTGTGTTTCATCATTTCAGCCGTAGGACGTCCATTGCCTCCCTTATACATCTCTAGTTGTTGCGGTTAGAAGCGGCCTGCATCCACTCGCGGCCTTAACCAGATCATCCGTCCATCTAGTAGGTGGACGTCCTACGCTACGCTTGCCGATCCGCGGTCTCCACTCGAGAACTTTTCGGCCCCAACGGCCATCTGTTCTCCGTGCTAAATGGCCTGCCCATTGCCCCTTCAACGAACTTTCATTTTTGATTCGATCTCGTAGAGAAACCCCGAGCATAGCCCTCTCCATAGCTCGTTGAGCGACTCTGAGCCTGTTCATAAGGCCTATAGTGAAGGACCAAGTTTCGGATCCAAAGGTTATAACTGGCAACACACACTGGTTAAAGACTTTCGCCTTCAGGCACTGAAGTTTCCCGAACGCTGCCCATTCAAGTTGAATTCGGCGATTGACCTCCTTCCCGAAGTTGGACCTACCTAATTGGAGTGTCTGTTCTAGGTATACAAATGCGTCAATAACTTCAACCATTATAGGTTGTGTTTATTTATTGGCAAAAATACGAGTACATATTTGTAATAGTTGCCAACATAAATAATATAGAAGATGGAAGAGGTAAATTTGTATTCCGTCGATATGTGCGAACGTCGATTTGTATAAAGTCGAGAAATATGTACGATATGGGGAATTAAATAGTAATTTATAAACGTTGTCCGGAGTACCTAATTTACTGTAGGTAGTAGGTTATAATAATGTTAGGAAACTACGATAGAAATTCAACTATAACTGACTTGTTACTTGGTCGTAGTTGGATAATTAATTAGATTAATAATTTTGCCTGTAAATATGCAAAATCAATAGAATACTTTTTTTTTAAAGGTTGACTAAAAAATGTGTTGGTAGACTTTTAAATAAGATTATTTGTTATTTGAAACGGATATATGCAAGATACGTGTTATATTTAAACGTGGAGATTGACATAGGAAAGCAGACCATTTAGTATTATTTATCTAATTTCCTCTATGCACACGCTATTTATTTCTGCTAACACGCGAACGCGAGAATTAGCTAGTATCTAACAACATAATTACTAAGGAAAAGTCCTTATTCATAGATAATTTGCTAACAAAGCGTTACTTACACTAACAAATTATTTCGAGAAAGGAAACAGCCTAAAAACCTCAATCACAGAAAATCGTGTTGTTTTTTTACATCTTCAACTGTTTGTTGTTGGTAAACTTGACTGTAACTTACTGTACATTTGTACAAAAAATGTAAACGTAAAAATTATGTTTCATTGCGGGTTTTCTTCCGATATATCGGGTTGATAGTTAAAAACGTAGCGATGGATGGTAATTTAAACTGTTTATCGTTGTTATAATTGAGCTATTCCACAGCCGCAAATTAATTTGGTTGAACAGTAAAAAAAGTCATTATGGTTCTTATTCATGGAGAATACTGAAATGCTAAAAGTTCTATGTTATATGGGTGTATAAGTGTACTACAGCATCACAAATATTGATTTAATCAGGATAAAGTATTTATTACGTAAAGTATTAGTCACAATATTTATATTTAACAACAAAAGGCGTCGGAGGATATGGTCTGGAGGATGAGACTCAGCCTATTTTTATGCATATCATAATTTGTTTTTATACACGAGGGTTTTGCAACTTATCTGGGTATAAAGGCGAACAATGCTCCAACCTAATTACATAATTTGGCTTAGGGATATTTTTTCAATCCTCAAATAAAATATGTATTTGAACAAAAAATCAAATACAAATTTAAAATTTATTCCTTTGATGTTTTTTATCTAACAATTGTAACATCTGTCCTTAGTCTGCATATATCACAGATACCTAATATAAATGAGTGCAATGACTAATATTGACTTGTTTGTTTACTATCGACCTACTCTTTTCTTTACATTAGTAATTGACGGCCAAAAGAATTGGTACTTCGTACTTATGGTATACGGTTCTAGGTTAAAATGGTGATTCATCAAAGATGGTACCGTTCCTCGACACGCAATTAACGGTCTAGTATTACCTAGTTTTTTGTTAAGTGTTCGTGATACGTGAAGAATATAATGCTTATAGCGATTACGACTTTCTATTTTACATTTATCTTATACTAGCACTAGCTTCCCGCCCGCGGTTTCACCCGTGCCCGTGGGAACTTCGTTATAAAATATAGCCTATAACCTTCCTCGATAAATGGACTATCCAATACTGAAAGATTTTTTGAAATCGGACCAGTAGTTCCTGAGATTAGCGCGTTCAAACAAACAAACAAACAAACTCTGCAGCTTTATAATATTAGTATAGGTAGATTACAAGCTTCCGCGCGCGGTTTCAGCCGCTTTACGCCCGTTCTATCCGTATATATCCGTATCCTAAAGCCTTCCTCGAGAATCTAACACTGAAATAATCGTTCAAATCGGACCAGTAATTCCTGACATTAGCGCGTTCAAGCAAACAAACAAACTCTTCTTAGCTAGTTTTATATACTAAGTATAAGATTGGTGAATATCTCTACTTTATATTCTGAATTATCATTTCAGGAAAACTTTACAAATAAAAAAAATGTCGAAGCCATTATATTATATTTTAAACAAAATGTAATTATGCAACATTGCTGAATAAATGTATTTTCGTGAACCATATTTCTTAAATATGCCGCTAGCTGTATCCTTTTGCTCTGTAATATTTTTATAAAATATAAATATATCAAAAAACAATCAAGTAAAATAATGGCTGCCCGAAAAAGATACGTAGATGCCTACTAAATCGATATAATATTGATTGTTTGAAAGAATAGGAAGTAGAATTTAATATTACCTACGATTATTTTCGATGTAAGGTAGTTGACCTAACTTTTAAGTATCTACAATTATATAGTGTTAATAATCTTTACTAATATTAGATATAAATGCCAAAGTAACTCTGTCTGTTTGTCGGCCTTTCACGCCAAAATTACTGAACCGATTTAAATAAAAATTTTATATACAGATTGTGTAGAACCTGAAAAAAGATAGCGTTTACTATTTATTGCGAAAAAGGTTAATATAAGTACGAAATAGCCGATATAATTAAATCTGTTAATCATGTTCCACGCGGACAAAGTCGCGGCCAAAGAAAAAAAGTGTATGGAGTTTAATCGTCTTCTATGTCCGGTGAAGTTAGGGTTGCCAACTTTTTTTTACAAGATAAAGGTATATGTGCAGGCCTAAGCCTGCGAAGAATATTGAACAGTATTAAAGAAAAATGTAGAAGTAGGTAGGTACATGTTACACTTGCTATCTTAAATATTTGACATAAAACATAAAAAAATGGGTCAAAGTCAAATATTTATAGTATTAAGCATTTTGACGCTCAAAACAGTATTTTGTATACCTACTTTATTTTTGTTCAACAGTAAAAAGTATAATGTTGGATGGTATAGTGAAAAACAGTACCTGTACCTAATATTGTTTATAACAGTATAGTTGGAGTAGCAAAAGCCTCGTGGCTGCCTCCATAAATGTCCATCCAAAGAAAAAGACACTTAATTCTCTAAACATATGACAATAATCATCACCTACACCACACTGACTACATATAACTTTCGCTTTGAATCACGTGGAAACCCACGTGAATCAAGCGATTCACCTAAAATTACGCGGAACACTTTCTCACGGAGAGAAATAAACAAAGTACCTAAGAATAATTTTTGCTTATAATACTGAAATATTATATTGTTCTTCTTAGGCGTATTAAGGTCGAGTGGTTGGCCATTGGCCCGATAAATAATGCACAAGTGTATGCGTAAATACGTTCACTTTCTATAATATCATTTTCACATAGAGATCAGTGAGCATTTCTAACATACCATAAAGAGCCAAAAACAAATAACTTACAGAAGTTGCGTTGTCATACAATAGGCGTGACGACAGTATCAAAAAATTTAAGATTTAATGTTTTTAGAGGAAGGTACATATAAAAAGAAATTATTACACTCATTTATTTTTATATATAACCTTGAGATTAATGTGATTTTTAATAAAATAAAAGATTAAAATACTGCAATCGGCCATTTTGACTGAAACACCAATCACGGCGCATGACGTCACGATATTGTAACCATCAAAGAGAATTTAACCACTACGTTAGGTTTGGCGGACTCAATGACATTTTTTACAATAGCGTGACGTCATAGCCGACGCCATGACACTTGAGGCCTTTTTTCGCGCGCTATTTAAAATTTAATAGAAATATGGCTTAAACTTCGTTAAATTTAAATTTATTACCGAAATATTGTGTTATTCGTACTTAGAAGATGACTACCCACGTTGCGCAAGAGGATTTCAAAATCTTGCCTCATGCCTATTGAGTGTGTTGAGTCGAATCAAATGTATTGACCATGTTTTACCAGAATCACACTATGAACACCCGACGCGTCGCGTTTCGTCAGGTCGCGTCGCGTTTTAACAATATGTTTCCGCCTTAAGGGTGAGGGATTTGCAACAGCCAAGTTCAATGAATTTTGTATAAAAAGTGATGTCTTAGTCACTATTTATGAGCCCTACACATGCTTTCTGAAATGCGTATAATATTATCATCTATATTCATAACACTCTCGGTCCTGAATGACTTACTGACGGATCAACGTACGATCATCATAGAGCCGTTTAACTTGGAGTATGTATTCTCTAACGTAGATAGAGATAGAGAGAGAGAAAAACAACCTTCTATATCTAGAAGGTTGTTTTTTTTTAAGTTCTTGAGATAAATCCAACCTAAAGAAGATAAAAAGGAGTGGCAAAGTTCGTATGAAGTCGCGGGCAATATTCTTCCATTATATTGACGAAATTGATTAGCCTTTTGGTGCTTTCGTTTATGTTTGACCCAAAACCTGGACCGCATTGGTTACGATTCGAGTTGTTATCACTACCTATACTGTCCTACACATCATCATCATCAGCCCGTATAACGTCCATTGCTGAACAAGGGCCTCGTCCCGAGGGAGGGTTTTTGCCATAGTCACCACGCTTGGCAGGCGAATTGGTGACCGCAGTATGTTGTAACACTCAAGGTAATGCTGCTGCGCGTTCCCTGGTATACGATTGTTATAGATGATGTTATAACAATCGGGACCAACGGCTTAACGTGCTTTCCGAAGCACGGAGGGTAGTCCCTCAGCCAACCAGACCCGGAACGAAATCTTAGAATCTACACAAAGGTTTTTCTTGTCGGGCGTGGCTGTTGAACCCGCGACCTCCGAGATTTAAAGCGAACACCACGGAGGTTCTCTGTCTGTACTACACAAATGAGGCTATTTTCAGATAACACCTGAAAGTAGATTTGAATTCCAATTCCATATTCATCGAATTAGTGTTATTAGATACTGCTACTGCCTAATAATTAGATAACAACCAAAATGAAACCATTACAGGATTTCTAAGTCAGGTTAATTGACCAATTTGATACAATGTACGTTTGTTCGTAAACTTTATTGATCTTATTATAGGTCTTTAGTACTAGCAGTAATACTTCGAAAATATGTTAATTGTGGCCAGGATTTGGTCTATTCGTTCACCGTCCTACTCCAATTCGCTCGAAGCCATAAATGTAGCCTCGATGAATTGTAATTTGCTAGCCGTCTAGAATAGTTAGTGTTTTATAAGTTACTTTTATTTTAATTTAGCTACTTTCATCTGTACTGATTGAAATAAGTAGCCTACTTAAATATTTTAGAATAACAATTTTACTATTGCGACCATTTTTAACATTATGATCATAAATTCACCAAGGTTCGCAACTATACTGTTAAAAATAACTTTACAGATGCGTTCTACAACTTATATATTATGTAAGAAGATACAAAACACTGTGACGTCAGGCAATATACTTATATTTATTTTCAGTTCTTATAAATTATACAAATGACTGCGTTTTAACTGAGAATAAAATATTTATCTGTTAAAAAGAGTATAAAAGATACCAATGTTTTTTCTCAAATTCAACACACGAATATTTTCTTGAAATACAATTAAATTTTATGGCATTTAAAAAAGAAACTGTTTATTTACGTTGTCAAAATACTGAAATGAATGTTTGGTGAACATTGGTCTTCAACGAGTCTTTCAACTTTGAGACATAAACACTATAAATTAAATGGGTCGAAACCCATGTTATCTTGATAACCGTCAGACAGACAGAACTTGGCGAATTATCCCTTGAGTGATGGTTGTTTTGTTCAAATATTTATGTTCCTTGTTCTCTTAGTTCACTCGACTGATTAATTTAATGAATATTCTTTGGAAGTGCGAGCTGTAGATTTAGTCGATATTGTATCCTACATTTTAGATAAGAATCTAGCATTGTTTTTCTTATCTTACTGCGTTAGACGCCATTTTATGTATCGTACCTATACTTATTTGCTCTGCATAATCACTTTGGGCAGCTTTTGCCATAAAAGGTAGCCTATGTCCTTTTCCAAGGTCTATTTTATTTCTTTAATAAATTTCGACTAAATCGGTTAAGTGTTGTTTGTGTTATTAGCTTCAGTCTCTGGAAATGCTACTATCATCGATTCCTTGTTCGTGTTCCAATGTTATTATGTACACATTAAAGAAAATGAGAACCTCTTCCACTAATAATAATTACCAGTTCAGTTCGCATTCAGTATTAATATATAATTACTACTGAAATGAAATGTGACAGAACTTATCAGAGTTCCGAAATTACGTTTCATTTCGTACTGATTTTGAACCGTAGTATTGCAATAATACACAAAGACTTGTTAGTCAGTTTGTTGGTTCATCTTTAAAAAAGATTTTACTTCCTCGTGATGTTTTAGTCTTCTGATGTTCTAGCAAATGGTGTCATAATGTAATCATTAATAGTAAAACATCAAAGACGGAAAGTAATTTAAATGTATTGTTTTTATTAAATCCTGAAGTATGGATCGTTAATTCGCTTTGACAGCAAAATTAAATTAACAACCGAACATTAATTACCTATCTCTGTAGTAATAGTTGATTTCGTTGCGATTTGAGGAATTGGGTGTTGTTGTTTTAAAGTCGTACGTAACTGAAGTATCTACGAGCTACTATAAACAAATACCGCAAATAGAATACAACCTTTATTTATCATCGGATTGTTTCAGAGGCTTCTATTACGGAAATGGTCGACAGTCGACCAACGGATCATCTATTACTGAGGTTACATTGTGACGGACGCTTTTTACATAATAACCTTTTATACAATTATAAACTCTATGAATCTGAAATTAAGATCAATTTTATCTCTGACATATTTTTTGTTAATATAGCTTCAAGGTAAATTTGTTTTTATGAACACCGGCTAAAGTTTACAATACAATGTACTTAGATTCATGTTACGAGTACGAAAAGGTACCTCAGGATACAGCCTTAAAGTCACTTAACAATAATAATAATGAAAAGATAAGATAACCGTTATAAGACAATGACCGTTTCTTGGTTCTATTCTTTTTTTGTAGTTGTTGAATCATGGCCATGATATTGTCCTTTAATTATTGTTAAGGTGAGTATAGATTGGAGCAGCTATGCTTAATTTAATCCATCTCGGCTCGGTCCTCGATCAACATGTGACTGCCGGGTCTTTAAGTTGGCCCACCTTGGGTTATAGAGTGAATCTTACCCGACCGTCTAGGGTTAAGTGTATCTTTTTCATTGTTCTAAGAATGTTTACTACTAATTTGACTTTAGTTTTTTATCAAAACTCATTTTGCCGCCTAAAACATCAAGGCTGAATCGTGAATATTGTCCGTATAAAAAAGGTGGAGTACGGCTGAAAGCACTCGTAAAACATAAAATCTTTTTATTTTTATTTAGAACACATCAAGGCAACATTTATCAAATATGTACTAAATTTAAAAAAAAGTTTATCTACCTATACGTACATAAACAGATACGTCGAAGAAAGCGGTCAGTACAAGTGACCCGTTACAATGACCTCACGATCTATTTATAGTTGTATTGTATTGATTTATCAATTGATACAAATTTTATGTATTAATTAAACATAATTTGTTCTTTTAATTGAAATCGGTTTGGTATAATTTGGTTCTATTTTTAAAAATAGGCCTTTTAAAAGTTACGAAGTCGGTCAGAGTTGCTGAACATGGGCCTCCTACCGAAAGAGGGTTTAAGAGTTACTATTTTGTAATCTGTGGTTTTAGTCGCCACGCAGGCGTATTGGTGATTTGCAATGAATGAATACAATATGTTTTTTTTTTAGAAACATTTTAGCTATAAGCTATACGACTCACCAATTCATTTATTTAGTTCCAACTTTAAATGTGAAAATATAAACAACATACTTATTGTCAAATCTATAATATGAGTATGGATCAGACAAAATTAGCAGTCAACAATCACTTCGTCTGTAATCATCTGTCATTCGTTATTTGTTGGCATCATTTTAAAATTCTTTCGCATCATACAACATTATGTGTCATTATGAAAATAAATAACGTAGGTATATATTGTATTATAAATAATGTAATTGTAACACGTGTTATATTTAAATATCGCCTATCATTCTGATTTCTGTATCTTCTTCATAAAAAGTTCAAGAGTGCGTTACCTAACTTCGAAAAGTGTTTTAAAAAGTGGTGTACATTTCGAACTTAGGTAATGCACTTGTAAGTTCAATCTCATTCCAATTTCTGTGGTGCGCAAAAACTAAAGCTATAATATATGTTTAATTAGATTATTATTTATTAACATATTTTTATTACTTATATTAATAGTAGGTACCTATTGCAGAAATTGCTAGTGCATTCTCCGGTATTTCATATGCTACTTTGTTTGAACGTAGCTCAGATGTTATCATATCGCAAGTAAGTGATCTCAGTTATGATGTTCTACTTGTCCACCAATGAACTTGATTGAAAAATTAGTACCTAGGTTGATTATTATTAAGTGTCTAATAGGGACAACTATCTGTTAGTTCTTTACCTAGAAATGTAGGACACAATATAAGATGTACGTGTATTGTGCAGTCATCTAGAATATAAATTTCATACTGTAAATGAATAAAAAAAAAATAAGAAATACTTATACGTATTACTTACTTACACTCCAAGGAAGCACACATAATTATAATTTTTTTCATTGTTGTTTCTCAATTTGACAGGACACTTCAAGAAACATAACAGTTATATTTAGAATTTGAATTCAATGGATGCAGTGAACGGGAAATAAGGATGTTATCTAATAATATTCGATAAACCTTCTAAGTGCCAGCAAAATGAAGCAAGTCTCTGCAATGCGCATCTCCGTGAGCCTTAGGCTTAGTCATACACGTGATTTAAAAAAATATAACATGTTCTAAACTCAAATATGCAGGCTATGTAGGTAATAACTATGCTTTAAAGATTTATGTTCGACAATGAAAATCTGCATTTCTTTACCATATAAATGCGGTCGATGCACTCTTGTTTGTTTTGGAAGAATATAAATAAACATTTAGGTAGGTTATTTGAATTAATGTCTCTTTTTTTTAATGAATACTTCTGCTTAATAAGTAGCAGTGTACGATTTTATATTGTTTTTATATTATAATAGGATAACGGAGTAGGTAGAGATGTACCACCACCATTTACCACTTCAATAATATCATACATATTTGATGATTACAAAAACTTCACATGGCGCGTACAATTAGTGTACACGCATTGACAATTTTGTCAATTTGCCAGGTATTACGTTTTTTTAAAACTTGACATTGGCATAAATTACCACTGATAGTAATAGAGGCCGTAAGAAGGACTTGAATAAAGTTACATTTGGCTTGTTTTATTAACGTAGGACAACCTTAACGAATAACATTTTTTAATTTTTTTAAACAGTGTACCGCAATGTTCATACCTATATGTTAAATTTAAAAAAAGTAACAAGATTTCAGGTTGTATTTTATTTAACTATTATATTGCTATGTCTAGGTTACTCTCTTACTCTAAATGAAAAAATAACTAGTAAAGAAAGAAAGAAGAAAAGTTTGCTAAGAGGATCTTTTTTTTTTGTTTTTTTTTGCTCCCATCTGAGAGATTTTGGCTCGTACTTTCTGTGCAATGAAGATCATAAAGGGTCGTAATTTATTCTGAGACCACAGATTATAATTCCAGGCAATGATTTAAAGGGTCCATTGAAGGCTTTTTTGGTAATAATAATGTTTTATGTTTACTTGTTTTAAATGTTAAAATATTATTATTAATGTTAAAATTTATTGTATTATATGTGACGTAATAATGTTATTTTTAAGCTGACACTAATAGGAATTTTGATTATGTTGTAATACACAAGGCAACGCTGCTGCCCGTTCTCTGGTATACGCTTGTTATAGATGATGTTATAATAACAATCGGGACCAACGGCTTAACGTGCTTTCCGACCGGCTTTTCAACCAACCAGACCCGGAAAGAAATCTTAGAATTTACACAAAGATTTATTGGCCGGTGTGCGGATCGAACCCACGACCTCCGAGTCTCAGAGCCTTACGCCACGCCACGGAGGTTGTCACACGCATCGGCGGTTCACTGGTATAAAGCTCGCCTGTCAGATTACTTAATGAGAAAATTATACTTCAGATCCCATTATTACAGCCAGATAGACTATCCAATACGTATATATTTATATACACCCAACTTCCTAAGTTGGTACCTAATTGGCATATACTTGAAAGTACGTACCTACTTAACATTGTCTACGAACAAGTTTGAATACTAACTCGTACTAACTTTCCAATCAGGCAGATACTGCTTATATAAGTAACAATCAATATATAAAGACAAAAAGGCCCAAATATTGAGGCGGATACCACGCTTGATAGGCGGATTGGTGATCGCAGTAATATTGAACTTGAGGTAATAGATGCTGCTGCCCATACCTCAGCTGAATATCCCCAAGTACACCCATCTCTTTCGACACCCATGGGTCTCCCCATGGGTGTCAAAAGAGATGGGTGTCTCTTTGTGTTATGGGGTAGTCTATTCCAAGCCACAAGGCTAATATACAGTTACAAATCCAATAACAATATTCTTTATTATAAGCTAGCATCCGCGCGCGGTTTCACCCGCGTAACTCCTGTTACCGTGGGAACTTCATAATTCGATATAACCTACAGCTTTCCTCGATAAATGGGCTATCTAACACTGCAAGAATTTTTCAAATCGGACCTAAAGTTCATGAGATTATTGCGCCAACTAATTCTTCAGCTTTATATATTAGTAATAGCGGACCCGATAGACGTTGTCCTGCATGATAATATATTAATATATATGTAACGGGCAACGTGATTAACTGGGCATTATTAATAAGGACCGGCCATTATTAGTAATGCCCAAGAGCGTAGGGTAAAGTGATTAATTTATCACTTGGACCGGCCATTGTTAATAATGCCCGAGGGCCCGTGGTCCATGTAATAAGTCAGTGTTTGAGATAGCTTGAATTTATCACTTGGACCGGGCAGTATGACTAATTCCCTACTTGTAGCCGAGCAATGTGATAAATTGGTTTAGGTTTAGGTAGTTTTTTTTTACCACCGAAAAACCTTTTGCGCTGCTCATATAAAATTTTGTAAGTTTATTTAATTTAATGAAAGACCAACAGCACAAAAACGATGAACAGAAATTAGAAATACGCATCAAAGAGCCAATAATAGGTCTCCCGGAATAAATAATTTAATTTCATTTAATAAACAAAAAACACTAGAGTTCACCTATTTTATTACTTTGCCCAAGATAGGGTGGCCATTATTCATAATGGCCGGGAAAAGCGATTAATCATGCTGTTTTAATCACATTGCCCAAAAATAAAAAGATATAAGATAAGATGTATTGTAACGAGGAGACTACGTACCCCAATTTAGTAAATACTACAAAATATCGACCTGTATAAACCGTGTGAAATAGGACGACGTCTACCTGACTGGTTAATTCGACGCCATGTTCATTCAATGCTCACTGATAGGTAGAGTTGTACATCCGGATATTGCCGGAATGTGATCATCATTTATTATGAAGCAGACAAATAACTCATGTTACATTGTTATATAACGCCACGTCCAGGTTTCATACTCAAAATTCAATTGTTATTCAATTATTATTGTTTCAGCTTTAAAAAAAAACCTAATTTATCGGGCCGTTTGTTTAATTAATTAATTAAATGTTACAAAAAGGATTCATGCTGACAAAGAAGGATTTATCCAAAACTATACGTACCACTACTTTACTACTTCACCGAAGTAGCTAAAGTTTATTATTCAACCTAGTAAAATCGAATGCATCGGTCCGTTTATTTAAATTTAATGATTCAGAAAGAGGCAGTAGATTATAAATAATACAATGTTATCTTAGCAGTCGACCAAGAAGGTATACTTTCTTAAATGCATTTTTAATGTTTCTATGTACACAGCTAGCAACCATAAAGAATTACTGGATGTCAAAATAGCAATAGAAACAAAGCAATCATATTAAATGAATGCAAGCAAATGAAATAACATAATAACGATTTTATTAGAATAACAAATTTTGTACAATAACATTAAATACTACTATTCAAATTTTAATACATTATTTTTCATAAATGTCAACTCAGTTATCACCTTTATTTTGAGAAATTTATATTTACTTAGATATTATTCCATTATATTACCTAAATACATGTTTAAGTATATATATATATATATATATATATATATATGTGTAGTGTTTGAATGTCTATCTACCTTACACTACTTAATTTATCTTTAGAAGATAAGATATATCTTTAGAAATTAGCGCCTTAATACTTTGGATTTGAGTCTCTCTTTTTTTGTTTAATTTCTTGTCTGTGTACCTACATAAATGAATAAATAATCAAAAATATGTAAGTAACCAATTTTGTTTAACACATCAAAGCAAAATCTTAATTAAAACACATATTTTAAACCACCCTTCTCGTGGGTACTTTATGAACTCTTCATTAAAGTAATAAGTACTATACAAGCAAAAATATATTCCAGCTAACGCTGCGTCCATATTTTTAAATTAGAAAAATCCTTATTTGTATTTAAAATTGGCTTTTACGTAGATAATATATTTTCCATCCATATTCGTAGAATAAAATTTGGTTGAAAAGTAAATAGCCTAGCTGCTATTATTTACCTAGGTACAGTTATTCATAAACACATTTTTGATATGTTGTTTCATGTAGCTCCGAAAAAAGTAAAGGAAGGTTATAGGCTGTATTTAATTATGAAGTTCCTACGGGAAGTGGAGTGACGCATGTGAAACCGCGCGTGAAAGCTTGTCTACAAGATTTATAAAACACATCAAGCTAAAGAACAATTTACTACAAAATATCTTATATAATTATCTAGCCCACATAGTGAAACTAACTACTTTAACTATTACTAAGTAATGACCAAGTACCTTCACATGAAATGATGGCGAGGGCTAACGTAATACTTTGCCGTAATGTATTTCTCTACTCATTTTTCCATCGTCATTTTGCTGGCTCCTCTTTAAATTATACATTACGTAACTCGCAGTATAGAAATTCTTAAGCTTTGTCGCAAACAATGGGGGCACTTGTCGACAATTTTAATGAGAGCCGGCCAAGAAAGGGTATGCCACAGTATTCCCTTCCTGGTATGAGTACATTTAATAATGATGATTGCGTTTGCCATCGCTCACAGTCGCGCCCTGTTATAAAAAAATAAAAAAAGTTTTCAAATTAAGAATGGTAAATGAAGGTATCTGGCAGGTTGAAGGGTTTTAATGGAAGTCTTTAATTACATCTGTCAGAAAGACAAGAAAAGACCTTTTTCCATTTTTTTTTCGATTAGGTGCTTAGTAGTGCCCCATTACAGGCATGCGGTACAGAAGTACCCCGGGTTTAAGCGTATAAACCCGCTCCGCGTGGTATGATTATCATGTCATCGCTATGAAATGAAATGAAATTGTTTATTAGTAACGAATAAATCGCTCTTGTTATACGTCCTTTACAGTGCATTAACATGTTTGAGCACATTATTATAATTATTTAAAATATTATATATCAGAAGTAGCTACTTACGAGTAAACATTAAGTTTAACTTATATAATACGTTGCAGAGGGAGTTCTACATAATTCAGTGCTGCAAAGGTACCTACTTAAAATCAACAAAGAACAATCGTAGCTATATTTGAATTACAGTTTAGTATGCTCCGAATTCGTATATGGTTCGTACCCAATTTAATTTAATGTATTCATCCATAATTAGATTTCATTAACGTGTTCAATAAATTATATATTTGCATAAAGTTAGTATCCCTGTTTTTATTATAGCCTCCTTTATGACTCAGGCAGTTCATGGCCAGTCAGGTAGACACAATTAAAAATATACCTAGCTAATCCCAAAATTCGAACCGTAATAAAGAGGAACCATGTCTTGAATACAGTGAAAAAAGGACTATAACTAAAATAAAAATATAATAAAATCAGTATTAGGTATCTTTGTATTTTTATGCATATCCACTTACGGAATCCCACTTACAAAATCTTTGATGTACATATATGAGGAATGAATGAAAAATGTCGTTGCCTCTTTGCAGTGAAAAAACACAGTTTAAAAGCGTAAGTGTAACAAATCTTGCATATATTATGTATTTAAGTTTACTCTCATTTTATTTGCTGTAATGTTTGCGAAAAGAAATACATAAGAATGTCTTTCTTTAAGCTCAGCGTTGGCATGCATACATTTAAAATGGCAGCCGTATTTATCGCTAACAGCTGATGTCAATGTGCTACAGTTATGAAAGTGTTTTGCATTAACACGTTTAGATGTATGTCAGTTAACTTTAATAACATTTGGTCGATATGATAATCTGTTTTTAATACAATTGAGAAGTGGATTGTATGTCCCATGTGTATTGTCCGATAAAATATAATACCTTAAATGATTTCTTTAATTATAATGTTTTGTACTAGCTTCCCGCGCGCAGTTTCAGCCGAGTAACTCCCGTTATTATACATATAAATCTACCTTTTGAATCACTCTATCTATTAAAAAAAACCGGCCAAGTGCGAGTCGGACTCGCGCACGAAGGGTTCCGTTTCAGTTACAAGTGCGTACATATTTTTGATATCAAGAATAAATAAAAAAGCGTTATGTTTATGAAATGAATTGTTATTTTATATTTTTATATTCAAGTTGATTGAATGAAAGCTAAATTGCGGTTTACGATTTATGACGTATTAAAAAAAAACTACTTGCAAGATCTCGTTCAAACCAATTTTCGGTGGAAGTTTGCATGGTAATGTACATCATATATTTTTTTTAGATTTATCATTCTCTTATTTTAGAAGTTACAGGGGGGGGGACACACATTTTACCACTTGGGAAGTGTCTCTCGCGCAAACTATTCAGTTTAGAAAAAAATTACATTAGAAACCTCAACATCATTTTTGAAGACCTATTCATAGATACCCCACACGTATGGGTTCGATGAAAATTTTTTTTTTGATTTTCAGTTCTATGTATGGGGAACCCCAAAATTTATTATTTATTTTCTATTTTTGTGTGAAAATCTTAAGGCGGTTCACAACATACATCTACTTGCCAAGTTTCAACATTATAGTTCTTATAGTTTCGGAAAAAAGTGGCTGTGACATACGGACGGACAGACAGACAGACAGACAGACAGACAGACAGACAGACAGACAGACAGACATGACGAATCTATAAGGGTTCCGTTTTTTTGCCATTTGGCTACGGAACCCTAAAAAGGTCTAAGCATACATAGGGACAGACTACAATGCAGGGATGAGTCATCATCATCATGATGATTTCAGTGCACTTTGAAGATGTCTAGTACAGACTGTAGACCTCGAAGTCTTGAGGATTCTGGCCTAGTAAGATTTAGATTTAATGTTTTACTAGTTGACCTGAAATACTTTTCGTGCCCTAAATATGAATATTGAATTCGTAATTACGTCAATTGCATAATAAAATTGTCTTAAAGTTTTATTAGATTTTCGGATTTTCCGCTCAACTAGCTTTCATAAAACTTCTCCTACTTCAACAATTACCAAAAAGAAAAAGAACTAGCGGAATTGCTTACGTGCACACGTGATGCGATTGATCAAGCCTTGTAGAGGAGACATGAATCCTTTTACCTTGCAGGTTATTAATCTATCTTGTTGAGAGTTGTCCTACGCAATCACCATGTTCATAGGTACAACATTCGTAAATTATATGTTTTTCCCTTTGATACCATTAGGTTTCGCTCGACTTTAAAACGGTCTACGTTTGTCATTATTCTGCCCTTTCAGTTCATTTACTCGACCCAATTTCCTACTGAAGCTACTTCTAATCAGCTTGTCCGATCGATTGACAACTGATCGAAATGGTCTAGTTAAACGATGATAGTGATCTTGACAAACACGTGTTAATGATGTATGGTCTGCATTCGTAATAAATGACTACAAGTTCAATATTTTTTATGAAGTGTGCTTTATGTTGATTGTTTTTTGTGTGTTTATTTTATTAGTAATTTAAGTGTTTGTTATATTTATTCATCAACTTTTCTTAATCCACGGCTGGAATCCTTTGCATTCCGAGGAAAGAAAATTCTATTTTTAAATCACCGATTTATCCACCTTCTGATGCCCTCGTAGACCTGAGGTCCGTGAGGCCCGCACACTGTTAAGTAGAGCGACAGTTGCACAAAATTCCCCTAAAAAATTAATGTCATCATTCCTCAATCTCCGCACCAGCGACCGGCTTGAGCCGAGGTCCAAGTCTAACAGGGGGGCCATCATGCGCAGGTTGCCTCATTTGTAGTTTTTAAACCATTTAATGGTTGGAGCTCTGCTCGAATTTATGCTCGGTGAAGTAGCAAAAGCGTCTTAACTAAATAAATAAATGGCCGTTCGAAAAAAAAACCTCCAATCTCGGATGCCCAAATCTGCTGGCTGTCAGTCCTTCAGCACATTTGGCCAGACTAATGCCACTTCAACATCCCTAGTCTACGGGCTGTCAGTAACTATAGTTCTCTATTTCTGGTAGTTGAATATCCAAGTTACATTACTGTAATGTACCTCTTCGGGGTATTTAATAACTGCCGTGCGGTTTCGCATCCGTAGTCGCCGTCTCGTGGGAATAATATGTTGATTAAATTTTAATATACCATATAAATGTGGTACTGAATACAAAAATATTGTTTTTTGATATTAAATGGACTGGTAGATATTATTTAAAAAACGCAATCAAAATTAACGAGTTCATAATAACAAACAAACTCTTCTAATTTATTATTGAACATACCTAATGTAAGACTTGTAAATTGGAAGCTAACAGTATAATATAATTTTAAGTTTGTTATTTGTTTTCAAATATTGAACGACTTTTATAGTGTACTAGCTTCCTGAACGCGATGTCTACCGCGTAGCTCCCGTCTTCGTGGGAACTTCATAATTAAATAAAGCCCATGTTATCTAATGGTTAAAGAATTTTTGAATTCAGTCCAGTAGTTTGAGAGGCCACACAAAGCAAACAAACAATCCAATCTTTATATTATTAGTACCTATATATAATATGTTTATATAACCGTTTTTATAACGAACTTCGAACTTTACACAAACAACTTTTGTATTTATGTTCACGTATGAGGTTTTGAACTTTGATTTTGTACTCAAAATTGTTTTTATCGGTCACGTCCACAATCTAAATAATATTACTTATTGTTAAATAATAAATATATAATAAGTGTATTCCATTACTTGTGTTTGTAAAATTGTTGATAAGACATTTAATTTTGGAAATTTATGAATTTACCTTTTACATACATGATTTATGAAGATATTTTACAACTCTGCGCTCTGCATCTGCTGTGATTCTGATCCGCAAGGGGTCGGTTGCCTAGTTTCTAGTTGTTATAAAGACCTACTCGCCTTTGTGGCCGATGAAGTAACAAAAGTCTCGTGACTTCCTACAAACTCCCGTCAATAATCAACCAGAAAAATGTTATTATAACGATTACATTTTATTTGTATTCCGATCGATGATGGACTTAGTTCAGTGTTAATTTCAAGCAGTCCACGTGAGTAGAGACCACGTGGTAACAGCGGATGCTTCAACCACAAAGAGAAGTCGTCACGCGGGGTTTATATCTATACTGTAAATTATACTAATATATATATAAAGGTGAAGAGTTTGTTTGCTTGAACGCGCAAATCTCAGAAATTATTGGTCCGATTTGAATGTGTTAGATTTTATTATGAAGTCCTTATGAAAATGCGCACAGGTACCTAGTAAAAATATAAACATAACTTAAAATTATCTTTATTTTAATAATAACAATCTATGTGGCAGTTTGATCAGAAGTTCTAAACTAAATTTTCTAAGATATTTCTGTATTAAGTTAATTTTTATTACATACGATAGGTATTTCAACCCACAAAACATGTCTTTATTCTATAAAATGGTAAGAATATGACAATTTACGATGGTTATCATTTAATATAATTCAGTAGATATTGAATGAACCGTCGATATGTACCTAATAAAGCAACATAAATAATTGCAAAATTATTTTAATTTTAGAATACCTACATAATTTAGTTTATGATTTTCTGATAGGTATTGTGCGTACGCATTTTATAAATAGAAGGTTTTTAATAATGCACCGATTGAAATCGACATATCGCTTCAAGCAACTTTTTATTTTATTCCAATTGTAAATTGCCTGTACAGAAACTGTAAAATAATATCAACACTACTAGCAAATACTGCGGGAACACTAGCATAATACTACTCATCCGTAAAATAAAGTTCGATCTGCAGAACTATCAATCCTGTATAACTTTATTTTA
Organism: Nycteola revayana; assembly: GCA_947037095.2. Taxonomy (NCBI): domain Eukaryota; kingdom Metazoa; phylum Arthropoda; class Insecta; order Lepidoptera; family Nolidae; genus Nycteola; species Nycteola revayana. Next base: position 16,337,642 of record OX344849.2, on the reverse strand, counting down.
GTAATAACAGAGTCTAAACTGCAGGGTTGAAAGTTCTGCATATTGGGTTTTATTCTACGGACGAGGCGAATTACCTTCCGCTTTATTCTGACCAATACCTAGTTACTATTATGAGAAACAATAAGATCAGTTTCAAAAATCTTTTTTATAACACGTCTCTAACGGGGGACGTTAATAATCTCAATTTTGAAACATAGTATATGGTAAACTTTTCCATAAAGTATTCAAAACATTTAAGAATAAGATCAGTGTTTCCCAATCGGTGAACCGCGGACCACTCGTGGTCACTGGACGTACACGACGTGGTCCTTGAAGCAGTGCTGTTGATTTAAAGGTTCTCTAAATATAAAATAGGTATATGCCTAGTCATAGATTGCCTGTTATCTATACTATAAGATTATAAAGAGGAAATATATTATTATTTGTTTGCATTGAATAGGTTCCGGAACTTCTGAACCGATTCTAAACAATCCGTCCCCATTTGAAAGATACTTTATCCTGGAGAAACATAGGCTTTATTTAATTTTGTAATTACCACGGGAACCAAGCTGGTGTAATCAACTAACCACGCGCGGGAAGCTAGTTGCGTATAAAAGTTAGGTCAAGGCTGGTCATATATATTTTTTTAATTGTCTTTCATTCCTTCATGGTTCGGAACCACTGATATAAATTGTATATGGGTACATTGTAAAAACCAGGGACAATGTGTGATTAGATTAATATCATGACATAGGGCAGTAACAAAATTTACTTAGGGTCATGAGATCGTCTTCAAAAGCCAAGTCATCAAGTGTTGGTATTGTACCTATATGAAAGATAATAGGTATATTATATATATTAACAGTGGTGTTGCGAACCCTAGAAGGATGTCGTATCAAAATTTGTTGGGGAGACACATTCGGGGATCTGTAGCCTGGGGCTCCCCTAATAGGGCAATAGCTACGCCCCTGTTTGCCTACTTTGTTTATTAGGTAGGTAGCTACAATTAGAAGAAATGATGTGTATTATCTTAACTATTTATTTTATTATTAAAACGTAGATTGGTACCAAGTTGGTAGGTAGGTACTTATTATAAAATACCTTATAGGTATGATGTAGGTATAATTTTGAAGTTTTGTTTTCAATTTTAAATAAAAAAAATCTATGAACAGATGTGTAATATGACTAATAAGTCGGTACTTAAATAAGATAAAAAGCTATCACAAGCAATAGCTTTGTTATGACCTACTGACATTTACCCGAGACTTTATGTAGTCAAATACATAGGAATAACACATACCTACCTACATCTACTAGATCCGTAATAACATATTAGATATTAAACTTCCCGGCACGAGAAATAAACCCGCGACCACTAATGCTATACATTATGTCTCTGTCCGATAAAAACCCCGTGGTCTTGACCTCTAGACAACATATGCCTACCTAGATACCCCTATGTCTAGTTTAAAAAATCTCAAAGTATCCATGTACGTAGGTACTTACCTATTATATTTATAACTAGTCGAAATAAACGAATGTATTTATAATTATGATTCATGACAAACATTTACGTACTAAGGTTTATACTCAAACACTGTGATAAAAAATGATAATTCCCAGCAACTATGTTTAACAAAAAGGTAATTTACATACCTACTCACATAATAAAAATGACAACAGGGTATAAATTAATATAATTATTAATCTAAATGCAATACACATTTACATAGAAAACACATAATGAATATAAAATAAGGGTGCGGACATTCACAAAATGTTGTAGGTTCTATCCACACGACAAAACAGTGGCAGGCAACATTAATAATTAAAAACCAATCATGAAGAGTGACTACTAACACTAAAATAATGTCAATAGATCTACCAAAATAAACAAATTAATAACAAATGGGTACCTACCTAGTTCAAAATTAATAGGTAGATGTAATCTTCCATGACAGTACCTACATTAATTCCATTAAATGTTAAAAATACATTTTTGTAGAGCTAATGATAATAGATATGCGTTCCCAGTACTGTATAAAAGAGTTTATTTATACATTAATTACACAGACAATAGTCTAAAGTTCCAACGCAATGCAACGTCATATGAATACTACACTCACTACTAAACAATTATATAATGTGGCTAAGAAATTCAGAGGCGAACAAAATAGAGCAAAGCGATGAAAATTATAAAGTTAATGACACGTTAGCGGTTTGATAAACGATGCAGCTTGTACACATTGTTATAGTTTAAATATACTTCATAATATATCATTGCTTCCTCATAAGATCTCGTGATAAGCATGTTAGCAAAACAAAACACAAACTGGTCAAGTGACTAACACAATAAGCTAAGGGCTTTCTACTCTACAAAGTTTAGATCGGTAGGAGATCTCACCAAACCGGTTGGCCCTTCATGCCGGCAGTTGTCCGTTCGAGAGATAGCAGGGCACGCAAGTGCATCTCTCTCCTTCAGCTACGCGCACAAAACAACGCATACCATTTTGGGCTGCAGCTAATTTCACCGGTCATCTTCTTTATCAAACATAACACATGTTCCAATAACAGTACACCACAATAAAATCGAAATTTAACGGAGCACCCGCGAGCGCGCTTCACCCGCGCCGGTCTGCGAACGACTAACAGTCTAACCACTGTGGAACCATCTCGCTACGGAAAAATAAACGGGATCGTGCGCGATGTACGTACGTCTTAAACACTCTCACCGCATGCCAAAATAAACTTTATAACTATCAACATAAAGATGACATACAGCATTTTAATGAAAAAACATGAGCTGTTTCCGACGAAGAATATAGCTGGCAATTGTAGCCGAACTCCGCTAGATGCAGTGGATAGAAAGTAGGTGCATTTCCCGGAGTTGGATGCTTCAAAGTAGTGCAGAGTGAACCGAAATGCGGTCAGAGAGGCTGCTACATGATTTAATAATGCGAGCTAGGTTAGACCTCATCGATTTGTGGAATCCTAAGTAAATTGGCTTAAACTTTACTGTGGAGATAAGTATTCTACTTAATAAACGATAACAGGGTCAGTAAAACATTATTTTTAGTTTTATTATTACCTTATAAGAATAAGTTGAAATGATTTTGATAGAGTTGATTCGCTTACTTTCTTTTTATAAGTTAAAAACAATTTCTTATTTGACTCGGTTTATATGGAACAATATTATTTCTAGTAGCCATCTTTATGCTACTAGAAGTAATATTGTTAGTTGGACGAATAATAAAAAAGTCAAATATCATTGTAATAATAACTTTTACAGTAAATAAGGTTCCGTAATAAGTATGTTATTTTTTATAATTTATTGTGTAACTTGTTGAGAATCGACATAACAATAGGAAGATATACTATTAGGTATATGGTTACAAGTTAAGCGGGATGACACAGATCTCTTGCATATACCTACCTACCAGTGCCGTAAATAGCCTTTTCAGCGCCCTGTGCGAGCTTCTATGACTGTGACCTTGTTTCTTTTAGATATTGGACCTTTCGCCTATTGTATAATGGATGATACCACGCACTGTGTCTGTCAACTCAAACGCAAGTTCACTAGTGCAAACTATTTGCCCACCCTATTAGGAGCAAACCGAAAAAATAATAGTCCTGCCTGGTCTAGACATTCTTGCGCCCCCCAGAGTTTATGCCCTGTGCCTGGGCACCGGTGGCATAATTACTTCATTATTTTTTAGCAAAATATGCCAAATTGTGTTATGAAAGGGTGTACACATCAAAGTTCAACGTTATTTTTATGCAGCAATTTTATCCGTACTTAAGCATTAAAACAAACCTTTTATTTTTATCTTGTCTGAGAAACTGAGAAGGAAATAAGAAGGAACTATTTTTTTTATAGTTCAGTAGATCGTCGCGCTTCATTTCACTATCAATTCGATCTCTTTAATTTCACTTACAGAGAAATTATAAGTGAAATTAATGGTTAATTAGTCAAGCCACTTTTATTTATAAAAAAAGTTAGGAGTTTTAGAAATAAGACAAAATCTTTTATCGTTTATTTAGTGTCTACGATTGGTAATTTAGTGAGGTGTTTTATACTTGGAACACATTTTTAACATAAGTTTAACACACGAATACAAGTTAGAATCCTACTGGTGATATTTTTTTAGATAGGTTTTATTTTAGTGATATGTATTTACCAATTTGGAATAAATTTAATATTGTCAGATTCGTCCGTTGTACACTAGCTATGCACTTTTAATCAAATGCATCTTTCATAAAGGTTTGCTGAAAGAAAATTCATTATTGAATTACACGCCTTTGTACATGTTGTTTCCGTTGTATAAATTTTATGTTACTGTATTTACTGTGTGCAATAAACAATAAATAAATAAATAGATATTTTTTTTGGCCATTTAAGCCCTCGACAAAACGGAGATATTCCCGTACTTACACCAAATCTATACCAATACCATACCTTTACCATATTTTTTTCATATTGTAGAACACGTTGCATGACTCTATACATTAAGTCCATTTACCAATCCCCGTATAAGAGAAGTTGCATTACCTGCGAACAAACCGACAATACATAATTAATATAATTGCAAATAAAAATGAAAGTAGATCTGTTAGTGAACCGGTTTCGTGTGATTAGTCTGACCGTAGAGTTAGGTGTGTCTAGATCTCTATACCTCTTACAGCGATCATGTAATAGCGTTGTATAGAAACTATATGTAAGATTAACAACGTTCTATTGAACAAGAAAATGATAATCAATCTACATCTACACTAATATTTAAAAGAAGAAAGATTTGATTGTTTGTTTATTTGCATTGAAAAGGCTCCGGAACTATTTGACAGATTTCAAAAAACAAAAATATCATTAGAAGTTTACGTTATTCAGGAGTAACATATGATTATGTAGTTCTTACGGGAACAGGAGTTATGTGAGTGAAACCGCGCGCGACAAGCTAGTATAAAATATTAACGTTACAAACCGCAGTATTATGTTTTACCACACAAGGAAACGCTGCTGCCCGTTCCTTGATATACGACTATTATAGATTATGTTATAACAATCGGGATCAACAGCTTAACGTGTTTTCCGAGGCACGGAGGGTAGTCCCTCAACTAACCAGACACGGAAAAAAATCTCGAATTTACACAAAGACTTCCTGTCCGGCGAGGGGATCGAACCCACGACTTTCGAGATTTAAAGCGAGCCAAATACCGCTACGGTACGGAGGTTGTCAAATATCAGAGTAGAGTAGTTAATAATGTTTCAGACATCAATATTTGTGTAACCCTGTTTCAAAAGTTAAAAAAAAAAACATACTTCTATTCATTCTTCCGTACTTTTTCATTCGTCATTATATATATTTGTTACATAGTTTTCTAATATCAATCATCGCAAAAACTTTTATCCAGCTAAGAGTTGCTAATAGAAATCACATTATACGGAATATTTTTTTTATAAATTGGATACTGGTGTAGCTTACGTAATCTGATACTATTTTAGATTTAGTTTTAGGGTTTCGTAACAATCAAAAAGAGAAGTAACCCGTATCTATAGTGCTTCATTGTTCAACCGTCTAGCTACACCTGTGTCGCGCATATCGCTGCGCTGCTGTAATTTCATAGTGGCACAAAATAATGTTTTGATTCAACGAGAAATGATCTGTAAAATCATTAAATTAAAACTCGTTATCGTAAAGTTACACATGTGGTTTTGTGTCATTATAAAATTGAAGGCCTTCATATCAAAAGTCTCGGAGGTCGAAGGGTGTGAGTATGATATTCATTTAGAATGATTTTTAGGGTTTCGTAACAAACAAAAAGGGAAGGAACCCGTATCTATAGTGCTTCATTGTTCAACTGTCTCGCTGTATGTCGCGGAGGTCGAAAGGGTGTGAGTAATTTTGTATTGAGGAACTACTTTCATCAATATTAAGGGCCATTCTTAATTATATATATTTACTTTTTAATAATTTTCCAACCCCTCCCCGCCCTTGTCACAGCTGGCCATTTTTGTGAGACTCCCTCTCCCTAGTATGATGTCATATTTTGCAGTTTTACATCTATTTTTTTTTAAATAAAAACAGCTATTACTAAATTGGTTTTATTTCCACTTCAATATTTTTTATTAATAAAATCAATATCGAATTAAAATATTTAATGTTAGTTTCACGGACCCTTTAGTGCGCATAACGTCCACAGCTGGAACTACCCTCCAAGAGGGTTTATTGTCATAATCACAACGCTTAGCAGTTGGACTGGTGACCGAGGTATTGTTTATACATATACACAGGTAAACGTTGTTGCCTTTTACCTGGTATCATAGATGATGTAATGGCAATGGAAATTCAGTATATGGATAAAAAAGTTGAAAAATAAACTACCTTCATCCATTTATCCATAGGTATATGCCCTTAGAACAACCAAGCAATTTTGTTAGATGCATTCCGAAGTAAAAGTTCTAGTAATTGTATAAACTAGAATTCGTACACTAATAAAAACTTGTATCATTAATATTTTAAAGAAGTTCATACATAATTTTTAATTTCTCGTTTGCAACACAAAGGAAATGCATTGTTACTCGAAGCAATGGCATTTATTAGTGTACAGTTGTCGACAGTTGATTACAGGTTAATGCCGTAAAAAAACTCACCAGTTTAAAACCAGCGACGTGTGACCGTAGGGACTATTAACCTTTACCTTGAAATAAAATGTGTACATACATGTACTTAGTCGATAAACTGTGTATTTTTTGTGTGGATATTTTTTTTCTGGTGAAAATGTGTTATTAGTTAAGAGACTTGCTACTTCACTGAGTACAAAGGCGAGTAGAGCTTCTGCTTTTTTTAGGCAACTCCCGCGCTAGGGAAAGAAATCTTGGGTTGCGGGAGATTATAAAAACACATAATTCACTTTATTATTTTGATGTCTATTATTTATTCATAATAAAATAATTTGGTTATTTGTGTGAATGCAAAATTATTACTTTTTTCATTTTGAATTATTATTCTCATGTCATAAAAAATATTGTAATGTGGCTTACATTTACAATATATTTTTTAATTATGATTATTTATTGCTCGAGAAATGTAAGGTGTCCAGGGATAAATATGATACAGAGGTAATTCTGCTAATTTTATGTTATTCATGCTCCTGAACAAAATGGCAACATTATAATATGATGATTTAATTTAAATCAATTAAATCAGTAAAAACGCTGGCGTGACGATCTAGACGCATTCATAAGAGATTGGCCGGAGAAAGCTGCACAAAGGGAAGAGTGGAAGGTTATGGACGAGACCTTTGCCCAGCAGTGGGACAATATAGGTTAATAAAAAAAATCAGTAACTAAAAGTCAAGCCTAGTTACTTAATTTTGTTGAATAAATTGTTTTACCCCCCCGGCAGGGATTAATAATATTTACCCCGCGAATAAAATATAATATATCTTATACTAATATATGAAGCTGAAGAGTTTGTTTGTTTGCTTGAACGCGCTAATCTCAGTAACTACGGGATCGATTTGATTAATTCTTTCAGTGTTAGATAGCCCATATTTAATTAAGAAGTTGCCACAGGATCGGGAGTTACACTGGTGAAACCGCGCGCGGGAATCTAGTTTTATTATATTTCTTCATTTTTTTCATCAGCGTTCTCTAATAAATCTGGGTGAATTCACGTCAGAACCTCACGCGTTGATTATATTTACAAACAAACGTTCGACTTGGCCTCGGCCGTGGTATAACACGTGTGTAGTCATCACCATATGTTCCGATGTATCACAACATACTACAAAGAAAGTGTACAGACGCACGGACTGATGGCTTGCACATGTTCATTCAGTAATACAATAATATTTGAATTGGGAATGAAAATATGCAAGATATTTTATAATAGTGACGGCGATTGCTTTTTCAAAAAATCTCTTTGGCGTAGTGGTATCTTGTCATTTTTTAAGTCCTGGGGGTTCAATTCCCACACCGGACCAGAAATATTTGTGTAAATTGTGATAACTCTCCGCGTTTTGGTCACATTAAGTCGTTGGTTCCGATTGTTATAAAATCTGTGTGTGTTACAATACTACATTACTGCTTAAGCATGGGAAATATATTTACCAACTCGTAGTTCATATTTAATATTGATGATCAATTTAGTTACTAAGCGCATTAAAACGCCGCGCCGTCAGTCAACCTATGTTATTTTTTTTATGTGACAATGTGTTTACCGTTTTACCTGAAGTGTCACGTTATTTACACATTTGTCATAGGTAATATGTGTTCGAGTAATTGCCTGTCACTTTACTTACTTAAATATATCGCGGATATCTCAAATGTATTAATTCCTCTTATAATTTTTATCTGACTATGGATTTTTTTTCTCATAATGTGTTTGTAGGAGTGAAATTTAAGGTTAGGAAACCATACCTGACTTTAAATAGACCACCCCTAATCTTCCCATGGGAGTATCCCATCTTCCTTCGTAAGATGCGGTCTATTAAACATATCCAACTTCAGAATATGGACTTTCGCTATAACGAACGTTAATATTAAACATACAATTTCTATATATTAATAAAATAAAGAATCTCCTACCCTCTATTGGACGTTCCGATACCTAAATATGAAAAATATTTATCGCCAATACTGCATTGGTGACTGGAAGCGGCTACTGAGTAGCAGAATTAGGCAACGTGTGCGGCGCATAATATCTACGAAACTGCTGTTACATGGAAGGCATATGTTTTAATGCACCTTATTATACGATAAACGAAAGAACAGCATGAACAAATTTAATTCTCTCTGTCCTCTAAACGTTTGATGTGCGTGAGAACGGTGAAAGATAATTTCGTGTTTATTGCCTCCAGTTAAAATTAACAGATGAAATCTTATGTTTATTTCAGCTTCTTAAACAATGGAAGTTGCAAGTGAAGAAAGAGTTTATATGTTAATTGATGTTAATCAATCAACACGATTCATCATGACTTGATTTGGAACAGTGGGCTGATTAATTATAAGGGTAACAAACCGTTTTCAAAATATAAAGATCTTAAAGGCTTCGTCGTTATTCTTCGTTATTCTTTGTATCTACTTCTCTGCTTCACTATCATAAATACATTTAGGGAATAAATCCCTGTGACGTCGGAGAAGAATGCGGGATCGTGACGAGTCCCCCCTCGCACACCCTAACCTTAGTTTGCAAAGAATCTTCCGATACCCTCGTAGATCCGAGAGGTTCTGTAAAGTAGACCGACATTTGCACAGAACTACCTTAAAAACTAAGTCATAGTTCCTCAATCCCATAGACCGCCCGGAGCCGAGCCTCTTGCGCTGGTTGGTTTGTTAGCAGTTTTTAAACCGTTGAATGAGGCCGCAGTCCTGCTTGACTTAATACCCGGTGAACTAGCAAATCCTCGTGGATAACAACATAATTTAATAATGTCATCATCATCATCATCATCATCATCAGCCTGTTGTAGTCCACTGCTGAACATAGGCCTCCCCCATCGATTTCCAGTTCGTCGGTCCATCGTGCAGGCGGCGGTCTAATATAAAAATGTCCGTACGAAAATAAAAACTTCTTCCGCGGATCGATTTCGGCAGCGAATAGTTTGCAAAATTGACGATAAATAAATAATTGAACTTTGAATCTTTACAACTGCGTCGCAATCTATCCGTGTTTAGCATAATATCATATGTAGTAGATACGGTGTTGTTCTGAATAACTCTGATCTCTTATTATCACCCTTCCTATACCGAAACAAGAGCTGAGGTTTCCTGTACTTATCTTTGACGCATCAACAAAAAATTGGATTTTATCCCAGATCGTGATTTTCAAACAAGAAGAAATGTAGTTAGCCAAAACGCATTTGCCACTTCATCTATGCTGATATATAAAACTAATGAGTTTGTTTGTTTCCAAAACATAATATGTTTTACCTTTTACAGCAAAAGCATAGTATATTTACTAACGAAGCAACCTATATAAAAATATATAATGTCTAAGTCTCTAAATAAATTGGAACAACGTTGTTTTCCACTAATCTTATCTATATTTTTTATTTCACTGAATAACACTTGTTTATAACTACCGTTAATATGTTTGTTTACACATGTGTTAAGTAAAGATGAATTCTGGGGAAACCAACTATGATTTCATTAGAAAATTTGCGGAAACCGGGTTTGTATGAACTGCAAAGTGTTAATTGACTAATGAAAGCAGTAACACACCTAGACATTTCAAAGAATCTGTGTTACAATTGAGAATTGCAAATATAGGCACAGCTTCTGAAAATAAACTTTTAGAGAATAAATTTTAGCGTTATTGAGTATGCGATGAATTGCATGTTTCTGAAATAGTAATGAATATGAGGGTAGATGGATGGAGACGAAAGAGGTAGAACAAATAAAAGAAGATAGATTGTGTGAGAAGTGTTATGAAGAATTAGGTAGTTAGTGATAGCATGACGGCTGACAGGAAGGAATGGAAGAGTTAATCTTTTTGCGCCGACATCAAACAAATTGTAATAAGGGCAGGAAGATGATGATAAATATTCAGGGGCATACGAGATGACAACCTCCGTAGCGTAGCGGTAATTGGCTCGCTTTAAATCTCGGAGGTCGTGGGTTCACCTCATGCCGGACAAGAATTCTTTGTGTAGATTCTAAGATTTATTTCCGGCTCTGGTTGACTGAGGGACTATCCTCCGTGCCTCGGAAAGCACGTTAAGCCCCGATTGTTATAACATCATCTATAACAATTGCATACCAGGAAACGGAGAGCAGCGTTCCCTTGTGTGTTACAACATAATACTGCGGTCACTAACCCGCCTGCCAAGTGACTATGCCAAAACCCATGTCTCGGGAGGTGGCCCATGTTCAGCAGGCTTATAATGATGATATACATCTATATATTTTAGAGTCCTCCATGGAAGTGGGGGCCATTGGAGCAAGCCTCGGGCGCCCTTATGGTAGAGATAGTGCTGCATTTAGAGTTCTTTTATTAAGTTAAGACTTTCGGTCTGTAAGTCTTATCGTTTTTATTTCCATCTTATTTGTTAATACCTACGCAGTTTATAATATTTATTGGCTTATGTTTAACTTACCATCAGATATAGTAACATATAACAGAAAAAAAATGAAAATGATCACCAAAATTAAACCCGCATTTTAATGTAAAATTGTAACCAAAGTTTTAACATTTCGCTATCGTATTTAAGCAAAATGACTCCAAATAAATCATTGTTAACCCAAAAGTAGTAAATGATCACCAAAAGTACTTTTACTTTTTACTAATTTACTATTCGGTTCTGGCACTCGCCGGCCGCTGCCGCGGCACCGCTCGCTTCGCTCGCTCGGCTCGTGCGTTGTATGGCCGCAGCTCTAACCTAACCTAACCGATTGTCATTTTTCATTGATTTTATTAAGGTAGAAATAGCGCAATAATTTGCTCGCTAAGATTTGGTGATCATTAACTACATTTGGTGTTCGAATACAATTTGAAGTGCAGTCGTGACTAAAATAGCTAGTACTATTATAATTTTAGACTTTATTTTTCTGGTGTCAAGTATATATTTTTGGTGGTCATTATATTTTATCCCATATTTATTTGCAAAAATATCATGAAACATCTGCTCTATAGTTAGGTACAACCCGTACGTTATTAACAACCATCCACATGCATTTGTGCTCTAACCTATTTTCGCATTTATTTATGCTTGATAACGACCTCGCAATCATTTCCATTATTTCTCTAACATTGCATTTATAATATTATATTTTAAAATTTTATTGAATATATCGTATAGGTATATAACCTATCAATATGGTTGGAAATTTGATATCTCGAATATATAGGTTATAAATTAACTTTTCGAGAAAATCGGTTAAAAGTCGAATGGACTGTCACTTGAGTTTTTATTAATTAATTCATAATAAAGAGCTAATTTATGCCGTGCGGTTTTCGGCTTAGAATCACACAATACCATATCTTCCCATGGGTTTCGTAAGAGGTATACATAACAGGATAACAACCTTAAGAGGAGGCTGGAGGATGTTCAGCAATGGACGTCAACGGGCGGTTGAAGAAGAAGAAAGTGTAATTTTGGAATATTCAGGTGAGAGATTTTGTTAAGAATAGATAGATAATATAAGAAAACCCCATTTTGGCCAAACGTAAAAACAAGATACAACAAAAACTTTAATTGAAATGAAAAAGAATAAAATGAAATATTAAAAGCTTCTCGTATACATTTATTTTAAGTAGGTCAAGTCCCGTGCAAACTGTAAAAAGTACTGTAATAACATTAAACCATAAAAATAATGTTCAGTTGAAAAAACAAGACCTCCCAAGATCTACTTAAAAAGGAAATTCCCATTTTTAATAATCCTGTTCATCATAATCAGCAAACGGATATAACGATGTTCGTTTGCCGCCATCATACCTTCCGAAGAATGATGAGATCAGTTAAACAAATTTGTCGCTTTTCTGAATGAAATAAAAATGAGGGTGTTTAAAACGACGAGTAATTTTTCGGTGGTGAGAGGTAGGAATGAGAGCCCATTCCTTCCTTATTTATTTTGGGCGGAATTTTGATAGCACATTTGTTGAATGCTGGCGATACACCCGCTTTCATGTTAGGTATATTTAAACTTTGTTTTTTTACCAGTATTCAATGCATGAGGACTCTCCTTTAAAAGCAATGATGTTCTAATTATAATTACTGCTTCGTAGTGCCTAGTTGGTCTAGTTGGTTCGATCTCCGGATCGGTCAAATATTTGGTTACTAGACATTTTTTACCAGCCGAAAGTCAGGAAGTTGAAGGTGATTCTCCTGCGTGTTGGGAGGCTCAAACACGCTAAGCTTTTCCTCTCATGATCTCTTATTAGTGGTGTCGCATGTCGGTATAACAAAGGTAAAAGGAATACTGCACCTACGTTTGCGTTTTAATATAAGCTGTTTTTTTTTTTTTTTGTCCCTGGGAAATTCATTGAATTCCCACCGCCGCTGCAGCGTATTCGCGCGCTGGCGGTGGGATATGTGGGGCTCGCCCTCTCCATAGAGTGGTATGCTAAACTCATATCACGAGGAGAGGACCCTACACCACTAAAACCCCCCGGACACTCCTTCGATCCGCCGTTGGCGGGGGCCGGGTACGCATAAGCAATCCGGCCCCCCGACGGAACCCGCGGCCAGTATGACACCGCGGGATCACCTGGGCCACGGGCCCATTTGCCCAATTATAGGGACGCCTGGAGTGTAGAGGCGTCCCTACTCCTCATGGGTCAGCCTCGAAGGGAGCGGGGCCCATGTGCCCCCCTCCCCGAAGCCGAGCCTAGGGCGGTAGGCGGCGGGCTTTAATATATCCAGCCTAGTTAATCTTCTTAGAACCTATATAATCTTCAATGGAACAAGAACCTTCAATGAAACAACGGGAACTGGTGTATTGTTGAGCCTATATATGAAAATTAAATTTTCGTTATAATATTGAAATCGACTGTACCTAATACTATTAAGATTTCTTCAAAAACCTTTTTTTGAACACCTTTGTTAAAAAGTTTTCTACATAATCTACGTAATTATGAGCAACTAAAAACTACAATACATTAATCTTCATAAAACTATAAATATAAACTTTGCACTTAAATCAATAACTAGACACTTAATGGAAGTCTTTATAAAAGTATAATAAATAAAGGATGTTTCAGAAATGTTAGACAGATAATTTATCTCGGGTCAAAGGATTTGGGGTGAATGGCAGCATTGAAAAGAAAAAGTTCAATTAAAATTAAAAAGCTATTTCAATTCAATAACAGTAAATGAGGTACCTACGGTTGTTAAATTAATTTGAATGTCGGGAAAATGGTATCTTCGACCCCTTTTTCAAATAAGCTATTTTGAAATTACTTCAATTTTCTTGTGGTTTCTCCAATTTTAAATGCTTTTGGCTACTTAATGGTTCGGGGTCTTTGACCTTTCTTAAGTTTTGTTCTTCTTCGGATTTCTTGGGTGAACGTCGTGGCCACTCTGAAATTCCTTGGCGATGACAAGCTGCTTCCATACCAAGTCTGTCTTTGGCTGCAGAAGTAACAGGAAGTAAGGTTTATTTGGTCGCGCCACCGTGCTTTACCGGATCGGATTTTTTTTTATTAAGACTTTGACATTGAAAACCCGAAAAATAAACGGCGAAAACAAAAAAGTTTGTTGTATCAGGCCAGCCGCGTGCCTGCACGGAATTGTATTAAGATCGCCTATATAAAAATTGATATAAACTAAATACTTTATTAATTTCTTAATATGGTCCAGTGCAATCTAATTTAATTATACTTATATACCTCAATGTATCATGAAATGTAAATTATTTTCGTTCTAGGTCAATGAATGACTATTTGATGACAGTAAAGATACACTTCTGAGGAATCTGACTCACACTACAATTTATTTTATGTATTCGTCCAATCCAGGAATCCACGTTGGGATCCACGTGATTTCTTTATCCGGAATGTGGAAATTCGGAGAGCTTATGCGTGATAGCAATAATGTTCAAATTATTATAACAAACTGCTTATTCCTTAAATCTGTGAGCTTTTTGAATTGTTTGAATATGTTATTAAAAATGAAATAAATGAATCCTGTCATCTTTAACATTGTAACGTTGTTGCTTCCCGCATATGACTTTCAAAGAACCAGGCTTACAGAGGGAGAGACCCTCTTCGAGTCTAGATCTTCGAACCTTCACAACTGATTTTGGTGCGGTTAACCTACTGAAGTAATAAAAGTATTTCTATCCGTTCTCTATATGTACGAGTATAACATATTATTGTACATTTATTTATGTTTGGATAGCTGTTTTACTATATCTATACTAATATTATAAAGAGGAAACGTTTGTATGTTTTCAATTTTGTTTCGCATAAACTCGAAAACTACTGAACGGATTTCGATAATTCTTTCACCATTAGTTTGCTACATTGGATTGCACGGGTGGACTTTTATCAAAAGTCCACCCTTACGAAGCCGGAGCGGGCCGCTTGAGAGTAAATAAAATTACAAAGTCGTAGTTGTTGAAATCTACATGATTTTTACTTGGAACATTTTTTACAAGATCTGAGGAGATTCATATATATTTTAATCAATTAATCACTATCTTTCGCGTTGTTTTGGGCGCGTATAAGCTTCGTGGATCTAAATAACACGTTGTTTTCACTTTCATGTCTGTTATGCGTTTAAGATAAAAAATTGGCGTTGTATCTATAGACAGAGATATATTTTTTCTTTTTCGGACGAGGCCTTTGCTACTTCACCGGATATAAAAGCGAGCAGAGCTCCAGCTTTAATAAATGGTTTAAAAACTGCAAACTAAGCAACCTTCGCAAGAGGGCGCCCCCTGTGGGGCTTGGACCTGGGATGAGATTATGACTTTTAGTAAATATAAACAGAGAATTCAATCTTCTTACCGTACTACACTTAATTATTTGAATATATGATCGGGTACTACAGTGATATATGAGAGGTGTCATTGACCCTTTACTGCAAATCGGAGACTATCTGAAATAGACTAAGGCCGGAGCCGCATTGGTATGGCGGCGGCGATGCGGCGGCGACCATGCGAACAAATAAATTTTGCTTGTCGTTCCTGGTTCGCGGCCGCTGACATATGTTTCTATGTGTTCGTTTTTACGTTTGTTCAACTGTGACTAATGATTAACTGACTGACTAATAGTTATTTGTGCTGAACTGTGACAGAGACTATAAATGTGTCAACGATACGTTTACAGAATGTTAGATAAAGGTCTGTTCTGCTTGTTAGTTTAGCTGACTGAGCCGCGGCCCAAGCTACACAGCAGGCGGCTTGTGGCAGGTGGCTTTATATATTGTTTAAAATCGTTTATTAATGGTCTGCTTGCTTTTTGATGATGCCCGATGATGGAGTTGGCTGACTACTGACCTATGTCCGTTCAAAGAAAAAAGAACGAACTATTATTACGAAAGAAAAAAAAGATTCCAATTTTGATCACGTAACCAATCCTAAGTTTTAAAATCTTTTAAAACCTAAGGTTTTAAAATTTTCCGTTTTAAAATACTATATTTGTAAGCGATAATATATATATATCAAATATAATGTATTTTTAACGTAATAAATAAATAGATAATGGATAAAAAAAACTGTTTTTTTCTGTTAAAAAAGGGAAATTCTCTTCATTTTTTATTCGTTCTTTTGCTACTAACGAACATCTGCCAACAAATTTGTCTGTGTTGCCAGCTTATGCATAAGTTTTCCCATTATTTTTCCTTTGCTCCACCGCGAAACAAGTTGAATGAATTATTAATAAAGTGCACTTCACTATAGAGCGTTTTCACAGCTTAGAGTTCAAAAACTATATTATTTATTAATAATTCTTACCATGGAAGATGTACGTGACTGATTATTGATAGACATTGAATATTATTGCTACTTAAATGTTCAATTCATCATCAACAGCCTGTATAACGTAAACTGCTAAACATAGGCCTCCTTGCGAGGAAGGATTTTTTTCCATATTCACTACGCTCGGCCAGCAGGTTGGTGACCGTAGTATTATGTTGTAATACACGACTATTAATAAAAATGTTTTAGATGATGATATAGCAATTGGAACCAATCGCTTAACGTGCGTTCCACGGCATGGAGGGTAGTCCATCAACCCGACCCGGAAAAAATCTTTAATTTTACATAAAGGATTTATTGTACGGAGCGGGTGCTGTTGAACCCCCAACCTCCTAGATTTAAGGCGAACGTCATGAACGTGGTCCGTGGATTTTCGTAAACAATCTACTTATTACAGAAATAACCATCATTTGAGATCGTTCCGTTTTACGAGGTAAATAAACTTCGTGACTATCTTACTTTATTATGTACTCATTTTTCCTTAAAACCGTGTAATTCGTCGAAAAATAACACCAATATCATGGATTAGTGTGAAATCCATGATCCACGTCATTTCCTTGGAAACACTTTACACGATCACGACCCGATCGCGTTCTAGTAAAAGTAAAAAAAAATGTTTAAAACGTGGCCGCCATCAGACTAAACATCTTTACATACATTCTTCTTCGCGTTGGCTTAGTGGTCAACTACATATGTCCATATGTAGTTGGCCACGAAGCGTTTGCTTTACCGGGCATAAAGTTGAACAGTCGTCCAGTCAGTAGAATATGTTTACTTACTCACGACACTTTCCTATAGCGGTAGGCAGAAACCACTTCCTTCCACTTACTACGACATACCACTTTCGCTTCTTCTACATTAAATAGATCTCCTCATGCATGTCCTTCGGTTTAGGGTACCTACTTTTAACCAGGCCTTTCTTAAGAACGTCCTCGATTTGAACGTGGAACGTCCGCCTTGGTCTTCCCCTTGCAAAACTTCCGTTCACATTATAAATATTTTACTAGTTAGTGTCCTTTCATTCCTTTCATTCGCTTTTTTGAGGGCCCGGGTCAATTTCTAGGTCGGATTTCGTGTTGATTTGGAGTTTGTCACGTAATATTCTTGAAACTGTTTGCAGAGTTATGTAATTTTTTATCTTTATTTTAATTTCCATTAATTTAATAATTAAGCGCAACAATGCAATACTGTCAGCATACTGGGAACCTTAACAAGTAGTATAGATTTAGAACAGTTAGTATTTTATAAGTTGACTAGCGACCCGTCCCGGCTCCGCGCGGGCGCAATGCTGATGTATTATACATATTAAACCTTTCTCTTGAATCACTCTATCTACTTAAAAACACCGCATCAAAATCCGTTGCGTAGTTTTAAAGATTTAAGCATACATAGGGATATAGGGACAGAGAAAGCGACTTTGTTTTATACTATGTAGTGATAATTTTTTAATTCTAGCTATGTATATTACTGTAAAAATTCGAACAATGGTAAATCCTAAGATTTATAAGGAAGTCTTAGTATTTACGACATGAGTTGGTAAATGTAATGATTTATGAAACTGGAACGATATTCTCGGGATTTTACCATTAGAAATTAGTACCTACATCCTAGGTTAGGTTATGTTAAGATGTACTAAGTGAATGGTGGGAAAAGCTCGAATCGCTAATCTGTTCGGACTTAATATTTGGTAAAAATTAGGCTTTAGAGTAGTTTGAGCTTTTACAGTAAAATATACACAAGAATATAAGCTGCATTTAAAATTCAAAACAAATTGCAACTTATAACGCAGCCTCTACAAACTTTCATAACCATAACATATAAAACTATTCAATCAGCTCGTTACAATGCACATTTCAAACTTAATTAAACGTAGCTAAGAACACTAAATAGATGTCATTATATTTTAAACACCACTTTTCGGTTACTACTAGGGTTAACAACACAATAAAAGTATGAAACAACAATGATACTGTTAGCCAAACTAATGTAGGTACATATTTGATAGCTTGTCTGTAAATCTGCCATCAAAAAGTTTTACGGTCGAATTTTATTTCTTTATCTCCATTTAGTGATTTAGCTGAGACATCGACCCTGCGACAGATAATGTGCTCGCTTACGTCGAGAGGGCTCGAGAGGATTTTGAGCCTCTCGACAATGTCCACTTATGACACAAATGCTGCTTCAACTTTATCAAACACTTTGGGAGAATATGCTTTTTTTTTCGGAAGAAAATATGTAGTTAGTAACAAGGCTTTTGCTACTTCACCATGCAAAAAGGCGAACAGTGCTCCTGTCTGGAGCACTGTGTAAATATGTGTCCCTAATATTATTTACTAGCTTTCCGCGCGTAGTTTTGCCCGCGTAACTCCCGTTCCCGTGGGAACTTCAGAATTAAATATAACCTAAAGCCTTATCAATAAATAATATATCTAAAACTGGAAGAATTTTTCAAATCGGTCCAGTAGTTCCTGAGATTAGTGCGTTCAAGCAAACAAACATACAAACTCTTCAGCTATAAAGCTGAAGAGTTTGTATGTTTGTATATATAAATATTAGTATAGATTATAATTATCGTTTAAGACCGCTTGGGACATTTTTTTTTGACGTGTGATATTACTTAAAATATACCTGACAACCCGGTTGTGGGTTCGATACCAGCTAGTGGCAAAAAAAAAATGTTTGGATTGAAAGATTTTTTCCGGGTCTGGTTCGTTGAGGGACTAATCTCCGAGCCTCGGAAAACACATTAAGCCGTTGCTTGGTCCCGATTGTTATAACTTAATCTATGACAATCGTATGCCTAGTAGGGGGCAGGCAAGAGACTATGATTGTTGTACCCAATGACAATTGAAAGTCATACATAAGTTATTAAAGAAGCTTTACGTTAGCGTGCACGTAACAAAACAGATTTTAATGAATTATTACGTTTTTGCGTAACAAAGTCACTCGTTAGTTTGTAAGTAATTTAATCAGTGATTATATTGGACGGAATTCCAGTAACTGATTGTTAGTTCTAATTGGATCGGATCGCATTTAGTTCCAATCTTCATACCAATTTATGTATGTAACACAGTGGGCTGTAATCTTGTATATAAATTATTCAATTTATACTGAATAGCCTACGTAAATAGCTAAAACAATTAAGTACATTTTCATGAAATACAGGTAATATATATTTTATGTCCACATTGAAAATGTTGTAGGTATATTGTTGTTTAAAGATTTCTATGTCTGCTGTGCAAATTAAATACCAGCATTCGGGGAACTTGTCGCATTAACTAGGGCCACTGGAAAGTTTTTATAAATGAATTTGGCTCCCGGCCCCTACGGCCCCAATATTTCGACGCAAAACGGTAGAAACACGCAGACGTACAGATGTCACTGAGCTAAATATAAACGGTACTTATAAAGGAACGCTAAAATCCAGCATATTGGATTTGAGGTTGGAAGATATTTTTTAGGCAAATTTTAAAAAGCACTTTAAACTTATTTCTGGAGTGCATGTTTGTACCTACTCCCATTTCCTTAAATCAAAAGAAAAAAAATAAGGCAGTCCGCCGTTTTTTTTCTTATTTATTTTGTTTTCCCACCGCCGCGCGCCGCTGCAGCGTATTCACGCGCTGGCGGTGGGATATGTGGGACTCACCCTCTCCATAGCGTGGTATGCTCACTCATACCACGAGAGGACCCCACACCACTAATACCCTCCGGACACTCCTTCGATCAGCCGTTGTACGATCCGGGTACGCATAAGCAATCCGGCCCATAATGGACTGCCCTACGAAATTTACAAAATAAATTTACTATTATATTCCGTCAAAACCATCTCTATTACCTTAAATCAGAACTTCAGAAAGATATTGTGCCTGAGGATTCAAATGGACAAAGTCTCAAACAATTACAGATAATTTATTTCTCTGAATTAGAACTTTGTAACCCTTTATAAAGTCTGAGCATCTGTGTTGGCACTTTATTGGTTTAGTTTGTATTAAATTCAAATATTTAGGACATACCATTGGCTTGCTTAAGGCAGATACATAACTTTGATTTGCAAAATACTAAACACCCATATCAATTGTTGCTTATGCTATGAAAACTTGGCTCTTAGCCAAGTTTCAGAATAACATATAACTAACTTAACTTTAACCATAATTTCCTAAATTGCCATTTGACATCTAGAGGTATATCTGTTACGGCTAATTTAAAAAAAAATAGTAGGATTTTCCCACTAATACACTCGGTTCCAAAAATAACGGGTCAGTCACATAAACCCGAATATCTCCCGAACTACGTATGCCATCCTAATGAAACGAAGACTGTTCAATTGAGAATTTAATTATACAGATAAAAAATAAAATAAAACTTAGTTGCACCCACAATATTAATCTCTAAATTAAAAAAAAACTAAAGTAGTCATATTTTTTCGTAAGATTACTTTTTTTTATGATTGTTTTTTTGCTGTATTTCTATTCTGTCACAAAAAAATTTATCGTGAACGTCTTCCACGTGCATAATTATTAATCTGTGAGGTGAAGCATGGCAGTCACGCTAGAGGAATGTACCAGAATCCTAACTTTTTTGGAACTTGGGCGGAGCCAGCGTGAAACAGCCAGAAACATTGGTGTATCTTTGTCGACTGTTCAGCGGGTAGTCCAGCGGTACCAAGAGACCGGATCACGCCTTAGAAGACCAGGAAATGGCAGACCAAGATGCACAACGGCCAGGGAAGACAGACAACTGGTGGCTACAATGCTTCGAAATCGTTTTCAAACTGCTGTTGGTCTAAAAACTCACTTTATTCGCTTTGGAGGTGGCAATTTAAGCGCTCAAACAGTAAGAAGACGTCTTGCTGAAGCAAATTTGAAACCATTGAGGCCCGCAAATGGCCCCAAACTGGAACGGGGACATCGAATTGCAAGACAGAGATACGTGCGCGAGCACCTAAACTGGACACTAGACGATTGGTCTAGGGTAATGTTCACGGACGAGTCTAAATTCATGCTTTATAAGCATGATGGTAGGCAGTTGGTGTACAGAAGACCAGGGGAGCGCTTCCATCAAGCGTGTGTGGAGGAAAAAAGTGGCGTACGGTGGAGGCTCCGTACAAGTTTGGGCTGGGATTTCTGCTGAGGCCCGCAACGAGCTGGTACTCATTCAAAATGGAACTCTAAATGCAGAGAGGTACGTGGAAGAGATCCTCAATGAACATGTAGGTCCTTTCATGGCCAGGATGGACCGGCATGGCATATTAATGCATGATAATGCGCGTCCCCATACCGCCAGAATTGTACATGACTACCTTGAAGAGCTCGGTATCGAACTCATCCAGTGGCCAGCGCGAAGCCCGGACTTAAACCCCATCGAGCACGCCTGGGACGAGCTTCAGAGATGCGTGAAAGGTTGAAACCCCCCACCAATCACGCTTCCCGAGCTCAAACAAGCACTGGTGGAGGAATGGGAAGGTATTCCTCAGCACCGGCTCCGAAATTTGGTGTACAGCATGCCTAATCACCTGGAAGCTGTCAGAAGAGCTCGTGGAGGCAATACAAAGTATTAAATGAAGAAAGTGATGAAAAACAGCAAAAAAACAATCATAAAAAAATGTAATCTTAAGAAAAATATGACTACTTTAGTTTTTTTTTAAATTTAGAGATTAATATTGTGGGTGCAACTAAGTTTTATTTTATTTTTTATTTGTATAATTAAATTCTCAATTGAACAGTCTTCGTTTCATTAGGATTGCATACATAGTTCGGGAGATATTCGGGTTTATGTGACTGACCCGTTATTTTTGGAACCGAGTGTATTATAAATGCGAAAGTTGTATGTATGGTTGTTACTCTTTCACGCAAAAACTACAGAATGGATTTGGCTGAAAGTTTGCACGCGGATAGTTTATAAGCTGGATTAACATATAGGCTACAAAATATCACGCTCCGACCCACTGGAGCAGGATGACGGGGCGCAAATAGTGCTGTATAAGTATATTGTTCGTGTTTATCTTTTTGCGCATCAAAATGATGTAACAGATTCCTGTAATTTTTCACATGGAAATTAAAGACTATATATAGTCTAAGAAGCGTATACACCGGAATTATTCTTTTAGTCATCTTTATGTATTACTTTCGGAATGTAACACCCAAAATTAAAATAGACAAATCTATTTTATGTAGACGGCAATTATAAATACTGTTACAGCCAATTTTAATAATAGTGGCATTTTATGTTCCCGTTGAAACTTTCTATTGTTAAAAGAATTTCCAAAATCGGTTCAGTAGATCCAGAGATCACCGCCCCTTACAACGTCACAAACTCACAAACTGTACCTCTTTATAATATACTTACTTTATAATAAGTACATATACATATAGTTTATTTTATCATTTTTCTGTCTAATAGTTGGTTCTGTCTGTATTGAAAAAGTACAGTTGTCATTTAAATTGAAAAAAAATAAAAAATAAATAAAAAAAAATCTGTGCGAACCATGAACGAGTACATAACGACGGACGCACTTGTAAGTATGCTATCACTGGATCGAATGCGCTCCGACTGAACAGACACTATAGCTGTGTGTGTGCTTTTTATATTTGAAATATCTTACGAATGCAATGCGAGGATTGCCAATCATTTGAATTTCATGTTTGAATTTCACATTTTTATTTTGTGACAAACAAGAATAAATAATCGGGCCGCGTTTCGTCATTCGAATAATATTTGGTGATGATTTTCTATTAATAAAGGAGATCGGAAGAATTCACGGTTAACATTAAAGTGGCCTTGTTTTTTCGTCTGAGTCATGAAAGTTTCTGGTATAATTTTTAGGGTTCCTTAACGAAATGGTACAAACGGGACTTTAGTACTCCACTGTGTTTGCCTGGCTATCTCATGAACCGTGACAGTTAAACAGTTGAAATTTACTGATGATGTATTTCTGTTGCCGCTATAAAAACAAACACTAAAATTAAAATAAAAGTGGGGCTACCATACGTCAAACGTGATTTCTTTTTTGCTCGATATTTATAAAATATATTGTCTAATGTTGTATAGATAATGGTTCAGAACCCTTCGTGCGCGAGTCCGACTTGAACTTGACTGGTTTTCAAATATTGAAGTTTCTGGTAAAATATTATAAACACTGTATAATGCCGTATACTACACAACCCGCCTTAGTAAATGTAAGTAGTGGATAAAAATAATAAGAATAATTTTACGCATTTTGTTAAAGAAAAAAACAATAACATCAATATTATTATGATAATAGAGCACATCTCTAGGAACATATTGATGTTATTGTGTTATGTAATTTACATATTTATTAAAGGTATAAACGATTGACATATAGCCATACTGAAAAAGAGAGCCTTACCTCAATATTGTAGTATATTGAGGTAAGGCTCCCTTTTTCAGTCATCATCGTATTTATTCATAACTCAACTTTTGTTAAACATAAATGTTTCGACTATGAAAGTTCCTTGTCTTCAGAAATTGATCACATATTGAACCAGGCAATTTGAATATCATGTTCGAGTTTCATGACGTGCATCGAATATACGATTCCGTTAAACATCGTGTTTCAACAATGCACCAAGTTAGACAGTTGAAAACTTTCTCGGCGAATGTTAAAATCTACATATTATACACACATCTAAATATCTATACTAAAAGTTCTAAAACTAGGTTCTCGAGCGAGGTTTTACCCGCGTAGCTCTAGTTCCCGCAAGAAATTCATTATAAATTTAGCCTATAGCCTTCCTTGATAAACGTACTATCTAACACTGAAAGAATTTTTCAAATTAGTCCTGTAGTTCAAGCGTTATATTTTTTAAGATATAAAGCTAAAGAATTTGTTTATTTGCTCAAATGCGCTAATCTCAGAACTAGTCCGATTTAAAAATCACGATTTAAAATCTACTTTATCCAAGAGATACATCTATAGGTTATATTTAATGATGAAGTTCATTAGGTAACGAGAGAAACCGCAGCAAGCTAGTGTTTTATACGAAATGTACAGAAAATG
The DNA here is from genome assembly GCA_947037095.2 of Nycteola revayana. Taxonomy (NCBI): domain Eukaryota; kingdom Metazoa; phylum Arthropoda; class Insecta; order Lepidoptera; family Nolidae; genus Nycteola; species Nycteola revayana. Next base: position 16,313,226 of record OX344849.2, on the reverse strand, counting down.
TAGCGCATATATTGAGGCTTAACATTCGATACTATGAGAGGTTGAATGAACTTAAAGAGGATTACTTAGTTTGTCCTCAATACGACATTCAGATGGAAAAGAATATGGCAATCTGACACCAAGTAGAAGTATTCGTTAACTTTTTTAAGGTTTTGTTACAGACTATCTATCTAGTGTTATTGTAGATACCTATCTTTTGAAGGTTCTGCAAATATTTTTATTGAAAGTAGAATGATATAGTCGTATACCACTTACTCTAAAAATTTCTAAGTTATTTTAATTTATACTTTACTAGCGACCGCACGGGTACAATGCTGATGTATTATACATTATAAACCTTACTCTTGAATCCCTCCATCTATTAAAAAAAAACGCATCAAAATCCGTTGCGTAGTTTTAAAGATTTAAGCATACATAAGGATATAGGGACAGAGAAAGCGACTTTGTTTTATACTATGTAGTGACGTCAAATGCTGAACATAGGCTTCCTCTTTAACAGGCCTTGGGATATTGTTATCACCAGACAGATGGGTGATCGCCGCAAGATTGGAGTATCTTTGAGCTGATGGATGCTGCTGCCCATCCACCAGGTGTATGGGATTAGTCGCCTCTTATGACACTTATAGGAAGATGTGGGTGGTCTATTCGTAGCTGTAAACTACACGGCGTAGCTGGTAACCAGTCGTTTCTAAGTTATTTTGTGAAAATTATGAACTTTTACGCGTTGTTTTTGTGGGTAATACTGTAGAAGTATAGATTAAATAAAATAGAATATTATATTATTTTTCAGAATGTGGCTATAGATTTGGAGATTACATCTTTTAAGTTATCATTAATATTCTGCCGAATTTATCGGTTAACAATTATTATGAATGTTTGTAAATAGAATTATATTTAAACTGTTTTATGGATACACTCGAAACATTATTTTATTTGAAGTTTATTCCTCGCCTTTTTGCCCAGTGAAGTAGCTAACTACATAATTATGTCCGTACGAATAAAAGTTACCAATAAGCGGAGATTTACATTCTCAAATATTAACAAGATCACTCCGCCTCTTCCTCAATAGTACCAAATATACAATAAAATGATATAGAAATAGACAGAGTTCATTGCTCTTAACCAAATTCAATGCGGCCATATTTAATGTAAGTTTGGAAGTTCTATTCTCGGTTTAGGGAAATCTTGGGAGATATAAATCTACTGGCGCAAAGTACAAAAAACTTGTTCAGGAGGTTTCTGAAGTATACTCAATATTATAATGACTTTTTGAGCCAGTTTTTAGATCGTTTCTTATGAGAAAAGTTTGATCTCCAAATGTGAACGTTGTGCTAGAGTTCATGGACCTCTATACTTATATAATAAATAGACAATATTTTTATTTTTGTTGTCAAGGGGCCTTCCATAAATTACGTCACACGTTAAGGGGAAGGGAGGGGATTGACGAAGTGTAACATTGTGTGACAAGGGGGTGGAAGGAGCGCTAAATTTCAATAAGTCACATTTCAAAATCTTCGTGTTACAACTTAAAACATGAACTTTGTACTATTATTGGTCATTTGCTCAGAATTGCAAAATATGTGGCGTCACACTAGGGAGGGATGGAGTCTCACAAATGTGACCAGCTGAAAGAAGGACGGAGGAGGGGTCGAAAAATCATGAAATTCGTTACATGTTTTTACAACATAAGTTAATCTTAGTTTTATAGCTCATGAATCTTTAGATGTCGTTAACAAGTAATAAAAAACAGTAATGATGCTTTTTGTATATTATTATGTGTGAGCAAAATATGTCGTACTAAACACAATGACAATTGTTGCGCAGGCGCTTAGACTTATGTTCAAAATTGTTAACACTGTAACAAGGGCTTAGTTGCCGCCGTAATAATGATACGGGGTACAATGCACAAGGTCCCCGAAAGTGTGTGGTAAGTGTCTAAAAAGTTTACAGCTTGATACACCACTGGCATTTTAATTAACATTACGAATATAAGAATATAATTTAAGACGAAATAATGTTTTAATGGATATACTAAAAAACTACTGAACTAAATGTATTTTTTTTGCCGCGAAAGTCACGTGACCAATTAATGACATCTAAATTTTACTAGCTTCCCGTGCGTGGTTTCGCCCACGTAACTCCCGTTCCCGTGGGGACTTCATAATAAAATATAACTTATAGCCTTCCTCGAAACACTAAAATAATATCAAATCGGACCAGTAGTTCTTGAGATTATTGCATTCTAGCAAACAAACTAACTCTTAAGCTTTATATATTAAGTATAGATGAAGATGCTAGGGGAATAAAAGCTACGCTGGTGATGGTTTAAACCGAACCCATATCGGTTGCGGTTCGAATATAATGAAAATAACATAATACCAAAATCAAATCTAAGTTCTACACATGCATGCGCTATACTTTCATATCCCGCCACTATTGATATAGTTATGTATTCACCTTATTTAACATATACAATTTATATGTATTCACCTTATTTAAGCTACACAATTTTCTTACTAAATAAAATTATTGTTTTGTTTGACACCGGTATAAAGCTTTCTTCTCATTAAGTCGATTAATTCAGATAGTTATTTCTACTTGCAATGAAACTACATTTATCGAGGTGTGAGAATTTCAACTTTATATTATATACATATAAAGTTGTTAATTGAGTGTCTCTTTCAGTCTGTGGTTTAATTGTTTCTACGTATGTAGCTAACTTCACTATCACAAGTGCAACACGTATTGCTACGCCATCTAGTCTGTAGTGCTTTATAATTGACTACGACGTAGCAAGCGGCTCCGTCGTAGCAGCACAAAGAAAAAAAAAGTTGTTGGATGAGGAAATGTATATGAAAAGGTTTTTACGAATGTTTTAATCTCTAAATCTAATCTAAATCTCTTGTCGTATTCAATAAAGCGTTTAGCTATAAAACGTATTTAAGGGTTCTAAAAGGATTACAAGTAACATAGTAACAACAATAGTAGCAAGCAATAATAAATGATTACTATAATACCACTATTATGATTAAGATGAAAGAAACTCATTGACTCCCACGTTTGTAGTAAGGATGACTCAAGAACGGTTCACTAACGAAATCTTGGTTCGTAGCCAAAGATGTGATAACGGATGTATTTAACTGAACGCTTACGTAAAGTACTATTATATTTTGTTTGTGGAAATTGTCGGTGTTATTAAAGAAATCACCTTCTAGCCGTGACTTTGTTTGTATGAAAATTTAGGAGTAGGTACAGTCAACAAAAGAGATAGGTTTACACCGTCACAGTCACTATCAAATAATGTATATAAATATGTTTACGTCACAACGGCAGTTGGTATTTCTTTATGCGTGAAGAGTTCGCTGCTGCCGGTATACGAATACACGGGTTGAACGACATTGGTCAAATCTGATATTCGTCAAATCGGCATTTCGTCCAATGTGACAATGGTTAAAGCTGTAATTCGTCAAATCGTCTGTTTGTCCAATTATGAAATTTGCCAAATACGCTATTGGTCAAGTTACTTTAGTACGACCAACCACAAAAATGAAAGTACCGTAGTAGTTTTAATTATTTATTCAATTCATATTTATTTACAGAATTCATACCCAACACAACTGTTTTAAACACTGTAACGCGTCTGATTTTCCACTCAATAACTTTTCTATTATTTTTTCTTTTTTTGTATCTTTTATGATGTTAGATGTTTTCCTCTGCTTCTCATCTTCTCTTTTTACTTTGTTTAAATAATACACTTGAGAGCAATAAAATCGCACACGTTGACTTTTTGTTGTTAAAGCAGTTTTTTTCATGAATGTGAATACATATTAAAATAAAACTTACACTATTTGAATGTTTACTTCAGTACCTTTCTAATGATATCAAATACAGGGTAAAAAAAGTACCCATAGGGAGTTTTAGGGCACAAAACCCAACATACGGATAAAATTACCCAATTTAGCTTAAGAAAGAATAAAAATAAAACTCAAAATGCTTGATCAAATTGTTTTTTAATAAGGTGTATTCCCTCCCCTAGCCTTGATTACAGCTCTTAATCGGTTTTTCATGGACCGTATTAATTTCACCATGAAATCTTGTGGTATGGCGTTCCACTCCTCTTCAATGGCAAGTTGAAGCTCTTGGAGGCGCGTAGGAGCAGGGCTTCTTGCTCGAACTCTTCTTTTTAGCTCATCCCAGACATGCTCAATCGGATTGAGATCAGGACTACGAGCTGGCCACTCCATCGCGGTGATTCCAACGTCTTCCATGTAGTCGCAAACTGTTCTAGCGACATGCGGTCTGGCGTTGTCGTGCATTAAGAGAAAATCTTCTCCCATAAGCCACGCAAGCGGCCTCACATGTTCTTCGAGCACTTCTTCGACGTATCGTGCAGCCGTCAAACTTCTCGATCTCGGGCCGGTATTCGCCGTAGTGATGAATACAATGTCCAACATTATGCCACCCCAAAACATACACGATCCACCTCCAAAAGCCACACGTTCGCTTATGCAGCATTGTGAAAATCGCTCTGATGACCTTCTGTAGACCCTAGAGCGTCCATCATGACCATGTAAAGTAATTCTGCACTCATCAGAGAACATAACAGCCCGCCATTGGTCATACGTCCAATTTAAATGTTCCCTAGCAAATTGTAGCCGGGCTTGTCGGTGAGCTGTGGTCAATTTGGGACCATTTGCTGGGCGATGTGAAGTCATTCCTGCTTCACCTAGTCTTCTTCGAACTGTCCACCGACTTATACTGACATTGCGAACTTCTCGAAGCTGTTGTCCCAGTTGAACCGCGTTCAGTTGCCGATTTCTCAAAGACCTTGTCACAAGAAAGCGGTCATCACGCTCTGATGTTGTGCGTCGCCGGCCAGATCCTGGTCGCCGAATGTAGCCACCGGTCTCTTGGAACCTCTGGTATACACGACGAACAGAGTAGCGGCTCAAATTTAGCCGTCGAGCAACTTCACTTTGGTTATGGCCTGCTTCGAGCAAGGCAATAACTTGAGCGGCTTCTGCGGGCGTGGTATCCATATTTTTCTAGTAAATCCGTATGCTTCCAGTAGAGATGTTATCACGTTGACCTTCGGTATGCAACTGATTAAAAATTCCAATAAACCGACCTTTTTATACCTGCGGCTAAGGGTGCAAGTAGTGACAACGCAAACGCGTGAATTTGGGGAATTCGGTGTACGGTCGGTTTTTGTAAGTTACGTAAAGGTCAATGATTTTAATTTTATGTTTTTGTAAAGCTAAGCTTGTATGCTTTAATTTTGTCTAATGATTTTTACTCAATATCTTTAGATTTTAGAAAACAATCAGTAATAAACCAAATTACAAGGGGTGTGCGATTTTATTGCCCTCAAGTGTATATTTCAACTCTGTGTTTACGTAACACTTAAGACCTACTTAGACATACACGTACGTATTTTTATTTTATTTTATTTATACATTTGCCTGATATAAATTTGTAAGATAGACCTAGACCTACACTATCACTAACGATTTTTTGCTTAAGAGCCATTTCAGCAGATACAGATGTTTGAGAATTTAATTTATTAATCTACATCTGTATCTACTGTCTTCAGTATTGTCAACATTCATATACAGGATGTCCCAAAAGATTACGTAGCTGGGAAGGGGGGTGATAGGGATGGTCACAAGGGTCACCAGAAAAATATAAAAAAATCCCTCTGGGTGTTTAAAAAAATAAATGGCATTTTTTAAAAGACTAAAAATTTTACACCTTGTGCTAACTGTACCTACAAATATGGCTGTATTTAAAAAAAATGCTGTTATGTAATCTTCAATAACAACAAGGTCATCAACATCAACATCAAAAATAACAAGGTGTAAAATTTTAAGTTTTTAAAAAAATGCCATTTTTTTTTAAATACCCAGAGCGGATTTTTTTTTATTTTTCTAGTGACCATTGTGTCCACCCCCTTTACCAGCTACTTAACCTTTTGGGACACCCTGTATAAGGCAGAGAATAAGAAGAATTTTCTTATATAAGACATGTTTCTTTTTATAACTAATCCAGTATAATTGTTTCACGTGACGTGTTACAGATCGTAAAAAGAAAATGATTCAATTTGCAAGGCAATAACTTGAGCGGCTTCTGCGGGCGTGGTATCCATATTTTTCCAGTAAATCCGTATGCTTCCAGTAGAGATGTTATCACGTTGACCTTCGGTATGCAACTGATTAAAAATTCCAATAAACCGACCTTTTTATACCTGCGGCTAAGGGTGCAAGTAGTGACAACGCAAACGCGTGAATTTGGGGAATTCGGTGTACGGTCGGTTTTTGTAAGTTACGTAAAGGTCAATGATTTTAATTTTATGTTTTTGTAAAGCTAAGCTTGTATGCTTTAATTTTGTCTAATGATTTTTACTCAATATCTTTAGATTTTAGAAAACAATCAGTAATAAACCAAATTACAAGGGGTGTGCGATTTTATTGCTCTCAAGTGTATTTCGCTTCCCTTTTTAAAAATACTTATATACATGTAAATATTATGTTTTTCTTGAACTTTAATCCCTAATCTCCTACCGTACCGTTTTTATTTTTTGAGTTATTATGGAATTGATATCCTGCACGTAATAGTTTATTTTTTCCCTTTTCAGTGTGTGTAAATGTAAATGTAGAAACACTGCCTTTCGTTCAAAGTCAACACGAAAAGAAATTGTTGGTAATTGACAATAATTAATGTCAAATAATTGACGGGCAAACAAACGACAACATAATATGCTATTCTATTTAGCCATCATTTACCTACCTTTAAGCCTACTTACACAAATATACAAAGGCAACAATTGATCCAAATTAAACCTCAGAATACTTCATTTCTATTTTGCTACATTTTTTTTATTAACCAATATTATTGTTAATATAATATGCGTAAATAAAACAGTTTGTACAGAATAATTTATACAAATTATTCTGAACAAACTGTTTTTAAAATTTAGCATGGTGTGTTTGTAAAATTTAACACACCATGTTAAATTTTTCCCAAAAATATTTAAAAATGGTCATAATTTGGGTACCTACCTACAACGGGCGCCTTCTCATTTGTTGACTGTACATGCATATATGCTAAATATTGCAAAATCCCGTCGTATTGAGTACCTATGTTATAAAAGGAACTCCCATGCAATTTGAATACTGCACTTGTAGTTTCGCTTTTATGTAATTGTATTATTAGATATATAATCGATTGTAAATAGACTTAAGTCGGTGGTTGTCACTGGTTGGACTTTGGTATGATGTATGTTTGTAGCTTACGTTGCTGAACGGATCCGGATGAAATTCAGTGCAAGCGATTTTTTCTATTGTTTTTTTCGGACGGACATATATAGTTAGCCACGAGGCCTTTGTTGCTTTATCTGAAAGAAATACACTCAGAGGTATAAGTATATAGTGCATGAAGAATAAATTGTATTATTTAGCCTTGTTTGACTGTGTGGTATCCGACTTAGAATCGACCATTTGTCTTCCCCCGGGTGTCTTAAGAGGCGTGTACGGGAAATTCACTTAATGGATGGGCAGTAACTTCTATCAACTCTAGGTTACCTATCATCTTACAATGCGTGGTGATTATGATAATAACCTTCAACAACCCTGGCTCGACAAGGTTTGTAAAGATGAGGCCCATGTTCACCAGCTGACGATGAAAAAATGGAAACTTTGTCCATATCGTGGCTTAAAAATACTACATTAATATAAATATAATAAACTATGGAAGTATTTTAAAACAAACTTTAAATACACATACAAAAAATACTGAAGCATCGTTTTTCTTAAAATTTCTATGAATAACACTGGCAAGTTGTAAAATATTACGCAGTTCTTTAAAGCGATTTTATTTATTTATATAGCGGTGAACATAACGTACGTGTTGTTATATCCCTATTTCAGAAGTCACGATCATCAGCCCGTATATCGTCCACTGCTGAACCAGGGCCTCCTCCCTCGGGGGGGTTTTTAGCCATAGTCATCACGCTAGGCAGGCCGGATGGTGACTGCAGTGTTTTATTGTAACACACAAGGACCTGCTGCCGGCCGTTCCCTGGTATACGATTTTTATAGATGATGTTATAGCAATCGGGACCAGTGGCTTAACGTGCTTTCCGAGGCACGGAGGGAAGTCCCTCAGCCAACCAGTGAGTTCTTGTCCTGCGTGGGGATCGAACCCACGACCTCCGAGATTTAAAGCGAGCCGAATACCGCTAAGCCACGGAGGTTGTCAGGTTACAACCCAATCTATTTTACAAGTACTTAGAGTAAAATATTATATACGGGAGTCAAATCAATGGATAACATATAAGCAACGAAAGAGATCCATTAAAAAATTAACTGTATACACTTGTTTTCAACAAAGGAACTAAAAAATATTTTTTTCAATAACATATGGTAAAGTAGGTATTATTAAAAAAATACCAGAGTACGTAACGACTTTGGTGACCCAAATATTGTTGTCTTGTTACATTTTCTTGTTAAGATAAGGCTTATTTTATTCGCTTCTCAAACACAATGTTATAAGTTATACGGAGATTACCGGGCGTAAAGGCGATCGGAGTTTCAGCCTTAATAAATGTTTTAAAAATTACAAACTAAGCAACCTGCGCAAGAGGGCGTCCCCTGTGGGACTTGGACCTCGGCTCAGGGCGGTCGCTGGCGATGAGATTGAGGAATATGACTTTTAGAATTTTTAGGGGAGTTTGTTTGTGCAACTGTCGCTCTACTTTACAGTTCGCGGGCCTCTCGGGACACAAGTCTTCGAGGGCATCGGAGGGTTACTTAAGGAGTGTTATTTATATGAAACTAAACAAGAAAACCAACTTGGTTTGTTCAGCAGTTACTTATTTTACCTGCAAAGCATTATAAGTTAGTGAAGATATTTCACTAACTTTTTTCTTATCAAGTTATTATCTACGTAGATAAATATCCTAAAGTATCCTAAAGTAAAATGAAACGAGGGAGCAGTCAGTAAAAGCTTTATATACAAACATCGCAGCAAAAAGGCTGGTACGTTTAATAAATTCTTGCTTTTAAACTCTTCTTATAACGATTTGTTAGCAATTTAAACTAGCAAAGGAGATGGATGGATGGAATTCTATTAGTTAGTCAGTTTAAAATGAAAATTAATATATACATACAATGTAAATTTCTTATTGAATACGAGGTAATTTGAGAAACCGTAGATATAATCGCAGGAATAAGCGGCCACCGTACCTGCCGTATCAATGATTAAAAGCCCCGAGCTACTAGAGTCCCGAAAGTGCGTGGTGATGGACTACACCAGCAAGTTTTGATACGGGACCCTTTAGGTCTGGCCACACCTGTACAAAATACAACCTTTATACAATTCAAAAAGCAAGGTCTCATCAAAATTTCAGCTCCAGATCCTTTTTGTCAAAAAAAAAAAAACGTCGCAAGAGCCTCAAACTAAAAAAAAAAGAATGTTATTGATGTTTGAAACATAATTTTGTATTTCATATTTTAGCTTTAACATACGTTAAACGTTGTTGTTGTGAAAATGTTATACCTACAATATTATGTTTGCCAAGACTCTTGTTTTATGTATTGGATACCATTTGTCAATAGCTCTTGTAAACATATATTCTATTGAAGCCAATTCCGCTAAACCTCGTAGTCAACAAACTTCATAATCTCTACTTGTAAAAGGGATAAAATATAATGACCACCAAAAATATATACTTGACACCAGAAAAATAAAGTCTAAAATTATAATAGTACTAGCTATTTTAGTCACGACTGCACTTCAAATTGTATTAGAACACCAAATGTAGTAAATGATCACCAAATGTAGTAAATGATCACCAAATCTTAGCGAGCAAATGATTGCGCTATTCTACCTTAATAAAATCAATGAAAAATGACAATCGGTTAGGTTAGGTTAGAGCTGCGGCCATACAACGCACGAGCCGAGCGAGCGAAGCGAGCGGTGCCGCGGTAGCGGCCGGCGAGAGCCAGAACCGAATAGTAAATTAGTAAAACATTTAGGTACTTTTGGTGATCATTTACTACTTTTGGTGATCATTTACTACTTTTGGGTTAACAATGATTTATTTGGAGTCATTTTGCTTAAATACGATAGCGAAATGTTAAAACTTTGGTTACCATTTTACATTAAAATGCGGGTTTAATTTTGGTGATCATTTTTACTATATCTGATGGTAAGTTAAACATAAGCCCTTGTAAAATAAGAGGTAGAATTGCTTTGTTTTAAACAGTCACATCTTTTTAATTATTTTTGTAGGCTAGCCCACTGCTATAAGTTTGGCCTTTGCCTGAAATACGTAGACTGTCAACTTTAGAGCAGTAATTGCAGTATACACAAAAAATTGCCCTGCCAGCGACCAGCCTCCCTTGCCCATAATCCTCTGAGGCACCCTTTTGCGCAAAGTTTTTAATATAGTCAAATTGCAACAAAAGCCTACTACATACGTTAAAAAAAACTGCCACTATTATAGCTTGGCGGATGAACCTATAACAAAGCCAAACTGTTTACAATCGTTAGAAAACCTTTTTATCGTAGACAATTGGTGGATACATTTTGAAATAAGTCTTTTTATTGGCTTGTTTTCAAACTAGTTCTGTGATAGCCATTTAATATGAATCATAAACAAATGTTTATCATAAAATAGTGTCGACAAACAAAATCGTAAACCAGCTATACGGTTATATAGGGCTATACAGCATATAAAATATAAACATATATATATATGAAACAAATAAACATATAAGTAGGTATCGAAATATCAAAATATCTTAGTGTTATGATAGCATCCGTAGGCCGTTTGGTTGATTGGTTGAGGAAGAAAAGCACGTTAAGCCGTTGGCCCCGAATTTACTTTCGTATTAAAACATGACACTACGATCGCATATGCGCCTGACTGACGGTGACGGTAAAAACTTTTTCAAGAGAGGCTGATTTGAGCATTGGGCAAACACAGACACCGCTGAATTTTTAGAATAATCTGCAGCTTTATGAGCACCCATACATAGGCACTGCTGATGCTCATTTACAAGTATTGTGGCAACCACTATGACAAATCAATATATAAGACCAGCATCCCGTGCGTGGTTTTATCCATATAACTCCAGTTCCCGTAGGAACTTCATAATAAAATATAGCCTATAGCCTTCCTCAATAAATGTGCTATACAACACTGAAAGAATTTTTCAAATTGGACCAGTAGTTTCTAAACAAATAAACTCTTCAGCTTTATGTATTTTTATAAGATTGTTATAGCGGTTGCCACAATCGGGCCCCTAATCATCTTTTGAACTCTAACCCTCTTGCGTGCTTCATATATTCGTAGCTCCCGTCATCTATAAAAATATTTTATTATTTTGCAGTGATCTTCTACTGTTACTATTGGCACAGCTTTATTTTATTGACTGCACCTTTTAAAATATACATATTGAATGTTTGACTTTTATGTATTGTAGTAAACCTATAATAATGACACCAAATGTCTTTGAACTGCAAAGCGTCTTTAAGTAGTATGTCTAATGCCTCTCATTCATATTAGGTAAATAGACTTAGCTGCTCTATTAGAGCCTATTAAAAATAAGATAACCATAGATGTGGTGCGTCTTATTTCAAGTAGCAAATCCAATCTATTTAAAAATGTATCTTTACTGAACACATACGAAAATCACAAAGAAAATTATGGCATGTACCTAAACTTCCTAAGAAACCAATCAATATTCACAGCTTGGCTGCGGTATCACTTTGTACTCATATTATAACGTTGTTGACTAGTCGCTTTCGCCATTTGGCAAGTGATCAGGTGCTAGATTAGGCGTAAGGTCACCTCACTGCAGCGGGTGGAACAAATGACGTAGTACCTACATTTCTCTGTTACAAAATGAATTTAATCTGACTTAGCAGTTCAATATTGTATCAGCTTATTCTAGTCGTAATGCTACTTCAGACATTTTGTAAAATCTTTGAAAGGACTTTTGAAAATTGGAGATTAGTTAGATTTCAACATGGCGGCGTATTGGATATACCTAAATGCAAGTTGGCAAAGTGAATCTGTCAAAATCATTTTTTTTTCCACGTAACTGTATATTTTAGAGGTAGATACCTAATGTGTAGATGTAAGTTATTAATAGGCCTATGCGCTTTTTTATCAAATTTATTTTTAATATTATGATACGTACGTATGTACAGTCCTAGCCTCATAACAGAACAAATAGATTAGGCTGATTTTTTGACAATCAAAAGTAAGAAGTCGTTCGTGATACACACGTTTAGCATGAACCTACATAAGTCATCACTTATGTTGGTTCATGCTTAACTTCCGAAAAAAGCTTTTTTTATCTAGGTAGATTTATTTCTAAATAATAATAATTTTACTACGTATGTAAGTTAGTAGCTACTCGTACGTCCATTAAATTGTAATTCAGTAAGCCTTTGGGAATGAAAACCTTGGCAAGCTGCACTACGTTACACTGCAGAGCACAATAAACTATTACTATTACATACTACGTAGTAATGTCACGGTGGGTCTCACATTCTGCACGTGACTGTAGTGAATAAATGTTCTATTACCCGCGACATAAATTTATATGTACGTTAAACAAATAAAGTGAGCATAAAACATTCACATGGACCTATTTATTTACCTCTATCTTTTCTTTATGTACTAACATTATAAAGTTCAATTATATGATTTTATGTTTCTTAGTTTGTTACTAATTCTGAAAAAAAATATTTCTTCATTTATTTTTAAGATTACTAGGATAGTTTTTGCATTACTAGTATTCTTGTGATCGCAAGTCCGACGCCGCGCCGTAGCCATTGGGCTAGGGCCGCTTCCATAAATTCTAACTGCTAAACTTATTACAAAACATCTATTACAATTCCCCGTGTATTTTCCGGCTTAGTATAGACCACCCCCTATTCTTCTAATGAGTGTCGATAGAAACGGTTAAGGGACGTAGGTACACTTGATGAATGAGCGGCATGCAGCATCTATCTATCATCATCTGCGATCACCAATCCACCTGCTCATCGTGGTGGTAATGGCAATATACCTCAATGACACTAGATTGCCAATGTATGTTAAGCGAAGGCCCATGTTCAGCGGTGGACGTAAATGGGCTGATAAAAGATCACGATTAGAAAGCGTCATGAGCAGATAAAGCAGCTTGAAATATAATTTATATTCTAGCTTCCCGCACGCGGAACCCGTAGGAACTTCATAATTAAAATAGCCTATGTTACATACATAAGCTCAAGCCTGTACCCAGCGGGGTAGGCAGAGACAATGTCGGAAACACAGTCGGAAGGGGAAGACCTCGACGAACGTTCTCTGACCAAATCGGAGACATCCTCGTAAAAGGTCAAATAAGATCCACCCTAAACCGACGTGCTTGTATAAAGAATGTTATGAGAGTGAATGAAGCGAAATATGTGTGTAGGGATAGTAGCCTATGTTACTCCTGGATAAAGTAGCTAGCAGGATAACGGATAACGTAGTAACAAATTTTTCAACTTTATAATATTAGTAAAGATGAATCATGGCCACACTGGCCATGAAAAGTTGTGGCCATACATGAAACAACGCACAAAGCTACATGGCTAGGTATAAATAATGTTGTGTAGGTAATAAAATGTAATGTTAACGCCAGCCATCGCCCGTACATTCTCATTTTCCGTGGATTTACCAAATAATAAACTAACATTAAACTTGTCCACATGAACATAATACTTATCTAAAAGGAATCATCCGAAGCGGTAGAACTATTGTGAGACTTCAAAGGTTTCTGCTGAGCCGAACATTTAGCAAATTTTATTTTGTAAGAGTTACGTAACCAAAGGTTAAAAATTGGATCATATTACTAAGACTCTACAGTCTGTTTGTCTTCAGCAGGTTTTAGTACCTACCTTATGAACCGTGATAGCTAGTCAGTTCAAATTACAAATACTAAAAATATAATAAAATTAATAACGTAATTTAGCTAGGGCAGTAAAGTGTAACCTTTCATGCGTGAGTCCAACTCGTACTTGACCGGTATTTTTAATGCAAAATTAGACTTGGAATAAAAAGTACATGACACAGACTTGGACTGACTGAAAAAAAAATACAGACTTATATGTGTTTTAACTTTATTTCCATTTAATAAAATTAATCTCTAAATATAAAAATCAATTGCTGTTCGTTAGTCTCGCTAAAACTCGAGAACGGCTGGGCCAATTTAGCCGATTTTGGTTTTGAAATGTTTGCCGTGGTCCAGGGAAGGTTTAAACGGTTAGAAAATGTGGAAAAATTAAGATGGAAATAGTAAAAATGATAATTTTATTTTCCCTTACAAATTATTATAACTGTCAAACGTTATAGTTTCGTTCCGTCATAGATTGATTGAGCAACCAAAAAGTGACAGATAGTCGATAGTATTTTAAAATCAGAAGAAGTACATTTCTAAGCGAAAGTTGATCTGTCGCCATTGTCAAATATTTATAGGTGGGCTCAGAATTTTATTTTGAAAAGAGTAACGATATACTTAATACACCGTTCATGTTGTAATTCTGGCTTCTTTCGGTCATTTCACTCTTCCGCGGTGATATTGAAATCTAGAAAACTTACTCTATCCATAATCCATGGCGTTAATGAAATTACGAATTTATAATTCAAATTTGTTTGTGAATTGTTTTTTTGTTTTATTAATTCTTTTTGTTCGACGTGAACTGTGACCACATTTTGAACAAAATAAAAACTGCTGCAGTTATTGCTTTGAATTCGTCAAAACGTAAAAAATGGTTGCTACTATAAGAAATTCGTCGCTGTCGTTCAATGTCCATTTTTTTCCCGATTGAAAATGCATTAGGCATCCACGGCCACAGTGGTGGGATGTAGTATGTAGAACTCCCCTGTTTATAGCGGTGATATGTGATACTTAACCTAACCCAGGATGTTCCTCTAAATGCCAGTAAATTGAGCACCAGGAATAGCTAATGCTTATTATTATACATCCGGTACCGTGGCGATGCCTATGACCTAGCAGTCATGGACTCTCCTGGGTCCATTCAATGCACCTTTTGGGGGCGCATGGAGCACAACTACAACTCTACGCATCATGGGCCGGCCTCTAAAAGAAATTAGGACTATGTTCCCTACTCCTCGAAACAGAGGCTCGGGGGAAAGCCTGCTGTCTGTGCGCCTTCGGTGAAATGGGTAGGAGAGATCTTTCTCCTGAAAACACTCCGCGGACTTCTACTGAATGGGCAATGGTCGGTAGCAAGAGGACGGATCCCATCACTCTCGCTCCACCGCCCAAGCCGGAAACTCCTCGCACCAATGTACCGTGTGCTGTCGCTGTGATGACTGATGACATTAAGTTTGCGGATCACCCTCCCTCTTTTCTTTCAGAACATTCTAGCATTTTGGGCTAGATCGCATAACTACTTAATAGTAGGTAAATGATACGAAGTGCATCGATGAACTTCGAATCACCCTACTTAACATATAATCGATCATGGATAGAGTAATTTCTTTTATTGTAATCTTATGGCGTTTGACATAACATTGACCGAATGCGTGCTACTCTTCGTGCACATTACGGTTAGTTCAGTGCAATCACGCCTTATATCAAAATTTCAATTTAATTTAGAGTTTTAGCTAAGATAGTACAAAGTCTGTCGGGTCAGCTACATTGATCCAATCTTCAAAAACTGGAAAATCCCAAAATAATGGAATCGCCTAAAAGAAAAAAAAGGAGGGTGATTCGAGAGGGGTCGGATTGTTCATGCGTACCCGGCCCCCGCCAACGGCGGATCGAAGGAGTGTCCGGGGGTTTTTTAGTGGTGTAGGGTCCTCTCCTCGTGGTATGAGCTTAGCATACCACGCTATGGAGAGGGCATCGGCAGCGCGCGAATACGCTGCAGCGGCAGTAGGAATGCGTAAATGCATTTCACCCCGGACAACAAAAAAAAAGTGATTCGAGAGCCGGAAACTCAATTTCATCAGTCATCACGCGGCAGCACACTGCACACTGGTCGAGGAGTGTCCGGTTTGGGCAGTTGAGCGAGAGTCCAGTCCTCTTGCTACCGACCATTGTCCTGTAGAAGACCCCGGAGCGTGTTTAGTAGAAAGATCTCTCCTACCCATTTCACCAAAGGCGCAGAAATCGTAGGCTGTCCCCGGAGCCTCGACTTTGAGGAGTGGGGAGCATAGCCCTACTTTCTTTTAGAGCCTGACCCGTGATGTGTAGATACGTAGTGCTGCTCCGTGCGCCCGCAAAAGATGCATTTAATGAACCCTAAAATAAAATCCACGGGAGAGTCCATGACAGCTGGGTCATCGGACGGTAACGGATGTACCATGTATGGATTAGCTATTACTGGTGCTCCATTTACTGGCATTTAGGGGAACACCCTGGGTTCAAGTGGGTAAACCATCTTATCGTGACATAATTGGCATATTATCGATCATTAATAGAGTAATTTTTTAATCTTATATATTGTAATATTATGGCGTTTGACATAACATTGACAGAATGCGTGCTACTCTTAGTGCACATCACGGTTAGTTCATTGCTATCACGCCTTATATTAAAAGTTCAATTCAATTGATAGTTTTAGCTAAGACAGTACAACGTCTGTCGGGTCAGCTAGTAATATATAAAACTAATATAACATCAGGGACTATTGGACTGATTTTAAAAATTCTTTCAGTGTTGATTGATAGCCCATATATTCAGGAAGAATATCCTACTAATATTATAAACGCGAAAGTTTGTAAGTATGGATGGACGTATGGATGGATAATTGTTACTCTTTCACGCCAAAACTAATGAATGGATTAGGCTGAAAGTTTGCGCGCGGATAGTTTATAAGCTGGATTAACATATAGGCTACAAATTATCACGCTCCGATCCACTGGAGCAGAGTGACACAGGTAAAATCGCGGGGCACAGCTAGTAAAGAATAAAAATTGCATATGGACGGATGGATATTATGCTTCAGAAGCATTTAGTCCTAAGTGACAGTTTACGATAAAAGCACATACGACGAATTTTCTGACGTATAATGTCACATCTGACCTTATGCTCCTGAGCTCCAGAATTAATCTTATTTAATATCCTAGTTTGTTAGTGGTGTGTCGTGCAGTTGTGCATTATGCAGGGTCATTGTTCAGCCGGACCGCAACCGCATCGCGGGTTAACACCTAACACATTGCAGTTTTCCTCCAGCATTTGATTAAAAATGTATGAGAATACAGTGGTAAGCAACAACAATACTTGGCTATAAGTTGAGTAAGTAGTATCTCTCTGTTGTGCCCATTTATCGAGGAAGGATATTTAATTATGAAGTTCCTAAGGGAACGGGAGTAATGCCATGTAAGGTGAAACGGCGCGCGGGAAGCTAGTTATGCTAAGAACAGTTTTCACCCGCGCCCGCCGCGGTGGTAGAACTGCGGTTTTATTTCTAAACTCACGAGACCGGTAATTTGTGCGTTCACGCAGCCGTCGCGGTTAAGATCATCGCCCGCAAACTTGGCGGGCGGTAATCGCAAGACGGGCGGTTGCAAGACAGGCGGTTAAACGACTACGGCCAGCTATGGTGGTCGCCCGCCAAGCGATCGCATAGCGCGCGGGCGCAACCCGCTGAGGCCGCGGGTGTCTGTTGCCCGCCCACCGCCCAGTGCATCGGGACCCGCTAGCAAGCGCCGCGGGTGTAAAATGCGTTGTGAAATGTGCTCTTAATTTTTGAATATAAATCTACAACCTACAGAAGCTGCGGGCCCGCAATCGTGGCGGGCGCGAGTGAAAGCCGCTCCGTGAGCTCTTAGTCATAGTATACATAAGTTTGTAAAGCTTAAGCTGTAGAAACATGAGCTACCTATCAGTTTAGACACAACTCAAAGCAAAACCGAGCTTGTTTAATTAGAATTGCTTATTTGTACTTTGTTCCTACAAGCTAACATAGAATTAACGCTTTAACTCGACTTCTGTATCATCTAAACCTATTTCAAACGTTTACAAATACGATTGCTTTTCAACTGATTTGCATACGCTTTAATAGGAATGCCTTGATCGCTTTAGATATCTATTCGAATGTGTGACTTGTACTATTTGAAGGTTAACGTAGGTTTATAACTAAAAAGTATTTGTGTGTATTTTAACTTTTCGGTCGGCCAATTACGATAGCGAGGGACGGATTGCCTCGCGTATCCGGCCCTCACCAATGGCGGACGGAGGAGTGTCCGGGGGGGTTTTAGTGGTGTAGAGTCATCTCTTCGTGGTATGACCAGCATACCACGCTATGGAGAGGGCGAGTCCCACATACCCATTCGCCGCTGCAGCTACGGAGGAGATGCGTAAATGCATTTCCACCCAGACAAAAAAAAGGCCAATAAAGATAGCAATAATATAATAATACTTAAATATTGCGATGCCATAGCCATAGCAATTGTCTACTATTGATACAATTTATGTTGTTAGTTGCCATGGCAACGTAAAAACATGTTGCTATGCTATAACGATACGACTTTTGAGGTTTTGCGATCAATCTGCAAACCTGTCGCATTTTGTATGTAATTGGCCACCTAGTCTAGTAGTTTGATGCTGTTGTTAGCCTTATCCTTTTTGGTGCGGATTGGGTTCCGCAACTAACCTTATACTAATGTTCCCTGTTAAGTCCTGTAACAATTTGGGTATAGTTTCGACGCTAGCCTTTTTTCGTGAGTGACATCTCGCCCACGCAAAAACTGGCCTGTGGGCCAGATAGACTTTAATGAACTAAGTATGTCAATACCCATATTTTGTGAGCGCGCAACCTTAAAAATGGACACAACGACCATAAAAAGTCGGCAAGAACCGTAATAGCATAAAAAATCGAACTCCATTTCAGTTGCATGGTCTTTGCATTCTCATATCTATTTAAACTTTCTAAGCAACTAATTTGTTTTTACTAAGTCTTATTTAAAGTGTCCAAGCTTAATACAATAAACCAATCTTACATGACCTATCTTCTTAGCCTGGTGCACAAGATAACGGAGGATTAACTTTAAATAAATTGGTTGCTCTTGCTTTAATTACAACGTAGTTCTAATTTAAATCCAACTTACACTAAATATTGTCAAGACCACTACTTAAAATCTTAAGTTGTATAGATTATGTTACAAGTCAACACAAAATAATGTAAAAAGATAATTAAAATTACAGATTCTTAACTATATTTGCATAAGCCTTATGCAAAAATTATCTTAACTCTCAACTGGCAGTGGCAGTGGCAGTTAACCGTCCTAGACGGTCCTCAACGCCTTGAACTAAGACCCAAGTCACACAAAACG
This sequence comes from Nycteola revayana, assembly GCA_947037095.2. Classification (NCBI taxonomy): domain Eukaryota; kingdom Metazoa; phylum Arthropoda; class Insecta; order Lepidoptera; family Nolidae; genus Nycteola; species Nycteola revayana. The sequence continues at coordinate 16,293,884 of OX344849.2, read as the reverse complement.
CCCTCTTGCGTAGGTTCCTTAGTTTGTAGTTTAAAAAAAACGGGCCAAGTGCGAGTCGGACTCTCGCACCAAGGGTTCCGTACTAGTTGTAAGTGCCTACCTATTTTTGATATCAAGAATACAACAAGTAACATAGTATAAAAGTTCTTGTAGTTCGTTGTAACTTTGATCGATGTTAATAATAGTTGAATGAATGAAAGGTAAATTGCGGTATACGGTTTATGACGTATTAAAAAAAAACTACTTTTCAAACCAATTTTCGGTGGAAGTTTGCATGGTTATGTACATCATATATTTTTTTTAGTTTTATCATTCTCTTATTTTAGAAGTTATAGGGGGGGGACACACATTTTACCACTTTGGAAGTGTCTCTCGCGCAAACTATTCAGTTTAGAAAAAAATGATATTAGAAACCTCAACATCATTTTTGAAGACCTATCCATAGATACCCCACACGTGTGGGTTTGATGAAAAAATTTTTTTTGTGTTTCATTTCTATGTATGGGGAACTCCAAAATTATTTGTTTTTTTCTATTTTTGTGTAAAAATCTTAATGCGGTTCACAACATACATCTACTTGCCAAGTTTCAACATTATAGTTCTTATAGTTTCGGAAAGTGGCTGTGACATACGGACGGACAGACAGACAGACAGACAGACAGACAGACAGACATGACGAATCTATAAGGGTTCCGTTTTTTGCCATTTGGCTACGGAACCCTAAAAAACGATCGTAATATCCAATATACCTACTTTCACCATTAAAAATAATTAGGATGACTAGTTAAATATTTTTTTAAAGATTTTTCTATAAAATATTGAATAGGGGCTAAAACACAAAAATGTAATATTGTAATGTATCTTTAATTAATTATATAATCCATTACTTGACCCTTTCTAGTGGTGTCGTTATCTCTACCCTATAGGTACTTAGTATATAAAGCTGAAGAGTTTGTTTGCGTGAACGCATTAATTTCAGAAACTACTGTTCCGATTTGAAACATGATTTCAGTGTAAGATAGACCGTTCATTGAGGTAGGCTTTATTTTATTATCAAGTTCCTGCGGGAACGGGGGTTACGCGGGTGAGACCGCGGGAAGCTACAAGGCTGTGTTCAAACCAAACTGACTGTCAGCCGCCGAAAGTGAGCGAACGTTACGCAGTTTATTGTATTTCCATACATATTCACTTTTTCGTTCACATCTAACCGACGCACGATACGTTATTACGCTGTGCGTAGACGCTGACATTCGGCGGCCGATCGGCGGCGGCGTGTCGCTACGCTAATTGGACGGACGGACGTAAACGATAGCGTATTGTCAGCATACTGTGAACGAAAGATTTCGTTTATTTTCACGTTTACACTGGGGCTCACAGTGAGCCTGCTCACATTCGGCGGCTGACAGTCATTTTGGTTTGAACACAGCCTTATTTTATAAAAAATAAGCTGTATTTACCTATGTTTAATTTTTTGTTAGTTTTAATTAAAGGATAATTTTAATTGGTATGTTTAATTTAAAAAATACATTATATTTACTAAGCTGCGTAATAACATTGATAACAGCGTAGCGCCATACAAAATTCACCAAACATTTTTAACTACGCATAGTAGTAATTATTTTGCAGTCCAACGTAATTACAAGCATGCCATTAACATATTAATCGAGCGTCTGAAAATAGAAGCCTTTTGCATTTAAAATTCTGCACTTTCAGCTGCGGCGTATTGGTTGCGGTTAGGGTTACCAGTATAAAAAAATACTTGAAAATATATTTACACATTTCATTCGTTGGCGTAACGGCAAAATTATTGCTTTTAAGTCATGAAGATCGAACTCACGCTGAACATAAAAGGAGAATGATATACTATGAGCCCTGGTCAAAAAAAAAAATCTGCGGTCCCCAGGCATGAGCCCATTGTTGATCGACTCATTTATTTAAAGTTACTATGTGTGCAAAGACGCAACAAAATCGAACCTGAAGTTTACGAGTAACGAGTTTTTTATTAATATCTTTCTAAGGACTAATTATTTGCTTATAATCTAGATTTCTGCAGGACAGATTTTTTTGATTCAGACAAAAAATATGGTATTTGAGATGATCTTTCAAACTAACCATGTGGCAGGCTTGGGGTCATATTTTAATGTTTTTTTGGACCAAAAAATCATTCTCCTTTGAACATAAAACCCAAGAATTATTTCTGGGTCTGAATGGTTAAGGGAATAGCTAGCGTGCCTCGGAAAGCACGTTAAGCAGTTGATCGCGTTTGTTATAACATCATCTAAGTATAACTATATAACTAAAATACTTCTATCATATGATAGTAATTCAAATATTTGATGATAAAAAACAACATTATTGCCAACATAATAACGTTAATTCTTTATCATTATTATGTTTTGGCTGAGGTCTAAAGTATCCACAGGCGCTTCATTCTTAATTTCCTCCACTGCAAGTCTCCAAATTCACCGTGTGGTTTTCAGAATACACCACCCCATATCTTCCTATGAGTTTCGTTAGGTTATTGGTGAATAAGGGACATACTGTTAATGGGTGCATGGGAAGCAGCATTTATCAGCTCAAAGGAACTCCTATTTTACTGCGATCACCATTCCGCCTCCTTAGCATGGTAGTTACGGCAATACCCCTCTTCGACCTTGGCTTGATCCAAGGCTAAGATCTGTTAACGCGGAGACTCGTGTTCAGCAGTGGACGTGAACCGGCTGATGAAGTAAGTCTCCAACATACCTTATGCCACCTCAAAACTTTTGGTAACCCTATCTCCATTCATTAGCAAGTTAAACCCGCCCTACTTTCGTCTCATTCAGGTGTTGTTGACTTACCCCAGTTGCTGTTCCTTCTTCGAGTCGCTTTACAAGTTCAAAAGCTGGCGGAAACTAGAGTTTGTGTTATTTGTGGAAGGAGGGCTGTTTGGATTACTAATGCTTTTGAAAGTTTAGTGTAACATTTTTAAGACTGACTAGTGCAGTGACTACTTTATCTCCTTTGTCCTTTATTAGTTTAAGTAGGAAAAGTCTGGAAGGTTATAAAAAATTAAAGTTAGTTTTGGATTAGATCCTGCAAATATTATAAAAGCTAAAGTTTGTAATAATGTAGGTATGTTTAATAATAATAATAAATAATAATAAAATGTATTTATTTCTCTCACAAAGATACAGATATATGGCTAAACACATGGCATCAATACTTCTATATCTATCTGACTATGTAAGTCCACTTTGTGAGAGCTGGTGCCCATTGTAGGTTTATAAAAACCTGTATTACAGGTCACCAAAGGTTTGTTAATCTTTCATGCAAAAACTACTTAAGGGATTTGGCTGAAAATTGGCACGCGGAATGTTTATAAGCTGGATTAACATATGGGAAAATATCACTCTCCGAACCACTGGAGCAGAGTGACGCGGGTAATATTGCGAGGTGCAGCTAGTTAAAAATAAAATAAAAAGTCTTTGAAAGTTTTTTTGCTACTTTACATTAATTGTTATTTCGTTTGGATTCCTCGAGCGTGTGATCAATGAGAATGACGTGAGCGCTCATTTGACATAGACTCAACGAACGCGTTGGCTTAATGTGGGTTAGCCTCATAAGCCTCATGCATATGCATGGAGTGGTCTATTCTTAGCCGAAAACTATACGGCAAATTATTTATCACCTACAGTTAAAAATGACAACGCATATTGATATAACTATTTGAAATGTATACCTACTTACATGATATAAGTAATAAGTAACTACCTTTTTTTTATTGTTGTCCGGGGGTACTTGCGTTTACACATTCTCACCACCGCTGCAGCGTATTCGCGCGCTGGCGGTGGGATATGTGGGACTTGCCCTCTCCATAGCGTGTTATGCTAAACTCATACCACGAGGAGAGGACCCTACAACACTAAACCCCCCCGGACACTCCTTCGATCCGCCGTTGGCGGGGGCCGGGTACGCATGGGCAATCCGGCCCTCCAATAAGTAACCTACGCGTAAATAGTTAAATGGACGCACTAAATAAAGTAACATTTCGTCACAATTCTATCAAGTCAACATTTTAAATAGCCCTATTGCAATGCTAGCGAACTAGTTTCTGAGTTAAGAATGTCTAGAGGGCAATGTGTTTTACTAGTTCTGCGTAGGGTTTTAGTATGGCATATTTACGAAATACCAACGAAGTCATGGGCGTACTGAATACTGAGCATAAAGAGGGGCAAATACACTCGCTTGGAATCTCTAGTCCAGTTCCTACTATTGTCATATATCCATAGTGCTAGACTGCACTGGCTCAGTGGTTGAGGTAGTTGCTTCTCAGACCCGGTGTTTAGGTTCGGTTCCCTTCCTACACGTATGTGAGTCGTAGAGTTGTTTGGAGTTTCTAAAAAGCCCCAATGCGGGAGTTATATTATTGTCCCCTGATTCCCATAGTTCCTATTCTTCTCTGAAGGCCTAAAAGCGGAACTTGAACGTTCCGCTTTGCCCCCGTCGACAAAAACCTAGCTACGCCCTAAAAATAGTTAAGCTTTTTACTGATATTTAAGAATGTAAATAGGTGCCTTAATCAAATTAAAGAATGCATTAAAGAATCCAAACCTTCACGTGTTTTCCAAGTAGTAGTATTTGTACACTGAGTAACTTTTCTTAGTTAATTGTTTCTAGTGTTATGGAAGTCTAGCTTCCCGCACGCGGTTTCTCCCGCGTAAATCCGGTTCCAGTAGGAACTTTACAATTAAATATAGCCTATAGCCTCCATAAATGTTGGTTCTTCTTTTCTGTTTTCGTTCTTCATGACTAGTCTAGTCCTCGTTAGGCTAGAGATAATAACTAACTACCGAGGTTTCCAGCTACGATTTCCAGGTCGGGCCAAAAATTGTGTGAGTTCTATGTAACGGCATGATGTCATGCAGATGGTGGTGATACTTCCGTGCCTCGGAGTGCACTAAAAGATGTCAGTCCTTTTTTTTTTTTTTTTTTTTTTTTTTTGTCCGGGGGGAAATGCATTGACACATTCCCACCACCGTTGCAGCGTATTTGCGCGCTGGCGGTGGGATATGTGGGACTCGCCCTCTCCATAGCGTGGTATGCTAAAGTCATACCACGAGGAGAGGACCCTACACCACTAAAACCTCCCGGACACTCCTTCGATCCGCCGTTGGCGGGGTTCGGGTACGCATGAGCAATCCGGCCCCCCGACGGCACCCGCGGCCAATATGGTACCGCGGGATCTCCAGGGCCACACTTACAGTGGCCCATTTGCCCAGTTAGTCCTGCGTCTAACTTTGAGACGAAAGTTGTCCTAACTTCACTATATTTTTAAGCACGTATAAAATGTTATAACTATTGCCAATACATATTAAAATACATCCGAATGAAAATACATTCAGGTTTTGAGAACGTCGCGTATACTACATACATACAAGCATGTGCATCGAGGCGTTTCTGTTCTGGAACATGTAGCAATGACATAAGAGTCGGCATCTTGAATTGTGTCAATCCAGTTTCCTGTCAGTAAGTAAAATGACCTTCGGACCCCCTCCCTCAGCGGAGACAATAGCGAACCCGGCGTACCGGCTATAAATAGTGTCCCTAGCATGAGTGTAGAATAGTATAACCTACTTACTATCTCGTACTTGCATATCATCGCTTAAGTATGTCAGAAATAATAACTATACAGGAGTATGAAAAGATCCACCGATGTCTTGCATTTACAGTTTTAGGTGCCGGTCTTTTTGCTTAATTGCCGTTTGCAGGAGTTAAGGTTTTAGTGGAAAAAATATTAAATCCTCCCGTCATGGTATGATTAGCATATAAATGCCCCTGAAATCCATTCTCCATAGTGATGACTAAGGAGAATGGATTTCAGGGGATATCTTGCTGTTGCGGCGGAGGAGATGAGATGCCTAATGCATTTCTTCCGGAAAAAACTATTTACTTGATTATCTTACATATTTATATTGGTCGTTGTTTTCTTCTAATTGGCTGAATCGATTATTCTTCCGATACTCTGGAAGGCAATTTAATATAGTAACCGTCAAAACTCACTTACGCGTGGTCTTGAAAATTAAATAGCGATATGTAGACAATATTTTCCAAAATAACGACCACTTATATAAATTTTATACTTTTTACTACCCCTACTCATTCCATGGGACGAAAAAGTCGTGGTCTGAAACATTGATGTTATTATTTATTGCCATTCGACATAAACTTATGGTTGCCATATAAATCCTGTTTTGTAACTCCATGGCTATTTTCGTCAGATTGAATAATGTTGGTGATTCATTTGTTTGTGTCCTGCACGGAGGCGACGTTTTAGATTATTTATGTTTGTGAAGTATATTCACGCTACTAAGCTTTAGGAAAAGATATTATATAACAACCTGACCCTGTGGCCTGGCGGAAACTTATAAAATGCTTGTAATTCTCGCTGTTGATGGTCATGATTTCGATTTCCACGCCGACAAAAAATACTTTGTATGAGAGTAAAGATTTGTTAACAGGTCTTTTTGATTAAGGGAGTATCTATTAGTACATATAAAATACTCTTGTTTTATATGTAAGTACTAATACATTCAACTCAACAACTCTGCATAGATAACGCATACTAGAAATATGCGCCCAACCTCCAAACATTTTCCATTTATGATACCTATAAGTAATATCTCAACGATTTAATACAAAGCAGTTTTCACGATAGACTTTTTTGGCCTTCTACCAAAACATTACTTAAAAGATGGTTTCCAGATGATAATATCTTGTACACATCACTCTAAATACCCTTTCATGTTAAGCAGTAATAATTACTTACTTGTTATCATTCTATCATTTAAAAATCATCTTCAACTATATTTGTGAAGCATATTAAAACATTTGTACAAATTAGTGCCACAATGGAATAAAGCCGAGTGGTTTCCGGCTTAAATTAAAACAAAACTTATCTTCCTATGGATATCGTAAGAGGCGACTAAGGGCATAGCTGCACCTGATGGATGTGCAGAAACATCTGTCAATGCTCTATTAAAGCTCAAAGATCTTACTGCGATCACCATTCCGCCGGCTAAGCGTGGTGATTACTAGCTTGCTGGCTTGCCAAGATCTGTTAAAGAGGAGGTCCATGTTTAGCAGTGGACATAAACGGGCTGGTGAAGTGTCACTAACCATTGTTTTTGTTTTGTTTTAATATATTACTAGCAGAGTTTTGCAATCTACTAATATTCTTGTTAACCCCCGTGCTAAGCTAAAATGCTTGTGTTACGAGTGGGTTCACGTCGTTAGTGCAGTGGGTGGGGATCGAACTGGCGACCACAAGATCATAAGTTCGACACCCTAACCATTAAGTTACGGCCGCTTAAACTAACCAAATTACACTACATTACACTAACCAAATAGTCCCATTATATCTCAAAACCAACATCAGATCTAAGAACGAAATAAATTGAATAAAAATTTGCATTGCACAGCATAATATATTAAATTCTTAATTGCATTCAGTTTCAATTTACGTTCGTTTCGTTAAAAAGTGCTCTTAAAAAACCCATTAAGTCTTACGCGCAGTCACGGGATTTCAACGTTCCTCAATAAAATAAAATCTGAAATTACATAGGTATTTATTTATTTAAAACTTTAGCACAAACTATTGTACCAAGGTGGACTCAATGCCTTAGGCATTATCTGCCAGTCGATCTTAGGGTGGTGATGAAACAACATGGTGGGTGCGCTGTAGTTTTTTTTTTTCTGTTATGTTTATTTTGTACAAGGCCAGGGAGTAACGCTGGGCCGGACTGTTTACCGGCCCCCGCCAACGGCGGATCGAAGGAGTGTCCGGGGGGTTTAAGTGGTGTAGGGTCCTCTCCTCCTGGTATGAGTTTAGCATATCACGCTATGGAGAGGGCGAGTCCCACATATCCCATCTCCAGCACGCGAATGCGCTGCAGCGGTGTTGGGAATGAGTAAATGCAATTCCCCCGGACAAAATAAAAACAAAAAAGGGGAGTAACGCTGCGCTATTTAGAAAGCATAAAAATTTTAGATATTCTGGTATTGTATAATATCATCATCAGCCCTTATAACGTCCACTGCTGAACATGGGCCTCCTCCCGGGGGAGGGTATTTGCCATAGTTACCACGCTTGGCAGGCGGATTGGTAACCGCAGTATTATGTTACCCGGATACCAATATACTGTACAATATAATATAATACTACTGCGGTTACCAATCCGCCTGCCAAGCGTGGTGACTATGGCAAATACCCTCCCTCTCGGGAGGAGGCCCATGCTCAGCAGTGTACGTTATACGGGCTGTTGATGATACTTTATGTAATTTAACTACAGACACCTAATGCGTACTTGTATATATTGTGTCCTCCTTCTACCATAACAGCGTGGATACTGCTGCGGTCCGTTGAGTTGATTGTAAGCAGGTGTTTCTAATAGGTATATTGCATAGCGCTTTTATAGTGAACAGAAATCTATATTAGTATATAAATTTGACCTCGCTGAGTTAGTTTTCTTGAACGCGCTAATCTCGGGAAATACTGATTCGATTGGAAGTATTCTTTCAGTGTTATATAGCCGATTTATCGTGGAAGCCTATTAGGCTATATAGCCTATTACCTGTTTTTTTACGACAATGCGGAAGCGATGTGCATCCTTGGTCCGTAGGGTGTAGGGGTTTTGTGTCTGGTTTTTGCCTCTGTAATTGTTTTACTAACATAGTTTGTAAGTATTTATTGTTACTAACACTATGAGTCTTGTTACTTGTAATACAATGATTATTATTAATATACTTAATTATGTTGTACCTACGGTGGGGTTGCCATAAATGTTTTCGGCGCTGACCGGGTCAATGGCGAATGAAACGGGGTTCCTATTTTTTTGGTTAGCGCGCCCACCGGGACCATTGCTTTGTTAGCCGGGACACCGGGATATGACGCCCGAAACCGGGACATGTCCCGTCGTACCGGGACGTATAGCAACCTTAACCTACGGGAGCGGGTGAAACCGCGCGAGTGCAACTAGTCTAGGTATATATTTCTTTTAGTTTGGTTTTGCGAATCACTTTTGCGATTTGGTACCGTAGATATAACATATAACTATAGGTTGCCGACTTTATATTATTAGTATTTTATTGGTCAGTGGTAGTACATATTCTGTTTTTTTTTTCGGTTGGACTTACGTAGGTAGCCATGAGGCTTTTGCTACTTCACTGGGCATAAAGGCGAGCAGAGCTCCAGCCTTAATAAATGGTTTAAAAACTACAAACTAAGCAACCTGCGCAAGAAGGCGCCCCCTGTGGGGCTTGGACCTCGGCTCAGGGCGGTCGCTGGCGATGAGATTACAGTTCGCGGGCCTCTCGGACTTCGGGTCTACGAGGGCATTGGACGGTTACATATTCTGTAAAACGCGTTCTATACCTTGATTATACACCGTGAAATTTTAATGGTTGTTTTCCCGAAGCAGAACAACTTGCCGTCGGTAGTACTATCGAAACATTTTTTTTTTTTTTTAGACATGTTTTGGATTTAAAATTATTAAAAAAAATATTAGACAAGTACCTACGTAATTAAAGCGTTCCCTTGACGATGTTTTCCTACAATTTCTCAAGGTTAGTGTGCTTTTGAGGGGTTGCCTTGAAATCTTATTTGCTTGTCGTAATTGTGGTTGGGAAAGATTACGGATTCTAAGGACTAGGTAAATCACTACAAACCTTATATATGCTTAGATCTTGGGAAATACGCAATGGAATTTGATGCGTTTTTAGAGATAGAGTGTTTCTAGGTTTATATGTATAATACATCGCATTGCACCCAATCGAAGCCGGGCGGGTCGCTAGAAGGTAATAATACTGAGTAGATTACGGATGGTGGAGGCGATCCGGCTCGACCTAATATATTGGGCTGGACGCAAATAGAGGGAAATTACCCATATAGTTACACAGGTAGTCACAAGCCATAGATGCTTTGGCCAATACCTGTGCAACGTGGTTAGGACAGAGCCGGACACTTGGTGTCACAACTGTCACTGTGTAGATGATAGGCACAGAACACGGTGGTGAAGTGTCGGGTGTGGTCTGACGATAGTAATGAACCCCCTTAGAGGCGTATTTTAAAAAGATTGATAAATTTCGACTACTGTTTGGTGTTACACCCTGGCCGCAAGGGTAAGGGTGTAACTTAAGATAGGTTCGAGTCCTGCCGGTGGAAATTTTCAAATTTAAAAGACAGTAGTGAACTTGTGAGGGAAGGGGGATCCAACTTCTCTAGATCACATCCACACTTAATAAGTTTACTGTGATCACCAGTAACACCTTCAACCATAGTTCTAACCCCAGGGAGTGCCATATTCACTTATAGTTTTCTCTATCTATTAAATCGCATCGAAATCCGTTGCGTTTAAAGATCTAAGCATACATAGGGTACATACAGCGGGAAGCGACTTTTTTTTAATACTATGTAGTTATATGTGTGTGATAATAAATAAATGGTATAGAAATAACTGTAGTAATTTAGTCTATGTTAGTTTAAGTCTTAAACTTTGTTAATGACAAGTACAAGTGTATGTAAATACCCAAGTGCTAAATAAATTTCATTATTATATATGTTACCGATGACGTCATTAAAAATCTTCCAAAATATGTATTTTCAATAAGCCTCACACAATACTAACGACAATGCGCGCATCTTAACGAGGTATTGGCAGGGCGCCAGAGGGCTGAAATGAACAGCCTTCTGTATGCTGTATATATATAGTAGTAGTATAGGATCTACAGACATACCGTACGTTTTGCACACAATATCTATGTTTTGTTTACACAGAGCCAGTTGATATGCCAGTAGGAGAGTTGCAGTTCCATATATCTTACGCTACAGTGCTAACAAGTTTTATGAATAGAATACGTAGATAGATATATATCTATTAAAATTGGTCACTGCTAATTAAGTAAATATTATTTGTTATTGTATTAGATAACTAGCTTCATTCGCGGTTTCAAACGTGTAGCTCCATTGGGACTTCATTTAGACTTACTAATATTATAAAGAGGAAGCTTTGATTATTGGTTTGTTAGCATTGAAGAGTCTCTGAAAATACTGGGCTGATTCCTAAAAATATTTCACTATTAGAAAGCTACTCTATCCAGAAGTAACATAGGCTTAATGTGGTTCATTCCCATCATCAACCCCCTCCGTGTCCACCCCTGGTAGAAAGTTACACGATTTTATAAAAATATTCTCACGCTCACGCGCCTGGGGACAGAGTTTGTGACACAAACATTTAAATTATTCCCGTTACCTACCCCTGGTGAACAGTGTAATACGTATATATAATACTTTTCTACAAAATTCCCGTTGGTCACCATTTGTGGATAGAGACAACACAACTTTCTAATAGTATTCCCGTTCATCACCAGTTTATAGAACATTTGATCAACGCCATCTATTGAGACGCTTACAAACTCGTCAATGATACTCAGTTATGTGAGTACCCGTCACGTCGTTTCATTAAATGGTAATGAAGGCGACGAGCTCCCTTTACACTCGTTACAGACAGCATCCCTGACACAAAGATGTTTGGAAATATTTATTTTAGACTAATATTAAGGCAGCCTTCAAAGTTGAAATTTAAATAGGTAAGTACCGTAACATAGTGGAGACAGATAAGTGTAAGTTTTTTGACTATCTTTATCATAGGACATAATATAGAAAGCTTAGCTTTACTTTATATGACCACTAATACTAATTATAACATACCTATTATGTATGTATGTATATATGTATGTCATATATACAACTAGCTGACTGCCGGGTCTGCCGGACTTCGTACTGCCTCAATCGATAATAAAAGACCTAAACATTTGTATAAAATAAACTGGCCCGAAGAGACTTCTTTATGCGGTGTCCTACATCTACCCTACTCCTACCCCTACCCTATCCCTACCCGTAATTTTTATATAAAAAAGATTAAAAGTAGCAAATCTAAACTAAAACTTACATAAAATACTAACCATTCTAAATATAATAATTCTACTTACAGGATAAAGTCAGCATTCTGCGTGCGTCGCACGTGTCAACGCACGCAGAATGCTGACTTTATATTTCTTTTTTAGAGTTTTATTTATTTATTTTATTTTCATTTTATTTAGAGCGATATTTGTATCTACAGTAGAAATGAACTATTTAGCTTATGATTTAGCTGGTAAATGTAACTTTGAGCGGAATGTGCTTATAAAATGTTGAAAAGATTTTTAGTAGTGGTTAAAACTTATTTACCTGTCTTGTGACTGGTATCAAATATTATAGACTAGCGGCCCGCCCCGGCTTCGCACGGGTGGACTTTTATACCCTACCCCTGCCCTACCCTAACCCTACCCTACTCCTACCCTACCCCTACCCTACCCCTACCCCTACCCTACCCTACCCCTACCCCTACCCCTACCCTACCCCTACCCCTACCCTACCCCTACCCTACACCTACCCTACCCTATCCCTACCCTACCCTACCCCTACCCTACCCCTACCCTACCCCTACCCTACCCCTACCCTACCCCTACCCTACCCCTACCCTACCCTACCCCTACCCTACCCCTACCCTACCCCTACCCTACCCTACCCTACCCTACCCCTACCCAAAAGTATCCTATGTCCTTCTCCCAGTTCTTAGCTACCTCCCTACCAATTTTCAGCCAAATCGGTTCAGCCGTTCTTGAGTTATAAATAGTGTAACTAACACGACTTTCTTTTGTTTTTAAAATGTATTCTGCTATTCGGGACGGAAACAAATCCAACAAATCAAAAACCATGGCAATCGGTCCAGCCGTTCTCGAGTTATAAGTGTTGTAACAAACACGACTTTCTTTTATATATATATAGATATAGGCATTATATCATATCACATATAATATCTTTCTCAACATCGTAATATTACAAAGAGGTAAATTTTGTGAGGTTATGGGATCTCTGTATCCACTAAAACGATTTTGAAAATTTAACAATAGAATGGCACAGTATTTTCGAGTGTCCTATTTTAATGACTAAGTTCTAACAACAACGACATCTGCGCGGATCACCTGTTGTATGCTTTGCTGTTTGTAAATCCTTTACTAGATGTGTATTGTTTTCTTATACTTAAATACAGGTATAGCTATAGAACTTGTACCGGCATCTACAGTAGCCGCACAAACTACAAGAAGACGGGCAGCGCCATCTAGCACCTAGCATCACAACTAACCTGCATCGCACAATACAAGTTCGCAAGCTAATTCGAACAAATACATGTTCTGAACAGCAACCATGGCCGTCGACCGCCGGGCACACCACCTCGCCCGGCAAAAAAGATCTTCATTTTCTGTTTGAGGAGCACCACCAACAGTTCCTGTACAAACTTATCATCTCAAACAACAACTACGTATGTCCTAGTTATGAGGTCAGTGCTTCCTCTAATATGCACTTAGATAACACTAGAACAGACGCAGCGCTCCATATGCAAGTGATAAAGTGCTATAATAAATAAGTGGTTCACACTTAACACGAGTTAGATATGTATGATATAAACATGGAATGTTGACATCGTGTTAATCTTCACGCTTATTCAGCACTTCTTCTTTATATAGTTTCTATTATAATGATGTCACAGTAGCTAAAATACCTAACATTAAAGAATATCTATACTTATATATGTAGCTACAACGACATCTACGGAACTAATGGTCCGATTTGAACAAAATGTTTTAGTGTTAGAAAGCCACTTTGTTAAGGAAGGCTATAGGCTATTTTATTATGAAGTTCCTGCTAGAACGGGAGTTATTCGGGTGAAACCGCGCGCGGGAATCCTGTATGATAATAATTGTGGTTTATCAAAAATATTAAAAGGTACATCATTGGAATCCCGACTCAAAGCAGTCTGACTCGGATGAGTTAGGATAGAGGTTATTTTTTATATAAATGCTTCCAGAAGCCCCAAAAAGCCGTCGTTTGTCCCTTATTTTGTTGTGCAGTAAGTCTTTTTAATGGGTTTTGTATTTATTATTCACATAAATTTACAATTAGTTATTCATAATGGGTCATAAAAGTAACAAAACATTGAAACATTTGTTATATCGATCTATCAATATTTATGTGGCACGTCCGCCAAGAATTATTATTAGATTATAATCATACCTTTTTTGCTCAGTATATTTGGTTGGTAAACCCACAAAGACACAGTCGAAAGAAAACGAAAACTTACCTGAAAAAAAAAGAAATGGCTTAGTACTGGAATTAAGTGGATTTTATTGTTTCGTTCGTTTTTAATATGCATTAGTCTGCGAACGAGTAAAAAGAATTGGGACTACAAAAAGCAGCTGCGATCTGCGATCATTTCTAATTATAATTATTTCCCAGTGGCTATAATACCTAATATTACGAAATATCTATCTAATATATACCCAAAGCTACAACTAAATCTACGGAAGTACTGGTCCGATTAGAAAAAATATTTCAGTGATAACCCTTTTCGATCGAGGAAGGTTATAGGCTATATTTTATTGAACGGGAGTTACGCGGGTGCAACCGCGCGCGGGAAGCAAGTAGGGTAATAAACACATAAATGTTATGTAGCAGAGTAGCAATTCGATACATGTGCAGCCGGACATACATACCTACTCGTAGCTATTCCTGATAAAAGCTATACCTAGTGCATACTCTTTGCTGTCAGATAAACATAGCTTGTTCCACTTTGGTACTTATATGCCCTTAAGTTTATCACTATTTAGTACTCCGATTGTTTATTTAGCGCATGGACGCAATAACATGCTGATACAGCTAACTCAATCATTACAACTACGGACGTCTATTATCATTTTAGCAAAACATTACATAAACATACACATTTACTTATGCCCGGTGAAGTAGCAAAAGCCTCGGGGCTAACTACATAAACGCAGCTTTAATGTAATAGTGACACAAAACCAAATGTGTAACTTAACGATAATGCATTTTAGTCACATGATATTACGGATCAATTTGTGTTGAATCATAACCTTATTTTGTGTCACTATTCCATTAAAGCTGCGTATTATGTCCGTCCGAAAATTATTATTATTGCGGTATAGTTTTCTACCGATAATATTTTACAATATATATCATCATCTCCCTGCCCTGCACCCATTATTAGACGTCTCTTCCATACTCACACCTTTCTTACAATTATAATCTTTCACACATTCTATCGGCATTTTTTTGGCATTTTACAACATATATGTTACGGACAATTTTATAAGTCCGGGTACTATTAATAATGACCGGTCTGTATTCATAATGCCCGATTCAATTGGGCAATGTGATTAAAACAGCATGATTAATCACTTTCCCGGCCATTATGAATAAATAAAGTAATTAAACTAACAACATTTTCATGAAAAGTTAACAAAAAAATTTATATGAGCAGCGTAAAAGGTTTTGGGTGGTAAAAAAAAATTACCTAAACCTAAACCAATTTATCACATTGCCTGGCTACAAGTACGGAATTATTCATACTGCCCGGTCCAAGTGATAAATTCACGCTATCTCAAACACTAAATTATCACATGGACCACGGGCCGTCGGGCATTATTAATAATGGCCGGTCAAAGTGATAAATTAATCACTTTGCCCATCGCTCTTGGGCATTATTAATAATGGCCGGTCCTTATTAATAATGCCCAGTTAATCACGTTGCCCGTAACATATATAATAATAATAATAATAATAATAATAAATCTTTATTTCTGCTCATAAAGGTTCTTACATTAGAAACTAGATATAAAATATTCTTAACATTAACTTAAAATAAGGGGTAAAGCAAAACGGCCAAACACGCCTGCCAGACAATGCTGTAGGGGAAAAGTTAGGTAGTTAATGTCCGGTATAACACAAGTCTAATGTCCGATAGGCAATATCAGACAGGCCCGCCGCCGCCAGCCCCACCCCTATTTAAATGTCCTTTATGAGAAGCTGGTGTCCGAACTAGGTCTTGACCTGTGTCTCAGATCACCAGGCCCCCCTTTAATGGCAAAGTAGAAAACTTAATGTCTACATATTATCTATTATTAAGTACATAGTATGAGCGCAAATGTATCAGTGGTGTCTGTGTTGTTGTGATGTGGTGTGTAGTGTAAGTGAGGTGTGCATGTCAATATATTATTATATTCATATACAATCATAATCTATGACAATTATTTCAGAGGTAGTAATAGTCTTTCAGTATTATCATAGTTCAGATAACTTAACCAAGTGAAAACAATTTTTTTACATTTATATAAATTACAACTATGAATTTTAAGGTCTTTGTTAATCTTGTTATACAAATAACCACCGAGAAAGCAAGGGAATCTGTTGGTGAAGTTGGTTTTAAATTTAGGAACATTGAACATTTTGTAATTGCGACGTTTACTTTGTGCCATGTGAACTGTATCTGAGCTAACGTATTTGTGGTATCTTAAAATTAATCGTGATATGAAAAGTTGTCGCACCGTCAATACTTCTGAGTCCTGATATAGGGTGGTGGTTGGATACCTATAAGGTTTACATTGACTAACCTTAAGAAGAACTCTTTGAGCCCTTTCAGCCACAATTAAATGAGATTTAGCCGCCCCTCCCCATGAATCAATACAATATGAGATAAGCGATTCGCATAATGCTTGGTAAATCATTTTTATTAACTTAGGATTTGCAGCACGCCGAACAATTCTCATTACAGCAATGAGTCTGCGCAGTCGTGAGGCCAACGAATTGATGTGCGGTTGAAAAGTCAGTTTATTGTCAATAGTTACACCGAGATATTTAATTGTAGTTGTTTTTTGAATGACTTGACATAAACATTGTGTTGTCCATTCGTGCCTATCGCAAGCAGTACAGTGGGCTCTAATTTGATACATATCATTGTCGGGTTGTGTACTGTTTGTGATGGAGAATGTTAAAAAATTAGTCTTGTCAGTATTTAAACTCAGCAGATTACGTTGCAGCCAGTTGGAAACCTCGTTAAAACCTTTCTGAGCTGCAATAAACACCTCACTCCAACTCTCTCCCCAAAAGGTGCAAGCAGTGTCATCAGCAAAAGTTGTTATGTGGCCATTTGACAAAGACATATTGCATAGACAATTTATATAGATTAGGAAGAGAGTTGGGTCGAGAATGCTCCCTTGCGGTACACCGTAGCTAATATTTTGATCGTTACTGACGATATTTCTAATCCTTATGCATTGCGTTCTATTGGTTAAATAATCACTAAGTAGTTGAAGAGGAAGACCTCGTATTCCTATTGACTCGAGCTTATGAATTAAGAGTGAAATTGACACCGTGTCGAACGCTTTTGCAAGGTCGAGAAAGATCGTCATACATTTAAGTCCTTCATCTAGCTTTTCAACGACAGTATTAGTGAGGTTATGAACGGCGTCAGCAGTTGACTTATGTCTTCTAAAGCCATATTGATTGGGTGATATTAAATTATTATTTTCGAGGTAATTAATGAGTCTTCGATTAATAATTTTTTCCAATATTTTGGATAATGTCGGTAGAATCGATATCGGCCTATAGTTACTGGGGAGAGATTTGTCACCTTTTTTGAATATAGGTGTAATAACAGACTTTTTGAAAACATTAGGAAAATAGCCCTTACAAATTGCGAGATTACAAACATGTGTTATGGGACCAGCAAGAATTTCTTGATTTTCCTTTAAAGTTTTTGCTGATATTTTGTCCCAACCCGATGTGTTTGTGTTTTTAAGGGAGTTTATAATAGATATTACTTCAGTAATGTCTGTTTCCAAAAGTACGAAGGAATTCAGTGAGGATATCTGTTCGTTAATACTATGCTCTCCTAGTTGATTATAACTATTACTATTTTTTTCCGCAAGATTTCGTCCCACATTAGCAAAATAGGTATTAATTGAATTTAAAGCAGATGAGGGAGACAGGGCATGAGCGATAAGTTCATCCCCAGCTTTAGGTTTTGATTTTAGATTGGTAATCATATTAATGGCTTCCCATGTTTTTTTGACACTTGCCGCACTAGCTTTTTCAAGTTCCGAAGTTTCATATTGTATTTTTAGCTTCCTGAGTAAGTTTGTGCAGAAGTTTCTATACCGTCGATAAGTAGTAATCAATATTTCATTCTCAGGAGCTTTCTTCTGTTTAGCATGCATCTTGTCCCTGTTTCTCAGGCAACGCAAAAGCCCTGGTGTCATCCAGGGTTTAATTGGAGTTTTACGATGTGGTTTCTTCAGGAACGTAGTGTTTTTGTCAATGACTTTGCTAATTGTATCCACCAAGATCTCTGCTGCAACGTTAGGTTCGTTACAATCGAAAACCAGTTGAAAATCAACACTTTTTAGATCTTGTGTAATAATATATATGTATATATCAGCAAGATATAATGTAAATTAGGCTGTTTGTAATCACTTCTATTTCAAGTAGGCCACCTTTAGATGGATCGAGATTAATTAAAAAAAGAAGGTAAAAAAACTAAGGGTATTTTTCAACTTTATCGTATGTATTGTTTGTTTATGTAAGGAGAAAGAAATAATAATTATTATTTAAGGAAATATGAAAAGAATGCGTGATGTGACCAAATTACAGATAGTTATGATAACCAATAGTTTCTCCTAAGAATCTACCTACCTATATACACATTATTATTTTATACGAACCATTATGTATAGAGAAGATGTTTTAAGTTACGTATTGTTTACAAGTCTTAAGGCCAAGGTCAGATATTACCTCGTACAATTCTCTCCTATGAAGTACTGAAAATATTTTAAACTAGTTTATATGAAAAAAAGAAAATCTAAGACTAAATACCTGTTCACAACCCTTCGCCAGCGACCACCCTGAGCCTAGGTCAAAGCCCCACAGGAACCATATAATTAGGCTGTAGCCCCGCTCGCCTATTTCCCCAGTGAAGTAGCAAAAGCCTCATGGCTCGCTACATATTTTCGTCCGAAAAAACGTATGCTCTATTAAGTAGTAAAAGCCTTAAAAAGCTTTTTTGCTCTCCTGTTTTTATGTCATTTTATCATATAACAGACGTAGCTTTAAGCTGTGGTAAAATTACGTTTGTCATTTTGTCACATTATAATATATCTTAATACAGTCCAAATTCTGTTCTCGAATGCCAAATTCCCAAGTCCCAGTGCCCAAAATGTTGTATGAAAGTTTTGATAATCATACGATAAGGTGGTTATTGAGCCGTTTGTCCGTATATGCAGGCTGCAATAAGGTTAAGCGGTTGTTGGCGAAGTGCCCAACGTGCCTATTTGCTATAGAAGTATGCCGATTGCTTGATAAAGAGAATATGAATACATTAAGTCACTGTACTTAATACTACATGATAAAAGTAAGTTATAATATCTGAGTGTGTCTATCTTAAAATTGCTTGAAATTAATATTGTAAAACGGTGTCTCTGGCAACCAATTAGTATTCTTAATTCCTTGGTGGAGATCAAGCATTGGAGAGTGCTTCCAGCGCCGCCAGACCTCTTAAAACCTGCAGGTGTTTAGAGATCTGGAGGCATATGAACAATAAAGGAGTGAAAGCCCCTTGGCCACAAATTAAATTATTTTCAGGTGTTGTAAATTCAAAGTGCTTATCAGAACGATTTGGAATTTTAATATTTTACTGATTTCACTAAATTTAGTAGTTTAATGTCTGAGAACAATATAATCATGTTTCTACAAAGTTCAGGTAAAGGTTAAATAGGGGGAATAAATTTAAAGAAAAGTTGTTACTTGTCGGAATTTGACTTTTCATAGAATTCTCGTTTATAGGAGTCCTCTATTGTAGAGCCGTCTCTTAAATTCGGCGCTGTGTATGTGAAACCCACTGTTGGGGCACTGCAAACTGCCAACTCAATATGACATCCAGTGCACGTGAAAATTATTCTTCATCTTCCTACCCACCTAATGTCGCCTCTTTGCTTCAATAATGTGATATCTTTAAAAGTGGAATTTTCAGACTTATCACGTTATTGAAGCAAAAAGGCGATGTTAAGTTCAGTTTTAAGTCTTCTTCTGTATTTTCTTCTTTATGAAAGGGTACAATAAAGAGTGTATCTATCTATCTTCTAGCTTTTCTAAAAAAAAATAAGTTAAATTTTACCAGACAAAATAGGTCTTGTTTCTAATTACAAATTAGCAGCAATTTAAAATGTGTGTATTACGTGCAGCGTCTAAACTAATTTGTGTACAAAAAATAAGCTTATAATGACTTTCATTGCTGCTTTAATGTGCTACAGAGTTTTGATAGAGGTTGACTTGCGTATAACAATGAAGTTAAAATAGATTTAAATTGTTCAAAAAGTAAAATAGGGGCCTTCACTTATTTGTTAAGATAATTGAGTTAATGAGGTTTTCCAAAATACATGCCATTCATTTAACAGGAGATAGTGTAACGTATAGTGGTTACACTAGTAAAGAAATTTCGTCGCGGGAAACAGCTGGTCATTAAATTTACTTAAGGTAAGTCAAATTCACCCTTTTTTTTTAAAGACAACTCCCACACTCGGTAAATAAATCCCTGTGTCGCGAGGGACTTTCTAAACACATACATAATTTACGGACACAAACTACCAGACTCAAAACAACCATTCGTTTTAATTATCCCAAGTGAAAATCGAACCCAGATCACCAGGTCTCAGATTTCATCACATAATATGTTTTATTACATTAAGTAGGTACCCATAAAGTGCGCAGTATTGAATATCTTATTTACTACATAAAAATAAATTGGCAACACGATATTCCGTATTTCCATTTCCTCTTCCTACTGGTGTGGGAAAAGTGTGAACATACCTATAATTTTTCCTTCCCAAAATCAGAAAAATACTTTACTCATTTTCGATTACGCTTATCAAATATCTGTTTGTTAGTAGGTACATAAAATGTGGCGGCAAATGGAAAACTCAGTGAATGTTGACATCGGATATATAGCTTGCTACAGGTCAATAACCTGTAGAAGAAAACAACCTAACTTTGAAAGTATTTTATGGTAATAACTCCCCCTTTATTACACACGTGTTACCAGCTCTCATAACTGGCGTTCAGAGGAGCAAGGAGGATTTAGTGGTATGATTAACATATCATCCTAAATACTCGGACCCTGCTTAGTTGTGTGCTGGAAGCCTTATGCATTTACTTTGCTTACTTTATCAGTCCGTTTATGTCCACTGTTGGACATAGGCCTCCTCTTAACAGACACTTTATCCTTTCTCGTCACACCACACATCCATCTCAACATTCTCATCTCCGCTACATGCAATCATTTTTCATCCATCTTTTTCACAGCCCAACATTCCGATCCATACAGTATGACAGGTCTTATCACGGACTTCTAAATTGTACCCTTCAACTTAAGGGGCATCCTTGGATCACAAGTTGTTCCCGTGACCTGTCGCCATTTCATCCATCCTGCGTTGATCCGTTACGTCCCGATCGACCTCACCATCCCCTTGGACGAGCGACCCGAGGTACCGAAAGTCGGATCAGATCAAGTCATCTTTATTAACTTTTATAATTAAATTAGCGAATCGTACGGGTGCAATGCTGATGTATTATACATATAAACCATCCTCATGAATTACTCTATCTATTTAAAAAAATCTTATTGAATTTTGGTGCGCAGTTTGAAAGATCTAAGCATACATAGGGACAGACAGACAGCGGGAAGCGACATTGTTTAACACTACCTATGTAGTTATTAATTACTATTAAGACATTTCCATTACATTATAAAATCATTCGTTAATTGTTTTTTGTTTTGTTTTTTTAATAAAAAGACAACTCCCGCACTAGGGAAATAAATCCCTGTGTCGCGGGGGACTTTACAAACATTCATTTCACGGACACAAAGAACACCCAGACTTAGAACAACTATTTGTGGTTCATACAAATAATTGTCCCGGGTGGGAATCGAACACAGAACACCAGGTCTCAGAAGCAACTATCGTAACCAATGAGCCACCGGTGCATTAAACAAACCATAATGAATAAATGATGAAACATTCTCTGGTACTTACAGAACGTAAGAGGAATGCGCAAACAAGTGTTTCTTCAAGGGTCAATGCATAAACCGTGAGGTTTCTGGCTTTAAATATACCACCCCATAACTTCCCATTACACATTACATAGTTTACATAGTTTTACACCCCTTTTTTGCCGACGTTTAGCCTTGCAGACAGTGCTAACTCAAGGATAGCCAGTGAGGTTGAGTTTCTGTTTCATATTGCTTTACACATATGCTCACGCAAAGGAGAAGGACTTCGTTGGTAATTTTCTTTAGCATTTTATGTGCATGTGCCGCTACAGGACAAATTTTGCGTTTTTTTTTATTGAGAATTTAGCCCATCTTGTCTTGCAATGCTACTGAGTAGAGAGTAGTAGAGAGAGAGATCCTATACTTACATTCTAATATTATTAAGTATAAAGAAGAGAAGACCGATTTCAAAAATTCTTTTTAATTATGAAGTTTCCACGGGAACGGGAGCTACGCGAGTGAAACTGCGTGCGGGAAGCTATTATGTTATAAATAGAGAACATTTGTATTTTTATACATATTGTAATTTCAATAACAAGTGCCGATTGCAACAGCTATTTCAACACAAAGAAATACAAATAATTTATAATTAAATAACCGAACACAGATGCATGTGTTGAAGCTAGCAATCAATACATTGTATATGCAATGAGCCTTTTATCTCGGAAGTGGAAATAATATTAATTTAATTGGTAAGTAGGTACACTTGTGTGCATGATAGCCTTGTACCTTCGCCCGACTAAAAGTATAATGCGTCATAGTTTTTGTGTTGTTATCATGTCAAGTTTGTAGTGCTTAAGTAGTTACAAATATTATATACTGATGCGTCTTTTTTTCTTGAAAATACGGGTGGTCATCGTTTACATATTCACGTTCAAATTAAACTTTGGAGTATGCTGTCAGCATTTTATCCAGCTATGTGTAGGTAGTTGTATAAAATATTATTATATTCTTCTTCTTCTTAGCGTGTCGATGACAAATAAAATCTTACTTCAGGCCCAGAACTTAGCTAATTCGACCGCACTATTTGTGGCGTCCATCAAGTCCTGCTGCGAACAGGTGACAGGATAGGCAGGACAGGACACCAAATGAGCCATGGACTGCACCGCATTATTATATTTAAAGTTGTATTTTTCTAGATAAAGTTACATATTGAGAATAACGTTTTATGTATTCTGATATTTTTATTTAATTCACTTTCGAGATATTTCTCGGTTAATGCTAAGCATTAACAATAGATGGCACCTTCGTTCCCCATGGAAGTGTGGAAACGGAATCATAAATTTCGATTCGAATCATAGATTTCGGGAGATCATTGTTATTCTCAAATGTTATATATGTAGTTTACTTTATGAGAATTAAAAGAGCAGAACAAGAACCTATAATTTAAAACCAATCGTTTTGTAGAGGAACGGTTGGTGGTGTTTCTACACGGAAGATGAAGATCTTCTTTGCCGAGCGAGGTGGTGTGCTCGGCGGCCGACGGCCATTTGTTGATATTCAGAACTTGTATATTTGAATTGGCTTGCGAACTTGTATTGCGCGATACAGGTTAGTTGGGATGCTAGGTGGTAGATGGCGCTGCTTGTCTTCTTGTAGTATTGTGCGGCTACTGTAGATGTCGCTACAGTTTCTAACTATTTAATTTAAATTACACAAATAAGTAATTTAAAGTACCAGCCTTCAGGAATTGCTGTCCACACCCAATGCATGTATTAAAGACTTATAACCTTATTTTTGTATGTACATATTTAATATTATGTTTGAGTTTGATGTCAAAAAGTTCTCGAATGGAGTCCGCGGATCGGCAACCGTAGCGTAGGACGTCCACCAACTAGATGGACGGATGACCTGGTGAAGGCCGCGGGATATTTTTTTTTTCGGTTTGACTTTCGAAGGCTTTTGCTACTTCACCGGGCATATAGGCGAGCAGAGCTCCAGCCTTAATAAATGGTTTAAAAACTACAAATTAAGCAACCTGCGCAAGAGGGCGCCCCCTGTGGGGATTGGACCTCGGCTTAGGGCGGCTGCTGGCGATGAGATTGAGGGATTATGACTTTTAGTATTTTAGGGGAGTTTTGTGCAACTATCGGCCGCGGGATCACGGTGAATGCAAGCCGCCTCCAACCGTAATAACTGGATCTTTATGAGGGAGGCCTATATCCAGCAGTGGACGTCCTGCGGCTGAAATGATGTTGAAATGAAGTTTGATGTATTTATCTTTTAGTAAAAGATTACTAATTATTATATCCATTTAAAATATATCTCTGTCAAACTGAAAATCAAGTCATCCTTAATAAAACTATGAACATTCGTGTTAAATTATATGTCTGGACTGTCAACTCATTGTTGTGCTAATACTTTATCTAACTTGTTGAATTTCGCCATGTAGGTATCTATTATACTTAATCAAAACCTGGGTGCGTCAATATCAAAGCCACGTGTTCGTGAAAACGTGTCTAAAATGATTATTATTGTTGATTATAATAAAATGAAATCATTATTACACACGGTTAGGTATACAATAGGTATTAAGTTAGTAACCATCTACTAAAATAAACTAATTTTAGTATTTAAAAATATTATTGTTGAATATTGGTAATTATTTGTCAATAGATAAACCTCACAGTCGACAGAAACGATATATTTTATTATTATTCCGCAATCCTATGTTTTCACTTAAATTTTTTTACCAATTTGGCCCCCCTTGTTCCCTTCCGGGTGCCTAAAGTAATAACATCACTAACTCTACCCCGGAGTCGGCCGTTACTTAATATGATCAAAGTGACCATGTTATCAAGTGTTAATAAACCTCCATCACATGTAACATGGCGTGTGTCAGCTAATCAATGCACTTAGAACAATTTGATATAATGTAATTATCGAGGTGGACTGACAAGGTGTCACTTTTGTTTAGTGAAATTGCGGTTGATATATTAATATCATGAGTTGTGGTGACACTGGTCACTCTTGCTCTTCTCGAAATCAATTATCTATTTTGCACCTTATTTTTTACCCATTTGGCGCCCCTTGTTACCTACCGGGTGCTCAAAGTAACAGCTCTAGCCCTGAGCCGGCGCTATATTATTAGGTATAGTATGAATGTTAATTAATATTATCAAAGTAACTATGTTATCAAGTGCTAATAATCCCTCATCACATGTAACATAGCATATGTCAGCTAATCGATGCACTTAGAACAATTTGCTATAATGTTATTATCGAGATTTACTGACAAGGTGTCGCTTTTGTTTAGAGATTGCGATTTCCATTTATAGTAGACTATGCATGTTGGTGGGAAAAATGCTATTCATCTGTTAACTAACATCATCATTTGTAACTGTTTTAGTATGAATATTGTATAGAAAATGCAGGCCAAATATATAAATATAAATCTCGTAGCTCTAGATACTATGGATACCAATTTCTGTATTAACCTAATTGGCTGTCCCGCGTATTTCAATCCACGTATGTAATATTATAGTTTTCGCGAGGAAAACTATAATAATTCATTTTCTAAAATAAATGTAGCTGAAATTATAGGTACTTACAATACTTGTAAGGAAGCTATCTTACATTGCTACTATTTTTGTACAACATGTTGCAAGCGCTTTACATGGGCTGTTAAATTTGAATCATGATGGAGATTGATATTTATTTCAATAAATCCTTATTGTAGATGCAACCTATCTTGCCGGCTTTAACCTAGCTTTCTGTAAGCGAAACAATTTTTGCAATCATGGTTGCACTTTTTTATGTAATAAACATAAAAAAGTGCAACCATGATTGCAAAAATTGTTTCGCATATATTGTTTATACATATATTTACAAACTAAAATACAAATATTCTCTCTTTATAGAATTTGTATAGATACGTACTTAGCATTTTTTTTAACGGACATATGCCGTACTTTAGCCTCGAGGTTTTTACTACTTTGCCGGACTATATAGGCTAGCTCAAAAGCTCTAGCATTATTAAATGGTTTAAATACAATTAACTTAACAAGAGGATTCCCACTGTGGGGCTACGTCCTCGGCTCGTGGCAGCTGATGTAGGGGGAGAAAGATATTGAGGAATTACCACTTTAAATTTTCTAAAGGGAGTTTTGTGCAACTATCTCTCTACTTTATGGCTCCCGGGCCTTGCGTACTTCGGCCCTACGAAGGCATCGGATCGTTGTTTCTGATATCAACACTTTACTATCTATAAATATGGAAAAACGCAAAAAGATAAATAAGTTAAAGCGTTTTATCTAATATGTCATATCACTTGGGTAATTGATATCCAATCTAATCATATCTGTTATTGAATATTTTGACAAAATCTTACTTACTGATTTATGGGTTTTTGTTGTTATACCTTGTTTTTTTTCGACGGACATATGCAGTTTATTTTTATAGCAAAACCACGAGGCTTTTGCTACTTTACTAGGGATAAAGGCGAGTAGGCTATGACCCTTTTTAAATGGTTTATAAACTACAAACCTAGCAACCTGTGCAAGTGGTTTTTGGACCTCGGCTCAGGCCTGTCGGTGGCAGGAGTATTGCAGAATTACTTAAGAATTCTAGGGGGTTTGTTCATTTATCGGTGCAGTTTGCGGGCGATTCGGATTCTATTTCGAGGGCGTTGCTGATTATACATAGCTAATTATGTAATTTTATTATACATATTTTACGTTATCTTTTATTACCAATAGTAGTACAATGGATCTATACAGTAATACTTTTCAGTTAGTAGTTTTTAAAAATAACTGATTAAAATAACATCGAACCTGTGTTAGGTGTGCCCGTTCGCACAATCTAGGCTATCTTGCAAGGCCGTCTGAATTTAGGACAACGTTTTGTCAAAAAATATGCCTGTTTTAAAAATTTAATGTTACGTTTTGACAGCACTTAGGAAAATCGTCCTTCCAATTATTAGATAGAATTCAAAATGACGGAACATTATACCGAATATAAGATGTTTTATGAAAAATCTGTAGATATTAATGAAGCCATTATCAAGGGGTCCCTTAAAAAAGTGTTGACAATTCCTAAGTTTATTCCAATTCATTTTTGCATTCAAACACTTATAATTAGGAAAAACAAGTATCGCTCGAATCGATCAAGTCGTTTTCAAGTTACGCGAAGATTTTACTACATTTTTTTTATAATACAGATCACCAGCTCCTCGGCCTTATAGAAGGTGTATTTTATGAACTTGAATGATTTAAAAAATAAACAATTTATAAAGTACCTAATTTCACAGTCTTGAATTGATTGTGTACTTTTACTAGTAGCCTACCTACCTACGTATTCAACATTACTAGTAAAAGTATATATATGAACCTATGTAAATAATAATGTATTGGTAACTGATTATTTGAATACATATATAGATTATTATTTTGTGTTCGTTCTCCGTGGCGTAGCGGCATTACTTTAAGTCTTGGAGGTCGTGGGTTCGGTCCTGATGCTGGACAAGAAATAATTATAAAATATCTTAGATTTCTCGCTGGGTCTGGTTGGTTGAGGTTAAACCGGTGGTCCCAATTGTTATGACATCATCAGTATCATATCATTAGGGTAGTGGCGTTTCCTTGTAACATAATACTGCGGTCACCAACCCGGCTGCCAAGCGTGGTGACAATGCAAAGCTCTTCCTCGGGAGGAGGCCCATGTTCAGCAGTGAACGTATATAATACGATGATGATAATGATGGTTCGTTATGAGTTAACTATATATAACACGCGAGTTGATAGGAATACCGTGATGTTCACGCGATATAATAATTGTGTGCTAAGGTCCTAAGGCATACATAATTGTACGGACCAATTTATTAGTTTCTCTTCAACGTATAGGAAATCCTTTTAATTCATCACGCTACCCATTAATCATTATGTAGAAAAATCGCTCAATTAACTACAGATAACGATTTAATCTGGGTTTATTGCAGATTCGTGCAAATAGTATAGATAGAAGATTTTTAATTACATATAACAATTCAGTGACCATGACACTTCTTTAATTTTTTTTAAAAGATTACTAGTTGCCTTTTGCAGTCTACTAGTATTGTTGCTTAACCCCCCGTGCTAAGCTAATAATGTTTGTGTTACGAGTGGGTTCAAGTCGTTAGTGCAAATGATGGGAATCGAATCGGCGACCATACGATCACAAGTCCGACGCCCTAGGCATTGGGCTATCGATAAGTAGAGCGAATATTAAAAATGATATTACAATATTTTTTCTTTTTCCCAAAACGATTTTTCCGGATTGACATATGTAGGTTGTTAGCTACGAGGCTTTTGCTTCTTCACCGTGTTAGAGCGAAAGAGATTTTAGGCTCTAAGAGTTATGCTAGTTAATATTATGGTTTATGAATGATGCTGTCATAAACGAATTAAACGAATTAAACGATATTTATTCAGCACTTAGGTATTTACATACACTTGCACTTGTCAGTTATACACAATTAAATATGATTAATATAATTAAATACAAAAATAATATAATTAGCTAATGACTTGTCTGTCAGTCCAGCGTCACGTCATATGTATAGTTACAACAATAATTACCTCTTTAATCAAAATCTTAATGTAATTCAGCTCTATAGAAAGAGGCTCGTCTTTAAACAATATTTTTACGTATAAGCGACACACGCCTGAGGGCACCCTTAATGGGCTAGGACCACGGCTCAGGGCATCGCTAATGCTATGAGAAATATTACTGTAACAATAATAATATAAAAAAGAGGGAGTGATCACTGGCACGGACTATAGGCACTGGATCATCGGATTGGGACAGGGGGCCAACGCGGTCCTCGGTCTGTCCGGCGAGGAGCCTAGCCTAGCTAACCTACAGGTTTCTCTAGCTACCTAAGTGGACGGCATAAGCAGATAAGTTATGTTTATTACATTTACTTTAATCTCATATCAAGTGGTTTAATTTTAGTCCAAACGTCCTAGTTTACAATTCGCGGGCCTCTGAGCCTTTCAAAACTTTTAAAGAAATGTCTTCACTAACC
Organism: Nycteola revayana; assembly: GCA_947037095.2. Taxonomy (NCBI): domain Eukaryota; kingdom Metazoa; phylum Arthropoda; class Insecta; order Lepidoptera; family Nolidae; genus Nycteola; species Nycteola revayana. Next base: position 16,264,844 of record OX344849.2, on the reverse strand, counting down.
TAATAATCAGAATACGTCACACTATCTTTAAACTATATTTAACTAGCCCTGCCCTACCCTACCCCTGCCCTACCCTACCCATACGCTAACCCTACCCTTCTTCCAACCCCAGTTCTTGCAACTTGGAGACCGTCTGCTGTGCAGTATGAGGTCGCGCGTTGTCGTGCAGGAGCAGCGGAGACGAGTGATTGACCAATGCTGGTCGGAGATGTGCCAGCTTCTCCATCATTGTGTTCAGTTCTTCACAGTAGACATCTGCAATAATGCTCACCCCGTTAGGTAAGAAGCTGTGATGAATCACACCGGCGCTAGACCACCAAACAGTGACCATCACTTTTCTAGGGGTAAGTTTTCGTTTAGGGCATTGTTTAGGTGCTGAACCAGGATCCAACCAACTTGCTGAGCGCTTACGATTATCAAACAGAATCCATTTTTCATCGCAGGTAACAATGCGGTTCAAAGTCCTTCATTTGTGTGTCTGTTGAGCAGTGCAAGGCACGTCTCGACGCGTACTTCGCGTTGGCGATCATTGAGTTCGTGCGGCACCCATTTGTCAAGCTTTTTTACCTTGCCAATTTGACACAAATAGACGTCGAAAGCTGCTGCTAATTCAGCTGTAGATTGTGTATCATCAGCTTCCACAATCGCCTTTAATTCGTCATTGTCGACCAAAGTCTTCGGACGACCGCGAGGTTCATTTTTCAGGTCGAAATTTCCAGAACGGAAGCGAGCAAACCAATAACAGGTGGTGCGTTGGTTTGTAGTGTGAGCTCCGTAAACGTCGTTGATGTTGCGCGCCGCTTGAGCCGCGTTGCTGCCACGACGATACTCATATTCCATAATTACTCGATTTTTTTACGTATCCATGATGACGAAAATGTAACACTAATCAATAAACAAATGACTACTTTTGGAAAAAAATCCATGTTTTTTAAATAAAATTTATTTGAAATTAGAATTCTTAGCCAAACAAAAATTATTTTGATTTGAAATGGCCAGTACTGCGGAACGGCAATTTCATAGGTAAAGGCCTAATATTATATAGAGCAAAGTTTTGTATTATTGTATGTACATACATACAATAATACGAACAAACTCAAAAATTACTTTACGGATTTTGATAATTCCTGCACAATTAGGATGCTACATTATCCCTGAGTAACATAGGCTATATTTTTTTATTATGACGTTCCCATGACAACGGGAGCTACGCAGGTGAAACCACGCGCGGGAGTCTAGCAATGAATTTAGATTCCTAATGCATTTCATGATTGCATGTGTGAATTTAGTATACATTTATGACGTTATTATCATGACAGCCTTACCGAGAATATATTATGATTTATCATAGTTTTGTAATTTGTGTTGTATGGGTATCTATTTTACTAACAATTGCGTCACTCCTGCGCATCGTCACGTTTTCTTTTGTTTCTGGTCATTGTTCAGCTGTTTTATCGAGATAAGAATACCTTTATTATGAATGTATATTTCTTAGTACCTTGTACCTTGGTTATTTGTTAGAAGCGTGACTTGCTGTAAAGAGAAGTAGGTATGCTACATTCAATCATTTTTCCATTTATCCTATCCGGAGATATATTTGAATAAGACTATGCAGTAGTATTAATTAACTTACAGTAAACAAATTACTAGGTACCTATAAAAAAAAAAACTTATAACCTAAAACACGATAGCTTTATTTGATAGCACTATTTCTTACCATACTCTCGCCATTGTATTCTGCCATCCTGAGAAACAATAGCCATACACACGGAGGAGAGTCTAAGCCTAAGCTAGGTTTTGATCCCGGGACACCTAAATATTTTGTAGCAACGAATTTAATCAGTCTGTTTAAAAATTAAATCCTAATCTATTTATTTTCGGTAGATTTAAAAGAATATAGAATAAAAAAAATAAAGAATGTAATTTAAAATTATGTAATATATCGAAACATAAGTAATTTATGATTAAATAGTTAAATAATAAAGTTATAGGTATCTGTGCCAGAAATAGTCACATTTCAGGACAGTGAAAAAAAAACTAATTTCATTTACTTACATTTCGTTACAATAATACTTTTATGCTTTATACTATATATTATAGTTTTTATTGGACGATGTGTGATTCAAATTCGACGAGTAAAACAACATATCATTCAGTTATTTAGCAAATGGCAACAAAATATTTAAACTGTCAAAAAACTACTTTCGTGGTGTTAAATCTTAGACGACAATATGAATTCCCTGTCCATAAACCACCTTTTTTTTCACGGGCTAAAATGCATTACGCATTCCGTAGCTCTCGCAGGCATAAAATTCGTGTTCCCTACGTCAACGATAGATATAGGTAATTTGGGACTCGCAATACTCTTGCCAAAAATGACGCAGCAAGCTAGTATAGCTGCGGAGAAGGCCCACTCGGGTGGTCCTTTTACCGCAGTTAAAGGGGCACCCAAGGAATCCATAAACCACCTCCCAAAATACAAAATATTATTAACTCCCCCCAACAATCAGAACATCAACATACCTCCCGCTACGTTACTATTAAAAGTTATTTATCTTCACAATGTTTTTCCTTATTCGGGGATAAACAAAAAACGTGAATGATCATTTTTCTTACAAATAGTCAGGAGGAAATTAGAATCTTTCATCAAATAACAAATATTGGCCTTCGGATTTATAACGTGATTTATTATTAGAGTAGATAGTTTCCTGTTATTAATTTCCCATGAAGACTGAATTGGCTTTTAATATTGATCACAATTCAAACAAAAAATACCGGCCAAGTGCGAGTCGGACTCACGCACGAAGGGTTCCGTACCATTTTCAAGTGCCCTGTAGCCATTATTGATATCGAGCAAAAAAGGGAAAAAGAAACAAAAGTTCTTTGTATGGGAGGAAGGGAAATATTTAAGGGGGGCTCCCGGAGCCCCCCTTAAATATTTTATTTTATTAATTAATATTAGCGGAAAATTTCAACTGTCTAGCTATCGCGGGTCTTGCGATACAGACTGGTGACACAGACAGACAGACAGCAAAGTCTTATTCGAGTACGTACTCCTAAAAATGACTGCAGAAATAATTGTTTTAATTAATCAGGCAATGAAGATGATGTGGAACATTTATAAAAATAGTAGTGCATGAATTATGAAATCAAGTCTTAAACAAATATGGGCAAATATGTTTTTATTTCGTAGCCGTGTAGTCTGAAGCATACAATAGACCACCCCATATCTTCACATGGTAAGAAGTGACTTAGGTACATACAGCTGATGGATGGGCAGCATCATCTATCAGCTCAAGGATACTCACCATCTTACTACGATCACAAATCGCCGGACAAGCGTGGTGTTTATGGCAATGTTCCACAATTACCTTGGCTTGCCAAGGTCTCTTGAGAGGATACCTATGTTCAGTTGTGGTCTGCTTTAACAGATGAAAGACCATTCTACCAAGTCATTGTCTGGCTACGGACCACCTGTTTTGTGTAATCACTTTAATGAACACTATTACAATAAATAAAAGATATTTTGATACAGCGCAATATTTTTTGGGCAGCTTTTAGGTACACTTCCAGACACCACCAGTGGTCTGTAGGCCACCGGTTGGGAGCCATTGATATAAAGCAACAAATACCTGTTGACTATAAGCCATGATAACAATCAGAATTATACACTTTTTTATTGAAATTATCATTAGGTACAAAAATATACTCACAGATAGCATATATATAGTAACACTCAAACCTCTTGGGCATGTGTGTGTTACTTTACAACAATTTACTTAATTTAAGCTCATGATTAAAAATGTTCTCTAGACTTATTTTCTTTTCCAAGTTTATGTCCCTGATGCGGGAGTTCCGTAACACCGTATAAAATAAATCTCAATGTCGCAGGGGACTAAACGAATACATAACTCACAGAAGTAAAGCACTGTACCCAGATTTGGAACCACTATTCCGAATTTATTTTAATAGTTGTCCTAAGAGGGACGCGATCTAATAGAGGTAAAAAAAACTCTCAGGTAGGGAACTTAAGTACTACTATTGATTGCTAGCATTATTGAGTTCCTGTGCGTAAGGTCACCGGAGGTCACGAGCTAGGGGGAAAGGACCGGCAGGATAATGGTGGCTAGCGGAGTACATCTACTGAATTATTTCAGATCTAGAGATGACTAACCCATTAGTAAATTATGCCTCAGTACGGTAGTAGTAGGTCATCATCGTCATTAACCCTCACTTCCTAAAAGATGGTTTTTACCATAGTCACTTCGCTTAGCAGGCGGGTTGGTCCTTGCCGTCGACCACCCTGAGCCGAAGTCGAAGTCCCACAGGGGACGCCCTATTGCGCAGGTTGCTTAGTTTGTGGTTTTAAACAGACCTTGAAGCCGAGCACGCTTTTATGCCCGGTGAAGTAGCAAAAGCCTCGTGGTTAATTGTATTTGTCTATCCGAAAACAATATATATATAAAAAGGTGGGTTGGTGACTGCAGTATTTATATTGTAACAAAAAGGTAAACACTGCTGCCCGTTCCCTGGTATTTATACGATTGTTATAGATGATGTTACAACAATTGGGATCAACAGCTTAACGTGGTTTCCGAGGCATGGAAGGTACTAGTCTTTCAACCTACCAGACACGGAAATAAATCTTAGATTATATACGTAACAGATGTCTTGTCCGGCGTGGAGAGTTATCTCGCGCTCCAGATCTTACTTGCTACGCCAGCGCCATGAAGGATGTGGAAAAAATACGGCTGCGTAAAGTTCCGGGACTAATTTCAACTTATTTGACTAAGTTCAATTTGAGTATTTCCCTATCCCTATTTCTTAAGGGTAACAGCTAGCAAAATGCGAGTGTAATAAAATATAGGTATCTCTGTCCACCTCATCTGAGAAATGGGCGTGATGCTGTTTTTATTAGGATTACGAGCAACATGTATTGGGGCCAGTGTTCCTTGTCCATATAAGGTGACCACAGATTATATTGTTGGTGTCACAGTGCGCATGCGAAGACCTCTTCATACCACGTGTGCTGTCTCTAGGAACTTGAAACAATGACAGATTTCAATAGAATCTCATGAGAAAAACTACACGAATGTCGATCACTTACTTGACTGGACAATTTCCTACAAGAATTGATAAAATTGCTAAAAAAACGACATGTTCAACGTCAGATCTTAAAAACAAACTGAGTTGTTGACAAGGTCATAATGCTAAATGCAAATCTGGCTAATAAAGAACTTGTTTAGGAGTAAAATTACTCGCCACCTTTTTAATTATAGGTTACCCGTGTTTATAGGAAACCTGTCTGCCGATACCAATCATGTAACTGTATTAATGTTAGTTTACGCTTTTAATTATACACTTACTAAAATCATTATGGTTTAAGTAGACATATGCCAGGGTAGTAAACAAATTTATTTGTTGATTTATATTTACAGTGTAATGTATTGAAAATAGATAAAGTGAATACGGTGTACTTACCCAATATCTCGGTTGTCGAAGGCCAGGGAATGATTGGAAGACCTTGGCACGAGTGGGCGGTAACTGGACCTCGTCATCTCGGAGACAGGGCCACCAGTTCACACACCAGCCACTAAGTTCATCACTTCACAATTTATAAGACCTACAACAATCGACGTGTGTTCTATCGCGATACGTATTACTAACTGAATGACTGATTAAACAATCACTGTTTATGTCTGATAACGTGTCGGTTTATCGAGGACATGTTATTAATAGTAAACATATAGAAAACATACCGTATTTAGTTTTATTTACAATTACTTCGGCACGTACTCTACGATCAATAATACAGCTGGGGTGAAAGCACCGAAACCACGCCTCCGGGGGCCGGTTTAGTGAGCTTTTGTTGTGTTCGAAACAGTGCCATCTAGCGGTGGGTGCTCGAACTTGCTAAAAGTACTTGTTATATGGTTCACCCTACGCGGCGAAGAAACAATAGTTCACCCCAATTTTACTTTGAAAACTAGATGTGTATTGAGTTGTGTAACGTGTTGGATGTAACAATTATTCATATATTTATATCACACCTACCATCATACCATACGATAAGATAAAATACATTACCTACTAATGTTCAAAAGTAACTAATAACCACACCTTGTTAATTTATGGAACTGATAAAGGTTTGTAAATTTTTTGCTATGTTTAACTATTGTGATTTATCTGCCTATCTCTTCGATGACATCGGTAACGGAAAGTGGCAACCTTATCTAATGTCGTTCATGGAATTGGGTAGGTGCATAGCAATGTATCACACGAAAACAAAATGAACCGCTGTTATCCAGTCACCAGTAAGTGGATGCTGACTTACTGGTGACTGGATAACAGCGGTCTGCAGTAATCAGTTACTGTAGACGACTGAGTTTTAAGGCGCTAATTTATGGGAGTCATACACTGGATATACTAGTAGTATGTAGTAGTATGTCCAGCGGTAGACTGTGATAGACTTATGAAATACCTAATGATATAGAAAAAATAGTGTACCTATTTACTATTATAGCTACGTACCTACGTATACATTTTGGACAAACGCCATAAGGAGATCTTTATGCGACACTGAAGAGCATTGCAGTTGGTACCGATGAATATCTGCTTAGTAAGTTACACAAACAAAGTAAGTATAAAAAAAGAAATAACATAGGTAATTATAAAAAGGTCCCTCTATTTCATAACTGTGAGTACTGTGCATATTTCTAAGTCCAAAGTTCAACTGTAAATTAGGGCAACAGTTGCAAAAACTTCCCTAAAACTTAAAAGTGATCACTCCGTTATAAATAAGCGATGGACCAGCTGAGTTCTTAGGCCTAAGGGGCAACCTCTTTAACTGCGTGCTGTTTTTAGCTGAACCCTGCTCTGCTCGAGTTATTATTGACATGGCTAACTACATATTACCGAATATCTAGTTACAAGATTAAATCCAGTATCATTAACAAGGGTTGGTACCCTACCTATGACCTCTCAGATATCAATAACGACTTAGTAGCTCTTGTCATTTAGATAACAAAGGCCTACTGTTAGTATGGTAATTATTATTAGTTCCGGACCATCCTAAAGTGGAGGGATAACGAGCTTTAGGTGTGTGTCTAAAACTTAGTCGATAAGTCATTAGAAATATATTATATTATTATTATATGATACATACTTACCTTTTATGTTATTATGACTCTAAGACATGATTTGGATAGGTATGCATGGCAATTTGTTTATTTAATTGCTAATACCCTTACCTTTACTAATATTATAAACGCGAATGTTTGTGAGTACTTAGGTAGGTATATATGTATGGAAGGATGGATGTTCGTTACTCTTTCGCGCAAAAACTACCTACTGAATGGATTTTAACTAAACTTTTTTATAATATAGCTGAATACTGAAGCTGAAGTATCAACTAAGCTGATAGGTAGATACTTTAAAATAACACATAGACTATTTGTAATAATGAAATTCTCACGGGAATATATAAACTATTTTTTATACTTTCCGCACTTATCGCAGGATAGACATGTATGGGTAAGTGTAGGAATAAAGGATCTGAAGGACATTTAAATGTATAGGTAAGCACACCTACCGAATAAATAAAAGGCATTAATTTTGAGTACCTCATGCCACTGTTTCCGATGCCCTCACTTAGGTATTGGTGTCTGAGGAGCACCCCAGGAGGAGGGTTTTAGAGGGTAGATCTTCTCCTCGTGGTATGCATATCATACCCCGCCGCCGTCACTCAGACGCTACACTCCCCGCGAAACGATAAATGGGCATTATTTTTTATGAAACCTTAATTATACATTAACAGCCTGACCAACATTTGATCTTACTCTCTTGTTTTTTTTTGCTTCCTAGTTTCGATATCCTGGAAAGTTTAACAAAACTAAGGTCGTTTAAACAGCATACGTAATCTAGCTAACAATAATTATTTTGGGTGTCTCAAATCGGCCGGATCGCTGTTCCTATGTATTGCCCGAAACACAAAAATACTCACACTCTATACTTTCCTCCATTTCCTTGGTCGCACACCATAGAAATTTAGTTCCACCAATTTTTTTCGCCAATCACCGTTCTTCAGTCAAACTCTATAAGGCTGAAGATAATGAAATGGTATGAGCTCACCATTGTACAATTTAAAGTGGAAACAACGGAAACTCGTCTATACATAATATTAAATAATGTGGCGTTACTGTGCGTGAGTAAAATTGCCAGAGCTGACAGGAGAGCAGACAGCGCCGGAAGGATGAGTGCTTATGCTGTTACAAATATCTTGAATTGGACCCCTCTGACACTAAGAGTTGGAAACAGGTAAATTCTGAATCCAGACGTAAAAAAATATACATTTTGGCACCTTAACTTGAAAGAAATAGCACTCAATGCAACTTTACAAATTACACTCACAGCTGGTCAATAAAAACGAAGTACCTAGTTACCTAGAAGTGCAATTTATTTCAATACATCGATAATATTTAACCTTGAAGAAGTATTGTTTTCATTATTAATTAAATGGTTTTCTTGTCCTCGGTTTCAGCTGGAGTTGTTTCTGTACCGTCTTTTTCAGTCCCGTCTTTTTCTTTGATAGCCGATTTTCCACTTTTTAGTTTCTCGTCATATTCTTTGTTCCATTGTTCAATTTCTTTTTCTGCTTCTTTAAGGTCTTCTTCAGTGACATTTAAGTCGGGATATCGTCTCTGTAATTCAGTATTTTATTTTAATTATAACGGCACATTTTAAATATAATAATAAAAACTATTTGTTATAATAACTAAGTCATGGTATGCAACACACTTAGTGCCGTAGTGATCTTAAAAACAAAAAAAAAACAACAAAATTCTCAGATTTTTTAGTGAAATTATTTACATTATAATCTTATATTTAATTTCATCAAAATTGTCAGCATGAACACGCACAGCGTTCCATAGTTGCCCATAACAATGAGCTTAAATTTTTCTTTTGTAAAATAGAATAGAAATTACATTCGAAAAACTTTGTCAACTGTAGGTAAAGATAGTTTAGCTAATTGTATTGAAATGTCCTTATTGCTTTTGTTTAAAAAGATTACTAGCAGAACTTTAATTTCTTTAATCCCTTGGGCTAAGCTAAAATGATTGTGTTACAAGTTGGTTCACGTCGTTAGCGCAATCGGTGGGGATCGAACGGGCGACCACAAGATCACAAGTCCGACGCCCTAGCTACGTGAAAATGAAATTCAGTCATATCACTGAATTTCAATTCCAACAGGAGTTTGGTCTTCCTGTTCATTTATAATACTTGTGACAACATACCTACGGCTTTTTGAATACTATTCGGCATCTAACTGAATAAAAAAATATGACCGAACAGTTGGGTACCTACCGAATAACCTTTTCATCTTAATCTTCTCGAAGAATAATAAACAGCTTGACGTATATAACACAGTTCGTAGGTATTAACGTTACGAGAATAAACAGTCATATTTTCTACACATTAAGAAGTACCAACCTGAAATTCTTGCAGCGTGGCCTGTATAGTTTCCTGCTGACTCCTCAATCTCCTCGGCAGCATGAACACGGCATTGAAAAGTCTCAACATCATCCACCCTAAGATTGTTAGCACTCCATACATACACATGGACTTTCCCATCGCCCAGAAGTCAACGCTTACTTGCTGATGTTTCATTTTTCAGTTCTAATTTCAAAATTGTTTTTTTTATTTTTTATTTAGTGACGTATGCTATTTTTTTATCTTATATTTATTGTTTTTTTATTTGCAAAACCTATAATAAATTATTTTATTTGAGTTTATCGAACTCAAATAAATAAAATCAAATATCTTTTTTTTTCCTAGGTCCACATGTGTAATGGGCTGAAAGAATTGGTTGTTTATGACAGTGACCTATTTCTTTATCGATTCGACGTGTTCGAGCCTTACCGAATAATTGATGCAGTCAGGTGTAGTCAACTTTAAAATATATTTTATTTTATACATAGGACGCTTAACTGTTATGGATTAAAATAATAGTGTAGATACTTACATGAATCATGTATTCAGAATTTGCTATGTACCTATCTAAATTCGTTATTGACAGGTTTGATAAGTCAGGAGCCTTATTCGTCTTAATACCTGAAAGCCTCGTACCTCGTACATATGTCGGTCAGAAAAAGAAATAGAATAGAATAGAATAGTTTAAAATAGGTTTGTTGTAATACCTTTCCTATTATTGATTGACAATAGATTATTAACCTTAGCTACATTATCCTAATAAAGTTGCTTATTTTATACTTTTAGACTTCACGTATCAAATTTACAATTAGATAAAATCTTGGATGACGCGACTATATTTACCTTAATTATTTCGGTCAAGTTGCATTGACCGTCGTCGTCGCGGGCAGACTAACTGAGCGGTGTAGTTCTGGCATACGGCGTCGATTTTCCTACTACCCTCACATACTTAGTCCTTTGTAACACTGGTAACTTTAGTAGGTATTGAACGCACTAAGTCAACTTTTTTATATGTTGCACAAAACGGGACGTGGCTGGGGCGTATCTTCCACCGTGTCAATTTTATGGGGCCCCGGACTACAAGACTAGGGGTCTTGTAGTCTAAGTATGTAGTTCTAGAGGGCCTCTCCAACTAATTTTGATACGGAGCCCATCTAGGACTCACTACTGATATATGGTGAACCCATTTTTATTTTTTTGACCGGGGTAAAATGCATTGCTTACGTATCCCCTGGCTCACTGCGTCAGGGAAGGTATGTAAGACTCTCCCTCCCTCAAAAAATACGCGATGCCGTGGATAATTGCTAAGTACCTTAATACCTGTGTCCTCGTGTTAAATCACATAATTCAAGAAAAGGAGCAAGGAAAGCAAAATTACCAACTGGATAATCTCCAATATTGCAACTCCAATACATGCAGGGTTTACCTAACAAATGTTACGGACGTATGGAATCAATAAATCGATAGCACTTTGTTTGCTAGTAATTAACTTCAGACATGAGAACACAGCAGCTGCTAATGTCGGCATGACAGCTGGTTGTAAGTGGCTTATAAAATATACTATTATGTAATTCCTTTACAACTAATCTTTGTTTAGTGGCTGTAGGTATTCGTGGAGGAAAATGTGCCATGGTTTCGTAACAGTCAAAAATGTCTTCTTCAATGTTAAATAAACAACTGATTGTTAAAAATAATTAAAATTGAAAATCTATTATTTTATACTGTGACTCTGCCCTTCCACCTTTTCCCCGAAATCCACTTCCTATATTTAAAAAATGCTGATTAATTCGCTGGTTTCTGGCTTAGTCTAAACCATCTCATATCTTCCTATAGGTGTCGTAAAAGGCGACCAAGGCCTACCTACACCTGATGACCAGTATGAGCAGCATTATCTATAAACTCAAACATGCTCCACCCACATGACCATGACTACCAATCCGCCTTCCAAGCGTGATGATTACGGCGATGTCCTCCAGCAACCCTGACTTCTGTTATAGAAGGAAGCCCAAGTTCAGCAGGACTTAAACGAGTTGATAAAGTTAAAGTAAAAGATTAATATTGTCCCTTTTTTAAAGCCAAGCCCCCAAAAACTTCACAAGCGATGTCTGCTTACATTATTCATTGCATCATTTAAGTAGCTGCGCCCCGCGGTTTTACCAGCCGTAAGCCGCCGCTTTACTTTGCTCCAGTTGGTCGGAGCGTGATGTTTTGTAGCTTATATGTTAATCCAGCGTATAACCTATCCCGGTGCAAAATATCAACCAATTCGGTTGGGTAGTTTTGGCGTGAAAGAGTAACAAACATCCATCCATCCATACTTTTTCGCGTTCGCGTTTATAATATTAGTATCCTACTAATATTATAGGCATTCTTAATTCGTTATAGGTAGGCTAGAAATTATGTCGAAAACTGAGGTTACCGTGGTAGTTATGGAGTCAAAGCCGATAGGTATATCAGAGTCAAGACTAGATAATAAAGGAACATGTTGTGATTACACTAAATCTAAAAAAAAATCTGATAAGTTTTATTTGACGATTGTTAAATTTAAAACGCAGCCTCGTAGTTACATATATTCTTCCGCACAGAAAGTGCAAAAACATGGCAAAAGAAAAATACTGTTTTGTGACTGATTTTTTATTTACATTGAAAAATATATTTCTTATTACATTTAGGGCAAATTTTTCAAACGTCAGATACAGATAAGTTAAGTATATTTTAAATTTGACAAGTTCTGAATGGATTTTCTGTCAAAATGTAGATTTCCCTAATATTGTTTATTTGACGATTGATAAATTATCCTTGAGAGCGGTTTCGCACTACGTCCGAATCCGATCTGGACCCGTGAAAATATGGTCCGTAGTAGTCGTAGAACTATTTATATGGTAATTTACGCACTAGATCCGAGATCCGTCATCCGATTTCTTTCCAAATTTATAGACCAATATTTTCACGGGTTCGGATCGGATTCGGATCGGACATAGTGCGAAACCGCTCTTACAGGTATGATAATAAATAAACATACAATTTTTGGGTACTATCTCGAATATATGAACTAGGTATGTTTTTACTTATATTTATGTTAACTTCTCTAGTTTATAAGTCTCTTTTATTAAGATATTATGAATACAATCTCAGTAATAAACGTTTTAAATATCTTACAAATTACAATGAAATACCAATTATAGGACAGATAAGTGTAAAAAAGTTATATCGATGAGTAAAACACTAATTAAGTTAAGCGACATCTTGGGCGACAATTAATCATATTTTATGTAATCCCATCATAAACGTAACTCCCATTCGCGTGGTAACTTCATTATCAAATTTAGCTAGCTTTTTAATAGTGAAAGAATTTTTAAATCGATCTTGTAGTTTCGGAGCTTATCCAATACAAACGAACAATCAATTCAACCTTTCTTCTTTATAATATTAGTATAGATTCCGTTTATGGTGTCGCTTAGCTAAATTAGCCTATTACCCATATATATAATTGGATTAAAACTTTCATATTTACATTATGATATTCTAGGTATTTGTCTATGTTAATCTCTCGCCTGAATCTTTGGCCCCTAGAACTAAATATTTCCGACATTCGCAGAGGCGTTAGGATATGTACCAACAAGATAATCCCAAGAAGAGTAACACGGTTAATTGTTATTAATATCTACTGTGGGATACGCAGAATCAGAAAATTTATGTTGATGTTTGTTGTTATGTCATAATGTTTTAGCTATGTTTTACCTCAGGCGAGGCATACATATATTTTTTTGGATTTATATACTACTGAAGTATTTAATGCCACAGTCCTTGAATGTGACAGTTATATAAGTACCATCCGATGGCCTCGTAGACTAGTCCAAGGACCCGCGAACTGTAAAGTAGAGCGACAGTTGCACAAAACTGCCCTAAAGTGCTAAAAGTCATAATCCCTCAATCTCATCGCCAGCGACCGCCCTGAGCCGAGGTCCAAGCCTCACAGGCGCCCTCTTGCGCAGGTTGCTTAGTTGGTAGTTTTTAAACCATTTATTAAAAAGTAGCAAAAGACTCGTGGGTTTGTCCATACAAAAAAAAAAAGTTATATATGTAAAACTTTCAAATGTTTATATAACTATCACTTCGTCATCAGATCAATTGGATTGGACGCTAAATTAAAATGGTTCAATAAGCAACCACGCCCTGATAGTTTACACTCAAACAGCCGCGGTCGGAGGCCATGATCTATATTTTTTGTAAAGACACTCATTGTTATAAAATCAAAGTAAAGAGTACGTAGATACGAGTTTAACACGATAGCATTAATTGTGGTTTCCTAATAATTCCATTCCCTTTAACAACAGATTGTGTCAACTATGTAGTGATAAAGTCAGTGAAGAAATTTATGTGGCCATATATTTTGCCTTACACAATGTGATTTTTTAATTACTCAACGATATCACCTATTCTTGGTAGTAAAATGGATCTAGGAACATTACATAAAGCATTAAAAATTAAACATTAAAATCACTTCGAATTATCTTGTTTGGAAAGGCACTACAGCTCATTGTGCCATTTTCTTAAGAGTTACTATTTTTGTAAAAGACATATGTTTATTTTTTCATTTTAATCTCAAGTCTTGATAGTAATTCTCATGGTAAATAGTCTTGCATTAGCAACCATTTCAAATCACGGTGTATATTTTCTTATTGTGTGATTGTTCAGTTGGGCTTATGTTGTAGGTACACCACTTAACGCAATATCACTGCGCACACATTTGAACATTTAGGTGATAGATTTTCTTTCTAGCGGACGAACTTTTCTTAAAAGTTATTCATATGTTATACAATGTTGTTTTTAAATTGTGTATACAAAATAATATCGAATCAAAGTATTTAGAAGTAGTCAATATCTTAGAATAAACACCTCAAAAATTGCATTGAAGTTATTAATTAATTTAGCTAATTAATTAAATTAATCAATATCGTCAATAAATTTCAAACAAATTATATATTACTAAGACTGCGTTGTTTCAGACTAAAATTTGCATGGATAAAAAAGTAAATTTTTAGGGTTAATTAGCCAAAACTAGTTACGTCCAGATGGCTAAGAATAGATAAATTTTGAGTTTAATATGTTATTTTGATTATTTAATATAGGTATTTATTCTAAGAATATTTTAATAATATCTTTACAATACTATAATTTTAATTATATATTTAATGATTATATCGGTACAATTTATTGCAATGACTCCAAGACTAGGAATACACGACATACATTTTCTTGAGACTATCAGTTTGGGTAGACTCTTCAACACTTTTTTTATTTATTTTTTTATGATTATTATTATTGTCTGTACACTACTAATATTCTTGCTAACCCATCGTGCTAAGCTAAAATGCTTGTGTTACGAGTGGGTTCACGTCCGTAGTGCAATGGATGGGGAACTAACCGGCGATCCACGTGATCGCAAGTCCGATACCATAGCCATTGGACTATGGCCGCTTTATCACAATATATGTAATACACGTCATGATACCTACGTAATAAAATAGGTGATGGGATCGGACGTGTATTCTGACCGTCATAATAGGACACAACTATTTTTTTTTTCGAGATTGAGTTATATCCTTACAAGTACGTCCTAGATTTCCGCGCGCTAATGCACCCGCGTAGCTCCCTATAGGCTTCTTCAATAGATGGGCCATCTAACACTGAAATATTTCCGATGCCGTCGTAGACCCGAAGTCCGAGAGGCCCGTGAACTGTAAAGTAGAGCAACAGTTGCACAAAACTCCCCTAAAATACAAAAGTCATAATCCCTCAATCTCATCGCCAGCGACCGCCCTGAGCCGAGGTCCAAGCCCCACCGGGGGCGCCCTCTTGCCCAGGTTGCTTAGTTTGTAATTTTTAAACCATTTATTAAGGCTGGAGCTCTGCCGGGTAAAGTAGCAAAAGCCTCGTGGCTACCTACGTATGTCCATGCGAAAAAAAACACTGAAATATTTTTTCAAATCGTATCAGTAGTTCCTGAGATTTGCGCTGTTCAAGAAACGTAAACTCTTCAGCTTTATATATTACTATAGATTTGGAATCTGGAAAAAAGGCCTATCTGTCTATATTTTTTGCATAATTTATAAACAAAATTTGGTCATATCCTTTTTTATATGACGGCAGTATAGAGTTTTGTACAAACTATAATGGCTTCCAATTGTCTAAAGAAATTATCGATCGTGTATTTCCTGTGTAAGATGTAAAAAATATTTGTGACCTTATACAATTGAATAACTTATTTCGAAAAGGGCACAAGTTGTATGGCTTGTGTAAACTACATGAGCCCTTTTCGAAATTGTATACATATTTTTACAAATGATGATTACACTGATTAATTATCACGTTTCAAAGTTAAGATTGTTCTAAAAGGCTGTATGTTGAAAAATAGTTTGACTACAAAAAGTCAGTATAATTTTTTTTCCTCGAAATTAACTAACTCGTATCTCAACCGCTAATTTAGCGCAATGATGATTATATAGTAATATCACTAGTTTTTGGGGCTTTCACACGCTTAAATTTGGGGTCAACTTTCCTGTACCATCCATTTGGGAGGAAACGTAAGAGGGTTTGGCAAATCATTTTTAAGCCTCTGACAGAGTCATACTTTTAATTTGCGTGTCAAATTTCATCGCACTCCATTCATTGGTTTCAGCTGTGTTTTCACTAATCAGTCAGTACTCACTGACTGTGTTTATTTAAAGACTTTATAATAATGATAAATAATATATCAACAGGATTAAGGATTTGAGATAGACGATTGAAATCTATTGACAAATTGTTTCACAGTGCAGCAATTTAAGTAAAATTTGCTTTACAACACAGTTTTACTACGTTTTATGGCGACTTCATCCGCTTGGAATAGCTGCTTTTTTGCGACAATACGTAGCTTATGCCTTGTTACAAGTTCAACAATAAATGTCTAAACCTAATTCGGTTATGGTGGTTGGTTCTCTGTATTTATAATATTAGTAGGGATTATTTATAAACATACTTCCTTCTAGCGCAATATTATTACTACTTACAAAGTGAGATAGAAAAGTTAAATGTAAAGGTGAAAGCACACTTATACCCTTGCTTGAGAATTTAAATAAGTGCTTAAGTTTTATAAATGTACATTGACTACATAAATATGGTCGAAAATGCTTTTTAAACTTTGCACATTAATACTGTCATAGAGGCTATTTTTTCTGTTGATTCCGTCATGACCTCAAGTTTTTGAGCAATCGAGTAAGTTTCTCGAAGGAAATTAGTACGCAATTTGGAAAAGATGATGTATTTGACAGTATTATGTTAATTTGTAACGAATTGTACAGCGCACTTAAAGCACGCGCCAACTAATTTGGAAAAAGCTGCATTTAATCGTCCGTAGGAGCGGTGTTACACAAGTGTGCTTTGACCTTAACGCGGTTACGTACAGCGGTAGGTATATTTGGTATAAAATTCATTGGTTCTATGGCATGTTTTGAAGGCATTCTTTAATCTGCGTCCATGCGTGTAAATTCTGTAAAAAAGAAAAAAAAACAGGTCTGTAAATAAAAAAACAACTTAAATTTTGTAGTTAACTTTAAAATATCATCATCATATCAGCCTAAAGACGTCCACAGCTGAAAATAGGCCTCCTTTGTCGATCCTTAGCGGGAGCGACTCATAGTGTCCTACATCCACTGGCTAGTATTTTTTTTTAAGAAGTGAGATTTTTCTGGCATCAAATTTTTAGAAACTTACCTTTTTCGCAGCTTTCACTTGAAGGGTAATAAAGCTAACGAGCGATTCGTGAAGATCTTTGTCTTTTTGTTTTTGGAATAGTTCTATTTCTACTAGCGCCTTCCTGTTGAATTCTCTGTAAGACATATTACAATTTGAGTTATTTATTTCTGCTAATCTTTATTTTTACGTTTACGTCCACTAGTGAACATGGGCCTCCTCTTCAGGTCTTGGCAAGCCAGAATCCTTGAGGAATAAACCCGTAACAGCCATCCTTGGACGACGGATTGGTGAGAGCAGTAAATGGTTGATCTTGAGCTGATATATGCTGCTGCCTATCCATCATCCTTATGTCCCTTAGTAGCCATTCATAACTAGAAGTATTTTTACACTTTACTTTTTGCATACTACTGGTATTCTTGTTAAACCATTCGTGCTATGGTAAAATGCTTGTGTTATGAGTGGGTTCACGTCGTCGGCAATGCAATCAAACCGGCGACCATATGATCACAAGTCCGACCCCTAAGCCAGTGGGCTACAGTTGCTTTTTTTCATTAGCTGTAAAGCCCTTAGTCGCGTCTTATTAATCTCAGGGGTAAATATGGCTATTTTTTTTTCGGACGGTCTTATGTAGCCCTGAAGCTTTTGCTACTTCACCGGACATAAAGGCGAGCAGAGCTCTAGCCTAGAAAAATGGTTTAAACACTACAAACTAAGCAACCTGCGCAAGAGGGCGCCCCCTGTGGGACTTGACCTCGGCTCAGGGCGGTCGCTGGCGGGAGATTGAGGGATTATGGCTTTTAGTTTCTTTAGGGGAGTTTTGTGCAACTGTCGCTTTACTTTACAGTTCGCGGGCCTCTCGGACGTCGGGTCTACGAGGGCATCGGAAGGTTCTTAGCAAACTAAGGGTCGGGAGGGGTAGATATGGGGTTGTTTATTCTAAGCTCGGAAACCGAGCAAACATGATAACTTACTCTAAATCATCCTTAGCCTTTTGTATCGCATCTTTATCGGTTACTATTTTAGCGTCAAGGGCGCGCGTCGTCTGATCCCGTACTATGTCGGGGTCTGTTGTGCCGAAGAGACGGGACATGATGCCTGATTTACCAGCCGCTGCTCTGCTGCGTTCTGATACCCTGGAAACATGGAAATTTAACATTAGTTTATTAAAACTGTCGGTGCGAACTAATCAATTCATCGTCATCATCAACAGCCCTTATAACGTCCACTGCTAAACATGGGCCTCCTCCCGAGAGAGGGTATTTGTCATAGTCACCACGTTTGGCAGGCGGGTTGGTGACCGCAGTATTATGTTGTGCCACACAAGAAAACGCTGATGCCCGTTCCTTGATATACGATTATTATAGATGATGTTATAACAATCGAGACCAACGGCCTAACGTGCTTTCCGAGGCACGGAGGGTAGTCCCTCAACCAGCCAGACCCGGAAAGAAATCTTAGAACTTACACAAAGTTTTCCTGTACAGCGTGGGGATCGAACCCACGACCTCCCGAGATTTAAAGCGAGCCAACCGCTACACTTCGGAGGTTGTCAACAACGGAACAAATCAGTTAGTTGGGCCATAAATCAATGAGGGTTTTCTAAAATGGGGAACACTGAGGCGTCAGGTCCAAGCACCTGTCAAAGCGCTTTCAGTCTTTTGGTAATTGATACATAGCCGTATTTTTTTATTGTAGTAAAGAAAAAATGCATTTTTATTTTACAATCAAAATGCCACAATGTTGCGCAGTCCCCATTTTCTCAAATATAAACAGTAAAGAAAGCGTAAGTATGTGAACATGCGTAAGATTTTTGCACCTCTCCGTCTCAACTAAGGTTCAAGTCAGCAATTTTCTTTTGTCCATAAGCACGTGATTTACCTCTACATTTTGTCAATTAAAGATTAAAATTTCCGAAATTATCACGGAGAAATGTTTCTAGAACAAGAATATTAATGACAGCGCTGTCAAAAAGACCTTTTACCTAAGTGGCGCTACCTGGTACCTCCTTCATTAGTTGGGCTCTAAATCAATTGATTACTAATATTTGCGATGTATTTTTCGTGGCCACAACAGTGAAGCCACGAGAAATGCTTAAAATTTAATTTATGGCAGAAAATACCATTTAATAAGGCTGGAGTCCTGCTGTACCCGGTAAAGTAGAATGCCTCGTGGCTAAAAATAGATACATCCATTGAAAAAACAAAAGAAAGGTAGAAGATACCTAAATATACCGCTAAAATCATAGAAGTTGCTTGAGGCTCCACCTGTTGAAAGTAAAATACTCACCTATTACTAAGCGTGTCTTGTGCATTCTCTAGTGCACGTTGTAACGTCTCGTGGTTCGAGCACAACTGTTGTAAGGCCCCCGCGTAAAACAGATACTCTTTTAGTTGGTCAGCTAGTTGTTCCTCGTCCTCGGCTACTGAGTCTATGCTATCTGCAATTGAGTCTGAAATAAATAATATAATGCGTATAACTCCCGCGACTAACATATCACCTGGCTAGATTGACGTTTAATTAACATACATAACATACTAAGTGAAAAAAATGTTTGATTCTCTGTCCCGTAAATATCGTAAAAACAAATCAAATCTCGCATCAAATACAATGTTCAAATATAACTATAATTAGATCTTAACATTATTCTAATAACAGTATCAAATAACAGCAAACAAATTACTCCGAATTTCATGCATGTTATGCTAACGCTACTAGAGGACGAGAGAGGGGCCTGACGTGGCGTAGCGAGGGTAAGGTTGACTTTGTGCCAAGGTATATCAGAATAACTGCATGTCGTAGTGGTAGTCGGTAAATCCCTTTATTTTTTAATTTAATTTGTCTATACTTCTTTTTTCTGCGAAAGTAATGTGTACTCCATAGAGGATCCATGTCCATCCATACATACGATCGATAACAGTCACAGTGAAATCTTAAGTTGGATCCCAATAACCTTACATAGTTCAGGCGTGAATGATATTTATTGTACTAGATAATTTACACTATGAACGTATAAAAGCTAGTAGTCTCAAAAGGGTAATGTATAGGTAGAGGTATTAAGAGCAGAATTTATGCAAGGTTGCTTGCATAAATTGACTCTGGATTATGATAAAAAAATAGAATTACTTACCAAAATAATGTCCAGCTTTCTGCAATCCATCACCCATTTCCTTTTCGATGACACTCCATTCACTAAATAATTTTCCATAGTTTGCATGCAGCTTACATAATGCGTAGTTCTTTTCTATTATTTTAGATCTGAAAACCATTGAAGGATAAAATATAAAAATGCCTACTATAATATTATGACTTATCCTTATTTTTTTGACATTCTACTTTACTGAGCAAGAAGGTGAGCATGGCACCAGGCCGGGGCAGACTCGCGCCGTCTGCCACCCTAGGTTTGGCCTAGGGGAGTGGGGCACTTGGCTCCACTTCTTAGAGCTAGGCTGAGGCTTAGAGACTCACCTGCTTCAACGCTAAAGGGGCTCTAAACATAAATGGCACAGTAAAACCTACCACAAATATAATAAAATGGTTTAAAAATTAACCTACGCCAGAGGGCGCCCCTACAGCGTCAGGGAGTTTGGTGGCATTCTATTTTGTATAGAAATGTGAGAAAAAATTAATTGGTATCAAACTCACCTAGTATATAGAAAGTTTCCTAAATTAGTCTCTAATTGTTTCCCATAATTTTTAACAGTTTCAATTTCTGGATCAGGCTTTTTTAATCTAATTGATACCGAAAGTGACTTAAGTTTATTCTCGGCTTGTAGTAAATATCCTGCAAAATATAAAATATTTATGAGATTGATTTACACATGAAAAAAGTTATTAATCCATAAACAAATATGAAAAAGTACAAGTACTTGTACTTTATGTACTTACTTATACTACTACTTATATATTTGATAAAATTAAAACATATTAAAACATGTTTGACCAATTAAAATTATCTTTGGGTTTGACAAGTTAGTTATAATATCATCAAATTATTAAAAAATTTATTGGATGGTGACAAAATTCATAAGGCATCTCAACATTAAAGGCTTATGGCATAACACTTCAAGCTATCTTTAACAAAATAAATATAACAATTAGAATATATATAGCTGTATGAACAGACTAGTGTAAAGTCCGTTGAAGTAGCAATAGCATCATGGCTAACAACATAAAAACCATTTAAAAAAAAAACACTCTACTGTCTATAGTTTTATCTTACCGCTATCAGTAATAGTTTCTCGCCACCCATGTTCTTGCTGCAGAAAGTTAATGAATTGATCATCGAAACAAAGTTTGGGATGAGAGCCTACTCTTAGTAGGAAGTTTTCTAGCCCCGCTCGTCTCCTCTCAACAAACTCTGGGTCTGTGGTGTCTGATTTTCTCCATGCATATAGGACCTGAAATTTAAGATAGTTAGTTTAAAATGTCAGTGTAAAATATGGCTTTGGTATTAACTATGTTATGATTAAAAGTATACAAAACAAAATAGCAACTTAAATTTCAATTGGTTAATACCATTTTAAAATTGAAGCCTATGGTTGCTTTTATACGATGTAATGATACCTCTGAACTTGAAATAAAACAATCACAGATAAAATATAATATAATATACATCATCTTAATTAAGGTCCACAGTACCCTACTTTACTACTTTTATTTAATTACTTAGCATTCAACATGTTATATTGCTATGAAGTATTTTAGTAAATATTTCTTTACTTCTTATTCAACAAAACAGACTAAGATTATGTTTCTCAGAAAAAATGTTAGAGATATAACTTACCCGTTTCTCAGGTAACGGAGGTATAATGACATGTGGGTAAGTCACTTGTAGGTAGTCATGTATTTGTTCAAACTCTGTGTATCTTCTCCATATAGTACTGATCTTGGATTGGACTAGTTTGTATTCTGGGTCTGTTACTCTGAAAAGAGATAATTATTGTAAGATTTTCGAGATTATAATATTTTTTCTTTGTATACAAATTACTATCTGTTATAATATGTAGGTAGGTAGTTAAATATTATGTAAAAAGTCATGCTGGTGGTGATAACAGTCATTATCTTTTCAGGTTACCTCAAATGAGACATTCATGCTACAGAATCAAGTAACTACAGGTAATAACTGGTATTAGAAAGTTACCTACTAAGATAAAATATTGGTAATAAGATTTAAGATCTAATTATTAAGACATTTGAATCACAGCTTCCGTTATACTAACAGAGAACGGCAATTATGTTAATTGCTTCACAATGAGCTCTAATTTTAAAAGAAAACAATAGAATTGAACCACTTACTTGAGATCGATTAGATATACAGTGTAATGATCTCGTACGTGCAGCGTCCCATTAGCACGCTTCTCCGACTCAACTATCGTTATATCAACATGTTTTAACAGCGTATCCTAAAAAGAAAACAACAATATATATTATTTAGTCCTCATTAAAGAAAAGTAGGCGTAGTTAACACTGATACCTGCGAATCGAAGTCTTCTGCAGCTCCAGGGTCACAAGACGGCATCGGCACCTTTGCCGGCGAATTTTGAGCAGACATTTTAATTTTATTTCCCGTGTATCACAATTTTTGATAGTAATTACTTATTTCCGTGGAAATTTAAAAATTATAGACAAGAAAACAGAGAATGACAATCTGACAAACAATTATGACAACACACTTTTTTTTGTTGACATTTGTTTTTTTTATTATAAGAAGCGGCTTTAGCTTTCTTGGTCTTTTCAGACTCTTTCTTTTACAAATAAGTGATGTTCTCGTTAATTTTGTTTTAGTTTATTTTATAAAGCATGCCGATAGTTTTATTTTGGGAATAAATCATATAAGTCAAAATTAACGTGATTTCGTTCTCTTACTCTTTTCGTACGCACTAAAGCAATATTGGCAATTAAATGGTATAAATACATAATTATTTTGTAAATATTTTTCATCATCAGGCCGTATAACGCTCACAGCGAGCCTGGGCCTACTGCGAAGGGGTTATTGCCATAGTTACCAGGCTTGGCAGGCGAGTTGGTTATCGCATTATTATGCACTGCATAATAAATATTTACATGTAAACCCTGCTTTACAGGTTTATTTACACTGATGAAAGAATCAATCGTGGTCGTTATGAATATTTATATCAGATTTAACCCTTCATTCCTATTTGACAAACCTTACCTACTCCTTTTAAAACTGTAGCGACATCTACAGTAGCCACACAAGCTACAAGAAGATGAGCAGCGTCATCTAGCACTTACCTTTATCGCACTTCACAAGTTCGCCAGTTCAGTGTCACGTAAAAAATAATTAAGTTTTATATATAATTTTTAATACAATTGATGTAAGTGTTAAACTTTCTGCTTAAAGTTAAATATTTGGACACGGAAGTAATATCATTTTACAAACTTTTGAATATCTTTAATAAGGAAAAGGTTCTTATTATAGAATTGCAACAACGAAGATATTGTATCCATTGAAATTATAGAAATTTGCACTTTAACAACTTTCCGGGTTAGCAACTTTGTTAGGTAGGTTATTTAACTAATTCAACGGCTAGGTCGGTCATGAATTTGTGCTATAACAAATTCTCTATTCTCTATTAATCAGAATTCTAGGTCATAGGTAGGTACAATAGCTATGACACATAGAGGTAGAATAGTGTCAAATTGTCGCAATATAAGTAGGTACGTATATTTTCTACACAATGAGGCATGGTAATGGCAGGCGTGATGCGTCTCAGGAAATAGGCGGCATTGTTTGCTTTAAGTGCTTTTTGACACATCAGCTGAACTTCTACGGCAGGCGTTTACTTATGTGTCGCTATTTACATTATATTTTAGAAGTCTTTACAAATGGAGAGGTAGCACGAGTAGATAAAATATATTAAAATATATTTGCGTTCTTATTTTTTTCATAGTAAGACATATTTTAATGTAGGTAAATAATCTGCCTATTTCGCCAAACAAATGTGTTTCAGAGCCTTTATGCTACAGAAGTCACTCAAAGTGCCACCGGGTCAACGTGGTTCATCTTCAACTGTCTTCAATTATGCAGTGGATGAAAAAGAGGTTGAAACGTTTCCTTTTGTACGCGGCTCAGCACCGAAACCCTCTGGTTGTTGCATATATGAGCTTATAGGCCTTGGCGCACTACACTCCCTTGGTCGTGGGACGTTTTAGACCATGTTCAACCCGTAGGTACTTCGAGTTCAAAACTTACCAAGTCAACTAACAGTACCACTCCATCCGAACCGTCGCGGCGCCGGAGAAGAGCTCACGAATGCGACACGCATTGAACCTACCGATGCCCTACAGACCCAAAATCAAAGAGACCTGTAAATTATAGACACTTGCACAAAATTTCCACGAAAATGATGAATGTCATCATTCCGCAATCCTTCTGCCAGCAATCCAGCCTTATATAGGGCGCCCTCTTGCATAGTTTTCTTTGTTTATTAAATTATTATTCAACCATTTTATACCCGCTGAAATAGAAAGAGTGGTCAAGTAAATATGAGTAGGTCTAGGTACTAGGTCTTGATCTTCAATGAATACGGATCTAGTTTTAGTTCCACATGTCATTATAACTAAAGCAATCTGCGTCCAAGGAAATAATTCCATGTTAGGTAATATGAGGACTTTCCCAAATTCCTCATGTTCCTCATGGTATATAATTAAACCGGAATAAAAAAACTACAATTAATTTAATCCTGGTCATCAACGGATTTAATTAGATTTCATTAGTTAGGACGGTAGGGAAAAAATATGACGATTCCAAACAAATGTAACCATTTTTACGGAATAAATGAATTTTGAATTTGAATTTGAATTTGAAGTTTTTGTTCACAGTCTAGGAGGTGTACAGGAGAGAATAACGATTCTCTTCTGTGTAGAGGAGACTGAGAACCCAAACATATACCTAATCACTAGATATATACCTACCTAGAGACTGAAGTTTATTATGTCCAGTAAACTTGACCTTCCTATTATGTAGTCGGGTATTCAGAAGTCCATTTCAGGAAGCCATTAAGTATATACTTACGCATGTTATTCAGGTATTTAACAACTAATCGATAACTTTTAAAAGCATAACCAGATATCCAAGTCAGCGTGTCATCGTTAAGCTGACTCAGAGGACAACTAATGCCTCACGAACTTCATATTACATGGCAGTTGTTAATCGTCCACAATAGAAGTGACGTCGGCGATTACTTGTTTTTATTTTGACGAATACCATCCTATACGATCAGCTTTTATTTCTGACTAGCTTCCTGCTCGCGGTTTCTAGGTTTTGCTCAGAATCCAAGGACTGAACAATGTTGACAAAAATCCTTGTCAATTCGCATTCACAATCACCACAACTTCGCTTAACATCTCTCATACTCGCCTGATCTTGTTCCAACTAACTACTACTTACAATTCCGCAATGAATGAACCAGTACATCATCATCATCAGTCCGTATAATGTCCACTGCTGAACATGGGCATCGGTTTGTTACTAATTGCTCATAAAAAATAATCTTAACCAACGGGGTGGGCAACGCATTTGTACTAGTGAACTTGCGTTTTAGTTTTAGTGAGTGAGACACAGTGGGTCCAATATCCCTATCTATAAAAAACAGGTCACAGTTATAGAAGCTCGCACAGGGCGTAGAAAAAGCTGTTTACGACAGTGGCTAACATGTTCGAACATGTGGAACGCGTCCAATGTGGGTTTAGCCTAACTTTGGTTAAAAATATACGCTGATTGAAAGACACGGCTGTTTCATACATTAACTGCTGTTAAATCAACACATACCTATAGTAACTAAGTAGAGAACTTAACATGCCGAATTATATGACACTAAACTAATATGTGGGCGAAAATTGAACATGGACAGTAAATAGCAATTTCCCATTAATGGTACCCTATTTACGGTCAATATGATGTTAGCTTAGTTCAATATTAGCGTTGACACCTTTCAGCAAAATTGATAGGCTTGAGTCATAGTTATTTTTTTAATCAGATACTAACATTTTAGTAGTCAAAGACGCAGTTATATTAAGTTAAATGCTCCATATTGGCTCACCTAAGGTACCCAAAATTGTTCTTCCTAACGATTTGTAATCCGAATGATCACTCTTCCTAAAAATTTTTATCCTAAAGTTTTCATTCATACTATTTGTAGTGCTACCGGCTATGTTCATAACAATGATGTATCCGAAAATTGTTATTAATAATAGTTATCATTTATGTAAATATATTTAAACTCCTACTGTTTTTTATCATAACGCTTTTATCCCTAAACATAATTACCATCATATTTTCACTCATACTCAGAAAGAAACATTTAGCAAGTGTAATAAAAAATATATCTTTAGAATGATTAAAGGTCGTTTCACAGATTTTCGTCTTTCATGAATGAAATTCATAAAACACGACTCATATGTAATACGGTTATGTTTATGGCCTCGGAGTTTATACCGCAGTTTTAACCGTACCTAAACCAATAACTATAAGACTGAATCGGTTCTGGCACTTCGCCGGCCGCTGCCGCGGCACGCTCACTTCGCTCGCTCGGCTCGTGCGTTGTGGTCACAGTTCTAACCTAACCTAAACCAATAATTATGAATAGGACCGATTCGTTTCTGGAACTTGACTAAATGACTGGAGCGGGACTCTGGCTTCGCTCGCTCGCCTCGTGCTAGGTCGCAGTTCTAACTTAACTTAAACCAATGACTATAAATAGTACCGTGGTATATATGTTACGGCTAATAGCCGAAGTGCGGCTAAACCTAGTTTTAGCCGGCTACAACTAGGTGCAGTCGGCCACATGCGTTTATAAGTCCCTGTTCGACTCCATTGGTTTAGGTTTAGGTTTTTTTTTTTAACCACCCCAACACCTTTTTGTCCCTTGCATAGGTATTGTTTAATTTAGAGTTAACTTAGAGGAACTTATAGGAACTTATTAAGGTTGACCTAAGTTTAACCGCAAGTTGTCGGCTGCACCTAGTTGTAGCCGGCTAAAACTAGGTGTAGCCGCACTTCGGCTATTAGCCGTAACATATACACCTATGTGAAAATAACTTAAAAACTAAAACTGTAAAAGTTACGCAACATTAATGTATATAATGGTGATTATTATGAATAAAAAGAAATCAATACAAAAAAGATATGACTTTGAATGATAGTGTAAAAGATGGTTATGTTGAGAAAATATAGGAAAACAAATAAAAGTATAAAAGATGTTTATTGTTATTGACATTATGAAGTTGAATGCTTCGGAATTATGAACATTAGATACAGAGTAGTTAGGAATTGTGATTGTTACGATGCAAAATGTTAGGAAAAACATTTTCGCATTTCCAATTATCGGAGTTGAAATTTTAGGTGAATTTTGGCGCATCCAAGTTAAATGCCTCTTTGGATTAGCGGCTATAAGGCAGAAAAGGCAAGGCAACAAAAGTTGTTACTAACATTTTCTTTCGAGTTAAATATAAGTAGGTACCATCCCGAAGTCAGAAAGTTGTTGGTATTTATTTTGTGCTGTACCTCCGTGGCAGAGCGGTATAAGTCTCGCTTTGAGTCTAGGAGGTCGTGGGTTCGATCCCCACACCGGACAAGAAATCTTTGGGTAAATTCAAAGATTTCTTTCCTACAAAATAGAGGATTAAAATCTTTCAAATTCTGATGAGTAAACTCTACAACTTTTCTTTTACTTTTTCGGTGTTGTACCTTTACATACAGTAATTTTTAGAATCATTATTAATGTAAAAAGTACTTAAATATTGAAATAACGGTTATTCATAAAGATGACGATGATGAAAGACTTGTTCACATAAATTAGACAATCAGTAAAATATCAGAATTCAAATCGTCCTGAAAAGTAGGTAAGAACATACTTAAAATTTTCTACACATTTCGAGGGAAACTAATTTATGGCCAGGAGGCCTCTTCTCCTTAGTCGCCCCGGGACCTCCCGATTTTTAAATCTAGACCTGATTTGAGCGGTTATAATTTATATACCTGAGCAGATGGCCAATCTCCATAATGTTTGGTCCTCATGTCCGATGACGGTCGCGAGGTCCAAATTATTATAATTCCGTAATGCAACAGCAACCCTGAAAAGGTAGAAATTACCTATTGTATGTTTTAATTAAAATCCTTTGTTCTTTGAGTTTTGAATTCACAACGTTATATCTACCAAAGATAGGAAGGTTCTATTGCTCAAAGGCTTAAACTACTACGGGAACAAAGTTACTCTGACATTTGTATTATTATGACAGAATAATTGTGAATCTGCATCGGACGCGATTTATACCACAGATATGGGTACGAAACGACACCACAGGGACAACTTTGACTATGATTTCCCCTATACGCTCAATGAGCTGTGACTAAGGTAAGACACCTTACAGTCCACTTAGTCCACTACTGTACATTGCCCTTCTCTTTAGAGAACTTGGTAAGCCAGGGTCATTGAGGGATGTTGCTGTGATTACCAACCTTAGTATCATCAATCCGCCTAAAAAAAACGGAAAATAAAAGTTACTTACCATCTGGTAAGTAATTTTCCGTTTTTTTTTAAAGATTACTAGCAGAGAGTTTTGCTATCTACTAGTATTCTTGTTAATCCCTCGTGCTAAGCTTAAATGCTTGTGTTACGAGTGGGTTCACGTCTGTAGTGCAATGGGTGGGGATCGAACTAGCGACCTCATGATCAAAAGTCCGACGCCCTAGCCATTGGGCTACAGCCGCATTTTTGAACACATAGATTCTGCAGTTCATATATTGCAATGGCACTAGGTATGTGTCCTTGTATTGGATCCATCTGCCACTTTATATCCATATCCGACCATATCAGGCCATATGAGATAAACAATAATAATGTAGTTTTTTTTTTTATTACCCTTTCATTTGCCTAATTAGGTGTGAAAAAGACATTATGTCAGGTACACAGTTGTTTTGGTTTTGATGTCTAGTCTACGTGTTTTAACTTGCCTTGGTGTCTATTAGGTTAGTCTATGGTTTTCATCATAGTTTCCTAGCACAATAAATTTGTATTAAGTCTGAGACTCCCCGCAGCATGATAGATGATATTTCCAAGTGTACTAATTGCCTATCACAAGAGCAAATTGTCCAAAGGGGTTAATATTCTGAGTAGCATCGGCAAAGATCTTAATAAGTCACGTTATATTGCCATTTGTTACTATAGATTTTATAAATGTTTAATGATAATTAGTGTCTCCGTTCCAAGGAATCAAAGGATCTTAGGCATTGAAATTAAAATCAAGGTCTAGTGAGGCTTGAACAGAGCTAAGCGTTAATTCACGCTTGGAAAACGGTATGCATCTTGCTCTTCTGCCATTTAGGAAGCAATAATGAAATGGCTAGTTTTTTCATAATCATGTGCGATTAATTAATGTATTTTTATGTGATACTAAGAGAATTCTGATGAAGTTCTAAGACTGTCTGATTATAGTGATTGCAGTATTCATCATAATTTGGGTGTATCGGGAGTAGCCGGTACCGCTGTTAATTTTGGTTTACATGAGATATTAGTAACGGCGATAGAGGAAGGGTTAACAAAAAAAAAAAAAATGTTTTTGGTTTTCGAAGCACGGAGCTTTATTCTTTATCATACCAGGCCAGATAGTAATATTTTATTTTAAAGTAGACTGTGGGAACCCAAACAGTTGTTAGTGGTCGTCCGACCATCATAGTGAAATTACTCATAATCATGTATTCATTTATAAAATATATGGTGTTACAAATATAAATATTTTGGTTAGCTATGTTAATAATGTCGAACATACACATGGGTATTAATATTTTAACATTAAGATATAATTTATCGTAAGAGATAAAAGTATTTCATTTAAAATTACAAGTAAAACCAAATAACGGAAAAAAACCAAATTAATAGGATACGAAAAAAAATCTTTATAAGGTTGCGTCATTTAAAAACTGGTCTAATCAATAAATAATAATAGCACTTTAAAAGTAACAAGTATACAAACTTTGCTCCAATTTTGACACATACAATAAAAGAAGAATTACATAAAATGGTTAAGTCCTTTTCAAATTATGCGCGTATAAAAATAAAAATAAAATTCTAAAATATATGTTTTAGAAATTAATTTTTATTTTCATACATATTCCTATCTATTCTTATATATAAAACTGAAGTGTTTGTTTGCTTGAACGCGCTAGTCTCAGGAACTACCGGAACGAATTGAAAAATTCTGTCAGTTAATTTTATTATGAGGTTCCCACGGGAACGTGAGATACGCGGGTGAAACCGCGTGCGGTAAGATATTATAAAATATTTTTTGTCCAGCGTGCTAATAGAACCCACGAATTCCGAGAAAATAGGCGTTAGTTATACCGCTAGGGCACAAAGATTGTTTTATATTGCATTTTGTATCATGTCAAAGAATATGTTTCAACAGAAAATGTTTCAATATAAAATCACCTATTGTGAAGTATTCGATAGAAGTTGTAGAACCGATCAGAATAGAGGTCGATTGGCTCCACTGTTCAGTCTCACGGATGATATAATGATATGTTATAAACAAGGATGTATGTTGCTTCAATTTTATTGTATGCACCAGGGAAGAAACTTGCATCATGTAAATGGCGCTTTACAGAAGTTCAATGAAATAAGGTGACGGTTAGAATAAACTTTAATTTTTGAAGTATTTAATTATTTTGTCATTGGTATGTCATACTACGTATAGGCCATGTTTTGTAATTCTATTTTTTACAATATTTGTTTCAAAAATATATATTTTTAAGTACACTAGAAAAGAAGTAAAGAAAAGAAATACTATAATAAAATGAAACTTCGTTTTTGTATCCGGTCTTGTTATTCCACTATGCACTCAAAACTTTAAGACATTTCACGTCTTTTATATATTTTATATACAGTTTGCAAAGCTTTCAATATGCGCGTATGCAGCGCAAAATTGATCGTGCTATTTTAGTCCAAGACGGTTAAACTTTATAATCGAAAGTTTTTTGCCTTCGAGTATTTTCAAAACTGAACTAGCGATTATATTAAATTGGGAGATGGGTTCTTAAAAACACAAATGTTTAGGTAGATACCTATGTCGAACAATATAAAAAATCATATCGTCGTTGATATTGTTCATTAAAATATTGGTTCATGATATATTGATACTTAAATAGTATAATCAATACGTTAGTATTTCCCTTTAGTTTGCATTGAATGCGATCCCCTAAACAGACCGTGGCTAGCCAGGGTCAAGGGATATTTCCATAATCACCATGCTTGGCAGGCAGATAGATGGTTAATACTCACCATCACCTTGAGATGATAAATACTGAGATGATAATTTGATAATAATCTGTTAATAAATTTAAAGCCACTGTCAAAGCTAAATTATGTAAAATGGCATATTATAAAATATCAGATTATGTAAATGACAGAATGGCTTGGGAGTAACTTGCTCTGGAATGACACTGCTGCTTAACAATATTGTAAAATAAATGATAAATTGATTACTTATTTAAAAAAGGATTCCTCTATGTTTCTTGCCGGTTCTTCTCAGAGTTGCCACCTCTTTCAACTGGTGGTAGGAAAAGAAATGGACGCATCATAAGAACATGATTCTTTTTTTTAATTGTGTCTGTGTGAATATATTATTGACTTTGACTTTGACTTGACTGCTGGCCATCTATCTGGTGTATGTCCCTTAGTTGCCATTTACGACCTATGGGATGGTCTATTCTAACCCGGACACCACACAGCTAGACACACACACCTTTAAAATACAGCTAAAACAAAACACGCGTGACATAAAACCAATATCATCAACGTTATGAGATTAATTAATTACGTATTTGTCAAGTCTGTTGTCACAAATGGAAGCAACACATGTCTGAACAAATTAGTGACAGAGATATATAAACGGACTAGCTTCCCGCGCGCGGTTTCGCCCGCGCATCTACAGTTCCCGTGGGAATTTCATAATTAAATAAATGAGCCTCGATAAATGAGCTAGCTACTAATATATAAAGCGGAAGAGTTTGTTAGTTTGCTTAAACGAGATAATCTCAGGAACTACTAGTCCGATTTGAAAAATTCTTTCAGCGTTGATTAGATAGGATAGTTATATAACAATATTTATATAGAACATGAAATACAATGCATTTTATTTATTCTACGTCGATACAGATCTTTGTATGTCTTATAGTAATAGACTTGCCCCAACTGATCGATCTAAATGTTACAACCTGTTTATAGGTATAGTATCTTGGGGTAATACCATGCCAGGGAAAATCCGATTTGTTAAAATTACTAGGATTTTAGGATTAATTCAATTATTATAGCAGTCCCGCGCGTATATACTTACCGTTCTCGTGGAAATCTTGACTTAAAATATAGACACACATATAATGGAACATTTTGTTGGTAAAAAAATTGCGATTGAGATTATCCCCTACAACCACGCAAACAATTCACAAACTATAATAGAAGCATAGATATAGTCCATTGAAATGTTACAATTTAAGGACCGAATATTGCGTTTCTTAGAGGACGCAATTTTATTTTTAGGACATATATGGGTGGTACCCAAAGTTTGTGGGGTTGCCGCCCTTGTACCCCGGCCGCCATCTTGGAAAAAGGGGTGCAAACACCTTTTTCGCGATATCTCGGAAACTATGCATCCTACAAAAAAATCGTTAAGACATAATTTGTAGCAAATCGCTTTACTTACAAATATGTTTACTTACACATAATAATATGACAGATTGACAAACATTCAAAAATAATTTCGAAATGGGCACATTAGTAAATTAATACCTATTTCCCTAGCCAGTCGTCCTCTTGTGACGTTCAATTAATTACCAGCTCTGGGGTTGCACACGGTGCATTTGGTTTGTTGTGTTATTAAAATGATATGGTGTAATATTTAGCGCGCGCGGATTTACCCGCATAGCTACAGTTTCCGTAGGATCTGAATATAGGAAATATGTTACACCTGGAATTGTGAAATACTCCTTTCTAATTGTGAAAGAATTGTTGAAATCTGCCCAATAGTTACGGAATTTATTCAATTATACTAACAATCAAATCTTTCCTATTTATAATATGAGCAAAGATAGTGTAGGCTAGCGGTTATAATTGCTTCCAAGCTACATTTTATGCGTAAACTGGTAATCTACGAATTTCGCACTAACATCAGTAAAATTTTGTGCCACAATAGTGCTGGATAAGGCCCCTCGCCCACGGCGACTTTTTGCAGCGATGCAGTCGCGCGTTTCGTAAACGCGCAACAGCATCGCGACTGAATCGTGGTTTTGTGGGCGATAGCACACAGCTAATGACCGCATCGCGACTGTATCGATGCAAACGCGCGACATCATCGCTACTGCATCGCTGCAAAAAGTCGCCGTGGGCGAGGGGCCTAAGCGATCATGGTTGCTAGCACGAACAAGAGTCATCAGTGGATTACGCTGGCAAAAAAATTTGGTGAATTTTTTATGTTCATTAAAGCTTTTAGCACCGTTACGTACTATATTATAAAATTATGAGTCACAAACTGGTGTCAAGATGTTAGTTATGGTCTCACGAAGCACTAATGTGATAGAAAACTTGGGCCCTATTTAATAAAGTGGGATCGCTGTAGTCTTGTGTAGTTCGTGAACGATGAACGAATAGGAGCCGTATCTTCGTACTGTACTAGAAGAAACGTTTCCGAACGCTGATTTGTAATCGGTCTAATAGGTCAAATAGCTCTTTTCGTACTTCGTACATTGTAAACCGCGAGATCGTATAAGTGCGAGCGAGAACGAATAATGAAACTGACTGATTGTTTTTGACAAGTACGTCATACGAATTCATTCATAATAATGTAGGCGGTTGATCAGAATGACAGTCCTTGAGTCCTAAGCCTGTTCAAGTATGAAGGAAAATCAAATATGTTAAATTATTACAATAGTAACCATAATTTGGTCACCCAGGTGATTTGGTGGCTGCTCTGTGGTCCGCAAATACTCTCTAAGTACTTAACAATGTTCCTAGAAAACGTATTTACTCTGTGGTCCCCGCTGTCCTATATGGAAATGCTGACCGAGCGCAAAGACCGAATAGAGCTGTTAGAGCTTATAGAACGAACTAGTTCACTGTCCGAAATGAACTAGTACGGAGCGATCTTGAAAATGACCGAGCAGGCACAAGACTAGATCGCTGGCTTTTTGTCTGGTGAAGTAGCAAGAGGCGCTTTGTTTGTAACATGTCCGTCTAAAAGAAAATTACTTACTTGAGCCCTTAGCTATCATATTTGACATATTTAAAAACCTTCGCATCTAAAAAAAAATTAGGTAGGCACTAGGCATTGTTATAAAATCAATATCTTTAAATTTCATTTTATTGTATGTTGAAGAAAAGTGATATTTCTATGTTATCTCTATATTGGCAGAAAGCCTGCATCAGATGATAGATATTTCATGTTGTATGTCGACTGAAAATATAAAGTATTTCCTGTGCGATCTGAAATAGCTGCGAAACATTTCTAGTGAATTCCTTTTATCTTCAATTTTATTTTTTGTTACGTATTGTCATATCTGTATTCTTGCATATTTTTTAACTATATTTGCGCGGATTTCTTAACCGTTAGGTTAGGCATCTTGAGTATGGACCCAGAAGTGAACGGATGGACCCTCATTTATGGAAGTCCAGGAGTGCCCGTGACATTGTTGTTGCTGGCCTGGCCGGAGGGATCTGCAGAAGCTGATGATGATGGCCCAGGTAACTCCTTATCATCGGTCGATGGAACGCCCCGTTTCTGTGGGTGAGGTGGGTGGGTGGAGAGTGCGCTGCGGGTTCTTTTAGCAAAGTTAATAACACGCAGGTAACAATAATGTTACCCTGGTGGCGGATCCGTAACGGATTTTTATAATGAATGGAATTTCTTTATTAAAATAATGGATTTAGTAGTAGTAGTATAAATGTTGATACCAAAACTTCTACTCTAGAGTATCCCCTGAACCTTTCAAAGCCATTATGTACTTCATTTTCATTTAAAGCAATCACTGAAAAAGACATCACTGAATCCCTCAAATCCATATCTACCAAAGCGGTAGGTAATGATGGGCTTCATATCCAAATGATTAATTTATTTCTACATTTAATAAATTTCTCCCTCGAGTCTGGTTCCTTTCCATCTGCTTGGAAAAAAAGCACATGTTCTACCGTTTCCCAAAACCCCCAATCCTTCTTCCATTACCCATTACCGTCCTATTTCCATTCTTCCTATCCTATCTAAGGTTCTAGAGAGTGTTGTTCATAAACAATTATCTAATTATATCTTCTCTCACAACCTCTTGAGTCCTTTTCAGTCCGGCTTCCGACCTGGCCATAGCACCGTAACGGCTTTAGTTAAACTTACAGATGACATTCGCATGGCCATGGAACAGAAGCAGCTAACCGTTTTGGTATTACTGGATTTTAGAAGTGCTTTCAATTCAGTAGACTTTGAAATTCTCCTTGGGATTCTTTCTTCTCTTAATGTCTCACAACCAGTGATTGCTTGGTTCAATTCATATCTTAGAGGTCGCTCACAGTGTGTCCATGCCAATGAGACCTTTTCTCAGTGGTGTGATCTAGCTGCGGGCGTTCCTCAGGGTGGCGTCCTATCTTCTCTTCTTTTCTCTGTTTTTATCAACTCTATAACTAATATATTATCTTCTCATTATCATCTCTATGCAGACGACTTGCAGATATATCGACACTTTAAGGTCACTGATACTAGGGAAGGGAAGGATAGCTGCTATCAATACTGATCTTGGAAACATTAGCAAGTGGGCGGAATGGTTTGGCCTCTTGGTCAACCCCTCCAAATCACAAGCTCTCATTATTGGTAGCAGATATATGTATAATTCAATACAATGGAGTACAGTTCCTCCCATTATATTTGATAACAAGACTGTAGAACTTGCCAGATGCGCCAAAAACTTGGGTGTTTATATAGACAACAATCTTTCTTGGACAAACCATATTGCCGAAGTAAGCAGGAGATTGTTCAGTTCGTTTCAATCGCTAAAACGTCTCCAGAAATTCTTATCGTTTCAGACGAAAGTCACTCTTGCTCAATCGCTTCTTCTTCCTCTATTAGACTACGCTGACGTTTGTTTCTTAGATGCAACAGAAGAACTCTTCGACAAGCTGGAACGTCTGCAGAATTTATGCATCCGCTTTATCTTCGGCCTCCGGAAATACGACCATGTGTAGGAGTTTCGGCTGCGGTTAGGGTGGCTGCCTGTTCGGCGGCGTCGAGATTGTCATATATTATCTCTCCTCTTCTCTGTTCTTCACAACTTTAATGCCCCCTATTACCTCAGTGAACGCTTTGAGAATTAAGCTCGCCTTTTTGCTATTTGTATTTCTGCATAATGTATGTATCTTTTGTGTTTCTATGTGTGCAATAAAGAATAATAATAATAATAAAACTTCAATTAAATAAGAAAGCTCTGACTTAAGACTGGATTTTCTGATATGTATCTACAAATATAATTTCGGATAAGATACAAAGTAATTAAATAGAATAATTATAAAAAGTAGGTAAATACACATTATTTTTAATACAAAAAATATTACAGTAGATGTAGTTGTACATTGAACATAATCAAAAGTTATGATAAGTATGCAAGTTATGTAGTGGTACTTGGCGGCGCTGCAACCGTATTATTACCTACTGAAGTATATTTCTCTCGAGACAAAGCTTTTAAAACAATACTGCAATCCTTAAACGTGATAACGTTGAATCACGAAGTCGCTGGTTGAGAAAAGAGAATGTGCGCATTGGATATGTACATTTACAAAGAGGTTGCAGTAGTTGGTTCTGAGATCGATTAAAATTTTTTTTTGGACATACATTTATTTTGTCCGCCACGAGTCTTTTGCTACTTCACCAAGTATAATCGATTCACACCAAGTATAATTATTTGTGTGCACCACGGATAAATTTTCTGAGCCCAATTGTACTTTATGTGCGTGGATTTTGTATTCAATTTCCTGCGACACATGGATTCATAAACCTAGTGAATTGTATGTATAAAAAGGAAAAAAAATCTCGCCGGATGCCTAGAGTGCACTTAAGTTCTTGTATGTTACTCTATAGTTGGGAAAATCCCAATATCAGTTAACCGGATTACAACAATATACTTAAGTATACATTTAAATATCAAAACGATACAATTATATATTTGTAAGCGTTCCCAGATGTATCGACCAATGAATAAGGTTTTTTTTTGCAAAATCTCAGGATTTTATCATTAGGTTAAAAAACTTTTATCTTTTTAATCCCTTGAGTGGCTGGGCTCGTTCCAATTTAAAGTATCACTTAACATTTTGTTCATAACTTTTCTATTAAGAAAGCAAAAACTTCTTAAGTTAAAATTCATCGTCAAAGTTTAGTATAATCAAATCTGTCTTCCGTGAATTAGGTTAATGATTTAAATAATAACAACAAAGAATATATAATAATAAAGAAATTTATTCTAAGGTTTAAGTGGTATATCTACTTCCTCGATGAAGCTGTACTATCGAATAAGAAATATTTAAGAAGAGTAAAAATACCATATAATTTTACGTAGACACCAATTCAAGGGGTTTCCTCTTAAATATTAATTTAATTCTGAATTAAAATCGAATTATATATTAGTACAAAATTAAAAAAAAAAATATTATTACTATGAAACTGGATATAACAGTTTTAAATGTGGCTGCCGAAAACATGGTTTAAAATGCACAAATTTAAGTTCAAATTGTCATGGTTCTGATTTTATTAGTACTACGAAAAGCGCGTTCGTCGATATACTTCTGGTCCGTATAAATAATAACATACTCAAAGGACAGAACTCATAGTTTTAAAATAATAAAATAATATTGTATTTTTTATACCTGACAGCTTTTAGGTTAAAGCTATACAACAACAGCCCGTTTACGTCCACTACTGAACATGGGCCTCCTCTTAACAGTCCTTAGCAAGCCAGGATCGTTGGGTCCCTTAGTCGCCTTTTACGACACCCATGGGAGGACATGGGGTGGTCTATTCTAAGCCGGAAACCACACGGCGATAAAGCTATATAAACTATTATAATGAAGTAATTTAACATACTAATTTTAAAAACCAAAATATGTTTTGACTATTTACAAATACCTGTAATAGGTTTACGTCAATAAAAACTTTTTTTACTTTAGTATGTGTATAAACGCGATTGCTTTGCTATGCCGTTTTTGCTTGATATTAATAACGCAAAAAGGTTGACGCTTGAAATAATCAGAAATATTTTGTATTGCTTATTCATTTCGAAAAATAAATATTTCATTCACTCATTGAAGATCGTAGCAAGTAGAAGAAAGTGGTCTCTACCTAACTATGGGAAAGAGGCCTGAATGTATTATATAGAATATTAGGATTTATATTAACTTTACTAATGTTATGTTATCGTGTTGCCGTGTGGTTTCCGGCTTAGAATTGACCACCCCATGTTCTCCCATGGGTGTCGTAAAAGGCGACTAAGGGACATATGGCTGATGGATGGGCAGCAGCATCTATTAGCTCAACATTTGCATATTACTGCGATCACCAATCCGTCTGCCAAGCGTGGTGATTATGGCAATATCCCTATACGATCCTGGCTTGCCTAGGTCTGTTAAGAGGAGCCCATGTTCAGCAGTGGACGTCAACGGGCTGTTGATGATGATGATGAATGTTATATAGATAATATAATGGTACGGAACCCCTTGTGAGCGAGTCCGGTTTTCACTTGGCCGGTTTATTATTAAAGTTTTCCCTCATAACATGTTTACGACATTTTTTGTTTCAGCCTCTCCTATTAACAATACTCGACCACCACCGCCTGTCATGTTGACAAAAACATTTTGAAGCTAAAGGATTAAAACACTTTGCCAACATTAATTAGTTGTTTGTTTAAAGCCTATAGTAATCAGTATTCCGATTAATGGAGCTGACGTAAATCAGCGACCCGTCGATAATTTTAAACCCCATAATCGTACAAGCACACCTTTATCCTTCTTGATAGACATTACTGCGAGTATTAAAGGCTTCGAAGGTAAGCCCGAATGTTTCCTATTAAGGTCGAGGGTTCTGTAATTTATCCCGGCATTTTATACCCTAAGCTAAAGAATGTTTAGTGATCAGGAATGGTAAATGTTCAATGATTAGACTTTACTAATTAACGGACACGGTTCTGAAGAATATTTTAACTTTAAATAAATACTAGTGGTTTCACTCGTAAATCCCGGTCCCTTGGAAACCTTGATTTAAATTAATATAGCCTATTGATTTAAATTAATATCTATACTAATATTATAAAGCTGCACAGTTTGTTTGTTTGTTTGAACGCGCTTATTTCAGGAACTACTGGTCCGATTTCAAAAAATCTTTCAGTGTTGGATAATTCATTTATCAAGGAAGGTTATAGGCTATATTTTATTACGAAGTTCCCACGGGCACGGGAGCTACGCGGGTGAAACCGCGCGCGGGAACCTAGTAGCCTATAACACTCACGAATAATGTGGCTGCCTATTGGTAAAAGAATTTGTAAAATCGGTTCAGTAGGTCCAGAGATAACCCCCTACAACCTCACAAACAATTTACAAACTTTTACCTCTTTGTAATAATATTATAATATCAGTATAGGATATTGTTAACTTTGTCGGCGTAGCATACTACGAGGCTACGACGTAGAAGTTAAAGTAATGTTCCCCGTAGCAATGGCTTGTTCAAATATGTGCACAAGTATCTCAATACTGTCAACATGCCATATTCGTTGTGTACGTGGTACACGGACAAAAACTTTAGGATCAGGCATTTGTTTTACATCTGAGCTGCTCTCATGGTATATAGTCGTCATATTGTTAAACCCAATATAATATTTATGGATTCTAAGTTCTGCAGTAAATGCAGCTAAAATTCCACGTACTCGTGCATAACATAGTCTGCGGTGGGTAAGTGCATGTAGGTCAATATCAAACACGTAAGTAGGCTGGATATAATTTTTTTTGTTTTTTTTTAATGGGACCAATCGTAAAATCATTCCCACCACTACTTTTCCCGTCAAGACTCCTTAAAGCCAGGCAGCAGTTGTACACACTGTATATGGCAATGGGCACCGTGGCCAACCAAGTGCCGGGAGAAAGTAAATTTTTTTTATCCTCTCATATGCAAGTGATAAGCATAAAAAAACAATTATGTAAGAACAACAAGATCTTTTAAGTTGTAGACAAAGCGTTATGAAAGCGAGCCGGCTCGTAGTTTAATTTTGCGAAGTCAAGCGTTTGCGGTGCTTATAGCATTATATCTGTCGCGGCTCTTAATTAAATAGTGACGTGAGATGCGCGCTGTTTATTACTTGATTTACATAATATTACATCTATACTAATAGTATAAAAGGATGCATATTTTTGTTTGTACCTAAATTTAAAAACTATTGCACTAATCATTTGTAAAGTTCTTTCACTATTAATAAGCTTAAGTTACTCATGAATAACATCAGGAGTAACATAAGCTTGACAGCCTCCGTGGTTTAGCGGTTTAAGTGCTGCGAAGTAGCAAAACCCACATTGCATACATAATATTATGTCTTAAAATAAATTGATTAATAAAAACTGCGGCTAACGATAGCTCTTCATCTATCTCTTTTTTACTCAGAGTGCATGCATTTTAATATCAACATTAAGGTAATCTGCAACAGTTTTGTTCAAACCACGTACCTACATCAAAACTAACGTAAATGAATCAGAAAATGTATAAACCATTTTCATTTTGAAGCATTCACTGCATAATTAATTCGAAACATTAATGTTTGTTTTGATTTATATCAAAACAAACATTAATGTTGGTTAACAGTTCAAATTATTTTAACCTTTTCTTAGGAAGACAGTGATTACATAACTATTACCACATATTGAACTTTAAGGGCTTTTAATAAAGTATAAAACCAATGACTTCTAAACATACGTCACTGCTTGGCTAAGGGTTAATTATGCGTAGTGTAGTGCATGTTTTGGTCATTGTCATTTCCAACAGTTTAGTTGGATTAAAAATATGTCCTTTTTGTTTTTTGTTTTGCATTATATCCCCTGCGCCGCGGCGGTGGTGTATGTGGGGCCCATTGCAATGGTTTGCTGGTCAAACTACGAGGACATAGTTGACCCACTAAAACCCACTAGGTGATCCTCCAAACACCAGTATTGGACACCGAAATTTTATTATTCCAGACAAAGGCTGACATACAATTCAGTGAATACTGCTATGTCCAGTGAAGTAGCAAAAGCCTCCTGGCTAACTCCATAAAGTCCATTCGAAAAAAAAGGTAAAGGTAAATACTGGAGTTAACTTACACACACAATAATTACCCAATGAGTTATGATTAAAATTCAGTTTGACGGATAGGTCCATGTTTTTCTTTAATTATTTTTTAATTATCAATACATATTATTATTTGTTAAATAGACTCGTCGACCTTTATTGGGGTACGTTAATTATTATGATTTAATTTGTATTTGTCTTTCCTGTTTTCAGGTTAGAACCCAGCGGTTTAAAATGACTATGTATCTATCTATGCACAAATTAAAGTTCACTTTCTCTGTTTAATTTTAACATTATGTATTAGTTAAGAGATTACGTACCTATTGGTCTGAAGTATTCATGTTTGCTCTCCAAGCGAACGCAAAACTTTCTTAAAGGCCTTTCTGAGGGGAATCTTCTATCTGTTTTACAGGAAGCGAAAATTAATTTACAGTTTATATGAAGCACGGGTAGGCAAGTATTAAAACATAATCGTTCAAGTTTATAAGCTAAAAACTTGGAATTTAAGCGTAACAAACAATCTGTTAAGTAGTACTTAAGTAAGTAAATACTTACACAAGATGTAACTTTAGAAGTAATTTAATTTTTATGTTAAATGTTAAGAAAAAGTTAAGCTTAATTGATTTTTTCTTACAAAAGGCCCGTTGCTAGAATGTACCTGCAGTGAACTTGTTTTATTTGAACTTCGGTATGAGAAAATGAGTAGTGATGGTAATATATTTGTTCTTTATATAAATAATAAACAAGCATTTATGTAAAAACGTGGAATTAAAAAGTTTTACAGAAATTGGTACAACGACACTTAGCAATAAAAAAATGCGACTAATATTAGTTTCATAAGTTGATAAAAGATGGCGTTGACTTTCTAAAAGTCTCAAGGACTCTCACCATCAGCTGTAAAAGTGAAGTTTGTTTTATTTGGACATTGCGGGGAGGATCTTAGTTTCTCTGAATCTTTTCCGCAAATATCTGTGGAATGACCGTTTAGGTATCACTTAAAAAAGTAGTGACAAGCATATTTACAAAAAAAAAAAAGCTGTTTCTTCATATCAAGAATTGAACGAACTGTATGGTTTTGTCATTTAAATTATAGCTTTTAAGAATAGGAGAGGAAAAAGCATTTACGAATCTTCACAAATATAACAGTTGTTCTTTAAAACCTCTCTGTTTGAGAAAATGAAAACACTTTACGAGTTGTAAGTAGATAAAATCTTGATAACAAATATGAAAAAGGGTTATTTTTAATTCTTTAGCTACGTACATTTCAATTAAAATTGTATTGTAGTGTTTAGACATTCATTAATATTTTACATTTTAAGAAAGGCACGTTTTATTTTTTTCCCAATACTAGGTATCGTGCGAGACCGACATATACTGGTTGGAAGCCACTCCATAGGAAATTGAACGGGTCCAGTAGTACGTGCCCGTATAGTAGTTTATGATAGGGGTTTATATTTTGCCACTGGCAGAAATTGAACTTCAGTATTTCCTAACGCAAACTTTTTGATGACGCCTACACTTATCTCATGTGAGATAAGCATGAGTATTCACATTTTCACAAGACCGTTATAATGTTCCCTATTCACTTTATCAGACAATGGTAAGTGACGGAGTTCGCAATTCGATTGCGATCACGAAGTACTTTTTAGTGTTTCATACACATAGGCTGAAAACAAGACCTTAATTCTAAGTCTACTCTGTCTGTATGTGACTGTATATATGCACATGCAATGTAATATGTGTAAGAAATACATAAATTTCTGTAGCCGCTTTAACAAAAGAAAACTAAACATGAAACTTTTTCGTTTCGTTTCGCATGCTATTGCAATTGATTCTTTCCATAAGAATATTAATAGAAATCATCCATTTTGGCATACCACGGAATGGTAAACAGTTAGTGACTGGCATTTATTATTAATGCAGCTTTTCCTTTTTCAAGCAAAACGGCAAAGGCTCCGAAAAATGGGTGGGTAAGTCTTAATCTAACCTCGATCCGTTATGACGCATGGGACCCATACTTAAACAGGCTAAGGATCCGATTGAACAACTTAAAAGGTAAAAATCGAATCGTTTGGGAGTATTAACTCGCATTTATATTGGAATTTTTGTCCTCAAAATTGTACGTGAACTACTTTAGTAAGTCAACTTTTCGCTACTTCATCAGGTATAAAAGGGAGCAGCCTACTAAATTAGGGACTGTGTGAAGCAGACATAGTCTCAGTAAAAGCTATTATGAATTTGTAGTTATAAGCTCAGTTTGTCCAATAACAATCGACTGACATAGTGCAGTTAAATCGAATTCAGTTTCAAAAACATGAATGAAGAAAATCTTTCAATACAGACCAAATGATGTTACTCATATAAAAAAAAATGGCTAATGCAATAATATAATTACTTAATTTTGACAATGACTAACGGAATGACTTTCGGAAAGTGGCTGTTAATTGCACCGTATTTTTTTTTTCAAAGTCTCTATTTTTGATTTGGGTATTAAAACATTACAACTTAAAGTGTCACATGTTTTTGTTCTTACATTTTGACAACAGTTTACCGAAAAAGTCCGTTACTTATAGACATATATTATGTCTCATTTGGTGACGAAACTGTATACTTGCAAATACATTGTTATTTTAATTAAACTCATCCATCG
Organism: Nycteola revayana; assembly: GCA_947037095.2. Lineage (NCBI taxonomy): Eukaryota > Metazoa > Arthropoda > Insecta > Lepidoptera > Nolidae > Nycteola > Nycteola revayana. The sequence goes on along the minus strand of OX344849.2, from coordinate 16,220,629 downwards.
TTACTACATCCAAATTAAGTTTCATTTGAACACTATTCGTCTAGTTTATTGTGTCTAACAGCTATTTACCCGTTTCCCACTAGATTGATGTATTGTTGGGACCACAAAGCGCGGTAGACGATGTAAGTTCTTTTTACCTTTTTTAAATGTATTACGGTATTGGAAAATAAATTGTTTTTAATCAAAATATTTTAGTAAATATATTCTAGACCTCAGAAGCATAAGGACGGATGTACTTATCTCTAAAGCCGGATCCACACGCTTGCCAAACCTCAACAAGCCGTCACAAATACTAACGTGTGGATAGAGCGTTTCACTTGGTTTGCGTGAGTTTGCAAGCGCTTGCGACGCGTCCACACGTTTGTCCACCCCACAGTCTAGTTTGTGCTCTGCTGGCGAACGGACGTCCGTTTTGCTTTTTGTTTATTGTTTGAAAATAAATGAATGGTCAAATGAATACATCTTAAACTTCCTGGCATGTTACCAGGGAGAGCCATGCATTTGGGACCCCACCATTCATTTCTTGTATTTATAATGAAAATAACTTAAGCCAAACGTTATGGCAACAACCTCGACGTCCGTCATGTTTGCCTCTTCAGAACAAACTAACGCACTCGCAAGCGTGGAGGGCCGCGTTCGTTTCCCAAAAGCAAGCCAAACGTTTGTAAAGGCTTGGCGTTTGTGGCAAGCGGCAAGCGTATGGATCCGGATATAAAAGAGAAGCATTTGGTAGTGTCAGTTTATGATAAAGGTCGACGAATGTAATGGCACATCCGACCTTATGCTTCTGAACTCTAGATATAAATATAAAATACTTCTTATAGCTTGAATTCCTGACGCTTCGACTTATCTTGTGATTTATAAATCAAGTATTAAATATATTTTTTATAGTGACTTCAATAGTATGCAATATTATGTACCATTGATTTACTCGAAAGCATTTAATTCGACAAAAAATCAACCGATGACTATTCCTTGGTTGATTTTTTTATATGATATGTTCTATCATATCATCAGATCAGCACTCATTTTCATTAAGCATAAACCCCTTGCAGTGTCACCCCGATGCGATCTTGATATAAATAAAGAACAAGAATGTTTTTAAAAAGATAGGTCCTTACCTATCTTTTCTTTCCTTTTTCTATGTCCGGTGCAGCACAGAGTATAATTTAAGGCTCCCTGCGGCAACAGTGGAGTAAGTGGGACTAGACTAAAACTGTTCTTCTATCTCAGATCTTCTAGCGAAAGCTTCTCCACCGAAGCCCCACGGAGGGTCCTCCGGCTACCGATAATGAGCATCCCAGGTACCATTTCAGCTTCAGGATCCCTCCGGTGGAGGTATATACATATTTATTTATTTGACACTTGAGCTCTAAATAGTACATAGGCGGACTTAATGCTAAAGGCATTCTTTCCCAGTCAATCATAGGGTAGTGCACATTCAAAGTAGTAGGTGCACATAAATAGAAATATTGTAAGGTAAATAAAAAGGTTATTAATAAAAAATACATGCTTATCATACCCACTTATCATCATGCGATAAGATTTTTAAGCGTAATATAATATATTGGTGGGTTTGATTTAAGCACATTATAATTGTAATAAAGTTTAGCACTGATATCTATTAAAACCATTCCATGGCCAAATATACGCCCTCTCATTTGCATACAACTATTGAGCCCTAAAGGCAATTCAATTTAGTGCCAACCGATCTGTTTGTTTGTCCATAGTTTATCTATAGTTGTATCGGTCCGATTGTACTTAATAGAGATATAGATCTCTTTGATAGAGGAACCTATGGAGGTTCCTCTATCAAATTGGTACAAACGTCGTCAGATATCATGTTTGATTGATTTTGACTATCAATCAAACATGCGGCTCAACTTAGCTATTTATGCAAAATAAACTATTGTGTGTACTTGTCTGTGGGCAGTCACTTGCCTACCCATACACAAGTATACACTGTTAAATTATTATCTGAGTCACACAGGCAATCGATCAGACCATATGACGTCTTCTGCTGAATATGGGCCTCCCTCAAAGGTTGCCATTGTAATCATACTTGACAGGCGGGTTATTATGTACGGCATATATACAAGTAAACGCTGCTATCCGTTACCTGGTATAGGTACGATTATCTTAGATAATGTTATGACAGTCACGACCAACTGTTTAGTGTTTTCCGAGGTACGGATCATCATTTCAGCCATAGGACGCCCCATGCTGAATATAGGCCTCCCTAATAGATCTCCAGTTGTTGCGGTTAGAAGCGGCCTGCATCCACCGTGATTCCGCGGCCTTAACCAGATCATCCGTCCATCTAGTAGGTGGACGTCCCACGCTACGCTTACCGATCTGTGGTCTCCTTAGGGAACTTTTCAGTCCCAACGGCCATCTGTTCTCCGTGCTATATGGCCTGACCATTGCCACTTCAACGAACTAATCCGTCGGTAACCCGCGTTCTTTTACGTATCTCTTCATTTCTGATTCGATCTCGTAGAGAAACCCCGAGCATAGCCCTCTCCATAGCTCGTTGAGCAACTCTGAGCCTGTTCATAAGGCCTATAGTGAAGGACCACAAGATACGGATACTACTCATTTATCCAACAATAGCATCGGGAGCATGGGGATTGAACCCTTGATTTGATCCTTGACAGTGGTTATGTGTTTGTCCCTTTTGGTGTCAAAATAGAAGAGAATAGAAGCCGTAGAAGGCGGGAGTGTAGTAATTAAATTAACTGTTTTAATCTCGCAACGGATCCTTTTCATGCGGCAGCTGGTTCCTTTGCACAACAAATTAGCATTGCCAATCAACGGGGTAATGCTGCCAGCATACTTGAAATGTTGCGTAGTAGCATGTATTCAGAATAGTTTGTAGGTATAAGCTAGATTTGGTTCTAATTAACTACTTTAAGTTGTTTAGGTAATAGCAATATTCCCCGAATATTGCTTAAATAATTTAATCTATGTATATTCTGTCTATATCATATTCTGATCTTCTTTGAAGACAAGTGTCACGCAATTTCACATATTTGTAATGTGTTATTGTGTTTAACTTTGGTATGAAACGTGGGCTTAAAGTTCATATGGAGGAATAGAAATTTACTCACACGAAGTCGAGGGTTAGTAGGTATACCATAATTATGAGGGTCTCTCAACTACCAAAAAAATCTCAAAGTCATAATTCCTCAATCTAAACTCCAGCGACCGCTCTGGGCCGAAGTCCAAACACTAATAGGGTCGTCCTCTTGTGGACGTAGTTTAGCTTGTAGTTTTTAAACTACCTATTTCATAAAGTTGGAGATATCAGTTGCCTTTATGTCCAGCGAAGAGGCCAAAGGATCTTTCAACTTACATGAATGTGAAAAAAGCGTTCAATTAAGCTTATTCTAAAATGAAACTCAAAGAAAAAGTATAAATCAAAAGAAGCATTAATCATTTACCGCAATATTCAAAAAAATTGCAGCCAACATTTTAAAGGATTATTGTAGAAACAATAAAATATTTTTTGCCACTTTCACACATGTGTCATGAGTAAAAACTGGAACGCGTGAAAGCCGCAGCGCACATAATACAAAGATTAATTAACTCTCATACAATGGGTATGAAATATTACCATTTAGGTTCTACTCTTGATTCCAAACATAGGTACATTTAGATTTAAAAGAAAGGACTCTATTTAAAGAGACTAAAGATTCCAGCTTGAACACCTAGGTGATTTTACCGAGGTGCTCAAGCTGGAATGTACCGACTATATACGCAAAAAATATTATTTGTGCAATTTGCGGCAGGATATAATGATAGATAATAACAAACCAACCACTTTAAACCAAGTTCTTGGACTCTACGTTCAGTGGTTTAGGCTGTGTGGTGATTCTTCAGTCTTTCATTCAGGACAAAGCGTTTTATTAAAATAGATGCACCGTCTACATAAAAAGATGAGACGCTTGTGATTTAAAAATACCGAAATATTTCAAATCAAATTTAAAATTTTGCGTTTAAAAAGCCGCCAAGGGCGCGTCTCTCTCGAATCGTCAGTTTTTGCAATGAAAGCTTCTTTTGATTTAATTTAACACTCATTCTGAACATTTGACATTTATTTTGAGGTGTTTCTTATTCTGACGAATCGATTTTTTTTCTCCCATCTGGCGTCATGCTAAAAAAGTCGAGTATTAAAATACTATCCACATACATTATTATAAAGAAACGTTAGCGACTTTTGTTAAAGATGCTTCATTGATTTGAAATATGGAAGTAACTAAGCTGTATCTCTGTTAAATTTACAAGAAATATATATATTTTATTTATTTATTGTTTTTGTACCTTTCAAGTATAATTTTCTTGCTTTCTCACTTTTCTTTCTACTTACCTTAGCTTAATCTGGCGCATTTGGGTAAATCGACATCAATTCCGTCGCTTCCCGGACTAGGTAGGTAACTACTATGTTTCTTTAGGTATTTAAATTTGTTGGGTCGAACGCTGTGCTACAATATGACTACTTATTCACATTGCATTCTACTTTACAACTTACTCGACTTCCAAATAAAAAATATTAGTTTAGCTTTGAAGGAAATTAATAAAGAATTTTCAACTCGGCAGGAAGTATAAAGCTAAAGCCTCTTATAAGGCTTTATAAGTCGCGTTGTACTTACGTGGAGTTTTGGCTTTTGTAGTTTACTTTGAGGTGAGTTTGTGGGTAGGAGGATACGAGTTTGAGGTAGGTTTATTAAATTCATTTTAAAAGCTTTGTGGTGCCGAAAATTGCATTAATAAAACGGAAGCTATGTATGTTAAAATATGCATTTTTTACTGAATAGTTACTTTATAGGTAACTAGCGACCAGCCCCGGCTTCGCACGGGTACAATACTGATAATTATACTACATAATGTCTTTAAACCTCTAACAAACGGGCGAAATTTTGGTCAAAACAAACAGAAACAAATTAATATAGGTACCTACTAAAACTCAGTGAAATAAGTAGGTGGGTATACTTTTATCGTATGAAATACCTATACTCTTCAGGACTAACAATACAACAAACACTAAATAAATAGGTATTCAAGTATCTATCCATCATAGTTACAACGAACACAAAACAAAAAATTTGCCCTATAATTCTTAAGGATCAAGCGCGCATAATCGCATTCGGCCTACCTCCGTAGCGTAGCGGTAATTGGCTCGCTTTAAATCTCGGAGGTCGTGGGTTTGATCCCCACACCGGACATGAAATCTTTGTGTAAATTCTAAGATTTCTTTCCGGGTCTGGTTGGTTGAGGGACTACCCTCCGTGCCTCGGAAAGCACGTTAAGCCGTTGGTCCCGATTGTTATAACATCATCTATAATAATCGTATATCAAGGAAGGGGCAGCAGGGTTTCCTTGTGTGTTACAACATAATTCTGCGGTCACCAACCCGCCTGCCAAACGTGGTGACTATGGCAATACCCTCCCTCGGGAGGAGGCCCATGTTCAGCAGTGGACGACATACGTGCTGATGATGATGATGACCTACTAAAACTCAGTGAAATAAGTAGGTGGGTATACTTTTATCGTATGAAATACTTATACTCTTCAGGACTAACAATACAACAAACACTAAATAAATAGGTATTCAAGTATCTATCCATCATAGTTACAACGAACACAAAACAAAAAATTTGCCCTATAATTCTTAAGGATCGAGCGCGCATAATCGCATTAGGCCTACCTAAAACACGCGCTGTTATTTTGCGATAACTTCTAAGTTATTCATTAAAAGTATATAGTGTAGGGGTAAAATAATCTGCATGAAATGCTTAAGAATATTAACTCATTAAAAATGATAAGGATAAATACTGAATCCGTCTGATTAGCTTTACAATTACCGCATTAGAAATTATCATTTTTCTAAGATATAGTAATGGATATAGCAAGTTAACCTTGAAAGATAGACATATGCTATCGCAGACTTTTTTGTAGATCTAAAAGAGAAGAATATTTGCCACCATACATTGTTTTGTTATATCTCATAGGGTTTAGGCAGCGTTTTCGTTAAAAGCTCCCAAATGGCTTAATTTTTTCCGACACCTCTGACAAATATCAATATATATTAGTCAAATGTACACATAAACTAAACAAATCATATACGTAAACCTTCCGGAAGAATCGTTCTATCGATTGGTAACATCCGCATGAAAATCGATGTAGTAGTTTTTGAGTTTATCGCGAACAGACAGACACACGCGGCAGGGGACTTTGTTTATAATATGTAGTGATGTAGTGATAGCGGTCGCCCGTGGCTCCGTGCGGATGTCGGTTACCGCTGCAAAAAGCCTACCCAGGAAAGACACGTCAATTCACAGACACCGACATAAACATCGACGACGCAGGCATTATCCGCAGGCTGCACAGATTGTCTTTCTTTGGATGTTAAAGTTGTTAATGATGAAAATATAATTAATGATGTAATTAATAGGCATTTTAGGGATTAGGCATTTTAGGCATTTTCAAAGCTCTGAAAAGAACTGTTGTTTAGCTCTGAGAAGAACTGTTGATTAGCTCTGAGAAGAACTTTTGCGTAGGTGTAGTTTTAAGAACGAAACCTAAAAAAAATCGCACGAAAATTATTAGACTTCGCAACGGGCCGTGCAGCAGAAATCGTAATATTTTAATTTCGCCATAACTTCAAAACCAAACGTCCAATTTTAATCATTCAAAGACCAAATATTATCTACATAAACTGTACTTAGTGATGAAATAATTTATTTTGATAAGAATTAATAGCATGAGTAAAATAAACGCGTTTAAATGTAGTCCAAAAAAAATTCAAGATTTCTAAATAAAAAAATGGTCGTTGTGCCTCACTCGACATAGATAGGTATAGTGTGTCGCGGACTTTTTTGTAGATATTTATAAGATCTATAATTAATTAGAACATTTTATGGTTCTATCTTTTATAGTTTAGGCAGCGTACGCAAAATAAGTAACTTTTCTGGTTGATTTTTTACACCTTGTGTCAGAAAAACCCAAATATCTTACGGAACCCTATTTTTTTCCAAAATAAAATTTAGCCTATGTTACTCGTGGATAATGTAGCTTTCGAATGGTGAAAGAATTTTTTAAATCGGCCCTGTACTTTTTGAGCCTATTCATTACAAACATACAAAAATAGGTACAAATCTTTCCTCTTTATAATATTAGTGTAGATAACCCGGTTTTCAAGTATTTTCAATTTTATGTAGTATTTAAAACAAGTGTCGTTAGTTATAAACTTAAATGACATATAATAAAAATAAAAACTTAAAAAAAGATAAAATAATATTTATATTCATATAACTTCATAAATCTTCTAGATTTCGCGACCCCTTTACAGGTTGAACAATTCTGGCGACCCTATAGGACGCTATAGGTTGATTTTCAATCAACCAAATGGGTGCAAATAAATAATTAAGAATACCACGTACATAATTGACTCGATAGTTTTGAAAATAAGTACGATGTAAGTTGACAAAGCATTTTGCTGGCGACCCCTCGAGTCTGGCTTCTGACCCCTCAGGGGGTCGCGACCCACAGTTTGAAAAAGCACTAGGGCGTCGGACTTGCGATCAGGTGGTCGCCGGTTCGATCACCACCCGTCGCACTACCGACGTGAACCCACTCGTAACACAAGCATTTTATCATTATCCTGAGTTAACAAGAATATTAGTAATGTGAAAAAATATCTTCTATGATTTTAAGGTTTGCCTATATGTCAGGACCGGTCATAAGAGTGCGACTAAGTACGAGAGCCAGGTTATATTTAAATTGAAATATTAAAAAAATGGTAAATATAGTATCGGTAAAATGTAATTATATAAATATTCACTGCCAAATAGCCGCGCCCGGGTCTTTTAGAAACAATATTTATTTTGTAAACCAACGTGATACGTTCTTTTTGGTTCCGTGCACGAGGTTAGAAAACCGGCACCCTTATCACTTCTGTGTCCATCGTTCTCGTGTTAACTGGCCGAGAAAGAGGAATAGACAGGTGGAAATTTAATCCCAATTTACTAAACAAATTAATTTAGCTAAATTGATATAACGTCAGCCGTACCAGTTAGCTCGTAAAGGGTACCTACTCGTAAATTATGCTATCATCCATGTTTTTCGAGACATGGAGCGTGCAAACAGAAGACCCGAAAATAAATCTATGGAACCTCATAATAAATTAGCCTATAGCCTTCCTCGATAAATGGGCTATCTTACACTGACATTTTTCAAATCGGGCTAGTAGTTCCTGAGATTACGGCGTTCAAGCAAACAAACTCTTTATATATTAGTATAAGATTTTCTTTTCCTGCGCAGCAAATGGACTCACGACTTACGAGGCTTATGGCGAGTGCTCATACTTCTAAGTCACGGAGGCTGACCTCATTAAATACTAATATGACTTTGTTAAGGTAGTGCTTTATAATTGTGTCATAATAAACTCTTTTGGCTTAGGTAGCTACTGACTCTGATCCAGTTGGTTGGAGCGTAATGTTTTGTAGCCTATATGTTAATCCAGCATATAACCTATCCCGGTGCAAAATTTCAGCCAATTCCGTTCCGTAGTTTTGGCGTGAAAGAGTAACAAACATCCATCCATTCAATAATTATTCTTTATAATATTAGTATAAACAAACTTCGATAGCTAGTTACCGCTGCGAAATAACCAGTTTAATTCAAATATATAGGTCAGTTCAAAGTTTATAGTGTTATTGAGTTAATACAATAGGTAATGAAAGAGCAAACCATTGACCTATTTTCATGAGGTTAAGTGTAAATGGCATCTAGATTTGGGGACAATGTTCTAATTTTCCTTACATGTGGCACTCACTAGTCGTTCTAATTTGACCTACGCTACGTATGTATCGTATAGATGTTTTCTTGTTTTGTTGAAAGATTTTCGTGGTACCGGACCCCCGTTATATTATCATAGAAACAAGAAACCTACCGAGAAACAATTAAATTATATACAAAAAGTGATGCTTAATATTGAAAAAAAAACTAGTGTATGACATTTTATCAAACTTACATTTTATATTTCAATAACTTTCCGCGTGCAGTTCCAGCCACATAGCTACAGCTCCCGTGGGAACTTTATAATAAAAAATAGTTACTGAGATTACCGCGTTTAAGCAAACAAACAAACTCTTCAGCTTTATATTATTCTACCACACAAATTTGATTATTTTAAATCTATACGTCTATATAAATATTATAGTGAGGCAAAGTATATTTTTGTATGTTTGTTTTGAATAAACTCAAAAACTACTGAACGGATTTCGATAATTCTTTCACCATTAGAATAGTACATTATACCTTAGTAACATAGGCTATAAAAACCAACCCGTGCGAAGCCGGCGGGCCGCTAGTAATGAAAAAAAGTCACATGTCCTTAGTAATTTTGCTATTTTTTTGGACTTACATTATGTTGTTAGTTAGGAGTCGTTTGCTACTTCACCGGGCACAAAGGCGAGCAGACCCTAACATAATATATGTTGCATCTACATCACCTATTGTATCAACTGGCTAGATCTGCTTTATTGGCAATTTATTAGATACCCACAAAGCCACACTTGCTGCGGTATTTCCAATTTATTACACAATCTCGCTTAGTCTATGTTTAACCGGAAAACCATAATAATGCCAGGATATCGAGTATTCAGTTATGGATACACTGTTATGTTTAAGGGCTTTTAACTCAACGAAATTATTTTTTATTGGTAGTAAAACGATGTAAGTATATATTTTCTTAATAGTATTAAATATTACAATACATATCTACGTCACTGTTTACCAAAATCACTTCAAACCTGTGTTAGGGTCTGTTCTTACAACCTGGATTATATTGTATTGTAAGGCACTAGAGCTTAGTTTGCCTAGTACAATTATCAATACAGACTGCATTGATAATTGTTCTTTAGGAACACAAGGGGGTCTACACGCAGACTGCATCGGTAATTGTTCTTTAGGTACATTATGGGGACTAGACGCAGACTGCATTGATAATTGTTCTTTAGGGACACTAGGAGGACTACACGCAAACTGCATTGATAAATGTTCTTTAGGGACAAAAGGGCGACTACACGCAGACTGCATTGATAATTATTCTTTAGGGACACTAGGGGGATTACACGCAGACTGCATTAATAATTGTTCTTTAGGAACACTAGGGGGACTACACGCAGACTGCATTGATAATTGTTCTTTATGAAAACTAGGGGGACTACACGCAGACTGCATTGATAATTGTTCTTTAGGAACACAAGGAGGACTACACGCAGACTGAATTGATAATTGTTCTTTAGGGACACTAGGGGGACTACACGCAGACTGCATTGATAATTGTTCTATGGGGGACTAGGGGGACTACACGCAGACTGCATTGATAATTGTTCTTTAGGGACACTAAGGGGACTACACGCAGACTGCATTGATAATTGTTCTTTAGGGACACTAGGGGGACTACACGCAGACTGCATTGATAATTGTTCTATAGGGGGACTAGGGGGACTACACGCAGACTGCATTGATAATTAGTGCAGTCATTGAAGCGTTAAAGGTCCGATTTTTTTAACTGTGAACCGATTTGCATGAAATTTTGGAATTAGGCTCGTCTTACCCTTAACTTCAAAAGTGAAAATGATCTAAACTCCGCACCCACCCTAGGTGGGGTTGCCACCCCTTCTCGGTGGTGTATTTTTGTTTTTTACACAATAATGTCGGATATCGATAGAAGGCCTAATTTAAAGAAAAAAAAAAGAAAAGTTTTTCAAAATATCCAATACTTTTCAAGGTTGGCAATTAAAAATTGGGAATTTTTTCACGTTTTTCATCGGTTTTTTGCAAATATCTCCAAAAATTTGCATTTTTACGAACATTTTATGATAAATGAAATGTAGCAGGTAAAAAACTGAACCAATCGGTTATTTATAAAGTGTTCTAAGTGCAATATTAAATAAGATATTAAAGATCAAAGCCGTTTTTTTATTTTGTCTCAAATTTAATCGATGTATTCAATGCCCTCTAGCGGCGAGCAGATAAATTTTATACATTCTAATGAAATAGGGTTTTGTATTGCTTCAAATAAGCTTTAAAATGAGCACTGTTAAAAGTCTTTTGCACGTAAAATGAGTGAGCTGTAATGCAAATAAGAGGAACATCTAATGGTTTTTTTCTTTTAAATCAATGGGTTTAAGTGCCATTTCCACCAAAATTAAAATTAATCATATTCCGTTTAGAATTAACTTTAAAATAAAGAGTTTGATGGATTCTAGTAGTTTGCCTGCTTTAGGGTAAATATATTTCAAAAAAATCACTATTTTAAGAAAAAAAAATCGAATTTTTACAAAATCTACTTTTTTTTCTTAATATCTCAAAAATACGAATCAAAGTATAATGATTTCAACGTGGTAATGCTGCCAGCATTCTGGGAACCTTGCCAAGTAGAATAGATTTAGAATAGTAGTATATAAGTTAGTTTTATTTTTAATTAGTTACTTTTAGTTTGTATGTTATTCATGTTTGTTAATTATAATAAATGAGTTGACTTTTATTGTTTCAAATATATAAAATAAGTATAATGATAAAAATGTAGGTCTTTTTATGACAAAAAATATTTATTTTATATTTTTTCTGTCACACAAAAATTGACGGAGATATGATTGTATAAAGAGCGCGCGGCAGCGCAATCACAGTCGCTCTTGAGCCCTTTGACCCTTCACCGTTTTAAAATAAAAGGGATTTTACTATAGTATTCTTAAGTTGTAGTTGTACCTTTGAAATAGTTTTTTATAAATTGTGATAGCATCAGAATTGAAGAAGTTATGGTGCAAAAAGTAATCGTATTCTAGCGATAAAATGGGTCAATGTATTTTTTTCTATTAAGGGGTTGTTTACACCCCTTAAAAATAATAGGCGGAGCTCAGATCATTTTCACTTTTGAAGTTAAGGGTAAGATGAGCCTAATTCCAAAAAAATCATGCAAATCGGTTCACAGTAAAAAAAATCGGAGGTTAGACCTACATTTTCGCTTCAATGACTGCACTAAATTGTTCTATAGGGAGGATTTTTAGGGTTCCGTAGCCAAATGGCAAAAAACGGAACCCTTATAGATTCGTCATGTCTGTCTGTCTGTCTGTCTGTCTGTCTGTCTGTCCGTCCGTATGTCACAGCCACTTTTTTCCGAAACTATAAGAACTATAATGTTGAAACTTGGCAAGTAGATGTATTTTGTGAACCGCATTAAGATTTTCACACAAAAATAGAAAAAAAACAATAAATTTTGGGGTTCCCCATACATAGAACTGAAACTCAAAAAAATTTTTTTCATCGAACCCATACGTGTGGCGTATCTATGAATAGGTCTTCAAAAATGATGTTGAGGTTTCTAATGTAATTTTTTTCTAAACTGAATAGTTTGCGCGAGAGACACTTCCAAAGTGGTAAAATGTGTGTCCCCCCCCCTGTAACTTCTAAAATAAGAGAATGATAAATCTAAAAAAAATATATGATGTACATTACCATGTAAACTTCCACCGAAAATTGGTTTGAACGAGATCGTGTAAGTAGTTTTTTTTTAATACGTCAAAAATCGTAAACCGCAATTTAGCTTTCATTCAATCAACTCGAATATAAAAATATAAAATAACATTTCATTTCATAAACATACGCTTTTTTATTTATTCTTGATATCAAAAATAGGTACGCACTTGTAACTGAAACGGAACCCTTCGTGCGCGAGTCCGACTCGCACTTGGCCGGTTTTTTGTAAATAAAACATTGCATTGGTATGTTAATCTAAAATATTGTTATTAGTTAATCGTCCTATAAAGTAAGTATAAGTAATAAGCAACAATAAGGAAATCATTGTGTTTGTATAATTAATATATCATTATAGCATTACATTAACTAGCTTCCCACGTGTGGATTCAACCGCGTGAATACCGTTGCCATGGAAACTTAAAAATTAAATATAGCATAGGTATATGTTAGTCCTGGATCATTAAGTTTTCTAATAAAAAAGATTTTTTGGAATCGGTCCCTTAGTTTTAGAACCTATTCTATGCAGATATAGACACAATAAAATCTTTCCTTGTTATAATATTGAATATATCGTGTAAACTACTGGTAATATAAGATTTCTGGTCAGTTACATTAAATTTATAAAAAAATAAGAAAATTGTCTACTGCTAGTGAAATTAATGTGTTGAAATTAAGGTTTACTTTATAAAATAAAGGCACTCTTCGCTCTATACGTGTTTCCGGTTTTATCTTCGTGACGTGCCACAATCTACTTTGGAGGGAAGCACGACCTCTGAATGGGATGCTCTGCATGCTGAATTATTTTTAATTCAATTAAAATAAGTAACAAAGAACCTTATGGTTTTGGTGTGTGTCTAATACACAACATTATGTCAATATATTATAATTGTCCAGATAAATTACTTATTCATCATCAGCCCGTATAACGTTCACTGCTGAACATGGGCTTCGTCCCTCGTTTCGTATTTGCCATAGTCACGATGCTTGGCAGGCGGGTTGGTGACCGCAATATTATGTTGTACCACACAAGGAAACGCTGCTGCCCGTGCCTTGCTATACGACTATTATAGATGATGTTATCATTATCTGGACCAACGGCTTAACGTGCTTTCCGAGACACGTAGGGTAGTCCCTCAACCAACCAGACCCGAAAGGAAATCTTAAAATTTACACAAAGATTTCGTGTCCGGCGTGGGAATCGAATCCACGACCTCTGCGATATAAAGCGAGCCAAATGCCGGTTGTTTATTACTTATTATGTAAGTTTATTTTATTGAAGTTTTCGTAACAGTCACTTTTGGTTAATGAAGTAGCATACAAAACACCAGCGTGTTTATGGATAAGTTGCACCTCAGAAACAGCAGTTTATTTAATTTAAGTGTCCTTTAAAGACAAAAATTTTATTCATCTTCTTTTCAAATTCGATACGTTGACGTAGTTATCCAAGCAAAAGTTAATTCTTTGTTTAAATACCTTGTAGGTATGTAAATTAAATGCAGTTTATTGTATAAGCAACTTTGTATTTCTTTAGTCTTCATTTTGTATTAACTTTGTTAAAACTTTTTTGCGTTACAGTTCCAAACTGCATTTTCCCAGATTGTTAAGCAAAACAAAACAACGATTTTGTTTCATAGTTTTAGTTCTATTAATACGGAATTGGATTTCTTGAACGGAGACAATGTTATCAGATACTTTCAGAATTAAAATAAATTAAAATATATACGATAATTGAAAAAATATACACTTACGATGATCATCATATGGTCATTAAACAACGAAAATTCAACATGAAGATGCCGTTCTTAAGGGAATTTCATATTTTTTATCGATCCTGTTGTTCCGGAACCTATTCAATTCAAAAAACAAACAAATCTTTCCTCTTTATAATATTAGTATAAATAAGAGTTAGGGTTAGCAGGCAACACATATCTACTGTACTGGCGAATTAGCTGTCGTTGTATTTTAAACCTTGTGCCACATAAAATAAGGTCGATGAAGTATCATTGGCCCGGTCAGGAATGAAAAAAAAAACATAATTGTGTTAATTTCATGTCAGATTTACAGAACAGATACAGTTGTCTGTGCCTAAATTGAATGCCAGAAAAAAAAAACATAATGTCTTTCACACTCCTAGTCATCGAACTAATCTTGGGCAAAATGCTCCTATAGCTAGACATATTTCCACTTATAATAGCTGGTGGAGGATCTACAATATTGACATCTTCGGTGACCGTAATAAGGAATTTAAAAAAAAGATCTTAAACGCGGTTAACAAAAATAGGTTGCCAAATTGACATAAAATCAGTTAAGTTATTATTAAAAATTTATTTATCAATTTCATTTAATTTATTAATTTCATTTAATTTGCTCCTTATATTTTGACATCTCGTTTTAATTAATAACCATGTTTTAAATATTTCAATTTATTTTATTTAGTTAGTAAGTGACTATGCATGCAATACAATTTGTCAAATTTAATTATAAAATACCTATTTAACTTTTAAGCTGTTGTTCACTATTTTTATAGTAGAATTGACTAGTGTCTTGAAGAAGGATATCATATTACAAAAAGTAAAGAATTTTAACAAAAATAAAACTAATTATGAGAAACTAAATACAGGACACCTAAACATACCTGGACCAAATAAGCCTGTGTTTATTTCGGAATCCCTCACCTTTAGCGCCCAGAAACTATTTTATTCCACTCGACAATTTGCAAAAGAAAATAATTATAATTATTGCTGGACTGCAAGAGGTTTGGTTTACCTGCGGAAGGCGGATGGCCAGCCAAAAATCCGAATAGACACCGAAGATAGTCTTAAGCTAATTAAATGACTATTGATTTTTTGTTGTACTGGTTTAGTTACATTTTTGCATGCTCTAAAGATAGTTACAATTTGTTTTTCTATGATTCAACTAATTTTACTCTTTTTTAAAACTCTTAAGATACATGTACTGTTGCAGCATATCAACTTATATGTTATAATACAGGGTTACAGGAAAAGTCGACCTAGATCCGTTAAGGGCGTGTAGTACACATCATTTCTGAATGATTTCACTATGGAACCCCCCATCCTAAACTTAACCGTTTTCGAGATTTTCGAGTTTTAATTTTTTTTATGAAATAGCCCAATTTTTCGGCTATTGAATTGAATATTTTGAATTTTTTTGACTCTTATGATTATTTTTTTGATTTTTTACATGAAGAATGAGATGCTTAATGACCTCAATGACTAAAATTGCACGTAAGTTAACTAAATAGGTCGTTGTAGACGATCGAAACCTAAGAAAATAAGTACAAATTATAAAAAAATATTTTTCTTTTCTGTATATCGCAAAAAAATATTATGGCACTTGCTCTGCAGATGTGCTTAAAAACATCTACATTTTATCAGCTATCCAACGAGGTATAACAACCTAGGGTTGTATTTAAACTCATAGAAAAAAACATAGTTAAAAAGGTTCAGGTAGTAGGTCTAACGGGTACCTCGGCTATTGTCCTTCATTGTTAATCCGGTGCGTGTGAGCGAGACAACTTACGATTTATGCAGGTGAGAGTGAGAAAAATAATGTGCAAAAACAAGTTTGGGGATACAACATGCCCATTGTTTTGTATTTGGTCGTTTGTTTGCTTGCCATCCATTTTAGTCTGCTCATGCGACTCGTCCATGGTAGATGCGAATTATTGTGCTTCCGGATTCCCACTCGACTTGGCTTTGTTTCTGGACTGATTTTTCTAACTGTGACTACTGTGCTTGTTTACTGGACTCTGATTTGTGCTTGTGATACTGGACTGTTGAAAATGGCAACATACTCGAACGAGGAATATGCGGATATGCTTATCTGCTACGGATACTGCAATTGCGTGTCCGCACAAGCTCGGACTGAGTACATACGACGCTATCCCGACCGTCGAGTACCTGATGTGAGCGTTTTCGACGGAGTTTACCGACGACTTCGTGAAACTGGCTCTGTTTCGCGACGACGTACGGACTTGGGAAGACCACGTGTCATTGATGACGACGAGGAACAAGACAACGAAATCATAGAACGGTTCAGAAGAGACCCAACCACTTCGACCAATATTGTTGCCCGTGAACTGGGCCTAACTCAGTGGAAAGTGTGGTTTACGATTCATACGGCAGGCCTGTATCCATACCACTACACGCCGGTACATGTAATTGAAGAAGGAGATCCCGCGAGACGCATGGACTTCTGCAGATTCATGCTCAATGCAGATATCGAGGACCCGAATTTCCTAAAATTAATATTGTGGACAGATGAATCCAAATTCGATCAAGACGGGATTACTAATTACCATAACGCACACTATTGGGCTCCTAAAGAACTAGGCAATCCAAATAAGAAAAGAGTAAAGGGGTCACAACGACGATTTAGTGTAAATGTGTGGATGGGCATCATTTCCAACCATTTGATTGGGCCTTACTTTCTTCCAGACAATCTGAATGGTGAAACTTATGAAAATTTTTTAAGAGGTGACTTAGGTGATCTACTAGATGATCTCCCATCACAATTACTGCGGGACATGTGGTTTCAACATGATGGCTGCCCTGCTCATTTCAGAAGAAGCGTTAGGGAATGGTTGGACACTAACTATCCTAACAAATGGATTGGACGAGGTGGGCCTTTACCCTGGCCAGCCAGAAGTCCCGACCTGACCCCCATGGATTTTTATGTATGGGGGCACATGAAGAGCCTCGTTTACAGTGAGCCCAACCCCATATCGTCAGTGGAAGTTCTCAAAGAAAGGATAATTAATGCTGCTAACGAAATAAGAAGAACATTAACCACTGGTGTAGTGAAAAGTGGACTACGTGAAAGAATGAGAAAATGTGTGCGAAATAGAGGTGGACACGTAGAACATGAACTATAAAAAATTATTCAAAAACATTACGTGAATAAATGTTATTTTGAACTGATTTATTGTTTCATTTAGCTTACTACAATCATTGACGATCTGTACGCCAACTATGAGTTGAGCGTGAGTGACTTTGTATGCGAATTAGCGTTAACAACGCACCGATTACGTTATTTTCCAAACAAAAGCCAGTAACTTGTCACTTACGCTCAACTAATGGTTGGCGTACGGTCATTATTTGTACTATCGACGATCTGAACAAAAAAAAAAGCTATAAAAACTGAATGATCTCCTAGGTCAGGATAGCGGGACATCGATGGATGCATGAAGGTTGTACCCAGCCGAGGGAGGCCTATGTTCAGTAGTGGAAGCCAGGAGGCTGAAATGATGATGCTGAACTTAAGTCAAATTAATTAGATTAAATAAGCGCTATTTATTCTGACTGCCATGTAGCCTTAGAAACTAAGTTTCACCTTTGAGGTTAATAAATACCCTAGAGTGTTATACCTCGTTGGATAGCTGATAAAATGTAGATGTTTTAAGCACATCTGCAGAGCAAATGCCATAATATTTTTTTGCGATATACAGAAAAGAAAAATATTTTTTTATAATTTGTACTTATTTTCTTAGGTTTCGATCGTCTACAACGACCTATTTAGTTAACTTACGTGCAATTTTAGTCATTGAGGTCATTAAGCATCTCATTCTTCATGTAAAAAACCAAAAAAATTATCATAAGAGGCAAAAAAATTCAAAATATTCAATTCAATAGCCGAAAAATTGGGCTATTTCATAAAAAAAATTAAACCTCGAAAACGGTTAAGTTTAGGATGGGGGGTTCCATAGTGAAATCATTCAGAAATGATGTGTACTACACGCCCTTAACGGATCTAGGTCGACTTTTCCTGTAACCCTGTATATTCTGTAAATTACAATCACACAATTTCTTACCAGAAATTACACCTATTATATTTATTACTTACAAATGATAATCTATGGACAACATTTTTACACACAAACCATGATATTACTGTCGGAACACTCAGTATATATTCTAAAACGTATTATAATTTTTTTAACTCGAAAACTCAGTCACTGATCATATACCGCTTACCCTATTCTATTAAACGTATTCATAATAATTCCCCCCCAACAAAACAAATGCCACTTTTATTCCGAATGATCCTCACAATACTTCTACTTAATCTTCGATCAAATAAACATAGCAAATGATATAGAAGGCATCACTAACTATAGATCTTTAGAATGTGATGTGGAATCTGTAGCCGATCTGGCTCCGCCCAGTAAATTCTGTTTAACTTTCTTAACGCAGAACATACGCAGCCTTAATAGAAACTTCCTCGACTTACAGGTGCTGATTAAACGAATTAATATACAGTTTGACCTCTTAGTTCTTACAGAATGTTGGCTTTCTTGTAATGATGTGCTACCCGCTGTAGATGGATATAACTGCATCGGTTCAAAGAATAACCACAAACAAAACGATGGAGTAGTAGTTTATCTAAAAAATAACCTATGTTATACTGTAGACGAACCGGTAATCGTAGAAGCCAATTGTCTTACTATAAAACTCAATGCAAACACTGCTATTGTTGCAATATATAGGTCACCTTCATATCATAATATTAATCCTTTTTTATCATCTCTCAACGACATACTAAATGGTCTCACGGCATTCGAAAACATAATTATTACGGGTGACTTAAATATTGCAATAAATCCTGAAAAATATGACAATAATTCGGATAATTATTTAAATTTGGTCGCCTTCCATGGCATATTACCCACCCACAATTTAGTAACTAGGGACCAAAGTAGCACCTGCATTGATCATGTCTTAATAAAATCCAAAAAAACAGCACTCACACTTGTTCTACCTACAACAATCACTGACCACAGAACAGTAACGTGCTTCTTACAAGATGTACATCCACCACACCGAGGGAAGATAACTATAAATAAAGTTAACTATGAGAGCGTAAAAACGGACATTCTGCACCTAGATCTCGGGCCAATCTACGATACTGAAGACCCTGATGTATCTTTGAATTATTTAACTACTAATATAACAAATATTATAAAAAAACACACATTAACTCACAAAGTAAGTAAACGCAAAAGGAACATAAAGCCCTGGATAACAGCGGGCATGGTTCGTTCCATGCGAAACAGAGATTGCTTACATGCAAAGTTAAAAAAAGATCCGGAAAACGAAACCCTAAAAATCACCTACTGTCGTTATATAAATTTTTGTACTGCCTTCTTTAAAAAAGCTAGGCTTGACTATGACCAAGCACAAATTACTAACGCAGGACAAGATAACAAAAAAATCTGGGAAGCAATAAAAAACATAACAAGCACTTCCAAATCTAATAAACAATGTCCTATCGAACTGCTTAACCTTCATACTGACCAAAACAAATCACCAAACCTGGTCAATGAGTTTTTTTACTAATATCGGAAAAACACTAGCCACAAATATAAATAATGATCAAAATGAATCTAAACTGTTAAAACCCACTCATAATATTCCCAATTCTTTTGTTCTTATTGACACTGACCATAAAGAAATAGAATGCATTATCGCCACACTCAAGACAGACACAGCAGCTGGTTGGGATAACATCTCAAATAAAATTATTAAACAGCTCGATAGTCATCTATCTCAACCACTGTCCCACATCTTTAACTCCTGTTTTAATAAAGGAATTTTTCCAACGTGTCTTAAAAAATCTGTGGTTATTCCAATATATAAAGGTGGTGATAGGAGCCGTGTCGGAAACTATAGGCCAATATCCCTACTCCCTGCTTTTTCGAAAATTCTTGAAAAACTAATAAACAATCGCTTAGTAAATTTTATTGAAAAGCATTCTATACTCTCTAAAAATCAATTTGGTTTTAGACAAAGAAAATCCACCACAGACGCAGTACACTCCTTAACTGATTTTGTAGTCAGAAGCCTAGACAGTGAAAAAAAATGTATAGCTGTTTTTATAGACTTGGCCAAAGCTTTAGATACGGTTTCTACTTCTATCTTGTTGGAAAAATTAAAATACATCGGAATAAGAGGCAAACAACTACAACTGTTTAAAAGTTACCTAACTGACCGCTATCAAAGAGTAGCAATAGGGCCGTTTTTAAGCTCCGATCTTCCAATAACGTATGGAGTTCCCCAGCGAAGCGTTCTGGGCCCAACGTTGTTTCTCCTCTACATTAATGACTTATGCCTAAGCCCAATAAAGAACGGTAAATTAATTTCTTATGCAGACGATACTGCTTTTGTCTTTACTGGTAATACCTGGAGAGAAACACAAGAGGTAGCTCAAGAGGGCCTTAATAATGTTACAACTATATTGAACAATACACTTTTATCTTTAAACGTAGCCAAGACGAAATATATTTGCTTTTCTATACGAAACAATGACTCCACAAGTGATATCTGGGGGCACGGCAGTGCCCCCCCAAGTCGAGTAAGAAAAAAAAAAAAAAACAAAAAAGGTGCACGGCCGTACCTATCTTTTCTCGAAGCAACTCAGCCGATTTTCGACCCTCTATAACTTCGTTGTGGATGAAGATAGGAGCCTGAAATTTCAGAACCTAAGCAGGCTTTGTAAAACTACAGCATATTTCAAATTTCATTCAATTTGAACCAGTACTTTAAGAATTATAACTACTCAAAGTTCGGTAATTTCGGTAATTTTGTCACTCGCTCACACGTGATTGGCCGATCATCAAAATGTTTAGGCACTTTAGCAGACGTAGAAGCTTCAAATTTTGAGTACTAGTAGAGTTTAGTGTAAAACTCAGGGGAAAATTCCAACATTTTGCAATTTCGGTCCAGTTGTTAAGTTTCATCAACTGCATTAATAACTTTGTTATTTCTTATATATGTATAGGATTACAAAGTTACATTTGCAGTCAGTGAATCAGTGTAAATGAATATGTATGATTTAATGGAAGAATAGGTGTAGATAGGGACCTAGATGCGATTATGTTGAAAGGTGGTGGCTAAGTGGTTACGTTAGTTGCTCCAGAGACCTGGTTTTCTGCGTTCGATTCCCACCCGGGACAATTATTCGTCTAAAATTAAAACAGTTGTATTGAGTCAGGGGGTGCTTTGTTTTCGTTAATCTATCGAGCGGTGCGACCTTCGCGACACAGGGATTAATTTAACAAATAAAAAAAAATCGGAGGAAAAAAAAAAAAAACTCAATGGAATGTAAAAGCAACTGTGCTATGAACGATAGTATACTAACAGGCCGCGGCCCCTTGAGAAGTAGGGACCCCGTGTACTCTGGCATCCCTGAAACTGGTTATTTGAACCCAGGAGAGCCCGCAACACCATTTGAGTCGCGGACGCTGCCATAGGGTATCCCAGATAGGCAACAGTTCCTGGGTCCCTCACCAATTGTGGTCAGAGGAGTAACCGGGGGTTTAATTGTTTTTCTCTCAAGGTATGATTTGCATTCCACTGCTATGGAGAGGGCGAGTCCCACATACCCCACCGCTCGTGCGGGAACGCCGCAGTGTCGGAGGAGATGCGTAAAATTCTTGCATTCCCCCCGGACAAACACTACGGCTTCCACGCTTCCCGTTCGTCACAGAAAGACGGTCACTTTCTTTCAAGTAATTAACAAGTCTTACTGCTATATCGCAGGTATACACACACACCACGTTTTATTTATCTGACACAAACTGTATTTGCATATTCATTTTATCAAATATTTTTTACACAGTTTGATGTTAACTAGGTAGCTTTAAATTTACTTATATTAGCTTGTGGCCGCGACTTTGTCTCTGTGGAAAAGTTACTTTGACCCGCGACATAGATAATAATTTCCCTAGTGCGGGAGCTGTCTCAAAAAAAGCCAAAATCGGACATGTGCCAAAGTTCCATTTAAAACAGTTTAGTAATTTCTTTATTTAAAAACCTTTGACAGTGAGGCCGTGAGTGCCATACATAAGTTCATGTTAATCCTCTGTTAAGCTTGATGTTGTAGTTTTCGATTAGGTACATTGACAATATTTATAATGAATAAAACAATTTTTAATTTTAAATGACGTTTGACGAGTGCGACGAATATCAATAAACCATAAAAAAGTACACGACGCAGCTGCTCTTGTTACGTATGGTGAGTGTTGCCATGCCAGCTAGGTACGTGGGTATTCATATATTCGTAAGTTAAGTTATTTTGTAAATAAAGGCACCGAGTTACGAGTCTGGACGGTTTACATTTAATTTAAGTCTACTTTGGAACGATTAAAGCGCAGGAATCCTCCATTTGTGCATACAATAGACTAAAACCGGCCAAGTGCGAGTTGGACTCGCGCACTAAGGTTTCCGTACCATTTTCAAGTGCCTACCTATTGCCGTTATAGATATCGAGCAAAAAAGGCCGCAAAAAAGTTTGTTGTATTGGAGCCCCCCTTAATTATTTAATTTATGTTTAGTTTGTTAATATAGCAACAGAAATACATAATTTGTGAAAATGTCAACTGTTTAGCTATCGCGGTTCTTGAGATACAGCCTAAATCCGTTGTAGGTATTCAAAAAACTTATGTAAATTGTAAAGCAAAGGATAAAAGGTACAACTATCTACAAAAAGAAATGAGATGCCATCAAAAACATACTTGTAAAAAAACCCAAGTCTCGTAACGCAGTTCTTTTACCGTTAAAAGTTGTGAGATCTATGTAATACCAAGTCGGTTAATTTATTCAGTCCCTACTTAAGGGACCTTCAGTCTTAAGCTATTACGTAACTATCTCACCTAACAGACTCTTAAAATGATCTTATCAAAATTCAAAACTTTTATGTTATGAATATTAGATTGACTTGGCCATCGCAATAAACACTTGTGAGACACATTCTAATAGTATCCGATGGCCAAGTTAATTTATTATTTAAAACTTAAAAGTTTCGAATTTTCATAAGATCATTTTAAGAGTCTGTTAGGTGAGATAGTTACGTAATAGCTTAAGACTGAAGGTCCCTTAAGTAGGGACTGAATAAATTAACCGACTTGGTATTACATAGATCTCACAACTTTTAACGGTAAAAGAACTGCGTTACGAGACTTGGGTTTTTTTACAAGTATGTTTTTGATGGCATTACTTTAACGGCACATTCGTGTAATACATCCACAACAGTAAGCTGCCCACGTACCCCACTAGAACAGACCTCTCATATTAAGTACTTGGGTATAGAAATAGATCGCCACCTTTCATTCAAAAATCATTTATCATCTCTGACTAATAAAATTCGTAAACTAATTGTCATCTTCAAAAAACTACGTCACGTTCTAGATCAGAAACTTATCAAATCAACATACTTAGCACTGTGTCAATCGATATGCTCCTACGGTATATTGATTTGGGGAGGTTCACAAAAAACCTATCTAAAGTCGGTGGAAGTAGCTCAAAGAGCCTTATTAAAAATGTCTACCTTCAAACCTTATCTTTATTCGACTAAACAATTGTACGAGGACTGCGGCGTTTTAACTATTAGACAACTTCATATTTTAAATACGGTACTTAAACATCACACGGAATTACCTTTTGACCCGCTACTTCTGACAAAACGTAAGTCATTTAATATCTCTAAGCATCATCTGAGTTTTCGAACATCCTTTGCACAAAGATTTTATAGTTTTCTCGGTCCTTTCCTTTACAATAGATTGAATAAAGAATTAGTTATATACCCCAATAAGAAATTACATGTTAAAAAAAATTTGTCAAGGTGATTGCTTACCCTTCCTTATGACGAAACGGAAAACCTAATCATAACTATTAAATGAGCCTTTTATTATATATTTATATACTATTCGATATTACACTCGTAACATATTTTCTAAAACCACCTATAGGTACATAACACTTCAAAGCAACTGTACTGATATTTATGTAGTTCACTTGTTTTTTTGTTTTTTGTTCTTGTATGAGTTTATTGATGGATTTTGCATAAATCACAAGCAAAAAAAAAAAAGTACACTGAGCCTTTGTATAGCCCAGGGAGAGCCTGGAGATCTGTAGTACAGGTTTCGACCTAGTTCAGACTCCAGACTCTTACAAGGAATTAATATAAAAAATGTATATAAATTACTGTTTTTGTAAAATCCTTGTGAGAAGTGAATAAATAAAAATTATTATTATTATTATTTTATAACAAATGTTGTGCATATCTGTAATAGACGTAAACACCTAGCCCTATTTTTTTGTATATGTAATACCTATTTATCAATGTATGTGTTTATGTTGTTGATGTGCCTCAATAAATAAATAAATAAATGTCTCTGAATAAGATCTTGATTCACGGGCAAATAAATATATATATTTCCCATACGGGTAGGTAGAGACCACTTCCTTCCACTTGCTACGATCTAGACATACCACTTTCGCCTCTTCTACATTAATTATCTCTTCATGGATCTCCTTCGGTTTAAGGTACTTTTAACCTGGCCTTTCTTAAGAACGTCCTCGATTTGAACGTGGAACGGTCGCCTGGATCTTTCCCTTCCAACACTTCCGTTCACATTCACGTTCAAATAAACAGTCAGTGTGAATGTGGTTTATGAATATGGCTATAATGTGGGTAAGCCATATAACTGGTGGTATTCAATGTTGGGTTATACGGTTATGGTTCTCTGCGGGGTACTGTAGCTACTATCGACGTAAATTATGTCATGGCCGTTGCAAGGAAGCAAGAAAATATCATTCTTATGATAGAAGGTTTCTATAAATGAAATAATAAAATTTATTCAGCACTTAGGTATTTACTTGTACACAGTACACAGTGCAAGTTAACGATGTAACGAAAAAATATAGTCATCATCATCAGCCCGTACAAAGTCCACTGCTGAACAGGGGCCTCCTCCCGAGGGAGGGTATTTGCCATAGTCACCACGCTTGGCAGGCGGATTGGTGACCGCAGTATTATGTTGTACCACACAAGGAAACGCTGCTGCCCGTTCCTTGATATACGATTATTATGAATGATGTTATAACAATCGGGACCAACGGCTTAACGTGCTTTCTGAGGCACGGAGGGTAGTCCCTCAACCAACCAGACCCGGAAAGAAATCTTAGATTTTACACAAAGATTTCCAGTCCGGCGTGGGGATCGATCACACGACCTCCGAGATTTAAAGCGAGCCGAGCGCTACGCTACGGAGGTTGTCTGAAAAATATAGCAACTAAATCTAATGAATGCATCACTTAAGTAGCTAACAACTCCTGCCTTCGAGTTATTCGCGTTAAAAACTTTCCGATGTCCTCGTAGACCCGAAGTACGATAGGCCCGCGAACTGTAACGTACAGCAACAGTGCAAAAACCTCCCCTAAACAGCTATAAATCTTAATCCCTCAAGGAATCGAGTCCAAGTCCCACAGGGTGCCACCTTTTTCGGAGGTAGTTTGTAGGTAATAAACCATTTAATAAGGCTGGAGCTCTTCTCGCCTTAATGTCCGGTGAAGTAGCAAACTCCAGGTGGCTAACTATATCTAGAGCTCAGAATCATAAGGTCGGAAGGGCCATTATGCGTCAGAAACATTTGCCTTTATCGTAAACTGGCACTTACGACCAAATTCTTCTGAAGTATAATAGTGCATCCATCCTTATGCTTCTGAGGTCTAGATATAAATGTCCGTCAGAAAAAAATATTCGCGATAGTCCCGTCTAAATCATTACTACCGCTTAGGGTGTTAGGCGGAATACATGGACAAATAAACAGACAGACAAAATGAAAAGACGAGACGATGAGAAGTTACCGTAAATGTTATTACTTTATTCATGTGCATTAATTAAAACTTGTTATTTTACAAAACTCCTTAATTTTATTTATTTGTATAGATATGACTATTTCATAAATGATCCCAGGACTCAAACCCGGAACATAGTTATTTATAGTCATATTAACGCTTAACCAACAAAGTTATATAGACAGATAATAAAAGGCAGATCTTTTTGGTTCATTATAAATGCATCGATTGGACTGCACCACAGTAACCTTTTTAATGCAAAACTAAATTTGAAATGCCAAAAATGTATGAATACTGTGAATAAAAGATGTTTAAATAAACAACTTAAGCGAATAAATCGAATCAGATAATGGGGTCACGTCTCTGTTTGTTATAGCAGGTATTCCCTGGATTGTATCCAAGGCACATACTAAAGCCGATACTGAATAAAATAAAGTGGCTTTGCCATGATTTATTTAGTACACAAGTGATGGAGGTATATTTCAAGGAGCAAAGAATTACTTTGAGATCTTAAGCACGTTTGAGACCTCTATTAAGGCCCACCATATCAATAAATAAGGTTACTGTTTTCAATGTTTTGTTAATGTATCTATCTGATTGGCGACGTATTAAAAAGGAACAAACAAAAGTGCCTATACCGGAGAGCTTAGATGTAAAGTCTGATGAATGTGGAAGCAGCGAAAAAGTTGTGCCAGGATCGAGACAGGTGGCGTTCCATTCTCTCTGCTTACCTCTATGGGAGAAATGTGTGACGATACGTATGTAAGTAATAAGAACCGATGGGCCGGCCAAATTAACACTGAAATAAACGATCCTTTATATATATATATATATATATAAAGGATCGTTTATTTCAGTGTTAATTATTATTATAATAAATTGAATGTAACTTTGTTTGGTACGCTTTCACGTGAAAACTACTTAACCGATAATCATGAAAATTGTACACATATTTTTGGAGGTATTAAAAGTAGGTTAGGGACATGGCTTCAATGCAAGTGAAGCCGCGGGTTAAAGCTAGTCTTCTATGTGTGTGCTCAAAAATGCAGCTGTGAGAGAGGAATGGCATCGTATTGTCGCTGACAGGAGGATCACCTGTCATCATGGGATACCAATGCGAGGAAATAACGACTAAGACTACTCTTTAACACTGTGTTTCTTCAAGTATGTGTAATTTAATAGGCGTTGGCGGGGCGGGAACTCAGTTTGCATGCTCGAAAATCGCACACGCATCAACCAGAGGATGAAAAAAAAAACATTCTTCTTATAGGTCTTTTTTTTTGTTTTTTGAACATTACCAGCCGAGTTTTGCAGTCAATTTGTATTCTTGTTAACCCCTCGTTCTAAGCTGAAATGCTTGTGTTACGAGTGGGTTCACGTCAGTACTGCAATGGGTGGGAATCGAACCGGCAACCGCAAGATCACAAGGCCGACGAACTTGCGGTTTTTAAAATATAAGTTAATCGAGAAATAGTTTATACGTTATTGGTATATTCTTTTAATTAGAACCATGTTTAAAATAAAAAATTAACCCTATAAAAAAAAATTGTAAAGTTGTGTTATTAAAACAAAATAAAAATTAACACACGGGAACGCTGCTGCCCGTTCCCTGGAATACGATAGGTGATGTTATAAAAATTGGGACTAACGGTTTAACGTGCTTGCCGAGGCACTGAGGCTGACCTCAACGAATCAGACTCGTAAATTATTTTTTTTATTTTACTCAAAGATTTCATGTCCCACGACCTCCGAGGTTTAAAGCGAGCCTTTTACAGTTTCGCCACTAAGCTTGTCATTCTACATACAGTCTAATAACTTAAATACAATAGCGCATATTTTTTGGCATATCCGTTAATCCAACCACTCTTAATTGAAAACATCGAATGAACAATTAATCCATGAAAACAAATCACTGTAGCTTATAAAAGCTGAAAATAATTTGCATACTGAAAACAATACTCTTTTAAAACTACACACAAATTGAAAACGTTACTATATGAGCTTGTTTAATCTTTTCATGACAATCAAATAGTTTTAACTGATTGCGGAAAAAAGCTCTTCATATTTTCAATATATAAATAGAACATAAAATAAATAATTTACGAATTTTTGACTTAATTTTGTATCATTTAAACTAAGTTTGATACATTTTTCCTACTTAAGATTTTCAGGTTTTCAAGTAATCTTTTCGTTTCAACAATCGGAAATTCACTCTAACCATAGATACCTAAATGATTGAACCCGCGCGATCGACTGCTCGTCTCACACTCTATGCGAAGATTATGTGTTCAAGTTTTATTAAATGTTGGTTGTGATCGAAGTAATTGCGTAGTATACTGTATAAATAACACTACAAGAAATAAGAAGGACATCGGGAGCACATACCATCGGTACAGTATACACATTACAATATTGAGTTGCCGCATTAACAGAGTTATAGTTTTAAGCCAGCGCGGTATCTAGTCGAGCGGGCGAGACCTATTATTTGTCTAAGATTCTTATATTCTTAATTGCGGATTTTTAGATGACATGCTATTTTTTTCTGAACATCTTGCAATAGGTAGTGGATTCGATGCAACAATTGAGGCTACAATTGAACGGACCTTTATTTTTAATGGTTATTGGGACGCCGAGCGTCCTTTTCTATAAGACAACACCCGCAATCTATATATATAAAAGAAAGTCGTGTTTGTTACAACACTTATAACTCGAGAACGGCTGGACCGATTGCCATGGTTTTTGATTTGTTGGATTTGTTTCCGTCCCGAATAGCAGAATACATTTTAAAAACAAAAGAAAGTCGTGTTAGTTACACTAATTATAACTCAAGAACGGCTGAACCGATTTGGCTGAAAATTGGTAGCGAGGTAGCTAAGAACTTTCGGGTAGGGGTAGGGTAGGTTAGGGTAGGGTAGGGGTAGGGTAGGGTAGGGTAGGGGTAGGGTAGGGGTAGGGTAGGGGTAGGGTAGGGGTATGGTAGGGGTAGGGTAGGGGTAGGGTAGGGTAGGGTATGGTAGGTGTAGGGTAGGGGTAGGGGTAGGGTAGGGGTAGGGTAGGGTAGGGGTAGGGGTAGGGTAGGGGTAGGGTAGGAGTAGGGTAGGGTTAGGGTAGGGGTAGGGTAGGGCAGGGTAGGGTATAAAAGTCCACCCGTGCGAAGCCGGGGCGGGCCGCTAGTCTATATATATAAAACAAAGACGGGTTTGTTACAACACTTATAACTCGAGATCGGCTGGATCAATTTTCATGGTTTTTGTTTCGTTGGATTTGTCTCCGCCCTGAATAGCAGAATACATTTTAAAAACAAAAGAAAGTCGTGTTAGTTACACTATTTATAACTCAAGAACGGCTGAACCGATTTGGCTGAAAATTGGTAGGGAGGTAGCTAAGAACTGGGAGAAGGACATAGGATACTTTTGGGTAGGGGTAGGGTAGGGTAGGGTAGGGTAGGGTAGGGTAGGGTAGGGTAGGGGTAGGGTAGGGGTAGGGTAGGGGTAGGGTAGGGGTAGGGTAGGGGTAGGGTAGGGGTAGGGTAGGGGTAGGGTAGGGGTAGGGTAGGGGTAGGGTAGGGGTAGGGTAGGGGTAGGGTAGGGGTAGGGTAGGGGTAGGGTAGGGGTAGGGTAGGGATAGGGTAGGGTTAGGGTAGGGCAGGGGTAGGGTATAAAAGTCCACCCGTGCGAAGCCGGGGCGGGCCGCTAGTATTTAATAAATTCCTGTTTATCATTACAAACTTAAATTCACACCCACAAAGCACATCTAGACTCAGAACCATTATCACTTGTTCATAAAAATCGTTGTCCTGGGGGAAGAATTGAAGGGATGCAAGTTTGTATAGAAGTAAGTCGCAGGTGTAACGTCTATGGCCATGACGAATAAAGTGGCGTTCGCCTATGATCGATATCATAGGTGACCGCCACTTTATTTAAAAAGAAAAATTACAATTAGTATTTATTTTTGCTTTTTATTTAGGTGGGATACTTATTTAAATCAAGATTCAAATCTCAATTATTTCACTACATCACATATTAATAATAGTTAGGTTGTCACTGGCTAAATTGGCAAAATCTTGTCCTTAATAAATAAGGAATATTTGCTGTGACATGAATCAGAATCTCAATACTTCTCTTTCAAGTATCTTTACACCAAATTCATTATTTATGTGAAAACCTTTGTTCCAAGTATCTGCAGAAAATTACTTGCCTGTTCCCGACATTTGAATTAATTCATTTTGCCGTTTATTCACCGAGCATTAAACTTTGTAATTAAAATATGATAAAAAACACAAAATTAAAAAAATATATTCATGTCATTTTCAACCTGCTCGTGTCATTTCCATCCGTGGATTAAAAAAAAAATATACAGCGTTTTCATCATAATTACAAATTAATTAAACAAAGAATTAGGTGAAGTGTTTAAGCTATTCGTCTATACCAGTGATTCTGACCCCCAGGGGTGCACAGAAGACTCGACGCGAGTCTACATTGCCGTAAAAATGTGGAGATGACAATTACAACTGTTTAATATGATAGAAATAGAGCAACAGGGGGTCCACCAAAACAGTGAAGTTGGAAAAGGGTTATAGTAAAAACGAGAATAAACGTTTGGGAGATCCTGATCTATATTGTTATATAAAGCTGAAGAACTAAACTCAGGAACTACCAGTCCGATTTCAATTATTCTTTCAGTGTTAAATAGGCCATTTATTGAAGAAGGCTATAGCTTATATTTAATTATGAAATTCTCACGGCAACGGGAGCGTGGGTGAAACCACGCACATGAAGCTAGTATCATATAACGTGACTTTTGATATACATATAACGAGAACAAAGACAAAAAGCAATGTTGTCTATAAAATGAAACGATTGTTTCAATTTAGCGCGAATAGCCCCCATATGTTGCGAAAATATCTCGTTTATCGACTCCAGTGCATTCAATAAGCGAGCAATATACGAGGCCGACATAGTGGGCTTTAGCTTGAGCATGAATAACAATTCCTAAATAGCCTGTTACGTTGAAGAAAGACAATTATTGGAGGAGAAAATTCAGTAGGTACCTATTTGATGCGAATCTCAAAAACATTATTGTTATTTCAATGTTAACGTCATGAGTACATAACTAAGGCGTAAGTTTTGAGCGCGATAGCTTATATTTTTTTCAGAAAACATTTATATACCTAGGTGTTTTTTTTTTAAATCTTGGATTCGCTTTTTATTGCAGTCATTGAAGCGGAAAATAGGGTGTAACCTCCGATTTTTTTTACTGTGAAGCGATTTGCATGAAATTTTGGAATTAGGCTCATCTTACCCTTAACTTCAAAAGTGAAAATGATCTGAACTCCGCACCCACCCTGGGGGAGGTTGCCACCTCTTCTCGTTGGTGTATTTTTTTTATCAAAAGAACCTCGGATATCGATAGAAGGCCTAATTTCAAGAAAAAATGTTCTATAAAGTTTTTAAAAAACCCAATACTTTTCAAGTTATCAATTGAATTGAAAATTCGAAATTTTCAATTGCCAATAACTTGAAAAGTATAAGTAACCTCCCCCAGGGTGGGTGCGGAGTTCAGATAATTTTCACTTTTGAAATAAGGGTAAGATGAACCTAATTCCAAAATTTCATGTAAATCGGTTCGCAGTCGAAAAATTCGGACCAATAACACTTCAATGACTGCACTATTTATAGATCATTCCAGATTATTCTTTGTGTTATGGCTGTCTCTATTATGATGAATAAATATCATTTTCACTTAAGTTGGTAAGTGATTTTTGGAAAAAGAATAGCAAATGAAATTGGAACGCCTACATTTTCTTCACCTTATTATTTTCTACCTTTCATTTTGTTTTGTACCTTAAAATATGGGTAACCAACCGAAATTACATAGTTAAACTAGTTTGAACACTTTAAGCTTGTGTGCCTAGAAAATAACCAAGTAATGGAACGCAACAATACATTAGGTATAAATGTATTATTGTGTATTCTGTGGTTAAATGCCTATTTGAATTAAAGAGAGAATGGCAGAGAAAACAAGCACACAGTGTGTTCAGACCTCGAGACTTATATTGAAGTATACAATGAGAGAAGCTATGGGTTTGTGGCTAATTAATTATATAATTTTTTATTAGTATAGTTAGTCTGAGTCTCTTGCTACTTCAACGGGCTAGCGAGGTTCCACCTATAATAAGCCTTTTAACAACTAGCAATCTGCGCCTGTGGGGCTTGAACCTTTTGGCGGGAAGATCGTCAAACCCAGACACTAACTAACATACTTGTATGTCCGTATTAAAAGTGTGTCATAATTTGAGATTGTAACAATAACATTCAACAATTATTAATACAAAACGCCGACAAGAGTATCGGACTAAGTTTGATCACGTACAATGTATCTAAGGCATGGCTATATTATTACTCTGGCGTTATTAGTAATGTTGTATGATGATTTCAATCAACATTTGTATCACGTAATTCGTATATGATACAGATTACAGTACTATGACGATAAAAAACAATAGTAATAAGTATATTAAGTAGTGCTAATTTGGATTTGGACATTTGACATAGGTATGTCAGTTTTGGCTTTGTAGTGAGGTATTCTGCTTAAAAGATCGGTTAATGCGAATGAATCAATACAGACTTTAGCTGGTTTTCCACTGCACTGCGATCTAACGTGTAGCGCGGAGCCGCAAATTTTAACGTTGTATGTAAATCTTAGTTAATTCGATTAGATCATCTTAGATTGGTCTTCAGAGAAAACAAGTAGGTATTGTTTTGACGATTGAATTGGCAGGATGGTTTAAGATTTGAAGTGAGATCAAAATAGAAGCAAAATACATCACTATATCTAGATTGTCTAGATGTCTATGTTATATAAATTCGAGCTACAGTCACGTACTGAAAGCTGGACTTCACACAGAACTTTTATCTTTCATCGTATCCACAAACACGAGTTTCATTGAAAAGTTTTGTTACAGAAATAAAATTGATTGAAAAACGCCCGACACTGCATGAAATGTAAAAGTTTCATGCAGTGTCAGGCGTTTTCATTTTTGGTATAAATTGCAGTCAATATAAAGTACCACAAAGAAAATATAAATCGTAGAGAAAATCAATAAAATCAAAATGTGCGAAATGAAAATTTCAATATATATACCTACAATAAATATATACAATATACGTTTTATGTCAGATTATTATTATTTAGACAATTATTATTACCATTAATACACCAATATACAGTCCACTACTTTATTTCTACGTGGGCTAAGGCTTATAAAATATTTGTTTAGTTTCGGGATAATGTTGTGTTAAAACTAAGTTAATAGAATACGAACCAACAGCCTTCGCAATATTACAGTTCAAATAAAAAATCTAGTTTCTTCAATTCACTCCATGTAACAAGGTAAATAAAAATAGGTAAAGGCTAAACTATACCTATATATAGTTTAGTTTTCGTTGGGCTTAGACAGCAATTGATGTTTTTTTTAAGTTAGGCCGGTGCCTCTACCATACGCGAGGCCCTGGGCACTGGGCACTTTCCTAGTGTGGCCGGTAGGAAAGATGGGTCTGCACAAGACTCTGGCATATAATAAAGCTAAGTAGACATTTAAAGACTTAGTCTCCAATGCTTCTTAATACAATATTCTAGTCAAAACAAAATACAAAAAGGCAACTAATTTTATAGACCTCTGCTGATAATGCTCAATCGACGGGAAATACAGACATTAGTAAGCAGAATGTTAAAGACAATAACTGCCTCTGGATTTCGTATTATAATAAGGTTTCTTCGCAAAATTGGTATGAGTGGTTAGACCTAAATATCCAGTTAATATCTAACATTTACTTAGGTAATACCTATTATTGCTTGTTAAAATAAAATTCTTAACTACCTTGATTTTTTGTCACTCACTCACATACGTATACTCACTTTCGCTTACATTCTGAAATTTAGTGAAACATTTAAAAATGTCAAAATTGTTGGATAACATTTTAATTATAGGTTTAAGAAATATAAAATAAATAGGCACTAGGTATGCAGTTGTTGTTCTTTTTGAATTAAATTTTGTATTTCCCGTTTAAATACCTACGCATAAAAAAATTGCAGAGGGACCTCTTTTATTTTTTGTCTGACTATATAATGTTATAGGTACATGACATCAATAGTACTAGTTACCTAGTGCCCCGTGGTTTCACCAACGTTGCTCTGAAATAACTGTTCCTGTATTAAAGAATAATGTGTGTGTTAAATCTCATCTATAAAATATAGCACATAAATAAATGTTATCGGTTTGACTACCTATAGGATCAAGTTTCCGTGCAGTAATTCATAACATCACTATATAATATATTACAGTTAAATTTAATTCTATAAAATTGTCTACTATTAACTTCAGTAAAGAATTATGACAGTAATAAATACCAGTTAATTGGCTAATTAATAAAGATTGACCGTTCAGCGGTCGCAATTTGGTTGCCATTCATAACGGACACTACAAAATGTTCGTTTTTAGGCTTCCGTAGCCAAATGGCAAAAAACGGAACCCTTATAGATTCGTCATGTCTGTCTGTCTGTCTGTCTGTCTGTCTGTCCGTCCGTATGTCACAGCCACTTTTTTCCGAAACTATAAGAACTATAATGGTGAAACTTGGTAAGTAGATGTATTTTGTGAACCGCATTAAGATTTTTACACAAAAATAGAAAAAAAACTATAAATTTTGGGGTTCCCCATACATAGAACTGAAACTCAAAAAATTTTTTTTCTTCGCACCCATACTTGTTTGGTATCTATGAATAGGTCTTTAAAAATGATGTTGAGGTTTCTAATGTCATTTTTTTCTAAACTGAATAGTTTGCGCGAGAGACACTTCCAAAGTGGTAAAATGTGTGTCCCCCCCCCTGTAACTTCTAAAATAAGAGAATGATAAAACTAAAAAAAATATATGATATACATAACCATGCAAACTACCACCGAAAATTGGTTTGAACGAGATCAAGTCAGTAGTTTTTTTTTAATACGTCATAAACCGTAAACCGCAATTTACCTTTCATTCAATCAACTATTATTAACATCGATCAAAGTTACAACGAACTACAAGAACTTTTATACTATGTTCCTTGTTGTATTCTTGATATCAAAAATAGGTAGGCACTTGCAACTAGTACGGAACCCTTCGTGCGAGAGTCCGACTCGCACTTGGCCGGTTTTTAGGGTTCCGTAGCCAAATGGCAAAAAACGGAACCCTTATAGATTCGTCATGTCTGTCTGTCTGTCTGTCTGTCTGTCCGTCCGTATGTCACAGCCACTTTTTTCCGAAACTATAAGAACTATAATGTTGAAACTTGGCAAGTAGATGTATGTTGTGAACCGCATTAAGATTTTCACACAAAAATAGAAAAAAAACAAAAAATTTTTGGGTTCCCGATACATAGAACTGAAACTCAAAAAAAATTTTTTCATCGAACCCTTACGTGTGGGGTATCTATGGATAGGTCTTCAAAAATGATAATGAGGTTCCTCGGGTCATTTTTTTCTAAACTGAATAGTTTGCGCGAGAGACACTTCCAAAGTGGTAAAATGTGTGTCCCCCCCCCTGTAACTTCTAAAATAAGAGAATGATAAAACTAAAAAAAATATATGATGTATATAACCATGCAAACTTCCACCGAAAATTGGTTTGAACGAGATCAAGTAAGTAGTTTTTTTTTTATACGTCATAAGCCGTAAACCGCAATTTACGTTTCATTCATTCAACTATTATTAACATCGATCAAAGTTACAACGAACTACAAGAACTTTTATACTATGTTACTTGTTGTATTCTTGATATCAAAAATAGGTAGGCACTTGCAACTAGTACGGAACCCTTCGTGCGAGAGTCCGACTCGCACTTGGCCGGTTTTTAAATAATAAACATTACTAAAACTAAGAATAGAACTAAAATAAGATCAAAAAGGGGGGAAATTAGAGGGTGTCAAAAAAACGCTCCGCATCGATGTTCATCGGAAGAGTGGCCAAAAGGCTGGCAGCATTGCCACGTTTAAAACACGTTTTAATTCTTTAAAAAGTTTGTGAGCGCTGGGATCCCGTGGCCCATTTTAAATAATCGGTTCTTATACAGTGCTTATAGTGACTTAATCTACTTATACACAAAATTAACCAACATAATTATATAATAATCGTTTTTAGGGTACTGTAATCTAGGTAAAAACGATCCCTATT
Organism: Nycteola revayana; assembly: GCA_947037095.2. NCBI lineage: Eukaryota > Metazoa > Arthropoda > Insecta > Lepidoptera > Nolidae > Nycteola > Nycteola revayana. The sequence continues at coordinate 16,184,218 of OX344849.2, read as the reverse complement.
ACTAAGACTCCGCTATCCGTCTGTTTAAATTTTCACAGATGAAGTGAAATACATATAAATATCTGTGAAAATTTTAATTACTAACCTATGCCGGTTTAAAAAAGAATACAATAACAAATAAGGGGTTTTATACAAACAACGCGTTTTTTACTTGATAGGAAATTCATTCAGTTTATGCGTTTCGGGGTTAAAACTCTTTTTTTTTTCGGACGGACATACGTGCTTAGCCAAGAGGCTTTTGCTACTTCACCGGGCATAAAGGCGAGCAGAGCTCCAGCCTTAATAAATGGCTTAAAAACTAAAAACAAAGCAACCTGCGCAAGAGGGCGCCCCATGTCGGGCTTGGACCTCGGCTCAGGGCAGTCGCTGGCGATGAGATTGAGGGGTAATGACTTTTGTTTCTGAACGAAATTAATTTCACATACGTGAAAATTAGGTAGGTAGGTACATTGGATCAGTAAAATAAGTCCAAATATTAAATTGTTTTTTTTTTCTGGATCTCAGAAGATCTCAGACGGATGTCCTATTACTTCGGAATCATTTGCTTGACCACCTCACTTTAATTACCTTAATAATATTTTCAGTAATTTAATGTTTTTAGCAGAAGCAGCCCAGGGAAAGAGTTCCTGGAAAGAATTCGGGGAGGCCTTTGCTCAGCAGTGGGACAGTAAAGGCTAAGGAAAAAAAATGTTTTTATGTAGCGTAAATTCACGTGTTTGTATGAAACAAACACGTGAATTTATATAAAGAAGATGTAAAGATTTTCTTGGGTCGCTTATCTACCTACCTACAAGCATTCTAGTTATTATATTCGAAAACATTTAAAAGGTGCTTAGTTGTATACTTTTGTCTATTTCTTACTTATTATTATCATTGTTTGTTTTCATAAGAAAAATAAAATAAAATCACGGTTAAAAAATGTTTCGTTATTTCCAAGACGAAAATCTGATTTACCCTTGACATAACGATAGGAAGTTTCAAAAGGTTACCGCCTTTAATCATCTAGAGACTTATTTCTCCAATTATCAACTTTTTGATTTAAAACGACTTGACGACTTCAAATTAATCAGATATTGGTTTGAAGCCAATCCGATTTAATCTGAATTTTAAATTAAGCTTCACGTTTCCCGCTGATTGTCATTGATATTTAAATCGTATCGAGTACATTCAAAGATTAATTTATAAGCTTTATCCTTCACCCTTTGATTGATAACGATACAAGTGTTCTGGATCGATCGAAACCAGTAAAAACAAAATGAAATGTATAGTCTGATTTGAAGGCTTTTTTTTCTGACGGTCATATTTAGTTACCCACGAAGCTTTTACTACTTCACCGGATATAAAGGCGAGCAGGGCTCCAGCCTTAATAAATGGTCTAAAAACTAAGCAATAGGGCGTCCTCTGTGGGACTTGCACCACGGCTGAGGATGGTCACTGCCAAAGAGATTGAGGGATTATGACTTTTACTTATTTAGGGGAGCTTTTTGCAACTGTCGCTCTACAGTTCGCGGGCCTCTCTGACTTCGGGTCTACGAGGGCATCGGAAGGTTATTGCAAACTAAGGGTCGAGAAGGCATCGCGTTCGCGGGCGCACTCTTCTCCGGCGGGTCGGATAGACTGGTCTCTGTGTAGTGGTGCTAGTTTCTTGCAGTCTCTGCACTGTTAGTTGGTAGGTTGTGATCTCGTCGTCCGGGTCGTCACACTCCGAGGCCGGCGGTGCTTATGACGCTTTGAGGGCCTATAGTCGGATGCAGCAACAACCAAAGGATGGATGGATGATGAGCTGCGGATGCGAAGAAGCGTTCCGATGCCCCTTTTCATCCACTGTTTGATGGAAGTCATTTGGAGATGAGAATGTAAGTTACGATTATGAAAGAACCAAGGTGTCCCGGATTAGAAGACTTTCTAAGATGTCTAAGATCTTTTTTGAGATTTAATATGTAAGAAGATTGGTTGCTGCGTAGGACATTTTATATTGCACAAGTGTGTGTGCGTACCGGACAGACGCAATATCGACAGCTGAACTTGGTCGTCGAGGTACGTGTGAAACACTAACAGCTTTCTGACTCCAGCCTGGTAGGTACTAAGGGTTTAAGAGAGAATCGGAAATTCCTAGAAATTCAATTATTTCGTAACTCGGGACTCGAGTCCGGGATCTTGTAGTTACGGTCGAACATGAAACAAAAAATCAAAATGTACCTATAGCTTAAATACAAGAACAATAGGAACTCATTTCAGTTCCATTATCACCTCGGATTTCTCGCAATACTGAGATAAATTAAGTAGGTAACTACTCGGATAGGTTGCTACGGTTAAGCTTGTATTACAATTTCATAAAGCGATCATTATTTGTTTTAATTGTTTTACTTAAGCTAACAACAATATAATATTGAAGTCCATTTAATCTGATAGGTAACTTGATCTTTATTACAAGTTTATGAACAAATAATTCTTTAGAAATTGCCATTTTCCTACTATTATTAATTACTGATGTAAAAATGTTATTGCTTGTTGCTTAATCATGGAATTATATGATTTGGATGTTATTTGGCTCACACACTATCCTTACTAATATTATAAACGCGAAAGATTGTGAGTATGGATAGATGTTTGTTACTCTTTCACGCAAAAACTACTGAGTGGATTTGGCTGAAACTTTGCACGGGGATAGTTAATAAGCTCAATTAACATATAGGCTACAAAAAATCCCGTTCCGACCCACTGGAGCAGAGTAACGCGGGTAAAACCGCGGGGCGGAGCTAGTACTGTAAATATAATTGACAAAAAATAATATTTTATATTTATTTGTTTACACGGAAAAAGCACTGTCTTCTTTTGATTTACAGAACGAGACTAGAAACCGAGACTTAGTACTAGAACATAGGCTAAGGCGCCGTGTGGTTTCCGGCTTAGAATAGATAACCCCATATCTTCAATGGGTGTCGTAACAGGCGACTAAGGGATATATAGCTGATAGATGGGCAGCAGCACCTATCAGCTCAAGGTTAATTACTGCGATCGCCAATCCATCTGCCAAGCGTGGTGATTATGGCAATATCCCTCAACGACCGTGGCTTGCTAAGGTCTGTTAAAAGGAAGTGAAGAAGATTTTTTTAAATTTATCCTTATTTTTGTCCTCAGCACCAGCACATATAAGTAACAGGTTCGAATCTCAACCTGAAACGTTCATGGAAAAGGTCTAAATGGCAGAAATATTTACATAGTTAATAGTGATATTAATATATAAAATAATACCAGTACAAAAGTTATCAACAGATGCGTAGCGACCGCGGCCAGCCAACATACCCGCAAAGCCTCTGCCCTCAAAGCGACTAAGCCACACTGAAGTTGTCTAAAGTTAACAGAATAGTTTCAATTATCCTTATACTATTAAATGCATCTACTGGTTGGTATCATATTGTAGGATAGTTAGTAATATATAAATAATAGTTTAAAAAAACTAAAAAAACACGCTTTTATAGCTAACCGAACTAAAAATTAGAAAATAATTTTTAATTTCAGAGAGTTTATAATACAGTAGTAGAAGATCGAACAATCAATCAGAATTTATCGCCTCAAAATAAAATTATAATAAAGTTTAAGTTATTAAAAAAGAATTCAATTCAGAGTAAACAGCGTGGGGTGCTTGATAAAGTAAATGTAACAACCATTCTATTGGCAACTATCTATGAGAGGAGAGTTATGAAAAGTAGTAAAATGCACCCCACGCTTTTTACTCTGAATTGAATTCTTTTTTAATAACTTAAACTTTATTATAATTTTATTTTGAGGCGATAAATTCTGATTGATTGTTCGATCTTCTACTACTGTATTATAAACTCTCTGAAATTAAAAATTATTTTCTAATTTTTAGTTCGGTTAGCTATAAAAGCGTGTTTTTTTAGTTTTTTTAAACTATTATTTATTTTTCATTTTTTAGTTCGATTTATCAATTAGTTATTTGTTGACATGTGGTATTGAAATTTCTCACAAATTATTTCGCAATCTCATCATTTCATTCAAAGCTTCACTGTTGCATGGGGTTTTTCCTGTTAACTTAGAACAATCGAGTTCTTCAATCCGAATACCGTCTAAAGATTTTACACGACTAAGTGCTACATAAGCTTGTCCAGCAGCAAACAGTCGCGAGCCTAGATAAATGACTGCATGATCGACTGTACAACCTTGCATCTTGTGGACGGTCGAAGCCCAACTCAGGATTAATGGCAACATTCGTCTCTCAGCAGTTCCATAACTGTATTTCGCTGGGAACTGTATCGATATTGGTTTAATCATGTGCACACCATCTGATCCGAAATCGATACGGACTGACGGGATGTCTTCCGCGTATAGTTGGCCTCTGCGAAAATTTGGCCAGATAACTTCTGTGATAAAACCCATATTGCCATTCACTAAACCTTTCGACACGTCAATGTTCGTCCTCAACAATACTTTAGCTCCTACGAATATTTTCAATACATTCGGAAGACCTCCGGTTTTATTAATATCGCTAGGTATCACAGAATCTAAGTCCTTGTTACCTAGATTTCGAGTAGCATCAATGAGTTGGTCTTGTGCTTTTATTGTATAAATAACTGTCCCTTTATTCTTAAAACTCTGGAGAACTTTTTCGTTGTGTCTAGCAACCTGATCATTCGTTGGGTAAATTCTTAATGCATTCTCGATTGAGAATTCATTAGTCGCCTCTGTTGAAACTTTTTCAAGTAGAATTTCAAGATGCCTAGACGTCATTTCTCCAACTCTAAGGGCGTTAAGCACATCTATAAATGTCGTGTCTCCTTGTTGACGCATATTTTGTTTAAGTTCAATCAGACCGAACTGTCGCCACAAATGTGTAGCTGGCTTCATGTGTTCTGGTTGTTGAAATACTTGATGTCCTCGAACAGGTGGTAACTGCATTAGATCACCAAAGAGAATCACGTTTATGCCTCCAAAACAAGCGTCTGAGGTTTTCAGCTGTCGCAAACGAGAGTCGATCATACAAAGCATCTCATAGGGTACCATAGAAATTTCATCTATAAACAAAAACTCAACATTTTGCCATAATTGACGCATTCCTCTCAAATAATTACCAGTAAGAAGCGGCATACTCACAATTACTCCATCTTTTTGCACTGGTAGCTTTAGCAGACGGTGTAGCGTTGACCCACCGATCAACCGTGCTGCAACTCCAGTTAGAGCACCAACTTTTACCACCGATTTTCCATAACATCGGTTCACTTGGTTTTTCAATAGATTAAAGAGGAATGTTTTCCCGGTGCCTGCTCCACCAGTTACGAAAATTTTCTCTCGTTTAGTATCACCATTGAGTTGGTTCTTGATACTCTTTGTGATAAGAATGAACAACTGTCTTTGATCAACATTCATAGCATGTTGCGCTCTTTGGAATTGATCATTGCTCATTTCTCTCTCTGGTAACTCTTCCTCTTCAACTTCAGGATTTATAATCTCTGGCTGCTCTAAAATTTCGAAAGCATGTATCTGGTTGAATGCGTTTTCAAGCTGTTGGTCCCGCTCACGATGTTGGCACATATGTCTACTTGTTTCCCTTAAACGACTCTCTCGAGCCAAGAAAGCTTCTTTTGCATTATCAAAGCCTTCAAGTAATTCAATTTCTGAACGATAAGGCATATATTGAAGGAGTAAGCTGTAGGAAAAGTTTTCTGGATCCGATGCTGCTATAAAATATGGCACTCTGACGACTGCAGGAACATTTCTCACAACCATTTTGCTCTCATTTAACAGAGTGATGAGTGGACGACGCATGTTTGGTTGTTCTTCATAGGCATCATGATCAACGCTTTCCTCGGTATCACTTACTGCTTTCGGATAGTAAGGTTCAAACAACATAGCAAACTCTGTAAGGCTCATGTTCGTAAAATCGTAGTCAGGATGTTGTAACGGACGTTTTTCATATCTTTCAAACATATTGCTGTAGTAGCCAATCGCGTGTCCACTTCTGTCGAATTGCAATACTCTGTAACGCTGTTCTGGCTTTCTTGTGTTCAGGAAAATGCAATTTCGTGAACTGTGTCGTAATGGAATATGACAAAGCCGATATGCACATTCTGCAGCTGATATTTGCCGTTCATGAAGAATCTTCATACATATCTTGAAGAGTTTGCGTGAAAGATCAGTTTCTTCACGTTGGATTTGTTGTATTGCCTGTGCAATTCCAGAATCAACACCCTCAGGTTCTGCTTTTGATAGATACTTTGCAATATAGTATGCTATCGCTTCGTTTGATCCGCACGGCTGAATATCCATATTACCTTTCCACAGTCTCAATAACTCTGGGTGGTAATTATTTACCCAAGCATCTTCTTTACGACGCTTAAGTAAGCAAATTCTGCCCCCATTACGGAGGAAATCATCTGAAGAATGTGATACTATTCGTGTCTTGTCACACTCTTGACGTGGAAAGTGGAATCGACATCTCACAGAGGTATTATTCTTCGTACAAGTTTGTGTATGTCGATGGATTTGACATTGTTTTACAAGCTCGAAGAGCTCTGGATCTTCTTCTTCTGTAGGAATTTTACACCAGCAATTCCGATCTAGTAGAAGAATTCCTTCCTCTGTATCAAACGCTGGATGATTTTCGATCCAAACTACCATATGAAGGTGAGGACTACCACGATTCTGAAACTCAATACGCCACCAGAAGTCTTTTACTTTTCCTCCAAATACCTCATCATTATTTTGAATGAATTTCATTAGAGCATTTACTCTGATCATGAAATGTCGGCTTAAAATCACTGGGTACTTTTCGATGAGTCGTTGAGTCTCATAAATGTCAAGTGTACTCGGATCAACGTCAGGTCTACCATCGGCTATTAATAAAGCCTTTCGCTGATCTAACCAGTGGAGGTCATTTGAACTAAAAGTTACAAAATATGTTGGGGCTCCTATACATCTGATTTGAGCTAATAGTTCGTTTAAGGCTGATCTCCAATATGCCGCAGAACCTCTCAGATTTTTGAGATAAAGATGGACGTCTTCGACTGCTCCTTCTTGATTAACAATTTTCTTGCCGCATGCTGATATAGTGCTTTTGATTCGGTAATATTCAAAGAACGATAAAGCATAAAAGAGATAATCGTTACGTTGAAATCTTGTGTCACTTCCCAAAATTCTAAACTGATAGTAGTCCAATGCTGTAATTTTTACAGGCCTCTGCTCTGTAAAACCGTTCTTCCCATAGGGAAACAAAAAGTACCAAGCAAATTCTTCTGCTTTCAGTTCATGACCCACATTTACGATATTATCTTTCGTCTTGCGGGTAATTTCGTTAAGATTTCGTGAAACCTGTATCTCATCTTCCACATTAGGTGGCATAACATCAATCGGTGCCATCATTGATGTCTGCAGTGGAATAGTTTGATTAGTTAAATTCTGTTGGGAAGTGGTTGTTTGGGGTGCAGCTGCTGCCCTCTCAGTGCTCTGATGAGCCTCTGCCTCAAAGTCATCATGTATACCCAAGACTTCAACATCGATGTAATCAAGAGTAAATTGTACATTTTTGCTGCCAGTTGTACGTTTACATATCCTCATGAACTCTTCAAAACTATCGCATTCAATAACGCAAGCCTTTCCATTGTTGTCGTTTGCTCTAGATCCCTTTGGGCCACAAGAATGAGAGTTACTGAAGTAATATTTGCTATCATAATGCATTACTCCGAATGATTGACCATCTGTTATTAGTATACCTGCGTTATGCGCCATGAACAGATCTTCTAAACCTTGACGAAGAGTACTTCCAAGATTTGCTTCGTTTGATTTGTCGTTCAAGCTTCCATATATACTTGGTTCTTCATCAAAAGTGATCCGTAGTCTTTTGCCAAATGCGACTAAGTCATCTTGGATAACTGCGAAATTTCTTACTAACAAGTATTGATCATTTCCTATAGGATAAGCCGCTAAATTTCTCTCCGTTTGAAATCTTATTTTAGTGTAGATTTGGTCACCCGTTATCATATTTAGATTAAGGATGTTCGTAGACCAATCTTGTGGTGAAAGAATGCAGGCCCGGAGAATGTTTGCTAATGCCATCGCACAACATTGTACTCCTGCGAATCCTGATGTAAATATGAGATCGTTGCCTTGATGCCATGAAGCACGTACAATTCTCGAAACGTCACTGATCTTCATGTAATCGCTAGTGTTCTCAGTAGGTTCTTCATTGTTCTCTACAGCAATCTCGACTGGTGCTTCCTCTACTCTTATAATGTCATTTTCTCCAATTACAACGTCCTGATCGATAGTAACATCTTTGTAGAGTGGATTGTTCGAAATTAGCCAATATAATGCATCGTATACTTTTTGCCTGGATATTGAAAATTGACGTGTTACGTTAATATTCTCTAAACGCTCAGTAATGACGACTATCCCAGCATTATTTGCGCTTCTTGGTAACATGTTCGCAAGGTTTTCAGTAACTTCAAAAACATCTTGTGCGAACAATACCGCTTGGCCACGAAAGCTATATTGCCCAAATACGCCAGTTAATTTGATAATTTTTACAAATGGAATAATGCGTGATATTAGTCGTTGTTCGGCTTGTGATAATTCCGCAATTACATTTGGAATGGATCCTGGGTCCAAATTGTTCCAATAAGATTTAGACGATGCAAAATTTTTCTTTGAATTCAAATGAGTCTTGCACCGTTGACAAACGATCAAGCAATTTCTTTGTTTTAATTCGTTAGGCAAATATGGTGCTGACTTAGTATTTACAATCCATTTAGAGATCTGAGTTTTATAGCACCGTTTAGTGCAAACTTCACAGATCTTGTCACAAAATGTGTTAATCGACTGCATGAAGCCTGTTATACTGGCTCTACTTAGTCTTCTCGACTCTGCATTTCGTTGCCGCATTTGCTGCAAGCGAGCTGCTCTGTCGTCTTCTGACTGTGAGGCCCGATATTCAGCACTATGTTGCTGCATGTGCTGTAATCGAGCTGCTCTGTCGTCTTCTGACTGTGAGGCCCGATATTCAGCACTATGTTGCCGCATGTGCTGTAATCGAGCTGCTCTGTCGTCTTCTGACTGTGAGGCCCGATATTCAGCACTATGTTGTCGCATGTGCTGTAATCGAGCTGCTCTATCTTCTTCTGTCTGTGAGGCCCGATATTCAGCACTATGTTGCCGCATGTGCTGTAATCGAGCTGCTCTATTTTCTTCTGACTGTGAGGCCCAGAATTCAGCATTACGTTGCCGCATATGCTGTAATCGAGTCGCTTTGTCTTCTTTTGACTGTGAGGCTCGATATTCAGCATTATGTTGCCGCATATGCTGTAATCGAGCTGCTCTGTCTTCTTCTGATTGTGAGGCTCTATATTGTTTCATATATAATCGCCTTTTATTTTTTCTCTCGACCATTTCATCATTCGACAGTCCTGAAAGTTTTTCTTTCAGTTTTCTGCTCTTTTTCGCCAATCTCCTCTTTTTTTGTGTTGTAGTTTCAAGTGCCATTTTTGTTCCCACGAGTAACGGACAATTAAACAGTCAACCCTCCCAGAGGTCCGTTGTAGAAGGGTAAGGCTTACATTCGACAGGGTTCAGCCTGGTGCCCTGAATTTGACGCTGGCGACATGATATTTTTAAACACCCTCTGCCATTCATCCCTCGGCACGTTTCTCACCTTATATTGGATTGGGTGATATTGAGTGAAAATTTAGCGCTCGACATATGTTAAAATTGGGCTGTACATTTTATAGTTGTGGATACGGGAATTACATGTTGCTTGATTTCTGTAGTTAATAGTATTTGTACAATATTTAAATTAAAATTTCTAACTGAAGTAAGTAAAATAGAAAATTAATATTACTGCTGAGATTTTAAATATATTTGAAAAAAAGGCTAATTTTAAACGAATTTCTTCTTAGATAAATCAAATTTTTAGATTGTACGAAGATTATCCAGCATAAGAAATCAGTATGAGTTAAAATTATATGTAATTATATGTATCAGTATGAGTTAAAATTAGAATATAGAATTATATTCTTATTTTAATTGGAAAGCTTCAAATTTTTTTCTAAATTATTCAAATTTGATTTTTTAATCCTGGCGGTCCTAATAAGGATAATGGGAAACTGTTATCAAATTATTGCATTGTCATCGGTCCTTGATACGTATGCAAAGTTTCAAATTAATCAGACTTCTGGAAACTGGTGAAAATTAAGTTCAAAGATTCCGTTACATACATAGATACATACATACATACATACAACCCAAGCTAATAAAAGCGTGTTAAAAACATACCTACACATATATATAAAACCTTATATAAAGATGTTATAATATATATTAAATTAATAGTAAGTTTATGTACAAAGTAATGACAGCGTATCCCGCCATAAAACCCGATATTATGTATAATACCATTGTATTTTTTTGTAACTTCTGTTTTTAAATAATAACATAAAATATATATATTATAATTTATAGCGTGGTTTTATTTATAGTTTGCCAGTTTCTATTGATCTAGTGCGAATTAATGATGATTTTAATATTTTATTTGCAATAACATGTCAAAGTTATACTAGCTACCCGTACGCGGTTTCACTTGCGTAGCTTAATTTCCCGAGAGAACTTCACAATTAAATATAGCATTCTAATGGTTAAATAATTATCGAAATCCATCTAGTACTTTTCGAGTTCATTTGAGACAAACATACAAAAATACTAACATTTCCTCTTTATAATATTAGTATAGATATAGGTATATTGCTTATTTTATTAGTCTATAAGTATTTACTCGAACAGAGTAAATACAAATCAGAAATATAAATACAGAGAGAATAGAATAGAATAGAAATACAGAGAGAGAACAGAGGGTAATTTAAGGCTAAAGTGAACAGACACTTTCTAGGCAAGCGTGTATTATCTTAGGCCTTATCTTCGCCTTCCATCAAGCGAGATTATGGTCAAACGTAAGCCTAGTAAGTAGTAAAAAAAAAAAAAAAAAGATAAAAATAATGATATTTATGGATACTTTTGATATTTTGGTCATAATTGTATAAATATCTTTATAGATATAATTCTTCTGTGAGTGTGTATGTCACTGAACTTCTCTCAAACGACTGGACCTATTTTTATGAAATTTTTTGTGTGTGTTCAAGGGGATCAGGGAATGGTTTAGATTCACAATTTTGTCCGCTGGACAATGTTTTTTTAATTAATTTTTAATTTATTAGTAGTTGCCTGAAAACCCCTTAAAACAGCCTTTTTCTTTTTCCCATACAAACGTTTTCTAACTAAAATGTAGAGTCAATTTGAGCTTTATTTTTTTGCTAAGATTTTTTAGGGTAGGGTAGGGGTAGATTAGGGGTAGGGGTAGTGTAGGGTAGGGGTAGTGTAGGGTAGGGGTAGTGTAGGGTAGGGGTAGTGTTGGGTAGGGGTAGTGTAGGGTGGGGGTAGTGTAGGGTGGGGGTAGTGTAGGGTAGGGGTAGTGTAGGGTAGGGGTAGTGTAGGGGTAGGAGTACCGCATAAACGAAGTCTCTACGGCCCAGTTAATTTTATACAAATGTTTAGGTCTTTTATGTATCGATTGAGGCAGTACGAAGTCTGCCGGGTCAGCTAGTAGCTATATATACTTACTTGCTTTTCGCGCGCGTTTTCACCCACACCAGCTCCCACGTTGGAACTGCATCATTAAAATTAAGTATTGCCCACACATGTTATTCCCGGATAAGGCAGCTTGTTCTGTCCAATAGTTTCGGAACCTTTGCAGTGTTTATAATATCAGTATAGCAATAATAAAAATAAATATAATGTAGGTTATATTATGTGCTACATGAGATAAAGAATGTTAAAGTCGATAAAGCAGTATTAGTGACTGCTTTATCGACTTATTTAATTCTATTTATTGTTTTATTGAACACGGTTAAAAAATAAACATACGAGTATCCATATCTTTATTTATTTAAATACAGCTATGTAAATTATATTTCAAAATTATTTACTACGCAATTAACAAAACAACGGAAACTTACATATAATTTATATTCAGAATAATTTGTATTTAAGCACAGTTTAAGGAACCTCGGTGCCTAGATAACATTATATCATTACATTATTTTCTACCAATCATCATTACATACTTTATTGTGTACCCAAATGTATGCGTTCGTTTAATGAGTTCATTTCGTTGATAGTGGTGTAATATTAAGGATTTTGTGTGTGTCGCCCTTAAATGAGGTTTATTAGTCCACCACAAAACCTTTATGGTGCGGCGCGAGGAGTAACTCCAGTTAATTTCAATGGCAAATATATTGGTACATTAAATACTGACTGTGAATGAATTCGAAAAGGCCACAACTAAAATAGATAAGCCATATGAGTTGCGACCTTTTCGAAGTGGCATATTCAGTTTATAATGTGTAAGATACTTTCAAAATAAATATAATAGGGTAATTTACATCAATTTTTTTTTTATTATTTCCATAGGTCCTTGGACCTTGTAGTCTGGGGTTAAGAATAAGACTACGGTATCTCCTGCCTGTCGTAAGAGGCGACTAAAAGGAGGCTTTTCTTGTGGTAGAGCCACGCTGTTCGCAGCATGAATGGGCCGGCTCGACCGGGAAATACCACATCTCTCGCAGAAGATCGTCGTTTCAGTAGTAGCGTTTAGCTACTGCTATTCGTACGGTGAGCGAGATGTCCGGTGGCCCAACACCCCCCCCCCCTCCCCTTATCTAACCATGGCAGCGGAATTAAAAGATCTTGTACCCCAGGAGGGTACCAGTTCGCTCCGTGCTGGAGAATCCCTCCCTGAGCACCCTCGCTCAGGCTGCCCTGCGTATTCTGGGGAGGGCAAAATCCCGCTCGCAATTTCTGCTCGAGGCAAGAGCAACAAAACCGTGGCGCCGTCCCCTGAACTTCATGTACACTTCTGCAACATCAGGGGATTACACTCCAACCTTAACTCTGTCCACCACCATCTTGAGACTGAGAAGCCAGCCTTGTTCTTTTTAACGGAAACTCAGATCTCGTCTCCTGCTGATACGTCATACCTAAATTATCCAGGCTATAAAATTGAGCACAGGTTTGTGTCTCGAGCTGGAGTATGCGTATACATGAGAGACGATATCTGTATCCGCCGCCTAAGCAATCTTGAAGGTAGGGACCTCTCCATCATCTGGCTGCGCGTAGATTGCGATGACCACCCGCGCATATACGCTTGCCTTTATAGGTCCCACAGTGGTGACGCAGAAACAGACCGACTCCTCGAGCACGTCGAAATGGCCATTGATTCCGTGCTAGAACAGATCCCGTCCGCCGCGATTGTGGTACTCGGCGACTTCAATGCCCATCACATTGAATGGCTTGGGTCACAGAAAACGGACCATGCGGGTAAATCTGTTCATGCCCTTGCCATGGCTTATGGTTTGACACAGATGGTTTCCTCATTTACACGAGTTCCAGATGTGGAAAACCATACGCCTTCACTGTTGGATCTTCTGCTGACCTCTCATCCGGAAGGGCTTCAGGTAACCGTCGATGCTCAGCTAGGCACGTCGGACCACTGCTTGATTCGGAGTGTGGTGCCACTCATGCGTCGACCGCGGTCTCGCATTGCGGGCTGCCGCCGTGTTTGGCACTTCAGGTCAGCGGACTGGGATGGGATGCGGACCTTCTTTTCATCCTACCCATGGAAACAAATTTGCTTCTCGCTAGAGGATCCCAGTGCAACTGCCGACTCCGTCGCTGATGTGGTGCTGCAGGGCATGGAACTCTTTATTCCTAGCTCTTCAGTGCCCGTTGGTGGCGGGTCCCAGCCCTGGTTTGTTTCTTCTTGCAAACTGGCATCTAGCCAAAAGCAAGAAAAATTTCAAGCCTGGGTCGATGCGGTAGCAACTGGGAATCCGAAAGCTGACCAGATAAAAAAGGAGTATAATTTTTCTTCCAGATCCCTCAAAAGAGTCCTAGCCATGGCAAAGGCAAAGCACATCGGCAGAATTGGCGAGAGATTGGCTCGTCTTCCTTCAGGCACACGTGCTTTTTGGTCTCTCGCTAAGGCTGTCGAAGGGAATTTCTGTCGGCCATCTTTTCCACCTCTGCGCAGGGAAGGTGATACGTTGGCTCACGATGCAAAAGAGAAAGCCGATCTTCTGGGCTCTCTTTTTGCATCCAATTCCACTTTGGATGACGGGGAGAAACCACCGCCAACCATTCCACGGTGTGACAGTACTCTAGTAGACATTCGGTTTACTCAAAAATCCGTCCGAAAAGTACTTTTCTCTCTGAACATCCACAAGTCAAGTGGGCCAGATGCTATCCCTCCTATTGTGCTGAAAACATGTGCTCCAGAGTTGGCTCCTGTGTTAACGCGCCTTTTCCGACTTTCCTACAATACAGGGGTAGTCCCGCAAGCGTGGAAAATGGCTTTAGTGCACCCCATCCCTAAAAAAGGCGATCGCTCTGATCCGGGTAACTACCGGCCAATTGCCATCACCTCCTTGTTCTCAAAAATAATGGAAACCATTATTAATCGCCAACTTCTACGGTATCTAGAGGAACACCAGCTAATTAGTGACCGCCAATATGGATTCCGTCAGGGTCGGTCAGCTGGTGATCTTCTAGCCTACCTGACCCATCGTTGGGCGTTGGCGATTGAGAGCAAGGGGGAGGCCATGGCTGTGAGTCTGGACATTGCGAAAGCCTTCGATCGGGTGTGGCACAAGGCGCTTCTTTCCAAGCTTCCTTCTTACGGGCTGCCCGAGAAACTTTGCAGATGGATTGCCAGCTTCCTCATGGAGCGCAGCATCAAGGTCGTTGTCGACGGTTCATGCTCCGACTCTATGCCCGTGAATGCTGGCGTCCCACAAGGCTGTGTGCTTTCGCCAACCCTGTTTCTTCTGCACATCAATGACATGTTACAATCAGATAACATTCATTGCTATGCAGATGACAGTACGGTAGATGCCTCCTACTTTGGCCGCTCCAACATTTCTCGGGCACACGTCCTTGAGGGTCGGAACAAACTTGTGTCTGAAATTGAGACTACCCTAGACCAAGTCTCAAATTGGGGCCATCGTAACTTGGTCAAGTTCAATCCCCAAAAGACACAGGTTTGCGCGTTTACTGCGAAAAAGGCTCCCATTGTCATACCTCCTCACTTTCAAAGCACTCCCCTTAATATCAGCCAGAGTATTGGGATTCTCGGCGTCGACGTCGAGAGTGACGTCAAATTTCGCGGTCATCTGGAAGACAAGGCTAAATTAGCCTCCAAAAAGCTGGGTGTCCTCGGCAAAGCCAGGCAGTATTTCACGTCGGCGCATCGCCTTCAATTGTATAAAGCGCAAATACGGCCGCATATGGAATACTGCTGCCATCTCTGGTCCGGGGCACCACAATATCAGCTTCTTCCTTTTGATCGCGTTCAACGTCGCGCAGCTCGAATCATCGCCGGCGACGAGGTTCCCACTAATCGGCTTGATCCTCTTACCTTGCGGAGAGACGTAGCGTCTCTTTGTATTCTCTACCGCATTTATCACGGGGAGTGCTCTGAGGAATTGTTCGAACTCATACCTGCCGCTGCTTTCCGCCTTAGATCCACTCGCCAGAACTTCCACCAACATCACCTGGATGAATGGTTGTCCTCCACCGTGCGTTTCTCGAGAAACTTTTTACCGCGCACGACCTCTCTGTGGAATCAATTAAAAGCGGAGGTATTTCCGATCCGGTATGACATGGCAACCTTCAAGAAGCGAGCCTATTCCTTTCTTAAAGGCCGGCAACGCACTTGCGACTCCTCCGGTGTTGCGAGTGTACATGGGCGGCGGTGATCACTTACCATCAGGTGACCCACTTGCTCGTTTGCCTCCCTCTTCTATAAAAAAAAAAAAAAAAAAAAAAAAAAAAGGTATAGTTAAAAATGTTTACTAGATCGAGAAAAAGAAAAGGCATGTTTCAAATTTAAATTATAGGGCCATTTTCCACTTTTATGAAATAAATATAACAAATATTAGGATTCCTGACAAATACACTATGACTTTTAGAAATAAACATCATAGTTAAATTATTTGATTGGTCTACAAGCCTATTAAATAATGTTGAGATTAATGCTGTGTGGTTTGCGGCCAAAATAGATCTGTCGTCACAGGCGACTAAAAGATACAGGCAAGTTTACTTAGTTACTTTTACTGCGATTATCAATCCGTCTGCCAAGCGTAGTGATTAATGTTATTTCGTCCAATGACTCAAACTTGCCAAGGTTTGTTAAGAAGAGGCCCAGTA
Organism: Nycteola revayana; assembly: GCA_947037095.2. NCBI lineage: Eukaryota > Metazoa > Arthropoda > Insecta > Lepidoptera > Nolidae > Nycteola > Nycteola revayana. Next base: position 16,167,955 of record OX344849.2, on the reverse strand, counting down.
GACGTAACAGACTGTTGAAGTGAAAAACAAGATGCTGAGATTGTATACAGAACAGTTATAAAACAATTCAATCTATATTTTATAGATTTAGTTTGTTACCATAAAGGCGTGAATTGCTTGCACAGGCCGGTTTAAATGCCGTGATAACCAAAGGCCGCACGTACAACGCAGATTAAAGGATTTCCGACAAAAATCGGCGCGCCGTTAATGACCTCGATGTTGCAGTTTAGCTAAAGACAGATTTACACGGCTCGAATTTTACCGTGTGGATAATAGCATCATAAACCGAGTCACGTCTGGTATTAAGACTCAGGTCTGTAGATAAGCCATTAAGACGATCGATTTTTGTTCTGCAGCGCGATTCATAAACTCATTTTGAACAAATTTCGTGGCCTCAGTTTATCAGAATCGCTACAAATGCGACGGAAGCGACTCGACGTGCCGCGGTTTTGCGGATACGCGTCAAAATAAATAGCTTCCGACGGAAAAATCCCATAAATTATATTATGTATGAAAATTAATGTCTGTTGTATCCAACAGTTGCGTTGCCAAAAACCTTTTTTTTATAATAAAGCACTAGGAAAATTAATCCCTGTGTCGCGGGAAACCTTAGAAACACTCAATTGACGATAACAAAGCACATACAAACTCAAAAGCAACTATGTACTATATGGTTCACAAAAGAATTGGTGAAAAATCGCGTCCAGAACATCAGGTAACGAGTCACTGGTGTACTTAATCAAAATTCTATGGAACTTTTGGAGCATACTGTAAATTCCTCTTTTGAACATAATTATTTTTATGGTCGATTGCCCTTGATTACACCTTTTTTTAGCTTAACTTTATTTTATACTAACTGGCCCTGGCTTTGCAAGGCTAATGTTGTATATAATATAAACCATTCCCTTGAATCATTATATCTATTAAAAAATCAGTATTCAAATCCGTTGCGCAGTTTTAAAGATTCTTAATACATAGAAAGAAAGAAAGAAAGAAAGAAAATACATTTAATTCAGCACAACACACAAGATATTAAATATAACATGTAAATGTACAAAACAATGAGACGCCTTGCATGTTCTGCCGAAAAAGTCGCCACCTCAGCATAGGCTAGGCGATACCTAGCGCTGGTTTTCAGTTGGCAACTCGAGTAGTGACCCACGGACAAGGGATGGTACACTTAAACAGTATACTTAGGTACAATTCATGCAAATTTATAGGGAAAACTAAATAAAAAAAGTAATAAATGAATGGAATACGTATTATATATTATTATATATATATACATAGCTTAACGTCAAAAGAGAATAAATATATATGAAGTATTTGTCCTTATTAAACATAAAAACATATTTGGTAAAAAAAGATATACATTTTAAATAAATAAATAAACTTTAACTAATGCTATAATTATACTGCATATTCTAAAATTACACAATAACAATTACGGCTACTTCCGGTGCAACTGTCAGCTGTGACATATGGGTGAACTGCCGATTAATTTTAATGTCAACTCAGCATGTTTCAACGTGTGGCTCTTCACTTATTGTTAAAACTAAACCTAAGTAATCCTAAAGGTAAGTAATTCAAGAAATTCAAGTTAATTATTATATTAAAATTCGAATCAAATAACAATTATTACAACTACCTACATCTATTTAATTAGTTAATAACGCAAATAAATTTATTGAGATTGATACTTTGAAAATATATAAAGATTTATAAAATTAAATTAAAAAAGTCACGGTCATATCACTGAGATGTCATAGGGACTAGACATGCGAAATGTAGCTCACTGAAAAGAAAAGAGAGATATAGCTCTTTTGATCAAAAGAACTATATCACTCTTTTAGCTCTTTAGCTCACCGAATAACTCTTTTAACTCTTTAGCTCAATTGAGTTACTTGCGAGCTACAGATCAAATTGAGCCGCACGAGACAACTAGCTCTTTTAGCTCTTTAGCTCACCGAATAACTCTTTATCTCAATTGAGTTATTGGCGAGCTACAGATCAGCACGAGACAACTAGCTCATTTAGGTCTTTAGCTCACCGAATAACTCTTTTAACTCTTTATCTCAATTGAGTTATTGGCGAAATATATGTACTTCTTTAGTTCATCTAACTTATTTGCGAGCTATAGATAAAATTAGATTCATTTGGTTGTTTTGTTTTTATTACAAAATGAAAGCCAATGATTTTCCTTCATACTTGAACAGGCTTAAGGCCAAGCGTGTTGACTATGGCAAATACCCTCCCTCGGGAGGAGGCCCATGTTCAGCAGTAGACGTTATACGGACTGATGATGATGATAAGAAACCAAAACTAAACTGTGCTTAGCAATATGCGACACGAATGACGCGATAATCTGCCAAAACTATTTAAGTAAATTTAAGAAAACAACGATGTTTGTTTTGTTTACAAAATCACAAACTTATTCCTTAAGGATTTTCATAGTTATGTAAAAGTGCTAAAGTATTTTCACTTTTAAAACAACGACGATAAGAGTTATTTTACTATGACGTATTGAGCCGAAGAGTCGGTCAGTGAGCGACATGTGAAATAGTTCATCTGTTCGTCGGGGAAGATCGGGCATTGTCGGGCCGCTGTCGGCGTTTCGTCGGTATCACTCGTTACTAGAGCCGAGTCAGTGAGCCGTTGAGCTAAATGAACTAGTGAGCTATTCTGTGAACGACTGAGAGCTAAGAGCTAAGCTAAGAAGAGCTAGTTCAAATGTATCTCTCATTCGCGAGCTACCCATGTCTAAATTAGGGACAGACCAGACAGCGCAGCGAGAAGCGACTTTATTTTATACTATGTATCGTAGCTAAATGTTGTATGGGCCACGTATCAGTATGCTATGTCAGGTTATAATGTGGTGTTGTATTATGTCCTTCCCTTGGCATTTACTTATTCATTTTATTATGTAAGGAGTATTATAAGGTTAGGTGAGCCATAAATATTCTTACACCCACGTCTTCAGGTCCGTGTAGAATTGCTGCATGTGACAAGCAAAAGCTTATTATTGTCTTCCTTATTTTACAATATTAACTAGTGGCTAAGTAAACGGCAGTGGTTTACGGCTTAAAATAGACTACCCGATATTTACCTTTGGTTATTACATTATATTATGTCGTAAGACGCCTCTTTAGTGATATACTACATCTGATGGTCCCCGGTCTATTAAAGAGCAGGCCCATGTTCAGCTGTGGACGTGAGCTGATAAAGAAAGTAAAGCGACGTAAAGGTATCTTGTTCGAACTCATTATATTATCTTTATAAACTTGACAATATAAAACTTATTACGAGTTATGTTGTGTTTATTATTTTTGTCATATATGTGACGATAATAAGCCATGGAGCTTAGGGCTGCCTATTGAATTATTATAAACCTGTCATGGTATCATAACCTGCACCTGCAGGTTCTGTTACCCCCATTACGTTACGGGCGTTTTTTTTTTCAACTTTTCCTCGTGGAATCGAATGATTTGTTAGTATATTTATTATTGATACGACGAGAAAAGTCTTTCATACCTCGTTGAGGATGCCTTATATATTTTTCCCACGAATATTGAGTGGTTATTGGAACTTAAACCATACTTCATGCATTTTGTCCCTGAAAAATCATGGTAGATATTGTCATCGGTAAGAACTTAAATCAATATATATTATTGTAAGCCGTTTGCGTTAAGAAGCTTTAGTTAAGTGGTCACGTCCGAACGTTTAGTCAAAGGATTAGGAAGTGATCGCTAGTTGTTGTTGGCTGTGTTTTGGCACCCACCTCGTACATTACAGACTAAAGTCAAATTTGTACTCGAATTCAAAATAGCGTTTCGATCGCGAAAAACCTTTTTTAAACTTTTTCAAATACATTAATAGCAGAGTTTTGTAATCTACTAGTATTGTTGTTAACCCCCCGTGCTAAGTTAAAATGCTTGTGTTACTAGAGGGTTCACGTCGGTAGTGCAATGTGTGGGGATCGAACCGGCGACCGCAAGATCACAAGTCCGACACCCTAGCCATTTAGGCTACGGCCGCATTAGCATCATAGCATTGGCTATGAATTGTGTGATTATATTATACGTGATAATATACGTGAATAATATACCTACGTGAATCAAAATCGATTTCTCCATACAAACTTTGCCACCCCTTTTCATCCACATAAGATCTGATGAGAAAGATTTTTTTTTAATTCACTCATTTTTTTTTAATCCTGTGTAATCCAATCTTACGTCATATATAGAAAATACACCCTCCAAGTTTCAGGACTCTACAATCAGTGGATTAGCCTGTGCGTCAGTCCGTCAGGCCAAAGCGTTTTATTAATATCGATAAACAAACAAATAATTTCTGTTTATAATATTAGTGTACAGACGACCAAAGGTAATAGATAAACATATTATGTCTACGTTCATGAGATGTTCCATGTTTTATGTATCTATTTCTACAAAGCTTGGAGCAAACTCTTCCATCATAAAAAAATTCCGGCTGTCGTGCTGACAACATGCCATAGAATCTTAGATAAATGATTGGCTTCGCTCGTCAAGATACCGCAGTACCGTACTTGAAAAATGCGGCAGACAATACTACACTGAAATCGGCGTACCCGAACCAGTCACGCTTTGTATAAGGAATGCGCGTCGATAGTTTTATTACATGTTGGTTATAATCGAAGTGATATGCCAGTTTGCATAAAGTGTGTGAAAATTAAAACGTTTATTGATATTGTAGACGAATCGATCGTACTTATTACAAGTCAAATACAATGATAATTACAAAAAAATCAAATCTTGACTAATTAATTAGTTTACATTTCAACAATAATGTTATTAAATAGATTTTACCAATGTTGTTATGGCATGTGATTATTATAAATATTATTATATTATAAATATTATTAAGATCAATCAGCGTGGTCTGGGATCGGGTTTGAAGCATAGAACGCGTTGCGAGCCTCGCCTTGCGAAGATTACCGGACCCTATCCTAGCTTCCTTCGAGTCTTTCTCTATCTATCTAAGCTACGGTGTGACACCCGGAGAGGAAAGATTATAAGAAACTCCTAGATCATGTAGTGTAAAAATAACACTACAAGAATAAGAAAGACACCGGGATCACATACCATCGGTACAGTGTCTTATAATTATATTGAGTTGTCACGGAGTTATGGTTTTAAGCAAACGCGCGTGATAACTCATTTATCCAAGAATATAATAGTGCATGTATAAAGCAATAATAACTTTTTATAGTAGGTACCTAACACAAGATGTGACCTAGTAAATCTGCATAATAGCAATAATAATCACGCCATAGTATAAAACAAAGTCGCTTCCGTTTGTCTGTACCTATGTAAGATCTTTAAAACTACGCAACGGATTTTGATGCGGTTTTTTTAAAAGATTGAGTGATTCGCGAGGAAGGTTTTTTTTATAATACATCAGCATTACACCAGTGTGACGCCGGGGCAAGTGGCTAGTCGAAAATAATCCAAATTAGGGTTTAGTGATGGGTGAAACTTATGTAGGTACTTAATGATATCCCACATAATGTAAGCGCTGTGACCACACGTACTGATGCTTATATATTATTAAAATGAATGAATACCTCACTGAAGTTGCACTGTAGTTTAGTTTGAATTGATGTTGAAATTAAATAAAGTTTATGTCGTAAATTAATTATAATTAATTTTTAATATTGTAAAATATTTAATGTTTTATTGCCGATGTGAAGAGGCTGCGTTACTTCAAATTAAGCAACCTGCAAAGAGGCCACCTATGTGGGTCTTGTTCGCTGGCAGGGGCATTGAGAAATTATGTCTTTTCGGTTTCGTATGGGTAAATGTATGCGTGTATTTAGGCATATAATAATATAAGGAAAACAAAAATGAACTGACAGTGTTTATGAATTTTGAAGTAAAATCAAACAAAATAAAACAAATTATTAGTAGTTCTACTTATTTATTTTGAAATATACACATAAAATATATAAAATATTACAAAAGAGACGTCTAATTCCAACCAGTTGCCAAAACATACCTAATTTTCTAATTGACAATATCAAGCCGTTTTTGGTAATTTATGGTTATTTCCCTAAAGACCCTTATGATTTCCCAAAGTTAATTATTCCTGCGGCCTACTTTCCAAGAAATCGAGGATTTAGTATAATCTGATGAATATATTCCTATTAGGTTCTTTTAACTTTACTTACGAAATTGTAGCCTTAGTTAAAATGTTTAATCATTCATTTAGGTATTGCGAAAACCGAATTTAGGTGATTGCGTTACTTTTATGGAAATCCTAACGAAATGGAAAAGAGGAAAATCATTTAGAACTTCTGTAATTGAAAATTAAATTCATTTGCTTAACTTCGCCAGTCGATGGCCACTTTATTTGATTCTTAAGGTTGAAGATTTAAATACTATTTCAACTACCTTCCCGCCCGCTTTGAGCCGCAATGAGGATGACCTCTTCAGATGGATGTCTAAGCGCCACAACCTTCGTAGCGTAGCGGTATTTGGCTCGCTTTAAGTCTCAGAGGTCGTGGGTTCGATCCCCACACCGGACAAGAAATCTTTGTGTAAATTCTAAAATTTCTTTTCGGGTCTGGTTGGTTAATAGACTACCCTCCGTGCCTCGAAAAGCACGTTAAGCCGTTGGTCCCGATTGTTATAACATCATCTTTAACAATAGTATATCAGGGAACGGGCAGCAGCGTTTCCCTGTGTATTTCAACATAATACTGCGGTTACCAATCCGCCTGCCAACGTGGGGACTATGGCAAAAATACTCCCTCGGGAGGAGGCCCATGTTCAGCAGTGGACGTTATACGGGCTTCTTAATATCACCTTCTTTAATATCACTATGACTACTTTAAAATAGAAACCCTACGCCAAAATTCCCTAACGGAACCTATTTTATCTTAATCAAAATCGGCTGGCAATAATGAAATAATGATGAAATAATGAAATAATGAAATTTATTCAGCACTTAGGTATTTACATACACTGTATAAGACTAAATCACTAAAGTATCACTTAAGTAGCTAAAAACATTGTTATAATTATTTGATCTTACAGAATATTTAATCAGTCTGTCCGTCTGTCAAGCGATAAATGACAAATGTACACATTAGGTATAGTAAGATGCCTTAAAGGTAACAGGTCTAAAATTAAAATTAACTTCAAAGAATCCGGCCAAAGTTTAAGCGACATCCACCTGAGGGCACCCTTAAGGGGTTAGGACCAACGCTCAGGGTGCCACTGGAGTAAAGAGTAGATTTACGAACAGTGGTGATGATCGCTGGCACGAGATCACAGTTCGGGGAATAAGCAAAAATGCGGTCCTCGGCCATGCCGTCGAGGATCCTACCCTAGCTAACCTGCAACCTTTCACTAGCTACCTAAGTGGACGACCCGGAGAAGAAAGGAAGAAAGAAACTCCGAGATTATTTTTTTTGTCTCTTTTGCTCTGTTTCTTTTTTTTATGTCAAGTCTTTTATCACAATCATGTAATATTGTACAATGTATATATGATGTAAGCGAATGCAAGCACAGTACCATTTATTACCTGGTCAATTTATACCGACCAGGAGTTTAATAAGACAAGAAAAAGAAGAAAAAAATTATACAGTAAATACTATAATGTTGATATTAAAGTTTACTCAGGCACAAACAATCTCCTACAAAGAAACCTAATGGCGGATGCATTCACATACATTTACAATATGACAATTTACACAAGTTCAACCAAAGGATATACCTATAATAATAATTATAAACAATAGCAAGAATGAATTAACAAAATATAAAATAAAAATAACATAACATAACCCCGACAACAGCCGACCAGTCACCACAAGCAGCACCCGTTCACGAGTATGACGTGTGACGCAGCCATCGCCTCCCTCGCCATATTAGAGGGAAAGTGGCGACCCGCCCCACACCGCCACCGCAAGCAATGATAGACAACGGGAGCATGACGAACTAAAGTGGGGATATCTACAAGTCTATTAATATTAAACCTTTAGTTGAACAATGTTTAAACTGTTTCAATAACTGAGTTTATAATGTTGTCTGTGTTTCACTGATCAACCAAGCGTTATTGTCGTTTAAATAGTCGTTTACTGAATAATAAGCCCTTTTTATTAGAATCCTCTTAACAGTTGACTTGAATCTATCATGAGGTAACTCTTGTAGGTGTACAGGTATTCTGTTATACATACGGACTCCTAATCCCACAAAAGATGAGTGTACTTTTTGTAGGCGATGGTATTCGGTGCAAAGTTTATGCTTATATCTAGTGTTTATTGTGTGTATGTCACTTCTTTTGTTAAAAAGGTTAATATTTTGCCGGACATAGATTATATTGGCATAAATGTATTGCGAAGCGACTGTTAGTATATCTATGTCCTTAAAAAAGTGTCTTAAGGAGAATCTCATACTTAGTTGATAAATAGAACGAACTGCACGTTTTTGTAGTATAAAAATGCTTTGAATATCAGCAGCTTTACCCCAAAATAGAATGCCATAGGACAAAATACTGTGAAAATAACTAAAGTAGACTAAACGTGCAGTTTCTACATTAGTGAGTTCCCGTACTTTTCTAACCGCGTAAGCAGCTGAGCTCAATTTTCCAGCGAGACAAGAAATATGGGGACTCCATTGAAGTTTCTTGTCTAGTGTCAAGCCTAGAAAGAGGGTCGAGTCCACAGTTTCTAGATTAACATTACCCATTATTAATTTTGGCTCTACAAAACTTACATTAGGCATTACAAATTTGATACATTTGGTTTTCTTGGCATTCAGAACCAAATTATTAACCGTAAACCAATCGGTGACATGTGCGAGAGCATTATTAATGTCATTAAAATTATTCCTCTTTCTATCTACCTTAAAAATAAGGGAGGTGTCATCCGCAAAAAGTACCATATCACACATGTCTTTCAAATAAAATGGCAAATCATTTATATATACCAAGAACAAAAATGGGCCCAGTATCGACCCCTAAGCTGTGGCACGCCTATTTTAGTTCCGGCAATTTTAGTATCAAATCTGATCTAATAAAATAAATGAATGAATCTAATAAAAGTTATTTGACAAAAACCTTTCCTCCTAAAATACAACGTTTGCATAGTAACCTTCTAATAAATATTATCTAGATTTCAATTTCCGTTACTCAAAATTCGTCTATATTCAAACCTTTCACGAAAAATTGGAAACCTAATTACTTACTCTTATGTCATATTGTGAATAAAGTAATGGACGATGAACAGCCATGTCAAAAGCACTTTAAACCTTCCAGCCCTCATTAAAGAGGGGCAGTAATCTCATTTGTCACCTTAGCCAGACTCAGGACGTGTGACAGATTAATGAACGTCACTTGTTGAAAAAATAAATTCGAATTTGGACCTAAATGAGGGTGAAATTGAGTTTATTATTGTAGTCGTATGTTACGTAAGTCTTTGGATTTGGGTGACTGGAATATTAATAACTGACTTTAATGTAAACTTCAGTTCAGTTCAGTTCTTTAGGCTTCTAAAGGCTTCCATTATTTACATTTGCCACACTTTGGCTTTTCATCATCATCATCAGCCCATACAACGTCCACTGCTGAACATGGGCCTCCTCCCAAAACAGGGTTTTTGCCATAGTCACCACGCTTGGCAGGAGGGTTGATGACCGCAGTATTATGTAGTACCATACAAGGGCACGCTGTTGCCCGTTCCTTGATATTTGATATACGATTATTATAGATGAAGTTATAACAATCGGGACCAACGCTGCCGTCTTAACGAAAACTGCAATAACTATACCGTATTCATCGAGGCGTGAGATTAAATGTAAACAAACCATAAAAAGGGTACTTTTAGGGTCGCGATTGATGAAGTGAATATATTTTATTACAGCTGTCAGTACAATCACGCCTATGAAGTTTTGAATTTAGTAGTACTGACAGACAGTACCTGCCAATGTTATATTTTATGGGCATGGCGATCTAATAAGTGATGGGCGAACAATCATCGTGGCCATCGACTATAAACGTATCGATATTTTTATATAAAACTTAATTAGCTATATTAGCTTAATTAACTTAATAAATATCTTCGCGAACGCTTTGAGTATTTAATACCTAGAGACAAATCCTGTCGTACTGCCACTTCTCTCCTTTTAAAAAACCCTCCCCGTGTCTCTAGCAAATATGACAACTCTTTCACCGTCCGTGCAGTGCGTCTATGGAATTCACTTCCACATCCTATACGCGCTTGCCAGTCTCTTGATACTTTCAAAAAAAGAACAAGGGAGTACTTTTTCTCTCAGTAATTTATTATGTAATATGGACATATAAGTTAGTAGGTATATGTAGTTTATTAAAAATAGTAGGCATATTTATTATTATGTATATGTATGTAGTTGTATATGTAACTATTAGTGTGTATGTTTATAGATATGTATTTACCAATTTGGTAACAATTATTTTAAATCTGTTGTACCCTTGTTATGCACTCATTATCATGTATCTCTTTCCTAAAGGTTTGCTGGAAGAGAATTCATAATTGAATTAAGCTCGCCTTTGTACATATTGTTTCCAATTTATAACATTTATTTCATGTAATTTTCTGTGTGCAATAAAGTATAAATAAATAAATAAAATAAAAATAAATAAATTATTACATTTTATTATATATGTTAGTATTATAATATTATTTACATATTATGTACGCGTACTTGATCTTAAATAATAATGAGTAAATAAAATCCAATTTCTAAAAATAAACTTTAGATTTCAGAGAGTATAAATGTATCTTATATTAAAGTATTTGTTTAATTTAGTAACGTTTGTAATTAAATTAATCCCAATTATTTGTTACATTATCGTCAATAATAGTAAGAAAAGTTGATAATTACTATCGACATTTGTTTAAATCTTAACAACCCTAGGAATGTCATCTTTTATGAAGTATAATGATTTATTAAATCGTTTACATGTAAAAACACCCAAAAAAGACTTGATTCCCAAACTTCGAATGCATTTCAATACGACTAAATTATAGACCATAGGTACTCCCGAACATTTTACATAAAAATGTGACGTTTGGTTATCGGTCGGATTATATCCGCCATTTTTGCTATAGATCAACTTGTTGATACGAGAGTTCTGCTTATTTATTATTATAGATATTTTCGTTGAATTTATATATTTTATGAAGTTTAAAGTTATTTGTTGGTTGTTTTGTTTTTGTTATATTTACGTTTTCGAGCTTAAAACATGAGTGCACCTGAACCAAGCAACGCTTGCACTTTTTCTTCGCCAAAGAAAAAGCGATCAAAGAAAACTCCAACGCATTCAACGGAAAAGGTGGCTGTTATTAATGTGTTCAAACTCATAGAAGAAACGTGGTCGAAGGATTTGTATCCTTACAAAGGTATCAATTAAACCACTGAAATTATGGGAATATCGCAAGCCACTGTAAACAGGTTCTAAAAGGACATAGTGAATTAAATCCTATTAAGTTAATATGGGCCCAAGTTAAAGGATTTATTGCTGAGAATAACAAAAGCTTTAAGTTCAGTGAAGTCCAAATTGTACTAGCCGATGCAATTAAAAATATAACAGTAGAGGCTTGACAAAAGTGCATTGATAATGTGAAAAGGAAGAGCAAAAGATGCTTAAAATTGATGGAATAATTGATAGTTGAATATAGTTGACCGCTTCGTTATTCACGATGGCGACAGTTCTTCAGAATCCTCCTTATTCTCCGAATAATTAATTCAATAAGAGTATTTTTTTTTATTATCTTCATAGTTAAGTACCTTATCTTAACCCGAGCTGCTAGACACACAAATGGGAAACCCTACATTAAATTAAATAGCAATAAAAAACATTGAAAAAAGTTTGAGAAACATGTTTTCTTTGTTTACACTTTGTCTCAAGCCCCGATGAATAGGGTATAGGTTAAACCTGATTTCGAGAAAAACGCGGTTAAAGAGTTTTTTTTTGTTTTGTTTGTATCTCCATCACTATACATGGTATCAAGTTGTAACTTTCACTACATGATATGTTACAATGTAGAAGATATTACGTGATACTAAATGTTTGTGCCCGCATTTATTCCTGCAAGAAAAAACCGTATATACCTACTATAATGTTAAGTATTATTACTATTTGGTAAGAATGTTTACTAGTCATAACCGCAATAACCTAACCTAACCTATTTATTGCACTAATGGTTAGGGAAACCAACATGATGCATTTTTAAGTAGCAATGAATATTTCTTTTATTAGCTGTTTCCTAACCAAATATGTATTAAGTTTCTTATTTATTGCGGTTTTCATTAGTAGGTAAGAGCAGGGACCGAATTACCGTTATTTTTTTTATAACGATACCATTTACCGTTACGTTAACGATAAAAAAATAACGATATTAATAACGATACCCATAGGTTAGTTAACGTTATCTAATTACCAGTATTATTACCGGTTAAAATTGCAATTGTTATACCGGTAATTTATACGCCTATCTCTTTCTAACAATGAAGTTGGGGAGACTAGCATATTTTGGTGTTAGTACGAGCTACGACTAGCTAATACCGGGACCCTATTACTAACACTCCGCGGTCCTTCTGTCTGTCTGTCACCAGGCTGTATCTCATGAACCGTGATAGTACCGTATTTCTATTGCCGCTATAACAACAAATACTAAAAACAGAATAAAATATTTTTTATTATATATTTTTTATTATTGTTTATTATATAATATTTTTTAAGTGGGGCTCCCATACAACAAACATGTTTATTTGCCGTTTTTTGCGATAATAGTACGGAACCCTTCGTGCGCGATTCCGACTCGCATTTGGCCCGTTTTTTTAACTTAGGTTTCTAGCGTCCACTAAGTTGCAATTAGTGGGTGATATAAGATATTGTATGGGGTAAATTAGTCCCAACTACAGAACTTTGCATTGTGCGTGGTCTGACATGAACTTGGCCGATTTTTTATTTAATAATTCCTCTATCCTACTGTAGAAGTAATTTGAAAGATTTTTATTTGTTTACATTTTTATTTATTTATTTGGCTCTCCGCCAACCTCCGTAGCGTAGCGGTATTTGGGACAACCTCCGTAGCGTAGCGGTATTTGGCTCGCTTTAAGTTTCGGAGGTCGTGTGTTCGATCCCCACACCGGACAAGACATCTTTGTGTAAATTCTTCTAAGATTTCTTTCCGGGTCTGGTTGGTTGAGAGACTACCCTCGGAAAGCCTCGGAAAGCACCTTAAGCCGTTGGTCCCGATTGTTATAACATCATCTATTATAATCGTATATCAAGGAACGGGCAGCAGCGTTTCCTTGTGTGGTACAACATAATACTGCGGTCGCCAATCCGCCTGCCAAGCGTGGTGACTATGGCAAATACCCTCCCCCGAGAGGAGGCCCATGTTCTGCGGTGGATGTTATACGGGCTGATGATGATGATGATATTTGGCTCTTCAACAATGAGTACACTGTTACATTAAAAAACAATTATATTGTAAACTTAAGTCTAAATGTCTCACTACTTACAGAAGAGCACTGCATGCACTATAATATGAGCAAAAAATAATTATTATAAAATTTCAATACAATTAACATATTAAACTAAGTTGGATAAAATTGTCTTTCAAATAAAATCCCTTATTCGCATAATATCAGATTCTCAAAATATCAGATTCTTAAAATATTAGATTATCAAAATAGCAGATTCTCAATATAGCCAAAGTACAATCAAGAGAATTTTATTTAAAATTAAATGTACATATTTTTTAAATATGAGATAAACACTTATTGAAAACAAAAAAATAATCCCGTAGATTTGTAGTAGACAGTAATTTTGTTGGAAGTGCAGTCAGATATTATGTTGCGAATTTGTTATCTTTTTTTACTTCCTCTTTTTTCCCAAGGCAATAATAATAGCTCTTTCTAGTCTAATGCTTTGTATTCGGCTTCAATTTTTAATAAATTGGAATAGAGTTGGTTTGCTGAGAAGAAAGGAAGAATAAAAAAATTGCTATGCAAACATACATAGCAAAATGTTTTTCACGTCGACTGTCCAATTTCGGTTATATTGAGAATCTGCTATTTTGATAATCTAATATTTTAAGAATCTGATATTTTGAGAATCTGATATTATGCGAATAAGGGAATAAAATTAAAATAAAATATTGAATAGATAATAATAATAATTAAATTAGATTACAATTTGATAAAAAAAAATTACAATATACCTTTACATTAAAAAGGTAATTTATTATTCATCATCATCAGCATTTCAGCCGTAGGACGTCCACTGCTGGACATAGGCCTCCCTCATAGATCTTGTTGCGGTTAGAAGCGGCCTGCAGCCACCGTGATCCCGCGGCCTTAACCAGATCATCCGTCCATCTAGTAGGTGGACGTCCTACGCTAGGCTTGCCGATCCGCGGTCTCCATTCGAGAACTTTTCGGCCCCAACGGCCATCTGTTCTCCGTGCTATATGGCTTGCCCATTGCCACTTCAACGAACTAATCCGTTGAGCTATGTCGGCAACCCGCATTCTTCTACGTACCTCCTCATTTCTGATTCAATCTCGTAGAGAAACCCCGAGCATAGCCCTCTCCATAGCTCGTTGAGTTGACTCTGAGCCTGTTTCAAAAGGCCTATAGTAAAGGACCACGTTTCGGATCCATAGGTCATCACTGGCAACACGCACTGGTTAAAGACTTTCGTCTTCAGGCACTGAGGTATATTGGAGGAAAAGGCGTTGCGAAGTTTCCCGAACGCTGCCCATAGGAGTTGGATTCGGAATTGGACTCTCTGTCCTAGGTATACATATGCGTCAACAACTTCAAGAACCGTATTCTCAACCATTATAGGGGCAGGCACAACATGGACGTTAGACATGATTTTCGTCTTGTCCATGTTCATTTTAAAACCTACCGTTGTGACGTTGGGAGACTCGGTTGAGGTCTTCGAGCATTGTACTGAGTTCTTCCATCGACTTTGTCATGACCACGATATCATTAGCGAATCGAAGGTGAGTGATGTATTGGCCATTGATGTTGATGCCTAGTCCTTTCCAATTCAGAAGTTGAAGGTGTCTTCTAAAGTGGTCGTAAACAGTTTCGGAGAAATAACGTCTCCCTGTCTTACGCCTCTTTTTAGTGGAATCGCCTTCGTACTCTGTTCTTGTACTCGAACCGACATTGTGGAGTTTCTATACAAACATTTCAACTCTTCGATATACCGATAGTCAATACGGCATCGCTGGAGAGACTCAAGTACGGCCCATGTTTCGACCGAATCAAAGGCTTTCTCGTAGTCCACAAACGCTAAACAAAGCGGCAAGTTATATACTCTTCGGTCTTCTGTATTACTTGCCGCAGCGTATGTATGTGGTCTACGGTACTATAACCTTTTCGGATTCCGGCTTGTTCGGGAGGCTGAAGGTCATCAAGCTTTCATTCGCGACGATTCGCAATAACCCTGGAGAACAGCTGCTTATAGACATGACTCGAAAGCGAGATGGGCCTGTAGTTCCTTAGTAAGGTGTTATCGCCTCTCTTAAAGAACAACTCCACGTCGTTTTTGTTCCATGCTTTAGGCGTGGTGCCTCCGAGCTAGGCGGAATTTAAGATCTTTTGAAAGACTTTAAGTACCGGTAATCCACACGCTTTCAGGAGCTCTGATGTGTTTTTTGCAAACTGATGGTCAGGAGGATGAAGGACAAGTCGCGATCACGGGCGCATTCTTCTCCTGTGGATCGGATAGAAAGCTTATATCAAAACGAGGCTAGTTACTACAATATAAAATTTATTAACTACCAAACTGTACGGTAACTTTTTAAAAGTCTATAAAATACAAAATTTGCGTTATTTATGAGCTTAAGTTAATTTTATAAAATTTTAACCAATAGTCGCATATTTAATTGTTTAATTATAACCATTGGTTTGCCATGATATTTAATAACAGATAACATCGCAAATACGTACATTATACTATCTAAAAATGTATAAATTTTTTCATATAATTCATATAGTAACAAAACCGACTCAGATACAACACAGCTCGCATCTAACCAACAAAAGCATTCAAAGATTTCAGAAACAATTAAAAATGCTTCATATTAGGTTTTCGCTCCAGTGGGTGTTAGTTTTTTAATACCATAGAAAAACGAATCAAATCCACATAACTACTCCCAAATAGGGCAATGATAGAAATAATATCCTACTAATATTATAAATGCGAAAGTTTGTATGTGTGGATGTATGTATGTTTGTTACTCTTTCACGCAAAAACTAGTGAACGCATTTGTCTGACAGTTTGCACGCATACTTAATAATATAAAGAGGAAAGATTTGTACGTAAATATGTTTGTAAAGAATTGGCTCAAAAAGTACAGGACCGATTTAAAAAATTCTTTCACCATTTGAATGCTACATTATCAGTTATCACCGATAAATATAGGCTATATTTAATTATGAAGTTCCCACGGGAACGGGAGTTACGCGGGTAAAACCGCGTGCGGGAAGCTAATAGTTGACTAACTGGATTAACATATAGGCTATAAAACATCACGCTCCAATCCACTGAAGCAGAGTAACGCGGGTAAAACCGCGGGTCGTTCCTAGTCTATAATAATATTATAAAGAAGAAGATTTTTTTTTTTATAAAAGATTACTATTAGAGTCTTTGCAAACTACTGTTATATATTACTATATTCTCGTTAACCCCTCGTGCTAAGCTAAAATATCTGTGTTACGAGTGGGTTCGCGTCGGTAGCGCAATGCGTGCGAATCGAACCGGCGACCACATGATCGCAAGTCCGATGCCCAGCAATTGGACTACTTGTCCGATTTCAACAATTCTTTCAATATTAGATAGCCCATTAATAGAGGAAGGCTATATGATGGCACACTGAGGCCAATACGAGATGAGCACCAATAAAGAATCTTTTAAAATCAGAGTTAGCCCAAAGTAACTATTAAACTGGCTAGGGCGTCGGACTTGTGATCTTGAGGTCGCCGGTTCGAACCACACCCATTGCACTACCGACGTGAACCCACTCGTAACACAAGCATTTTAGCTTAGCACGAGGGGTTAACAAGAATACTAGTAGACTGCAAAATGCTGTTAGTAAGGCCAAAAAAAAAAACTTCGCAGTGTTATTGTATCTATATTTTTTGTATGTCAAACCACCTGCAAATGTACCTATATATTATTCCTGCGAATACATAATTATGATTATGATTATGATGAAGTAGCAAAAGCCTTGTGGCGAACAATCCGAAAAAAAAACTCGATGTTTGTTATGATCACTAAAATAAAATGACACGCGTGAGCGCGAGCCGTCTCGTACTCATATTTTTGTTGCCGCTCCGCTTAAGCCCCGCCCAATGAACGGCGCGCGCGCGGCACTCGGCACTCGTACCGGTGGACGTGGTCATTTCACTGTCAAGAATATCGGGACATCCACAGTGAAGAAAACAGTACAAGCTCTGCCGCGGCCGAGTGGATCTCTAGACCCTCACCCTCCGAGCAAGAGGAGGGGAGGGGTGATGTCTATAAAATTGAAATGACACAGAATAGCTAAGGAGGAATTATTAAGATTACAGGTGGAGCTTGCCACCGCGCGTCTCGCCGCCCTAGAAACCGAAGACATGAAGAGAAGAACAAGAGGGTGGATACCGGGCTGAACATCCAAACGGATAGAGCTGCTGCCGCTAACTGACCGATAGAACAAGTGGGAGACAGAATGGAAGATAAAAGCCCACCACCGAAGTTTACAGAAGAGCGTCTTCATCAAACATCGGTGACCGGCGGGACAGCGACAGGACTATTCCGCATTGGCTGAAGCCATCGTACGAGCCGTCACCACGGGTCAGCGACCACGTGTTATCGAGCTACCGTTCTTCAATGGGTCACATCAAGAGTGGCTACCTTTCCGCGACGCATACTATGAAACCGAAGACATGTTTACGGCCATATAAAAAACACAAATTGCCTGAAAAGAAATTTGAAGGGGAAGGCGAAGGAATCAGCTGAAGGTCTTCTCATCACCAACACACAATACACATCCAGCAGACATCATGAAGAACCTGGAGTCGCGATTGGGAAGACCAGAGTCGATCGCCATCATGGAGATGGAGGCGCTACGGGCACCACCTCACCTCACAGAATCGCCGCGCGACATATGCATCTTCTCCATCAAGGTCTCCAACATCGTGGCAGCCCTTAAAACCCACAGCTGCATCAACTTCCTCTACAACCCGGAAGCAACCAAGACAGTTGTAGATAAACTTAAACCGACTTTAAGGTACAGATTCTACGACTTCTCATCGACACAGTCTAGGGATAATCCGGACCTGTTGTAACTAGAAAGGATCCTCAAAAGAGAAGCGGTCCTATGCGGACCGTTTGCGCTGCCCGAGCCGGTGGCAGCATACACTCCTGCCACAACCTTACAGAAGAGGATCCAAAAGATAAATAACGTCATAGAAAAGCCGTATCATGCACTACAAGAAGAGGCGAATCGATGCCTAGCCGGACTGGCGTTTGGACGTCCTAACCTAACCTAACCACCTGGTGCTAGTTATAAACGTAATAAATGGTGAATTTATTGCAGTTTATTTCGCGTAGGTATACTGTATTCGTTTAATCTTCCTACAAATAAATGCAATAAATATACAAATTTAAGTATTCTTCCCATAATTAGTAATGAGACCCCTTAACATAACTGCAATAATTCAAACTTATTGCACTAACTAGTAAATGAATATTACATATGACGTACTATGCTAATTATAAATGTACCTACTAACCTATACTTATTGCAGATATGGTTAGTAAAACTACTTAATACCGTAAGTAAGTTATTCCTATCTATAGTTATTTCGGTCTTGATATGCAAATCATAAAGCACCGAACTAGATATTGCAGTTATGCTTAGTATTAAAACCGGCTACGTCATAGATACGTAAAAAGTGTCTAAAAATATAGATCTCATTCTGCAGATTCCAAATATGTAGTACTTAACTCAATTTGTGGCAAAACTCGAGTTATTGCACTTTTCGTAAGGACGGCAGAACGGCTTAACGTGCTTTCGGAGGCACGGAGGATACTCCTTCAAAAAATCAGACCCGGAAAGAAAACTTACAATTTACACAAAGATTCCCTGTCCACTTAGCTGATAAATAGATCTTATTGCCCGTTTTTGTAAGATAAAGATGTTTTGAATATCGGCTGATTTTCCCCAAAGTAGAATTCCATAAGAAAGAAATATAAAACAACAGTCACATTGTTATTTAAATAATATCAACATATTTATCACTTGAACACGCCTATTGAGTAGAAAGTGATTTTTTAAATAATCCTTATTTATACCTAATCAAATTATTATTTATTTCCTTGTCTAATTATGTTTTACAAGAAAATAGATATAAGATTGATTTTTGAAAATAATATAATTTAACAAAATATGAGTCTTCGATGAAAATGACTACCCATTTACTCCTACCGGTTGTTATAACGCCAAGAAATACTTATTTCTTCATAACTTTTTTTATTTACCCCTTAACGTATAAATTGGTGATAGTAGGGCTTTCTCCCCGCCAACGAGCCCTCCTAAGCCGAGGTCTAAGCGAGTCCAAGTGGACGCTATCTTGCGCAGATTGCTAAGTTTGTAGTTTTTAATCATTTATTTAAGGGTGGAGCTTTGCTTGCCTTTATACCCGGTGCAGAAGCACAAGCCTCGTGGCTAACATACGTCCGACCGAGGCTTGCTCCAACCGGCCGTTATATCGCCAATGGTGTCGCCGATTTTTCTAGATGAACAGGGTTTTTTTTTTTTTTTTGGTTTTTTTTTTCATTATCACAACGTTCTGTAATGTTTCAATATTTTCGGAGTATCAGGGCGTATCTACTTGAAAAAGTGTTTTAAGAATTTAGGTCATTGTTAAGGTTAAAATTATTTAGAACTAGCTATCCCGCGCGGTTTCACTCGCGTTGATTTTGTTCTCGTAGAAACATTGACTTAAAATATAGCCTATTAAATTCATAGATAAAATAATGAGGCTTGCTATTAGTAAAAGAATTTGCTAAATCAGTTCAGAAGATCCAGAGATTACCCCCTACCATCTCACAAACAATTTAGAAACTTTACCGTTTTATAATATAAGTAAAGATTAAATGCTTTTAATATTATAAAACTAATATTTATCAGCAACTTATCAGCAACAGAGTAAATAAACTTAAGTTTGACTTTATTGTACTTGTAAGCAAGTAAATAAGCATATTTAAAACTATGTAAGTGTTGATTATTGAAGAATAAATATTGATGATTAACTTTAATATTGATGAAAGTTAATCATTGTTTCTTAGAATTTGATAAATCATGTTCAGCAAAGGATTGTTATCTTTATTTAATTACTTTTTTGAATAAACCAAATTATTTGAATTTGAAAGATAAAATGAAGATTTTATTTTAGCTTTTATAAAACTGGGTATTTGAAACAAATTTAAATAATTTTATTTTATAATATGGAATTTAATTGGTTACTCGTAGTTGTTTATATCTATGTCGGGGTAAATCCGTGCCAGGGGTAAAACCGTTCAGTCGAAATGAAATTATTAGGAAACTTTACCTTAACTTTTGGTTCATTAATCAAACTCGATAAAAGTATGTTAGTATTCTAAAACTAGCTAGTAGCCGTGACTTTGTCCGGAATCCTATTGGTTTTAGGATGATGATAGCATATAGCCATCCTCGATAAATTAGCTATCTTATATAAGAATAATTTTTCAAATCGGACCCGAAGTTCCTGAGAATAGCGCGTTCAAGAAAATAAACAAACTTTTCGGTCTTTAGCAATCTTAGTAAACATTGAATAACTTTCAAGAACATGTTGTTTTCAGAATAACATATAAATAAACGGATTTATCCTCATCACGGATTTACCCAGACACTTTAATATTTATTTTAGTAAGTTCTATTACTGCTCGATAAATTATTATAAATAAGGTTTTTACTGTTATTATTAAACAATTAACTTAAAGCTTGTTCGCCAGCGATAAATCTTAAGGCGCGGTGAATAGACGACTTTTACGTATTAGTTTTGTCACTGTTGCTCCGCGTAGAAATGAAAGAGAAGCGAAGAGACGCCGCGATGGCGCAACGTTTCGTTCGACTCGTTCGAGTTATTAAATACATTAATCCTTGCAAATATCTTATTCCAATCGATAAATAAAAACAACAGTTCCCTTTATTATTATATACTACATCACTGTTATTAATATTATCAAGATTTGTTAATAAATAATACAGTTACAATTGCTACAATTTCAATTTTAATGGTTATTTTATGGTTTTTTTTTATCGAGAAAATTTACCGAAAACGTGTTTTGAACACAATGGTCCCCCCATAAATATGATCAAGATTAACATATATTTTTTTAGCTGCTCTTAAATGTAAACATTTGGCTAAAAAACTGTTTTGTGAAGCCTATTTTGACTAGGTACAGCGCCTTAATACCAACTTTGAATTACCATTTCACTCAATACGTACAACATAGATTTTTAATAATTTTTAGAAATGGCCAGCCATAATATAATTTCATTAATGTTAAATTATGTTATGTTATGGTCACTCACGTAGCTCCTGTTCCTTTATAATGGGAACATTATTATTAAACATAGCCTTTGTTAAACTATAATAATGTAGTATTCTAATGTTAAAGGATTATCGGAATCCGTCAAGAAGTTTTTTAAGGTTATTCAAATACAAATCTTTCCTCAAAATATACCTACATCGAATATATCGTAAAAATATTTATTATTTAATTACCTACAGTTATTTCATACTATAAAATGTTTTTAAAGCACGTACATAAAATGAAAACTACTCAAGAATTCGCGCAGTAGTCAGCAAGATGTGTAAGTAGTTTCTCACAAATAAAATATTGAAGAAAATCTTGAACCATTTCGTTAAGTACCGACCAAATTTATATCGAATTCTACTCGATATGTTTTTATTAATGTCAAAACAAATATTTTTATACTTTACTAAGATATAACACGTGGGTAAGAGGTGGTATATTTATTAATACAAAAAATATTATATTATGTATTTATTGTGTATGATCTCTTTATTAAGATTTCAAGAAAAACTTTAGACAAGAAGTCACTACATAATGTGTAAGACGTTAAGTTCACCTCGGTACATTAGTTTGTGCTAAAGCTTTAAATAAGTATATAAAAATAATAAAATATTCGTAATCTTAAAATTTTCTCTCTCTTGCCGTGTGGTTTTCGGCTTAGAATAAACCACCCCATGTCCTCCCATGGGTGTCGTAAAAGGCGACTAAGAGACACATGGCTGATGGATTGGCAGCAGCATCTATTAGCTCAAGGTTTACATCCTACTGCGATCACCAATCCGTCTGCCAAGCGTGGTGATTATGGCAATATCCCTCAACGATCCTGGCTTGCCAAGGTATTTTAGGAGGAGGCCCATGTTCAGCAGTGGACGTAAACGGGCTGTTGAAGAAGAAGAAAAAGGTCAACAAAATATTTGTAATATGGTGCATTAAAATTTGTATCTGTATTGCGCAGAATATAAGTTATTTTTTCATTTCCAATTATGTTAGGTATACATATTTTATGATATCAAATTTCGGATAGGCTTAATGTGGGTTTGATTAATGAAATAATACGATATTTTGACAGTCTGACAAGATAAACTGGGCACCAAAGTATAAAAAAGAAAAATAATACACAATTAACACTAATATAACCAAAAAATCGCCAACAAACAAAATACTATTTCTTTTTAGAAACACGTTCTGGGAACGTGATATTAGAAAAACTTACGTGCCTTCTAAGGCACATCATATATTTAATAGATGTTTTATTATTTCAATTTGCTATTTTTTTTATTCTTTATTTTAACAAAAAAAGCGAACGGACTATGATCATATAATTTTAATTAACAGCGGGGCGTAGCTGTAAACGTTTCGCTTGAAATCTCGGAGGCCATGGATTCGATCCCCAAGCCTGACAAGAAATCTTTGTGTTCAATCTAAAATTTCTAGAAATTTTACCTCCCTATATGTATATTGTAACCAAAATATAAGAAAACAATATTATATTTTTATTTTTCGAACTTAGTGCCGTATAATAATTTTGGTACTGTCATACTTATTTTAAAACACATGTATGTACATATGTCGCCGACTTCAATGAGTATACCATACTTTGTAAGGTGTGCTCCTTAGCTTACTGATATATCTACACTAATATTATAAAGAGGAAAGATTTGTACCTATTTTTGTATGTTTGTATGTTTGTAATGAATAGGCTCAAAAAGTACTGGGCCGATTTAAAAAATTCTTTCACCAATAGAATGCTACATTTTTCCAATTTGACATAGGCTACATTTCATTTTGAAAAAAATTAGGGATCCTTGGTAAAATTTGAACAATGTAACCGAAGGTGTAGAAAAATGAGTCTTAAAATGTCTTTCGTCGAATGCGCTGCCGAAACTATTAGCAATAGAACAAAATAATGTACAACAATATTGAAGAACATCGTAATGTCTACAAAAAACTCCGCGGTAGCATATGTCCAACTATTGTAGTTATGTCACTACAACAACTTTTTTCATTTTAAACATTAATGAAAATGCTAACCAAATTCAAACCATGCTATTTATGTGTTTATATTAATCCTTATCCAAATAAATTATTTTATGGTCAAGACCATTTAACTACCTATAAAATAGTTTTTAAATTATTTAAATTGGACTTTCCATTCAAAAGATATTACGAATTAAAAAATTCAAACAGTAAACAAAACCGCCATATTATATAAAGCTGAAGAGGTTGTTTGTTTGTTTATTTGCTTGGGCGCGCTAATCTCAGAAACTATTGAACCGATTTTAAAATCTGTATCAAAATATTACCAACATATCTATATATATAAAAGAAAGTCGTGTTAGTTACACTATTTATAACTCAAGAACGGCTGAACCGATTTGGCTGAAAATTGGTAGGGAGGTAGATAAGAACTGGGAGAAGGACATAGGATACTTTTGGGTAGGGGTAGGGTAGGGGTATGGTACGGGTAGGGTAGGGGTAGTATAGGGTAGGTGTAGGGTAGGGGTAGGGTAGGGTAGGGTAGGGGTAGGGTAGGGTAGGGGTAGGGGTAGGGGTAGGGTAGGGGTAGGGTAGGGGTAGGATAGGGGTAGGGTAGGGGTAGGGTAGGGGTAGGGTAGGGGTAGGGTAGGGGTAGGGTAGGGGTAGGGTAGGGGTAGGGTAGGGGTAGGGTAGGGGTAGGGTAGGGGTAGGGTAGGGTTAGGGTAGGGCAGGGGTAGGGTTAGGGTAGGGTATAAAAGTCCACCCGTGCGAAGCCGGGGCGGGCCGCTAGTTATATATATTCTTAGTAGTTCTCTAAACTTAAGACTTTTAAGATTTAGGTGGTATTATCGGGCATAACTATTTGGCAGAGAGTCCGTCGTTTTAGCAAAAATTTCAATGGACTTATAAGTGTTTGGAAGTCAGCCAAAATGCTCATTTAAAATACTTACATACTCATTCATTATAAATAGGTAACTTGTGTCTCCATTGTTATCACTGCATAGTATAAAACAAAGTCCCTATGTATTCTTAGATCTTTAAAACTACGCAACGAGTTTTGATGCAGTTTCATTTAATGAATAGAGTGATTCAAGAGAAAGGTTTGTAAGTATATTACATCAGCATTTGCCTCCGTATAAAGCTCGCTAATTTGTTGTATGTTGCAGAAAGAAAGCTTTAAAAAAAGGTATTCTTACTTTTACAACATAATATATTTTTAAGCACTTGTAGGTAATTCAATTACTTTTGGACTTTTCCAAAAAAAGGCCATAACAGATTTTTATGTACAAAACAGTAGTATACCTAACGTATGTTTGACACTTATTACTGCTTAACAGCTTGATTGATTTGGAAGAAATTGTATGTATATATTTGTGTTGTAATCAAAATTTACGGATTACTAGCTGCACCCCGCGGTTTTACTCGCGTTACTCTGCTCCAGTGGGTCGGAGCGTGATTTCTTGTAGCCTATGTTATTCGAGCTTTTTAACTATCCCCGTACAAAGTTTCAGCCAAATCCATTCAGTAGTTTTTGCGTGAAAGAGTAACAAACATACATACATCCACACATACAAAGTTTCGTATTTATAAAATTAGTATGATTACTTATACGTAGGGGAAGCTGTACTGGGCAGACATATGTCGGTGTAACGGTGTATGCACGGTGATGTTTAAATCGTTGCCAATCAAATTAATTGCACGACGTTTTACCATCATTACTACTATCAAAACGCATCGTTACAATTTTAAAATAGACATGTTTATTATAGATACTCATTTTTTTTTATAAGAAAACAGATTAACATTTGACTACACCCTGCCTGATGTTAAGCATCGGCAGCCTAGGATGGAACACGCTTACCTAGAAGGAAACGGTTTACTCTTGATTTGAAGAGATCCATATTGTACTTATCTGGAAATATAGACCCCGGCAGGGAGATCCACATCTTCGCAGTACGTACAAAAAACGTGAATTCGAAGCGCTTCGTACGTATTTTGGGAATATCGACCATGTACTGATGGCGCCTCTTCGAGTGTAATAAGAGGGCAATGATAAACTTTCATGGTAAAATGAGCTCTAGTGCCTTGCAATACAACATCATTTGGAAGTACATAGGTTGTACGAACGAGCGCAGACCGATTCAAATACGACTACACTGGTAAAAAGCTGATATTATAAGGAAGCAATTTTAATCTTTTTAAATTTGTTTGACGAGGTCTTGGGCAGCAGCTATTATAATAGTAAAATTGTTTTCATTTAGGAATTAATCACAAAGGAAATTGTTTCGCGCGAGGCACAATTGTTTTAGCAATCTCAGATAAACTCTCTTTCATCATTCGTAGTCAGTTGGGACGGCAATGCAACGTGACAGGCGCGAACATTGTCAAAACAGCTTTGACGTGGGTAACGTTAATTTCTTTTTCGAATCTAAACAATAGTCTATAAAAAATATTATAAGTAAAGAGGAGAGAGTAGATTGTTTGATTTTTTTGCATCAAATAGAAAACTAAATAAAGGTTACAAGGAGTGGATAGATGCGGGCTGTTGGCAATCGCTCCAGCTGAAAATCGATGGGGGAGGCCTATTTTCAGCAGAGAAAGACAACAGACTGATATGATTATGATGAGACATGATGAAGTTCTCATGGGAACCAGAGCAACGTGGTTGAAATCGCGCGCGAGAACGCTAGTTTTAATATAAAATCCGTATAAAAAGCTAGAAAGATAAAAGCATTATCATTATCAATACTTTTTCAGTTTTGGTTTGTTTAAGACTACTTCCTCTTCCCTAGGTTGAGCATGGTTAGTTTACGTTATAAGATAACTTGTGTATCAAATAAAAACATACTGTGGTCATAAAAAATATACCTCTTGCTATTTGCACCTACACGTATATTAAAAAAAAACCGTGGCTAAAAGTTAATTTTCCAAGGTAGGTGAGCTTCCTTTTCTGTTTGGCTGCCATTGATAGGCAATGTGAGATTTGAACACTTAGATTGACACGCAGATTTGAACCAGCGCCTCATCCTCATCACGGTGGTGAACTCCTATTTACATTTCGTGCCGCATCCGCGAGGAGATTATTCACCATAGTATGGCTTAACTTACGGCTACACTCTTAAGAAATAATCTTCACCATCTTCATGAGCCCTTGTTTATATTATTATATATCATATTGAACATGACCCTCCTTCAAAGGGAGTTTTGCCATAGTCACCACGTGTAGGTGATGCCAAAATCTCTTTATTAGAGTCTCCAGTAGACATCATCACGTATATTGATTACCGACGTTAGTTAAGATTTTTTGTGATATTATCTATTTTATTTTAACTCAATATGCCATTCATCAACAACTATAAGACTAACTAGTACAAGCTTTCTGAGGTACCATTTAGACCGGAAAATATTTTTTTTGCAACACGATTTATACCGGTACTCTTCGAAAACTGTCGCAAAAATATGGAAGTAAACCTTGTTTATCTCTAATAGATAAGGTATTTTCTTAGACAAGAAATATTTCGCTTCTTTGATAAAAGTGCTTCTTTGTCTTTAGTAAGCTTTCAGTAAGTTCTTGAACTACCAACATACGACATAATATTGCGTAACTATTACAACGTAATGAAGCAAAGACCCAAACTCATTAAGGGCACATAACTTAAACACGCTAATTAGGGTCACAATCATATGTAGTTTAGTGATAATTACATAGTAAGGTAACGTGAACTGAAAGTGAACTCGGCGAGATCCCAGAGTAATATGGCAATATCCCATTTTCTCAGATCCGGTAGTTTCAGAGCAAGAAATTTGGGGCTGGCCTTATACCTGGGCCAGCAGATAAGCCTGGCAATCAAACGGGGTAACGCGGCGAGCCTTTTGGAAACGCTGCCCAATGATGTCGGTGTGGAGGAATATCTCGACTACTTATGCATGTAATATAGACCAAATTTTTAATGAACATATTGTAAATAGCTTAATTTTGTTTTGTTTTATTTATCTTAAATTCTTCCTTTATAAAATTATAATATATAACCAAATATATATATATAGATAACTATGGTATATATAATACATAACATAGTTATTTTAAATTGTATATCGCCCACATTTGTCCGCTTTGAAATTAAATACATCTGAAAATAATGAATCTAGAATAAATCTTACAAATTGATATTTTCATTAAAATTATAGGTGCCTATATAAAACTATTATGACGTCGCTTTGACGATTACGACATAACTCTATCTAAGATCCGATATAAAGAGTCATTATGACATTATAACTGTACTATCATATTACACCAGATGGCTAGCCGGACCTTTTTTGTCTTATATTGTACAAGTTACGGCTTTTGATTATAATAATTCTGTGATATATTTTGCCACTCCTTGTGTTCTTAAGTGGCAGTTTAAAACAAACGCGTAACTTTTTTAATTTGTACTACTTAAGTAATAAGAAAGATATACTTGAGTTATGTAAAAGGAAAGTTATTTTATAACACTTTGATAGTAAATATTTAATAAGCATAACGCCTAGTAATTTCTTATTAAACCGTCAGTTAGATGAGATACCAAAAATTGACACTTTTTTGTTATTAATCAATCCAATAAAATAAATAATATAAAGACAGGTTAACAAAATTCAGGAGAGCAGAGCTTGTGACATCACTCCTAGGTAAATGTACTAAGAAGTGACGTCACATAGAATTTCAACGTGCTTTTTCTTCCTCATTTATTGGTTACGGAAAAAATACGTGTTCAATATTTTTTAGTAATCTAACTGACGTTACGGACCAAATAGATTTTTTTCGTTGTAACAAATTAACTTACAACTTTCATTGAATATTTGACTCAGTGGTTGCCTCTGACTTAATTTCTGGGTCTTTTTCTTTTTAAGCAACATAAGGATGAACATTGCTAATTATTTACGTGTAAAAAGTTGAGTAACAGACAAAGAAAAAAAATTTCACGTGAACGACGTGAAAAATACTACCGAGATAAAATCAATTAATCCCAAGAACTATTCAGATTTCAACTTCTATAGAGTAACAAGCAAAACTTACCGCGTAACTTCGAAACGTTCAAATGAAACCACTACCACCTAAACTACATTTAAACTTTATCACTATCATTACGGAGGTGGTTCTCACTAACGATTTGTTTAGAATTATCCCTAAAGGTATTTACTTATGTATTCAATAGTAAAGTTAAACAATTGAAATTTTCGGATTACAGTTTAAGTTTCCTCTTAAACATTAATTCAATGGTTCTTACACGTATGTGTATACCAATCTTTAAAAAAACGAAAGGATTTTTTTTATTCCTGTCGAAAAGGTCATCAATGGAGCGTAGCCTAACTAGAATCATCATCATCATCAGCCCGTATAACGTCCACTGCTGAACATGGGCCTCCTCCCTAGGAAGGGTATTGCCATAGTCACCACGCTTGGCAGGCAGGTTGGTGACCGCAGAATTATGTTGTAACACACAAGGAAACGCTGCTGCCCGTTCCTTGATATACGATAGATGATGTTATAACAATCGGGACCAACGGCTTAACGTGCTTTCCGAGGCACGGAGTGTAGTCCCTCAACCAGACCCGGAAATAATTTACACAAAGATTTCTTGTCCGGTGTGGGGATCGAACCCGCGACCTCCGAGATTTAAAGCGAGCCAATTACCGCTACGCTACGGAGGTTGTCAACTACGTTAGCTTACATATAGCTTACAGTAGCGCCACATATACATAAATGTCTGGATGTAGCGTAAAGCTGAAGTTGGTACCTATTTATGGTGCACACAATAAATAGGTCTTCAAATTAATTACAACATGTTTTTTTTGGAAATCAGTGCATAAATAATAAATATTTTTCTTTCTTTCTAAAATGTCCAAGACATATTAAAATCCTGGTGTGAAATTAGATGAAATAATTTCTACCGTCACAAAGTTAAATGGATCTTTCTTAAATATGATGATCGCATTACAAAGTGAAACATATCCCACAAATATTACAGAAAGTTGATGAATGTTTAGTATTCTCTTTCAAGTAAAAAGTACAAAACGGATTGGGCTGAAAATTTGTATAGGTAAAGGCAAGAAATATGCCAAAAACTACTAGGTTAAACAGTGAGCCTAATCATACAATATAATTAAAAAACAAAAAACATATACCTTTATATTATTATATAGTTCCTGGCACAAGTTCTTCGGTGCTTTAAAACTATAGTATATATTACATGACGTGGAAATGTCGCATTCCTTCTTAAGAACAATGCGATCACGTAGGATCCTGAGATTTTTCACAGTTCAGTGCGTGCCGTAAGTGTATAGAAGTATTTCCTTTGAGAATGGTGTCGCCAAACAAATCTTACTTAGTAACCTAGTAAGTTATCACATTAGATTAAACGTGATTCTATTATAATGAATAATGTCTGCTGAATATACTCCTCTGGCAGGATTTTGTCATTGTTACCACGCTTAGCAGGCGGGTAAACACACACTGTTATTATAAACGGAACTAATGACTTTACGGGCTTTCCGATGCACGATAGGTAATACCTTAGCCAACCAGACCCAGAAATAAATCTTAGATTGTATACAAAGAGTTTTATTCGGAAATCGAACCTCGATTATTAAGGTCAGCATTATACCACGCTGCCACGGCAATAGTCCAAACTTGCATACATACTTTTAACTAAGAGTATTCGTTGGTTCATTTTTTTATCGGTAGACACACAAAAATGGAATCATATTTATTTCTGTAGAACATTTGTTAGGTACAAATTGGACTGCCTTGTAAAAGTCGCAATGTTTCAGCAAACAACGAACTATTTCTACATGAAACAATCCGGCTCGATTTTACAGATTTAACTTTTATTTGATATTCGGTATATCGAATTTTTACAAAGCGAAAATAAATAAAAAACCTGCAACAATGTCCAACTACAGTGCCTAAAATAAACGGCAGTTTCAGACAGAGTGTGTAAAATTGGAATTTAAATTTTTTCGAAGCATTTGCATTTTAATCCCTGGAACTAAAGACTAGTTGCCACTTTCAACATCATATACCGTCCACTGCTCAATATGGGCTGTCCTAGACGGGAGTGTTTCCATGGTCACCACGTTTCGCAGACAGGTTGGAAGCCGCATTGTACGGTATATACATAGGTAGACGCTGCTGTCCTTTGCCTGATATACGAAATTATTTATAAATTTAGTTTTAAATGTTAATGAATTGGAAAACTTTTTTAAGAGCTATATAAAAATTAAGATCAGTTCTTAGGTAAATTTATTGGGATTACAAAATTTACGACATAACCCCGGAAAAGGGGGAAGGGGGGTTTAGCAGTGGGAAATAATTTCCCAAAATATTCATAATATGTTTTACAGGAACTGCATAGATTTAATAGTACTAGTTGCTCACTCTGCTTTACATTTCATTGATCAATTTAAAATCTGGCATCGAATTAACAGGTTTTACTAAAGTGTGTTTAAAATAAAATAAATATGAAAAAGGATGGCATGTTTAAATAGGTAGGTACATATTTTCTACAATTCAATTATTTTTTATTAAATACATAAGTTTTTACATATATAATTCAAATTATTTTATATCATCATAGAATCATGGACCTAAACATGGGATATAATTTATCCAAGAAAACTTACTCTAGGTTGTATTTATCTAAACGTTCAGAAAATAAATATAGTATACTTATTTTATAAGATATTTCGAACATTCACTAAAAGAGCCAAAATTTCTAAAACATACATGTTTGACTTACTATACGTCAATGTAAAAATGCTATTTATCAATTAAGAAATATTTTCAAGAGTTAGTTCTCTCAGTGCTTGATATTGCTATGTGTTCTCATGAAGTGAAATTATTTCCCTGTGTTTTACTAAAGGGAAATAAGAGTATTTTTCTCTGGCTGAGTCATTCTAAATTATCTTTCGCAGTAATCTTTTCCGTGTTTACTGTTCGTAAGTGTGTCACCTCCGAGTTGAAGGCCTATTTACTTTACGTCTTTATTTTATTGTTGCGCCGTAAAGATAAATGTGTCAGTTCTTCCCAATGACTTTTCTTTCATTTTGACCGATTCTTAAAAGAGGATCATCTTAGGACAGTTTAACTTGCCGTCGTTTGTGTCTTACTTTATTAAGATGGTTATTACTTCATTTTATTGTGGACACGTCAGTTTTTCTGGTTTTGTGGTTAATTATAGTCTATCTGATTCGTGAGTCACATTTGGATGACGGCGGGCATCGATAAAACGTGAATTTGTGGGGTTTTGGGCTGATTATACTCAGGGGCCTACCTAATTACTCATTGATTGCCATATTGTCAAAAAACACGCACATGGGTGGTTGATATGTGGATTGCCAATCTTACGATTGATTTTTTTTTTTCTTAAGATATTTTATTTTTAGTAGCGGCCATATGTATTCAGCTCCCTATGTATCCCTGGGTTGCAGCTCAAAAAGCATTTATGTAGGTCCGGCCCTGACGAAGGGAGTAGTGACGAGGTCGGGATTGGCGATCGCGTTGTTCACACGCTTGAGGAACAGCCAAACTGTTGAAAGAGCGCATGCATAGAACGTTAGAATGTATATAAAATAGCTAAACTAATCTAAACAGCTGTGTGTCTGATTATTATTTTTCTTCAAAAATTACTTTTTGAAGAAAAATAATAGTAAAATACACGGCACATTAAGGACACTATAAAGTACTACGCGGTTCTCCTACTAGTAACGCGTCACGTCACGTTCTGCGGGACGCCAAATCACTCTCTCGTATTTCGACGCGTTTTGAGTGTATTGTTCTAGGCGTGTTTTCTTTAATAACTGAGCATTATTTGCATGTTAATATCAGTGGCTCCGCGCTACACGGAGCGTAGTGCAGTGTGATAAACTCCTGAGTCTTATGTTTAATGCTTACCGCTAAATATTTGCGTCAGTTTGTTAACGAAAACTGACGTATTTCAACACATTATGGATTCCATTATGAATGATATTGTAAGAGTAATAGACGACTATATTTAGATAGACACATATATATCCTACTAATATTATGAACGCCAAAGTTTGTATGGATGGATAAATGTTTGTTACTCTGACATCCAAAAACGACAGAATAGATTTGACTTAAATTTTGTACGGGGATTGTTTATAAGCGTGATGTTTTGTTGCTTATATTATGTCAATATAAGCAGCAAAGTAGCAGATATATATTATCTGAATAAACACGTTTACTTAATAAAAAAGTCTTGATCGATGCTCCTTTATGTTGTTTTAACAATATTTCTAGTGTATGGCTTAGTAGTTAAATATGCATGCTGATACTCAATACTTACTGTAGTACTTATGTTACGATGAACGAAATTTGTTACTTGCTATTGCAGAGTATTTTAGAAATAAAAAGCAAACATGAACACCTACTAAAAAGCACTCAGTTATTTATTTCATTGTAAGTCAAATCTTTAAAGATTTACGTACAGCGAATTGAAATTATGCAAACATTATAGGTTCATTCATATTTTAATGTAATGTATATATGTTACGGGTAATGCTAGAAGATGGAGTATAACTAGGTCTACCCGAGTTTACTTAGTATTACCTGGTATTACCCAAGCTTTTTGGAATAACATTTCAAATTACATTTCAGTTCGAAGATTACCCATACTCACCTAGGTCTATCCAATTCTGGTTGGGTAATGTTAGGTGTTGCGTGAAAGCTATATGTTAACATGTCTTTTGTGAACTATGATTGTCATTTGTTTGTGAATTATTCTTATTATTTGTTTCTGAATTATTCTAGTCAATTGTTTGTGAACTATTATTGTAATTTATATAAAGTAGGTATGCCAATTGTCGTCTGCCAAAAAATAATTTAAGTATCTGGTTGTGCTATGCTTATGAAAACTAGTATGTTTTTATTCTGTATGTTTCTTTATTAAACAAAAGTTAAAAGTTTTTTAATGTCACAAATAATCTTGACATTACCCACCCATTTTGTGTAACACGTCCTAAAAATGACGCAACAGTTAACATTACCCAACTAGAATTGGATAGACCTAGCTGAGTATGGATAATATCCGAATTGACATGTGTTTTGAAATGTAATTCGGACTTTACCCAAGAAGCTTGGGTAATACTAAGTAAACTCGGGTAGACCTAGGTATACTCCATCTTCTTGCATTACCCGTAACATATATAAAATAATATATTTAACCGTCCAGGTTTTTGTGAATATGGTCCGGCTTAGCCCTCTTGCGCGGGTTGTTTATTTTGTCGTTAAATAAGTCTGAAGCCTTTATGTGAAGTTGCTTCTTACATCTAGTGCTCTGTTTTCGATTGCCACCAAGGACGGTTATTTTTGTCAACCATAGATACTTGTTCTGAGTCTGGATGTAGCGGAAGTGCTTTGTTACTATGAATTGAGTATTTGTTAAGTCCTCCAAGACACAGGGATTAAGACGCTTAGTGTGGAAGTTATCTTTATTAAAAATAATGTACGGTGATGTAGCAAAAGCCTAACTGCTTAAGTCAATAATACAATCATAAAGAACCTTCTTTTAACATATTGTCACTGTTGCGTCATCGGCATCTCTATGGTCTATTTGCTCGTTTTACTTATACTATGGTTTTGGCGGGAAATGCGATTTTCTTATGTTTTTTTTGAAATACAGAATTCAATAACAATTATCGCAAGATTAATTATTATTATTTATTGAAATAATCATCTCTAACCCAACACTAACTAACAAAATGACACCGTCCGGAAAAAAAATCATAGTTGACCAAAAAAGTGTGAAAATACCTACACAAATATAATCTCTATCACGCTTCACAGGACTGAAACGATATTTGTCACAGAACTAAACATATTGTTATACCATAAGAGATAACGTTTGCTTATAAAAAATGTCTAAAAAGGTGAGCCCATCAATTGTAGTTAAATGGGCAGAAATCACGAGCGCTACGTGTGGCTCAGACAAATACTGACATTTTTATCCTGTAAAAAATTTGCTCTCAAACAACAGACATAAATTTATTCGGTTGCCGGTTTTGGGTAGAAATAAATAAATAAGATAATTTATTAGCAACATTTAACACGATGGTATTGAAGGCTGGAATTTTTCACTCAGTTGGTGTATAATTTGTGTATTAAAGGGTGAAATGTTGGTTTCTTTTTAGTGATTTTTCAGTCGGCGTCCCGGTGTCCCAATTCTGGTGTTTGGAGGAGCACCTGGTAGATTTTAGTGGGTACCTTTGCCGTCGCCGCGAAGGGAATGCTTAGAAGCAATTCCTCCTAAAAAGACAATCTTTCGTTAATATGTCAAGTACTGAAACAAGGTTAACTGAATAACTAAGCCCTTGACATTTTAACATATGGCTCTGAGGCGTAGTCTCTTATTGTGTGTGTATTCATAAAAGTCGCTCAGCGAGCGATGGAAAGAGCTCGGTATTTTTCTGCGTGATCGAATCAGAAATGAAGAGATTTGCAGAAGCAAAGTTCGCTGACATAGCTCTACGGATTAAGAAGTTGAAATGGCAATGGACAGGACACATAGCTCGAAGAACTAATGGCCGATGGAGCAGAATTGTTCCCGAGTGGAGACCACGAACTGCGCTGTAAACGCTATGCGCCCTTTGTTCAGCAATCGACGACAACAAGCTGATATTATATCTCTGTTAGGCAGGGGTCCATATGTCTTTCGGCATTGGAGATGTCCCTGAGTGGCGGTTACCTATTATCAGCTGGGCAGTCACCTCGTCTGCCACTGTCAGCAAAATAAAGTTTGAAGTTTCGTGTGCTTTTAAAATGACCATAAAAAATTTCATAACCATTAAGGCTTACAAAAAGTTATTACACGAATTAAAGCCATTCATGTAGGTGTTAGTCAGACATTTTCTCTTAACGAGTTCAGTACTAAACACAGATAATGAGGTCAAAGTTGTCAAGTTTTGTTGTAAATTTTATTGGGTTGTGCAATTTCTTGGGTTGCCAACAGTTCAAGATGTTTACGTCGCGTGTATTTACAAGCTTATGCACTAAAAGTATTTGTCCAAAAACTTCTCGAGCATGTTTTCAAAATCTTATTACTTTAATGGTTTAATCTTCCGAATGGATTTCACAATGATAAATATTACCTTTTCCTTGTTTATTTAGAAATGTTAAACCGTGTTATATTAAACCGATTCCATAGAAATACTTTTCCTTAAATCGTTTTGATTCCCTTTATTCCCAATAAATATAGGTACTAAGATGTTTTGGTAGAAACATTGTCGGTAAAAAATT
Source organism: Nycteola revayana (assembly GCA_947037095.2). Classification (NCBI taxonomy): domain Eukaryota; kingdom Metazoa; phylum Arthropoda; class Insecta; order Lepidoptera; family Nolidae; genus Nycteola; species Nycteola revayana. The sequence continues at coordinate 16,132,023 of OX344849.2, read as the reverse complement.
ACATAGTCTTATCCCAGATTAGGCGTTTATCAAGCGTGTGAACGACACAAGCACGAAAAACATGCTCTCCCAATGTGGGGTCAGCCTTATACCACCACATCACGGAGGTGGGTGTTATTTTTTTCGAAGGACTCCGCCTCGTTAATCCCGATTATTATAATATTATCTATGACAATCGTATACCAGGTAGGTAACGGGTAGCAGCTTTTTTTTTGGACGGACATATTTAGTTAGCCATGAGGCTTTTGCTATTTAACTGTGCACAAAAGCAAGGAGAGCTTTAGTCTTTATGAATGATTTATATACCAATTAGTTTAGGTTAGTTTGTAACTAAGCAACCAGCGCAAGAGGCCCTTGTGGGACTTAAACCTCGGCTTAGAGCGATCGCTGGCGGACGATAGATTTTTTGCGTTTGCCTGATTTTATGTTGTACTTAATACTGCGATAACCAACCCGCATGCTAAGTTTGTGTATATTAGGTGCATATGATACGGGCTAGTCATAAAATAAATGTCCATAACTACCTACTTTTGATTTAAGATCACTGAAAAACAATAAACTTTTGGAATACAACACGAAGTTTCAACTAGGCCTGCCGTGTTTTAACTAGTAAACCTAAATCCAAGCGCATCATGGCGCGCAACTCCTAAATATTTCGGAATATTTAGTTTGTACGGCGGCAAATTGAGTTTGCGGGCTTACCGCTTATTTGAACTTGCGCCCAACATAGGTAATAGCAAAACTTGAATGGTACATTCATCAACAACTATATTTAAATAACTGTGTTTTTCAACTTATACAGGGTGTCCCAAAAGATTACGTAGCTGGGAAGGGGGGTGATAGGGATGGTCACAAGGGTCACCAGAAAAATATAAAAAAATCCCTCTGGGTGTTTAAAAAAATAAATGGCATTTTTTAAAAGACTAAAAATTTTACACCTTGTGCTAACTGTACCTACAAATATGGCTGTATTTAAAAAAAATGCTGTTATGTAATCTTCAATAACAACAAGGTCATCAACATCAACATCAAAAATAGCAAGGTGTAAAATTTTTAGTTTTAAAAAAATGCCATTTTTTTTTAAATACCCAGAGCGGATTTTTTTATTATTTTTCTAGTGACCATTGTGTCCACCCCTGCCACCCCCTTTCCCAGCTACTTAACCTTTTGGGACACCCTGTATAAGTATTTTTAAATGTGGTATTTGTTCAGTTTATTCCAGTATATACCTACCTACTGGAATGAACTAAACAAATGAAATAATAATAAGCTAAGCTCACAAAATTAAAATGATAAATGTTCATGTTAGCACCACAATGTTTTTCAAGTACACGCAAGCCACAAATAAACAATTAAAGTAAATTCAATTATTGAAAAACATTTTTATTAAATTAACGAAATCATTTATCTCTAGATGTTCTTCATAATAATTAACCTTTTGACCGTTAAATTGAATAAAGACTTGAAAGTTAATTTTTAAATGCGTTAAACGAATTTATCAGCTCTTATACCGTCCACTATTGAACTTATGGCTTTTTTGAGCTCCTTTTGAGGGAGGATTATGCCATAATTGCTTTGGTGCCCGCAGTGTTATGTTGTAACACAGGGAAACGCTGCTGCCCAGGTATTATACAATTGTTATAGATGATGTAACAATCGAGACCAACGACTTAACGTGCTTTCCGTGGCACGTAGTCCTTAGCCAACCAGACCCGCTTAGAAATCTTAGATTTATACAAATATTTCTTGTCCGGTGTGAAGATCAAACCCACGATCCCCGACATTTAAAACGAGACTTAAAGCGCTGCGCCACGGAAGTTATTGTAAAAATAATTATGTTTGCAAAACCAACGGAAAGATAAATAAACCTAAATATATTACACCCATTAAAGTCTACATTAAGTTTTTTTTATAAAAATACTTAATAATTGTAATTGAAGAATAAAAATTAAATTTAGTCCGTCAGTTAGATCAGCAACAAATATTGGACACGTATTTTTATTTTCGTTTCTCAAAGCCCCCTCTCTGATCTTTATAGTTTGTTGTTGCTCTGTATCTTTGTAATTTTTATTGATTTTTTACAGAATCAAGAGGACATTTTTGACTATTTGTATGTTTGTTTGTTTGCATTGAATAGGTTTCGGAACTACTAAACCAATTTAAAACATTTTTTCCCCATTAGAAAGCTACCATATCCGTTACAGCTGTATTTAATAATGAGGTTCCTATATGAACGAAACAAATAAAGATAATATTATTATTTCAAATACAATAATCTATTTTAACTTCAACTAACTATATCGTATCTACTTGTTATATACTAAATATATAATATCAAAATGAAAATAGCCCTAAATTAAAATTACCGCTATTCGAGAACGCTATAATAAATAATAATCAGTTTTTAATTCAAAATAGTTTAAATTAAATTGTGCCTGTAAGATGCCCCATTAACTCCAGTAGAGGTCATTCCGCCAGCCTAAATAACCGTTTAAACTTAACTGTCTGGAAGAATCCTAATCCAGCACCTAAAAACCAATAAATATGGTTTAACCGAATAGGCATTGTTAATGGTTTACTAGACAGCGAGCTTATCTAATAGTAAATATTGGTGAAATGACTGAATGACAAATGACTACAATTGACAACATTTCATTTTGTTATGGAAATAGCTTAAAAAAAATTGACACCATAATTTTTATTAATTCAAACTTTTTGATACAATATATATATTTTAGTTCGACTCTTTCTAATGTTAAACGCTTGTTATTAGAGTTGCCAACTTAAGAACGTTTTAATAATGTTTAATTTGACATAGGGAAAAGAAATATTTCAGTCCGTAACAGTCAGACTGTAACGATGACGTCATCGCGCATTTTTCATATTTTATTTTTATTGGTGCTTGTTGCTTTTGTATTCGCATTAAGATATTGGCCAATAGAGCGACAGTTATGCATGTTTTATTGAAGAAGAAAGAAGAAATAAAATGACATTTTCGCAAAACTTCCCTCAAAAACAAGAAGTCATACTCCCTTCATCTCTCCGTCAGCGATTGCTCTGAGCCGAAGTCTTAATCAAAGAGGGGGCGCCCTCTTACGCAGGTTGCTTAGTTTGTAGCTTATAAACCATTGACTGGCTGGAGCCCTGCTCACCTTTATACCCGATGCCTATATTTAACCAAAATAACATGGGCTTTTTGCGGAAAATAAGCTAAAATACAACAATGAAAGTATGTAACAAAATTTATGTCATTAATGAAAGTTGAAAGAGAAATGTAGCTTTTTTATGTATTTGTTAAAAGTATTGTTTATAAACGTAACATAACTCTGAAGCCCTAGATGGCACTACTAATTCATCAGATGGCACTACTAATTCATAAATACACAAACATAATGTTTAAGACAACGTAGTGTAAAATCACTAGATCTATTTCATATACGTAGTCCGAGTCAAATGAAGTAGTTCGAGTACGTAGGTATACGTAGTCGAACTACTTCATTTTGCGTGTTTGCTAGAAATAACATCAAGTGTCTATGTAACTCCAATAAATCTAACAATAATATCGGTTCCTTATAGTCAATAAATAGGCAGAAAAAACTTTAATGTCGTGAAGATGTCTGGAAAATATACTTATTATTGGAAAAGTTTAATCGTAACATTTCCATGACTAAGGAAAAATATGGTCTCAGGAATTCGATTTATACTTTTAACTGATAGGACCGATGGGAAAGTTCTTTGAAGTAAATAAGCAATTCCTGTATGGGAAATAACTTGATAAATAATGTCGTAGTATGTATTTTAGTGTTGCTATTATTTAAAACTGATATCTTCAACAAAATTATGGGATCACGTTTGCTTTAAATATAATTTGTTGATGAGACATTCGCGAACTATTAACCGTTTAAACTTTAGTTTACTAGTAACTTGTACCGAAAAAGTATGGTAAGTTATTAGTATTAGAAAGAAATACTTTAATTCGATATCTTATATTATAGTATAATTAGGTATGTATATTAATAACTAGCGACCCGCCCCGGCTCCGCACGGGTACAATGCTGATGTATTATACATATAAACCTTCCTCTTGAATCCCTCTATCTATTAAAAAAACCGCATCAAAATCCGTTGCGTAGTTCTAAAAATTTAAGCATACATACTAGGGACATAGGGATATAGGGACAGAGAAAGCGACTTTGCTTTATACTAAGTAGTGATTAGTAATATGATATATTATAATAATATATGATGTCATAATAATATGATGTTATAAAGAACGAGGACGAAAGAGGATCACCTAATATCTTCTCGCTCGTAGAAACACTGAGAATTTTATAATCGTTTTTTAACATTTTCATTGGCGATGATAGGCCATTTATAAACCCAACAATAATGTATAATGGAAAAAAAAATATTTTTGTTTATTTTTTTAACCTTTCAATATTGTGACAACAGTGTAGCATTTCGATAAATTATGAGACGTTTAAATTAAGAAAGTTGGTAGTGTTGGGAGTAAATCACTGAAATTGAAAATTGTTGGGATTCATTTAATAATATTTCAACCGTTCTAATGAAAAATCCCTCTTTGTCATTAGGGAGTGTCATAAATGATGATGACTTTTGCACGAGCAGCTGAGAATGTGATTTCAGTGCATTTTTCTTTCCCTTTTTTTACATCTCATTTATGTCACCTCTCGGTTGTCAGTCTGCGTACATATTACAAAGGCAAATTTAATATAATCCGAAAGAAATTCAAATCATATATTTGACTTTAAAAACTTATGTAACGTATAATGAAACATGATAACGTATAATGAAACATGATACTTAATTGGTGCGAACACTTTAGCTTTATATGTATTTACTTTTTAAAATGCCTTTTTGTAAATGTATTGACGTTTTCATATATTAATTTCTTGTTTGTTAATGACTGTGTCACCAGAAAGCAACTACATTTTTTTAATTAAATATTACTATCGTCATTCTTATCAATTCCTTCCTTAATAATTATCTATTCTATAGGAAGCTAAAGGTAAAGAGGTTTTTTGTTTGCTTGAACACGCGAATAGGCTAAATTCAATTATGAGTTTTTATGGGAACGGGAGTATGCGGGTGAAACCGCGGGCTGCTGGTACCTACTACGATTAAATCTCGGGTATTAATGCGACGAAATTTAAATTAATACGTGATACATTGTTGTTATCCATCATCATCACCATAATCAGCCCATATAACGTCCTCTGCTGAACATGGGCCTCCTACCGGGGAATTTGCCATAGTCACCACGCTTTGCAGATGGATTGGTGACCGCAGTATTATGTTGTACCACACAAGGAAACGCTGTTGCCTGTTATACGATATGATACGCAAAAATCTAAAAGTAGGTATGTATGATTATATTTGTTTTAGCAAACAATAAAGTACCTAAATACGCATTATATTTTAGCAGTAAAATAAATCTAAAATTTTAGGGGTGGATTCTAATAACGACAGACATAAGTTATTTATGAAACAAGCGGGTCACACGATAAATTGCGTGTGTTGTTGATAAAATTATTTTTATTTTGTTTTACTAAAACTCATTGTGATTACTGTAATAAAAAGCATAATACACATGTACCGTTAGGCGCGATATATGAGCCATATAATCGAAGTATTAAAATATTTTTATGACATACGCGTTATGACCAAAAATAAAATAAAAAGTAATATGGCTAGAAAATCTATTGGTTTAATTACTTATTATGTATTACCTGTAGGTACTATCTACATATAAGTAAGTAGGTAACTACATAATATAAGTACTACTTATTATAATTATTATTATTTTCATCAGTCCGTTTACTTCGACTATTGAACATGGGTACTACTTAAAAGACCTTGGACATCCAGCGTCATTGTACTTAGTAGAAATATTTCCGTAATCATCACACTTGGCAAGCGGATAGGTGATTGCAGTAAGATGGTGAATATCCTTAAGGTGACAGGTGTTACTGCTCTATGTCTATAAGTCGCTTCTTACAAAACCCATAGGAGGATATGGGATGATCTATTATAATCCGGAAACCATGCGGTAGAATAATTATTTGCTGTGCTATTTCATAGTTTCTTCAGGGTGTGGGTTAACTAGAATAATACTAGAAATATTTAAATGATATACTTGTATATCTCATTTAAAAGCCTTTAAGGTATCTCGAGATGCCTTTAGTCTAAGTAATACGAAGTCTTGAGAAACAAGTTGTTTACGGTGAAACCTCTTTTTCACTTTTGATTGACGTTGACAGCTTTTACAATGAGCTACTCAGTCAAGCATAATTTAAAAGAAAACAAAAATGTCCTTCTCTCAAATTAAGGCCATGACACTCAAACTGAAAGGAGATAAATCATAAAACAGCGCAGGACAAAATTAAAGTGTCTGTGAAAAATAATAGGTTTTATAAAATGCATATGAATGTGTATAGCAAGATCGACTGTTTACTGTATGCGGTCAACAAGAGGTATTCACGTTGAATAATGACAAAATAGGTACCTTAGATAAAACCAAAATAGCGGATGATACGGCACGTCCTTATATACGTCAACTGAAAACGGGCATGATGCACAACTACATGCACGCACACTCACAACGCTGTGATTCTTTATAACGTTGTACGGTACTGAAAGACAGAGACAAAACGATTTGTTTTGACTTTAGCGTGAGCGTACTGATGTACTGATGTCTGTACGTCAAATTGACATTAGGCTGAAAGAGCGTCACCAGCACAAAATGGCGATCAAAACATTAAATAGATATCTGAAATTATAAGTTTTCATGTACTTATGAGTGAAATATGTTTCCATGAGATTTGATTTTTCTTTTTGAATTATTTGTACTACGCATAACAGCACAAGAAGGCATTTTGGTAACCTATAACCCACTCAAAACAATAAAATAATCCTTTTGCGTAACACGTCCTCTTGTGTTGACTGAGTGCAATTAGGCGACGGGAACCTGATTTATGCGGCCCACCTTATCTTCCGCTATTTTGGCTTATCTAAGAAAAATACCTGTTTATTATTCCATTGACTAATACGATATAAGTCAATCGAATAATAAATAGACCTGTATTTTGTCAGATTATTATAGGACAAAGACAAGTTGTGTGCATCTCATGTGGCACGTATTTGCAGACTAAAATTTAAATTTATATAACACTAGTTTTCCGCGCGCGGTTTCACCCGTGTTGCTCCCGTTCCCGTGGGAACTTCATTATAACATAGAAGATATAGCCTTCCTCGATGGCTATCTAACACTGAAATAATTTTTCTAATCGTTCCTGAGATTTGACAACCTCCGTAGCGTAGCGGTGTTTTTGTCTCGCTTTAAAATCTCGGAGGTCATGGGGCGATCCCCAAGCCGGGCAAGAAATCTTTATGTAAATTCTAAGATTTCTTTCCGGCTATGGATGGTTGAGGGACTACCCTCCGTACCTCAGAAAGCACGTTAAGCCGTCGGTCCCGATTGTTATAACATCATTTATAACAATCGTATTCCAGAGAACGGGCAGCAGCGTTTCCTTGTTCGTTACAACATAATACTGCGGTCATCAACCCACCTGCCAAGCGTGGTGACTATAGCAAAAACTCTCCCTCGGGAAGAGGCCCATGGACGTTGTACGGGCTGCTAATGATGAGATAGAGTATAGGTGAACTGTATTTGTTGCGACAGTAAAACTATCGGCAGTAGTTGATCGTGGTGTTTAATGGGACCTGAAACGCAGGACCTGAAACGCGCTCCGACTGTTTTTTCCAAACTTATCAAAGCGAAATCGATTTTAGCCGGTCAGAAATACCTTTACGTTAACGAAATAAGGGTGTCGCTAATCCGATTGGCACCGGCCTGGCTCGGACAATGCGACAACGCCATGTCTGACGGAGGCGACGAAACGATTGGTTCACCAATAAATCGGCAGATCGATTCCGTTAAAAATGCGACGGCGATAAGTTCACAGATTAATCGCGAAACTGACGCATTGTGATTGTTACGTTGTCATAGCCTATAATACACACAGAGTAAAAAGTAAAGACGAAGCGCTGTCGAACAATGGACATGGATGGACTTGCTATGGGAGGGTTTTGCTATAGTCAATACGCTTGGCATACGGGTTGGCGACCGCAGATTATGTTGAAAATCATAGGGAAACGCTGCTGCCCGTCCCTTGGAACTTGTTTCCATTCCAATTGTTATAGATAATGTTATGACAATCGGAGCCAACGGCTCAGCATGTTTTCCGAGATACGAGATAAGTCCCTCAACCAACCAGTCCCGAAAAAATCTTAGATTTTACACAAAGATGTCTTATCCGGCGCGGCGTGGGGATCGAACCCATGAACCCCAAGACTTAAAGCGAGACTTGTACCGCTATGCCACTGAGGGTATTTTAACGGCCTTTAAATCAAATATATATATCGGCGCAACCACATAAAATAAGCATAGCAACAACACTTCATTAATGATAAACACATAAATACAATTACTCGTCTCATCAAAATAAATAAATTGTGAATCAATGCATGATTTGATAGAAACACAAATATGTTCATAAAATACTAGACTAATAAATAAGTATTCAGGATCAAATTATGATTTGTAAATCGTTGAAATATTTGTAGAAATAATTATCTGTTCACATAGTTTGAAAATTATCAAACTAAATTGTTTACTGTTTGTGAGCCGCTCGTTTAGTATAAATACGGCCGGCGGACCGATTGCAATTCAGTCTCGCTCGAGCTGCCGGACTGTACGGAGCTCCTCAATTTACTGGAATAAAACTTGAAAACCATATTATGGAGTTTTGCTGTTACTATGGATCAACAACCCTCGATAGAGAACCATCCTGATGAATGTGACGTCAGCAATGATGACGTCACACCTTATTAAAAACAACGATGCTCGTCCTTCCTCGTCATATATAATAAGTACCTACTAAGTCAAAAGTATTTACTAAATTATTTTCCAACAATTTACGTCAAACATCTCTTTACTAGTTAAGTCCACGCAACTAAAAATAGCCACAAACCTAACATCGGTTCTATAAGTATACAACCATCTACTCTATATCCCTAAAACACCTCGTAAAATTTGATGCCTAGTAAAATAGTGGTATAAATTGAATGTAAATAATATCGTAGTACCACGTAACGTGTTAACAGATACCAAAAATAAAATTTACAAGACATGAAAAGAAAGCAACTCGAAGTTATTATAGACCTTTGACACGAAGCTAAAGCAAGGCCGTTGCTAGGGATTATGCTCCATTTAATTTAATTAATTCCTAGGGCTCAAATCTGCTATCCTTCTAATATTATAAACGCGAAAGTTTATAAGTATGGATGGATGGATGGATGGATGTTTGGTACTCTTTCACGAGAAAACTACTGAACGGAATTGGCTGAAATTTTTCACCGGCATAGGTGATACGCTGGATAAACATATAGGCCAACATATGATACAAAATATCACGCTCCGACACACTTTATTATAAAATAACGTACAAACAACAGTCTAGTAGCTGTCTGACATAGGAACATTATTAGTATTCGGCCAAAAATCTATCTTCATCTACACTATATATTTTATTTTATATATCTACACTAATATTATAAAGAGGAAAACTTTGTTTGTTTGGTTGTAATGAATAGGCTCAAAAGTACTGAACCGATTTCAAAAATTCTTTCACCATTCGAAAGCTACATTATCCACGAGTAACATAGACTAAATTTATTTTTGGAAAAAATAGGGTTCCGTAAGATATTTGGGTTTTTCGGACACAAGGTGTAAAAAATCAACCAGAAAAGTTACTTATTTTGCGTACGCTGCCTAAACTATAAAAGATAGAACCATAAAATGTTCCAAATAATTGTAGATCTTATAAATATCTACAAAAAAGTCCGCAACACACTATACCTATCTATGTCAAGTGAGGCACAACCACCATTTTTTTATTAAGAAATCTTGAATTTTTTTTTGGACTACAATTAAACGCGTTTATTTTACTTATTCTATTAATCCTTATCAAAATAAATTATTTCATCACCAAGTACAGTTTATGTAGATAATATTTGGTCTTTGAATGATTAAAATTGGACGTTCGATTTTGAAGTTATGGCGAAATTTATTTATCTTTATTTATTTATTAAAAATCTCCCTTACAACTATCATTACAGGTTTACACCTAATGCGATAGCGCGGTCTTAAAATTACCTTAATCACTATTAAAAACTCAGCGAATCTTAAATTAAAATATTACGATTTCTGCTGCACGGCCCGTTGCAAAGTCTAATAATTTTCGTGCGATTTTTTTTTATTTCGTTCTTAACACTACACCTACGCAAAAGTTCTTCTCAGAGCTAATCAATAGTTCTTCTCAGATCTAAACAACAGTTCTTTTCAGGGCTAACCAACAGTTCTTTTCAGGGCTAAACAACAGTTCTTTTCAGGGCTAAACAACAGTTCTTTTCAGGGCTAGAATATAACACGCTATTAATATTTTCTTGAACATTTGAAAATGCCTAAAATGCCTAATGCCTAAAATGCCTATTAATTTCATTTAAATATTTTCATCATTAACAACTTTAACATCCACAGAACTTAAACTTAAATTTTTGCAGCGGTAACCGACATCCGCACGGAGCCGCGGGCGACCGCTATCACTACATCACTACATATTATAAAACAAAGTCCCCGGCCGCGTCTGTCTGTCTGTCTATCTGTTCGCGATAAACTTAAAAACTACTACATGGATTTTCATGCGGTTGTTACCAATCGATAGAACGATTCTTCCGAGAGGTTTACGTATATGATTTGTTTAGTTTATGTGTACATTTGACTAATATATGTATATATTGATATTTGTCAGAGGTGTCGGAAAAAAATAAGCTATTGGGGAGCTTTCAACGAAAACGCTGCCTAAACCCTATGAGATATAACAAAACAATGTATGGCGGAATTATTCATCTCTTTTAGATCTACAAAAAAGTCCATGATAGCATATGTCTATCTTTCAAGGTTAACTTGCTATATCCATTATATATTTTAGAAAAAATATCATTTCTAATGCAGTAATTGTAAAGCTAATCAGACGGATTCAGTATTTCTCCTTATCATTTTAAATGAGTTAATATTCTTAAGCATTTCATGCAGATTATTTTACCTCTACACTATATACTTTGAATGAGTAACTTAGAAGTTATCGCAAAATAACAGCGCGTGGTTTTGCAGCGCAGCGAGTGAGTTAGGCCGAATGCGATTATGCGCGCTCGCAATTTTTTTGTTTTGTGTTCGTTGTAACTATGGTGGATGAATACTCGAATACCTATTTATTTCGTGTTTGTTGTATTGTTAGTCCTGAAGAGTATAGGTATTTCATACGATAAAAGTATATCCAACTACTTATTTCATTGAGTTTTAGTAGGTACCCATATTAATTTGTTTCTGTTTGTTTTGACTAAATTTCGCCCGTTTTGTTAGAGGTTTAAAGACATTCTGTAGTATTAGTATCAGTATTGTACCCGTGCGAAGCCGGGGCAGGTCGCTAGTCTATACTAAAATGATAAAGAGGAAAGATTTGTATTTTTGTTTGTATGTTTGTATAAAATAAACTCAAAAACTACAGAGCCGATTTCAAAAATTCTTTCACCATTGGGAAGCTACATTCACCCCGAGTGACATAGGCTATATTTAATAATGAAGGTCCTACGGTAGCGGGAGTTACGCGGGTGAAACTGCGCGCGGGAAGCTAGTTACTAATAAAGCTGAAGAAACTTGTATGTTTGTGTGCTCCAACGGGCTTATCTCAGGGACTACTGATCCTATTAAAAGAAATATTTCAATGATAGATAGCTCGTTTCAATATATAATAGCATATAGTCTTCCTCAATAGGAAGGCTATATGCTATGGTTAATTATAACTTTCGTTTGGGAACGGGAGTAACGCAGGTTATAGTGCACATTTATTTATTTTACCATAACGCTGGTTGCGTCTCAAGAAAATTGTGTCGGGTACAAAAGAAGAATAGTCTGCTTCTTGACTATTACAGCCCGTTTACGCCTAATGCTGCCACCTCTTCCATAGTTGCACGCTTGGCAGGCGGATTGATGATCGCAATAAGATGCTGTCCATCAATCCTGTTGACTTCCCTAAGCCACCTCTTATGATTGCAATATATGGGGTGGTCTATTCTAAGCCGAAATAGTTGAACGGAATAACAATTGATGTATAATACGTTATGTATAATAAGTTATTACAAAGACAAAACCAGTACCAAATACGGACCCTGTTGAACACGCCAAGAAGAGAGGATGAAGCGATATCTTTATTCTTTAATTAAAGTAACTTTATTAAGTAATATTTGAACGCCTCGGCCACTTTAGAGTTTGTTTCCCTAGTCAAATATAAAAATAAACATCCATCGCACAAAATACCCCAGCTAAATAACATAATTTATTATAGTGTGTTCATGTGCGCAGTTTGGACGCCAGAGCTTATTACGGTGGAGGGAAGGTTAAGGTCGGCAATGAGTGGATTCCAAACATTCTCCCGCTATGATAACCGCTTGGAGACCGAAGCTTTGTTTTCCAATATTATGATATAATATGAAACAAGCAAGCCATCCTCCATACAAATGAATAACATGTTTCACTTTTATTTACATTTTTATGCTTTATTTCTCCTATAATTTTAAACTTTACTATAGATTTGCCATGTTCAACTATCTACGGACACAACTTTTCAGCTTTTTAGCTTTAAACAAAGCATTCTGTTGTACCCTGAGGGAATAAAAATATGTATAACTGTTGTGAAATGGAAAATAGATTCGAATATAAAATGTAATAAAATGTTCAACCACAGAATAACTTTATTTTTTAACTAGCGAACCGTCCCGGCTCCGCACGGGTGCAATGCTGATGTATTATACATATAAACCTTCCTCTTGAATCACTCTATCTATTAAAAAAACCCGCATCAAAATCCGTGGCGAAGTTTTAAAAATTTAAGCATACAAAGGGACATAGGGGTATAGGAATATAGGGACAGAGAAAGAGACTTTGTTTTATACTATGTACCTAGTGATTGGTAACTGAACTTTTTATAGGAATGTATAAAAATTACTGGTATTATTGTTATATTACAACTACATAGTATCTGAAACGTCAATCAAACCACCAATTATCATGGCAGTTAAATTCGCCATTTAATCAAATTCTATTTCTAAAACAATAATTTTGAATATTTCCGGGAGCGAATGACAAACGTAATGTTGTAAATTCGATCCTGAACGAAAATATTATTACTTAATTAAATAACACAATAAACAAATCAAAGAAGTTAATGATGCTTTCAAAACTCATTTCAAACTTAACAAGAGTTTTGACATCTGATTACTGAATCTACGTGTTAAAGATAATAAATAAGGAACCTCTTAAATCTCTCAAAATGCATATGGATGTCAGTTAAAAGATGCGCCCCAAGGCTGACCCGTGTTGGTCTTCTACTCTGATCCAGTAGGTAACAGTTTATATCTTAATACAGTTTATAAGCAATGATAGAATATAAATAATAATAAAACCGGCCGTCCGCCCAATGGCTAGGGCGTCGGACTTGTGTTCTTGAGGTCGCCGGTTCGAACCCCACCCATTGCACTACCGATGTGAACCCACTCGTAACACAAGCATTTTAGCTGAGCACGAGGGGTTGACAAGAATACTAGTAGACTGCAAAACTCAGCTAGTAATCTTTTTTTAAGATAAGTTGGATATTTATAAGCGTTGTAATGTGTTGTTTTGTAACCAGATTATAAGGTGAGATCAGCGGGAGTTCCTTTTGCGGGCACGTCATGTCTGATTGATCCTTCTTTACACCCGATCCGCTGTTTGCGCATAGGTCGCAGACGGTGGGCAGACATTGTCATCTGAATTCCGCTGCCTGCCGAAGAAAAGATAAAGCAGCTAAATCTATTACCTATATTGAATGTTAAAAGGTTAT